>CM057346.1:312634386-314095013 GCA_030015575.1 Agapanthus africanus | reverse complement strand
AGTCATGGCACCCAACCACCAGATATCGTCGTCATGGTATGCAGCAATGTTAAGTAGGATCCGGATGGACTTAAGCATAGGCACTGGAAAAGGTTTCATCATTATCCACGCCTGGTCGATGACGAAAACCTTTAACAAGTCTAGCTTTGAAAGTCTCAACTTTTCCATCTACACCAAGTAATCTTCTCAAGATATACTTGCTCCTGATGGGGATTTAACCCTTCAGATATAGCAACCAAAGTCCATACTTTGTTGGTGTACATGGATTCCATCTTAGATCGCTAAGCATCCAGCCATTCTTACAGAGTCCTTACTCTCGATGGCCTGCTCGAAACTAGTTGGGTCATCATCTCATGATGCATTCCTCGCTCCCACTGTCATCGAGAAACCGAAGTATCTCTCTGGCGGATGAGGAACCCTGCTAGATCGGCGGAGAGGCTGAGGTTCGTTGGGGAATATTGAATCCATCGGTTCTGTCAAATCAGCTGCAGTTTTGTATAGCTGGAACCTTTCCAGTTCTATAGAACCGACCTTGCCTCGATCTTGTCCGGATTTTGCTTTTCACATAGGCCGGACATCCCCAAATCTTAACTTACTTAAAAGATGGGCTCTTCCCATACCATATCCTATATGGAGTGGTAGGCACTGATTTGATTCGAACCTAATTCAATAGGTATGCAGCTTCTCAAGTGCATAACCCCTTAAAAGAAACAGGTAACTTAGTAATACTCATTATAGAGCACACCATATCATATAGGGTGCGATTGCTCCGCCCCGATACACCGTTGTGCTGTGGTATAATCAGAGGAGTAACACCGATAGAGAATCTCATTCTCCTTTAGAATAATCCGGGAATTCTATGCACAAGTATTCTCCTCCCTGATCTTATCATAGGAAATAATACTTATACCCAGTTTTTGGTTCTCTATTTCTAACTTATATTCTGTGAATATCTCAAAAGGTTCACACTTGTGTTTCAACAGGAACATATGTCTGAATCTTGAGAGATTATCAGAGAATGTAATGAAATACAAAGAACCAGTCTTGGCATGTGTAGACAGGGGATCTACATACATCAACATGTATCATCCCAAGAGTTCACTAACTCTTTCTCTGTTTCCAGTAAACAGAGCTATGGTCATCTTATCTCTGTGACATGACTGGCAAGTTTCACAAGATGTAAATTCAAACTGATTTAAATATGCATCTTAAATGTAACTTAAGCTAGTCGGGTCACATTGATATGACCTAGTCTATAATACCTCAAGAAGGATCCGTTCATTTCTGAACTCTTCCTCTTGTGTGTGTTCTGTATACTAGGAACTGTAGTTTGATTTAGAATGTCAATGCCTTTAGATAACGTGCCTGAACCGATCAACTTTTGAAATAGGAAATGTTCAAAACATTATCCAACAATACAAAATTTTATCATTTCTTTACTAATAAAGAGACTGATATGATTTTGTATATCAGGTTCAGTATCTAATAACATTCGTTCAGAATCAATGTACTGGTGATACAGGGTGACAGTGACCAACAGACTTGGCTGCAACACTTGCCCCGTTTTCTGTCTCATGAAACTTATCACCCGTACTCAGTTCTCTACCTTTCTGTAGCCTTATGTAACGGATTACATTTAAGGGATCCTGATCCGGTATCTAATACCTAAGACGTAGAGGGCACTGAGAAACAGTCTTTTATAATGAACACACCCGAAGGAGATGCATCATATGCACTTTCTTCATTTGGGCGGCATAGGAATTCTGGTATTCCCCTATTTCCTGCTCAGTCTTATAACAATTATAAGTTGGACCGGGACCAACGTTCCCCAGCTCAGTATAACAAGCGGGTTCGGTCAATACATCCATATTATTATCTTGATTAAGGCGTGATATAGTCGCTACCTGGAGAGAGAGAAGAAAACACTCTGCGTGCGCTCTTGCAAGATTAGATTGGTTATTTATTTTATCTAATCAGGATGGCTCCCACTGTTTTTATCAAATCTTCCTTCAAACCTTAAAAGGAAAGACTAGCCGGGATTAATTACACTCTACAAGTTCGCCAATCTTTCAGCCAGGCCAGTGTTGGTACTTTGAGGGAGCTTCCCCGTACTTTCGCACGGACCTAATTACAGTAAACCTCGTTTTCCTAGGGGCGTAACCCCGTTGACACCTTTCTAGACACCTACTTGATCGGCTAATTGTAAAGTGCAAAACTCTCCCAGGAGTAACAATTACTCGCAATGTGTATCGGGATCCAACTATCATATAGAAGGTATGCAATCTCATTGCAAATTTCAACACTTGAAATTCCCGATAAAGGTTTTTACCCCTAGCACCTATGACCTTAACTATGGTCAACAAATCATAAGCACTAGTCAAGTTCTACCCGTCATTTCGTGATTAATTAGACCCACCCACATGACCCTTAACTAAGGTCAATAAAGTCACGCGACTGTCCTAACTAATCGCATCATATGCGGTGTAGGAAGACATCGCTTAATTACCGTACACTGTGCCTTGACTATGGTCAACAAACACAGCACGAATACTAAGTACTCTACTTCCTAAAATGACGGAGGGTTGCAAATGGTTTTTATGAAAACCTTTAACGCTTTGAACTTGATCTCGTTGCGGAATCAAATGGTTTTTAAATGGAGTGTTTTTGAGGCTTTTCTAGTTTTGCTAAAGGGGCCACTCCCGGTGAAGGGATCGTCGGCCCTTTCCTCATCGAATAAGGTGTAGGATATATCATATATACCGCTGTGCAAAGAAGAAACTATAGAAGCAATCAAAAGATAAACCGAGGGTTGTAGCATCTGCCAGTTATTACTAAAGGAGTCACTCCCGGTGAAGCGATCTCGGTCCTTTCCTTATCGAATAAGGCTCAGGATGTTCTAGAAGGAACACCGCGATGCAAAGCAAGAACTGTAGCTACCTGGTTTTATTTTTGAAATTCGATTCCACGACATCTTTTAGGTTTATTTTCTTTCATTAATCTCATTAATGAATGTCCCATCAATTAAGTCCACCTAAACATCACAGATAAATACAACGTACGCTTATGCCATCCGCATTCGTCTCGATGTCCCGTCTACACCGTTAGGTTAGGTAACTAACGGCAGAGCGGGACAGGGCTAGCGCGGGTGGAAAACATAAGCAACGTCTATATAAAATATCATATATAGTATATACAGTATCCATCTGAACATATCACATGATCACATCACAGATAACGCAGCAGAAAATATCATATGAAATATTGGATATACTAGGACGTCCGTGTTTTTAATACGAGCCAGTATAAAATACGGATTCCACGGTCGCGATGAATAGCCAATCCTACACCCCTAGACCCCTACGAGAGCGGCAAACAACACTACCAATTCTAGGGTTAGGAGACCCGGACTAGACTCCTCGAGATGGTCTCCCACTGGACCCTAGAACCCGGTTACTTGTGCTACCCTCCTTGGGTCTATCCTAATGCGGAAAAGTAAATAATATACATCAATGGTGACATCTTCCGCAACCTGGAAGTGCCCCAATAAAAGAATATTACATACAAGTTTTTACATGAATGAAAATGAAAAACACTCATCTCACATAAAAACCCTCCGGCTATTCAAACACGACGATCCAATATAACATATCCAGCAACACATAACATCACATGTCATCAACGTAAGTAAATATGCGCATCCCAATTGTCGTTGACATATAGCAACGAAACCGGCGATATCACATATTACACTTAAGGTCACAGAAAAGAAAGTGTAAAACTACAACAGTTGGAATCCGCAACCTCCATAGACATCGCATGCCTAACCAAATGAATTCCTTAGACATCGCATGCCTAACAATTATAAACCCCGCATTTTAGTCTCATTATCGAAAACACTTTTCAATATCTAGTCGGGCAATTCAACAAGATTCCCGGCATCCTGACCGAATGCTCGTCGCAAACTTTAGTAGACGGCCGCACCCCCGATACCGTCGACGAAGTGCACTAAGGCGGAACATCGCTGCCGCGAGCACCCGAACGGATGCTTTCGGCGATGGAGTTCTCCTACAGTCACTTGGTCGAGCTATGGGGCGTAGCTATCTATTCAGTTAACCGGCGAGTATCCGCGTACGCTATGTGATTGCGACGGACTTTTGATCGCATCAAAATTCCGTGGCAACCGATCAAGTGAGACTAAACTGCTATGTTTACAACATTCATTCAGTTATTGTAAGTCGATGTACAACACCCCACGATTTGCGGGGAGGCGGAAATATGAAAAACGATCTTGTTTATATGCTAAACATCGACTAACCGCATGAATCGAAGCTAAACGATAACTAACATCAAACATAGAAGTTAACAACTACTATGTAAAGGGATTATACCTAAAGAACCGTGTCCTTCGTTTTTACGAACTCCACCTCCTCCTCGGCCTTCTCGAAGTAGTAGACGATCCACCCGAGAGCTTTACTCCAAGCTTAGCCTCTAAACTTGAGGCAACTAAACTTCTTTAAGTGCTAATCAAAGAAGCTAGGTGAAATAGAGTGAGGGTTATGGTTTAATAAGTCTAACTAATCCTTGTACTCAACACATGAGAGGGGAGGATTAGGGTTTGAAGAGGGAGAGCTTGAGGAGAGAGAAGGTGAACATAATAATGAAGTGAGAATAATGAGTTATGATAATATATATCAAGCATTTCTTTTTATCAAGAAAAGAAAATAAATCAATTTAACAACCATGCTTGATAATATTTAGTGATGATTCATCTCCATGAGTCATTAAGCATTTATGATGCATTAATGACATGGATGAATCATCCATATGACTCACTAATCACATTCATTGTATATGCCACCTAAACCTCCTTAGTCACCACCTTCTAGAAGCTTCTCGCGCAATTACGAGAACGCCCCTCCTTTCTGCAAAAATACGGAAAAACTTTAGACTGTATAAATCCAATAACCGGATACCAGTAACTGGCTTAAACCAAAGCCGACTGGTAAAAACTGTCCGAAAGTCGTACGTGTGTAAACACACGTATGCGTCCGAACCCTTTTCGTAAAACCATACGACCTCTATATCGTTTCGCCTGGAGTAGGAAAACTCTCTGTGTGGGACTCTAGAGACTCGACTACTACGCTGGCAGTGGGTTTAACCACAGACCGCAAGTGGCACTAGCTATACGTAATGTTCCCCAGGTAGATGTCGATAAGAAGGCCGATGAGGAAACCCATCTGAACTCCTACTGAGTCTGATGTGACAATCTCCATACAGTCCGGTCCGTTTGTCTAAGACTATCGCATATCGGGCCTAGGGGGCGGCAAGCGTCAGTCCCCTAATAGCGGTATAAGTCGTGTCGGAGCGAAGCCCATTACACCCTGAGAAACTACTGGAACCTACCAGCAAATCTCGCTTGCCCTGGCCAGGGATTTTGCGTAATGGCTCTCTGACACAGCGCGATATCAACCCCCAATACTGGAAGAGACGAATCCTGTCTAACCGCCACTGCCTCCAAGTGCTCGGGACTGCACCCAACTGCTACCTGTTTACACGACTCCTTTGAGCCGTGGTAGGGTAGCAATCTAAGAACAGTGGGACACACTCGAGGAGAAGTAGCAGTGTCAAGTCTGCGGACTATGCTGTACTCATGTCACCTGGGAACTGTTCACTGACGACTGGTATAAAACCAACCAACAGTTCCCTGTGAGTCCTGTCCGGTGTACCCGTAACCTAACGAGCACCTGCATACTATCTCCAGTACGACGTACTGACGGCTGTGGGACAGACCATCTTCCCAACTGGGATGAGAAGTTTACACACTAGTCTACTCCGGAGTATCGATGCCCTGTCTCGATAATCCAATGACTAGGGACCTGAATAAGGATGTGCTTGTAGACTACCCAGCCCCCACTAGTGTGACTGCCATCACAACGCTGGTAGTCAAGCAAGATCCTAAGAGCTCTATCAATACGTATACTCACATATTAAGATAGAAAAAACCAAGTAGCATACTACCATGTTTAGCAAGACTGTTATATACATGTGAATATCCCAAGTTTCCATTAAGTAATATACAAACTAGTATGATACAATAATGGCCCCTAGGGCATATATACTAACAATCTCCCACTTGCACTAGGGCCATGTACTGGCATATCGAAGACCGATGATCTCGAGTAGCCTCTCGAACTGAATCTGAGGTAGGGCCTTTGTGAATGGATCAGCAATGTTCTCTTCAGAAGCAACTCTCCGAACCTCGATCTCCTGACGATCAATGATCTCCCTGATCAGGTGATACCGCCTTAAGATGTGTCTGGACTTTTGATGGGACCTTGGTTCCTTTGCTAAAGCTATAGCTCCGTTGTTGTCGCAATACAGAGGTATTGGATCTACTATGGTAGGAACCACCTGAAGTTCTGTTAGGAACTTCTTCATCCAGACAGCTTCTTTTGCGGCATCGCAAGCAGCTATATACTCCGCTTCCATCGTCGAGTCAGCAACGATGTCCTGCTTGGAGCTCTTCCAGCACACTGCCCCTCCATTGAGGGTAAAGACATAACCTGACATGGACTTGGAATCGTCCTTATCACTCTGGAAGCCGGAATCAGCAAAGGCCTCCAACCTGAGGTCTTTTCCGCCGTAAACCTAGAACATCTCCTTAGTCCTTCTCAGGTACTTGAGAATGTTCTTTACTGCTATCCAGTGCTTCTCCCCTGGGTCTGACTGATACCGGCTTACCACGCTTAGTGCGTAAGCTACATCTGGTCTGGTGCACAACATCGCATACATTATAGAGCCTACCGCAGAAGCGTAGGGTATAATAGACATTCGTTCCCTTTCCAAATCAGTCTTGGGAGACATCTCTTTGGAGAGGGTGATTCCGTGACAAGCCGGTAGATTACCGCGCTTAGAATCTTCCATAGTGAATCTTTTCAGTACAGTGTCGATATACCTGGACTGCGAAAGTCCCAACATCCTCTTGGATCTATCACGATAGATCCGGATCCCCAGAATGTAAGAGGCATCACCCAGGTCTTTCATGGAGAACCTGTGTGACAAGAATCTTTTGACAGATTGTAGCATAGGAATGTCATTTCCTATCAATAGAATGCCATCCACGTACAAGACGAGGAATACGACACTTCTGGCTACAACTTTACTATATATGCACGGTTCATCTGGATTTTTGATAAAGTCATATTCTTTGACTGTCTCATCAAAACAGATGTTCCAACTCCGCGATGCCTGCTTTAGTCCATAAATGGACTTAAGCAGCTTGCATACTTTCCCGCTGCTCCCACTCTGATTGAAACCCTCTGGCTGATCCATATAGACGCACTCTTCTAAATTTCCATTTAGAAAAGCCGTCTTTACGTCCATCTGCCAGATTTCATAATCATGGAAGGCAGCAATAGCAAGAAGGACCCGAATGGATTTGAGCATAGCCACTGGAGAAAAAGTTTCGTCATAGTCCAAACCAGGTCTTTGACGAAAACCCTTTGCAACAAGTCTAGCCTTATAGGTTTCCACCTGTCCATCTACACCAATCTTTTTCTTGAAGATCCATTTGCATCCTATTGGTTTTACCCCATCTGGAGCAAAGTCCAAAGTCCATACTTTGTTGGTGTACATGGACTCCATTTCGGTCCGCATTGCATCTAGCCATCGTATCGAGTCGCCGCTCTGGATGGCCTGCTGGAAGTCAGTAGGTTCATCATCATCTATGATACAATCCTTTCTATCCCCATCTATGAGAAAACCGTAGTATCTCTCAGGCGGATGAGACGGCCTACTACTCCTGCGGAGGGGTGCGGGAATGTCCTGTTCTTCTTGAACTACCGGTTCTACCAAACTTTCAGTATTAGTTTGTGGTTCTGGAATTTCTTCCAGTTCTATTTCGCTCTCACTTGATTCCTTTTCTAAAAACTGATGTTCTAGAAAATGGGCATTACGAGAAACAAATACCTTTTGTTCCTTTGCGTAATAGAATAGATATCCCCTGGAATTCTTTGGATATCCCACAAACTGAGACTTTACTGATCGTGCCTCGAGCTTGTCCACATGCTGCTTTTTAACAAAAGCTGGACATCCCCAAATCTTTATATACTGTAGATGGGGTTTCTTCCCGCTCCACATCTGATATGGAGTGGTAGGCACAGTCTTGGTAGGAACCATGTTCAAAAGATATGCCGCTGATTCTAGCGCATAACCCTAGAAAGATCGCGGTAACTCAGCATTACTCATCATGGATCGTACCATATCCAATAGGGTTCGATTCCGTCTCTCCGATACACCGTTATGCTGTGGAGTGTATGGAGGAGTAAGCTGAGAGAGAATTCCTTTCTCTTTTAGGTAACCTAGGAACTCGGCACTCAAGTATTCACCACCTCGATCAGATCTAAGTGTCTTGATACTTTTGCCGGTTTGGTTTTCTACTTCATTCTTATACTCTTGGAATTTCTCAAAAGCCTCGGATTTATGTTTCATCAGATAAATGAATCCGTATCTTGAGTAATCATCCGTGAAAGTAATGAAATAGGAAAAACCATATCTTGCATGTGTAGACATTGGACCGCATACATCGCTGTGTATGAGTCCTAAGAGCTCGCTCGCTCTTACTCCATGTCCAGTAAATGGAGTCTTTGTCATCTTTCCTTTGAGACAAGATTGACAAGGTTCATAAGTTTGATATTCGAATGAGTCCAAATATCCTTCTCTATGCAACTTAGTCAACCTTCTCTCATTGATGTGACCCAGTCTACAATGCCATAAGAAAGCTTTATTTAAATTTGGAGACTTTCTTTTAAGTGTGTTCTGGACATTGAAAATTTGGAGTTGGTTTAAAAAATATATACCGTTATTTAGTGTACCGGACCCAATCAAACCATGATTAAGGTGGATGTTAACAACATCTCTTACAAACGTGAAATCATAACCTTTATTTGATAACAAGGAAACTGATATGATATTACACGTTAAGCTTGGTACAAAAAAACAGTTATGTAAAACCAAAATGTGTCCACTCGTCAATCCTAGGTGATAATCCCCGACGGACGCAGCTCCCACGCTAGCTCTGTTAGCAACCTTTAGGGTCATATCACCTTCCTTCAGCACTCTACGGTTTCTCAGTGCCTGCAATGAATTGCAAATATGAGATCCTGATCCGGTATCCAATACCCAGGAAATAGAGTTGATCGACAGACAATTCTCAATTACAAACACACCTGAAGTCGAAGCCACAGCTTGCTTCGGTTCCTGGTTCTTGGCGTTCCACGCCTTGCAATCCTTCTTCCAGTGCCCTTTCCTATGACAATGGAAGCACTCATCCTGGCCAACTACCGGTACCGCAAACTTTTTCTTTCCCTTCCCTCCCACCTTACTAACACCTCCTCTAGGTTTGGTGGCGGCCTTCTTCTTCCTTCCTTTGGCCCTAGCCTTGGACCCGGAAGAAGATGCACCGCTAACAAACATAGCGGGTGTTTCCCTTGCTTTCTGCAAGGTGCCCTCTGCACTCCTTAACATGTTCAGGAGTTCCGAAAGTTCAACTTCTTTTCTTTGAATGTTGAAGTTCAGGATAAACTGGGCGTAGGTGGAAGGTAGGGACTGGAGAATAAGGTCTGTATAGAGCTCATTATCCAAAGTCGTCCCAAGGTCTGCGAGCTCTTCAATATAGCCGATCATCTTTAGGACATGTTCTCCTACCGATGATCCGACAGCCAATCTCGCTCGAAACAAGTTCTTAGAGGTCTCGTATCTTGATATACGAGATTGCTCTCCATAAAGTTCCTTTGTATGGAGAAATATGCCATCTAGGTCCATATCCTCGTGCCTCCTCTGATGTTCATTGTTCATCGAGGCAAGCACGATGCACTTGGCTTTCGCGCAATCTAAATCCCAGGTTTTGCGGATTTCCTTATCCGCATTGCTGGATTTGGGACCAGGGACTGCAGGTGCCGTAGCGGTGAGGACGTACCCCAATTTGTCATAGGTCAAAGCCATTTTGACATTCCACAACCAATCTTTATAGTTTGGCCCTGTCAGTATATTTTTCTCTAAAAGTAACTTAAGTCCAGTCATTTTCAGGGTCGCTGCAATTAGGAGAGAGAGAAGAAAACTCTTTAGCATGATTCTCTTGCAAGTTTAGAGTGGTTTTTAGTTTATCTAAACTGGATGGCTCCCACTGTTTCTCGAATTCTTCCTCAAACCATAAAAGAAGAATTAGCCAGGACTATTCTCACTGTACAATTCTTGCTTAACCGTTCAGCCAGGCTAGTGTCGATACTTCGAGGGAGGTTTTCCAACGCTTTCGCGAAGTTCCTTAATTAAAGAACCTCTTTTCTCTGGGGGCGTAACCCCGCTGACACTTTTCTTGACACCTACTTGGTTTATAGCATTGATCGTTAAGTGACGAATATCCTGATAAGTAGCATATACTCACAGTAGGATCGGGATCCAAATATCATTGTATGATAATGTTGAAGGAATCCTACCAACATTCATCAAACTCCAAATGGTATGCAACTCTTTGCAAATTTCAGTTTCTTTAGAAATTCCCGATATATATTTTTCTGCCCCATGCTCTTATGACCTTGGCGTTAGGTCAAAATGTCATAAGTCACATGTCAAGTTCTACCCATCATTATCTTGTCAATTTGAACCCATCCGTATATATCCTTGACGTTCGGCCAAAATGATAATACGACTGTCCCAAACTAACTCATCTATCTATGCAACAAATGAATACCCAGTAGCTACCAAACACTATGCCTTGGCGTTAGGTCAAAATACATAGCTTGAATACTACTGAATACCCAAATGAAATGACGGAGGGCTACGAATGGTTTTGGCGAAACCGTGAACGTAGTGAACTTGATATAACCGAAGGAACCTGATAGCTTTTTAAAGGAGTGGTTAAAGCTCCGCATTTAAAAATATCTGTTTTTAAAATTAACCGAGTGGTTTCTTTTAAATTGTTCCAACGATTAAACTTTTTGGTTTATTTTCTTTGCATTATAAATAATGCGTCCCATCATTAACCTATCATTGCAGAAAACAAAGAAAATACAACGTCCTCTTATGCCATCCGCATTCGCCACGGGGTCCCGTCATCACCCGTTAGGTTACTTAACTAACGACAGAGCGGGGACTGGGCTAGCGCGGGTGTAAAACATAAGTGACGTCTAAATAGATATCATATATAGATATTGTACATTCGTCAGACGCAATAATAGGCATTCCAGATCACAGATGAACTTTATTGGATTTGCAAGCAATCCGTGTTTGTTTTGAGCCTGCAACAAAAGACGGATTACACAGTTGTGATGAATAGCCATTACCCCACCCAAGACCCCAACGGGTACGGCAAACTACCCGCCCGGCAGTTTGTGCACCCCACCTTGGGTCTGTCCTAGGAGCAAAAACAGTAAAATAAAATAATACAACGGTGGCTACAACCGCAACCTGGATGTGCCCCGCAAAATAATATTACAACAAATTACATTTACATCAAATGAATTAAATAATAACCCATCACAAAACCCCGGCTATACATCACAACAGTCCAACACAGTTCATATACACAAACAGATAAAAACCATTACAGAAATGTGCAACCCCCTGCCAACCGACATACTAGCAGTTAGGGGAGGTTTACGAACACATTATACAAACACAGATATAATCCAACAAGCAAATACTGTATAATTTCGATCGATTAAACACTTTTAATTTTGCTCCAATACTTCTCTGTAAATCTGAAACCTGAGCAAAAATAAAAAATTCCAGAAAATACCAAATATCACAGAGAAGCAACACAGAAAAATTGGGTTCCTGAATCGCCAACTCGGCGGCGGAATCGCGGCGGATCGGTGGGATCCGCCGCGGTTCCGCGGCGCTTTAGGCGATTCAGGGGCCCAATTTTCTTGGGTGTTCTTCTACTGTATTTTCAAGCTTTCTGAACATCCCTGAAAAAATTTTGGACTTCATTTAAAAATCGACAGAAACTTATGATTTCGGGCTTTTCCGGTTTCGTTTTTTCCGTTCGAAATTCATACAAATTTGCAAGTAAGTTATTTATTGTTTAGCGAGGCTCTGATACCACTGTAAGTCGATGTACAACACCCCACGACTTGCGGGGAGGCGGAAATATGAAAAATGATCTTGTTTATATGCTAAACATCGACTAACCGCATGAATCGAAGCTAAACGATAACTAACATCAAACATAGAAGTTAACAACTACTATGTAAAGGGATTATACCTAAAGAACCGTATCCTTCGTCTTTACGAACTCCACCTCCTCCTCGGCCTTCTCGAAGTAGTAGACGATCCACCCGAGAGCTTTACTCCAAGCTTAGCCTCTAAACTTGAGGCAACTAAACTTCTTTAAGTGCTAATCAAAGAAGCTAGGTGAAATAGAGTGAGGGTTATGGTTTAATAAGTCTAACTAATCCTTGTACTCAACACATGAGAGGGGAGGATTAGGGTTTGAAGAGGGAGAGCTTGAGGAGAGAGAAGGTGAACATAATAATGAAGTGAGAATAATGAGTTATGATAATATATATCAAGTATTTCTTTTTATCAAGAAAAGAAAATAAATCAATTTAACAACCATGCTTGATAATATCTAGTGATGATTCATCTCCATGAGTCATTAAGCATTTATGATGCCTTAATGACATGGATGAATCATCCATATGACTCACTAATCACATTCATTGTATATGCCACCTAAACCTCCTTAGTCACCACCTTCTAGAAGCTTCTCGCGCAATTACGAGAACGCCCCTCCTTTCCGCAAAAATACGGAAAAACTTTAGACTGTATAAATCCAATAACCGGATACCAGTAACTGGCTTAAACAAAAGCCGACTGGTAAAAACTGTCCGAAAGTCGTACGTGCGTAAACACACGTATGCGTCCGAACCCTTGTCGTAAAACCATACGACCTCTATATCGTTTCGCCTGGAGTAGGGAAACTCTCTGTGTGGGACTCTAGAGACTCGACTACTACGCTGGCAGTGGGTTTAACCACAGACCGCAAGCGGCACTAGCTGTACGTAACGGTCCCCAGGTAGATGTCGATAAGAAGGCCGATGAGGAAACCCATCCGAACTCCTACTGAGTCTGATGTGACAATCTTCATATAGTCCGGTCCGTTCGTCTAAGACTATCGCATATCAGGCCTAGGGGAGCGGCAAGCGTCAGTCCCCTAATAGCGGTATAAGTCATGTCGGAGCGAAGCCCATTACACCCTGAGAAACTACTGGAACCTACAAGCAAATCTCGCTTCCCTGGCCAGGGACTTTGCATAATGGCTCTCTGACACAGCGCGATATTAACCACCAATACCGGGAGAGACGAATCCTGTCTAACCGCCACTGCCTCCAAGTGCTCGTGACTGCACCCAACTGCTACCTGTTTGCACGACTCCTTTGAGCCGTGGTAGGGTAGCAATCTAAGAACAGTGGGACACACTCGAGGCGAAGTAGCAGTGTCAAGTCTGCGGACTATGCTGTACTCATGTCACCTGGGAACTGTTCACTGACGACTGGTATAAAACCAACCAACAGTTCCCTGTGAGTCCTGTCCGGTGTACCCGTAACCTAACGAGCACCTGCATACTATCTCCAGTACGACGTACTGACGACTGTGGGACAGACCATCTCCCCAACTGGGATGAGAAGCGTACACACTAGTCTACTCCGGAGTATCGATGCCCTGTCTCGATAATCCAACGACTAGGGACCTGAATAAGGATGTGCTTGTAGACTACCCAGCCCCTACTAGTGTGACTGCCATCACAACGCTGGTAGTCAAACAAGATCCTAAGAGCTCTATCAATACGTATACTCACATATTAAGATAGAAAGAACCAAGTAGCATACTACCATGTTTAGCAAGACTGTTATATACATGTGAATATCCCAAGCTTCCATTAAGTAATATACAAACTAGTATGATACAATAATGGCCCCTAGGGCATATACACTAACAGTTATCTCATAACAACTTGTGAATTCCAAATATTGTATCACATTCCAGATAAATAGAAAATGTTAAACTTTCCGATCGAACAATCAAACACCCAAGTTTTCCCGAAACAGCTCAACACATGAAATTAGTTTAAAAAACATTCACTTTATGCCATAGTTCTAACGGTCCAGCCATAGAAGGGTCAAGCCAACGCCTCACATGTGGCACGCCGTACTGCTCCAAACCCTAAGGTTCAAAGGGCTGTTCAAGACGGTCAAAAAATCGAGTTAAGGTTTGTTGTCTTCTAGAGGGTCCATCGCGTTACTTGCACTACTTAGAACGTTCTTAAACTTCGGAAAAATCCAACACTTGGAAATTTCCCGGCAGGGGAAAAATTGGGTATTTATATCCGGTCGAACTTTTTAACATATTCAAAAATACCCGGAAAAACACATAGACGAAGTTAAATTTTCGATCGAAACAATGAACTCCCCATACAACCCAGAAAACTCAACTCTTGAGTATACTTTAAAATTTCCCAGAAAACACAGGCATGGCATACAGGTATTACTGTGCAAAGCACGTGACAAGATACTCCTATATGGCCGCGGAACCGCCGCACATGCCATGCTCGTGCTGCGGTTCCGCGGCCACTTGGTCGAGTTATGCGCACGTGCTTCACAGTAATTCTTCAAAAAGCCTGCTGATTTTTCTGCATATTTTTAATTCACAAAAAACCCAGATTTCAAAAAATGTACAGAGGATGGTTTTGGATTAGGGTTTCTGGTTCGATCGGACTTCTAACATCGCCTACACTTCGCCTAAAGCTCTAGCTAGGCTCTGATACCACTGTAGGGTTCCTAGGCACACTAATGAGGTTCTACAACTGATCAACCATGCCAAAATCAAATTTTTTCATGTGCCAAAGAACCTTATACTAGATCGTTAACTAGAGGTAAGGCAAAACAAGCAAGTAAACTACTTTAGCTACAAGTGAATGTGACCACAACCTTTGTAGATCCGGTCCTCCACTTCTCTAGCTCCGTGTTGACTTCCCTCTGCTGCGATCATCGGAATCCCGGACTCTAGCGTCGGTTTCATCGGAAAAATGGGCGGGCTAGGTCGTGGACTTCGATGCCGAAGATGATCTACGTCAAGGCGACTCAAACTCAAGCTCCACCTTCACTAGGTCATGAAACTTGTGAAGATAACACACTCTACTACATGGCAAGTGGTAGAGGATGAAGAAATAGGAATTGGGTTCACTTTGGTTTTGGATTTCTCACTTGGAATCATCACTTAGAAATTTCTAGCAATGGTTTCTTCTCTTCATGAAGAAGAAGAAGAAGAATGAAAATGAATAAATGAATTATCTCCAAAAAGAAAATCAAGTGATGGTTATCGTAATGCAACCATGGGTGTGTTTAACTAGTGTAGAGACTAAACTAGGGTTTAGGTGAATGGTTAGGTTTAGGAAAGAAACAAAATGGTCAAAGCTTCATGAAGCTTCAAGTAAAATACAAAAGAAGCCACCATTTTATTTCTTGCCCAAAAAATAAATGAATAAAATAAATAATTAAGAAAAGATAACAAAACCCTAACCATTAACCTAAACATGGTTTAAATCAAACATACACCCAAGTTAGCATGTATCATCAAACATGATACAATCAAGTGCATAAAAATATATCACATATACTACTTGTGCACATCAAGTGAGAAAATCAATCTTAAGTGAACAAATACTAGTTAATGTAAAGTAATATATCAAATATATAATTATACATTAAATTATTAAATCAACACTTGATTTAATGATCCAGTCATATTGCATATAACCGACTAATATCAATTGTATCAATGTATCAAATCAATACTTGATTCGGTAACCCGGCTATATCTTATATAACCGTCCGATGATACAAATCGCGAGAATAGAATTTAGTATCACATACTGGTATTATTCTCGGTCCCGCACATATCTCATATGCGCTCCTATTTCGTTTCGCTTGAGCCAGGAAACCTCTGTGTAGGACTCTAAAGACTCGTCAATACGCCGGCAGCAGGTGATGATCATATCAAACACCCACAAGCCGCAAGCGGTCTGCTAAACGTAACGGCTACCCGGGTATTGAGCGATTAGAAGATCAACGAGCAAGCCCGCTCACACTCCTGTGAATCCAACCAGTAACACTTACCGTACAGTCCGGTCTGTTCGTCTGATATGTCGCATATCTCGCCTAGGGGTGGTAAACGTCAGACCCCAGTAGCTCGATAAGTCATGTCGATATAAGGTCCATAACAAGCGTGAAACTATTGATAACTCTTACCAGTATTTCACAGCAACCCTGGCCAGGGATTTTCAGTTATGGCCAGTCGAGCATAGCGCAACATCAATCCCCAATACCGGGAGAGACGAATCTCCTCCTATCGCTCATTGCCTCCATGTGAATCGGGACTGTACCCAAAAACCACCTGTTTGCACGACTCAGTAGAGCCGTGGTAGGGTGGAAATCAAAGCACAGTGGGAGACACACAAGACTCTATGACCATCTCGGGTCAACAGACTAAGTTGTACCAGTGTCACCAGAGAACTGTCATCTGACGTGAGGTATAATATCATCTGGGAGTTCTCGGCGAGTCCGTTCAGTGTACCCAGTCTCCACTGAGCACCCGCATACCATCTCTGATGTCAAACACCAATGGATATGGGATCATCCATCGCCCATCATATGGGTCGAGAAGATATACGCTAGTTTATTCTGGAATATCGATGCCCAGTCTCGATATTCCCGCGACTAGGAACATTGAAGGATGTACTCATGGACTACCCAGGCCCCACTAGTATGATCTACATCATAGTCCTGGAAGTTGAGTACATATCCTAAGGGCTTTATCAACATGTAACAGAGAGACAGAAAGTATACATGTTAAGATAAAGAGCAACCAGATAGCGTACTATCATGCCGAGCAAGAAAGTCCTACCTATATATGTCCCAGCATCCACTACAATATACATCCTATGTACCGTAATGGCCTCTAAGGCATACATATAACTAACAGTGGGTGTAACATACAATTAGTGCCCGTGCAGCTTGAACAGTTAGTGACAGTGCGGAGTTACATAAATACTGTGTCTATATGCAACAAAAGTATATATACACAAGCAATATATATATATATACACACACACATGCGCGCGCGACTACAATATCCTATCAAGCCCTGACGCTTAACGCCATAAGGGCGATTTCCCCGTTGATGTTAAATCTACTCACCGTGATCTTGTGCTAAGTATAGCCGACTACCTGCTTCCCCTTCTTTGCGGCGTCCGAAGTACCCGCCTGCGAACCTAGAATTTACACAATGAATACACTTAAGCTAAAATCCTGCAAAAACGCGATATCAAAACCAAACGAGAAACTCGCGTCGCAAGCTAAACGCGTGTACATCCGATACGCCAAAACGTGTGTATACGCGTCTGAAACTACCCCGACACGCTGTGATACACAGCAAACACTAAACCCACTCACATAACACACGTGTCGAGCAAGCTTAAAAGTTTAGGAAATAAAGTATTTTGATCCAGATTTTGATACAAGCTGAACTAGAAAAGTTGCATACACCAAAGACCTTCAATAAGCAGCAGACACCAAACCACAAAACCCCGACACCCAGCTCCCACATCTGGCGGCAATTTGCGGCCAGAACCTATTTATTTGCGGCCAATAAGAAGAATGGGGGTCCCGTGCTTCGTGTGTGTGGTCTAGGTCTAGTGAACGTGCTCCAGTAAACTCAGTTTTTGCCTGAAGCAACCGGGTTGAAAGCAGATCACAAAAGAGCACAAATCTTAACTAAAACGCTAATTTAACACTAATTTGATACAAAAAGGTATTTTAGTGTATCCTGAGGAAATAACTTGGTTTAAACAACATTAATAGCACCTAATTCAGTTAATCAAACCCTAAAACCCCTAACTTACCCTAATCTTCACTTAAACCATCTCATTAGCACTAAAACGCACAAAAACACAATTTTTAGCTAATAAAAACTACAAGTTATGCAATAAGGTGATTTGGGTGAGTTTAATACCTCAAATTGGTCTTAGGGGAGTCTAACTTGCTGCACTTGCCTTCAAAGGCAAGGATTTGCCATCAAGACCAACAAAGGAGGTGTTTTGCAAAGGTTTTATGAAGAAAAGGTGAATTTTTTTTGGGTAGGGATTGCTGTTCGAAAGCAAGGAGAAGAAGATGAAGAATATGCTGCTGCTGCTTCCTCTGCTGTTGTTGCAGAAAATGAGAGGGAGAGAGAGAAAAGAGAGAGGGTACGGTCAAAAGTCAAGCCTATTCTTCACCTAATACCAACCATGCCTCCCATTTCTTTTTATTTCATTTTAAATTAAAGGTTTCACTTGATTTGTGAGGATAATAGAACCATGCATGAGGGAAAAGAAAATGAAAACAATTTATCACTTAATCTAGGTGATTAGGGTTGTGCATGCTAACTAATTTTGGCTTAGGAAAAATAGTTAAGAAAATTTGCTAATTAAGTGAACACTAAACTAATTTATAATTAATAAAACCCTATTATATATATAATTACATACTGTCATACTTAAAAGTAGGTTTATTCCAGTCTAGGCGGAAATAGCTATTAACTAAGTTTTGTGAAAACACGCATTATCGCTAATTAACGCGAAAATTAACCTAAGGAATTTCAAAGCGTTACAGAAACGGTGCAAGTGTTGCAGCCAAGTTTGTTGGCAGTTATCACCCTGTATTAGCAAATACATTGATTCTGAACGAATGTTATTAGATACCGAATCTGATATACAACATCATATCAGTCTCTTTATTTAGTAAGAAGGATATAATTTTGTATTGTTGGATAATGTTTTGAACATTTCCTATATCAAAAATTAATCGGTTCAGGCACGACATCTAAAAGCATATACGTTCTAAATCAAACTACAGTTCTCAACGTACAGAACACACAAGAGGAATAGTTCAGAAATGAACGAATCCTTCTTAAGGCATTGTAGACTAGGTCATATCAATGCGACCCGACTAGCTGAAGTTACATAAAGATGCATATTTAAATCAGTTTGAATTTACATCTTGTGAAGCTTGCCAGTCATGTCACAAAGAAAAGATGACCATAGCTCCGTTTATTGGAAACAAAGAAAGAGTTAGATGAACTCTTTGGATTGATATATGATGATGCATGTAGGTCCCCTGTCTACACATGCCAAGACCGGTTCTTTGTACTTCATTACATTCACTGATAATCTCTCAAGATTCGGGCATATGTTCCTGTTGAAACACAAGTCTGAAACTTTTGAGAAATTCAAAGAATATAAGTCAGAAGTAGAGAACCAAAACGGGTATAAGTATTATGTCCTTTCATGTAATCAGGGAGGAGAATACTTGAGCACGGAATTCCTGGACTATTCTAAAGGAATGAGATTCTCTCTCAGCATTACTCCTCCGTATACACGGAAGGGTTAGCCTAGCACCTCATGAAGGGTTTGGAAGCATCACATGTACCAAAGGTAGAGTCTTTAGGGTGCTAGGTTAACAAACATCGGATCGTTCCTAGAAAATTAGAGTTTCAAAAAATTTCACATCAACATATGAAAGAATAGATGGGGTTTAGAGAGTACAACCTTTGTAGCTCCCTACGCTAGACTCCTTGGCTACTTGGGGTTTGAAAAATCTCCGCTTGAACTCCTCGAGGTCACCGATGATCCACCCGGAGTCCGCTTTACCCAAGCTTGCAACTTTACCCGATCAAGAGAACGAAATGAAGCTAACACTCCAAACAAGTGGGCTAGACTTGTGTAGAATGGTGTTGTGGTTCTCTTTCTCACTTCAAAATCCTAACTTGATGAGTATATTTCTCACTACAAAAATCTAGAGAGCAAATGATCAAGGTTGATGAAGATGATGGCTTTTTAGAAGAAGAGAAGAAAAACTCTCTTAAGAAAAATGAAAAATATAAGTATATATATTTTCCATTTCTCATTTCAAACCATGGTTAATTATATAGATATTATTGTAATGGAGTTAAAAACACAAAAGGAAAATAAACCAAGGGTTAAAAGGTAGGAGAGCGTGGTAAGGTAAAGAAGAGTGTAGAAACATTCTATCATTTAACCCTTTTTCTTTTCCTTTTTGTTTTAATTCAAAAGCAATAAAAATCCATATAATAACCATGGTGTGATTCTTATATTGCCACCATTCTCAATGTATAAGCAACCATGATGTATATATGTATGTATGTATGTGTATATGTACATCCATATGTGCATGAATCAAAAAGAAGGCATACATGCATGCATACATCCATCAAACTCAAGAAAGGATTTCAAGTGAGAAACTAATGGTGAATTAATAAACGAACACTTGATTTATCAATCCGGTCATATCACATATGACCCCACTAAAAGCAAGCCGCCCGATCAATATACGGTATCCTATACGCCCATTTTAATCAGGTCCATGCGAATATCACATACGCGCACCACAACGTTTCGCCTGGACTAGAAAACTCCATTGTGGGACTCTAAGACTCGTCAATACGCCGGCAGTGGGTGTTGATCATATCAAGCACCCCCAAGCCACAAGCGGTCAGCTAAACGTAACGGCTACCCGGGTATTGAGCGATCAGAAGAGAACAAGCGAACCTGCTATAACTCCCGTCGAGCCATCTGACAACACTTCCCGTACAGTCCGGTCTCCTCGTCTGATATGTCGCATATCAAGTCTAGGGGTGGTAAACGTTAGACCCCAATAATCGATAAGTCGTGCCGATGTAAGGCTCAAAACGGGTCGAGAAACTACCGGTAAAACTTACCAGCAAATCTCTGAATCAGCCCTGGCCAGGGACTTCCCTGTTACGGCCAATCGAGCACAGCGCAACATCAACCCCCAATACCGGGAGAGACGAAACCCCTCCTATCGCTCATTGCCTCCATGTGACTCAGGACTGTACCCAAAAACCACCGTTTTGCACTCCCTCATGGACGTGGTAAGGTGGAAATCAAAGCACAGTGGGAATCACACAAGACTCTATTACGATCTCGGGTCTACAGACTAACCTGCACAAGTGTCACCTGAGAACTGCCATCTGACGTGAGGTATAATACCATCTGGGAGTTCTCGGCGAGTCCGTCCAGTGTACCCAGTCTCCACTGAGCACCCGTATACCATCTCTGATGTCAAACACCAATGGATATGGGATCATCCATTGCCCATCTCATGGGTCGAGAAGCGTATACGCTACTCTACACTGGTATATCGATGCCCCATCTCGATACACCTTCGACTAGGGACCTTGAAGGATGTACTTATGGACTACCATGTCCCCACTAGTATGATCCGTATCATAGTCCAGGTAGTCAAGTACACATCCTAAGGGCTTTACCAACATGTAACCATAAGACAGCATAAAGAGACTAGTATACATGTTAAGATAAAGAGCAACCAGATAGCATACTATCATATCAAGCAAGAAAGTCATCTCTATATATGTCCAAGCATCCAATATAATATACATCATCTGTACAATACTGGCCTCTAGGGCATACATACTACTAACAATCTCCCACTTGCACTAGGGCCAGCTGCTGTAGTATCGCATACCGAGCATCCCGAAGAGTCTCTCAAACTGTATCTGGGGAATGACCTTCATGAGTGGATCCGCTGTGTTGTTCTTCATGTCAACCCTCCTGACCTCGATCACCCGGCGATCAACTATCTCCCGGATCAGGTGATACCGCCTCAGAATATGCCTGGATCGCTGATGGGACCTGGGTTCCTTGGCCAAAGCCACTGCGCCATTGTTATCGCAATACAAAGGTATTGGATGCTCAATGGATGGAACCACTCCAAGTTCAGTAATGAACTTCTTGATCCAGACAGCCTCTTTGGCAGCATCGTTGGCAGCGATGTATTCAGCCTCCATCGTCAAGTCTGCCACGGTTTCCTGCTTGGAACTCTTCCAGCTAACCGCCCCTCCGTAAAGGGTAAAGACAAATCCCGACTACGACTTAGAGTCGTCCTTATCACTCTGGAAGCTTGAATCAGTAAAGGACTCCACTTGGAGTTCTCCATTACCATACACCAAGAGCATCTCTTTAGTCCTTCGCAAGTACTTGAGAATGCTTTCACAGCTGTCCAGTGACTCTCTCCAGGATCAGCTTGATACCTGCTCACTACACTTAGTGAGTATGCTACATCGGGTCTGGTACATAGCATCGCGTACATGATAGAGCCTACAGTCGAAGCATAGGGTATCCCTTGCATACGAGCTCTCTCCAAATCAGTCTTGGTAGACATCTCTTTGGAGACAGTGACTCCAGAGATCGTGGGTAAGTTCCCACGCTTGGATTCTTCCATACTAAACCTCTTTAGTATGGTGTCAATGTACCTGGATTGGGACAATCCCAATATCCGTTTGGATCTATCTCTATAGATCCTTATCCCCAATATGCAGGAGGCATCACCAAGATCTTTCATTGAGAATCTTTGTGATAAGAAGAACTTAACCGAATGCAGCATAAGAATGTCATTTCCTATCAGGAGTATGTCGTCTACGTACAATACGAGGAAGACACCCTTACTCACTGCTACCTTCTTGTAAATACAAGGTTCATCTACGTTTTTGACGAAATCAAACTCTTTGATAACGACGTCAAAGCAGATGTTCCAACTCCGCGATGCTTGCTTTTATCCATAAATGGATTTAAGCAGCTTGCACACCTTCCCGCTGCTCCCACTATCTACGAAGCCCTCTGGCTGAGTCATGTACACGCACTCTTCTAAATCACCATTTAGAAAGGCGGTCTTAACATCAATTTAACAGATTTCGTAATCATGATATGCAGCGATGGCAAGCATGATCCGGATGGATTTAAGCATAGCCACTGGAGAAAAGTATCGTCATAGTCCACACCTGGTTTTGACGAAAACCCTTTGCTACAAGTCTAGCTTTGAAAGTTCCACTTTCCCATCTACACCAAGTTTTTTCTTGAAGATCCACTTTCTCCCAATGGGTTTTACCCCTTCAGGAGCAATTTCCAAAGTCCATACTTTGTTGGTGTACATGGATTCCATCTCGTACCGCATTGCATCCAGCCATCTCACTGAGTCCTCACTCGTGATGGCCTGCTCGAAACTAGTTGGGTCATCATCCTCCATGATGCAGTCCTCGCTCCCACCATCCATGAGAAAACCGTAGTATCTCTCAGGTGGGTGAGAAACCCTACTATATCAGCGGAGTGGTTGGGGTTCATCGGGAACTATGGAATCCTCTGGTTCCACCAGATCTTCTGTTACAACTTTTGTAGCTGGAACCTCTTCCAGTTCTACCTCATGTCCACTAATCTCTTTTGCAAGAAATTCCTTTTCTAAAAAGGTGGCATGCCGAGAAACAAATACTCTTTGTTCCTCAGTGTGGTAGAAGATATACCCTTGTGAATTCTTGGGATATCCTATAAATTTGCATAGAACAGACCGTGCCTCGAGTTTGTCCGGATTTTGTTGTTTGACATAGGCTGGACAACCCCATATCTTAACATAGTTAAGACATGGTCTCTTCCCTTTCCATATCTCATATGGAGCGGTAGGCACAGATTTGGTGGGGACCATATTCAGTGGATGTATGGCTGTCTCTAGCGCATACCCCCAGAAGGAAATAGGTAACTCGGCTGTGCTCATCATAGAGCGCACCATATCTAATAGGGTGCGGTTCCTCCGTTCTGATACACCGTTGTGCTGTGGTGTATATGGAGGAGTCAGCTGAGAGAGAATCCCATTCTCTTTTAGGAAGTCCAGGAATTCATTGCTCAAGTATTCAACTCCTCGATCAGATCGAAGGATTTTAATACTTTTTCCGGTTTGGTTTTCGACTTCTTGTTTATAATCTCTAAATTTCTCAAAAGCTTCAGACTTGTGTCTTATTAAGAACACATGTCCGTATCCTGAGAGATCGTCAGTGAATGTAATGAAGTACGAAGAACCATCCATGGCATGTGTAGACATTGGACCGCATACATCACTATGTATCAGTCCTAAGAGTTCGGTAACTCTTTCTCCGTGTCCCGTAAACGGAGTTTTGGTTATCTTGCCTTTGAGACATGACCGGCAAGTGTCATTAAATGAAAATTCGAACGGTTTCAAGTATCCATCCTTATGCAACTTAGCTAGCTGTGTCGCATTTATATGACCGAGTCTACAATGCCACAAGAAGGATTTGTTCAGTTCTGAACTCTTCCTCTTGTGTGTGTTTGTTATGCTCAGAACTGTTGATTGATTTAGAACATAAAAGCCATTGCATAACGTGCCTGATCCAACCAACTTTTTGTTACGAAAAATGTTCATAACATTATCCTGTAATACAAAATTATATCCTTCTTTACTCAACAAAGAAACCGATATAATGTTGCATATCAGGTTCGGCATGTAATAGCATTCGTTCAGAACCAATGTATTACCAGTTGGTAATGCAAGGTGATATTCCCCGACAGTCTTAGCTGCAACAATTGCACCATTTCCAACTCTTATGTCTTTATCACCTTCTCCAAGTTCTCTACCTTTCCTGAGCCCATGTAACTGATTACATATATGGGATCCTGACCCGGTATCTAATACCCAGGACATAGGGCAAATGGAGAAACAGTTCTCTGTAACGAACACACCCGAAGAAAATGCATCATCATGTACTTTCTTCATTCGGGTGGCATGGGAATCCTGGTATTCCCCTATGTCCTGTTCAGTCCTATAACTCTTATAAGAAAGAACGGAACCAACGTTCCCCAGCACAGTATAACATGCGGGTTCGGTCAATACATCCATATTATTATCTTGATTAAGGCATGACATGGTCGCTACCTGGAGAGAGAGAAGAAAACACTTTAGCGTATGCTCTTGCAAGATCAGATTGGTTATTATCTTATCTAATCAGGATGGCTCCCACTGTTTTTATCAAATCTTCCTTCAAACCTTAAAAGGAAAGACTACCCGGGATTAATTACACCCTACAACTTCGCCGATCTTTCAGCCAGGCCAGTGTCGGTACTTTGAGGGAGGTTCCCCGTGCTTTCTCACGGACCTAATTAAAGTAAACCTCGTTTTCCCAGAGGCGTAACCCCGTTGACACCTTTCTAGACATCTACTTGATCGGCTAATTGTCCTGTGTAAAACTCTCCCGGGAGTAACAATTACTCGCAGTGGGTATCGGGATCCAACTATCTCATAGAAGGTATGCAATCTCATTGCAAATTTCAACACTTGAAATTCCCGATAATATTTTGCCCCTAACGTGCTATGACCTTGACGAAAGCCAACAAACCATAGCCCGCTAGTCAAGTTCAACCCGTACATTTCTTGACTGAATTAAACCCACCCGCACGACCCTTGACGAAAGCCAACAAAGCCGTACGAATACCCTAATCCAGTCGCATCATATACAGCAGATAAGCAGCATATAGCTACCGCACACTACACCTTGACGAAAGCCAACAAATGTATCACGAATACTATATACAACTTATCTGAAATGACGGAGGGCTACGACAGGTTTTTCTGAAAACTTATTGCGTAATGAACTTGATATCGTTGTTGAATCAAGTGAATTTTGAAATGGAGTGATTTTGAGGCTTTCATTAGTTTTGCTAAAGAGGTCACTCCCGGTGAAGGGATCTCGGCTCTTTCCTCATCGAATAAGGTGCGGGATATATCATATATATCACTGTGCAAAGCAAAACTCCAAAAGCAATCAAAAACCAAACCGAGTTTTGTAGCATCTGCCAGTTTTGCTAAAGAGGTCACTCCCGGTGAAGGGATCTCGGCTCTATCCTCGTCGAATAAGTTGCAGGGTATATCATACATACCGCTATGCAAAGCAAAACTGTAGCTACCCTTTTATTTGAAAATTTGATTCTACAACATCTTTTAGGTTTCTTTTCTTTCATTAATCACATTAATGAAGTCCCATCATTTATCTCACCTAAACATCACAGATAAATACGACATACAGTTATGCCATCCGCATTCGCCTCGATGTCCCCTCGTGCACCGTTAGGTTAGGTAACTAACGGCAGAGCAGGGCAGTGCTAGCGCGGGTGTAAAACATAAGTAACGCCTATATAATATATCATATATACTATATACTGTATCCATCACAGAACATATCTAATGATCACATCACGGATATCGCAGCAGAAACATAGATATAATGTGGGATATACTAGGACGTCCGTATTTAGTATTTAGCCAATAAGAGAAAATACGGATCACACAGTCGTGATGAATAGCCAAGCCCACACCCTGGACCCCTACGAGAGCGGCAAGCGACCCTACCAATTCTGGAGTTTAGGAGACCCGGTCTCGACTCCTCGAGATGGCGTCCCACTGAACCCCAGAACCCGGTCACCTGTGCTCCCCTCCTTGGGTCCATCCTAATGCGGAAAAGTAAATAATATACAACACTGGTGGCATCAACCTCAACCCGGAAGTGCCCCAAATAAAAGAATATTACATTACATTTGAATTTACATGAATGAAAATATAAAACTCTCATCTCACATAAAACCCCCCGGCTATTCAATCGCGACAATCCTGCACATCATATCTCAGCAACACATAATATCTCATATCATCAACGTAAGTAAGTATGCGTACTTCGATTGTCGTTGACGTATAGCAACGAAACCGGAGATATCGACATACTACACTTACGGTCACAGAAAAGAAAGTGTAAAACTGCAATATTTGGAATCCACATTCTCTTTAGACATCGTAAATGCGAAATATCACATACTTCGTATTTCATGTCCAACTATATGAATTCCAGATATTGCATCACATTCCAGATAAATAGACGGTATTAAAGTTTTTGAACGAACGATCAAATACCCAAGATTCGCTAAAGCTCAACACTTGAGCGGAGTTCAAAAACCCGGAGTGTGACACAGTGGTAGCGGTCCAGCCGTAGAAGGGTCAAGCCAATGCCTCACATGTGGCACGCCGTACTGCCCTAAACCCTAAGGTTCAAAAGGCAGTTCAAGACGGTCATATAATCGACTTAAGGTTTGTTGTCTTCTAGAGGGTCCACCACAAACAAACTTGCACGTATTTCCGAAAGATTTTAAACCCCGTGAAAAGTGAGCAAATGATACTCGTTCAAACACTTCAATACATTCTAATTTACCCGGAAAAGTCACGAAATGAAAATTCCGATCGAATCGACGAGTCCAAAACCATCTCCAGAACAAACAGCACAAAATTCATATTAAAAATACCCTAAAAATTATACAAGCAGAAACAAGCATTACCGTACAAAATTCATTAAGTGATTGATGTGTACGGCCGCGGAACCGCGGCCTAAGCAAGCTTAGACCGCGTTTCCGCGGCAATATAGACTGTTTATGGAATCGAATTTTACAGTAATTCTTATATTTACCTGCTGTAATTTTTACATATTTTTAATTCTGAAAAACAACAGTTTTGGAAAAATGTCCAGAGAGCACTAAAAATCCGTATTTTTCGGTTCGATCGAAGTTTTAACTTCGCTAAAGTGTCGCCTAATGTTCTAGGTCGGCTCTGATACCACTGTAGGTCAGGCAGCAACCCCATCCAATGGGGTCGCCGTGGCACCAACGGGTCCCTCAACCGCTACTTTTTACGCATGCCCCCTCGCGAGGACTACAACCCGCCGGAACACCTTCCGGTCTCGGGACACCCTGGGGGTAAGAGCCTATGCTTCGCCACACTGTCACACAGTGAGAACCCCCCCATATGTCGACATCCAATGCCTAGTAGCTCTGATACCAATGAAGGGTTAGCCTAGCACCTCATGAAGGGTTCGGAAGCATCACATGTACCAAAGGTAGAGTCTTTAGGGTGCTAAGTTAACAAACATCGGATCGTTCCTAGAAAATTAGGGTTTCAAAAAATTTCACATCAACATATGAAAGAATAGATGGGGTTTAGAGAGTACAACCTTTGTAGCTCCCTACGCTAGACTCCTCGGCTACTTGGGGTTTGAAAAAGCTCCGCTTGAACTCCTCGAGGTCACCGATGATCCACCCGGAGTCCGCTTTGTCCAAGCTTGCAACTTTACCCGATCAAGAGAACGAAATGAAGCTAACACTCCAAACAAGTGGGCTAGACTTGTGTAGAATGGTGTTGTGGTTCTCTTTCTCACTTCAAAATCCTAACTTGATGATTATATTGCTCACTACAAAAATCTAGAGAGCAAATGATCAAGGTTGATGAAGATGATGGCTTTTTAGAAAAAGAGAAGAAAAACTCTCTTAAGAAAGATGAAAAATATAAGTATATATATTTTCCATCTCCCATTTCAAACCATGGTTAATTATATAGATATTATTGTAATGGAGTTAAAAACACAAAAGGAAAATAAACCAAGGGTTAAAAGGTAGGTGAGCATGGTAAGGTAAAGAAGAGTTTAGAAACATTCTATCATTTAACCCTTTTTCTTTTCCTTTTTGTTTTAATTCAGAAGCAATAAAAATCCATATAATAACCATGGTGTGATTCTTATATTGCCACCATTCTCAATGTATAAGCAACCATGATGTATGTTTGTATGTATGTATGTATGTGTATAAGTACATCCATATGTGCATGAATCAAAAAGAAGGCATACATGCATGCATACATCCATCAAACTCAAGAAAGGATTTCAAGTGAGAAACTAATGGTTAATTGATAAATCAACACTTGATTTATCAATCCGGTCATATCACATATGACCCCACCGAAAGCAAGCCGCTCGATCAATATACGGTATCCTATACACGCATTTTAATCGGGTCCATGCGAATATCACATACGCGCACCACAACGTTTCGCCTGGACTAGGAAACTCCATTGTGGGACTCTAAGACTCGTCAATACGTCGACAGTGGGTGTTGATCATATCAAGCACCCCCAAGCCGCAAGCGGTCGGCTAAACGTAATAGCCACCCGGGTATTGAGCGATCAGAAGAGAACAAGCGAACCTGCTACAACTCCCGTCGAGCCATCTTGCAACACTTCCCGTACAGTCCGGTCGCCTCGTCTGATATGTCGCATATCAAGTCTAGGGGTGGTAAACGTCAGACCCCAATAACCGATAAGTCATGCCGATGTGAGGCTCATAACGGGTCGAGAAACTACTGGTAAAACTTACCAGCAAATCTCTGAATCAGCCCTGGCCAGGGACTTCCCTGTTACGGCCAATCGAGCACAGCACAACATCAACCCCCAATACCGGGAGAGACGAAACCCCTCCTATCGATCATTGCCTCCATGTGACTCGGGACTGTACCCAAAAACCACCGTTTTCCACGCCTTCATGGACGTGGTAAGGTGGAAATCAAAGCACAGTGGGAATCACACAAGACTCTATGACGATCTCGGATCTACAGACTAACCTGCACAAGTGTCACCTGAGAACTGCCATCTGACGTGAGGTATAATACCATCTGGGAGTTCTCGGCGAGTCCGTCCAGTGTACCCAGTCTCCACTGAGCACCCGTATACCATCTCTGATGTCAAACACCAATGGATATGGGATCATCCATCGCCCATCTCATGGGTCGAGAAGCGTATACGCTAGTCTACACTGGTATATCGATGCCCCATCTCGATACACCTTCGACTAGGGACCTTGAAGGATGTACTTATGGACTACCATGTCCCCACTAGTATGATCCGTATCATAGTCCAGGTAGTCAAGTACACATACTAAGGGCTTTACCAACATGTAACCATAAGACAGCATAAAGAGACTAGTATACATGTTAAGATAAAGAGCAACCAGATAGCATACTATCATATCGAGCAAGAAAGTCATCTCTATATATATGTCCAAGCATCCAATATAATATACATCATCTGTACAATACTGGCCTCTAGGGCATACATACTACTAACATACACTACAGCACGTTGGTATATCGGTGCGGAGCAATCGCACCCTATGTGATATGGTGCGCTCTTTGATGAGTACTATTGAGTTGCCTATTTCCTTTTGGGGGGTTTTGCACTTGTGAAGTTGCATACCTATTGAATTGGGTTTCAATAAAATCAGGTGCCTACCACTCCTTATGTGATATGGTATGGGAAGAGCCCATCTCTTAAGGATGTTAAGATTTGGGGTTGTCCGGCCTATGTCTAAAAGCAAAATCCGGACAAGCTCGAGAAAAGGTCAGTTCTGTGGAAGATTGTTGGATATCCCAAGCATTCGCAAGGGAATATCTTCTACCATACCGAGGAGCAAAAGGTGTTTTTTTTCTCAGCATGCCACCTTTTTGAAAAAGGAATTTCTTGTGACGAAATTAGTGGACATGAGGTAGAACTGGAAGGAGTTCCATCTATACAAACTACAGCTGATGATTTGGTAGAACCGGAGGATTCAATAGTTCCCGACAAAGCTCAGCCTCTCCGCCGATCTGGTAGGGTTCCTCACCCACCTGAAAGATACTTCGGTTTTCTCTATAACAGTGAGAGCGAGGATTGCATCATGAGATGATGACCCAACTAGTTTCGAGCAGGCCATCAAGAGTAGTGACTCTGTGAGAATGGCTAGGTACTAAGCGATCTAAGATGGAATCCATATACACCAACAAAGTATGGACTTTTATTGCTATATCTGAAGGGTTAAATCCCCATCAGGAGCAAGTATATCTTGAGAAGATTACTTAGTGTACATGGAAAAGTTGAGACTTTCAAAGCTAAGACTTGTTGCAAAAGGTTCTTGTCATCGACCGGATGTGGATAATGATGAAACCTTTTCTAGTCCCTATGCTTAAGTCCATCCAGATCTTACTTGCCATTGCTACATACCATGACTACGATATCTGAAAGTTGGGTGTCATGACTGCTTTTCTAAATGGTGATTTAGAAGAGAGCATCTATAAGTACACAGCCAGACGGCTTCATAGAAAGTGGGAGCAGCGGAAACGTGTGCAAGTTGCTTTATGGGATAAAATAGGCATCGCGGAGTTGGAACATCTATTTCGATGTGGTATTCAAAGCGTTTGACTTCATCAAAATGGTAGATGAACCTTGTATATACAAAAATGTAGTAGGGAGTATGGTGGTGATCCTCGTATAGTATGTGGATGACATACTCTTCATAGGGAAGGAGTTTCCTATGCTACACTTGGTCAATCTCCTCTTATCACAAGGATTCTCCATATAGGATCAAAGGTGATACCTCATAAATCTTGGGTTTTGGATCTATGAGATAGATCTAACTGGATATTAGGATTCTCACTAAGTGTAGTAAGATGGTATCAATCGATCCTGGGGAGAATCACTGGATACCTTCCAGGATGGTAAGCTCGACTGAATGTCAGTCACATGCATTGTCTTTATCCTTAGTGGAGGGATGGTATGTTGGAAGAATTCCAAGATAGATACCGTGACAAACTAGAAGATAAAGGATGGATACATTGGTACTAAGGATGCTACCAAAGAGGCAGTCTGGATATATATTAGTTCATGAGTTGAACTTCATTCCTACCATTGTGTGACAATGGAGTTGTGGCTTAGGCCCAGGAACCCCCGTCCCATCAGTGATCCAGACATATTCTTAGGCAGTACCACCTGATCATGAAGATAGTTGATCTCCACGGAGATCGAGGTTAGAAGAGTAGACTACAGAGGACAACACGGTGGATCCACTCATAAAGACCTATTCCCACGAGAGACTTTTATGGGATGGTTGAGTATGAGATACTTCAACTACTGCTTTGTTAGGTATGGGATACTACGACAGATGGCCATAGTGCAAGTGGGAGATTGTTAGTTATATGGATGGCCTAGAGGCCATTACTATACATACGATGTATATTGTAGTGGATGCTTGGACATATATATGGAGGACTTTCTTGCTCGACATGATAGTATACTATCTGGTTGCTCTTTATCTTAACATGTACGCTAATTGTCTCAATGTTACATGTTGATAAAGCCCTTAGAATGAGTACTTGACTACCAGGACTATGATGCAGATCATACTAGTGGGGACAGTGTAGTCGCTAAGTATATTCTTCAAATGTTCCTAGTTGAGGGTGTATCGAGACAGGGCATCGATATACCAGAGTAGACTAGCGTATAGCTTCTCGACCCATGTAGGTGGGCGATGGATGATCCCATATCCATTAGTGTTTGACATCAGAGACAGTATACGGGTGCTCAGTGGAGACTGGGTACACTGAACGGACTCACCGAGAACTCCCAGACAGTACTATACCTAACGTCAGATGGCAGTTCTCTGGTGACACTGATACAGGTTAGTCTGTAGACCCGAAATCGTCAAAGAGTCTTGTGTGATTCCCACTGTGCTTTGATTTCCACCTTACCACATTCAAGAGAACATGCAAAACGGTGGCTTTTGGGAACATACCTAAGTCACATGGAGGCAATGAGCGATAGGAGGGTTTCGTCTCTCCCGGTATTGGGAGTTGATGTTGCGCAGTGCTCGATTGGCTATAATAGGAAGTCCTTGGCCAAGGCTGCTTCAGAGATATACTGGTAAGTGTTATCAGTTGTTTCTCGACTCGTTATGAGCCTCATATCGACATAACTTATCGAGTTACTGGGGTCTGACGTTTACCACCCATAGACGAGATATACGACATATCAGACGAAGAGACCGGACTGTACGGTAGTGTTAATGATTGGATTCGGAGAAGTGTGAGCAGTCTTGCTTGTTGATCTTCTGATCTCTCAATACCCAGGTGGCCGTTACGTTTAGCAGACCGCTTGCGGCTTGTGGGTGTTTGATATGACAATCACCTACTGCCGGCGTATTGACAAGTCTTTAGAGTCCTACACATGGGTTTCCTGGCTCAAGCAAAACGGAGTAGGAGCACATATGTGATATGTGCGGGACCGAGATTGATACGATATGAGATATCGTATTCTATTCTCGTGATATGAGATATCGGTCGGTTATATATGATATAGCCGAGTTATCGGATCAAGTGTTGATTCGATAAGTTGATTCATATGATATTAGTCGGTTATAGGTAATATAGCCGGATTATTAAATCAAGAGTTGATTTGATAATCTAATGTATAATTATATATTTGATATATTACATTTCATTAACTAGTATTAGCTCACTTATGATTTCTTTTCTCACTTTGGATACATTGATGTATATATGATATATGTTAAATGTATCTAGCTAGGTTACAAATGTAACTAGGGTTAATGAGGGTTAAAACATGCTAGGGTTATGATTAAGGTTTATAATTTATCATTAAGTAATTCAAATATTGTGGATATTTGTCATGGATGATATTTGTTGAAAGCTTGTAGAATCTTCAAGGCATCTTTGACTTTGTCCACTCTCTTTGTCTAGCTTAAGATATTTTTTGACCTAACCTTTAACCCTCGCTCATGGTTAACTCTCTACAAAGGTTAAGCATGACATGCTTAACCCTTGGTTGCATTATTAACCTCAACAATAATTCATTCTCTCTTGATAATTTCTTCATCTTCTTCATGAGCTCAAAGAGAAAAGAGTTTTCTAGGGTTTGAGTTTGTGATGAAAACTTGTGAGAATATGAAATCTAATGTGAGCAAAATTCCTACTTCATCATCCTCTACTACTTGCCATTTAGTATAGGGTGTTTGCTTCACTAATTCCATGATCAGTGAAGAGATAGATTGGGTTAGTGTCTCCTCGACGTAGATCATCTTCGGCCTCGAAGACTTCGAAGCAAGCATGTTCGTTTCTTCATCTGAGACTCTTTAGAGTCCAGGACTTCTTGATCGCAGTGAAGGGACTACTACACAGAGCTATTCAAGTGAAGGACCGGTCTACAAAGGTTGTATTCCTTGCTCACTTTACTTTCAAAGTCGTTTGCATTTCTATTCCGTCGATTTCTAGTAAACGATTCTATGTTAGGGTTAGCTAGAACGAAATTTTTTTGAATTTGGTATGGACGATACCTCCCGAAACCTTGCTGCCGTGCTAAACAACTCTGCAACCCATGGAGGAAAGACTAGGACATATGGTTAGTTGCATACCTCGATGCGAGGACATCAGATTGATTGATTCTAGCTATAGGAGACTTCACGCAGATACGTAGACGAGTCGAAAGAAAATGATCGAATGTCAGAAACCCATTTTTCCATGTTTAAAGTATTCGGAAAGATATGCAAGTAATTCGGTGGTCACTCTAGAGGAATGAAACCCTAACTCGACATAATGGCCATGAGAACGCCTTGGAACCTTAGGGTTTGCGTCAGTTCAGCGGTGCCATTAGTGAGGCTTGGGTTTGCCCTTCTACGGTTGGTCCATAGGTACTGTGGCATATACCGAATATTATTAAACTGTGCATGAGTGTTGAGTTCTCGGAAAATTATGGGACTTTGATGAATCGATCGAAAAATTCGACGTCATCCGGATTTCATATGATAGGATAATTCACGAAAAGACTTGGACTCAGGATCGGCCATATTACGCACACCAAGAAGGCCAGAGTTCGACATCACTGACGAGATATGTTATGAGCGACTATGATAGTTGGCCAGCGATCTTTTAGAGGATGTGCCAGAGCGGAACTGTTTCCGTCATCATTTCCATATTGAGCCATCGTACCGAAGAGTTATGTAGCTGGCAATTCACAGTGAGAGACGAGAGCCTAAGGGCACCATACGCCAGACCATGAACAGGAGGCAAGAAGATATCTTGCTCGGATTGATTTGGATATACCGACACCTTCTCGACTGCGAAGGAAGGACATATCGACCACAGTGTTTACGATTTGCGATTTTGTAATTCGAATATCACATGTCTGTTATTTCGGATTTCAGTGTTTTTGGGCAATTTATTTGCATGATTGAGATTTTGTGCACCACAGTTGCACTCGACTTCGATTTGATGCCATTCGAGATGTTGATTTTGATTTCATGCCTATGGTATGTATGTGATTTGATATGTGCTTTCGGTGTAGTTTTCATGCACTTTTAGTATTTTGATTCGATTTTGTGCACGCTGATGCACATGATTGTGAGATTATATACCGCGGTATACCTTATTTGGGTTGAGTTTTTTTGTATACCGTCTATTTCGATTATGATATTTGATATTGTTTTCGTGCATTTTGTGCACTTGATTTGGATTCTTGCGCATACTTGACGCGCTTGATGCGATTTTGCTGCACGCCAGATGCACTAAATCGATATTCTTCGTGCATATCAGATATACCTGATATTGCTTTCAGGCACACCCGTTGCCCTTGACAGGTGTTTTCGTGCACACCCGTTGAACTTAGATTTTGTTTCTGTGCACATGTATGGAACATTCATTGATTTTGATTTTTGTGCACATGTATGGAACATTCATTGATTTTGATTTCTGTACGCACCAGACGCACGTGGCATGACACGAACATTTTATAAAGGAAACCCTTCTAAAATTATTTTCAAAAAACGGCAGGACATGTATGTTAAACAAAGGATATATATATAGTCATTTTCTTACAATGAACGTCCGCTACTTGTACCGTGATACGCGCATTTCACAGTGATTTGAAAAAGTTTTGGCATGCATTTCTTTCAGATGTTTTGACGAATTTACAACGATGCGTACATGTATAGTTTTGATGTATATCATGTTGGTTTTCGTATTGGACTTTGACACTGGTATCTTCACCATAACTCCGATGATTGCGGGATGCTTGACGAAGTTTTGATTTTTAGTTATATACTCATTTTTATGCGCATGCATTGCGCTAAGATGTGTTTTAAGTATTGATGTTTTCGAAGCCCCGACGACTAGAGTGTTTTGCTGAAATATTTTAGTAATTGAGGGAGTTTTAATTTAAATTCGGGGACCGGATTTCTTTAAGGGGGAGATTGTAACGTTTTGAAAATCGTTTAGGTGAAATTTCAGATAATCGGTAAAATAACGGGTGTTTTCCGTAAAAATCAAGAAATAATTATTTTTCCTCATAAACTTAAATATACCTATTCTAGCTATGTAATTGCTAGTATTTGGTATTTAATGGGTCACTTATAAAATTTCTGGTTTACTAAAATTTTTACGTAATTAATTATTTTAAATATTATTTTAAGCCTTCACTAATACATTTAATCAGTGAAAATTACAAATTGGAATGGGTTAATACAAGCTTTATGCATCATGACGCATCTAAACATATATTGTAACATGTTCTTTTAAAAAAAATGTTTTGATGGTTTTAGATATCTCTATGTTTAAGCTAGAAAATAAATGAATTAATTAAATAGACAAAAGGAGGTTTGGCGCATGTTAAATTGAATTTGAGTTTTCATTACTTGGAAATTCCTCCTCCCCACGCACACCCCTACACCTGGCCGAGCACAGCCCCCCACTCCATTCAACTCTTCTTCATATCATTAAAGAATAAATGAAAAAGGAAAAAATGGAATTTATTGAACAAAAGAGGTATGGGTGTTGATGTGAGGTATGGGTGACTCTTGACATGGACTCACACTTTCTCCCTCTCCCTCTCCTCACTAGCAGCAGCCCCATCATCCCAAGCTCGGCCAGGATTCCAGCAACCCCTCCCCATGGTTCTCCACTGTAACGTTTTAGAAATCGTTATGCGAATTTTTCTGTTTTAGGGTAAATTGTCGGTATTTTCCGTTTTAACCCGACTGTGATCAAACGTTCATATAGACTTACCGGCACCTAGTTTAGCTAAAATAAAGCTAGTGCGCGAGCTTTGGAGGTATTTGGGACGTTTTGGTTCAAATGGAATTTTTTCCTATTTTAATATTATTTTAATGTGGTATTTACATGTTGGGTTTGGGTAATTACTCTTGAATTATATCAATTCACATTAAACAAGCTTGAGTAAAACAAAAACCCCACATAATATCTAGATCTTATGAGCAAAAGGGATTAAAATTTTAAAGAAAAGAAATGAATGGGAGAGGTGGCATATGCATGCATATGCATTTATGTTCACTTATTGCTAGAATTAGCTAGAACAATCTACACAAGCCTTCACAAAGCCCCCACCTCCTCTCTTGGCCGAGCTCTTCCTCTTTCCTTCTTCCCTTGATCATTTCTTTTCTATTTGCAACAATTCCAAGCTAATTAAATCTCCAAAATTTCCATAAATAATCACAAAAACACTTCAAGTACTACTTTGGCTTCTTTGATCACTTGGAGCTAGGAAAGCTTGAATCTTGGGAGCAAGAGTTGATAGGTAAAATCCCTAATCTGTTAAATAGGAGTTTTTATGAGGTATAGCTCGTTAGTTGTTGTTTAGGACACTTAAGGTATCGTTTTGTACCAATATCGTATTTTTGTGTCTTTTTAGAGCCTCTGTGATCTGCTGTGACCTGGGATTTTTACTGAGTGACCAACAAGATTTAGTGATGTACTAGTGAACCTAAGATCCCACCTGAGACACGAGACCCACCCCACCGGCTTTGGCCGGCGAACTTTTGGGAAATTCCGGTGACACCGGTTTTGGAGGGGAGATGGATGTTGGTTTTTTTGTGGGTAGCTATCTGCTGTGGTTTAGGGATGTTTGGTATTGTTTAAATTTTTAGTATTTACAGTATGCAAAATCTGGGATCGTTTTCCTATAATCTTGTATTTTATGTCCTCATGTTACGTTATCCGACACGGATCGTGATCTTGTGCAGCTGTTGCACTTGGGTAGGTTGACGGAGTTTTGATTTTTAGTTATATACTCATTTTTATGCGCATACATTGCGCTAAGATGTGTTTTAAGTATTGATGTTTTCGAAGCCCCGACGACTAGAGTGTTTTGCTGAAATATTTTAGTAATTGAGGGAGTTTTAATTTAAATTCGGGGACTGGATTTCTTTAAGGGAGAGATTGTAACGTTTTGAAAATCGTTTAGGTGAAATTTCAGATAATCGGTAAAATAACGGGTGTTTTCCGTAAAAATCAAGAAATAATTATTTTTCCTCATAAACTTAAATATACCTATTCTAGCTATGTAATTGCTAGTATTTGGTATTTAATGGGTCGCTTATAAAATTTCTGGTTTACTAAAATTTTTCCGTAATTAATTATTTTAAATATTATTTTAAGCCTTCACTAATACATTTAATCAGTGAAAATTACAAATTGGAATGGGTTAATACAAGCTTTATGCATCATGACGCATCTAAACATATATTGTAACATGTTCTTTTAAAAAAAATGTTTTGATGGTTTTAGATATCTCTATGTTTAAGCTAGAAAATAAATGAATTAATTAAATAGACAAAAGGAGGTTTGGCGCATGTTAAATTGAATTTGAGTTTTCATTACTTGGAAATTCCTCCCCCCCACGCACACCCCTACACCTGGTCGAGCACAGCCCCCCTCTCCATTTAACTCTTCTTCATATCATTAAAGAATAAATGAAAAAGGAAAAAAATGGAATTTATTGAACAAAAGAGGTATGGGTGTTGATGTGAGGTATGGGTGACTCTTGACATGGACTCACACTTTCTCCCTCTCCCTCTCCTCACTAGCAGCAGCCCCATTATCCTAAGCTCGGCCAGGATTCCAGCAACCCCTCCCCATGGTTCTCCACTGTAACGTTTTAGAAATCGTTATGCGAATTATTCTGTTTTAGGGTAAATTGTCGGTATTTTCCGTTTTAACCCGACTGTGATCAAACGTTCATATAGACTTATCAGCACCTAGTTTAGCTAAAATAAAGCTAGTGCGCGAGCTTTGGAGGTATTTGGGACGTTTTGGTTCAAATGGAATTTTTTCCTATTTTAATATTATTTTAATGTGGTATTTACATGTTGGGTTTGGGTAATTACTCTTGAATTATATCAATTCACATTAAACAAGCTTGAGTAAAACAAAACCCCCACATAATATCTAGATCTTATGAGCAAAAGGGATTAAAATTTTAAAGAAAAGAAATGAATGGGAGAGGTGGCATATGCATGCATATGCATTTATGTGCATTTATTGCTAGAATTAGCTAGAACAATCCACACAAGCCTTCACAAAGCCCCCACCTCCTCTCTTGGCCAAGCTCTTCCTCTTTCCTTCTTCCCTTGATCATTTCTTTTCCATTTGCAACAATTCCATGCTAATTAAATCTCCAAAATTTCCATAAATAATCACAAAAACACTTCAAGTATTACTTTGGCTTCTTTGATCACTTGGAGCTAGGAAAGCTTGAATCTTGGGAGCAAGGGTTGATAGGTAAAATCCCTAATCTGTTAAATAGGAGTTTTTATGAGGTATAGCTCGTTAGTTGTTGTGTAGGACATTTAAGGTATCGTTTCGTACCAATATCGTATTTTTGTGTCTTTTTAGAGCCTCTGTGATCTGCTGTGACCTGGGATTTTTACTGAGTGACCAACAAGATTTTAGTGATGTACTAGTGAACCTATCCCAGCTGAGACATGAGACCCACCCCACCGGCTTTGGCCGGCGAACTTTTGGGAAATTCCGGCGACACCGGTTTTGGAGGGGAGATGGATGTTGGTTTTTTTGTGGGTAGCTATCTGCTGTGGTTTAGGGATGTTTGGTATTGTTTAAATTTTTAGTATTTACAGTATGCAAAATCTGGGATCGTTTTCCTATAATCTTGTATTTTATGTCCGCTTGTTACGTTATCCGACACGGATCGTGATCTTGTGCAGCTGTTGCACTTGGGTAGGTTTTGTCGTATCGTTACGCACGTTAGCCACTAGACGGACACTGAAGAGTTAGTTTAGTGTTGGTGCGTTATTTAAAACACAGTTTTACGTTATATTGGTCGATTTCTGAGATTTTGCTCTGTTTATGTATTTATGAATTTATAGCATCGCAAGCGGGGACTTCGGACGCTGCGAACAAGGTGAAGCAGGTGGTCGGATTTTCATAGTTCGTGACCATCGGTGAGTAGATTTAATATCTACGGGGAAATCGCCCATATGGCGTTAAGCGTCAGGGCTAGATATGATATGATATTAGTCACATGTTTATATGCTATATAGAGATGATGCATGAGTTCCATTGCTTATAGTTACTTCTTGTGCCTGAACCTGTATTCTTTGTACACTGCACTGTTATTGACAGTCCATGTTGCACGAGCACCAATGATATGCTACACACACTGTCGGTAATTGCCATGATACGCACAACACAAATATTCATTGAAATACCTTGCTAGTGGTTAGCGACATAGAGGCAGTTATTCTTGTGCGATAGCGTATATGACATATAGCATACATGTGTACCTACATGCCTATACATATGTCATACTATACTTACATGCTCGCACATATACTTTGCTATTGTTACATGATTAGCTTTTTATAACATATATATCGGTGAAATGGGACGCTGTATATATATGTTATTTAGATTTGGATTTTGCGAACCGCGAAATATATCTAATGACTTGATGCATTTAAATAGCGGACTTTTCCCGTGATATGCTCATATTGATGATTTATGTTGCATATTTTATTTCACATAGATTTACCCATTTGAGATATGTTTTCATGCAATATGGGAATTTCATGTGTCAATGTTAGGCACTTATATTCCGGGAGATATATGAATTTTGGAGACCAATACATGGAATCACATGTGTCGAGGTGGGATACTTGGGTTTCGAGGAACGTATGGATATCAGAAAGACCGATACGTGGAACACAAGTATCGAAGTGGGATACTTAGGTTTCGAGGAACGTATGGATACGAGTATTTACGTGTTGATGTTAGGCATTGGTTTTCATGATGTTTTAGAGTGTCGATGTTTGACACTCAGGTTCTATGAGACTTCCAGGATTTGAGGGCCGATCCGAGGGCTGATCTGAGTATTTTGGGATTTGGAGTGTTGTTAATTTACACCGGGATTTTCCATTCTTATGATTTATGCATGAGATTATGTATTATCCCGCACTCAGTATTCAGTGATATGCAATTGATTCATATAGATATAGTACCCTGGTGGTGTACCTAAATCATGATAGTTGCATATTCATATTTTCATACTCATGCTACCACCTTACATGTTATTGATCATTGCTGTTAGTGCATACATGCGATTTCAGTATAATGTTATTTACTATTCATGAGTTGGCAACTCACACCAGTTGTGCCACAGTGTTTTGCTGGACTTACCCTCTGAGTAGTCGCGGCAGGGCGTCTTATCATCTCTACTTTTGCGAATACCGCTATGATTGGCTGTGAGGCCTTTGCTTTTAGGTGGGTTTGCGGTTATCTATTTTTACATTGTATATCTTTTTGTTGGATCTAGTATTCTCCATCTACCACTTCTTGTATTTGACTTAGTGACGAGTTGTGAGGATTCGGTGTTGTATTGTTATTTTGGTGACTTTGGATGCCGTGATCGTGGAAGACGGTTTTGTTGAAAAGTTTCACTTCTTTATGCAGTTTCCTTTTATATTTCTTTGCTTCGGCGTCGTATATATATGTTTGTGGTGGTTTTCTCCGCCGTTGGGCATTATTTGCTCCCGTTTGGGATGCTTTATATATTATCTATGTTGTACCCGTTTTCGGGGCTAGTTTTTACAAAGGAAGTGCTGCCGAAATTTTCAAGAAAGAAAACTAGAGTTAGAGATTTTACTTGTGATTTTCCGAATGTTAAAACTATGTTTTTCTCCGTTGATCCAGTTTTGGGTGGTTTAGATTTCTGGGGTTCAGCTTACTTAAGTTGCATACGCCTGTAGACGTTACGTAGTTTAAGTGCCGGTTACGGGCCAAATATTGGGTCATGACAAAGTTGGTATCAGAGCGCTAGGTTTTACCTTTCGGAGTGTAGGATGACGTTGGTATGATGGAGTAGGTAGCTTAAGCAGAGTGACGTAGCGTGTGTATATTCCGCGGCATACTTACTGTTGGAGATAGTGCCCTCAGAGTCAATTATTGGATCACAGGCACGTGATTGCAATGATTGAGGCAGGACCTATGCCGGTAGGACAGTCTTACTCAAGATGATAGTATGCTAACTGGTTTACCTTTATCATCGTGTACTGCTTTAGGTGACCTTACAAGTCACTATTGCGTTTTGATAGAGCCCTTAGGATTCTTGCTTGACAGCCAGCAGTATGATGGCGATCATATACGTAGGAGCTGGTTGTCTATAAGCACATCCTTAAAAGGTCCCTAGTCATGGGAGTTTCGAGACAGGGCATTGATACTCCAGAGTAGACTAGTGTATACAGTCGAGACCCCAACGAAGGGCGGTGGCCGGTCTCACAAGACACTGGTGTCAGTTGGTTCACCTAAGATGTATACAGGTGCTCATTGGGTTATGAGTACACCGGACAGGACTCGCCGGGAACATGCTAGTTGGTCTTATACCAGACGTCAGATAGTAGTTCCCTGGTGACCTGTGTATAGGTTAGTTCATCGACCTGAGATCGTCATTTATCTCGTGTGAGTTCCCACTATACTTTGATTACTACCCTACCACGCACAAAGGAGACGTGCAAACAGGTTTTAGTTAGGTACAGTCCCGAGCCACATGGAGGCAGCGAGCGGATCTGCAGGGGTTCATCCCGATATTGGGGGTGAGGTCGCGCTGTCTCTAGGAGAGCCATTACACGAAGTCCTTGGCCAAGGCAGGAGATTTACTGGTAAGTATTTTAGTAGTATCTCAGGATGTTTTGGACTACACTCTGACACGACTTGTACCACTTTTGGGGGTCTAACTTTTACCAACCCCCTAGGCCCGCCATGCGATGTTCATAGGCGAACGGACCGGACTGTACGGATATTGTCACTGACAGGCACAGTAGGGTGTCAGGATGAGTTCGCTCATCGACGTCCCTTTTGGTCAATACCTGGTAGCCCGTTACGTATGGCTAATACCTCTGACGTGCTCGTGGTTAAATCCACAGCCAAAGTATTGACGAGTCTTTAGAATCCCCCACAGACCGTTTCTTAAGTTTCGGGCGAAACGTTGTAGAGGCCGTATGGAGATATGGCAGGGTTCGATCATGTACGTGTGGTATTGCACGGATCATGATCGGACGGATAATACTAGCGGGCTTTGGTTTAAGCCGGATCCTAGTATTGTACAATGTAAATTTTGTCTCATTGCATTTGTATCCGGTCGTAATACAAATGAGGGTATGTATATACAGTCGCGGGGTTTTCCTATAATTTATTACGGGATCGGTTTTTTGAAGTTGCCAGTTTGCTTTCCGTTTCGGCCATTTTCCTTTATTTCTTTTCTTGGCTGAAAACTGGTGGAGAAGGGCTTATTTGTAAATGTGCAAATTAGCATTGTGGAGGGTGGTCTTTGTAACTTGTTGCTTCATGATGGTTCCACCATACATTGACTTCTTTATCCATCCACCATACATTGACTTCTTTATCCATCATGGCTTGACTTTTGTGTTGACATGGGTTGAGTGATGAGGAGGAGTATGGACTTTGTTGTAATGATATTCCATCATCATCACCTTTTCTCCACTTGCATTATTAATGATCCACTTCCTCTCTCTCTCTCATTTCTTCATGCTTGAGGCCGACCACTTGAGGGAAGGGGCTGCACAATTCTTTTGTGCGGGGTTTTTATCTCATGAGCTCACACAAAAATCCCACATCACCATTTAAAGTTCATCCCTCCACCTACACATAAAAAAGGGCAACTTCAACAACCCCTAGAGACAAACCATTCCACATTAAGCCTACAGCATTCTTGGACACGTTGACTCTCCAACTTCATGCCCGAATTGCCTCGGTCCAGAGGTGGGAGCCTGTAAAAGAACCCGGCGATGTGGTGCCCTTCCGACGAGGAGATGAAGACTGGAGATTCCGCGTGGAGATCGGGACGACGACGAGAAGACCGAAGGACACGGATCGCTCGGTATATATCTCAACCCCTTCTCTAGTTAGCTAGGATTAGATTAATGGGCCGATCCGGGTTTTTAGTGCGCGGTGGTGCCGGTTTAAAATTTTAAAGAAAAGTATCGTTTCCGTATTTTGGTCTCGGATTGACGGCCGGGGCGCCGCCGTGCACTTACACTGGTATCAGAGCCACGCCATTAACCTAGTCTAGCTTGCTCTAGTGTGCTTAAAACTTCGATCGAACAAACATCCAAAAACCGCGTTTTTCATGCATCAGTTTTCTGTCGAATTTTTTTTGGCTCGAAAATTTTTTCAGTACATTGCAGAAATACGTGCAGGGAATTCTAAGCATTCTGTGAAAATTTGGTCGCGTGAACTCACTATTCCACCGCGGCACCGCGGCCAAACCCATGCGTTGGCCGCGGTTCCGCCGCCACTTTTACTGTTCTATGCACCAAAATTTTACAGAGAGCTTCTGAGTTGAAAATAGGGTTTTTGGAATATTCTTTTTGGGCCCAGATTTTCTTTGAGTGCTACAGTTGTGCTTGGGGCCCATTTCGGTAAATTTGATTGATCGAAAATTTTAAACATGTTAGTACACAGTATTTACATTATATCTGCGACCGAGAATGTCATTTGATCGGTAAATCCTGTGTAACTGCTATAGCCCTTTTAGACGGATTTGCGAACGTGACATTCACGTTGATGTTCTGTGTTGTGCTGTGATGTTGCGGATTGGTCGTGGGGGATAGCCTGGATGCAATGGTAGTACAGTTTTGGTTGTATTATGTACATTTGATATTGCGGGGCGAGAGTCCGACATGTAGACTGCCGTCACTGCCTTTTTGTATATTATTCTTTTGGGGCACGACCGGGCTGAGGTCGATGTACCCGTTGTATGTATATTTTATTTTCTGTACTAGAATTACCCCGCGGAGGGGTGCACGGATAGCCGGATTCTAGAGGGCAACGGGCCCGTATCTCATGGCATTGAGACGGAGGGGGCTTTACTCTAGAATTGGTGGGCTATTCGCCGCACTCGTAGGGGGTACAGGTTAACCCAGGAGGGGTGCCTAAGTTACCGGATTCCGTGAAGTGCTGGGTGGTCCATTCACGTTGCTGAAGGGGGCTGCCTCGCTTCAGGTTTTGGCGGGTAACTTGCCGCGCGCATAGGGGTCTAGGATTTCATTGCACAGGCTATCCACACGACCAGGGGAACGTCGGGTTTCAGTAGCGGCTTTATGAAACCCGGGGATCCCAGATATCTGTATTATTCTGTGATGCTTATTACATTTCTGTAATGTTGCATTTTATCACGCCTTGAGCGAAATATTATATATTGATATATATACTAGTAGATGTTGTATATGTTTTGCATCCGCGCTAGTCCAGTCCCCGCTCTGTCATTAGTTAAGTAACCTAACGGGTAATGACGGGACCCCGTGGCGAATGCGTATGGTATATACGTATATCATTATTTTCGTTCTTTATTGGTGTGATCAATTGATGGGACTGCCTTGATTCGGATCAATGCAAGCTAAACAAACCTATTCTGATGTTGTTGGAACAATTTTTCAAAAAGCTGTTATTGCAAGGACGTTCGCTTTTGTTTTGCACAGTGGTATTCGGTTATGAATATCCAGCACCTCAGTCAACGAGGCAAGGGCCGAGATCCCTTCACCGGGAGTGACCCCTTGGACAGAAGTTTGCGTCAGGGCAATAACTTCACTATAGTCGTTTACTTTTGCTTTGCATCGTGGTATTCAGTTGGAATATCCTGCACCTCATTCTACGGGGAAAGAGCCAAGATCCCTTCACCGGGAGTGACCTCTTTAGCAAAGGTTTTCGTCACTATATTTTTATAAAAGCTATCCGGTTCCCTCAATGATATCAAGTTCATTACGTTAAAGGTTTTTCGCCAAAAACCATTCGTAGCCCTCCGTCGTTTCATATGGATAGTCAATAGTATTCAAGATGTGTTTGTTGGCCAAAGTCATGGCACAGTGTTTGGTAGCTATTGGGTATTCATATGCAGCATAGATAGATGCGTTGGTTTGGGGCAGTCATACTGCCTTGTTGGCCAAAGTCAAGGGTAGGTACGGGTGGGATCAAATTAACTTGGAGAATGACGGGTAGAACTTGACATGTAACTTATGATTTGTTGGCCAAAGTCAAGGTCATAAGAGCATGGGGTAAAAATCACATCAGGAGTTTCTAAAGAAACTGGAACTTGCCAGATATGCGCATACCTTCTGGAGTGTGATAACGTGAGCAGATTCCGTCACGTTATCATGCGATGATAGTTGGATCTCGATTCCCACTGATGAGTTGGTTTACTCCTCGGGTCATCTCGACTAATTCTTCTTTCAAGTTTGGAGGAGAATTTGACGGTATAGTGGGAGGTTTCCTTATTAGATAAATTGGTAACGATTCTGATCTAGGATAGAGGGCACGCTGAGTGTTTCTTTTCTCTCTCTCTTTGGCAGCGACTATGACCCGACCTAGACTATGACTCAGTGACCAAGTTGACCGAACCTTCTTAAACACTGGCTTTTGGATTGTCAGAGTTGCAAACCTCATTGCTACTCCTACTTTTACCCTTTTCTCCAGGACACCCCGTATTACTATGAACGTCCACTTCCATTGAATAAAACCATCGTATGGTTATATACAAACTCGAAGGAATTTATTTGAGGATGGTTTCCGGTTGTGGATAAAACGAATAGGACTATTCAATTGTCTTTTCCTTCTACCTTCTCTCAGGTTGCGAGTGCCCCTTAGATTAGGGGATAGTACACCTATTACGCATATTGGATAGTCTTCTTCCAAACCATAGGCAGGTGCCGACCGGTAGGGAATGAAGAAAACCAATTAGCCTAACGATGGTGTACAGAAGGTGTTATGTAAAGACAAAGAAAGGGATTGGAAGGAGGGCAAAGTAAATTGCGACTGCTATTCACGACCAAACCAAGTATTTCATTACCACTCCCACTTCACCTTTGTATTTCTTCAGGGCACTCCGTATCACTACGAAGATCTACAGTTTATTGGATACTCTATCGTATGGTTATATACGAACTCGAAAGGAACTTGTTCCAGTTCGGGGATGGATTCTGGCTCAGGAGAAATAGGAATAAGGTTTATTCAGGTGTCTTTTATCTTCACCTTCTCTCGCGTTGCGAGTGCCCCTAGGATTGGGACAGTATACCCATTACGCTTATTGGATAGTCTTCTTCCAAACCATAGGCTGGTGCCGAACGGTAGGGAAGGAAGAAAACCATTTGGCCTAAAGGGGTGTGCAGAAGGTAATGACTAAAGACATATGAAGGGATGTGGAGAGATGGCATAGAATTATACGGTTACAGTTGTGAATCTGGATAATGGAAGAGGCATTACTAGGAATACCAGGATACCCCTACGAAACATTTCAATGTTTCAGTTTCACTGTGTACTGTTAAAAGAAAACTGATTTCCCGATTAGTCCTTACTCCAGGGTATGTATTTACCAGGTATGATTCTTACATCTGTATGGTTTTACAGATGATGAGTGGGATTAAGTTATTGGGAATTAGGTGTGTAGGGTTCCTAGGCACGCTAATGAGGTCTCACAAGGCATTAACCATGCCAAATTCAAAATTTTCATGTGCCTACAAACCCTAATACGGATCGTTAACTAGAGGATAAGACGATGCAAGCAAGTAAACAACTTTATTGCTAAAGAAAAGTGACTACAACCTTTGTAGATCCGGTCCTCCACTTCCTAAGCTCTGTGATGACGTCCCTCCGCTGTACCTATCGGAATCCGGACTCTGGCGATGGTTTCGTCGGAGAAATGATCGGGCTAGGTCGTCGACTTCGATGACGAAGATGATCTACGTCGAGGCAACTCAAGATCAAGCTCCAACTTCACCAAGTCATGAAACTTGTGAAGAAAACACCCTATACTACTTGGCAAGTGGTAGAGGATGAAGAAATAGGAAGTGGGTTGACTTTAGAATTGGATTTCTCACTCTTTTTCTCATGTTGCCATTAATGGTAGCAAGCTTTCTTCTTGTTGAAGAAGAAGAAGAAGAAGAAAAAGAATATGATAAGAATCATGAAAAATAGAAAATAAGTTATCCTTATCATATTTGCAACCATGGTTTAGTGTAGAGAATGAACTAGGGTTTATTTGAATGGTTAGGGTTAAGGACAAAACAAAAATGGTAGACTTTTCAAAGAAGCTAGAAAAGCTTCATGAAGCTTCAAGCAAAACAACAAAAGAAAGTCACCATTTCTTTTTGCCAAAAACAAATGAATAAATAAATAAGTGAAATGAAACCCTAATTATTCACTAAACATGGTTTAAGTCTTACACAAACCCAAGTTTGCATGTATCATCAAACATGATACAAACAAGTGCACAAAAATATATCACATATACAACTTGTGCATTTCAAGTGAGAAAATCAATCTTGAGTGAACCAATACTAGTTAATGTAAAGTAATATATCAAATATATAATTATACATTAAATCATTAAATCAACACTTGATTCAATGATCTGGTCATGTGGCATATAACCGACTAGTATCAAGTGTATCAATGTATCGAATCAACACTTGATTCGGTAACCTGGTTATATCATATATAACAGTTCGATGATACAAATCGCGAGAATAGAATATGGTATCACATACACGCATTATTCTCGGTCCCGCACATATCTCATATGCGCTCCTATTTCATTTTGCTTGAGCCAGGAAACCTCTGTGTAGGACTCTAAAGACTCGTCAATACGCCGGCAGCAGGTGATGATCATATCAAACACCCACAAGCCGCAAGCGGTCTGCTAAACGTAACGGCCACCCGGGTATTGAGCGATCAGAAGATCGACGAGCAAGCCCGCTCACACTCCTGTGAATCCAACGAGTAACACTTACCGTACAGTCCGGTCTCGTCGTCTGATATGTTGCATATCTCGCCTAGGGGTGGTAAACGTCAGACCCCAATAGCTCGATAAGTCGTGTCGATATGAGGTCTATAACAGTTCGAGAAACTACAGGTAACACTTACCAGTAAATCTCAGCAACCCTGGCCAGGGATTTCCGGTTATAGCCAATCGAACACAGCGCACATCAACTCCCTATACCGGGAGAGACGAATCCCCTCCTATCGCTTATTGCCTCCATGTGATTCGGGACTGTACCCAAAAACCACCGTTTTGCACGCCCTCTTAGACGTGGTAAGGTGGAAATCAAAGCACAGTGGGAATCACACAAGACTCTATGACGATCTCGGGTCAACAGACTACTCTGTACCAGTGTCACCAGAGAACTGCCATCTGACGTAAGGTATTATACCATCTGGGAGTTCTCGGCGAGTCCGTCCAGTGTACCCAGTCTCCACTGAGCACCCGTATATCATCTCTGATGTCAAACACCAATGGATATGGGATCATCCATCGCCCATCTGTATGGGTCGAGAAGGTATACGCTAGTCTACTCTGGTATATCGATGCCCCGTCTCGATATACCCACGACTAGGGACCTTGAAGGATGTACTTATAGACTACCATGTCCCCACTAGTATGATCCGCATCACAGTCCAGGTAGTCAAGTACACATCCTAAGGGCTTTACCAACTTGTAACAGAGAGACAATCAGTGTACACGTTAAGGTAAAGAGCAACCAGATAGCATACTATCATGTCGAGCAAGAAAGTCCTCCCTATATATGTCCAAGCATCCACTACAATATACATCTTATGTATAGTAATGGCCTCTAGGGCATACATATAACTAACAATCTCCCACTTGCACTAGGGCCATCTGATAGCAGTGGTTGTAGTATCTCATACTCAACCATCCCATAAAAGTCTCTCTCTGGGAAAAGGCCTTTGTGAGTGGATCCGCCGTGTTATCCTCTGAGTCTACTCTCCTAACCATGATCACCCTGGAGATCAACCATCTCCATGATCAGGTGATACTGCCTTAGAATATGTCTGGATCACTGATGGGACGGACGTTCCTTGGCATAAGCCACAACACCATTGTCACACAATGGGAGGAACTAAGTTCATCTCATGAACCAATATACACCCAGACTGCCTCTTTGGTAGCATCTTAAGTAGCGATGTATCCAGCCTTTATCGTCTAGTATGCCACGGTATCTAGCTAGGAACTCTTCCAACATACCGTCCCTTTACTGAGGGTAAAGACAATGCCTGTGACTGACTTTCAGTCGTCCTTATCACCCTGGAACCTTTCCAGTGATTCTCCCTAGGATCAATTGATACCATCTCACTACAATTAGTGAGTATCCTAACATCCAATTAGATCTATCTCATAGATCCAAAAACCAGGATTTAGGAGGTATCACTTTGATCCTATATGGAGAATCATTGTGATAAGCGGAGATTGACCGAGCGTAGCATAAGAAACTCCTTTCTTATCAAGAGTATGTCATCTACGTACTCTACGAGGATCACCACCATACTCCCTACTACCCTTTTGTTTATACAAGGTTCATCTACCATTTTGAGGATGTCAAACTCTTTGACTAACACATCAAAACAGACGTTCCAACTCCGCGATGCTTGCTTTATCACATAAAACATCTTACACACGTTTCCGCTGCTCCCACTGTCTACGAAGCCCTCTGACTGTGTACTTATAGACGCACTCTTCTAAAACATCATTTAGAAAAGCAGTCATGGCACCTAACAGTCAGATGTCGTAGTCATGGTATGTAGCCGTGGCAAGTAGGATCTGGTTGGACTTAATCATAGCCACTGGAAAAAAAAAGGTTTCATCATTATCCACGCCTGGTCGATGACGAAAACCTTTAACAAGTCTAGCTTTGAAAGTCTCAACTTTTCCATCTACACCAATTAATCTTCTCAAGATATACTTGCTCCTGATGGGGATTTAACCCTTCAGATATAGCAACTAAAGTCCATACTTTGTTGGTGTATAAGGATTCCATCTCAGATCGCTAAGCATCCAGCCATTCTTACAGAGTCCCACTCCTGATGGCCAGCTCGAAACTAGTTGGGTCGTCATCTCATGATGCAATCCTTGCTCCCACTGTCATAGAGAAACCGAAGTAACTGTCAGGTGGGTGAGGAACCCTACTAGATCGGCGGAGAGGCAGAGGTTCGTTGGAATCTACTGAATCCTTTGGTTCTATCAAATCATCAGCTGCAGTTTGTATAGCTGGAACATTTCCAGTTCTACATAACAGATCTTGCCTCGAGCTTGTCCGGATTTTGCTTTTCAGACATAGGCTGGACAACCCCAAATCTTAACTAACTTAAGATATGGGCTCTTCCCTTTCAATATCACATATGAAGTGGCAGGCAATTGATTTGATTTGAACCCTTTTCAATAGGTATGCAGCTTCTCAAGTGCATAACTCCTAAAAGGAAATAGGTAACTCAGTAGTACTCATCATAGAGCACACCTTATCATATAGGGTGTGATTGCTCCGCCTCGATATACCATCGTGCTATAGCGTATACGAAGGAGTAATGCTGAGAGAGAATCTCATTCTCCTTTAGAACAGTCCAAGACTTCCATGCACAAGTATTCTCCTCCCTGATCTTATCATAGGACATAAAACTTATACCCGTATTGGTTCTCTACTTCTAACTTATATTCTGTGAATATCTTAACAGGTTCGGACTTGTGTTTCAACAGGAACATATGACTGAATCTTGAGAGATCATCAGAGAATGTAATGAAGTACAAAGAACCGGTCCTGGCATGTGTAGACGGGGGACCTTACATACATCAACATGTATCAATCCCAAGAGTTTACTAACTCTTTCTCTGTTACCAATAAACAGAGCTGTGGTCATCTTATCTCTGTGACATGACTGGTAAGTTTCATAAGATGTAAATTCAAACTAATTTAAATATGCATCTATATATAACTTCACCTAGTCGGGTCGCATTGATATGACCTAGTCAACAATACCTCAAGAAGGATTCGTTCAGTTCTGAACTCTTCCTCTTGTGTGTGTTCTGTATACTAAGAACTGTAGTTTGATTTAGAACATCAATGCTTTTAGATAACATGCCTGAACCGATCAACTTCTGATATAGGAAATGTTCAAAACATTATCCAACAATACAAAATTTTATCATTTCTTTACTAATAAAGAGACCGATATGATTTTGTATGTCAGATTCGGTATCTAATAATATTCGTTCAGAATCAATGTATTTTGGTAATACAGGGTGACAGTGACCAACAGACTTGGCTGCAACATTTGCCCCGTTTTCTGTCTCATGAAACTTATCACCCGTTCTCAGTTCTCTACCTTTCTGTAGCCCATGTAACAAATTACATATGCGGGATCCTGATCCGGTATCAAATACCTAGGACGTAGAGGACATTGAGAAACAGTTCTTTGTAATGAACACACCCGAAGATGATGCATCAGCATGCACTTTCTTCGTTTGGGCGGCACGGGAATTCTGGTAATCCCCTATTTCCAGCTCTATCTTATAACAATTATAAGTTGGAGCGGGACCAACGTTCCCCAGCTCAGTATAACAAGCGGGTTCGGTTAATACATCCGTATTATTATCTTGATTAAGGCGTGATATGGTCGCTACCTGGAGAGAGAGAGAAGAAAACACTCAGCGTGCACTCTTGCAAGAATAGATTGGTTATTATTTTATCTAATCAGGATGGCTCCCACTGTCTTTATCAAATCTTCCTTCAAACCCTAAAAGGAAAGACTAGCCGGGATTAATTACACACTACAAGTTCGCCAATCTTTCAGCCAGGCCAGTGTCGGTACTTTGAGGGAGGTCCCCCGTGCTTTCGCACGAACCTAATTAATGTAAACCTCGTTTTCCCAGAGGCGTAACCTCGTTAACACCTTTCTAGACACCTACTTGATCGGCTAATTGTAATGTGTAAGACTCTCCCAGGAGTAACTCTTACTCGCAGCGGGTATCGGGATCCAACTATCTCATAGAAGGTATGCAATCTCATTGCAAATTTCAACACTTGAAATTCCCGATAATATTTTGCCCCAAACGATCTATGACCTTGACAAGGTCAACAAACCATAGACCGTAAGTCAAGTTCAACCCGTCATTTCTTGATTGAATCAAACCCTCCCGCACGACCCTTGACAAGTTCAACAAGGCCGTACGAATACCCTAACCCAATCCGCATCATAGGCATAAGCAGATAAATACTGGTTAGCTACCACACACTGCGCCTTGACAAGGTCAACAAACGCAGCACGAATACTAAGCAGGACTTATCTGAAATGACGGAGGGCTACGACAGGTTTTTCTGAAAACCTATTGCGTAATGAACTTGATATCGTTGTAGGATCGAATGAATTTTGAAATGGAGTGTTTTTGAGGCTTTTCTAGTTTTGCTAAAGGGGTCACTCCTGGTGAAGAGATCGTCGGCCCTTTCCTCGTCGAATGAGGTGCGGGATATATCATATATATCACTGTGCAAAGAAAGAACTATAGAAGCAATCAAAAGACAAACCGAGGGGTGTAGTATCTGCCAGTTATTGCTAAAGGGGTTACTCCCGGTGAAGGGATCGTCGGCCCTTTCCTCGTCGAATGAGGTGCGGGATATATCATATATATCACTGTGCAAAGCAAGAACTGTAGCTACCGGTTTTATTTTTGAAATTCGATTCTACAACATCATTAGGTTTCTTTTCTTCCATTAATCACATTAATGAAGTCCCATCATTTAAGTTACCTAAACATCACAGATAAATACGACGTACACTTATGCCATCCGCATTCACCTCGATGTCCCCTCGTGCACCGTTAGGTTAGGTAACTAACGGCAGAGCGGGGCAGGGCTAGCGCGGGTGTAAAACATAAGTAACGTCTATATAATATATCATATATACTATATACAGTATCTATCACAGAACATATCATATGATCACATCACAGATATCGCAGCAGAATAAACATATGAAACATTGGATATACTAGGACGTCTGTGTTTTTAATACGAGCCAGTATAAAACACGGATTCCACGGTCGCAATGAATAGCCAAACCCACACCCCTAGACTCCTACGAGAGCGGCAAGCAACCCTACCAATTCTGGAGTTAGGATACCCGGACTCGACTCCTCGAGTTGGTCTCCCACTGGACTCCAGAACCCGGTTACTTATGCTCCCCTCCTTGGGTCTATCCTAGTGCGGAAAAGTAAATAATATACAAAATGTGACATCTTCCGCAACCTGGAAGTGCCCCAATAAAAGAATATTACATACAAGTTTTTACATGAATGAAAATGAAAAACACTCATCTCACATAAAAAACCCTGGCTATTCAAACACGACGATCCAATATAACATATCCAGTAACACATAACATCACATGTCATCAACGTAAGTAAATATGCGCATCCCAATTGTCGTTGACATATAGCAACGAAACTGGCGATATCACATATTACACTTACGGTCGCAGAAAAGAAAGTGTAAAACTACAACAGTTGGAATCCGCAAACTCATTAGACATCGCATGCCTAATCAAATGAATTTCTTAGACATCACATGCCTAACAATTATAAACCCCGCATTTTAGTCTCATTATCGAAAACACTTTTCAATATCAAGTCGGGCAATTCAACAAGATTCCCGATATACTGATCGAATGCTCGTCGCAAACTTTAGTTGACGGCCGCACCCCCGATACCGTCGACAAAGTGCACCAAGGCGGAACACCGCTACCGTGAGTACCCGAACGGATGCTTTCGGCGACGGGGTTCTCCTACAGTCACTTGGTCGGGGCTAAGGGATGTAGCTGTCTATTAAGTTTATCCGGCGAGTATCCGCGTACACTACGTGATTGCGACGGACTTTTGATCGCATCAAAATTCCGTGGCAACCGATCAGGTGAGACTAAACTGCTATGTTTATAACATTCATATTAGTTATCTCATAACTACTTGTGAATTCCAATTATTGTATCACATTCCGGATAAGATAGAAAATGTTAAATTTTCCAATCGAACAATCGAACACCCAAGTTTTCCCGAAATAGCTCAACACATGAAATAAGTTTAAAAAAACATTCACTTCGTGCCTCAGTACCAACGGTCCAGCCGTAGAAGGGTCAAGCCAACGCCTCACATGTGGCACGCCGTACTGCCCCAAACCCTAAGGTTCAAAGGGCAGTTCAAGACGGTCACATAATCGAGTTAAGGTTTGTTGTCTTCTAGAGGGACCATCGCGTTACTTGCACTACTCAGAACGTCCTTAAACTATGGAAAAATCGAACAATTGGAAATTTGCCAGTAGGGGAAAAGTGGGTATTTATATCCGGTCGAACTTTTTAACATATTCTAAAATTACCCGGAAAAACACATAGACAAAATTAGGCAATCCGATCGAATCTACGAAGTCCCAATACAACCTAGAAAACTCAACTCTTGAGTGCAGATTAAAAATTCCCAGAAAACTCAGCACAACAATATAGGAATTACTGTGCAAAAATAATGACAAGATGGCCCTTTATTGCCACGGAACCGCCGCACATGCCATGCTCGTGCCGCGGTTCCGCGGCCACTTGATCGATTCATGCTCACGTGCTTCACAGTAATTCTTACAAAAGCCTGCTTATTTTTCTAGGCATTTTTAATCTGGAAAAAACCCAGTTTTGAAAAAATGTACAGAGAGGGGTCATGGATTAGGGTTTCGGGTTCGATCGGGTTTCTAACTCCATCTACGCATCGCCTAAGGCTCTAGCCAGGCTTTGATACCACTGTAGGGCAGGCAGCAACCCCATCCAATGGGGTCGCCGTGGCACCAACGGGTCCCTCAGCGGCTACTTTTTACGCATGCCCCCTCGCGAGGACTACAACCCGCCGGAACACCTTCCGGTCTCGGGACACCCTGGGGGTAAGAGCCTATGCTTCGCCACACTGTCACACAGTGAGAACCCCCATAGGTCGACATCCAATGCCTAGTAGCTCTGATACCACTGAAGGGTTCCTAGGCACGCTAATGAGGTCTCACAAGGCATCAACCATGCCAAATTCAAAATTTTCATGTGCCTACAAACCCTAATACGGATCGTTAACTAGAGGATAAGACGATGCAAGAAAGTAAACAACTTTATTGCTAAAGGAAAGTGACTACAACCTTTGTAGATCCGGTCCTCCACTTCCTAGGCTCCGTGATGACGTCCCTCCGCTGTACCTATCGGAATCCGGACTCTGGCGATGGTTTCGTCGGAGAAATGATCGGGCTAGGTCATCGACTTCGATGCCGAAGATGATCTACGTCGAGGCAACTCAAGATCAAGCTCCAACTTCACCAAGTCATGAAACTTGTGAAGAAAACACCCTATACTACTTGGCAAGTGGTAGAGGATGAAGAAATAGGAAGTGGGTTGACTTTAGAATTGGATTTCTCACTCTTTTTCTCATGTTTCCATTAATGGTAGCAAGCTTTCTTCTTGTTGAAGAAGAAGAAGAAGAAGAAAAAGAATATGATAAGAATCATGAAAAATAGAAAATAAGTTATCCTTACCATATTTGCAACCATGGTTTAGTGTAGAGAATGAACTAGGGTTTATTTGAATGGTTAGGGTTAAGGACAAAACAAAAATGGTAGACTTTTCAAAGAAGCTAGAAAAGCTTCATGAAGCTTCAAGCAAAACAACAAAAGAAAGTCACCATTTCTTTTTGCCAAAAACAAATGAATAAATAAATAAGTGAAATGAAACCCTAATTATTCACTAAACATGGTTTAAGTCTTACACAAACCCAAGTTTGCATGTATCATCAAACATGATACAAACAAGTGCATAAAAATATATCACATATACAACTTGTGCATTTCAAGTGAGAAAATCAATCTTGAGTGAACCAATACTAGTTAATGTAAAGTACTATATCAAATATATAATTATACATTAAATCATTAAATCAACACTTGATTCAATGATCCGGTCATGTCGCATATAACCGACTAGTATCAAGTGTATCAATGTATCGAATCAACACTTGATTCGGTAACCTGGTTATATCATATATAACCGTTCGATGATACAAATCACGAGAATAGAATACGGTATCACATACACGCATTATTCTCGGTCCCACACATATCTCATATGCGCTCCTATTTCGTTTCGCTTGAGCCAGGAAACCTCTGTGTAGGACTCTAAAGACTCGTCAATACGCCGGCAACAGGTGATGATCATATCAAACACCCACAAGCCGCAAGCGGTCTGCTAAACGTAACGGCCACCCGGGTATTGAGCGATCAGAAGACCGATGAGCAAGCCCGCTCACACTCCTGTGAATCCAACGAGTAACACTTACCGTACAGTCCGGTCTCGTCGTCTGATATGTCGCATATCTCGCCTAGGGGTGGTAAACGTCAGACCCCAATAGCTTGATAAGTCGTGTCGATATGAGGTCTATAACAGTTCGAGAAACTACAGGTAACACTTACCAGTAAATCTCAGCAACCTTGGCCTGGGATTTCCGGTTATTGCCAATCGAACACAGCGCAACATCAACTCCCTATACCGGGAGAGATGAATCCCCTCCTATCGCTCATTGCCTCCATGTGATTCGGGACTGTACCCAAAAACCACCGTTTTGCACGCCCTCTTGGACGTGGTAAGGTGGAAATCAAAGCACAGTGGGAATCACACAAGACTCTATGACGATCTCGGGTCAACAGACTACTCTGTATTAATGTCACCAGAGAACTGCCATCTGACGTAAGGTATTATACTATCTGGGAGTTCTCGGCGAGTCCGTCCAGTGTACTCGGTCTCCACGGAGCACCCGTATATCATCTCTGATGTCAAACACCAATGGATATGGGATCATCCATCGCCCATCTGTATGGGTCGAGAAGGTATACGCTAGTCTACTCTGGTATATCGATGCCCCGTCTCGATATACCCACGACTAGGGACCTTGAAGGATGTACTTATGGACTACCATGTCCCCACTAGTATGATCCGCATCACAGTCCAGGTAGTCAAGTACACATCATAAAGGCTTTACCAACTTGTAACAGAGAGACAATCAGTGTACTCGTTAAGGTAAAGAGAAACCAGGTAGTATACTATCATGTTGAGCAAGAATGTGTTCCCTATATATGTCCAAGCATCCACTACAATATACATCCTATGTATAGTAATGGCCTCTAGGGCATACATATAACTAACAAGGTGATGATCCTCATTATATCGGAATTCGTTGTAATTGGTGATATTTGAGGAAATCGCCTGGGTAGTTTGCCGGACAACAAATATTTGGTTTTGAATATCCGCTGTTATGCACCAATTTCAAATTGATATATCTGTACGTCTATTTTTATAGATTGAGATATACCTTTTTGAAATTATGTCCATGACATTTACCTATATCAGTGGATGGTTAAGTAAGGAGCATTAAACAGCGGTGTAATTCTTCTTAATCAAAGGTACAGTTTTCAACCTACGACACACAGGGAATGAGTTATTAGACTCAGGGGACTTGTACAAAGTATTGTATATTGTCCAGTGTCCATTAGGACAGAGGGGTTGGTCCTCGTACTATATTCTGTTTACTTATGACTTCTCTAGTTCTTAGACATGTGTTTCGTAGAAACACAGGATCCAAGTTTTGAGAAGTTATAGGTATATGAATAAAGTAGAGAACCAGATATTGCAAGTATCAGGATTCTTCAAGGTGATCGAAGATGTAGATACTTGTGTATGGTATTCAGTTGATAGTAATGATTAAGAGAATTTGCTTCTCTTTCAGGTTACTCATAATTGGAAGCACTCCTAAGTTGAGTAATACTGATTGGCCTCTCTCCATTTAGTTGACATGTACTGGAGACAGCTGCATGATTTGAATCTGGTTCAATTAAATCAGTGCCTCTATTTCTGTATTGGATATAGAACAGTTCATATCTTGACATTGTTAAGGTACGGGGAGTTGTCCGGCTTATGCTTAAAACCAAACTCCGGATAACTCAAGGCACGTTTCTGTAATGGCTGTTTATGGGTTGACCCAGGCTATGATGAGGGTTGACGTTATACCATCTGGAAGATCAATAGTGTTATTGTTCTAGACTCGCCACAGTTTTAAAAGAAATGGATTTTTTCAGAAAACAGTAGTGGGAGTATGGTAGAACTGGAAGTGATTCCAGAACCGCAAACGATTACTGAAGATTTGATAAGAACCTAAAGATCCAATCTGGTTTGACATTCCATTGGCCACTCCGCAGATATGGTGGGTAACCTCAGGCACTAGAGAAGTACTTCGGTATGCTCAAAGACGGTGGCAGGGAGGTTCTTGTTTACCCAGTCTTGCCATTGCTGCTGTTCCAGACTATGAGACCCGGCAGGAGGATGAGTATAGCGTCATTCTGAACTGGCTTTAGAAGCGTACGAGTATATGACTCTACCAGAGGGTTGTCGTAGTCCGTGGGAGCAGCGGAAGCGTGGTGGAAAGGTAGCTTATGTCTATTTATGGACTAAAGCAGAAATAGCGGAGATAGATCATCTATTTTTGATGTGACAGTCATAGGTTTGACTTCATCAGAATAGGGGATGGATCTGTTAAGAAGGTAGTAGGGTGTGATGTCCTGGTATTTGGATTACATACATAGAGTAGGAAGTGAAATTCCTTTACTACGGTCGGTTATACTTTGGTCGTCACACAGTGGTTTCTCCACAAAGGAAATGGATTTCATATCAGACATTCTGGTTACTGGATCTATGGTTTTAGATCTAGATTTGGGTAGTTTCCCAATCAGGGTACTTAGACAGCATTCTAGAGGTGCTTTAGAATGGACGACTCTTGGCATGGTGGTGTACCTGCAGGTGATGGAGTCACCCTCTCTAAAGGTGTCTTACAGACTAAAAGGGAGAGGGATGTGCATGATTGACAGATCACTTGCTTAGGCAATTGAGTCAATCATGAGATGTCAAGTACCACACCAGATGTTGTTTTTGCACAAACTGCAATAAGTTGATATTAATCCAATCCTAGAGAAACGATTGGAAGCAGTTTTAGAACATAAGTGGATGTTCTAGGGATATGATAACGATAGCCTCATTCGGGAGACTGTTATCATTCCAGACTTCCAAGGTGACGTGGATGACAGATTGGTTGTCAGAGTTATAGTTTTCCTTCTGACGAGGGGCAGTATTTTGGACAGGTGGTCCAGGCGGATACTGAGGGAGGCATGGCGCGGGATACTGATTAAGTTCAGTTGACAATAAAGTCTAAGAAGTTTGGATTTGGAGTTCATTTATGAGCTAGGTCCCATCAAACATCCAGACACATTCTAAGACAGGTGTTGCTCATTTCGGGAGACGGGTTTCTCCGCGAACTTGAGATTAAGAGAGACATAGAAAGAAACATCGAAGTGGATCCACTCACTGAGGCTATTCCTCGAACGCAATAGTTTCGCAAACGGGTTTTGTGAGACTGATTAGTAGAGGAGTTGGGTGTTCGGTATCACACGGGCTGTGAGTATGCGACATCGCAATAATTAGCCTTGAGTGAAAGTGGGAGATTGTTGGAGATAGTGCCCTCAGAGTCAATTATTGGATCACAGGCACGTGATTGCAATGATTGCGGGAGGACCTATGCCGGTAGGACAGTCTTACTCAAGATGATAGTATGCTATCTGGTTTATCTTTATCATAGTGTACTACTTTAGGTGACCTTATAAGTCACTATTGTGCGTTGATAGAGCCCTTAGGATTCTTGCTTGACAGCCAATGGTATGATGGCGATCATATACGTGGGAGCTGGTAGTCTATAAGCACATCCTTTAAAGGTCCCTAGTCGTGGGAGTTTCGAGACATGGCATCGATACTCCAGAGTAGACTAGTGTATACAGTCGAGACCCAGACGAGGGGCGGTGGCCGGTCTCACAAGCCACTGGAGTCAGTTGGTTCACCTAAGATGTATACAGGTGCTCATTGGGTTATGAGTACACCGGACAAGACTCGCCGGGAACCTGCTAGTTGGTATTATACCAGACGTCATATAGCAGTTCCCTGGTGACATGTGTACAGGTTAGTTCAGCGACCTGAGATCGTCATTTTTCTCGTGTGAGTTCCCACTATACTTTGATTACTACCCTACCACGCTCAAAGGAGACGTGCAAACAGGTTTTAGTTGGGTACAGTCTCGAGCCACATGGAGGCAGTGAGCGGATCTGCAGGGGTTCGTCTCTCCCGGTATTGGGGGTGAGGTCGCGCTGTGTCTAGGAGAGCCATTACACGAAGTCCTTGGCCAAGGCAGGAGATTTACTGGTAAGTATTTTAGTAGTATCTCAGGATGTTTTGGGCTACACTCCGACACGACTTGTACTGCTTTTGGGGGTCTGACTTTTACCAAACCCCTAGGCCTGCCATGCGATGCTCATAGACGAACGGACCGGACTGTACGGATATTGTCACTGACAGGCTCAGTAGGGCATCAGGATGAGTTTGCTCATCGACGTCCCTTTTGGTCAATACCTGGTAGCCCGTTACGTATGGCTAATACCTCTGACATGCTAGTGGTTAATCCACAGCAAAAGTATTGACGAGTCTTTAGAGTCCCCTACAGACCGTTTCTCAAGTTTCGGGCGAAACGCTGTAGAGGACGTATGGAGATATGGCAGGGTTCGATCATGTACGTGCGGTATTGCACGGATCATGATCGGACGGATAATACTAGCGGGCTTTGGTTTAAGCCGGATCCTAGTATTGTACAGTGCAGATTTTGTCTCATTGCATTTGTATTCGGTCGCAATACAAATGTGGGTATGTATATACAGTCGCGGGGTTTTCCTGTAATTTATTACGGGATCGGTTTTTTTAAGTTGCCAGTTTTCTTTCCGTTTCGGCCATTTTCCTTTGTTTCTTTCCTTAGCTGAAAATTGGTGGAGAAGAGCATATTTGCAAATGTGCAAATTAGCATTGTGGAGGGTGGTCTTTGTAACTTGTTGCTTCATGATGGTTCCACCATACATTGACTTCTTTATCCATCATGGCTTGACTTTTTTGTTGACATGGGTTGAGTGATGAGGAGGAGTATGGACTTTGTTGTAATGATATTCCATCATCATCACCTTTTCTCTCTCTTGCATTATTATTGATCCACTTCCTCTCTCTCTTATTTCTTCATGCTTGAGGCCGGCCACTTGAGGGATGGGGCTGCACAATTCTTTTGTGTGTGATTTTCATCTCATGAGCTCACACAAAAATCCCACATCACCATTTGAAAGTTCATCCCTCCACCTACACATCAAAAAGGGCAACTTCAACAACCCATAGAGACAAACCATTCTATATTAAGCCTACAGCATTCTTGGACACGTCGACTAGCCAACTTTGTGCTCGAGTTGCCTTGGTCCAGAGGTGGGAGCCCATAAAAGAACCTGGCGATGTGGTGTCCTTCCGACGAGGAGATGAAGACCGGAGATTCCGCGGGGAGATCGGGACGACGACGAGAAGACCGAAGGACACGGATCACTCGGTATATCTCTCTACCCCTTCTCTAGTTAGCTAGGATTAGATTAATGGCCCGATCCGGGCTTTTAGTGCGCGGTGGTGCCGGTTTAAAAGTTTAAAGAAAAGTATCGTTTCCACATTTTGGCCTCGGATCGACGGCCGGGGCGCCGCCGTGCACTTACACTTACGACATGGTACTCCGCCTAAGTGAGCTTAGGACTTATTGATTGAAATTTCTTCCGTGATGATATACATCTTTGTGATTCAATTCTTGTTTCCTTATCGAATTTTATTTCAATTTCCAGCCTATATGCCGCCGACGACTACAAGGGCACAGAGAGCGGCCACGAGGGCCGAGGTCAGAGTCGACTCGTCTGAGGCGAGGACTGACCAGGGCGGTACGCCTGTTGTACCGGAGAATATTGCTATGTTTGGGGCTGGTATGCAGGACCTACGCCAGATGATGGGGACTTTAGTAGAGGCCATTCGAGCGTAGGGGCAGGCAGTTGTTCCACCCGTTGCAGGGACCACGATGGTACCTACAGTTCCGGCAGTCGCAGTTATGGCTCCGGAGGTTATTACTGTATCACTGACCGAGTTCATGAAGCTGAGGCCTCTGGTGTTCACTGGCACAGATACTACTGAGGATCCGCTGTCATTTATTGACCGGTTGGCCAGGATTTGTCGTTCGCTCCGATACTCCGATGAGAGATGGGTGGAGTTTGTGAGCATTCGTCTGGAGGGTCTGGCCCTGAAGTGGTGTGAGTCGTTGGAGAGGGGCAGAGCCGCGGGTCTTACTCCAATGACCTAGGATGAGTTTGTGACGGTATTTCTCGCCCGTTTTCTTCTACCGAGCGTCAGGGATGCGCGAGCGTGCAAATTTGAGACGTTACGCCAGACTCCGGGGATGACGGTGTCTGAGTATGATGTACTATTTACCAAGCTGTCTGTGTATGCTCTGTACTTGGTGGCGACTGAGGAGATGAGGGTGAAGAGGTTTGTTCGAGGCCTGCTTACCCAGTTGTTCCTAGCCATCAGCATTCAGCATTGCGACACATATGCGGCAGCGGTGGATGCGGCCCTATTGGTGGAGTAGCGTCTTTCTGAGTCGTCAGTTGCTCCAGAACCGAAGAGGGTTCGTACTGGTGATCCCGCTGGGAGGCGGGCGTTTAGACGTCGTGACAGTTCCCGTTCAGATACTGGAGGTAGTGGAGGTTCGGGTCGAGGTTGGCTTTTTAGCTCTTACCCTAAGGAGGGTCAGCAGTTTGCATCTGGATGTTACCGGTGCGGGAGTATCGGTCATCGGGTTCGAGTTTGTGCTGAGCCACGTGTGAGCGAGGCAGCTGTATCGCAGGTTACCTTACCACCTTCTCCATCTCAGAGGGCGTTGCCCCTTATGCCGGCTGTTGCTCCGTGTAAGACTCTTATGCAGAGAGGTCGAGGTCGCGGTGGTTTTGTACCGAGAGGGCGGCGTGCTAGAGGCGGAAGTCAGTCAGTTGCCGGTAAAGGGCAGGCTCGGGTGTTTGCCTTGACTCACCAGGACGCGCAAGCGTCTAATGCTGTGGTTTCAGGTGCCCTTTCTGTATGTTCTTATGATGCACATGTTCTTATTGATCCGGGATCTATACATTCGTATGTTTCTACGCACTTCGTGCCGAGGTTAGGCCGAGAGTCTTGTTGGCTAGATCGGCCGCTTGTTGTGGCTACTCCTGTAGGAGAGTCGTTTGTTGCACGACACGTGTTTCGGTCGTGTGTTGTCTGTATAGGAGACAGAGATTTGCCCGTCGACTTGATCCTTCTTGAGATGTTGGACTTCGACGTTCTATTGGGCATGGATTGGTTAGCTACTTGCTACGCGTCCGTGGACTGCTGAGAGAAGACAATTAGGTTTTTTTTTCCTGGCGAGTCAGTGTTTGTTGTGCATGGGGACCGTGGTGCCGCCCCTCACAGTTTGATTTCTGTCATGTGCGCTAGTCGGCTTTTGAGGAGGGGATGTCGGGGATTCTTGGCTTTCATTCATGATACAGGAGCCACAGTGGAGTCGTTGGACCTAGTTCCTACCGTGCGAGAGTTTCCCGACGTCTTTCCCGATGAGTTACCTGGGATTCCGCCAGAGCGCGAGATTGAGTTATGCATTGATCTGATTCCTGGCACGGAGCCTATTTCTATACCACCTTATCGGATGGCTCCGGCAGAGCTTAGAGAGCTTAAAGATCAATTGCAAGGATTTCTTGATAGGGGACTTGTGCGTCCGAGTGTTTCGCTGTGGGGAGCTCCTGTTCTGTTCGTCAAGAACAAGGACGGCAGTTTGAGGCTGTGTGTGGATTATCGTCAATTGAACCGAGTTACGGTGAGGAATAGGTATCCTTTACCTCGCATTGACGATTTATTTGATCAGCTCCAGGGTGCGAAACATTTTTCTAAGATTGATTTGCGTTCGGGTTATCATCAGTTGCGGGTTTGGAATGATGACATTCCGAAGACTGCTTTTTGTACGCGCTATTTTGGTGATGTCGTTCGGACTCGCTAATGCGCCAGCAGTGTTCATGGATCCGATGAACCGGATTTTCAGGCCGTTCCTCGACCAGTTTATTATTGTGTTTATTGATGACATACTGGTCTACTCTAGGAGTCGTGAGGAGCATGAGCAGCACTTGAGGATTGCTTTGCAGATATTGAGAGAGCACCAGTTGTATGCTAAATTCTCAAAGTGCGCATTTTGTCTTGATAGAGTTGACTTCCTGGGTCATGTGGTGACTGGTGATGGTATTCTGGTGGACCCGAGGAAGATCGAGACTGTACAGCTTTGGCCCAGACCTGTATCGGTGACTGAGGTCCGCGGCTTTTTGGGCTTAGCTGGTTATTATTGCCGTTTTGTGCAGGATTTCTCGAGTATCACTGCACCGCTGACTGGACTGACCCGGAAGGGAGTTCCTTTTCTTTGGAATGATGCATGCGAGCAGAGTTTTCAGCAGTTGAAGACTCGGTTGACGGCAGCACCAGTTTTATCTTTACCCTTTGGATCGGGCGGCTATGTTGTTTACTGTGTTGCTTCTCGAGTGGGGCTCGGTTGTGTATTGATGCAGCACGATAGAGTGATTGCTTACGCTTCTAGGCAGCTAAAGAAGCATGAGCAGAATTACCCCACTCACGATCTTGAGATGGCCGCGGTGGTCTTTGCGTTGAATATTTGGAGACACTACTTGTTTGGGGAGTCGTGTCAGATCTTCACGGATCACAAGAGCTTGAAGTACATCTTCCAGCAGCGGGATCTAAATTTGAGACAGCGCCGTTGGATGGAGCTACTGAAGGATTATGATTGTGAGATCCTTTATCACCCGGGCAAGGCAAATATGGTAGATGATGCTTTGAGTCGTAGGCCCTAGGATAGCTTGTCCCAGTTGAGCGCAGTTCAGCATCAGTCTTCTACAGATTGGGAGCTCTTGTGTGATGGTACAGTGCAGTTCGAGTTCACTTCCGCTGGGGAACAGTTTACTCATGTCCGCGCCTGTCCACTACTACTTGATCGTATCCATGAGGCGCAACCCAGTGATGCCCGTTTGTCTAAGATTCTTGAGCTTGTTCGACAGGGTACAGTTTCGGAGTTCATGATTGATTACCAGGGTATGCTACGATGTGGGACTCGCTTGTGTGTACCAGATGCTGATGGGTTGAGACGCGAGATCCTAGAGCAGGCACATCAGTCGGCCTTTAGCGTTCATCCAGGTTCCCCTAAGATGTACCATGACTTAAGAGACTTTTACTGGTGGGAAAGGATGAAGGGCGATATTTCGGACTTCGTTTCAAGGTGCCTGACTTGTCAGCAAGTCAAGGCTGAGCATCAGAGACCGGCTGGAGAGTTGTAGCCTTTACCCATTCCGGAGTGGAAATGGGAGCAGATTTCCATGGACTTCATTGTGGGTCTACCCAGGAGTAGTAGAAGGTATGACTCCATTTAGGTGATTGTTGATCGGTTGACGAAAGCGGCTCACTTCCTTCCAGTGAAAACCACTTTCGGTTATGCTCAGTTGTATATAGATGAGATTGTGCGTTTGCACGGTGTCCCCACATGCATAGTATCCGACAGAGGCACCCAGTTTACTAGCCGTCTTTGGCAGAAGCTCCAGGAAGCTTTGGATACTCGGTTGAGTTTTAGCACCGCTTTTCATCCACAGACTGATGGTCAGTCGGAGCGCACTATACAGACTGTGAGGGATATGCTCCGTGCATGTGTGCTTGATTTTGGTGGCAGGTGGGATCGTCACTTGCCATTGATTGAGTTCTCCTACAACAACAGCTTTCAGGAGACTATTCAGATGGCACCTTTTGAGGGTTTATATGGTCGGAAGTGTCGATCGCCAGTCTGTTGGACCAAACTCAGCGAGAGTAGAGTTTTGGGATCCCAGCCAGTTCAGGAGACTACGGAGAAGATCCAGCTGATTCAGGACAGGATGAGGGCATCCCAGTGCAGACAGAAGTCTTATACCGACCGTTGTCGTCACAGACTTGAGTTCGCAGTGGGGGATCATGTATTCCTATGAATTTCTCCGATGAAGGGCGTTATGCGATTTGGGAAGAAAGGGAAGCCCAGTCCCAGATTTATAGGTCCTTTCGAGATCCTTGAGCGAGTGGGTTCCATTGCTTACCGTTTGGCGCTCCCGCCTAGTTTTCCGGATGTTCACCCCGTTTTCCATGTGTCGATGCTTCATAGATACCTTCATGATCATTCTCACATGATTCAGCACGAGACCGTTCATCTTGAGCACGATCTTTCATTCACCGAGCAGCCGGTAGTTATTTTGGATCAGCAGATGAAGAAACTTCGTTCAAAGGTCTTGCCATCTATGAAGGTTCTTTGGCGTAGTCCTACCAGTGAGGAGATCACTTAGGAGGCCGCGAGCGATATGCGGAAGAAATTCCCTCATCTCTTTGAAGGTACGCTTAGTAGTTAATTTTAATTCGGGGACCGAATTTCTATAAGGGGGAGATTTTAACGTTTTAGAAATCGTTATGCGAATTTTTCTATTTTAGGGTAAAATTGTCGGTATTTTCCGTTTTAACCCGATTGTGATCAAACATCCATATAGACTTGCCAGCACCTAGTTTAGCCAAAATAAAGATAGTGCGTGAGCTTTAGGGGTATTTGGGACGTTTTTGTTCAAATGGAATTTTTCCCTATTTTAATATTATTTTAATGCGGTATTTACATGTTGGGTTTGGGTGATTACTCTTGAATTATATCAATTCACATTAAACAAGCTTGAGTAAAACAAAACCCCCACATAATATCTAGATCTTATGTGCAAAAGGGATTAAAATTTCAAAGAGAAGAAATGAATGGGAGAGGTTGCATGTGCATGCATATGCATTTATGTGCATTTATTGCTAGAATTAGCTAGAACAATCCACACAAGCCTTCACAAAGTCCCCACCTCCTCTCTTGGCCGAGCACTTCCTCTTTCCTTCTGCCTTTGATCATTTTTTTTCCATTTGCAACAATTCCAAGCTAATTAAATCTCCAAAATTTCCATAAATAATCACAAAAACACTTCAAGTATTACTTTGGCTTCTTTGATAACTTGGAGCTAGGAAAGCTTGAATCTTGGGAGCAAGGGTTGATAGGTAAAATCCCTAATCTGGGAAATAGGAGTTTTTATGAGGTATAACTCGTTAGTTGTTGTGTAGGACACTTAAGGTATTGTTTCGTACCAATATCGTATTTTTGTGTCTTTTTAGAGCCTCTGTGATCTGTTGTGACCTGGGATTTTTACTAAGTGACCAAACAAGATTTTAGTGATGTACTAGTGAACCTAAGATCCCACCTGAGACACGAGACCCACCCCACCAGCTTTGGCCGGCGAACTTTAGGGAAATTCCGGCGACACCGGTTTTGGAGGGGAGATGGATGTTGGTTTTTTTGTGGGTAGCTATCTGCTGTGGTTTAGGGATGTTTGGTACTGTTTAAATTTTTAGTATTTACAGTATGCAAAATCTGGGATCGTTTTCCTATAATCTAGTGTTTTGTGCCCGCGTGTTACATTATCCGACACGGATCGTGATCTTGTGCAGCTGTTGCACTTGGGTAGGTTTTGTGGTATCGTTACGCACGTTTGCCACTAGACGGACATTCGTGAGTTAGTTTAGTGTTGGTGCGTTATTTAAAACGTAGTTTTACGTTATATTGGTCGATTTCTGAGATTTTGCTCTGTTTATGTGTTTATGAATTTATAGCGTCGCAAGCGGGGACTTCGGACGCTGCGAACAAGGGGAAGCAGGTGGTCGGATTTTCATAGCTCGAGACCATCGGTGGGTAGATTTAACATCTACGGGAAAATTGCACGTATGGCGTTAAGCGTCAGGGCTAGATATGATATGATATTAGCCGCATGTTTATATGCTCATATAGAGATGATGCATGAGTTCTATTGCATATAGTTACTTGTTGTGCCTGAACCTGTATTCTTTGTACACTGCACTATTATTGACAGTCTATGTTGCACGAGCACCAATGATATGCTACACACACACTGTCGGTAATTGCGATGATACGCACAACACAAATATTCATTGATGTACCTTGCTAGTGGTTAGCGACATAGAGACAGTTATTCTTGTGCGATAGCGCACATGACATATAGCATACCTGTGTACCTACATGCCTATACATATGTCATACTATACTTACATGCTCGCACATATACTTTGCTATTGTTACATGATCAGCTTCGTATGACATATATATCAGTGGAATGGGACGCTGTATATATATGTATTTTTGATTTGGATTTTAGGAACCGCGAAATATATATAATGACTTGATGCATTTAAATAGCGGACTTTTCCCGTGATATGCTCATATTGATGATTTATGTTGCATATGTTATTTTACATGGATTTACGCATTTGAGATATGTTTTCATGCGATATGGGAATTTCAAGTGTTGATGTTAGGCACTTATATTCCGAGAGATATATGGATTTTGGAGACCGATACATGGAATCACAAGTGTCGAGGTGGGATACTTCAGTTTCGAGGAACGTATGGATATCAGAAAGACCGATACGTAGAACACATGTATCGAAGTGGGATACTTGGGTTTCGAGGAACGTATGGACACAAGTATTTACGTGTCGATGTTAGGCACTGGTTTTCATGATGTTTTAGAGTGTCGATGTTTGACACTCAGGTTCCATGAGACTTCCAGGATTTGAGGGCCGATCTGAGTATTTTGGGATTTAGGGTGTTGTTGATTTACACCGGTTTTTTCCATGCTTATGATTTGTGCATGAGATTATGTATTATCCCACACTCAGAATTCAGTGATATGCAATTGATTCATATAAATATAGTACCCTGGTGGTGTACCTAAATCATGATAGTTGCATATTCATATTGTCATACTCATGCTACCAGCTTACATGTTATTGATCATTGCTGTTAGTGCATACTTGCGATTTCAGTATGATGTTATTTACTATTCACGAGTTGGCAACTCACCCCCGTTGTGCCACAATGTTTTGCTGGACTTACCCTCTGAGTAGTCGCGGTAGGGCGTCTTATCATCTTTACTTTTGCGGATACCGCTACGATTGGCTGTGAGGCCTTTGCTTTTAGGTTGGTTTGCGGTTATCTGTTTTCACATTGTATATCTTTTTGTTGGATCTAGTATTCTCCATCTACCACTTTTTGTATTTGACTTAGAGACGAGTTGTGAGGATTCGGTGTTGTATTGTTATTTTGGTGACTTTGGATGCCGTGCTCGTGGAAGCCGGTTTTGTTGAAAAGTTTCACTTCTTTATGCAGTTTCCTTTTATATTTCTTCGCTTCGGCGTCGTATATATATGTTTATGGTGGTTTTCTACGCCGTTGGGCATGATTTGCTCCCGGTTGGGATGCTTTATATATTATCTATGTTGTACCCATTTTCGGTGCTAGTTTTTACAAAGGAGGTGCTGCCGAAATTTTCAAGAAAGAAAACTAGAGTTAGAGATTTTACTTGTTATTTTTCGAATGTTAAAACTATGTTTTTCTCCGTTGATCCAGTTTTGGGTGGTTTAGATTCCTGGGGATCGGCTTACTTAAGTTGCGTACGCCTGTAGACGTTACATAGTTTAAGTGCCGGTTACGGGCCAAATATTGGGTCGTGAAATCCACTTCATTTTACATTAAAAATGCATCAAAATCCACTCAAAACCTCAATAATTCTTAAATTAAACCCTTACCCATTATTCTTTGGCAATTCTAGTATGGATCTTAGTGAAAAGATGCAAGTTTGGGAGGCTAGATTCATGTTGGATCTCTTGAATTTGTGAGGTATAATCTAAACCCTATAATTAAATTGTTGTTTAAATACTTTAAATCAAACATATTTAGTTAATAATATGGGTTTAATTGAATGTTAGGAAAATTCAAGCAAGGGTTTATGAATTCAATTAGGGTTTTTATTACACCATTAAGGATGCAATGTGTAGTTTAACATCTTAAAATATGCAGAACTTAGTTTAGTTGTTAAATTGTAAATTGTTAGAATTAATTTGCCCAAATTGTATAATATTGCAAAACTAGAATTTTAGAATTCATATAAGGAAGTGAGATTAAAATATAATGAATATGTGTGTGGCTTAATTTGGATGTCTAGTGAGTATTGTGGCCACTAGTTTGTTAGAACATCATGTTTTGATCTAAAACGGAAATTGGTGCTTACTAGGTTTTTGGAATGCAATCGATTTTAATTAAGTTGCAGTTTTTTTGATTATAACCTATTTCATATTATATTTAGTGAGTTGTGAAACCACGATTGGTACGTTTGGGTTTTAAGTTTGGGGATTTTCACGTATAGTGACCCTCGTTGTAGTTTATGGCGTTGTCGCGGCGTGTTTCGTGTACCAAGTGTGTGCACATCGAGTTAAAGCGCATGGTTGACTTGTATTGTTTGTGTCCGTGACTATTTATATTTATTCTCTTGTTTTACTTCTGCACGTTTCTAGGATCGAGTGCAGAGGCATTGGATGTGGCGCGGAACGGACAGAGCTGCAATCGGAGCAGATTAGCTGAGGCACCCAGGTGAGTAGATATATATCTACGAGGGAAGTCGGGTCGATGGCGTATAGCACCCCCGCAGTTTCTTTGTATAGAACGCGAATGCATTATTATATATACATATATACTTATATGTTATGAGATGTTTATACTTGGCGAGAAGTGCTTAGATAACTTGGGTTAGTGTTAGCGTATTCTTAAAATCGTGATTTAGTTAGTTTCTTAGTCGCGAACCTTAGAGTAGTAAATTGCACACACGCACACACATATGCATACCTTTTATTTTTTTATGCATATATGGGGATATGTATATATGTATACATATAGGTATGTGAGTATGTGTGTGTGTCTATATATATACATATACGTATACATATACAGGGATGATAAGGATAGTATATGATACATGGAGATTAGTCGATGTGATGGGCACGATGCTATGAGATCGGTGATGTGATTTGGATCGTGTGATGAGTCACGACATGATATTATAGCGGGTCCTTAGGCGATGTGTTTTCACACACACGCATATATATATATATATATATTTATATGTTGATGGTATCAGTATGTACTAGACTTAGATCAGTACCCCACTTCATGATATATGATGATAAGGATACCAGATAAGTAAAGAGATAAATGTGATATTCGACTCGTATCCTGATTTGGGATGCCGTACGATGGATTTACTGTACGAGGCATACATATGATGATTGATCCGCACTCTTGACTCGAGGATGTCATATTATATATTGTATCGTACATGATACTATTGAGGCGGGATCACCGACTATTATATAGATATATATCTCGACTCAGACTTAGGTGGTTTTCCATACCTTTGATTAGTCTGTTAGTTTAGTCCTGTAGTTACTTAGTAGATGTTAGACTGCGTTCGAGTCATACTTATTTCCAAAACTAACGAACCGTGAGTATTTTAAAGACAGCCCAAGGGGTACTACGGATATTTCAAAGGACGTATCTTTCTTAAAAACACCGTAGCCCCTATTTTCTAAATACCACGATTCGTGTTATTTCAAATGACAAACTGTACGACTCGTATATCTAATGTAGATTCTTTATTGTTTCATTTACTATTCATTTCTGTATATTCTTGTTGTTCTTATCGCATTGCATCGCATGTTTAAATGTACTTTTATTGTTATTATGAAACCATGCTAACAGGACACCAGCACCAATACTGATGATGCGTATACTCCACGTACACTTGCTTGCCGGCTCACACACATCATCATCGGTAATTTCCATGTCATGTACACATTAGAAAATACTACTTCATTAGTATAAATTATCAGCTGATAGTTTCGATTTGGTACTGTTAGTTATATGTATGCCCTAGAGGCCATTACTGTACATACGATGTATATTGTAGTGGATGCTTGGACATATATAGGGAGGTCTTTCTTGCTCGACATGATAGTACGCTATCTGGTTACTCTTTATCTTAATATGTACTCTGATTGTCTCTATGTTACATGTTGATAAAGCCCTTAGGATATGTACTCGACTACTGGGACTATGATGAGATCATACTAGTGGGGCCACGGTAGTCGCCGAGTACATCCTATAACTGTTCCTAATCGAGGGTGTATCGAGACAGGGCAACGATACACCAGAGTAGACTAGCGTATACGTATCTTGACCCATATGATGGGCGATGGATGATCCCATATCCATCGGTGTTTGACATCAAGGATGGTGTACGGGTGCTCAGTAAAGACTGGGTACACTGGATGGACACGCCGAGAACTCCCAGATGGTATTATACCTCACGTCAGATGGCAGTTCTCTGGTGACACTGGTACAGAGTAGTCTGTTGACCCGAGATCGTCATAGAGTCTTGTGTGATTCCCACTGTACTTTGATTTCCATCATACTACGTCGAAGAGGGCGTGCAAAAAGGTGGCTTTTGGGTACAGTCCCGAATCACATGGAGGCAATGAGCGATAGGAGGGGATTCTTCTCTCCCGGTATAGGGAGTTGATGTTGCGCTGTGTTCGATTGGTTATAACTGGAAATCCCTGGCCAGGGTTGCTGAGATTTACTGGTAAGTGTTATCAGTAGTTTCTCGAACTGTTATGGACCTTATATCGACACGACTTATCAAGCTACTGGGGTCTGACGTTTACCACCCCTAGGCGAGATATGCGACATATCAGACGGAGAGACCGGACTGTACAGGAGTGTTACTGACTGGATTCACAGGAGAATGTTCAGGCTTGCTTGTTGATCTTCTGAGTGCTCAATACCTGGGTGGCTGTTACGTTTAGCTGACCGCTTGCAGCTTGTGCGTGTTTGATATGATCATCACCTACTGCCGGCGTATTGACGATTCTTTAGAGTCCTACACAGAGGTTTCTTGACTCAGGCAAAACGGAGTAGAACACATATATGATATGTGCGGGACCGAGAGCAATACGTGTATGTGATACCGTATTAGATTCTCGCGATATGAGATATCGGCCGGGTATATGAGATATAGCCGGGTCATCGGATCAAGAGTTGATTCGATGAACTGATACAGATTATATTAGTCGGTTATTTGTGAAATAGCCGGATTATCGGATCAAGTGTTGATTCGATAATTTAATGTATAATTATATATATTTGATATATTAAATTACATTAACTAATATAAGCTCACTAAAAGATTCTTTTTCTCACTCGGGTAATAAATTGATATATATGTGATATATGTTAATTGTATTATTTTATTTTGTTACAACAAATATTGTATATGTGATATATAATATTGTAACATATTATGGTTATAAATGCAACATGTTTTGTGGAGTTTAATTGAGGTTAGGGTTTCGATTAGGGTTAAGTCTTCATGAAGCTTTCAAGAAGCTTCTTGAAGCTTTGACTTTGACTTGGATATTTTGTGATATTTGCTTAACCCAACCCAACCCTTTAACCCTAGTTAAATCTCTACATGAGTTACTTCTTCTCTCTTGAACCATGGTTGCATTTCAATCCTTATCACAACTTTCATTATTCATCACAAAAGAATATTATTCATTCATCTTCTTCTTCCTCTTTGCAAAACTTTCTTGCTTTGATTTTTGTGATGAAAGTGAGTGAGAATAAGAAAACAAATGAGAGAAAAAATCCTAATTCATCATCCTCATCTACCCTTTCCATTTAGATGAGGGTGTTCACTTCATTATGTGAGTGAGAGCTTGTGTTAATGAAACTTCAAGGTAGATCATCTTTGTTATCGAAGATTGGAAGCAAGCTTGCATCTTTCTCTTCGTGGAGCCTCTCTAGAGTCTGGATGCACGATGATCGCAGCGAAGGGACCTCAACACGGAGCTTTAGAAGTGAAGGACATGATCTACAAAGGTTGTAATCCCTCTCACTTAGTGTTAAAGTGTTTAATATGCTTTGTTTCGCCTAATCTCTAGTTTAAAGATCTAGTTAAGGGTTGTTCGGCACGTCTAAATTTTAAATCGGGCATGGTTGATACCTCGTAGACCCTTGTTAAAGTGCCTAGTAACCCTACAGTGGTATCAGAGACAAGCTAGAGTTTTAGGCGAAGTCCTGGCGAAGTTTAAAGTCCGATCGAACCCGGAAACCCCGATTTATACCCTTCTCTGGAATTTTTTCAAAAATGTTGATTTTTTCATATTAAAAATACTCAAAAAAATCAGCAGGGAAATACAAGAATTACTGTGCAACACGTGCTTCTAATTCCATCAATGCACCGTGGAACCGCGGCCGTACCATGGCTTGCGCGGCGGTTCCGCGGCGATACAGTAGCTTTATGATTCACTGTTTGCATAGTAATAACCGTATGTGTTTCCTGATTCTTCTGGGAATTTTTAATTCTTACTCAAGTGTTGAGTTTTCTAGGTTGTATTGGGAGCTCGTTGATTCGATCAAAAAGTTTAACTTCGTTTAGTTTATCCGGGTAATTTTTAGAACGTGTTAAAAAGTTCGAACGGATATCAATAACTCACTTTTTCCCCAGCCGGAAATTTTCAAAGTGTTGGATTTTTCCGTAGTTTAAGAACGTTCTAAGTCGTGCAAGTAACGCGGTGGACCCACTAGAAGACAACAAACCTTAAATCGATTATGTGACCGTCTGAACCGCCTCTGAACCTTAGGGTTTGGGGCAGTACGGCGTGCCACATGTGAGGCGTTGGCTTGACGCTTCTACGGCTGGACCATTGGTACTGTGGCATGTGATAGATGTTTTAAAACTAATTTCAAGTGTTGAGAACTATTTGGGAAATCTTGGGTGTTTGGTTATTCGATCGGAAAGTTTAACATTGTCTATTTATCTGGAATGTGATACAATATTTGGAATCCATAAGTAGTTATGAGATAACTAATTTGAATGTTATAAATCTAGCAGTTTAGTCTCATATGATTGGTTGCCACGGAATTTTGATGTGATCAAAAGTTCGTCGCAATCAAGTAGCGTTCGCGGATACTCGCCGGGTAAACTTAATAGATAGCCATGCCCCATAGCCCCGACCAAGTGACTGTAGGAGAACCCCGTCACCAAAAGCATCCGTTCGCCGCCTTAGTGCACTTCGTCGACGGCATTTGGGGGTGCGGCCGTCTACTAAAATTTGCGCCGAGCATTCGATCAGGATGTCGGGAATCTTGTTGAATTACCCGACTTGATATTGAAAAGAGTTTTTGATAAAGAGACTAAAATGCGGAGTTTATAATTGTTAGGCATGTGATGTCTAAAGAATTCATTTGGTTAGGCATGCAATGTCTAAGGATGTTGCGGATTCCAACTGTTGTAGTTTTACACTTTCTTTTTTGCGACCGTAAGCGTAGTATGTGGTGTATCGCCAGTTTCGTTGCTATACATCAACGACAATCGGGATATGCTTAATTTCTTACGTTGATGATATGAGATATTATGTGTTGCTGTGAAATGTTGTATTGGATCGTCGCGTTTGAATAGCCGGGGTTTTTATGTGAGATGAGAGTTTTTCTTTTTCATTCATGTAAAATTCATTTGTATGTAATATTCTTTTATTGGGACACTTCCGGGCTGAGGATGATGTCACCATTGTATATTATTTACTTTTCCGCATTAGGTAGACCCAAGGCGGGGAGCACAAGTAACCGGGTTCTAGGGTCCAGTGGGAGACCATCTCGAGGGGTTGAGACCGGGTCTCCTAACCCTAGAATTGGCAGTGTTGCTTGCCGCTCTCGTAGGTGTCTAGGGATATGGGTTTGGCTATTCATCGCGACCGTGGAATCCGTGTTTTATACAGGCTCGTATTAAAATACGGACGTCTTAGTATATCCAATATTTCATATATGTTCTTCTGCTGTAATGTTCTGTGATGAGTTCATATTACTGCCTGAGACGAATGTTTATATTATATATATGAGATATATGTTATATTGCAGATTTCGTTTCAAATGTGATGCTTGTGAAGCATAATAAAATGGGACTTCATTAATGAGATTAATGAAACTAAAAGAAACCTAAAGATGTTGTAGAAACTTGTCTCAAAAACTTGTAGCTCTAGTTCTTGCTTTGCACAGCGGTGTTCCTTGTAGAACACCCGGCACCTTATTCGATATGGAAAGAGCCGAGATCCCTTCACCGGGAGTGACCTCTTTATTGAAACTAGCAGATGCTACAAACTCGGTTTGTCTTTTGATTGTTTCTATAGTTTTTGCTTTGCATAGTGATATTTGTGAAATATCCTGCACTTTATTCGATGAGGAAAGAGCCGACGATCCCTTCACCGGGAGTGACCTCTTTAGCAAAACTATAAAAAGCCCCAAAAACGTTCCATTAAAAATCACTCGATTCTACAACGATATCAAGTTCATTACACTCATGGTTTTCTTAAAAACCTGCGTAGCCCTCCGTGATTTCAGATAAGTACTACTTAGTATTCGTGCTGCTGTAGTTTGGCATGTGTCAAGGCGTAGTGTACGGTAGCTAACGAGTGCTTATCTGCTAGCATACGATGCGATTGGATTAGGGTATTCATACGGCGTTGTTTGGCATGCGTCAAGGGTCGTACGGGTGGGTTTAATTCAATCGGGAAATGCACGGGTTGAACTTGACTAGTGGACTATGGGTTGTTTGGCATGCGTCAAGGTCATAGCACGCTAGGGGTAAAAAATATTATTAGGAATTTCAAGTGTTGAAATTTGCAGTGAGATTGCATACCTTCTATGAGATAGTTAGATCCCGATACCCGCTGCGAGTAAGAGTTACTCCTGGGAGAGTTTTACGCATTACAATTAGCCGATCAAGTAGGTGTCTAGAAAGGTGTTAACGGGGTTACGCCCATGGGAAAACGAGATTTACTTTAATTAGGTCCGTGCGAAAGCACGGGGAACCTCCCTCAAAGTACCGGCACAGGCCTGGCTGAAAGATTGGCGAACCTGTAGCGTGTAATTAATCCCGGCTAGTCTTTCCTTTTAGGGTTTGAAGGAAGATTTGACTAAAACAGTGGGAGCCATCCTGATCAGATAAATTGATAACCAATCTAATCTTGTAAAAGCGCACGCTGAGTGTTTTCTTCTCTCTCTCTCCAGTTAGCGACCATGTCACGCCTTAATCAAGATAATAATACGGATATATTGACCGAACCCGCTTGTTATACTGAGTTAGGGAACATTGGTCCCGCTCCAACTTATAATTGTTATAAGACTGAGCAGGAAATAGGGGATTACTAGATTTCCCGTGCCGCCCAAACGAAGAAAGTGCATGTTGATGCATCATATTCGGGTGCGTTCATTACAGAGAACTGTTTCTCAGTATCATTTACGTCCTGGGTATGAGATACCAGATCAGGATCCCGCAAATGTAATTTGTTACATGGGCTACAGATAGGTAGAGAACTGAGAACGGATGATAAGTTTCATGAGATAGAAAATGGTGCAAGTGTTGCAGCCAAGTCTGTTGGTAGTTATCATCCTGTATTACCAGAATACATTGTTTCTGAACGAATGTTATTAGATACCGAACCTGATATACAACATCATATTAGTCTCTTTATTAGTAAAGAAGGATATAATTTTGTATTGTTGGAAAATGTTTTGAACATTTCCTATATCAAGAGTTGATCGGTTCAGGCACGTTATCTAAAAGCATAGACGTTCTAAATCAAACCACAGTTCTTAACATACAGAACACACGCAAGATGAAGAGTTCAGAAATGAACGAATAATTTTTAAGGTATTGTAGACTAGGTCATATCAATGCGACCCGACTAGCTGAAGTTACATAAAGATGCATATTTAAATTAGTTTGAATTTACATCTTGTGAAACTTGCCGGTCATGTCACAGAGATAAGATGACCACAGCTCCGTTTATTGGAAACAGAGAAAGAGTAAGTGAATTCTTGGGATTGATACATGCTGATGTATGAAAGTCCCCTGTCTACACATGCCAAGACCGGTTCTTTGTATTTCATTATATTCACTGATGATCAGACATATGTTCCTGTTGAAACACAAGTCCAAAACTTTTGAGATAATCACAGAATATAAGTTAGAAGTAGAGAACCAAAAACGGGTATAAGTATTATGTCCTTGATGAGATCAAGGAGGAGAATACTTGAGCACGGGATTCCTTGACTATTCTAAAGGAGAATGAGATTCTCTTTCAGCATTACTCCACCGTATACACCACAGCACGTCGGTGAATCGGGGCGGAACAATCACACCCTATATGATATGGTGTGCTCTATGATGAGTACTACTGAGTTCCCTATTTTCTTTTGGGACTATGCACTTGAGAAGTTGCATACTTATTCAATAGGGTTCCAATCAAATCAGTTGCCTACCACTTCATATGTGATATGGAATGGGAAGAGCCCATTGTAAGTCCACGGTGGCGCCCCGGCCGTCAATCCGACGCCGAAAACGCGGAAACAAAAAACTTTGCGAAACTTGCAAACCGGCACCACCGCGCACTAAATCCCGGATCGGGCCATTAACCTAGCTACTAGCAAACTAAAAGATGCGTAGAGAGATATACCAAGCGATCCGTGTCCTTCGGTCTTCTCGCCGTCGTCCCGATCTCCCGCGGAATCTCCGTTTGTCACCTCCTCATTGAAAAGGGCACCACGTAGCCGGTTTCTTTTACGGGCTCCCACCTCTGAACCGAGGCAACTCGGGCGCGAAGTTGGCAAGCCGACGCGTCCAAGGGTGCTGTAGGTGTAGTGTAGTAGCTTGTCTCTTTGGGGTTTATGAAGTTTCCATTGAAGATGATGGAGGTGGAGAATGAAAGAAGTTTTGGAAGAAGAATGGTGCTTTCATTTTTCTAGCAAGGGATAAGAAATGAGATAATCAAATTTCCCACACCCTCTCTCTCCCTCTCTCTCCCTCAAAGTGGCCGGCCCTTCTCCATGGGGGAAAAAGAATGAATCAAAAAACAAGAGGAGAAAAGGAATCAATATGTGTAGAAAATGGTAACACCAATTTCTAATCTCATCATATCACAAACCATCACATTTAATGCAAAGGAAGAGACCAAAAAAGAATTTCATGATGAAAGAACTATCATGAAGCCACAAACTGCAAGAAAACCCCTCCACAAATGTTATTTGCACACTTGCAAATAACCCCCTCCATCACAAAAGTCCGGCCGTGAAGGAACAAAAGAAAACCGGCCGGAACGGAATGCAAACTGGCAACTTCAGAAAACTGATCCCGTAATAAATTACAGGAAAACCCCGCTACTGCATATACATGCCCGCATTTGTATTCCCACTGAATACATATGCAAAGAGACAAAACTACACTGTCTAATACTAGGATCCGGCTTAAACCAAAGCCCGCTAGTAAAATCCGTCCGATCACGATCAGTGCAATACCGCACGTATCTGATCGAACCCTGCCATATCTCCATACGGAATCTACAGCGTTTCGCCCGAAACTTGAGCAACTGTCTGTGTGGGGGACTCTAAAGACTCGTCAATACTATGGCTGTGGATTTAACCACTAGCACGTCAGAGGTATTAGCCATACGTGATGGGCCACCAGCTATTGACCAAAAGGGACGTCTGTGAGCGAACTCATACTGACACCCTACTGAGCCTGTCAGTGACAATATCCGTACAGTCCGGTCCGTTCGTCTATGAGCATCGCATGGCGGGCCAAAGGGGTTGTTAAAAGTCAGACCCCCAAAAGCGGTACAAGTTGTGTCGGAGTGTAGCCCAGAACACCCTGAGATACAACTGGAATACCTACCAGTAAATCTCCTGCCTCGGCCTAGGGCTTTGTGTAATGGCTCTCCTAGACACAGCGCGACCTTACCCCCAATACTGGGAGAGACGAACCCCTGCAGATCCGCTCACTGCCTCCATGTGGCTCGGGACTGTACCCAACTAAAAACTGTTTGCACGTCTCCTTTGAGTGTGGTAGGGTAGTAATCAAAGCACAGTGGGAACTCACACGAGACAAATGACGATCTCAGGTCGATGAACTAACATGTACACATGTCACCAGGGAACTGCTATCTGACGTCAGGTATAATACCAACTAGCAGGTTCCCGGCGAGTCCTGTCCGGTGTACTCATAACCCAATGAGCACCTGTATACATCTTAGGTGAACCAACTGACACCAGTGGCTTGTGAGACCGGCCACTGCCCCTAGTCGGGGTCTCGACTGTATACACTAGTCTACTCTGGAGAATCGATGCCCTGTCTCGAAGCTCCCACGACTAGGGACCTTTTAAGGATCTGCTTATAGACTCCAGCTCTCACGTATATGATCGCCCTCATATTGCTGGTAGTCAAGCAAGAATCCTAGGGGCTCTATCAACGTGTAATAGCGACTCGTAAGGTCACCTAAAGCAGTACACGATGATAAAGATAAACCAGATAGCATAGTATCATCTCGAGTAAGACTGTCCTACCGGCATAGGTCCTTCCTCAATCATTGCAATCACGTGCCTGTGATCCAATAATTGACTCTGAGGGCACTATATCCAACAATCTCCCACTTGCACTCAAGGCTAATTATTGCGATGTCGCATACTCACAGCCCGTGTGATACCGAACACCCAACTCCTCTACTAGTCAGTCTCACAAAGCTCGTTTGCGAAACTATTGCGTTCGAGGAATAGCCTCAGTGAGTGGACCCGCTGTGATGTTTCTTTCTATGTCTCTCTATATCTCAAGTTCGCGGAGAAAGCCGTCTCCCAAAATGAGCAATACCTTTCTTAGAATGTCTGGATGTCTGATGGGACCTAGTTCTTGAATGAACTCCAAATCCAAACTTCTTAGACTGTATCGTCAACTGAACTTAATCAGTATCCTGCGCCATGCCTCCCTCAGTATCCCTTTGGACCACCTGTCCAATATACTGCCCCTCGTCAGAGGGAAAACTATGACTCTGATGACCACCCTGTCGTCCAGGTCACCTTGGAAGCCTGGAATGATAACCGTCTCCTAAAGGAGGCTGCCGTTATCAAATCCCTAGAACATGCACTTATGTCCTAAAACTGCTTCCGATCGTTTCTCCAGGATTGGATTAATATCAACTTATTGCATATACTGCAAAAACAACATCTGGTGTGGTACTTGACATCTCATGATTGACTCAATTGCCTAAGCAAGTGATCTGCCAATCATGCACATCCCTCTCTACTTTAGTTTATAAGACACCTTTAGAGAGGGTGACTCCATCACCTGCAGGTACACTACCGTGCCAGGAGTCGTCCATTCTAAATACTCATAGAATGCTGTCTAAGTACCCAGATTGGGAAACCACCCAAATCTAGATCTAAAACCATAGATCTAGTAACCAGAATGTCTGATATAATATCCAAGCCTGATGTGGAGAAACTACTGTGTGACAACCGAAGTATAACCGATCGTAGTATAGGAATTTCACTTCCTACACTGTGTATGTCGTAAAAATACCAGGACAACACACCCTACTACCTTCTTAACAGATCCATCCCCTGTTCTGATGAAGTCAAACCTATGACTGTCACATCAGAAATAGATGATCTATCTCCGCCATATCTGCTTTAGTCTATAAATAGACATAAGCTACCTGTCCACTATGCTTCCGCTGCTCCCACTGACTACGACAACCCTCTGGCAAAGTCATATAGACGTACACTTCTAAATCCAGTTTAGAACGACGCTATAGTTATCCTCCTGCCGGGTCTCACAGTCTGGAACAACAGTAATGGCAAGTCTGGGTAAACAAGAACCTCCCTGTCACCGTCCTTGAGGCTACCGGAGTACCTCTCGGGTGCCTGAGGTTACCCACCGTATCTGCGGAGTGGCCAATGGAACGTCAAACCAGATTGAATCTTTTGGTTCCTATCAAATTTTCAGTAATCGTTTGCGGTTCTGGAATCACTTCCAGTTCTACCATACTCCCACTACTGTTTTCTGAAAAAATCCATTTCTTTTAAAATTGTGGTGAGTCAAGAACAATATCACTATTGATCTTCCAGATGGTAGAAAGTCAACCCTCGTCATAGCCTGGGTCAACCCACAAACAGCTATTACAGAAACGTGCCTTGAGTTATCCAGATTCTGGTTTTAAGCATAAGCCGGACAATTGCCCGTACCTTAACATCGTCAAGATACGAACTGTTCTATATCCAATATAGAAATAGAGGCACTGATTTAATTGAACCAGATTCAAATCATGCAGCTGTCTCCAGTGCATGTCAACTAAATGGAAGGAGGCCGATCAGCGTTACTCAACTCAGGAATGCTTCCAATTATGAGTAACCTGAAAGAGAAGCAAGTTCTCATTACTATTAACTGAATATCATACACAAGTATCTACATCTTCGATCACCTTGAAGAATCCCGATACTTGCAATACCTGGTTCTCTACTTTATTCTTATACCTCTAACTTCTCAAAAATTTAGACCTTGCATTTCTACGAAACACTTGTCTAAGAACTAGAGAAGTCATAAGTAAACCGAATGTAGTACGAGGACTAACCCCTCTGTCCTAATGGACACTGGACAACATACAATACTCTGTATAAGTCCCTTGAGTCTAATGACTCAAACCCTGTGTGTTGTTGGTTGAAAACTGTACTATGGTTATGAAGAATTACACCGCTGTTCAATGCTCCTTACCCAACCATCCACTGATATAAGTAAATGTCATAGACATAATTTCAAAAAGGTATATCTCACTCTATAAAAATAGACGTACAGATATATCAATTTGAAATTGGTGCATAACAACGGATATTCAAAACCAAATATTTTTCATCCGGCAAACAACCCAGGTGACTTCCTCAAATATCACCAATTACAACGAATTCCGATATAATGAGGATGATCACCTAATTCCCAATAACTTACTTCCACTCATCATCTGTAAAACCATACAGATGTGAGAACCATACCTGGTAAATACATACCCTGGAGCAAGTGTCTAATTGGGAAATCGGTTTTCTTTTAACAGTACACGGTGAAACTGAAACATTGAAATGTTTCGATAGGGTATCTGGGTATTCCTAGTAATGCCACATCCATTATCCGATTCACAACTATAACCGTATAATTCTTTGCCATCTCTCCAAATCCCTTTATATGTCTTTAGTCATTACCTTCTGTACACCCCTTTAGGCCAAATGGTTTTCTTCCTTCCCTACCGTTCGACACTAGCCTATGGTTTGGAAGAAGACTATCCAATAAGCATAATGGGTGTACTGTCCTAATCGTAGGAGCACTCGCAATGCGAGAGAAGGTGAAGATAAAAGACAACCGAATAAACCTTATTCCTATTTCTCCTGAACCAGGATCCATCCCCGAACTGGAACAAGTTCCTTTCGAGTTCGTATATAACCATACGATGGATTATCCAATAAACTTGGGATCTTCGTAGTGACACGGAGTGTCCTGGAGAAATACAAAGGTGATTTAGGATTGGCGAAGAAATACTTGGTTTGGTCGTGAATAGCAGTCTCAATTTACTTTGCCCTCTTACTAATCCCTTTCTTTGTCTTAACTTAATACCTTCTGCACACCGTTTAGGCTAATTGGTTTTCTTCATTCCCTACCGTTCGGCACCAGCCTAACGTTTGGAAGAAAACTTATCCAATTTGCGTAATAGGTGTACTATCTCCTAAACCAAGGAGTACTCGCAACCTGAGAGAAGGTAAAAGGAAAAGAAAACTGAATAGTCCTATTCGTTTTCTCCAGAACCGGAAACCATCCGCGAATTCCTTCGAGTTCGTATATAACCATACGATGGTTTTGTTCAATGGAAGTGGACGTTCGTAGTAATACGGGGTGTCCTGGAGAAAAGGGTAAAAGTAGGAGTGGCAATGAGGTTTGCAACTCTGACAATCCAAAAGCCTGTCATATAAGAAGGTTCGGTCAACTTGGTCACTGAGTCATAGTCTAAGGTCGGGTCAATGGTCGCTGCCAAAGAGAGAGAGAAAAGAAACACTCAGCGTGCACTCTAACCTAGATCAGAATGGTTATCACTTTATCTAATCAGGAAACCTCCCACTGTACCGTCAAATTCTTCCACAAACCTGAAAGAAGAATTAGTCGAGATCACCCGAGGAGTAAACCAACTCATCAGTGGGAATCGGGATCCAACTATCATCGCATGATAACGTGACGGAATCCGCTCACATTATCACACTCCAGAAGGTATGCGCATATCTGGCAAGTTTCAGTTTCTTTAGAAACTCCCGATGTGATTTTTGCCCCATGCTCTTATGACCTTGACTAAGGCCAACAAATCATAAGTCACATGTCAAGTTCTACCCGTCATTGTCGAGGTTGATTTGAACCCACCCGTACTAGCCCTTGACTAGGTCCAACAAGGCTATACGACTGTCCCAAACCAACGCATCTATCTATACTGCATATGAACACCCAATAGCTACCAAACACTGTACCTTGACTATGGCCAACAAACACAGCTTGAATACTATTGACTATCCATATGAAACGATGGAGGGCTACGAATGGTTTCTGGCGAAAACCTTTAACGTAATGAACTTGATATCGTTGAAGGAACGGATAGCTTTATAAAAATATAGTAACGAAAACCTTTGCTAAAGAGGTCACTCCCGGTGAAGGGATCTCGGCTCTTTCCCCGTAGAATGAGGTGCAGGATATTCCAACTGAATACCACGATGCAAAGCAAAAGTAATCGGCTATAGTGAAGTTATTGCCCTGACGCAAACTTCTGTCCAAGGGGTCACTCCCGGTGAAGGGATCTCGGCCCTTGCCTCGTCGATTGAGGAGCAGGATATTCCAACTGAATACCACTGTGCAAAACAAAAGAGAACGCCCTTGCAATAACAGCTTTTTGAAAAATATTCCAACAACATCAGAATAGGTTTGTTTATCTTGCATTGATTCGAATCAACGCAGTCCCATCAATTGATTACACCACAAAGAACGAAAATAATGATGTACGTATATGCCATCCGCATTCGCCACTGGGTCCCGTCATCACCCGTTAGGTTACTTAACTAACGACAGAGCGGGGACTGGACTAGCGCGAATGTAAAACATTTACAACATCTACTAGTATATATATCAATATATAATATTCGCTCAAGGCGTGAAAAAAAAGCAACGTCACAGAAATGTAATCAGCATCACAGAACAATACAGATATCTGGGATCCCCGGGTTTCATAGAGCCGCTACTGAAACCCGACGTTCCCCTGGTCGTGTGGATAGCCTGTGCAATGAGATTCTAGACCCCTACGGGCGCGGCAAGTTACCCGCCAAGACCTGAAGCGAGGCATCCCCCTTCAGCAACGTGAATAGACCACCGAGCACTTCAAGGAATCCGGTAACTCGGGCACCCCACCTGGGTCAACCTATACCCCCTACGAGTGCGGCGAATAGCTCGCCAATTCTAGAGTGAAGCCCCCTCCGTCTCAATGCCATGAGATGCGGGCCCGTTGCCTTCTAGAACCCGGCAACCCGTGCACCCTGTTAGTTATATGTATGCCCTAGAGGCCATTACTATACATAGGATGTATATTGTAGTGGATTCTTGGACATATATAGGGAGGACTTTCTTGCTCAACATGATAGTATGCTATCTGGTTGATCTTTACCTTAACGTGTACACTGATTGTCTCTCTGTTACATGTTGGTAAAGCCCTTAGGATGTGTACTTGACTACCTGGACTATGATGCGGATCATACTAGTGGGGATATGGTAGTCCATAAATACATCCTTTAAAGTCCCTAGTCGTGGGTATATCGAGACGGGGCATCGATATACCAGAGTAGACTAGCGTATACCTTCTCGACCCATACAGATGGGCGATGGATGATCCCATATCCATTGGTGTTTGACATCAGAGATGATATACGGGTGCTCAGTGGAGACTGGGTACACTGGACGGACTCGCCGAGAACTCCCAGATGGTATTATACCTTACGTCAGATGGCAGTTCTCTGGTGACACTGGTACAGAGTAGTCTGTTGACCCGAGATCGTCATAGAGTCTTGTGTGGATCCAACCGTGCTTTGATTTCCATCTTACCACGTCCAAGAGGGCGTGCAAAACGCTGGTTTTTGGGTACAGTCCCGAATCACATGGAGGAAATGAGCGATAGGAGGGGATTCGTCTCTCCCGGTATAGGGAGTTGATGTTGCGCTGTGTTCGATTGGCTATAACAGGAAATCCCTGGCCAGGGTTGCTGAGATTTACTGGTAAGTGTTACCAGTAGTTTCTCGAATTGTTATAGACCTCATATCGACACGACTTATCGAGCTATTGGGGTCTGACGATTACCACCCCTAGGCGAGATATGCGACATATCAGACGAATAGACCGGACTGTACGGTAAGTGTTACTGGTTGGATTCAGAGGAGTGTGAGCGGGCTTGCTCGTCGATCTTCTGATCGCTCAATACCCGGGTGGCCGTTACGTTTAGCAGACCGCTTGCGGCTTGTGGGTGTTTGATATGATCATCACCTGCTGCCGGCGTATTGACGAGTCTTTAGAGTCCTACACAGAGGTTTCCTGGCTCAAGCGAAACGAAATAGGAGCGCATATGAGATATGTGCGGGACCGAGAATAATGCGTGTATGTGATATCGTATTCTATGCTCGCGATGAATGTATCGATTGGTTGTATGCGATATAACCTAGTTATCGAATCAAGGATTGATTCGATAAGTCGATACATTGGATATTAGTCGGTTATATGCGATATGACCGGATCGTTAAATCAAGTGTTGATTTAATGATTTAATGTATAATTATATATTTGATATATTACTTTGCATTAACTAGTATCGGTTCACTTTAAATGGATTTTCTCACTCGGATGTGCACATTGTATATGTGATATACTTTTGTGCACTTGGTTGTATCATGATTGATGATACATGTTTACTTGAGTTTGTGTAAAGAATAAACCATGGTTTTATGAATGGTTAGGGTTTTGATTTCTTATTCATTTATTCTTTTTGGAAAATGAAATGCATAAAGAGAAAAATGGTGGCTTTCATTTGTTTCTTTCATGAAGATTCATGAAGGTTTGACTAAGTCACCATTTTGTCTCATTCTTAACCCTAACCACTCCATTTAACCATAGTCAATTCTCTACACCTAACTATAGTTAATGTTATGATAAGTATTCTTTTTCTTTTCTATTCTAATTAACTTATCATAACATTTTCATCTTCTTCTTCTTCTTTTTCACATGAAGAAGCTTGCCTCCATCAATGGCAACTTGATGAAAAGAGTGAGAAATCCAATTCTAAAGTGAACCCACTTCCTATTTCTTCATCCTCTACCTCTTGTCAAGTAGTATAGGGTGTTCTCTTCACAAGTTTCATGACTTGGTGAAGTGGGAGCTTGATCTAGTGATGCCTCGACGTAGATCATCTTCGGCACGAAGCCGACGACCTTGCCCGCCCATTTCTCCGATGAAGCCGACGCTAGAGCCCGGGTTTCCATTTGGACAGCGAGGAGACTTCATTGCGGAGCTATGGAGGTGGAGGACCGGATCTACAAAGGTTGTATTTCCGTTCTCTTAGTTAAGTAGTTTACTAGTTGCATCTTTCACGTAGACATATAGTTAACGATCCGTAGTCTAGGGTTTCTCGGCACCCCTAAAATTTGAAATTGGTATGGTTGATGCCTTGTGAGACCTCATTAGTGTGCCTAGGAACCCTACAGTGGTATCAGAGCCTAGCTAGAGCCTTAGGCGATGCGTAGACGGAGTTAGAAGTCCGATTAAACCGAAACCCTAACACAAATTTGCTCTCTGGACTTTTTCCAAAAATTGGGTTTTTTCCAGATTGAAAATATGCAGAAAATTCTGCAGGAAATTCTAAGAATTACGGTGCAAAAATTACCTGATGATCTGTCTAAAGTGCGGCGGAACCGCGGCATTAGCGTGCTAATGCGGCGGTTCCGCGGCCATTTTGTCTCTTCTCCCATTGAATTTTGCACAGTAATTCCTATTTTGCAGTGCTGGTTTTCCTGGGATATTTTTTTTCAGAACTCAAGAGTTGAGTTTTTTGGGTTTTATTGGGGACTCGGTGTTTCGATCGGATTGTCTAATTTTGTCTATGTGGCTTTCCGGATATTTTAGAATATGTTAAAAAGTTCGACCGGATATAAATACCCAACTTTTCCCCTGTCGGGAAATTTCCAAGTGTTGGATCTTTCCGTGGTTTAATAACGTTCTAAGTAGTGCAAGTAAAGCGATGGTCCCTCTAGAAGACAACAAACCTTAACTCGATTATGTGACTGTCTTGAACTGCCCTTTGAACCTTCGGGTTTGGGGCAGTACGGCGTGCCACATGTGAGGCGTTGGCTTGACCCTTCTACGGCCGAACCGTTGGTACTGAGGCATGAACTGAATGTTCTTAGACTTATTTCATGAGTTGATCTATTTCGGGAAAACTTGGGTGTTTGAATGTTCGATCGGAAAGTTTAACATTTTCTATTTATCCGGAATGGGATACAATAATTGGAATTCACAAGTAGTTATGAGATAACTGAATGAATGTTATAAACATAGCACTTTAGTCTCACTTGATCGGTTGCCACGGAATTTTGATGTGATCAAAAGTCCGTCGCAATCACGTAGCGTACGCGGATACTCGCCGGGTAAACTTAATAGACAGCCTCACTCCATAGCCCCGACCAAGTGACTACAGGAGAACCCCGTCGCCGAAAGCATCCATTCGGGTGCTCCCGGTAGCAGTGTTCCGCCTTGGTGCACTTTGTCGACGGCGTCGGGGGTGCGGCCGCCTACTAAAGTTTGCGACGAGCATTCGATCAGGATGTCGGGAATCTTGTTGAATTGCCCGACTTGATATTGAAAAGAGTTTTCGATTTTGAGACTAAAATGCGGGGTTTATAATTGTTAGGCATGTGATGTCTAAGGAATTCATTTGGCTAGGCATGCGATGTCTAAAGAGGTTGCGGATTCCAACTGTTGTAGTTTTACACTTTCTTTTCTGTGACCGTAAGTGTAATATGTGATATCGCCGGTTTCGTTGCTATATGTCAACGACAATTGCGATGCGCATATTTACTTACGTTGATGACATGTGATGTTATGTGTTGCTGGATATGTTATATTGGATCGTCGTGTTTGAATAGCCGGGGGTTTTTATGTGAGATGAGTGTTTTTCATTTTCATTCATGTAAAAACTTGTATGTAATATTCTTTTATTGGGGCACTTCCAGGTTGCGGAAGATGTCACCCTTTGTATATTATTTACTTTTCCGCACTAGGATAGACCCAAGGAGGGGAGCACAAGTGACCAGGTTCTAAGGTCCAGTGGGAGACCAACTCGAGGAGTCGAGTCCGGATCTCCTAACCCTAGAATTGGTAGGGTTTCTTGCCGCTCTCGTAGGGGTCTAGGGGTGTGGGTTTGGCTATTCATCACGACCGTGGAATCCGTGTTTTATACTGGCTCGTATTGAAAACACGGACGTCCTAGTATATCCAATATTTCATATGATTCTTCTGCTGCGATATCTGTGATGTGATCATGTGATGTTCTGTGATAGATACAGTATATAGTATATATGATATATTATATAGGCGTTACTTATGTTTTACACCCGCGCTAGCCCTGCCCCGCTCTGCCGTTAGTTACCTAACCTAACGGTGCACGAGGGGACATCGAGGCGAATGCGGATGGCATAAGTGTACGTCGTATTTATCTGTGATGTTTAGGTATTTAAATGATGGGACTTCATTAATGAGATTAATGAAATAAAAGAAACCTAAGATGTTGTAGAATCGAATTTCAAAAATAAAACAGGTAGCTACAGTTCTTGCTTTGCACAGCGGTATATGTGATATATCCTGCACCTTATTCGATGAGGAAAGGACCGAGATCCCTTCACCGGGAGTGACTCCTTTAGCAATAACTGGCTGATGCTACACACTCGGTTTATCTTTTGATTGCTTTTAAGAGTTTTTGCTTTGCACAGTGATATATATGATATATCCCGCACCTTATTCGATGAGGAAAGGACCGAGATCCCTTCACAGGGAGTGACTCCTTTAGCAAAACTAGAAAAGCCTCAAAAGCACTCCATTTTTTTAAATCATTTGATTCTACAACGATATCAAGTTCATTACGCAATAGGTTTTCAGAAAAACCTGTCGTAGCCCTCCGTCATTTCAGATATGTACTAGTTAGTATTCGTGCTGCGGTAGTTTGACATTCGTCAAGGCGTAGTGTACGGTAACTAACTATTATTTATCTGCTTGAGCATATGATGCGATTGGATTAGGGTATTCGTACGGCGTTGTTTGGCATTCGTCAAGGGTCGTGCGGGTGGGTTTAATTCAATCAAGAAATGTACGGGTTGAACTTGACTAGTGGACTATGGGTTGTTTGGCATTCGTCAAGGTCATAGAACACTAGGGGCAAAATATTATCGGGAATTTCAAGTGTTGAAATTTGCAATGAGATTGCATACCTTCTATGAGATAGTTGGATCCCGATACCCGCTGCGAGTAATTGTTACTCCTGGGAGAGTTTTACACATTACAATTAGCCGATCAAGTAGGTGTCTAGAAAGGTGTTAACGAGGTTACGCCTCTGGGAAAATGAGGTTTACATTAATTAGGTTCGTGCGAAAGCACGGGGGACCTCCCTCAAAGTACCGACACTGGCCTGGCTGAAAGATTGGCGAACTTGTAGTGTGTAATTAATCCCGGCTAGTCTTTCCTTTTAGGGTTTGAAGGAAGATTTGATAAAAACAGTGGGAGCCATCCTGATTAGATATAATAATAACCAATCTATTCTTGCAAGAGCGCACGCTGAGTGTTTTCTTCTCTCTCTCTCCAGGTAGCGACCATATCACGCCTTAATCAAGATAATAATACGGATTATTGACCGAACCCGCTTGTTATACTGAGTTGGGGAACGTTGGTCCCGCTCCAACTTATAAATGTTATAAGACAGAGCAGGAAATTGGGGAATACCAGATTTCCCGTGCCGCCCAAACGAGGAAAGTGCATATGATGCATCATCTTCGGGTGTGTTTATTACAAAGAACTGTTTCTCAAATGTCCTCTACGTCCTGGGTATTTGATACCGGTTCAGGATCCCAGATATGTAATCTGTTACATAGGGCTACAGATAGGTAGAGAACTGGGAACGGGTGATAAGTTTCATGAGACAGAAAACGGGGCAAGTGTTGCAGCCAAGTCTGTTGGTCATTGTCACCCTGTATCCCAAATACATTGATTCTGAACGAATGTTATTAGATACCGAACCTGATATACAAAATCATATCTATCTCTTTATTAGTAAAGAAATGATAAAATTTTGTATAGTTGGATAATGTTTTGAACATTTTCTATATCAAAAGTTGATCGGTTCAGGCACGTTATCTAAAAGCATTGATGTTCTAAATCAAACTACAGTTCTTAGTATACGGAACACACACAAGAGGAAGAGTTCAGAAATGAACGAATCCTTCTTGAGGCATTGTAGACTAGGTCATATCGATGCGACCCGACTAGCTGAAGTTACATGTAGATGCATATTTAAATCAGTTTGAATTTACATCTTGTGAAACTTGCCAGTCATGTCACAAAGATAAGATGACCATAGCTCCGTTTACTGGAAACAGAGAAAGAGTTAGTGAACTCTTGGGATGATACATGTTGATGTATGAAGGTCCCCTGTCTACAAATGCCAAGACCGGTTCTTTGTACTTCATTACATTCTTTGATGATCTTTCGAGATTCAGACCTATGTTCCTGTTGAAACACAAGTCAGAACCTTTTGAGATATTCACTGAATATAAGTTAGAATTAGAGAACCAATACGGGTGTAAGTATTATGTCCTTTGATGAGATCAAGGAGGAGAATACTTGAGCACAGAATTCCTGGACTATTCTAAAGGAGAATGAGATTCTCTCTCAGCAATACTCCTCCGTATACACCATAGCACGATGGTATATCGGGGCGGAGCAATCACACCCTATGTGATAAGGTGTGCTCTATGATGAGTACTACTGAGTTACCTGTTTCCTTTTAGGAGTTATACACTTGAGAAGCTGCATACCTATTGAATAGGGCTCAAATCAAATCAGTTGCCTATCACTTCATATTTGATATGATAAGGAAAGAGCCCATCTCTTAAGTTAGTTAAGATTTGGGGTTGTCCGGACTATGTCTAAAAGTAAAATCCGGACAAGCTCGAGGCAAGGTCTGTTATGTACAACTGGAAATGTTCCAGCTATAAAAACTACAGCAGATGATTTAATAAAACCAAAGGATTCAATAGTTACCAACAAACCTCAGCCTCTCCGCCGATCTAGTAGGGTTTCTCACCCGCCTGAGAGATACTTCGGTTACTCTATGACAGTGGGAGCGAGGATTGCATCATGAGATGATGACCCAACTAGTTTCGAGCTGGCCATCAGGAGTGGGACTCTGTAAGAATGGCTGGATGCTTAGCGATCTGAGATGGAATCCATGTACACCAACAAAGTATGGACTTTGGTTGCTATATCTGAAGGGTTAAATCCCCATCAGGAGCAAGTATATCTTGAGAAGATTACTTGGTGTAGATGGAAAAGTTGAGACTTTCAAAGCTAGTCTTGTTAAAGCTTTTCGTCATCGACCAGGCGTGGATAATGATGAAACCTTTTCAAGTGGCTATGCTTAAGTCCATCCAGATCCTACTTTCCACGGCTACATACCATGACTACGATATCTGGCGGTTGGATGCCATGACTGCTTTTCTAAAATGATGTTTTAGAAAAGAACGTCTATAAGTACACAGCCAGAGGGCTTCGTAGACAGTGGGAGCAGCGGAAACGTGTACAAGATGCTATTATAGGATAAAGAAGGTATCGCGGAGTTGGAACATCTGTTTTGATGTGTTAGTCAAAGAGTTTGACATCATCAAAATGGTAGATGAACCTTGTATAAACAAAAAGGTAGTAGGGAGTATAGTGATGATCCTCGTAGAGTACGTGGATGACATGCTCTTGATAGGGAAGGAGTTTTCTATGCTACGTTCGGTCAATCTCCGCTTATCACAAGAATTCTCCATAATAGGATCAAAGTGATACCTCCTAAATCCTGGATTTTGGATCTATGCGATAGATCTAATTGGATGTTAGGATTCTCACTAGTTGTAGTGAGATGGTATCAACCGATCCTGGGGAGAATCACTGGAAGGGTTCCAGGGTGATAAGGACGACTGAATGTCAGTCACAGGCAATGTCTTTACCCTCAGTAAAGGGACGGTATGTTGGAAGAGTTCCAAGCTAGATACCGTGGCATACTAGACGATAAAGGTTGGATACATCGCTACTTAAGATGCTACCAAAGTGGCTGTCTGGGTGTATATTTGTTCATGAGATGAACTTAGTTCCTCCCATTGTGTGACAATGGAGTTATGGCTTATGCCAAGGAACGTCCGTCCCATTAGTGATCCAGACATATTCTAAGGCAGTATCACCTGATCATGGAGATGGTTGATCTCCAAGGTGATCAAGGTTAGGAGAGTAGACTCAGAGGACAACACGGCGGATCCACTCACAAAGGTCTTTTCCCAGAGAGAGACTTTTATGGGATGGTTGAGTATGAGATACTACAACCACTGCTATCAGATGGCCCTAGTGCAAGTGGGAGATTGTTAGTTATATGTATGCCCTAGAGGCCATTACTATACATAGGATGTATATTGTAGTGGATGCTTGGACATATATAGGGAGGACTTTCTTGCTCAACATGATAGTATGCTATCTGGTTGATCTTTACCTTAACGTGTACACTGATTGTCTCTCTGTTACATGTTGGTAAAGCCTTTAGGATGTGTACTTGACTACCTGGACTATGATGCGGATCATACTAGTGGGGACATGGTAGTCCATAAATACATCCTTTAAAGTCCCTAGTCGTGGGTATATCGAGACGGGGCATCGATATACCAGAGTAGACTAGCGTATACCTTCTCGACCCATACAGATGGGCGATGGATGATCCCATATCCATTGGTGTTTGACATCAGAGATGATATACGGGTGCTCAGTGGAGACTGGGTACACTGGACGGACTCGCCGAGAACTCCCAGATGGTATTATACCTTACGTCAGATGGCAGTTCTCTGGTGACACTGGTACAGAGTAGTCTGTTGACCCGAGATCATCATAGAGTCTTGTGTGGATCCCACTGTGCTTTGATTTCCATCTTACCACGTCCAAGAGGGCGTGCAAAACGCTGGTTTTTGGGTACAGTCCCGAATCACATGGAGGCAATGAGCGATAGGAGGGGATTCGTCTCTCCCGGTATAGGGAGTTGATGTTGCGCTGTGTTCGATTGGCTATAACAGGAAATCCCTGGCCAGGGTTGCTGAGATTTACTGGTAAGTGTTACCAGTAGTTTCTCGAATTGTTATAGACCTCATATCGACACGACTTATCGAGCTATTGGGGTCTGACGATTACCACCCCTAGGCGAGATATGCGACATATCAGACGAACAGACCGGACTGTAAGGTAAGTGTTACTGGTTGGATTCACAGGAGTGTGAGCGGGCTTGCTCATCGATCTTCTGATCGCTCAATACCCGGGTGGCCGTTACGTTTAGCAGACCGCTTGCGGCTTGTGGGTGTTTGATATGATCATCACCTGCTGCCGGCGTATTGACGAGTCTTTAGAGTCCTACACAGAGGTTTCCTGGCTCAAGCGAAACGAAATAGGAGCGCATATGAGATATGTGCGGGACCGAGAATAATGCGTGTATGTGATACCGTATTCTATGCTCGCGATGAATGTATCGATTGGTTGTATGCGATATAACCTAGTTATCGAATCAAGGATTGATTCGATAAGTCGATACATTGGATATTAGTCGGTTATATGCGATATGACCGGATCGTTAAATCAAGTGTTGATTTAATGATTTAATGTATAATTATATATTTGATATATTACTTTGCATTAACTAGTATCGGTTCACTTTAAATGGATTTTCTCACTCGGATGTGCACATTGTATATGTGATATACTTTTGTGCACTTGGTTGTATCATGATTGATGATACATGTTTACTTGAGTTTGTGTAAAGAATAAACCATGGTTTTATGAATGGTTAGGGTTTTGATTTCTTATTCATTTATTCTTTTTGGAAAATGAAATGCATAAAGAGAAAAATGGTGGCTTTCATTTGTTTCTTTCATGAAGATTCATGAAGGTTTGACTAAGTCACCATTTTGTCTCATGCTTAACCCTAACCACTCCATTTAACCATAGTCAATTCTCTACACCTAACTATAGTTAATGTTATGATAAGTAGTCTTTTTCTTTTCTATTCTAATTAACTTATCATAATATTTTCATCTTCTTCTTCTTCTTTTTCACATGAAGAAGCTTGTCTCCATCAATGGCAACTTGATGAAAAGAGTGAGAAATCAAATTCTAAAGTGAACCCACTTCCTATTTCTTCATCCTCTACCTCTTGCCAAGTAGTATAGGATGTTCTCTTCACAAGTTTCATGACTTGGTGAAGTGGGAGCTTGATCTAGTGATGCCTCGACGTAGATCATCTTCGGCACGAAGCCGACGACCTTGCCCGCCCATTTCTCCGATGAAGCCGACGCTAGAGCCCGGGTTTCCATTTGGACAGCGAGGAGACTTCATTGCGGAGCTATGGAGGTGGAGGACCGGATCTACAAAGGTTGTATTTCCGTTCTCTTAGTTAAGTAGTTTAATAGTTGCATCTTTCGTCTAGACATCTAGTTAACGATCCGTAGTCTAGGGTTTCTCGGCACCCCTAAAATTTTAAATTGGCATGGTTGATGCCTTGTGAGACCTCATTAGTGTGCCTAGGAACCCTACACACCCCACCTTGGGGTAATCCTTGTACAGAAAGTAAAATATACACAACGGGTACATCGACCTCGACCCGGTCGTGCCCCAAAAGAATAATATACAAACAGGCAGTGACGGCAGTCCACATGTCGGACGCTCGCCCCGCAATATCAAATGTACATATAAAACAAAACTGTACTAACATTGCATCCAGGCTATCCCCCACGACCAATCCGCAACATCACAGCACAACAAAGAACATCAACGTGAATGTCGCGTTCGCAAATCCGTCTAAAAGAGCTATAGCAGTTAGACAGGAATTACCGATCAAATGATATTCACGGTCCCAGATATAATGTAAATATTGTGAACTAACATGTTTAAAATTTTCGATCGATCAAATTTACCGAAGTGGGCCCCAAGCACTACTGTAGCACTCACAGAAAATCTAGGCCCAAAAAGAATATTCTAAAAACCCCATTTCACAGACTAGGACCCACTGGAAAAAATTGGTGCAACAAGGGGTCATTATGGCCGCGGAACCGCGGCCGATTCATGTGTTTGGCCACGGTTCCGCGGTGGAAAAGTCGAATCATGCCACCAAATTTTTCCAGAAGTCTTAGAACACCCTGCACATATTTCTGCAACACCCTGAAAAATTTTTGGAGCCCAAAAAAATTTCGACAGAAACATATGCAATGAAAATCGGGTTTTCGGAAATTTGTTCGATTGAACTTGTAAACACATTAGAGCGAGCTAGACTAGGTTAATGGCGAGGCTCTGATACCAATGTAAGTCCACGGCGGCGCCCCGGCCGTCAATCCGACGCGGGAAACGCGGAAACGAAAAACTTTGCGAAACATGCAAACCGGCACCACCACGCACTAAATCCCGGATCGGGCCATTAACCTAGCTACTAGCAAACTAAAAGATGGGTAGAGAGATATACCAAGCGATCCGTGTCCTTCGGTCATCCCATCGTCGTCCCGATCTCCCGCGGAATCTCCGTTCGTCACCTCCTCATCGAAAAGGGCACCATGTAGCCGATTTCTTTTACGGGCTCCCACCTCTGAACTGAGGCAACTCGGGCGCGAAGTTGGCAAGCCGACGCGTCCAAGGGTGCTCTAGCTGTAGTGTAGTAGTTTGTCTCTTTGGGGTTTATGAAGTTGCCATTGAAGATGATGGAGGTGGAGAATGAAAGAAGTTTTGGAAGAAGAATGGTGCTTTCATTTTTCTAGCAAGGGATAAGAAATGAGATAATCAAATTTCCCACACCCTCTCTCTCCCTCAAAGTGGCCGGCCCTTCTCCATGGGGGAAAAAGAATGAATCAAAAAATAAGAGGAGAAAAGGAATCAATATGTGTCGAAAATGGTCACACCAATTTCTAATCTCATCATATCACAAACCATCACATTTAATGCAAAGGAAGAGACCAAAATAGAATCTCATGATGAAAGAACTATCATGAAGCCACAAAATGCAAGAAAACCCCTCCACAAATGTTATTTGCACACTTGCAAATAACCCCCTCCATCACAAAAGTCCGGCCGTGAAGGAACAAAGGAAAACCGGCCGGAACGGAATGCAAACTGGCAACTTCAGAAAACTGATCTCGTAATAAATTTCAGGAAAACCCCGCTACTGCATATACATGCCCGCATTTGTATTCCCACTGAATACAAATGCAAAGAGACAAAACTACACTGTCTAATACTAGGATCCGGCTTAAACCAAAGCCCGCTAGTAAAATCTGTCCGATCATGATCCGTGCAATACCGCACGTATCTGATCGAACCCTGCCATATCTCCATACGGCCTCTACAGCGTTTCACCCGAAACTTGAGTAACTGTCAGTGTGGGGGACTCTAAAGACTCGTCAATACTATGGCTATGGATTTAACCACTAGCACGTCAGAGGTATTAGCCATACGTGACGGGCCACCGGCTATTGACCAAAAGGGACGTCTGAGAGCGAACTCATACTGACACCCTACTGAGCCAATCAGTGACAATATCCATACAGTCCGGTCCGTTCGTCTATGAGCATTGCATGGCGGGCCTAGGGGGTTGGTAAAAGTCAGACCCCCAAAAGCGGTACAAGTCGTGTCGGAGTGTAGCACAGAAAACCCTGAGATACTACTGGAATACCTACCAGTAAATCTCCTGCCTCGGCTGAGGGCTTTGTGTAATGGCTCTCCTAGACACAGCGCGACCTCACCCCCAATACCGGGGGAGACGAACCCCTGCAGATCCGCTCACTGCCTCCATATGGCTCGAGACTGTACCCAACTAAAACCTGTTTGCACGTCTCCTTTGAGCGTGGTAGGGTAGTAATCAAAGCACAGTGGGAACTCACACGAGACAAATGACGATCTCAGGTCGATGAACTAACCTGTACACATGTCACCAGGGAACTGCTATCTGACGTCAGGTATAATACCAACTAGCAGGTTCCCGGCGAGTCCTGTCCGGTGTACTCATAACCCAATGAGCACCTGTATACATCTTAGGTGAACCAACTGACACCAGTGGCTTGTGAGACCGGCCACCGCCCCTCATCGGGGTCTCAACTGTATACACTAGTCTACTCTGGAGAATCGATACCCTGTCTCGAAACTCCCACGACTAGGGACCTTTTAAGGATGTGCTTATAGACTCCAGCTCTCACGTATATGATCGCCCTCATACTGCTGGTAGTCAAGCAAGAATCCTAGGGGCTCTATCAACGTGTAATAGCAACTCGTAAGGTCACCTAAAGCAGTACACGATGATAAAGATAAACCAGATAGCATACTATCATCTCGAGTAAGACTGTTCTACCGGCATAGGTCCTTCCTCAATCATTGCAATCACGTGCCTGTGATCCAATAATTGACTCTGAGGGCACTATATCCAACACCAATATCTTAAGTATGTTAAGATTTGGGGTTGTCCGGCCTATGTCTAAAAGCATAATCCGGACAAGATCAAGGCAAAGTCAGTTCTGTGGAAGTTTGTTGGATATCCCAAGCATTCGCAAGGGAATATCTTCTACCAATCCGAGGAACAAAAGTTGTTTTGTTTCTCAGCATGCCACCTTTGTTAAAAGGAATTTCTTGTGAATAAATTATTGGTCATGAGGTAGAACTGGAAAGGTTCCAGCTATACAAACTGCAGCTGATGATTTGGTAGAACCAAAGAATTCAATAGTTTCCAACGAAGCTCAGCCTCTCCGCCGATCTAGTAGGGTTCCTCACCCACTTGAGAGATACTTCGGTTTTTTCTATGACAGTGGGAGCGAGGATTGCATCATGAGATGATGACCCAACTATTTTCGAGCTGGCCATCAGGAGTGGGACTGTAAGTGTAAAGTTTTGAAAATCGTTTCGGTAAAATAAGGGGGTTTTCTGTAAAAAGTCAAAATGCAAATATCTTATTATAAAAATTAAATATACATATTCTAGCTATGTAATTGCTAGTATTTGGTGTTTATTGAGCCACTGGTGAAATTTCAAATTTTCTGAAAAAAATTATTTTATTATTATTTTAAACCGTCACTAATACATTTAATTAGGAAAAATTACAAATTGGAATGAGTTGAAACAAATTTTGTGCATCATGACTCATTAAATAAAATTTCATCATGTGGTTTTTGAGATGAAATCGTTTGCCAAAACGGTTTAGAAATTATTGAAGAAAAATGGCTCTTTTTTGGTGAAATTAGTGTAAATAGATATCTAACATTTATCATTTTTCCTTCACCCCACACTTACACACCACCACTTGCCATCATTGGCCGAGCCCATGGCAGCCCACACCAACACATCTCACACTTCTTGTTTGGTTTGAAAGAATATTATATGAAAAGAAAAGGAAAATGATAGAATATATATATATATATATATATATATATATATTTGGGCTTGGTTGACCTTGGTCAATTCTTGACTTCATAACCTCACCAAATTATCTCTCCCCTCACCCACCCTCTTCCGGCCGAGCCCCCCTTCTCCCAACAGCAACAGACCCCCTAAATCCCACTCAATTTTGCATCAAAAAAATCCACAAAATCACTTCAAAATCCATACAAATTCAAATCTAAATCCAAATCCAACACTTACCCATTATTCCTTAGCATTTCAAGCATAGATCTTTGTGAAAAGAGAGCATTTTGGGAGGCTAGATCTTAAGTTTGATCTCATGGTTTGGAGGTATAATCCTAACCCAAGTGTTTAGATTTTGATAAGCTACTTTAAATTAGTTTAATTAGCTAATTATGTGATTCCAATTTCAAGATTGAAATTGTGTGAATGTGTTTGAATGTAAATTAGGGTTTCTATCATGGGATTATGGTTGTGGTGGGTAGATTAATATGTTATGACATGTACAAATCTAGGCTAGTTGCTATATTACAAATTGCCACTTTTTAATCGTCCAATTTAAGCTATTTTGCTTACTAGGTCTTTATTATTGCATATGATGAAATTAAAAATCTAGTGATGGTTGTATTTTTAAATTAGGGTTTTTATTATATCATCAAGGTTGAAATGTATAGTTTGACATCTTAAAATATGTAAAACCTAGTTTTGGTGTTAAATTGCAAATTGTTATATGTAAATTGTCCAAATTATTTGATTGTTGCAAACCAGGTTTCTGGGTTTAATGAAATTGATGAGAGTAAATTATGGAAATGATTTATATGACATATTTAAGATATTTAATAAGTATATTGGCCGCTACATTCATTTAAACATCATGTTTTGTACAAAAACGGCGAATTGTGCTTGCTAGATTTTTCGGAAAAATGACTGTTTAGTGAAATTGGGGTTTTTGTGAGTTTTAACCTATTTTATATTAAAATTAGCGTTCGTGAATGTGCAAATGAGTGTATTTGGGTTTTTCTCGATGGTCTGGCGTTTGTACACCGACGTCGAGGGTTTTTGGGTTGATTTGTGAAAGCAACCATAGGTTTTGACTTATGTGGGATTCGTGTGTCGTTTTGGTCCTGAGTCGGATTTTAATGCGATAAGATGCGTTGTGACATGTAGGTACCCCCATGTGGACTTCGAGACGACAAGCAAGCGCGTGGCGACGTCGGTACCGGCGAGCGAGGACCAGGTGAGTAGATTTATATCTATGGGGAGAAGTCGGGTGGATGGCGTATAGCACCCCCGCAGTCCGTTGTGTAGCTCATATATATATGTTTATATAGGTGTTTTATGATACGAGAATGTTCATTCATGTTATGTTTATGAGTTCATGGAGTACCTTTGGGTTAGTTGCGAAACACTAGAGTAGTTGTTATACCCACATACGCACACACAGACTTGCATACTTTACTTTCTTGTGCGCGGATTGGGATGTGTATATATGTATATATGCGTGGGTATGGGACTATGCATATGTACATTCATATACGCATGCATGGATAATGAGGATAGTACTTGGGATTTAAGATGAGTCGATGAGATTTGATTGAGGTTGTGAGATCGGTGATATAGCAGGGTTCGTATTTGAGATACGACACGACGTTGTAGCGGGTCTTTGACGTAGTGTTTCACACACGTCCATGCATACTTAGGCGGTATCAGTATTGTACTAGACGTAGATCAGTACCCCGATCATGATATTTGATAAAGAGGATACCAGGTGAATAGTATGATGTATGTGATATTGACCCGTACCCAGATTTGGGGATGCCGTACGACGGATTTACGTACGAGCTATATTTTGATAATTGATCCGCACTCTTGACTTGGGATGTCTGGTTATAGATATGGTATCGGATATGATATTATTGAGGCGGGATCACCGACTAATATATATATACAGGTATGTATATGTATCGACTCAGATATTAGGCGGTTTCCTTACCTGCAGCCCAGCTTGTTAACTTAGTCCTTTAGTTTAGTTTAGTTGATTAGATTAGATTCGATTCTTACCTATTTCAAAAACTAACGAATCATGGGTATTTTGAAAGACAGCCCAAGGGATCCTACGGATATTTCAAAAGACGTATCTTTTCATAAAAACACCGTAGCCCCTATTTTAAAAACCCCATGATTCGTGTTATTTCAAAAGGCACCATTTGTTGGATTTATATTAGGATAATGCAGATTAGTTATCGTTGTGTTTAGTATCTAGCTCCCACTCATTATTACTGTTTGCTCCGCATCGCATACTTATATTATAATTTCTTATTGCATTTTTGGTATCATACTGTTAGGACACCAGCACCATTATCGATGATGCGTATGTACCGCGTACACTTGCTTGCCGGCTCACGCACCTCTTCATCGGTAATTGCCATGTCACGTACACCTTAGAAAATATTATTGCTTGACATAGCCTTTTAGCTAATAGTTTAGACATGATATTAGTGTACTTGCCTTATAGGTTAGTTTAGACATTGTAGTTATTACCTGCTACTTCATGCATACTGTTATTTATTGTTATGCCGCATTCATGGATTCTCATGCATATATTCACTTTTTACGTGCTATTGAGGTTTTGGATTCGGATTTCCTTGAGATTTTCCGGATTTGGGGAAAACCGCAAAACATATACAAACTTCTTCTTTCTTTTTTTAAATAAAAAGCGCGGTTTTCCCATGACGTATGAGTCGTCCACCATGAGTTTGCTGATGGATTTCGAGACCCGATTCGAGGAGTTGGATGAACCGTTTCGGGTACATGGTGGACCCGGTAAGGTACCCCGGGGCAAGAAGCTCGTGGTGATGACGATGAGCCTGGCAGGGGGAGACTACCTACCGGTGATTTTACCCGACGCGTCGGATATCCGGAGGATACCGTCGTGGTCTTGAGATGGATGGTAGGGGACGATCTGGACTGACGGCGCCCTAGATATTGAGATTGAGACATTTAGATTTCGAGATATTGAGGTACTGAGATTTGATGATACAGGCCAGTCCGGATAGCCGGAGCCTGAGGTTTTGAGACATTGAGATTTATGTTTTGTGTCGATGCTAGACACTGTTGATGCTGATTTCATTTATGATACCTCATTTTAAAAATACAAAGGAAATCTCACTAATTTATGAAAACAGTTTCTTCATTTACATGTATTCTGTTTTCATGCATTCATACCTCATTCATATGATATATTGCTACCTGATGCACTGACACGGGCACATGAGATCACACTCGGGTTAGATATTACCCTAGCCATTGTTATTGGCTGCATGTGATTCATATATTTGAGGATATATTATGATCTTTGACCTAGGTTGCGTTATTTATGCGATTTCTGTGCGTAGATGTTTTTCTATTCACGAGTTGGCAGCTCACCCCCGTTGTGCCCCAGTTTCTTGCAGGTTTGCCGTACAGGTTTCTTTACGGCTTGCGGGCATAGTTTCCTTCGGGTGATTTGCTAGTAGGTGGGTTTACTTGTATCGTACTCCCCATTATATAACTTGTATATTATTACTCTGTTGTATCTAGAAGTTCCATCAACCAAACATGTATTTATTTTTGAGATAGAGACCAGTGATGTTATTCTTTCAACCTTAAAGTCGCGCGTTTTTAGTTTTGTGGTTTTCTTGTGGTTTTGAGTTTTTGATCCTCGCCGTTGGCGTTGTATATTATATTTCTTGTGTGGTTGTGACCGTCGATTGACAAAGAGCTAGCTCCCGCTTGGGGATGCCTTTTATTGATTTCGTATACTATTCATGTTGTATCCCGTTTGGGAGCCAGTTTTTACAAAGGAGACTATGCCGAAATTTTCGGGAAATATTGATGTTTTTTTAAACCGCACAATTCGGCTTATTCTATTAAAACTACTTGTTTAAATTGGTTTTCCTTCACTCTACTACTTTTCTTGGTTTGCATTTCTGGGTTTTCGGCTTACTTAGATCACGTACGCCTCGAGACGTTCGTAGTTTAAGTGCCGGTCATATTCCGTACTTTCGGGACGTGGCAAAGTTGGTATCAGAGCATTAGGTTTTACCTTCGGAGCGTAGGATGACCCTTGGTTGATGGAATAGGTGACTAAAGTAGAGTGACGTACCGTAGGTATGTTCCGCGGCATATTTACGATACGCTACTCCACTTAAGAAGCCTTAGGATGTACATTTCTTTCCTCAGTATTATATTCATTCCGATCTAGCCTCATCAATACCATTTATGGTTTTGCTGCCACGATTACGGGCAGGGAGAGCTACAGCTAGAGTTGCGGTCAGCACGAGCTCGTCACGAACAAGGACTGACCAGGGCGAAATTCCGGCGACACACGATTGCGGAGATGTGTCTTTTTACTGTGTTTCCGTGCCACGAGCGTTTGGCGGATCGCCTTTATGAGGTTACTCGGATGTGCTGATCGACACTAGAGGATTGAGCCAATGATAGAGTCCAGCCAGATTTTGATGACCGTTGGTGTATTGCTTACTCATGATGATTGAGGCACTGTTCAGCGTGCAGACGAGTGAGCCAGTTGTTGCTGCGAGCGACGAAATATCGTCCCATATGTTGGAGCTATTGCAGTACGAGTTGTACGAAGAGATGATAGAAGGTCGCTAGTCACCCGGGGATGAATGACTAGGACATGTGGTTCGTTCGCTACCCCGATGCGAGGTCATCAGATAGATTGATTTCAGCTAGAGACGACTTCACGCGGAGACGTTGATAGTCGACAGAGACGATCGAATGTCAGAAACCTATTCTTCCAAGTTTAAAGTAGTCGGAAAGACATGCAGGCAATTCCATGGTCCCTCTAGAAGAATGAAACCCTAACTCGACATAATGACCGTGTGAAAGCCTTTGAACCTTCGGGTTTGCGGCAGTTCCACGACGCCATTAGTGAGGCTTGGGTTTGCCCTTCTACGGCTGGACCACCGATTCTGTGGTATGTACTCGATACTATTAAACTGTGCCCAAGATGTTGAGCCCTTGGGGGATTATGAGGTTTTGACAATCGATTGGATGGTTCGACTTAATTCGGATGCTAGGTGGTGAGATGCATTTCTTGGGAGACTCCCGATACGAGGATAGCCGTTGGAGCTCAGTCCATGCAGCCACGACGAGACGAGTCCGAAGCGGTTGACATTAGAGAAAAGTGAAGTAAGAGGTTCGTACCAGATCTAGATGAGATGACGTTCCACTCCGCCGACATCAGAGATGCGATGCGCATGCCGAGGCATGGTACTTGGATTTACCTTCCAGAAGGAGTCGTGATGAGTATGCAGCCGTTCTGGAACGAGAACAGATCTAGTAAGGGACGATGACTTTCGGACAGTTCGGCAGAGGCGAGATTTGGGGGAGACCTCGACAGGACCTTTCTGGGACAAATTCCGAGAAGACTTGGACCCAGGAGTGGTCATGTTACGCACACCGGCAGGCCAAAGTTCAGGATCGTCGACGAGACATGCTATGAGTAACCACGACAGTTGGCCAGGGATTCTTGGAGGATGTGCTTGAGCGGGACTATTCCGCCATACTTGATTTTGGTATTTTGAGCGATCTATTCGCATGATTGATTTTGATGATTGAGTTTCATGATATTTGTTTTCATGGACCATGGTTGCACCTGCTGAGTATTTACGATTTTTGCACGGTGGTTGCACTTGATATCGTTTTCGTGCCTTGGTTCTCATGTTTGTGATTATATGGATTTCATACAGTTGAGTTGATTTGTGCGTACATACGCATACGATTTGGTTCTTGCACTCGGTATAGTTCACATATGCTTGTAGTGCCGTGATTCGCATTATGTGCACTTCGATTTCAATGGTGATACTCGATATTGTTTTGTGCACTTTTTGCACCTGATTGGATTTTGCGCATGTTCGACGCTTGATATTGGATTTCATGATTTCGTGCACGATGGATGCACCTGATTTGGATTTTCGCGCATGTTTTGAAGGGTGATTTTGGTGCACACCAGATGCACTAAATCGAGATTTTTTGTGCATGTCAGATGCACCTGATTTTGCTGTCAGGCACACATGTTTCCTACGACAGATGTTTCGTGCACACCCGATACACTTAGATGTTGTTTCTGTGCGCATGTATGGCACATTCATGGATTTTGATTTCCGTGCGCACCAGACGCACGTAATATTCATGTGCATATTTTGGGATTGATTTCTTATGGAGCAGTACATTTTTATGATGTTATTATTGTTTTCGTACTGAGTAGGACTAGTCAGAGGACAGTACCTGAATATATTTTGCATGCTTTGATAGTTATCGAAGGGATTTCCAAAAAGCGAGCTATAGTCTCAGTATTTACCTACGTGTCTGATATGACACGAGACGTTTAAACAAGGAAACACTTCTAAATTGTTTTCCAAAACGGCGGAACGTACATTTTAAACAAAAGGTTTATATGTATATGGTTATTTTCTTACAATAGACGTCCGCCACTGTGCAGTGCTGCGAGCATCGCACAGCGATTTGAAGAAGATTTGGCATGCATTGCTTCCATATGTTTTAATGATGTATATCATATTGATTTTCATTTTGGGATTTAGACATTGTGTCTTCACCAAGACTCCGATGATTGCGGGATTCTTGACGGAGTTTTGATTTTGAGTTATATGCTCATTTTTCATGTGCATGCGCTGCGTTACGACTTGTTTTACGTATTTATGAATTTGGAGCCCGACGACTTGATGGTTTTGCTTAGATGTTTTAGTATTTGGGGGAGTTTTTAATTTAAATTCGGGGACCGAATTTCTTTAAGTGGGGAAGATTGTAACGTTTTGAAAATCGTTTCGGTAAAATAAGGGGGTTTCCTGTAAAAAGTCAAAATGCAAATATCTTATTATAAAAATTAAATATACATATTCTAGCTATGTAATTGCTAGTATTTGGTGTTTATTGAGCCACTGGTGAAATTTCAAATTTTCTGAAAAAAATTATTTTATTATTATTTTAAGCCGTCACTAATACATTTAATTAGGGAAAATTACAAATTGGAATGAGTTGAAACAAATTTTGTGCATCATCATGTGGTTTTTGAAATGAAATCGTTTGCCAAAACGGTTTAGAAATTATTGAAGAAAAAGGGCTTTTTTGTGTGAAATTAGTGTAAATAGATATTGGGGTATAACATTTATCATTTTTCCTTCGCCCCACACTTACACACCACCACTTGCCATCATTGGCTGAGCCCATGGCAGCCCACACCCACACATCTCACACTTCTAGTTTGGTTTGAAAGAATAATATATGAAAAGAAAAGGAAATGATAGAATATATATATAGGTTTGGGCTTGGTTGACCTTGGTCAATTCTTGACTTCATAACCTCACCAAATTCTCTCTCCCCTCACCCACCCTCTTCAGGCCGAGCCTCCCTTCTCCCAACAGCAACAGCCCCCCCAAATCCCACTCAATTTTGCATCAAAAAAATCCACAAAATCACTTCAAAATCCATACAAATTCAAATCTAAATCCAAATCCAACACTTACCCATTATTCCTTAGCATTTCAAGCATAGATCTTTGTGAAAAGAGAGCATTTTGGGAGGCTAGATCTTAAGTTTGATCTCATGGTTTGGAGGTAGAATCCTAACCCAAGTGTTTAGATTTTGATAAGCTACTTTAAATTAGTTTAATTAGCTAATTATGTGATTCCAATTTCAAGATTGAAATTGTGTGAATGTGTTTGAATGTAAATTAGGGTTTCTATCATGGGATTATGATTGTGGTGGATAGATTAATATGTTATGACATGTACAAATCTAGGCTAGTTGCTATATTACAAATTGCCACTTTTTAATCGTCCAATTTAAGCTATTTTGCTTACTAGGTCTTTATTATTGCATTTGATGAAATTAAAAATCTAGTGAGGGTTGTATTTTTAAATTAGGGTTTTTATTATATCATCAAGGTTGAAATGTAAAGTTTGACATCTTAAAATATGTAAAACCTAGTTTTGGTGTTAAATTGCAAATTGTTATATGTAAATTGTCCAAATTACTTAATTGTTGCAAACTAGGTTTTTGGGTTTAATGAAATTGATGAGAGTAAATTATGGAAATGATTTATATGACTTATTTAAGATATTTAATAAATATATTGGCCGCTACATTCATTTAAATATGATGTTTTGTACAAAAACGGCGAATTGTGCTTGCTAGATTTTTCGGAAAAATGACTTTTAAGTGAAATTGGGGTTTTTGTGAGTTTTAACCTATTTTATATTAAAATTAGTGTTCGTGAATGTGCAAATGAGTGTATTTGGGTTTTTCTCGATGGTCTGGCGTTTGTACACCGACGTCGAGGGTTTTTGGGTTGATTTGTGAAAGCAACCATAGGTTTTGACTTATGTGGGATTCGTGTGTCGTTTTGATCCTGAGTCGGATTTCAATGCGATACGATGCGTTGTGATATGTAGGTACCCCCATGTGGACTTCGAGACGACAAGCAAGCGCGTGGCGACGTCGGCACCGGCGAGCGAGGACCAGGTGAGTAGATTTATATCTACGGGGAGAAGTCGGGTGGATGGCGTATAGCACCCCCGCAGTCCGTAATGTAGCTCATATATATATGTTTATATAGGTGTTTTATGATACGAGAATGTTCATTCATGTTATGTTTATGAGTTCATGGAGTACCTTTGGGTTAGTTGCGAAACCCTAGAGTACTTGTTATACCCACATACGCACACACAGACTTGCATACTTTACTTTCTTGTGCGCGGATTGGGATGTGTATATATGTATATATGCGTGGGTATGGGACTATGCATATGTACATTCATATACGCATGCATGGATAATGAGGATAGTACTTGGGATTTAAGATGAGTCGATGAGATTTGATTGAGGCTGTGAGATCGGTGATATAGCAGGGTTCGTATTTGAGATACGACACGACGTTGTAGCGGGTCCTTGACGTAGTGTTTCACAAACGTCCATGCATACTTAGGCGGTATCAGTATAGAACTAAACGTAGATCAGTACCCCGATCATGATATTTGATAAAGAGGATACCAGGTGAATAGTATGATGAATGTGATATTGACCCGTACCCAGATTTGGGGATGCCGTACGACGGATTTACGTACGAGCTATATTTTGATGATTGATCCGCACTCTTGACTTGGGATGTCTGGTTATAGATATGGTATAGGATATGATATTATTGAGGCAGGATCACCGACTAATATATATATACAGGTATGTATATGTATCGACTCAGATGTTAGGCGGTTTCCTTACCTGCAGCCCAGCTTGTTAACTTAGTCCTTTAGTTTAGTTTAGTTGATTAGATTAGATTCGATTCTTACCTATTTCAAAAACTAACCAATCGTGGGTATTTTAAAAGACAGCCCAAGGGATCCTACGGATATTTCAAAAGACGTATCTTTTCAAAAAAACACTGTAGCCCCTATTTTCAAAACCCCATGATTCGTGTTATTTCAAAAGGCACCATTTGTAGGATTTATATTAGGGTAATGCAGATTAGTTATCGTTGTGTTTAGTATTTAGCTCCCGCTCATTATTACTGTTCGCTCCGCATCGCATACTTATATTATAATTTCTTATTGCATTGTTGGTATCATACTGTTAGGACACCAGCACCATTACCGATGATGCGTATGTACCACGTACACTTGCTTGCCGGCTCACACACCTCTTCATCGGTAATTGCCATGTCACGTACACCTTAGAAAATATTATTGCTTGACATAGCCTGTTATCTAATAGTTTAGACATGATATTAGTGTACTTGCCTTATAGGTTAGTTTAGACATTGTAGTTATTACCTGCTACTTCATGCATACTGTTATTTATTGTTATGCCGCATTCATGGATTCTCATGCATATATTCACTTTTTACGTGCTATTGAGGTTTTCGATTCGGATTTCCATGAGATTTTCTGGATTTGGGGAAAACCGCAAAACATATACAAACTTCTTCTTTCTCTTTTTTTAAATAAAAAGCGCGGTTTTCCCATGACGTATGAGTCGTCCACCATGAGTTTGCTAATGGATTTCGAGACCCGATTCGAGGAGTTGGATGAACCGTTTCGGGTACATGGTGGACCCGGTAAGATACCCCGGGGCAAGAAGCTCGTGGTGATGACGATGAGCCTGGCAGGGGGAGACTACCTACCGGTGATTTTACCCGACGCGTCGGATATCCGGAGGATACCGTCGTGGTCTTGAGATGGATGGTAGGGGCCGGTCTGGACTGACGGCGCCCTAGATATTGAGATTGAGACATTTAGATTTCGAGATATTGAGGTACTGAGATTTGATGATACAGGCCAGTCCGGATAGCCGGAGCCTGAGGTTTTGAGACATTGAGATTTATGTTTTGTGTCGATGCTAGACACTGTTGATGCTGATTTCATTTATGATACCTCATTTTAAAAATACAAAGGAAATCTCACTAATTTATTAAAACAGTTTCTTCATTTACATGTATTCTGTTTTCATGCATTCATACCTCATTCATATGATATATTGCTACCTGATGCACTGACAATGGCACATGAGATCACACTCGGGTTAGATATTACCCTAGCCATTGTTATTGGCTGCATGTTATTCATATATTTGAGGATATATTATGATCTTTGACCTAGGTTGCGTTATTTATGCGATTTCTGTGCGTAGATGTTTTTCTATTCATGAGTTGGCAACTCACCCCCATTGTGCCCCAGTTTCTTGCAGGTTTGCCGTACAGGTTTCTTTACGGCTTGCGGGCATAGTTTCCTTCGGGTGATTTGCTAGTAGGTGGGTTTACTTGTATCGTACCGCCCATTATATAACTTGTATATTATTACTCTGTTGTATCTAGAAGTTCCATCAACCAAACATGTATTTATTTTTGAGATAGAGACCAGTGATGTTATTCTTTCGACCTTAGAGTCGCGCGTTTTTATTTCTGTGGTTTTCTTGTGGTTTTGAGTTTTTGATCCTCGCCGTTTGCGTTGTATATTATATTGCTTGTGTGGTTGTGACCGTCGATTGACGAAGAGCTAGCTCCCGCTTGGGGATGCCTTTTATTGATTTCGTATACTATTCATGTTGTATCCCGTTTAGGAGCCCGTTTTTACAAAGGAGACTCTGCTGATATTTTTGGGAAATATTGATGTTTTTTTAAACCGCACAATTCGGCTTATGCTATTAAAACTACTTGTTTAAATTGGTTTTCCTTCACTCTACTACTTTTCTTGGTTTGCATTTCTGGGTTTTCGGCTTACTTAGATTACGTACGCCTCGAGACGTTCGTAGTTTAAGTGCCGGTCATATTCCGTACTTTCGGGATGTGACAGTAAGAATGGCTGGATGCTTTGTGATCTGAGATGGAATCCTTATACACCACAAAGTATGGACTTTGGTTGCTTTATATGAAGGGTTAAATCCCCATCAGGAGCAAGTATATCTTGAGAAGATTACTTGGTGTACATGGAAAAGTTGATGCTTAAGTCCATCCAGATCCTACATGCCACGGCTACATACCATGACTACGATATCTGGCGGTTGGGTGTCATGACTGCTTCTCTAAATGATGATTTGGAAGAAAGCGTCTATAAGTACACAGCCAAAGGGCTTCATAGACAGTTGGAGCAGCGGATACGTGTGCAAGATGTTTTATGTAATAAAACGGGCATCACGGAGTTGGAACATCTGTTTTGATGTGGTAGTCAAAGAGTTTGACTTCATCAAAATGGTAGATGAACCTTGTATATACAAAAAGGTAGTAGGGAGTATGGTGGTGATCCTCGTAGAGTACGTAGATGACATACTCTTGATAGGAAAGGATTTTCTTATGCTACGCTCGGTCAATCTCCTCTTATCACAATGATTCTCCATATAGGATCAAGGTGATACCTCCTAAATCCTGAGTTATGGATCTATGGGATAGATCTAATTGGATGTTAGGAATCTCACTAGTTGTAGTGAGATGGTATCAAACGATCCTGGGGAGAATCACTGGAAAATTTCCAGGGTGATAAGGACGACTGAATGTCAGTCGCAGGCATTGTCTTTACCCTCAGTGGAGGGACGGTATGTTGGAAGAGTTCCAAGCTAGATACCGTGACTTACTAGACGATTAAAGGCAAGATACATAGTTACCAAGGATGCTACCAAAGAGGCAGTCTGGATATATAAGTTCATGAGATAACTTCGTTCCTGCCATTGTGTGATAATGGAGTTGTGGCTTATGCCAAGGAACTACCGTCCCATCAGAAATCTAGATATAATTCTTAGGCAGTATCACCTGATCATGGAGATGGTTGATCTCCAGGGAGATCGAGGTTAGGAGAGTAGACACAGAGGACAACAGCGCAGATCCACTCACAAAGGCCTTTTTCCCAGTAGAGACTTTTATAGGATGGTTGAGTATGAGATACTTCAATCGTAGCTAATTGTTGGGTATGTGATACCACAAAAGATGGCCCTAGTGCAAGTGGGAGATTGTTAGTTATATGTATGCCGTAGAGACCATTACTGTACATATGATGTATATTGTAGTAGATGCTTGGACATATATAAGGAGGACTTTCTTGCTCGACATGATAGTACGCTATTTGGTTACTCTTTATCTTAACATGTACTCAGATTGTCTCTATGTTACATATTGATAAAGCCCTTAAGATATGTACTCGACTACTGGGACTATGATGAGATCATACTAGTAGGGCCACAGTAGTCGACGAGTACATCCTATAACTGTTTCTAGTCGAGGGTGTATCGAGACAGGGCATCGATACACCAGAGTAGACTAGCGTATACGCATCTTGACCCATATGATGGGCGATGGATGATCCCATATCCATCGGTGTTTGACATCAAGGATGGTATACGGGTGCTCAGTAGAGACTGAGTACACTGGACGGACCCGCCGAGAACTCCAAGATGGTATTATACCTCACGTCAGATGGCAGTTCTCTGGTGACACTGGTACAGAGTAGTCTGTTGACCCGAGATCGTCATAGAGTCTTGTGTGATTTCCATCATACCACGTCTAAGAGGGCATGCAAAAAGGTGGCTTTTGGGTACAGTCCCGAATCACATGGAGGCAATGAGCGATAGGAGGGGATTCGTCTTTCCCGGTATAGGGAGTTGATGTTGCGCTGTGTTCGATTGCCTATAACTGGAAATCCCTGGCCAGGGTTGCTGAGATTTACTGGTAAGTGTTATCAGTAGTATCTCGAACTGTTATGGACGTCATATCGACACGACTTATCAAGCTACTGGGGTCTGACGTTTACCACCCCTAGGCGAGATATGCGACATATCAGACGGAGAGACCGGACTATACGGGAGTATTACTGTCTGGATTCACAGGAGAGTGTACAGGCTTGCTTGTTAATCTTCTGAGCTCTCAATACATGGGTGGCTGTTACGTTTAGCTGACCGCTTGCAGCTTGTGGGTGTTTGATATGATCATCACCTACTGCTGGCGTATTGACGATTCTTTAGAGTCCTACACAGAGGTTTCTTGACTCAGGCCAAACGGAGTAGGAACACATATATGATATGTGCGGGACCGAGAACAATACGTGTATGTGATACCGTATTAGATTCTCGCGATATAAGATATCGGCCGGGTATATGAGATATACCCGGGTCATCGGATCAAGTGTTGATTCGATGAACTGATAGAGATTATATTAGTCGGTTATTTGTGAAATAGCCGGATTATCGGATCAAGTGTTGATTCGATAATTTAATGTATAATTATATATATTTGATATATTAAATTACATTAACTAATATAAGCTTACTAAAAGATTCTTTTTCTCACTCGGGTAATACATTGATATATATGTGATATATGTTAATTGTATTATTTTATTTTGTTACAATAAATATTGTATATATGATATATGATATTGTAACATTTTATGGATATAAATGCAACATGTTTTGTGGAGTTTAATTGAGGTTAGGGTTTGGATTAGGGTTAAGTCTTCATGAAGCTTTCAAGAAGCTTCTTGAAGCTTTGACTTTGACTTGGATATTTTGTGATATTTGCTTAACCCAACCCAACCCATTAACCCTAGTTAAATCACATGAGTTACTTCTTCTCTCTTGAACCATGATTGCATTTCTAACCTTATCACAACTTTCATTATTCATCACAAAAGAATATTATTCATTCATCTTCTTCTTCCTCTTTGCAAAGCTTTCTTGCTTTAATTTTTGTGATGAAAGTGAGTGAGAATAAAAAAACAAATGAGAGCTAAAATCCTACTTCATCATCCTCATCTACCCTTACCATTTAGATGAGGGTGTTCACATCATTATGTGAGTGAGAGCTTGTGTTAATGAAACTTCAAGGTAGATCATCTTTGTTATCGAAGATCGGAAGCATGCTTGCATCATTCTCTTCGTGGAGCCTCTCTAGAGTTTGGATGCACGATGATCGCAGCGAAGGGACCTCAACATGGAGCTTTAGAAGTGAAGGACATGATCTACAAAGGTTGTAATCTCTCTCACTTAGTGTTAAAGTGTTTAACATGCTTTGTTTCGCCTAATCTCTAGTTTAAAGATCTAGTTAAGGATTGTTCGGCACGCCTAAATTTTAAATCGGGCATGGTTGATGCCTCGTAGACCCTTGTTAGAGTGCCAAGTAACCCTACAGGTACTAGTGAGCTTGCTTTTATACGATAGCTTAGACATTGCATTTATTACTGTGATATTTCATGCATATTTATATATTCATTTGCCATGCGATTTTATAGGCCAGTTCAGATTGCCGGAGCCCGGTATTCACTATTTATTTACATCGTGATCTGAGATTTTTGATTTCCATGAGATTTCTGGATTTTGAGAAACCGCAAAGATTTTATAAACTTATTATCATTTCTAAAAATAGAAATACGTTTTTCTCGTGATATGATATGAGATATGTCCACCATGAGTTTTCTCGGCTCTTGAGCGGTATTATACACCCGATTCGAGGAGGAGAAAGAACCGTCTATGGGTGCATGGTGAACCCGGTGCGGTACCCGGGGCGAGAAGGTCGCAGATGATGGCGTTGAGCCTGAGACAGGAGAGCACTACTAACTGGTGATTTTATTGTGACACGCCGGATATTTGGAGGATACCGACATGGTCTTGAGATTTGATGATATGGGCCAGTCTAGATAGCCGGAGCCCTAGATATTGATATTTGATGATACAGGCCAGTCCGGATAACCGGAGCCTGAGATATTGAGATGTTGAGATTTATATTTTATGTCGATGCTTGACACTGATTCTATGTTGATTTCATTGATGATACTCGATTTTATACAGAAATCTCACTGAGATAAGAAAACAGTTTTCACATTTAGATGCATTATGTTTTCATGCTTTCATACATCATATCTATGATATATTGCTACCTGAGGTACTAACACGAGCACATGGGATTACACTTATGCATAGATGTTTACCCTTGCTATTATATTATGCTTCTGGTTATATTATTTTAAGATTATATTATTATCGTATGACCTAGGATTGAGTCATACATGCGATTTCTGCTCGGTGATGTTTTCTACTCACAAGTTGGCAACTCACCCCCGTTGTGCCACAGTTCTTGCAGGTTTTGCCGTACAGATTTTATTGCGGCTTGCTGGCACACCGTTCCTTCCGGGTGATTACTTTGGTAGGTGGATTCACTCACATCGTGACCACCATTGTACCTTTATTTATATTCAGTTGTATCTAGCAAACTCCATCAACCAGACTTGTATATTTATCGACATAGAAGACCAGTATGTTTATTATTCCGACCTTAGAGTCGTGCTTGTATTATTATGGTTTTCTGGTGGATATTGCCTTTTCTTGATGAGTTTTGATCCTCGTCCTTCGGCGTTGTATATTATATTTCTTGTGTGGTTGTGACCACCAATTGGCGAAGAGCTAGCTCCCACTTGGGGATGCCTTTATTCATATTATTCTTATTTGTACCCGTTTGGGGCCAGTATTTACAAAGGAGACTCTGCCGAAATTTTCGGAAAAGACTTGATGTATTTAAAATGGTTTACTACGACTTTTCAAAGCGATTATATGCAAACTTTATAGCAAGTTTTCCTTCTTTCAAATGGTTTAGATTTCTGGGATTTTTGGCTTACTTGAATTAAATAGGGTCCTATAGACTTCATATGATTCAAGTGCCAGTCACGTGCTATTTCGGGTCATGACACCAAAATACCGCTTTGGTTATTTTTACTTCGTATCCATTAGAGATATACTAATACCGTTATAAACTTTAGAAATGCTTAGAAGGCTAGAAAATAATAGATATGTTCTCCAAGGATCTTCTTCTTCCCTTTTACACTACTACAATAATGGGTTGCCCCTACGGATAAATCCGTGGGGGCAACTCACTGCCCCTATGGATATATTCGTAGGGGCACAAAAATACACCGTAGGTGCAAGGGCCGCAGGTGCATGTTTTTGTCCTGAATATACCCCAACGGAGTAATAATTACCCCTACGGTTTACTTCGTAGAGACATATGTCCTTACGGTGTAATCCGTAGGGCCAAAATATTTTTTTAATTTATTGGTTTATAAAATAAAATAGTTCCTGCCCCCATGGATATATTCGTAGGGACACAAAAATACACAGTAGGTACAAAAGACGCAGGTGCAAGTCTTCGCCCTAAACATATCCCTACGGAGTAATAATTGCCCTTACGGTTTACTTCGTTGGGGCATATGTCCCTACGGTGTAATCCGTAGGGCCAAAATATTTATTTAATTTATTGGTTTATAAAATAAAATAGTTGTCCATTCGGATAAATTCGTAGGGGCATAGACATGCCCCTACGAAGTTATTCATAGGTCCAGATATAAGCCCCTACGGATTTCTTCGTAGGTCCATCTTTAGGCCCTTACGGAGTAATCCGTAGGAATAGACAAAAGCCCCTACGGATATATTCGCTGGGGCAAGTGTAATGCCTGTTACTGAGTCCATAGAGGAAAAATATTAGGTATCCTGATATTTTGTCCCTACGGATAAATTTGTAAGGGCAAACTATGGACCTACGAATTAATCCGTAGGTGCAACATATGGCCCTACGGATTAATCCGTAGGGACAAAATATCAGGGTTTTTTATTTAAAAGAAACGTTTCCTGTTTTTTCCTCTCCCTGTGCACAATAATATATACATCATATAACCAAATACCATAGTATTCATAATCAACATCTCACGCATAACATATAAAAGAAATCAACAAACAGAATACAATATCAATCTAAATCATCGTGAACACGCAAACACCACCAATATCATCCAAAATATATAAAATATGTATCATATAAGTACATACATGCTTAAAATATAAAAAAGCTACCCTACCTCGGTCCAGCTCCTCCACTTCTAATAATCGTCGTAATCTGGTGTATCTGCTCCTCTTGCAGCCCTGAGTCGTCAAAAACTCGACCAATGAAGAAGCGGACTGTGCGGGAGTCTGAGCGGGCTGTGGAGCCGCAGGAGTGGTCTGTGCAACCGCAGCTGAGGTAGTGGGTTGCAGAGCTGCAGCCGAAGGAAATACATGTTAAGCCGCAGCCGTTGTACCCTGTCGCTTCTGTTCAATTTTTTGTGTAATAAACGAGTAAGAACTGTGTATTAGTCGAATTCGTATCATTATCATGTTATTGCGAAACCCCAATATAAGAATACTTAGGGACTTAGGCCTCGTTTGGATATCTAGTTTGGAAAACTGTAGTTTATTTTAATTAGACAGTTCTATATAAGTATGATTAATCAAAGCTAAGTCTATAAGAAAATATGCTCAGGCTGCTAATATTGGATATGTTACTATCTATAATATGATATAATATTTTACTATTAAGTAGTATACATACCATCATCTCCTTCAACTCTTGGACGGTGGTCTTCAAGGTGATGTTAGTGTAATATGCCCTAGAGGCCATTATTGTATAGTACTAGTTTGTATATTACATTTTGGAACCTTGGGATATATACACAGATTTATAACAGTCTTGCTCAATATGGTATTATGCTACTTGGTTTGTATCTATATTAATATATCCATATATTTCTTTTAACGTATCGCTAATACATATTGATAGAGCCCTTAGGATCTTTGCTTGACTACCAGCGTTGTGATGGCAGTCAAACTAGTGGAGGCTGGGTAGTCTATAAGCACATCCTTATACAGGTCCCTAGTCGTAGGATTATCGAGACAGGGTATCGATACTCCAGAATAGACTAATGTATATGCTTCTCATCCCAGCAGGGGAGATGGTCTGTCCCATAACCATCAGAACGTCGCACTGGAGATAGTATGAAGGTGCTCATTGAGTTATGAGTTACACTGGACGGACTCATGGGGTACTGCTGGTTGGTACTATACCTATCGTCAGGTAGCAGTTCCCATGTGACATGAGTACAACTTAGTCCGTTGACTTGACACTGCTACTTCTCCTTATGTGTGTTCCCATTGTTCTTAGATTGCTACCCTACCATGGCTCTATTGAGTCGTGCAAACAGGTGTTGGATATGTATGCCCTAGAGGCCATTATTGTATAGTACTAGTTTGTATATTACATTTTGGAAGTTTGGGATATATAGACGGATTGACGATAGTCTTGCTCGATATAGTATTATGCTACTTGGTTTGTATCTATCTTAATATGTGTATATGTTTCTTTTAACATATCGCTAATACATATTGATGGATCCCTTAGGATCTTTGCTTGACTACCAGCGTTGTGATGGCGATCACACTGGTGGGGGCTGGGAAGTCTATAAGCACATCCTTATACAGGTTCCTAGTCGTAGGATTATCGAGACAAGGCATCGATACTCCAGAGTAGACCAGTGTATACATTTTTCATCCCAGCAGGGGAGATGGTCTGCCATACAGCCATCAGTACGTCGTACTGGAAATAGTATGCAGGTGCTCATTGGGTTATGAGTTACACTGGACGGACTCGTCGGGAACTACTGGTTGGTATTATACCTATCGTCAGGTAGCAGTTCCCTGGTGACATGAGTATAGCTTAGTCCGTTGACTTGACACTGCTACTTCCCCTTAAGTGTGTTCCCACTGTTCTTAGATTGCTACCCTACCACGGCTCTATTGAGTCATGCAAACAGGTAGTAGTTGGGTGCAGTCATGAAGCACTTAGAGGTAGTGGCGGTTAGATAGGATTCGTCTTTCCCGGTATTTGGGATTGATATCGTGCTGTGTTTGGAGAGCTATTACACAAAGTCCCTCGCCAGGGAAAGTGAGATTTACTGGTAGGTGTTCCAGTAGTTTCTCAGGGTGTTATGGGCTACACTCTGACACGACTTATACCACTATTAGGGGTCTGACGTTTACCACCCCTTAGGCCCGATATGCGATACTCTTAGACGAACAGGCCGGACTGTACGGAGATTGTCACAGATAGGCTCAGTAGGAGTTTGGATGAGCTTGCTCGTCGACCTTCTAATCGATAGATACCTAGTAGCCATTATGCACAGCTAGTGCCGCTGACGTGCTTGTGGTTAAACCCACTGCCAGAGTATTGTCGAGTCTTTAGTGTCCCACACAGAGGGTTTCCCAGCTTCGGGGTAAACGAGTGGAGGTCATATGGTTTTACGACAGGGTTCGATCACATAAGTGTACTTGTGCGCGTGTGGTGTTCGAGTGGACAATACTAGAGGGTTTTGGTCTAAGATGGATCCTAGTATTTTATTATTGGATTAGCTTCGTCTCATTATATTCGTGTTTCTCGGAACACGGATGCGTGTATGTATATACGGATGAGAGGAGGTATAAAAGGTGACACATCATTAGGATTTTTGACCAATGACTTGGTCAAAACAAAAATGAGGTGGAGAAAAGAATTTGTTATTTTTGGTAAATGATAATTATATATGGAATGGCAACTTGGGTTGACCTTTTGACTTGGCTTGACTTGTTGACCTTAGATATTTTGATGAGATAGTTTTGGACCTAGATAATTTGGTGAGAAATTTTCATGCCATGCTTGAGGTCATATAAAAGAGTGCCATTCCATTTTTTATTATCATTATCACAAATACTTTCTCTATCTTCAAGCTTGCTCTCTCCTTCTTCTTCTCTCAAACCCTAGTATATCATGTGTTGATAATCAAGGGTTAATGAGACTTGGCTACTCTAAATCATACTCTACTCACTCTAGTCTACTTAGATTAGCAAGCTAAGTATTCTAGTTACCTCAATTTGGAGGTTTAGCTCATGGTTGGAACTCTCGAGTGGATCATCGTTGGCATAAGGAGGCCCAAATTCAAGCACGATCCATACTTCCATCGAGGAGCTTAAGGAGAGGATCGAAGACCTGAAGGACTTGGTTTCTTTAGATATACTTTCTCTCTTAGTAGATAGAACCCTAACATGCTAACTAGGTTTATGGTAAAGATCCGTTTTTATGTTATCCTAGCGCCAAGTTTCTATTCGTTGTAAAAATTTTGTTCCGCATTTGGCCACGGAAGTTGGCCGGGGCGCTAGCGTTACCCTTCATGGTATCAGAGCAAATCCATAAACCCTACTAGCTAATTTGCACAAGGTTAAAATCTCGATCAACCCAAATTTCTGAATCGTATTTTCATTGTTGTCTGCCTGCTGTCGAATTTTAAAGTTGTTCATAAAATTTTTGCAGGCATCTTAAAAATATGTGCAGGCAAAACTATAGCTGTGGAAAAAATTTGGGCACGAAACTCCAAAATTCGGCGGTGGAACCGGAGCATAACGGCACATTTTGCGGCGGTTCCGCCGCGCTTTTTGGGCTACAGTGCCCCAAATTTTTTATGGGACTTTAGTTCATGGAAATATGATTTTTAATATATGGTTTTGGCCCAGATTTGTTTGAGTAATCTATTTGCCTTTGGGGCCAATTTGGGAAAGTTTAGTCAATCGAAATTTTTAAATACGTATTTTGTTAACAGCACATTCACTTTTATCTGCGACCGTGAATGTCATTTTATCGGTAAACTCGTTTGATTGCTATATGTTCTTTTAGACGGGTTTGCGAACGTGACATTCGCGTTGATGTTTTGTGCTTGTGATGTGATCGTGGTTGAACTGTCGTGGTGGATAGCATGTTGTGAAATGTTAGCAGTACAGTTTATATTCATTTGTACATTTGTTATTGCGGGACGAGCATCCGACATATGGAAAGCCGTCTTTGCCGGGTTGTATATTATTTTGGGGCACGACCGGGTTGAGGTCGATGTCACCATTTGTACATATTATTTTCTTTTTCTATACTAGGATTACCCCGCGGTGGAGTGCACGAATAGCCGGAATCTAGAAGGCAACAAGTCCGCATCTCATGGCGTTGAGACGGAGGGGGCTTCATTCTAGTTATTGACGGGCTATTCGCCTCACTCGTAGGGGGTATAGGATAACCCACGGAGGGGCGTCCAAGTAACCGGATTCCGTGAAGTGCTGGGTGGCCTATTCACTTTGTTGGAAGGAGTTTCCTCACTTCTGGGATTGGCGGGTAGCTTGCCGTGCTCGTAGGGGTCCAGGTTTCCATTGCACAGGCTATCCACATGACCAGGAATGTATGGTTTTATTTGCGGCTCAAATGAAACCCGGGGCTCCAAGATTATCCACCTTTCTGTGATGTTGCTTATGTTAGTGTATATGCCCTAGAGGCCATTACTGTATCATACTAGTTTGTATATTACTTAATGGATGCTTGGGATATTCACCTTGTATATACAATCTTGCTCAAAATAGTAGTATGCTACTTGGTTTGTTTCTACTTCAATGTGTACTTGTGTTTATTTCAGTATATCACTTATACGCATTAGTGGAGCCCTTAGGATCTTTGCTTGATTACCAGCGTTGTGATGGCAGTCACACTAGTGGGGGCTGGGTAATCTATAAGCACATCCTTATTCAGGTCCCTGGTCGCAGGACTATCGAGACAGGGCATCGATACTCCGGAGTAGACCAGCGCATGCGCTTCTCATCCCAGTGTGGGAGACGGTCTGTCCCACAGCCGTCAGTACGTCGTACTTGAGATAGTATGCGGGTGCTCGTTAGGTTACGGGTACACTGGACAGGACTCGTCGGGAACTGACTAGTTGGTATTATACCTATCGTCAGTTATCAGTTCCCAGGTGACATGAGTACAGCTTAGTCCGCTGACTTGACACTGTCACTCCGCCTCGAGTGTGTTCCCACTGTACTTTGATCACTACCCTACCACGGCTCAAAGGAGTCGTGCAAACAGGTGGTGGTTGGGTGCAGTCCCGAAGCACTTGGAGGCAGTGACGGTTAGACAGGATTCGTCTCTCCCGGTTTTGGGGGTTGACATCGCGCTGTGTCTAGGAGAGCCATTACACGAGTAGTCCCTGGCCAGGGCAAACGAGATATACTGGTAGGTTTCCAGTGTTATCTCAGGGTGTATTGGGCTTCACTCCGGCACGACTTGTACCGCTATTGGGGGACTGACGTTTACCGCCCCCTAGGCCCGCCATGCGATGTATCAGACGAACAGACCGGACTGTATGGAGAATGTCACGCTCAGGCTCAGTAGGAGTTCAGATGGGTTTCGCCTCGTCGGTCTTCTTGTCGGCATTACCTGGGGACCGTTACGCACAGCTAGTGCCGCTTGCGGTCTGTGGTTAAACCCACTGCCAGCGTAGTGTCGAGTCTTTAGAGTCCCACACAGAAAGCTTTTCGCCTTTAGGCAAAAGAGTAGAGGTCGCATGGTATTGCGACAGGTCGCATGGTTTTGCGACAGGGTTCGGTCACATCCGTGCACTTGTGCACGTACAGTGTACGGACAGTTTACACTAGCGGGCTTTGGTTTAAGCCAGATCCTAGTGTACCTTATGGGATTGGATTTATCCAGTTTGCATTCGTGTTCCTCGGAACGCGGATGCGGGTGTGTATGCACAGTTGACAGGGAGGCAGAGGCAGTGGATTCTCATTAGGGTTGTTGACAGTTGACCGTTGACTTTTGACTTTTTGCTCAACCCTAATGAGAATATGATATGTGATTAACTATTATATTAATTAAGTATTATGGTGATATGGTTGTTGACTTGTTGACTTTTGTTGACTTGTTGACTTTGGTGACTTGTTGACTTTTGTTGACTTGTTGACCGGTTGACTAGGCTTGACTAGTTGACCATCATGATAACCATGGTTATCATTTCATGCCAAAGACTTTTTTCTTGCTTGCTTTTTGAGTAAAATGAGTGCATGATATGATAACCTTATGGTTGCTTCTAACCATCACCAAAAGACTTTTTTGATATGATGAGTTATGATCACTTTGGATTATGAGAGGGTGAGAGAGAAAAGAGAGCCTCATTCTTTCTTGCTCATTCTCTCTCTTGTTCTTGAGCTCTCCCCTTGCTCTCACCCTCAACCTCTTGCTCCCTCTCTTGATCTATGGTTCTCTTGTCTCATGAGTTGAGAATCAAGAACCATAGATAAAATCCCATTCTATTTTCCTCTCTACTCATTCTAGTTCACTAGGTTTAGCAAACCAAGTGAACTAGTTTCTTCAAAGACCGAAGAAGGAGCTAAAGGTTGGAGCTTTCAAGTGGATCTATCTTCGGCGTACGGAGACGACGAGAAGGAGCCATCGGACCACCACCGGAGCTTGAAGAGAAGGAGTTCAAGTTTAGGTATAACCATCTTCATCCGAGTAGCTAAACATCTTTAGCTTAGTTTGCTAGTTTTAGTTTAGGTAACGATCCCGACCATAAGTTAGTCCATGTTGCCTCTTGCGATAAAAATTTTGATTTTATACCGTTTCCGCCTCCCCGTAAGAACCGGGGGTCGCAATATGGACTTACAGTGGTATCAGAGCCTAACTAAACTTAAACTAGCTAGGTAGTAAAGTGTAACGAAGTTCGGAACCGAAAAAAATCACAAAACCGGAAAACTACAAAAACTGAGTTTCTGTTGAAATTTTTTTCTGGTCAAAATGAAAAACTTCATACTCCTAAATTCGTCTCAGGGTTTTGTTAGAACACCCATGAAAAACGATTCACCAATTCGTCTAAACCGCCGCGCTTCCGCCGCGTGACCCTTCTTGGGCGCCGCGGAAGCGCCGCGGTTTGTTGTCTTTAGTGCGTCGTTTTTCGTGCAGTGTGTGTCTGTGTTGGTTTTGGGATTTTTGAGATATATTATATGTGCCCAGATTTTACAGAAAAGAAATTTCCTTTTGGGGTCCTATAATTCCGTATTTTTTCCGAACTTCATTGCACTTTGACTATGATGGTTATATCTGTGATGTTTGCATGTATTGAACGTCGGCTAATCGCTATAAGTCGATTAGTCGGGGTTATACATGATCTGTAATGTGCTGGAATGTGTATATAAATATGTTGGATTGTCGCGGGTGAATAGCCGGGGGTTGTGAGACGAGAGTTTACTTTTCTTGCAATTCATGTAAATTTGTAAATTGATGTAATAATTATTTGTTTGGCCGCACAACCGGGTCGGGGTTGTAGCCGTCATTGTATAATTTCTTTTTACTGTTTTTGCTCCTAGGATAGACCCGTGGAGGGGTGCACAAACTACCGGGTATGCCGAAGTGTCGAGTGGCCTACTCATGGAGATGAGGGAGGTTGCTACGCTTCGGGTACTTGGCGGGTAGTTTGCCGTACCCGTAGGGGTCTTGGGTGGGGTATTGGCTATTCACCGCGACCGTGTTATCTGTTTTTGTTACAGGCTCGTACAAATTACAGATTACTAGTATATCCAATGTATTTATCTGTGATCTGAAATGTTTATCATTGCAGTATATCTATATAAGATATTATTTAGGCGTTGCTTATGTTTTACAGACGCGCTAGCCCAGCCCCCGCTCTGTCGTTAGTTAAGTAACCTAACGGGTAATGACGGGGCCCAGTGGCGAATGCGAATGGCATAAGCGTACGTCATATTTTGGTTGTTTTCTGCAATGGTAGGGTTAAATGATGGGACGCATTAAAAGTACTAATGCAAGAATATCACGCATTAAAAGAACTAATGCAAGATAATAAACCAAGTTAAAGTCGTTGGAACACTTTCGAAAAACCACTCGGTTCTTTTCAAAAATAACTTTTAAATGCGGAGCTTGAGCCACTCCTTCTAAAAGCTATCTCGTTCCATCGATTAAATCAAGTTCACTACGTTCACGGTTTCGCCAAAACCATTCGTAGCCCTCCGTCGCTTCGCATGAATAGGCAATAGTATTCAAGCTATGTATTTTGGCCAAAGTCAAGGCATAGTGATTGGTAGCTATTGGGTGTTCATGTGTAGCATAGATAGATGCGTTGGTTTGGGACAGTCGTGCTGCCATTTTGGCCAAAGTCAAGGGTAGGTACGGATGGATCCAAATTAACCTGGATAGTGACGGGCAGAACTTGACATGTGACTTATGATATTTTGGCCAAAGTCAAGGTCATAAGAGCATGGGGCAAAAATCCACATCGGGAGTTTCATAAGTACTGAAACTTGCTAGATTTGCATACCATTTGGAGTGTGATGATTCTGGTAGGATTCCTTCAGTTTCGTCACGCAATGATATTTGGATCCCGATCCTACTGTGAGTATATGCTACTCCTCGGGAAATTTCTCACTTAACGATCAATGCTATAAACCTAGTAGGTGCCTAGAAAGGTGTTAGCGGGGCTACGCCCCCAGGGAAAAGAGGTTCTCTAATTAAGGAACTTCGCGAAAGCGTTGGAAAACCTCCCTCGAAGTACCGACACTGGCCTGGCTGAACGGTTAAGCAAGTATTGTACGGTGGGATTGATCCCGACTAATTCTTCCTTTATGGTTTGAGGAGGGATTCGAGAAACAGTGGGAGCCATCCTGTTTAGACAAACTAAAAACCACTCTAAACTTGCAAGAGCATCATGCTGAGTGTTTCTTCTTCTCTCTCCTAATTGCAGCGACCAATCAACATGACTGGACTTAAGTTACTCCTAGATAAAAACAAGCTGACAGGGCCAAACTACAAAGATTGGCTCAGGAATGTCACGATAGCAATCACTTATGACAAGCTGGGGTATCTTCTTACCACCAAAGCTCCCCCTGTCCCTGGTCCAACTTCCAGTGTCGCGGATAAGGAAATCCGCAAGACTTGGGAGATTGATAGCGCGAAGGCCAAGTGCCTCCTGCTTGCCTCGATGGACAACGAACATCAGAGGAGGCATGAGAATATGGACATGGAGTCCATATTGCTCCATACAAAAGAACTGTATGGAGAGCAATCACGTATCGCAAGATACGAAGCGTCGAAAAAGTTGTTTTCGACAAGAATGGCCGTCGGATCATCAGTAGCCGAGCATGTGCTAAAAATGATCGGCTTCATTGAGGAGCTCGCTGACCTAGGGATCACATTGGAGAGTGAGCTATATACGGATATAGTTCTCCAGTCCCTTCCTTCCACTTACGCCCAGTTTATACTGAACTTCAACCTACAAGAAAAAGAGGTTGAACTATCAGAGCTCCTCAACATGCTGAGGAGCGCAGAGGGCACCCTACAGAAAGGTAGGGAAACATCCACTTTGTTTGTAGGAGGATCATCTTCTTCTAGGTCCAAGGCGAAAGCCAAGGGAAAGAAGAAGAAGGCCCCCGCCAAACCAAGGGGCGGTGTTAGTAAAGTGGATACGAAGGGAAAAGGCAAAGCAACAAAGATAGCGGGGAAGCTTGTGGATAAAGAAGAATGCTTCTATTGTCATAAGAAAGGACACTGGAAGAATGATTGCAGGGCCTGGAAGGCCAGAACACAGGAATTGAAGCAGGTTGCAGCTTCAGCTTCAGGTGTGTATGTTATTGAAAACTGTCTTTCAATAAACTCTACTTCCTGGGTATTGGATACCGGATCAGGATCTCATATCTGTAATTCTTTGCAGGCGTTGAGAAACCGTAGGGTTTTGAAGGCAGGTGACATGACCCTCAAAGTTGCGAACGGAGCTAGCATGGATGCTAAAGCCGTGGGGGACTATCACCTGGGAATGTCAGATGGACATGTTTTGGTTTTGCGTAATTGCTTTTTTGTACCCAACGCAACTTGTAATATCATTTCTGTATCTTTAGTTTCTAAAGAAGGTTATGAATTTGCGTTTGTAAGTAATGTTGTAAACATTCACCTTAATCAAGTATTGATTGGGTCAGGTACTCTGAGTAATGGTATATACGTGTTAAACCAACCACAGATTTTTAATGTCCAGAATACACACAAAAGAAAGTCTCCGGAAATAAATCAGACTTTCTTATGGCATTGTAGATTGGGTCACATCAATGAGAGAAGGTTGACTAAGTTACATACAGAAGGATATTTGAATGCGTTCGAATATCAATCGTATGCCACTTGTCAATCTTGTCTCAAAGGAAAGATGACAAAGACTCCGTTTACTGGACATGGAGTAAGAGCGAGCGAGCTCTTGGGACTCGTACACAGTGACGTGTGCGGTCCAATGTCTACACATGCCCGAAGCGGACATTCTTACTTCATTACTTTTACGGATGACTTCTCAAGGTACGGTTATGTCTTCTTAATGAAACATAAGTCCGAGGCCTTTGGAAAATTCCAGGAGTATAAGAATGAAGTAGAGAAACAGACCGGCAAAAGTATTAAGATTCTAAGATCGGATCGAGGTGGAGAATACTTAAGTGCCGAGTTCCTGGACTATTTAAAAGAGAACGGAATTCTCTCTCAGCTTACTCCTCCATACACCCCGCAACATAACGGTGTATCGGAGAGACGGAACCGCACCCTATTGGATATGGTGCGGTCCATGATGAGTAACGCTGAGTTGCCGCGATCATTCTGGGGGTATGCGCTAGAATCAGCCGCATACCTTTTGAACCGAGTTCCCACTAAGACTGTGCCTACCACGCCATTTGAGATGTGGTGTGGGAAGAGACCCCATCTTAATCACATTAAGATATGGGGAAGTCCAGCTTTTGTCAAAAAGCAGCATACGGACAAGCTCGAGGCACGCTCAGTACTGTGCAAGTTTGTGGGATATCCAAAGAATTCCAAGGGATATTTCTTCTACTGTGAAGAGGAACAAAAAGTTCTTGTTTCTCGACATGCCCACTTTCTAGAACACCAGTTCATAGAAAAAGAAATAAGTGGGAGCGCAGTAGAACTGGAAGAAATTCCAGAACCACAGACTGTTACTGAAAGCTTGATGGAACCAGAGGGTTCAACAGAACAGGACATTCCTACGCCGCTCCGCAGGAGTAGTAGGCAGTCTCATCCGCCCGAGAGATACTACGGTTTTCTCATAGACGGGGATAGAGAGGATTGCATCATAGATTATGATGAGCCTACTAGCTTCCAGCAGGCCGTTCAGAGCGTTGACTCAGTGAAATGGCTGGATGCAATGCGGACCGAAATGGAGTCCATGTACACCAACAAGGTATGGACGTTGGACATTGCTCCAGACGGGGTAAAACCCGTAGGATGCAAGTGGATCTTCAAAAGGAAGATTGGTGTAGATGGACAGGTTGAGACCTATAAAGCTAGGCTGGTAGCAAAGGGTTTTCGTCAAAGACCTGGCTTGGACTACGACGAAACCTTTTCTCCAGTAGCCATGCTGAAATCCATTCGGATCCTTCTTGCCATTGCTGCCTTCCACGATTATGAGATCTGGCAAATGGACGTAAAGACAGCTTTTCTAAATGGAAATTTAGAGGAGTGTGTCTATATGGACCAGCCAGAGGGTTTCATTCAGAGTGGGAGCAGCGGAAAGGTGTGCAAGTTGCTTAAGTCCATCTATGGACTAAAGCAGGCATCGCGGAGTTGGAACATCTGCTTTGATGAGACGGTCAAAGAATTTGGCTTTATCAAAAATCCAGATGAACCATGCATCTATAGTAGATTTGTAGCGAGAACTGTAGTATTCCTCGTTTTATACGTGGATGACATTCTCTTAATAGGAAATGATATTCCTATGCTACAATCTGTCAAGGGGTTCTTGTCACAAAGGTTCTCCATGAAAGACCTGGGTGATGCCTCATACATCCTGGGGATCCGGATCCATCGTGATAGATCCAAGAGGATATTGGGACTTTCTCAGTCCAGGTACATCGACACCGTACTGAAAAGATTCAGTATGGAAGATTCCAAGCGTGGTAACCTACCAGCTTGTCACGGGATCACCCTCTCTAAAGAGATGTCTCCCAAGACTGATTTGGAGAGGGATCGCATGTCTATTATACCCTACGCTTCTGCGGTAGGCTCTATAATGTATGCGATGTTGTGTACCAGACCGGATGTAGCTTATGCACTGAGTGTGGTAAGCCGGTATCAGTCAAACCCTGGGGAGAAACACTGGATAGCGGTAAAGAACATTCTCAAGTACCTGAGAAGGACTAAGGAGATGTTCTTGGTGTATGGCGGAAAAGACCTCCAGATCGAGGCCTTTGCTGACTCCAGCTTCCAGAGTGACAAGGATGATTCCAAGTCCATGTCGGGTTTTGTCTTTACCCTCAATGGAGGGGCGGTGTGTTGGAAGAGTTCCAAACAAGAAACCGTTGCAGACTCGACGATGGAAGCGGAATACATCGCTGCATCTGATGCCGCAAAAGAAGCTGTCTGGATGAGGAAGTTCTTGAAAGAACTTCAGGTGGTTCCGTCCATTGTTGATCCAATACCTCTGTATTGCGACAACAACGGGGCTATAGCTTTAGCGAAGGAACCCAGGTCCCATCAGAAATCCAGGCACATCTTAAGGCGGTATCACCTGATCAGGGAGATCGTAGATCGCCAGGAGATCGAGGTTCGGAGAGTCGCTTCAGAAGATAACACTGCTGATCCATTCACCAAGGCCCTGCCCCAGACTCAGTTCGAGCGGCTGATCGAGATGATAGGTCTTCGATACGCCAGTACATGGCCTTAGTGCAAGTGGGAGATTGTTAGTGTATATGCCCTAGAGGCCATTACTGTATCATACTAGTTTGTATATTACTTAATGGATGCTTGGGATATTCACCTTGTATATACAATCTTGCTCAAAATAGTAGTATGCTACTTGGTTTGTTTCTACTTCAATGTGTACTTGTGTTTATTTCAGTATATCACTTATACGCATTAGTGGAGCCCTTAGGATCTTTGCTTGATTACCAGCGTTGTGATGGCAGTCACACTAGTGGGGGCTGGGTAATCTATAAGCACATCCTTATTCAGGTCCCTGGTCGCAGGACTATCGAGACAGGGCATCGATACTCCGGAGTAGACCAGCGCATGCGCTTCTCATCCCAGTGTGGGAGACGGTCTGTCCCACAGCCGTCAGTACGTCGTACTTGAGATAGTATGCAGGTGCTCGTTAGGTTACGGGTACACTGGACAGGACTCGTCGGGAACTGACTAGTTGGTATTATACCTATCGTCAGTTATCAGTTCCCAGGTGACATGAGTACAGCTTAGTCCGCTGACTTGACACTGTCACTCCGCCTCGAGTGTGTTCCCACTGTACTTTGATCACTACCCTACCACGGCTCAAAGGAGTCGTGCAAACAGGTGGTGGTTGGGTGCAGTCCCGAAGCACTTGGAGGCAGTGACGGTTAGACAGGATTCGTCTCTCCCGGTTTTGGGGGTTGACATCGCGCTGTGTCTAGGAGAGCCATTACACGAGTAGTCCCTGGCCAGGGCAAACGAGATATACTGGTAGGTTTCCAGTGTTATCTCAGGGTGTATTGGGCTTCACTCCGGCACGACTTGTACCGCTATTGGGGGACTGACGTTTACCGCCCCCTAGGCCCGCCATGCGATGTATCAGACGAACAGACCGGACTGTATGGAGAATGTCACGCTCAGGCTCAGTAGGAGTTCAGATGGGTTTCGCCTCGTCGGTCTTCTTGTCGGCATTACCTGGGGACCGTTACGCACAGCTAGTGCCGCTTGCGGTCTGTGGTTAAACCCACTGCCAGCGTAGTGTCGAGTCTTTAGAGTCCCACACAGAAAGCTTTTCGCCTTTAGGCAAAAGAGTAGAGGTCGCATGGTATTGCGACAGGTCGCATGGTTTTGCGACAGGGTTCGGTCACATCCGTGCACTTGTGCACGTACAGTGTACGGACAGTTTACACTAGCGGGCTTTGGTTTAAGCCAGATCCTAGTGTACCTTATGGGATTGGATTTATCCAGTTTGCATTCGTGTTCCTCGGAACGCGGATGCGGGTGTGTATGCACAGTTGACAGGGAGGCAGAGGCAGTGGATTCTCATTAGGGTTGTTGACAGTTGACCGTTGACTTTTGACTTTTTGCTCAACCCTAATGAGAATATGATATGTGATTAACTATTATATTAATTAAGTATTATGGTGATATGGTTGTTGACTTGTTGACTTTTGTTGACTTGTTGACTTTGGTGACTTGTTGACTTTTGTTGACTTGTTGACCGGTTGACTAGGCTTGACTAGTTGACCATCATGATAACCATGGTTATCATTTCATGCCAAAGACTTTTTTCTTGCTTGCTTTTTGAGTAAAATGAGTGTATGATATGATAACCTTATGGTTGCTTCTAACCATCACCAAAAGACTTTTTTGATATGATGAGTTATGATCACTTTGGATTATGAGAGGGTGAGAGAGAAAAGAGAGCCTCATTCTTTCTTGCTCATTCTCTCTCTTGTTCTTGAGCTCTCCCCTTGCTCTCACCCTCAACCTCTTGCTCCCTCTCTTGATCTATGGTTCTCTTGTCTCATGAGTTGAGAATCAAGAACCATAGATAAAATCCCATTCTATTTTCCTCTCTACTCATTCTAGTTCACTAGGTTTAGCAAACCAAGTGAACTAGTTTCTTCAAAGACCGAAGAAGGAGCTAAAGGTTGGAGCTTTCAAGTGGATCTATCTTCGGCGTACGGAGACGACGAGAAGGAGCCATCGGACCACCACCGGAGCTTGAAGAGAAGGAGTTCAAGTTTAGGTATAACCATCTTCATCCGAGTAGCTAAACATCTTTAGCTTAGTTTGCTAGTTTTAGTTTAGGTAACGATCCCGACCATAAGTTAGTCCATGTTGCCTCTTGCGATAAAAATTTTGATTTTATACCGTTTCCGCCTCCCCGTAAGAACCGGGGGTCGCAATATGGACTTACAGCTTATACATGCCTAGGACGAATGTTATATATACTTATATATATACTAGTAGATGTTGTATATATTTTGCACCCGCGCTAGTCCAGCCCCCGCTCTGTCGTTAGTTAAGTAACCTAATGTGTGCTGACGGGGCCCAGTGGCGAATGCGGATGGCATTTACGTACATTATATTTTCGTTCTTTTCTGGTGTGATAAGATTAAAATGATGGGACTGCATTAATGTTGATTAATGCAAGAAAAGAAACCTAAAAAATGTTGTTGGAACAGATTTTGAAAAACAGATATTACAGATTTTTTCTTTTCTTTGCACAGTGGTATTCGGTTATGAATATCCAACACCTTATTCGACAAGGCAAGGGCCGAGATCCCTTAATCGGGAGTGACCCCTAGAGTAAAAGTTTGTGTCAACGTAATAGCTTCACTATAGTCGATTATTTTTGCTTTGCATCGTGGTATTCATTTTGGAATATCTTGCACCTCATTTGACGAGGAAAGAGCCGACATCCCTTCACAGGGAGTGACCTTTTTAGCAAAAGTTTTCGCCACTATATATATTTGTAAAAGCACTTGGGTTCCTTCAAAGATATCAAGTTCATTACGTTAACGGGTTTTTCGCCAAAAACCCAGCCGTAGCCCTCCGTCATTTCGGATTAGTATTGCTTAGTATTCATGCTACGTATTTCGTGCTCAGCCGAGGCGTAGTGTTCAGTAGCTATGTAATATTTTTCTGTAGCACATAATGCAATTGGTTGGGACAGTCATGCGGTCATTTTGGCTCAGTCAAGGAATCGTACGGGTCAGTCTAATGCAATCAAGATAATGACGGGTTGAACTTGATTAGGATCCTTTGATATGTTGGTTCAGTCAAGGTCACTTGGGTCCTAGGGGCAAAAACCACATCGGGAGTTTCAAATATACAGGAAACTTGCAGATTTAGCATACCTTGTGGAGTGTAGTGACTAGAGTGGATCCCATCTAGGTCATTACACAATGATAGTTGGATCTCGATCCTACTGATGAGTTGGATTACTCTCGGGAGATTATTTCACTTAATAATCAATGCTATAAACTAAGTAGGTGTCTAGAACGGTGTTAGTGGGGCTACGCCTCTAGGGAAAAGAGGTTATATAATTAAGGAACTTCGCGAAAGCGTTGGAAAACCGCTCTCGAAGTACCAACACTAGCCTGGCTGAAAGGTTAAGCAAGTATTATGACGTGCGATTAAATCCTGACTAGTTCTTCTTTTAGGATTTGAAGAAGAATTTGAGGAAACAATGGGAGCCATTCTAGTTAGATAAATTAATAACCAATCTAATCTTGTAAGAGCGCACGCTGAGTGTTTCTTTTCTCTCTCTCCAGGTAGCAACCATTTCACGTCCTAATCAAGATAATAAAATGTATCACTTGACCGATCTGAATTCTTATTCGTGTCCGGGGAACGTCGGTTCGGCTCTAACTTACGACAACGGTCATAAGTGTGAGCAAGGGAAAGAGGATTGTATGGATTCTAAGGAGACCCCAATGAAGAAGAAGCATACTATTGCATCTACTTCAGGTGTTCTTGTAATTGAGAACTGCTTTTCGGTCGGTCCTACCTTCTGGGTACTAGATACCGGATCAGGATCTCATATCTATAATTTATTACAGGGACTGAGAAAAAGTAGGATAGTTAGACATGGTGATATGTCCCTCTGGGAAGGGAACGGAGCACAAGTTAATGTTGCAGTCGTCGGTGAATATCACCTAGTATTGGCAAATGGCAATACTATGATTTTGAACAATTACTACTATGTACCTTCCATGGTTTGCAACATCATATAAGTTTCTTTACTTGATAAAAATGGATATAACTTTGTTCTTGATAGAAATATCATGAACATTTACCTTTATAAGGTACTGGTTGCAGAAGGTATACTGTGTAATGGTATCTATGTTCTAAATCAGAATACAGTTCTCAATATACAAAACACACGCAAGAGGAAGAGTTCTGATACGAACGAATTCTACTTGTGGCATTGTAGACTTGGTCATATCGGAGAGAAAAGACTTAGTAACTTACATAAAGATGGACTCTTGAATACGTTCGAATTTTCATCTTATTTAATTTGTCAGTCTTGTCTCAAAAGAAAGATGATCAAATCTCCGTTCACCAGACATGGAGAAAGAGCAGTAGAGCTCTTGGGACTCAAACACAGTGATGTGTGTGGTCCGATGTCTATACTTGCAAGGGGTGGGTTCTCGTACTTCATCACATTCACTGACGATCTCTCTAGGTTCGGATATGTGTATCTCATGAAACACAAATCTGAAGCTTTAGAGAAATTTAAAGAATTCAGAAATGAAGTAGAGAACCAGACTGGCAAAAGTATCAAGATTCTCCGATCGGATAGAGAAGGGGAGTACTTAAGCACAGAATTCCTAGAATACCTAAAAGAGAATGGAATTCTCTCTCGGCTTACTCCTCCGTATACACCACAGCACAACGGTGTATCGGAGCGGAGAAACCGTACCCTATTGGACATAGTTCGCTCCATGATGAGTAATGCCGAGTTGCCTCTTTCATTTTGGGGACATGCGCTTTTGACAGCGGCATATCTATTGAATGATGTTCCGTCCAAATCTGTGCCTAAGATACCATTCAAGATATGGAATGGCAAAAGGTCGTATCTTAAATGTATTAAGGTATGGAGTAGTCCGGCCAATATAAAAGTACAAAATCCGGAATTGGAGGCACGTTCAGTTTTATGCAAGTTTATGGGATATCCTAAAAATTCAATAGGATATCTATTCTACAACACCGAGGAACATAAAGTTTTTGTATCTCGCCACGCCACCTTTTTAGAGTGGCAATTTCTTGCAAAAGAAACAAGTGGGAGTTCGGTAGAACTGGAAGAAATTCAGCGACTACAAACTGAAACTGAAGATTTGACAGAACCTCAAGATTCAATAACCCCAGAAGAACCTCAGCCACTCCGTAGATCTGGTAGGATATCTCATCCGCCTGAGAGATACTACGGTTTTCTCATAGACTGGGATCGAGAGGATTGTTTCTTGGAAGAAGATGATTCTACCAGTTTCAGGCAGGCTATTATCAGTAAGGACTCTGATAAGTGGCTGGATGCTATGCGATCTGAAATGGAGTCCATGTACACCAATAAAGTGTGGACCTTTGATATTGCTCCACCTGGGGTAAAATCCGTTGGATGCAAATGGATCAACAAAAGGAAACTTGCTGTAGATGGGCAGGTGGAAACCTATAAGGCTAGACTCGTTGCAAAAGGTTTTCGTCAAAGATGAGGTGTGGACTATGACGAAACTTTTTCTCCAGTGGCTATGCTCAAATCCATTCTGATGCTACTTACCATTGCTGCCTTCCATGACTATGAAATCTGGCAGATAGACGTAAAAATGTCTTTTCTAAACGGCAGTTTGGAAGAGTGCATTTATATGGATCAGCCAGAAGGTATTGTAAACACTGGGAGCGGCGGGAAGGTGTGCAAATTGCTTAAATCCATTTATGAATTAAAGCAGGCATCGTGGAGCTGGAACATTTGTTTTGATGAAACAGTCAAGGAATTAGACTTCATCAGGAACGAGGATGAGCCTTGTATTTATATGAAGATTGTAGGACGAACTGTCGTATTCCTAGTCTTATACGTGGACGACATTCTTTTGATAGGAAATAACATTCTTATGCTACAATCGGTCAAGCTATTCTTGTCACAACGGTTCTCCATGAAGGACCTGGGTGATGCCTCGTGCATTCTGAGGATCAAGATCTACAGAGATGGATCCAAGAGATTACTGGGACATTCACAGTCTAGGTACATAGAGACCGTAATAAAGAGATTTAGTATAGAAGATTCCAAGCACGGTAATATGCCCGCATTGGACGGAATCAACCTCTCCAAGAAGATGTCTCCCGAGACTGACGAGGAGAGGGTTCGCATGAGCACTATACCCTACGTTTTGGCGGTAGGGTCTATAATGTATGTGATGCTATGTACAAGACCAGATGTAGCTTATGCGCTAACCGTGGTGAGTCGGTATCGGTTAGACCCAGGTGAGAACCAATGGACAACAGTGAAGGAAATTCTCAAGTACCTGAGAAGGACTAAGGAGATGTTCCTAGTTTACGGTAAAGGAGACATCAGGGTTGAGTCCTTTACCGATTTAATCTTCCAGAGTGACAAGGATGACAGAAAGTCTGTCTTGGGTTTTGTGTTTACCCTCAACGGAGGAGCGGTGTATTGGAGGTGTTCCAAACAGAACACCGTCGCAGACTCAACGATGGAGGCTAAATACATTGCTGCAAGCGACGCCGCAAAAGAGGCGGTCTGGATGAAGAAATTCATTAGTGAACTTCAGGTAGTTCCGTCCATTGTTGACCTAATACCTTTGTATTGAGATAACAATGGGGCTATAGCTTTAGCGACGGAAGCACGGTCCTATCAGAAATCCGGACACATCTTAAGGTGGTATCACCTGATCAAGGAGATCATTGATCACCAGGAGATCGAGGTACGGAGAATGGACACTAAAGATAACACGGCGGATTCATTCACAAAGGCTCTCCCTCAAGCACAGTTCGAGCGACTTTTTGAGCTATTGGGTATGCAATACGCCAACAGCTGGCCTTAGTACAGACGTTGGGTATGCGGTACACCAATTACTGGCCTTTAGTGCAAGTGGGAGATTGTTGGATATGTATGATCTAGAGGCCATTATTGTATAGTACTAGTTTGTATATAAGATTTTGGAAGCTTGGGATATATACACAGATTGACGACAGTCTTGCTCGATATAGTAGTATGCCACTTGGTTTATATCTATCTTAATATGCGTATATGTTTCTTTTAACATATCGCTAATACATATTGATGGAGCCCTTAGGATCTTTGCTTGACTACCATCGTTGTGATGGAGATCACACTAGTGGGGGCTGGGTAGTCTATAAGCACATCCTTATACAGGTCCCTAGTCGTAGGATTATCGAGACAGGGTATCGATACTCCAGAGAAGATTAGTGTATACGTTTTTCATCCCAGCAGGGGAGATGGTCTGTCCCACAGCCATCACAACATCGTACTGGAGATAGTATGCAGGTGCTCATTGGGTTATGAGTTACACTGGACGGACTCGTCGGGAACTACTGGTTGGTATTATACCTATCGTCAGGTAGCAGTTCCCAGGTGACATGAGTACAGCTTAGTCCGTTGACTTGACACTGCTACTTCTCCTCAAGTGTGTTCCCACCGTTCTTAGATTTCTATCCTACCACGGCTCTATTGAGTCGTGCAAACAGGTAGTAGTTGGGTGCAGTCCCGAACCACTTGGAGGCAGTGGCGGTTGATAGTATTTGTCTCTCCAAGTATTGGTGGTTGATTACGCTGTGTTTGGAGAGCCATTACACAAAGTCCCTGGGCAGGGAATGTGAGATTTACTGGTAGGTGTTCCAGTAGTTTCTCAGGGTGTTCTGGGCTACACTCCGATACGACTTATACCGTTATTAGGGGTCTGATGTCACGACCCGAAATTGGCATGTGATGGCCCTTAAACTACGCAATGTCTACAGGAGTAATGTAATTTAAGTAAACCGAAAACCCAGCAATCTAAACCATCAAAAGTAGTAAGTGATAATAGCATTTTCAGAACTTTGAAATCTCAAACCAAATTCTTTAAAGTCCAACTTTACTTTCTTAAAAATTTTGGCAGCACCTCCTTTGTAAAAACTAACCCCAAAAATGGGTACAACATAAATATAAGTAATGCATCCCCAATAGGAGAAAATCCTTGCCCAACGGCGGAAAACAACCACCACAACAGATATATGACGCTGTTGTGAAGAAATGAAAGACGATATAAGTAAAACTGCATAAAAGACATCCAAGTCACCAAAATATACAATATCGACCTCACATCAAGTCTCTAAGTCATACACATGAAAGTGGTAGATGAAGAGTACATGATACAACGAATATACAATAAGCAACATCGGATAACCGCAAAGCCCACCTATAGCAAAACTGCACGCAGTCAGCCGAAGCGGTATCCGCCGAAAAAGATGATACGAAAGATGAAAAGCCTGCCGCGACTGCCCTGAGGGACCCCCTGCAAAACACTGTGGCACAACGGGGGTGAGTTGCCAACTCATGAATAGTAAATAACATATGCAGGTAATCGCAAGTATGCACGTACAACGCGAATCTAATACATGCAAGCGGATAGCAATAAATGGTCATATATATGCAACAGTCATAAAAGGTACTCTAACAGGTACAACTAATACATGGAGCAATAATATGACATATGCAAACAGTCATGAAAGGTACTCTATCAGGTACTACTAATACATGAAGAAATGCATATAAAATAAATGAGGAGTATGGAATAAAACATGTCATTCTTACGGAATCCTGACCTCGTGGCAGGACCAAAATCCATCAAGACAATCTAAATCCCAAATTTCCTCAAATCAGCCCCCAAATTGGCTCTCATATCCTGTAAGTCTCATATATCCTGAATGTAAAATATCAAGTAAATCTTGTATATCCTGAATGTACAATATCAAGTAAGCCTTATATATCCTGAATGTACAATATCAAGTAAATCTCATTTATCCAATATCCAGTATCGAGTAAGTTTCGTATAAAGTGAGTGTCGAACATCGACACCCAAAAATATCATGAAACAAGTGTCTAGCATTGACACAAAATACAAATCTATCAGGTGCTGTCACTACGACTGGCCCCCTGATAGGTACATATCATACGCTATCCCGGAAAATCGAGTGCCCTGCTCTGACACTCGGAATTCAACGTATCCATACGTACATGACCCCGTCCGGTATCCCCACGATAACCGCCGAGTCATAGGTACTATCACCGGTTGGTACTTGACCACCTTCCAGGCTCATCGCCTAGCATCTGCGATCATCTTGCCGAGGGGAACCGTACCGGGCTCCACCATGTACTCGCACACGGCCCACTCACTCCTCGCATTGGGTAAATATCACAATCTTAGAACCGAGAAATCTCATAGTGGACGCTGAAATATCATATCAAGAGAAACCTGGTTTTTCAAATAATGCATAATTTCATGAAACAACCACGGTCTTCAAATCCAGAAAACATCAAATAATTAATAAGTATAAATGCATGAATCAATACATATATATTAGCGTCCAATTCCACTAATATATTTATATATATATATAGGCATATATAACAGCGTCCCATTCCAATGTTATATATACTTAGGAGTAAAAATATCAGAGAACATCATATGAAATCTATGAATGTAATATATGCAACATGAAACAGTAATATGAGCATATAAAGGAAAAACCACTATTTAACTGCAACAGGTTAATTTATATATCATGAGCTTCCTAATTTCTCCAAATCCATACAATATCAAATAAATGTGAACATGTAGCTATAGCCAGGTATGCGTAACCATGTCGATATAGCAAGATATGTGTATCTACCTATCAGTAATGATCTGGTACCCTTCAGGTATATGTGTAAGTAGATATGCAAGCTGTTCATGTAGCTATGTCTCATGTGTGTATATACCTGTCACTAATGGTATGATACTATATAGGTACATAGGTAACTAGTATTTAGGCATAGCAAGGTATACTACTATCATATGCGCCAACGCATAAGAATCAATGACCCCACGTCAATGACAAAACAGTACCACATAGGTATGTATAGCCCTAACAAGGTAAGTGCGTATACATCTAAGTATGTATGCACGGTGTACATGTAAGTATGTATGCATAGCAAGGGATATGTGTAAGCATGTAGGTATACAGGTATGCTACTATCATACGCGCCAAGGGAAATAAGGATCATGTCTCAATGTCCCTAAACAATACAATATCACATATGTATAGGTGTTGTGCGTGTCATGGCAATTATTGACGGTGTGTGTGTAGCATACAATTACTGCTCGTGAAATATGAACCGTCAATAATGGTGTTGTGTCTCATTAATACTAAGTCCATACACATGGAAATGAGATAAGCAACAAGGTATACATGCACCATCAATATCCGTATGCTTCTAACTAATAGTCAAGTCATTTGATCTAGCCCAGACGCATAACGCCATGCGGGCGATCCCCCTGTAGATGTTAAATCTACTCACTAACGTTCCTGGCTAAGTAAAGCCAACTACTCGCTTTCCCCCTGTTCGCAGCGCCCGAAGTCCCCGCCTGCAATCCTGAAAGAATATAACAATATAACAAGTATATATTAGCAATCGATCAATAACACGTACCAACTATGTTTGACCGACGCACCAACTCCAAACATACTCTCAAGTGTTCGTCAAGTGGCTAACGCGTGTAGCGACACTACGAACCTACTCAAGAGCAAAAGCTACACAAAGACACGAACGGCATCGGCACGACCCTAACTAGGAACGCAAAGCGACACAACTACCAAGCCTAGACCCTGATCGTACCGATCGCGCATTCACAACACAAGATATAGCGTGGAATCAATATAATTAATGGCGCAGCGTCAAAAGAAACCCACGCCTAAAATTCACCGAAACATAGTAAGCAATATATATCATTTTAGCACAAAACTACAACTTTTTACCAAACTAGAATTTACAAACATCACTAATTAGAAAGATTACACCACACAAACCCTTATTAGAATATTAATCTCACTTAATTAGGATTTAGTAAAGGTCTAGTTTGTAATTAAGCTAATTAGATAATTAGGAAAATAACATTTAACAAACTAGAAAACTAGGTTAAGTTTTCCTAATCTCCAATTAACCTTTAACCCAAATATCAAGTTTAAACACTAACTTGAACTTCTTTAAAATTCTAATGAATGAATTAAACAAGAGTTTAAAACTATATTAACCAATTAATTAGCTAACTTACTGATTTTAGCAAAATAAATAAGGATCAGGGTTTGAAATTATACCTCTCAAGAACAAAATCTAGCAACCAGTTTCATCAACTTTTGCCTCCAAAGATCAAAATTTTCTTGAAGATCCATGCTAGTTTAGTGAAAGGAAATGATGAGTTAAGTTTTATTTATGAATTTGTGGATTTATTTTGGTATTTTTAATGAATTTGGAGAGCTTGGAGATGATGAAAAGAGCTAAGGAAAAGAAATGGACAGATTGGGGGGCTCGGCCAAAAGAGTGGGGGTGTTTTGTGTAAATGTGAAGAAAATTCTAGCACAAATCAATAAATGCTTTGTTCTTCGCCGAAAACGGGGACGAGACCGCAGAGGTCTGTCTTGCCCGAATTTCAGGGCAGATGCTAATTGGTGCTATCCGTACACCTCTCCGAAGATGCCAAGCTGATTTATGACACCATGTATCGAAGGTTTAAACGGATGCGGCCGATGTAGCAGACTTCGCCAGATTCCCCCTCATTTGAGGGGTTTTTGATTGTGGGGACGCTCTTTCCTGCAGGCACAAGCCCCTGCAATTAATTAAACTACCGCGTTGCGGTAACCACTTTCTTCCTTTCCAGATGGTCACTTCATGTCATGTGTGTTTGTTTTGTTTTTGGTTGCCCGTGGATTCTATACGGAGGCTAATTTATGTTGTCTCCTATAGAGCGTGGATTAGTCCAAATCCGTATCTTCTTAGATTTAGGTTTGGGGGTTGGGTTTAAGGATACGTTAGTCTTATTTGAGACTAAGATCAACTTAAACGTTTGTTAAGGATACGTTAGTCTAATTTTAGACTAAGATCAAATTAACGGGATAGTTTAGATCCAACAAGATAACATTTGGCCTCTGTTGTTTAGTTTAGGGACATTGCGGTCCATAATTAGTTTAAGGATGTTACGGTCTAATGTTAGTTTAAGGACGTCTCGGTCCGAGATTAAGGACATCATAGTCCATGGGTTTAAGGACCACACAGTCCAAGGTTAAGGACATCATAGTCCATGGGTTTAAGGACCCCACAGTGCAGTTTAAAGACGTCATAGTCTATGAAATTTGTGGTTGTCGGGACTCGTCACCTCTGTGAAGACGTTGAAGGATTACAACGACATATATCAGAGGGGTTCAAAGATGTACCCTTGAACCGATGTGAGTTGGGAGACCTACAGTCCAATTGGGACTAAGATCTGAGATTTAGGAGCATATCGGCTCAATTAATCTAATTTGAGGACTTATGGCCAATTTTGGGCTAAGTCCAATCAAATTAAAATGTTTAACATTTATTTTGGGCTGTTGACACTTTATTTGAGCTTGGCACTTTTAACAATGCTAAGCATTGATTTAGATTCTGACAATGTTTTTGTCTTTACTGAATGCTCAGCATTCTTCACGGCCCTGGGCTTATTAAAGAACAATTTATGTTCTCTCAGCGCAACACGTGGCGCGCTTGGCGCTTTGTGCCAGTCAGAGAGCGCAGTGCGCTTCTGCCGAGTAGCGCACACGTGAGGGACACGTGTCACGCTTGGCGCTAAGCGCCAGATGATGGGTGCATTGCACCAGTTTATGAGCGCATTGCACTATTAGTTTAATGACGCACTCGTGATTGACAAGTGGTGCGCCTGGCGCTGAGCGCCAGCCCATGAGCATAGTGCGCTATTTCAAGAGAGCAAAGCGCTAACCATTAAGTGGTGCACACGTAAGGGACACGTGTCGCGCAAAGCGCATATGATCAATTTTATGATCTTAAAAGAGACTTTGTCTTAAGATTCTAAGAACAAAAGTTCTTCAATCTCTTATGTTGATGAAAGGCTTTGCCTTTATGGATCTGTGATCCTCAAGAGAATTAAATTATTCTCCCCCCTTTTGTTTATAATGAGATGTTCATGATCTCTTTGGAAAATACTTTTTGTCTTATAGATCTATGATCTGTGAGAAAGAAGTAAATACTTTTTTTTATTTTATAATGAGATATTTTGATCTCTTTTTGAAAGACCTTGGTCTTTTATAGATCTATGATCTTTAAAGAAGTGAGTTTCTTCTTTTCAATTATGAGATGATTTCATTTCTTTGTTTCTTTTACCTTGAAGAAAAGAATTTCATTTATTGAGAGCTTGGCTCTTGTTTTTGAAATCTTTCAAAACTTATGGGGGAGGTTCCTCACTATATTCCTCTCTGTATATCTGAGACTTGAAATCTTGGGGCCTTTATATAGGGCAAGCTGATTTGTCCAATCAGTTTAGGAGATCTTTTCTCCAATTGATTTAGGGATTTTCCTATCGTTGGATCTTTGTTCCAAGGGCTTCTGATTTACAGAAGGTAATCTTCTTGTTTTTAACAAAGATTGGGAAATCTTTCAATACAGAATTTATTCTGTATTTTTGTGATTTTTAATCACCATTGGATCATTGATCCAACAGCGCTCTGATTTACATAGCACAATTTTGTTGTTTGGAAAGATTTTGAGAAATCTTTCCTTAACAGAATTTAATTTTGGTTAATTAATAATTCATCATTATTATTGGATCATAGATCTGACGGTGGGGAGCTTTTAGCTCCAGTGCTAGCGCACCCGTACTTTGCACGTGGTGCGCTGCCTAGAGCGCAGCGCGCTTAGCGCTAGCGCAACGTGCTTTGTACTTGGTGCGCTGCTTAGAGTTCAGCGCTCCTAGTGCTAGCGCACCGTGCTTTGTACTTGGTGCGCTGCTTAGAGCGCAGCGCTCCTAGCGCTAGCGCACCCGTGCTTTACACATGGTGCGCTGCTTAGAGCGCAGCGCACCTAGCGCTAGCGCACACGTGCTTTGCACGTGGTGCGCTGCTTGGGGCTGCATCTGAAGCGTTGCTTTATTTCAAAATTTAAATTTTAAACAGAGTTTTGCTTTGATTGAGGGAAACAAATGCCCCCCTACCGTTGCTCTCACATGGCCCATATGTGAGTGCAACGGTTGCAGCATCTGCGCCCTTGGATCAACTCAGAAGTTGAAAAGGCATCTCAGTGCCTATAAATATGACCCTTGGCCCTTAGGTTGATTTCTGTTCATCTTCCTTCTTGTTTTCTGAGAATTTTTTTTCTCCCACAGAGCATAGCACTTCATTTTATAAACTCTCTTAAGGACAGAACTCTATGAAAATTTAGGTAAAGATTAAATCTTTTAATAATCTAGGGTTTCACCCATTAACAGAGCTTTGCTCTTCATATATCTTTGATCTAAAGAAAACTCTTTTAGGGTTTCATCAACGGAGCTTTGCTCTCTTGAACCCATAGATCTAAAGAGATCTTTTCTTGGGGTTTCTTAGCCCAAGATCCGAGCTTTGCTCATAAAGAACTCTTAGAGTTTGTTCATAGATCTTGAAGATCTCAAAATTTTTCATTCATGTATAAAAATTGATTTCAATTTTCTGATGGATTATTCCATTATTTTTTCTAGAGCAAGGCTCTTGAGGAATTTTTATTCCTTCATCATTAGAACTTGATAGGTGTCATTCTGTTACAAAGCACTGCTCTCAAGGTGAGATTTACTCCTTAGCCCGAGGGACTTCTCATTAAATGAGAATCAATTGAGGATTTACTCATTTAATTGACAGTCTCATCAAATGATGTGGCAGTTTTATTAATGATGAACTATCATTTAGATTTTGTGGGTCCCCTTTGGTCCCTTTTTACTGCATTGCAGTGCGGTACAAATTTTTAAAGTACCAAGTGTCAGAATTTAAATTATAGCACTGACGGTTGACTTTTGTCCTTTTTCGCGCAGGTGACATGTCTTTCGATCGTTCTTTTCCATTTGTTCGTTCAAAGGGAGGATTCCCTGGAGCGCCTGTGGACAGGGAAGTCTTAGCATTGATCAGAGATCATGACCCGGAACATAAGAATCTTCATCTATGGGGCACATGGTACAATCAAATCGTTAAGGGTCAGTAGAGCTTTTCGTGCGTGGTACCCTCAGAGCCCAGCATGGCAATCCATTACATCGACTCACCCCCAGTGAACTATACCGTGGAAGAAGTCAACTGGACTTCGAGAGGTCTTCTTCAGCCTGCTATTGTTTCGATACCCGTTCATCCTCCAATGCCTTTGGATACCCTGGGGCGACGTATTTGTCAAGGCGAGTCGCGCCCGTGGGGACAACCATATATGATTGGCCTAACTCCTTGTCATCCAGCTGGCTATCTGCAATGGGCCTGCTATATTCTGTCAGCGAAGAAGTCGCAATTGCAGAGGCTTGGGTTCTATCCCACAATTTATGCTTCTCTTTTCTAGTATTCTACGGTTCCTGCCTGGTGGGTTAAGGCCTTTCTGGAGCAGTGGAATATTCCGACTCACATCTTCCTTTTTCTGGATCGAGAAGTATCAATCTCTTTAGAGGAATTTGCAGAAGTTTCCGGCTTACTGGTTATAGGGGAGCATTATGAGGAATTGCTTCCTATGGATGGATACATTTTCGGTGCCAAGTCAGTGATGACAGGCCTTACCTCAGAGAACACCATTCAACACCAATTCCCTAGTTTAATTAAAGTGTTGAATATTTATGAGGGCCTTTTCCTCGAATCTGGGAGCCGTGGGGTTAATTTTATGGATTTCATCGCTCGTTTTCTCCAGTCGGAAGTCCTTTCGAAGGAGGCCACTAAATTCGCCAAACTTGACGATCCTTTCGGCTTAGCTTTGGACAACCTGCCAACGGCGGAGGCAGATCAGAAGAGTTTCTTCCTCCCCAACACCCCAGTCATTTCTTTTACAGAGGTTGCAGTTCCTAGGATCGACGAGGAAACGTTCTTTTTGGGGTTTCTCGGGTTATAGCTGAGCTGGTTTGCGCTTCCGATGCACCCTCGCCGTATGAGGCCGTCTGTCTTCTATCCAGCTCACCGAATGGTTATTGGGGTGAAAGTGGCTGTTGGGGTCACTGGTTTAGCTCATTCGTATTACGGCCTCAGCCAAGCGGCGGATACCACTGAACCAGGAGTGTAACATGTGAACTTCTCGATGCATTACTTCATGTCATGGCTCGAGCTACATGCACTTGGCGTTTTCGGTATCCATAAAAGGCCTTCCTTCTATGACAGGTGTGGCTTCCCCCGGATTATGCAGCTAGTTGACGCATCCATTGTAAATCCGTCACTGTGGGAAGCTAGGGGTTTGCTCCTTCGTCCTCGCACGGTTGGAGATGGCATGACCTTTACCGACAAGATTCTAACTATCGGCAAAGAGTCCGCAACAACGGTGCAGCCATTGCGGAACACTTTTAAAGACGGAGCCTCTGTTTTGAAAGCTCGGGAAATTCTTCATTTATATTCCATCAGACCGGGCTTTCTCGTGTTTAGGAAAAATGATGCGGCATTATTCATGAGATACAACCCGCATCGTTTCGCCCAGCAGCTGAGCTATAATCAGGGAGTCCCGCTTGAGGCTTTCTTGGCAGAACCTGCTGCTATCGAAGAGGGAATGCAAAGCGTGCTGCATCATTTTATGCGCCTGAATACAGGGTCCAACTTCTTTATCAGCGAACCGAGCTGTGTTCCAAAGACCCTTAATGTGTATGTGGCCTGGTATCAACATTTAATGGGTGCCGTCATCAGGGAGGAGAAGCTATTGCTGCTTGATCGCAAGGGTACCGCTCCGGTCGGTAATCCAAATGTTCCTTTGAAGTGACAGACCATTGTCCGCCCTCCCTTAAGAGAAGTTGCTGCGGTCGAAGTCCCGCATGATAGGCCCGAACTACCGATACCCCATGCTCCCGTGGAAGAGGTGACCGTGGCGTCCCCGAGTCTGGCGTAGGTTCAGATATCGGGACTCGTCATCCTAAAGTGCCCACCAAGCGTAAGCTTGTGCTAGCTGTGAACGAAGATCGCTCGCAGAAGAGGAAGAAGAAGTCGATCCTCTCCGCCGACGTTGTATTTGGTCAGGAGCCTCATGCTCCTTATAGTGAGGGCTTGGGAGAATATGGGACCAAAGAGGGGTCTATTCATAGCGACGGACGATACTGATCTAGAGGCTGCTATTGCAGCTTCTGTACAATGAGCAAGACACAAAGCGGGATTGTCCATCCTCGCGCAATCAAGTAAACATCAGCCGTACCTTTTGTCATTGCATTATATTTTTTTATTATGTTTTGACTGACACTTTTCCTTTTTTAACAGGCATTTCCACTGTAGAGGCTCTCACGGCTTTCCTTAGGACCTTTGAGGAGGAGGAGAGGATTCGCGCTTCGCTGGGCGTCGGTATATTTCGGCTCATTGTGCCTTCATTCGCGTTTCTTATAGAAAATCTGACTCCTTTTATCTTATCACAGGGACTACAATGCCAATCCCACAGGATGATGCAGAGATGCTTCCAGGGCTGGATATCGAAGTCCCGACCTCCTCAGCACCACCGAAAGAGGCTTTACTTGAGCGACCGATGACGGATGCCATAACGGCTCCAGAGGTAATCCTTGGTGCGGACGATGACGTCCTCTTGACGGAGGTCTTGAGAAGATCAGCTCTCACGGCCCGGACGGAAAGGAAGCGTAGAATGCGAGCAACAAGGGAGCGTAACGCTGCCCTGGCCGCGGGTGCAGGCTTGAGCGCTGCTACTTCTGCCCCTACTCCTTCAGAGGGTACTTCGGACGCCTGTCTACCGCTCACAGACAGGCAGCACGTGCAGTCCGGGAAGCAGTTGAAAGAACGACCCAAGGTAATGTAACATTGAGTTCCTTTGCCAAAGTTTTAATCTTCAGATTCTCATATATCCTATCCTGCAGGGCCAAATCTTGATGAGTTAGCGGTAAGTGAGATGGCTGCAATCGTCGAGCCTGAGGTAGCCACTCTTTCTCAAGAGTCTGGCACTGTCCCTGTTGGAGTTAGTGCCCTCAGAGTCAATTATTGGATCACAGGCACGTGATTGCAATGATTGAGGGAGGACCTATCCCAGTAGGACAGTCTTACTCGAGATGATAGTATGCTATCTGGTTTATCTTTATCATCGTGTACTGCTTTAGGTGACCTGACATGTCGCTATTACACGTTGATAGAGCCCCTAGGATTCTTGCTTGACTACCGGCAGTATGATAGCGATCATATACGTGGGAGCTGGTAGTCTATAAGCACATCCTTAAATGGTCCCTAGTCGTAGGAGTTTCGAGACAGGGCATCGATACTCCATTAGTAGACTAGTGTATACAGTCGAGACCCCGACGAGGGGCGGTGGCCGGTCTCACAAGCCACTGGTGTCAGTTGGTTCACCTAAGATGTATACAGGTGCTCATTGGGTTATGAGTACACCGGACAGGACTCGCCGGGAACCTGCTAGTTGGTCTTATACCAGATGTCAGATAGCAGTTCCCTGGTGACATGTGTACAGGTTAGTTCATCGACCTGAGATCGTCATTTGTCTCGTGTGAGTTCCCACTGTGCTTTGATTACTACCCTACCACGGCTCAAAGGAGTCGTGCAAACAGGTTTTAGTTGGGTACAGTCCCGAGCCACATGGAGGCAGTGAGCGGATCTGCAGGGGTTCGTCTCTCCCGGTATTGGGGGTGAGGTCGCGCTGTGTCTAGGAGAGCCATTACACAAAGCCCTCGGCCGAGGCAGGAGATTTACTGGTAGGTATTCCAGTAGTATCTCAGGGTGTTCTGGGCTACGCTCCGACACGACTTGTACCGCTTTTGGGGGTCTGACTTTTACCAACCCCCTAGGCCCGCCATGCGATACTCATAGACGAACGGACCGGACTGTACGGCTATTGTCACTGACAGGCTCAGTTGGGTGTCGGGGTGAGCTTCCTCATCGACGTCCCATTTGGTCAATACCTGGTGGCCCGTCACGTATTGGCTTATACCTCTGACGTACTAGTGGTTAAATCCACAGCCAAGGTATTGACGAGTCTTTAGAGTCCACCACACTCAGTTACTCAAGTTTCGGGCGAAACGCTGTAGAGGCCGTATGGAGATATGGCAGGGTTCGATCAGATACGTGCGGTATTGCACGGATCGTGATCGGACGGTTTTTACTAGCCGGCTTTGGCTTAAGCCGGATTCTAGTATTTGATAGTGTAGTTTTGTCTCTTTGCATTTGTGTTCAGTGGGAATACAAATGCGGGCATGTATTTGCAGTAGCGGGGTTTTCCTGTAATTTATTATGGGATCGGTTTTCTGGGGTTGCCAGTTTGCATTCCGTTCCGGCCGGTTTTCCTTCATTCCTTCTCGGTCGGACTTTCTTGGTGGAGGGTGTTAATTGCAAGTTCGCAATTAACATTTAGTGGAGGGTTTTCTTGCAAGTTTGCATTATGATGAGACTTGTTTCATCATGAGATGCCTTTCTTGTCTATTCCATTCCTTTCATTTGATGGTTTGTGAAGGTGAAATGAGAGTGACCATTTTTGATAAATTATTATTCATTCTTTTTCCTTATATGAGAGAAGTTTTTCTTTTCTCTCTCCAATCTTCTTCATTCTTGGAGAGGGGCCGGCCACATAGGAGAGGAGAGAGGGTGAGATCATTTTGTAGGAGGAAAAACTTTGTTCATATTATTATTCCTTTGCTAAGTTGAGAGCATCATATTCCTCCATAGTTCTTTCTCTCATCACCACCTCCATCCATGGCAACTTCAAGAACCCTAAAGAGACAAGTTCACTACACTATTCTATAGCAAGCCTTGGACGCGTCGGCTAGCCAACTTCGCGCCCGAGTTGCCTCGGTCAAGAGGCGGGAGCCCGTAAAAGATTCCGGCTACGTGGTGCCCTTTCCGACGAGCGAGGAGGTGACGGAGATTCCGCGGGAGATCGGAGTGGAGACGAAGACCGAAGGACACGGATCGCTTGGTATACTTCTCACCCCATCTTTAGTTAGCTAGTATAGGTTAATGGTTTCGATCCTGGTAATTGTCCGCGGTAGCGCCGGTTTCCGAGTTAGGAAAAAAATTTTATTCCGCATTTTGGCCTCGAGCAAGAGGCTGGGGCGCTGCCGTGGCGCAACAGTCCCAATCGCCACTCTTTCCCCTTGCGGCTCCTTGCCATTGCCGGGCGCTGTGAGTATCATGACGATTCTCGTAGAGGCAGGGGATGAGGCTACGGGTGGCAAAACCATTCCGGTGGAGGTGGGTGAAGCAGTCGCTGCATTTAGTGACGCCCTTTTCGTGGTTTCAACCGGCGACTCACCAGGTAGATTTTGGGCCATTGCTTTCCATTTCATTCTGCAATCCCTTTTCAATCTCTTCTAACAGTACTTCTCTTGTTTCGGATGCAGGTGTGGTGAGCGTTGAGGTTGTGCCACCCGAGGAAGCATCTCCAGTTGCTGCATTGATAGTGGCCACCCCTTTGCCTTCTTGTTAGTTATATGTATGCCCTAGAGGCAATTACTATACATACGTTGTATATTGTAGTGGATGCTTGGACATCTATAGGGAGGACATTCTTGCTCGACATGATAGTATACTATCTGGTTACTCTTTATCTTAACATGTACTCTGATTGTCTCTATGTCAAATGTTGATAAAGCCTTTAGGATGAGTACTTGACTACCAGGACTATGATGCGGATCATACTAGTGGGGATAGTGTAGTCGCCAATTACATCCTTCAAATGTTCCTAGTCGTAGGTGTATCGAGACAGGGCATCGATATACCAGAGTAGACTAGCGTATGCGCTTCTTGACCCATATGATAGGCGATGGATGATCCCATATCCATTGGTGTTTGACATCAGAGAAGGTATACGGGTGCTCAGTGAAGACTGGGTACACTGGACGGACTCGCCGAGAACTTCCAGATGGTCTTATACCTCACGTCAGATGGCCGTTCTCTGGTGACACTGGTACAGGCTAGTCTGTTGACCCGAGATCATCATAGAGTCTTGTGTGATTCCCACTGTGCATTGATTTCCATCATACCACGTCCAAGAGGGTGTGCAAAATGGTGGCTTTTGGGTACAGTCCCGAATCACATGGAGGCAATGAGCGATAGGAGGGGATTCGTCTCTCCCGGTATAGGGAGTTGATGTTGCGCTGTGTTCGATTTGCTATAACTGGAAATACCTGGCCATGGTTGCTGAGATTTACTGGTAAGTGTTATCAGTAGTTTCTTGAACTCTTATGGACCTCATATCGACACGACTTATCAAGCTACTGGGGTCTGACGTTTACCACCCCTAGGCGAGATATGCGACATATAAGACGAAGTGACCGGACTGTACGGGAGTGTTACTGATTGGATGCACAGGAGAATGTACAGGCTTTCTTGTTGATCTTTTGATCGCTCAATACCTGGGTGGCTGTTACGTTTAGCCGACCGTTTGCAGCTTGTGGGTGTATGATATGATCATCACCTACTGCCGGCGTATTGACGATTCTTTAGAGTCCTACACAGAGCTTTCCTGGCTCAGGAAAAATGGAGTAGGAGCACATATGTGATATGTGCGGCACCAAGAACAATATGTGTATGTGATAATGTACTAGATTCTCGCGATATGTGATATCGGCCGGGTATATGTGATATATCCGGGTCATCAGATCAAGTGTTGATTCGATGAACTGATACAGATTATATTAGTCGGTTATTTATGAAATAGCCGGATTATCGGATCAATTGTTGATTCGATAATTTAATGTATAATTATATATTTGATATATTATATTACATTAACTAATATTAGCTCACTTAAATATTCTTTTTCTCATTCGGGTAATACATTGATATATATGTGATATATGTTAATTGTATTATTTTATTTTGTTATAATAAATATTGTATATGTGATATATAATATTGTAACATGTTATGGTTATAAATGCAACATGATTTGTGGAGTTTAAATATAGTTAGGGTTTGGATTAGGGTTAAACTTTCATGAAGCTTTCAAGAAGCTTCTTGAAGCTTTGATTTTGACCTTGATATTTTGTGATATTTTTGCAAAGATATTTCTTTAACCCAACCGAACCCTTTAACCATAATGAATTCTCTACATGGGTTAAGTCTTCATACTTAACCCATGGTTGCATTTCTAACCTCACTTGATTCATTATTAATCACAAAAGAGTTTTCTTCTTCTTCTTCCTTTGAGAAAAGCTTTCTAGCTTTTTCTAATTTGATGAAAATGAGTGAGAAATTGAAAACAAATGAGAGATAAATTCCTACTTCATCATCCTCATCTATTCTAGCCGCTTAGATTAGGGTGTTTGCTTTGTTAATACTTGATTAGCAAAGAAAGAGCTTGGGTTTGATTTTCTTCAAGGTAGATCATCTTAGTTATTGAAGATCAGAAGCAAGCTTGCATCTTTCTCTTAATGGAGCCTCTCTTGAGTCCGGGTACTCGATGATCACAGCGAAGGGACCTCAACACAGAGCTTTAGAAGTGAAGGATGGGACTACAAAGGTTGTAATCCATAACTCTTAGAAGTAAAGTTGTTAACTTGCTTTGTTTCGCCTAATCTCTAGTCTAAGATCTTGGTTAGGGTTGTTCGGCAAATGAAAAATTTGATTTTGGCATCGTGATGCCTTGTAGAACCTTGTGAATGTTATAAATCAAGCAGTTTAGTCTCATTTGATCGGTTGCCATAGGATTTTAATGTGATCAAAAGTCCGTCGCAATCACGTAGCATACGCGGATACTCGCCGGGTAAACTTAATAGATAGCTACGCCCCATAGCCCCGACTAAGTGACTGTAGGAGAACACCGTCGCCAAAAGCATCCGTTCGGGTGCTCGCGGTAGCGGTGTTCCGACTTAGTACACTTCGCCGACGGCATCCGGGGGTGCGGCCGTCTACTAAAGTTTGCGATGAGCATTCGATCAGAATGTCGGGAATCTTGTTGAATTGCCCGACTAGATATTGAAAGTGTTTTCGAGATCAAGACTAAAATGTGGGGTTTACAATTGTTCGGCATGAGATGTCTAAGGAATTCATTTGGTTAGGCATGCGATGTCTAAGGAGGTTGCGGATTCCAACTGTTGTAGTTTTACACTTTCTTTTCTGTGACCGTAAGCATAGTATGTGGTGTATCGCCGTTTTCGTTTTTATACATCAACGACAATCGAGATACGCATACTTGCTTACGTTGATGATATGAGATATTATATGTTGCTTTGATATGTTATATTGGATCGTCGCATCTTGAATAGCCGGGGGTTTTATGTGAGATGAGAGTTTTTCTTTTTCATTCATGTAAAATTCATTGTATGTAATATTCTTTTATTGGGGCATTTCCGGGCTGAGGATGATGTCACCATTGTATATTATTTACTTTTCCGCATTAGGATAGACCGGAGGCGGGGAGCACAAGTAACCGGGTTCTAGGGTCCAGTGGGAGACCATCTCGAGGAGTCGAGACCGGGTCTCCTAACTCTAGAACTGGGAGGGTTACTTGTCGCTCTCGTAGGGGTCTAGGGATGTGGGTTTGGCTATTCATCGCGACCGTGGAATCCGTGTTTTATAGAGGCTCGTATTAAAACACGGATCTCCTAGTATATCCTATATTTCATATATAATCTTCTGCTGCAATGTTCTGTGATGAGATCATATTACTGCCTGAGACGAATGTTTATATTATATATATGAGATATATGTTATATTGCTGATTTCGTTTCAAATCTGATACTTGTGAAGCATAATAAAATGGGACTTCATTAATGAGATTAATTAAAATAAAAGAAACCTAAAGATGTTGTAGAAACTTGCTTAAAACTTGGTAGCTCTAGTTCTTGCTTTGCATAGCGGTATTCCTTGTAGAATATCCGGCACCTTATTCGATAAGGAAAGAGCCGAGATCTCTTCACCGGGAGTGACCTCTTTAGCGAAACTTGCAGATACTACACACTCGGTTTATCTTTTGATTGCTTCTATAGTTTGGCTTTGCACAACGGTATTTGTGAAATATCCTGTACCTTATTCGATAAGGAAAAAGCTGAGATCCCTTCACCGGGAGTGACCTCTTTAGCAAAACTAGTAAAGGCCTAAAAAACACTCCATTTAAAATCACTCGATTCTACAACGATATCAAGTTCATTACGCAAAGGGTTTTCTTAAAAACCCGTCGTAGCCCTCCGTCATTTCAGATAAGTACTAGTTAGTATTCGTGCTACGTTTGTTGACTATGTTAAGGCGTAGTGTGCGGTAGCTGATTAGTGTTTATCTGTATAAGCATATGATGCGATTAGATTAGGGTAGTCGTGCGACTTTGTTGACTATGTTAAGGGTCGTGCGGGTGGGTTTAATTCAATCGGGAAATGACGGGTTGAACTTGACTAGCACTTATGATTTGTTGACTATGTTAAGGTCATATAGCTGCTAGGGGTAAAATATTATTGGGAATTTCATTTGTTGAAATTTGCAATGAGATTGCATACCTTCTATGAGATAGTTGGATCCCAATACCCGCTGCGAGTAAGAGTTACTCCTGAGAGAGTTTTACACATTACAATTAGCCGATCAAGTAGGTGTCTAGAAAGATGTTAACGGGGTTACGCCCCTGAGAAAATGAGGTTTATTTTAATTAGGTCCGTGCGAAAGCACGGGGAACCTCCCTTAAAGTACTGGCACTGGCCTTGCTGAAAGATTGGCGAACTTGTAGGGTGTAATTAATCCTGGCTAGTCTTTCCTTTTAGGGTTTGAAGGAAGATTTAACTAAAACAGTGGGAGCCATCCTGATTAGATATATTAATAACCAATCTAATCTTGTAAGAGCGCAAGCAGAGTGTTTTCTTCTCTCTCTCTTCTGGTTGCGACTATGTCACGCCTTAATCAAGATAATAATATGGATGTATTGACCGAACCCGCTTGTTATACTGCGCTAGGGAACGTTGGTCCCACTCCAACTTATAATTGTTATAAGACCGAGCAGGAAATAGGGGATTACCCGAATTCCCATGCCGCCCAAACGGAGAAAGTGCATGTTGATGCATCTTCTTCGAGTGTGTTCATTACCGAGAACTGTTTCTCAGTATATTTTACATCCATTGTATGAGATACCGGATCAGGATCCCACATATGTAATTTGTTATATGGGCTACAGATAGGTAGAGGACTGAGAACGGGTGATAAGTTTCAAGAGTTGGAAATAGTGCAAGTGTTGCAGCCATGTCTGTTGGCAGTTATCGCCCTGTATTACCAGAATACATTGATTCTGAACGAATGTTATTAGATACCGAACCTGATATACAAAATCATATCAGTCTCTTTATTTAATAAAGAAGGATATAATTTTGTATTGTTGGATAATGTTTTGAACATTTCCTATATCAAGAGTTGATCGGTTCAGGCACGTTATCTAAAAGCATAGACGTTCTAAATCAAACTACAGTTCTTAACGTACAGAACACACACAAGAGAAAGAGTTCAGAAATGAACGGATCCTTCTTGAGGTATTATAAACTAGGTTATATCAATGTGACCCGACTAGCGGAAGTTACATTTAGATCCATATTTAAATTAGTTTGATTTTACATCTTGTGAAACTTGCCGGCCATGTCACAAAGATAAGATGACCACAGCTCTGTTTATTGGAAACCGAGAAAGAGTTAGTGAACTCTTGGGATTGATACATGATGATGTATGTAAGGTCCTGATCAGTCGAAAATACTACATTTTTAACACGTCAATTTCCCTATCTTTTGCACTCATATAGAAGTGTTCGGCATTCATATAGCACATATTAGCAAAACATCCCTAAAACACCAGATTACATGTGTTATACTCTAAAACCGGCATTTTTAGGGAAATTGACTGTTTTTCATGGCATCGCATCATCCTTGTATTGCGCAACACTTGTTTCGAAGTCTGTGCAGGAAATTCCAGGAGAAAGGTCAAATTTGTATAAAATTGCTGATAAAAAATACTCCAACTCAAAGATCTGAGATCTGGCAATGATCTAGAAGGAATCGTGGGAATCATTATATCAGAAAACTATCATGGGGTCAACACAAAGTATATTGGGAAAATTGAAGCAGAGACCAAGCTATACGGCCGCGGATCCGCGGCCTAAGCCGGCTTGCGCCGTGGATCCGCGGTCATGTAACTGCCACTTCAGCCCATTTCAGCTGCAGATGTCTTCCCTCATTCAGAATACCTCATCAAGCCACTGCAATTTCTAGATTACTCCAGAACCTTCTGCCAGATCAGCAAGCCTTGGATTCAAAGCTAATGATGTCCTAGCTTCCAAAGCAAGCTTCACCTTAACTACCTTAAAAGCCTAGAAGCTTCTCCCTAACTACCAAGCTTATGAAAGAAGCTAAGCTAATCTAAAGCTTACAAGGGAAGCTAACCTAGACTAAGCTTACAAGGGAAGCTAACCTAATCCAATCTTCTTAAGGAAGCTAACTACTCTTAAGGCTATAAAAGGGACCCTAGGCTTCACTTCTAAAGGTTGTTCAACAATTCTCACCACAAGTTGAGTGACACAACTTGTGCCTCAAACCCTAACCCTAATCCAATCAAAAAGCCTAAAAGTTCAAGAACACCGAGTTTAATAGAAGCAAGAATCCTTCAAAGCCTTCAGAAGCGAAGCCGGACTTCATCAGAGCATGTGATCCAAGCCGATCTGCGACTCAAGGAGCCGAAGCGACGCCAAATTCGACGATCTAGTTCCTTCCTTTTGTACATTTCAAGAGAGTTGTAAGGAATTTGTCGATAAATAAAGTTGAAATTCTTTTATCTTGCTTTCTTTAAATTCAAGCATTATGATTCAATCTAGATTCTTGAATGTGTTCTTTGTGATGATGCTTGAGTAAACTCCGCTCGTGGAGGAGTCGAAAAAAATCAATAGATGATGAAGTTGATGAATCTTTAAACATTTTCTTAAGTCCTATAACATTTGTAAATTCTTGAAAATCGAATGATCGATGATCTAGTTTCGATGCGAAATGCTTTCTTGATTATTTTCGCACGGAGCTAGAGATCAACGATCGATCATTTGATTTCTTAGAAGCTATCTTGTGAATGAGATTCATCAAAAGGACAAAGGATAAGATGAGGAAACCCTAATTCTTCGCAAGATCCTTAATCCTAAATAAATCGTCATCGATCTAGCATCAATTCGTTAATGGATAAGAAAAGGTAATTGCTAATCTTCTTCACATCTATAGATTTAATCGACTCCTACGAGCTTCACTTCAATTCTTGAAACTTAAATCGATTGGAATTCTATCACTTCTTGATTCTTGATTTTTAATGCATTCTTGATTCTTGATTAGATCTAGTTGATTCTTGAAATTCATTGATATAAATCTTGAATCGTTTTCTTTTCTATTAAATTTTCAATTCAAAAAAAATAAATACGAATGAATCTCACAATCCCTGTGGACGATCCGCACTTACTAACGCGCTATATTCGACACCGTTATTGATTGCGGTCAAATATTTTTGGTTGTGATTTCTTTACAATTTCATACTACACAATCCGAAACCGAATCAATCAAATGGCGCCGTTGCCGGGGATCGTGCGCTAATTCATTCTTTATTGAAATTTGAATTGAAAGATATATTCCATTACAATTTTGAGATCAAAATTCGTGCAAATACTAAACGTGTTGTTGTGATTTGATTGCGAGGAAATCTGGAAGCTGTGGAACAAGTGAATTTTTTTTCAGAATATTGAAGGGGACTCAGGGAGCTAACAGAAGCTCTCTGTAAATTTTCTGTGCAGTGATCCCTTGAAGGCACTGCGATTCTACGGCATAAGCTTGCATCCGCGGCGGATCCGCTGCGTGCTGACGTCATCCTTGCACCAAAATTTCTCTGTAAACTTCTTACTTTCTTATCTCCTCCAATTAACAATTTTCTGCAGGCTTCTTTGCAAAAATCGCAGCGCCGCAAAATGCAATAAAAATTGTGCGTGTTTTTTGATTTTTGGTTGTTTGCATATTAATACGGAAATTAAGGGGAAAAGACCAAATCCAGATTAGGTGGGGAGTTCATTACCCTTCCTAAGCCCCAAAAATCACAAACATGCATCCGCATTTACCCTCATTAACTAAAAATGATCTAGAGATGACTCTAAGGACCGTCGTGCTCACTTAGGACAAGAGAAGGCCGTGTGTAATTCATTGATTATCCGCGTTTCTTTTGTGGTGTCTAAAGCAAGTGTGTCTAAGACTAGTGGTTATTAATTAGGCCCACTACTTACGTAGTGGAGTACCTTCCCACTTACCTGGCACTTACCTGGCCACTGGGGAGATAAAGAGGCAGTGGAGGATTTATCCTGCGACTTGTCTTTTGGCAGTTAGGAGCGGTCTAAAGCTTTGACCAAGGTGACCAATAGAATTAGGGTTTTTCTTGTTGCATTTGTTGTGATCGCATCATTTTTTCAAAAATCCGTCTATTTTTCAAAACAAACACCAAACACTTCATTCATTTCCCCTAATTATAAGTCACGCTGCCACTTGTACTAACCCTTTTTAGTGCAAGATAGGCTGGACACGAGATTCTAGTGCCCGTTTAGTCCGCGTCCCCCCGATCGACTCCGAAGTCGGTATTTTTACATTTACCTTTCCTTTACCCACCACCACACCCTCATCGATGGATCTTTCTCCATCAAACTTCTTTACCACTAATCTGCCGCTGTCCGTAGGTGCGCAGAATCCACCCCGCATCTCTCTCCAAGAGAGGTGCTATCCTATTCTAGGTCCTCTTTCGACCTGTCTCTCCATTCCACCAGCCAACGGGGATAATTTTGAGATTAAACCCCAATACATCAACCTTCTACCCAAAGTCCACGGTCTCGAGTCTGAGGACGCATACGTGTTTATCACAAAATTTGAAAACGTATGCGCACTGATGGGTACGTCACAACTTTCAGTGGATGCTATGCGTCTACGTCTTCTTCCATTTACCCTGTGCGATATAGCCGAGAAGTGGCTATACAACACTACCGCACATTCCATTACGAACTGGGAAGAATTCGTTGCAGCATTCCTTAAGAAATTCTACCCTATGCAAAAGACAGCTCGAGTCCGTAGCGAACTAAATCAATTCACCCAGCTTCCAACTGAACCATTCTCGAAATGCTTTGAATGCTTCAAGGATCTTTTGGTTCAATGTCCACATCATGGCATCCCGAGATGGGATTTGTGCCGAATCGTATATGAGGGCATTAACCCTACCACTAAACAGAACCTTGAAAACATGTGTCAAGGTACCTTTATAACCAAGGATGATGGGGAAGCTTGGAAATTTTTAGAAGAGTTCGCTGAAAAATCCTTACAGTGGGAGAGTGGAAACCAGTCATCATCTAGGGGTGGCGTACACCAAATTGATGTGTCCATAGGTGTTCGAGCTGAAATGGAAGCAATGCAAAACAAGCTCGAAGTTATGGAACACAAACTTTTAGCAGCCTCCCTAAATCCGATATTGCTCCCCAAAACTGTTAGTTGTATGTATGCCCTAGAGGCCAGTATTGTACAGATAATGTATATTATATAGGTTTCTTGGACATATATAGAGATGACTTTCTTGCTCGATATGATAGTATGCTATCTGGTTACTCTTTATCTTAACATGTACACTTGTCTCTTTAAACTGTCTAATAGTTACATGTTGATAAAGCCCTTAGGATGTGTACATGACTACCTGGACTATGATGCAGATCATACTAGTGGGGACATGGTAGTCCATAAGTACATCCTTCAAGGTCCCTAGTCGTGGGTGCATCGAGACAGGGCATCGATATACCAGTGTAGACTAGCGTATATGCTTCTCGACCCATGAGATGGGCAATGAATGATCCCATATCCATTGGTGTTTGACATCAGAGATGGTATACGGGTGCTCAGTGGAGACTGGGTACACTGGACGGACTCGCCGAGTGTTGCGCCACGGCAGCGCCCCGGCCTCTTACTCGAGGCCAAATTGCGGAATCAAAATTTTTCCTTGCTCGGAAACCGGCGCTACCGCGGACAATTACCCGGATCGTTAACCATTAACCTACGCTAGCTAACAAGAGATGGGAAGAGAAGTATACCAAGAGATCCGGTCCTCCGGTCTTCTCATCATCGCCCCGATCTCCCGCGGAAAGTGTAGTCTCCATATCGTCGCCTCCTCGCCGGAAAGGGCACCACATCGCCTTCGTCTTTTACGGGCTCCCGCCTCAATACCGAGGCAACTCGAGCATGAAGCCGGCAACTCGACATGCTCAAGATATGCTGTAGGAAGTGTAGTGTAGAACCATAGTCTCCTTTGGGGTTTGTTGTTGCCATGATGGAGGATTGGGGTTAAGAAAAATGGTGCTTTCATTTTTCTAAAACAAGAAGAAGAAGGAGATGAAGAATTCCTCACATAATCAAGATGAACTCTCTCATTCTTTTTCTTTCTCTCTTTCTTTTTCTTCCTCTCTCTTTTCTCATAACCATGAAAGAATTTCTTCAAGTGAGAATGAGAATGGTGGAGGAATGAATATCATAACACAAAGGGAGGTGAGTGTAGGAGCATTCAAGAGGTGACCACATCCAAGGTCAAAGAAAACATCAACCATGCTTAAAACACTATGCACTCCATAACCTTTCACTTCTCATATCAATCAAGTGATGGATGAAAGAAATGAAATCTATCATAATCTAACTTTATGCAAAAAAAACCCCACAAAGTGTAATTTGCAAAACTGCAAATTACCCCCTCCATCAGAAAAGTCCGGCCGGGAAAGAACAAAGGAAAACCGGCCGGAACGGAATGCAAACTGGCAACTCCAGAAAACTGGTCCCGTAATAAATTACAGGAAAAACCCCGACACTGTGCATACACACCTGCATCTGTATTCCGACCGGATACAAATGCAATGAGACAAAATCTACACTGTACTAGACTGGGACCGGCTTAAGCCAAAGCCGGCTAGTAAAATCCGTTCGATCCTGATCCGTGCAATACCGCACGTATCTGATCGAACCCTGCCATATACCTATACGGCTACTAGTACAAAACTGTCCGATCCTGATCCGTGCAATACCGCACGTATCTGATCGGACCCTACCATATCTCCATACGGCCTCTACAGCGTTTCGCCCGAAAGCTGAGTAACTGAAAGTGTGGTGGACTCTAAAGACTCGTCAATACTATGGCTGTGGATTTAACCACTGGCACGTCAGAGGTATAAGCCAATACGTGACGAGCCACCAGCTATTGACCAAAAGGGACGTCGATGAGGAAGCTCACCCCGACACCCAACTGAGCCTGTCAGTGACAATATCCGTACAGTCCGGTCCGTTCGTCTATGAGTATCGCATGGCGGGCCTAGGGGGTTGGTAAAAGTCAGACCCCCAAAAGCGGTACAAGTCGTGTCGGAGCGTAGCCCAGAACGCCCTGAGATACTACTGGAATACCTACCAGTAAATCTCCTGCCTCGGCCGAGGGCTTTGCGTAATGGCTCTCCTAGACACAGCGCGACCTCACCCCCAATACCGGGAGAGACGAACCCCTGCAGATCCGCTCACTGCCTCCATGTGGCTCGGGACTGTACCCAACTAAAACCTGTTTGCACGACTCCTTTGAGCCGTGGTAGGGTAGTAATCAAAGCACAGTGGGAACTCACACGAGACAAATGACGATCTCAGGTCGATGAACTAACCTGTACACATGTCACCTGGGAACTGCTATCTGACATCTGGTATAAGACCAACTAGCAGGTTCCCGGCGAGTCCTGCCCGGTGTACTCATAACCCAATGAGCACCTGTACACATCTTAGGTGAACCAACTGACACCAGTGGCTTGTGAGACCGGCCACCGCCCCTCGTCGGGGTCTCGACTGTATACACTAGTCTACTAATGGAGTATCGATACCCTGTCTCGAAACTCCTACGACTAGGGACCTTTTAAGGATGTGCTTATAGACTACCAGCTCCCACGTATATGATCGCCATCATACTGCTGGTCGTCAAGCAAGAATCCTAGGGGCTCTATCAACGTGTAATGGCGACATATCAGGTCACCTAAAGCAGTACACGATGATAAAGATAAACCAGATAGCATACTATCATCTCGAGTAAGACTGTTCTACTGGGATAGGTCCTCCCTCAATCATTGCAATCACGTGCCTGTGATCCAATAATTGACTCTGAGGGCACTATCTCCAACAATCTCCCACTTGCACTCAAGGCTAATTATTGCGATGTCGCATACTCACAGCCCGTGTGATACCGAACACCCAACTCCTCTACTAGTCAGTCTCACAAAACCTGTTTGCGAAACTATTGCGTTCGAGGAATAGCCTCAGTGAGTGGATCCGTTGTGATGTTTCTTTCTATGTCTCTCTATATCTCAAGTTTGCGGAGAAAGCCATCTCCCGAAATGAGCAATACCTGTCTTGGAACGTCTGGATGTCTGATGGGACCTAGTTCATAAATGAACTCCAAATCCAAACTTCTTAGACTGTATCGTTAACTGAACTTAATCAGTATCCTGCGCCATGCCTCCCTCAGTATTGCCTTGGACCACCTGTCCAAAATACTGCCCCTCGTCAGAGGGAGAACTATAACTCTGACAACCTCCTTGTCGTCCATGTCACCTTGGAAGCCTGGAGTGATAACCGTCTCCTAAAGGAGACAGCCGTTATCATATCCCTAGAACATTCACTTATGTTCTATAACTGCTTCCCACTGTTCCTCCAGGATTGGATCAATATCAACTTATTGCACCTACTGCAAGAACAACATCTGGTGTGGTACTTGACATCTCATGATTGACTCAATTGCCTAAGCAAGTGATCTGTCAATCATGCGTATCCCTCTCCCCTTTAGTCTGTAAGACACCTTTAGAGAGGGTGACTCCATTACTTGCAGGTACACTACCGTGCCAGGAGTCGTCCATTCTAAATACTCTTAGAATGCTGTCAAAGTACCCTGATTGGGAAACCACCCAAATCTAGATCTAAAACCATAGATCTAGTAACCAGTATGTCTGATATAATGTCCAAGTCCCTTGTGGAGAAAACACTGTGTGACGACCAAAGTATAACCGATCGTAGTATAGGAATATCACTTCCTACTACCTTCTCAACAGATCCATCCCCTATTCTGATGACGTCAAACCCATGACTGTCACATCAGAAACAGATGATCTTACTCCGCTATATCTGCTTTAGTCTATAAATAGACATAAGCACAAAGTCCACCAATGCTTCCGCTGCTCCCACTGACTACGACAACCCTCTGCCAGAGTCATATAGACGTGCACTTCTAAAGCTAGTTTAGAACGACGCTATACTCATCCTCCTGCCGGGTCTCGCAGCCTGGAACAACAACAATGGCAAGTGTGGGTAAACAAGAACTTCCCTGTCACCGTCATTGAGGCTACCGGAGTACCTCTCGGGTGCCTGAAGTTACCCACCTTATATGCGGAGTGGCCAATGGAATGTCAAATCAGATTGAATCTTTAGGTTCCTTATTAAATCTTCAGTAATCGTTTGCGGTTCTGGAATCACTTCCAGTTCTACCATACTCCCACTGCTGTTTTTGAAAAAATCTATTTTTTTAATAAAACTGTGGCGAGTCTAGAACAATATTTCTATTGATCTGCCAGATGGTAGAAAGTCAACCCTCGTCATAGCCTGGGTCAACCCACAAACAGCCATTACAGAAACGTGCCTTGAGTTATCCGGAGTCTGGTTTTAAGCATAAGCCGGACAACTTCCCGTACCTTAACATCGTTAAGATATGAACTGTTCTATATCCAATATAGAAACAGAGGCACTGATTCAATTGAACCAGATTCAAATCATGCAGCTGTCTCCAGTGCATGTCAACTAAATGGAGAGAGGCCGATCAGCGTTACTCAACTTAGGAACGCTTCCAATTATGAGTATCCTGAAAGAGAAGCAATCTGTCTTCATCATTACTATCAACTGAATACCATACACAAGTATCTACATCTTCGATCTCTTTGAAGAATCCCGATACTTGCTACACCTGGTTCTCTACTCTATTCAAATACCTATAACTCCTCAAAACTTAGACCCTGTGTTTCCACGAAACAGCTGTCTAAAATCTAGAGAAGTCATAAGTAAACCGAATATAGTACGAGGACCAACCCCTCTGTCCTGATGGACACTGGACAACATACAATACTCTGTATAAGTCCGCTGAGTCTAACAACTCTTTCACTGTGTGTCGTAGGTCGAAAACTGTACTTATGGTTAAGAAGAATTACACCGCTGTTTAATGCTCCTTACCTAACCATCCACTGATATAGGTAAATGTCATCGACATAATATCAAAAAAGGCATATCTCACTCTATGAAAATAGACGTACAGATATATCAATTTGAAATTGGTGCATAACCGCGGATATTCAAAACCAAATAATTGCCGACCGGCAAACAACCCAGGTGACTTCCTCAAATATCACCGATTACAACGAATCCCGATATAATGAGGATGATCACCCAATTCCCAATAACTTACTCCCACTCATCATCTGTAAAACCATACAGATGTGAGAATCATACCTGGTAAATACATACCCTGGAATAAGTGTCTAATCGGGAAATCAGTTTTCTTTTAACAGTACACAGTGAAACTGAAACATTGTAATGTTTCTGTGGGGTATTCTGGTATTCCTAGTAATGCCTCTACCATTATCCAGATTCACAACTATAACCGTATAATTCTTTGCCACCTGTCCAAATCCCTTTATATGTCTTTAGTCATTACCGTCTGCACACCCCTTTAGGACAATTGGTTTTCTTCCTTCCCTACCGTTCGGCACCAGCCTATGGTTTGGAAGAAGACTATCCAATAAGCATAAAGGGTGTACTGTCCTAATCCTAGGAGCACTCGCAATGCGAGAGAAGGTGAAGATAAAAGACACCTGAATGTACTTTATTCCTATTTCTCCTGAACCAGAATCCATCCCCGAACTGGAACAAGTTCCTTTCGAGTTCGTATATAACCATACGATGGAGTATCCAAATAAACTGTGGATCTTCGTAGTGATACGGAGTGTCCTGGAGAAATACAAAGGTGATTTAGGATTGGCGAAGAAATACTTGGTTCGGTCGTGAATAGCAGTCGCAATTTACTTTGCCCTCTTACTAATCCCTTTCTTTGTCTTAACTCAATACCTTCTGTACACCATCGTTATGCTAATTGGTTTTCTTCATTCCCCACTGTTCGGCACCAGCCTAAGGTTTGGAAGAAGACTATCCAATTTGCGTAATAGGTGTACTACTCCTAAACCAAGGAGTACTCGCAACCTGAGAGAAGGTGAAAAGAAAAGACAACTGAATAGTCCTATCCGTTTTCTCCAGAACCAGAAACCATCCTCGAAGTCCTTCGAGTTCGTATCTAACCATACGATGGTTTTGTCCAATGGAAGTGGACGTTCGCGGTAATACGGGGTGCCCTGGAGAAAAGGGTAAAAGTAGGAGTGGCAATGAGGTCTGCAACTCTGACAATCCAAAAGCCAGTGTTAAGAAGGTTCGGTCAACTTGGTCACTGAGTCATAGTCCAGGGTCGGGTCAATGGTCGCTGCCAGAGAGAGAGAGAAGGAACACTCAGCGTGCACTCTAACCTAGATCAGAATGGTTACCACTTTGTCTAATCTGGAAACCTCCCACTGTACCTCAAATTCTCCTCCAAACCTGAAAGAAGAACTAGTCGGGGCCACCCGAGGAGTAAACTAACTCATCAGTGGGAATCGGGATCCAACTATCATCGCATGATAACTTGACGGAATCCACTCAAGTCACCACACTCCAGAAGGTATGCGCATGCTTGGCAAGTTTCAGTTCTTTTGAAACTCCCGATATTTGTTTTTACCCCTAGGACTCAAGTGACCTTGACGGAGTCAACAAATCAAAGAGTCCTAGTCAAGTTCAACCCGTCATTATCTGGATTGCATTAAACCCACCCGTACGTGCCCTTGACGGAGTCAACAAGGCCGCACGACTGTCCTAACCAATCCCACTTATGCAACAAACAAGCACCACTTAGCTACCGTACACTACGCCTTGACGGAGTCAACAAACGCAGCACGAATACTAAATAATACCCATAAGAAATGACGGAGGGCTACGAATGGTTTTTGGCGAAAAACCTTTAACGTAATGAACTTGATATCGTTGAAGGAACTGCATAGCCTTTTTAGAAAATATAGTGACGAAAACCTTTACTAAAGAGGTCACTCCCGGTGAAGGGATCTCGGCTCTTTCCCCGTAGAATGAGGTGCAGGATATTCCAACTGAATACCACGATGCAAAGCAAAAGTAATCGGCTATATTGAAGCTATTGCCCTGACGCAAACTTCTGTCCAAGGGGTCACTCCCGGTGAAGGGATCTCGGCCCTTGCCTCGTCGACTGAGGAGCAGGATATTCCAAATGAATACCACGATGCAAAACAAAAGTGAACGTCCTTGCAATAACAGCTTTTTGAAAAGTGTTCCAACAACATCAGAATAGGTTTGTTTAAACTTGCATTGATCCGAATCAATGCAGTCCCATCAATTGATCACACCACAAAGAACGAAAATATACTGACGTACGTATATGCCATCCGCATTCGCCACTGGGTCCCGTCATCACCCGTTAGGTTAGCTAACTAACGGCAGAGCGGGGACTGGACTAGCGCGGGTGTAAAACATATACAACATCTACTAATATATATATACCAATATATAGTATTTCGCTCAAGGCGTGAATAAAATGCAACATCACAGAAATGTACAGCATCACAGAACAATACAGATATCTGGAAACCCCGGGTTTCACAGAGCCGCTGCTTAAACCCGACGTTCCCCTGGTCGTGTGGATAGCCTGTGCAATGAAATCCTAGACCCCTACGGGCGCGGCAAGTCACCCGCCAAAACCTGAAGCGAGGCAGCCCCCTTCAGCACCGTGAATGGACCACCCAGCACTTCACGGAATCCGGTAACTTGGGCACCCCTCCTGGGTCAGCCTGTACCCCCTACGAGTGCGGCGAATAGCCCGCCAATCCTGGACTGAAGCCCCCTCCGTCTCAATGCCCTGAGATGTGGGCCCGTTGCCCTCCAGAACCCGGCTATCCGTGCACCCCTCCGCGGGGTAACCCTAGTACAGAAAGTAAAATATACATACACCGGGTACATCGACCGCAACCAGGTCGTGCCCCAAAAGAATAATACAAACAGGCAGTGACGGCAGTCCACATGTCGGACGCTCGCCCCGCAATATCAAATGTACATAATACAACAAAACTGTACTAGCATTGCATCCAGGCTATCCCCCACGACCGATCCGCAACAACACAGCATAAACATAGAACATCAACGTGAAAGTCACGTTCGCAAATCCGTCTAACCGGGCTATAGCAGTCAGACCGGATTTACCGATCGAGTGACATTCACGGTCGCAGATATAATGTAAATACTGTGAAATAATGTGTTTAAAATTTTCCGATCAATCAAACAATTAACAAGTGGGCCCCTAACCAATACTGTAGCAGTCACAGAAAACCTGGACCCAAATTTAATATCCCAAAAGCCCCAAAATCAAGTATAAGACAATCTGGAGAAAAATGGTACAGTGAGTAATTTAAACGGCGGCGGAAGAGCGGCCAAAGCACTGCTTTGGCCGCGCTTCCGCGGTGAAAATAAGGAATCATGTTACCAATTTTTTCCAGATCTCTTATATTTCCCTGCAAAGCATTCTGAGACCACCTGAAAAATTTTTAGACTTCAAAAAATTTCGACAGAAACTGATGTGCTTGAAATACGAGTTTTCGGGATTTTGTTCGATCGGAAACGTAAAACACATTAAACGAAGCTAGGTAAGGTTAATGGCGTGGCTCTGATACCATGTTGCGCCACGGCAGCGCCCCGGCCTCTTACTCGAGGCCAAATTGCGGAATCAAAATTTTTCCTTGCTCGGAAACCGGCGCTACCGCGGACAATTACCCGGATCGTTAACCATTAACCTACGCTAGCTAACAAGAGATGGGAAGAGAAGTATACCAAGAGATCCGGTCCTCCGGTCTTCTCATCATCGGCCCGATCTCCCGCGGAAAGTGTAGTCTCCATATCGTCGCCTCCTCGCCGGAAAGGGCACCACATCGCCTTCGTCTTTTACGGGCTCCCGCCTCAATACCGAGGCAACTCGAGCATGAAGCCGGCAACTCGACATGCTCAAGATATGCTGTAGGAAGTGTAGTGTAGAACCATAGTCTCCTTTGGGGTTTATTGTTGCCATGATGGAGGATTGGGGTTAAGAAAAATGGTGCTTTCATTTTTCTAAAACAAGAAGAAGAAGGAGATGAAGAATTCCTCACATAATCAAGATGAACTCTCTCATTCTTTTTCTTTCTCTCTTTCTTTTTCTTCCTCTCTCTTTTCTCATAACCATGAAAGAATTTCTTCAAGTGAGAATGAGAATGGTGGAGGAATGAATATCATAACACAAAGGGAGGTGAGTGTAGGAGCATTCAAGAGGTGACCACATCCAAGGTCAAAGAAAACATCAACCATGCTTAAAACACTATGCACTCCATAACCTTTCACTTCTCATATCAATCAAGTGATGGATGAAAGAAATGAAATCTATCATAATCTAACTTTATGCAAAAAAACCCCCACAAAGTGTAATTTGCAAAACTGCAAATTACCCCCTCCATCAGAAAAGTCCGGCCGGGAAAGAACAAAGGAAAACCGGCCGGAACGGAATGCAAACTGGCAACTCCAGAAAACTGGTCCCGTAATAAATTACAGGAAAAACCCCGACACTGTGCATACACACCTGCATCTGTATTCCGACCGGATACAAATGCAATGAGACAAAATCTACACTGTACTAGACTGGGACCGGCTTAAGCCAAAGCCGGCTAGTAAAATCCGTTCGATCCTGATCCGTGCAATACCGCACGTATCTGATCGAACCCTGCCATATACCTATACGGCTACTAGTACAAAACTGTCCGATCCTGATCCGTGCAATACCGCACGTATCTGATCGGACCCTACCATATCTCCATACGGCCTCTACAGCGTTTCGCCCGAAAGCTGAGTAACTGAAAGTGTGGTGGACTCTAAAGACTCGTCAATACTATGGCTGTGGATTTAACCACTGGCACGTCAGAGGTATAAGCCAATACGTGACGAGCCACCAGCTATTGACCAAAAGGGACGTCGATGAGGAAGCTCACCCCGACACCCAACTGAGCCTGTCAGTGACAATATCCGTACAGTCCGGTCCGTTCGTCTATGAGTATCGCATGGCGGGCCTAGGGGGTTGGTAAAAGTCAGACCCCCAAAAGCGGTACAAGTCGTGTCGGAGCGTAGCCCAGAACGCCCTGAGATACTACTGGAATACCTACCAGTAAATCTCCTGCCTCGGCCGAGGGCTTTGCGTAATGGCTCTCCTAGACACAGCGCGACCTCACCCCCAATACCGGGAGAGACGAACCCCTGCAGATCCGCTCACTGCCTCCATGTGGCTCGGGACTGTACCCAACTAAAACCTGTTTGCACGACTCCTTTGAGCCGTGGTAGGGTAGTAATCAAAGCACAGTGGGAACTCACACGAGACAAATGACGATCTCAGGTCGATGAACTAACCTGTACACATGTCACCTGGGAACTGCTATCTGACATCTGGTATAAGACCAACTAGCAGGTTCCCGGCGAGTCCTGCCCGGTGTACTCATAACCCAATGAGCACCTGTATACATCTTAGGTGAACCAACTGACACCAGTGGCTTGTGAGACCGGCCACCGCCCCTCGTCGGGGTCTCGACTGTATACACTAGTCTACTAATGGAGTATCGATACCCTGTCTCGAAACTCCTACGACTAGGGACCTTTTAAGGATGTGCTTATAGACTACCAGCTCCCACGTATATGATCGCCATCATACTGCTGGTCGTCAAGCAAGAATCCTAGGGGCTCTATCAACGTGTAATGGCGACATATCAGGTCACCTAAAGCAGTACACGATGATAAAGATAAACCAGATAGCATACTATCATCTCGAGTAAGACTGTTCTACTGGGATAGGTCCTCCCTCAATCATTGCAATCACGTGCCTGTGATCCAATAATTGACTCTGAGGGCACTATCTCCAACACCGAGAACTCCCAGATGGTATTATACCTCACGTCAGATGGCAGTTCTCAGGTGACACTTGTACATGTTAGTCTGTAGACCCGAGATCATCATAGAGTCTTGTGTGATTCCCACTGTGCTTTGATCTCCACCTTACCACGTCCATGAGGGCGTGCAAAACGGTGGTCTTTGGGTACAGTCCCGAGTCACATGGAGGCAATGAGCGATAGGAGGGGTTTCGTCTCTCCCGGTATTGGGGGTTGATGTTGCGCTGTGCTCGATTGGCCGTAACAGGGAAGTCCCTGGCCAGGGCTGATCAGAGATTTGCTGGTAAGTGTTACCAGTAGTTTCTCGACCCGTTATGAGCCTCACATCGGCACGACTTATCGGTTATTGGGGTCTGACGTATACCACCCCTAGACTTGATATGCGGCATATCAGACGAACAGACCGGACTGTACGGTAAGTGTTACTGGTTGGATTCACAGGAGTGTGAGCGGGCTAGCTCGTCGATCTTCTGATCGTTCAATACCCGGATGGCCGTTACGTTTAGCAGACCGCTTGCGGCTTGTGGGTGCTTGATATGATCATCATCTGCTACCGGCGTACTGATGAGTCTTTAGAGTCCTACACAGAGGTTTCTTGGCTCAAGAGAAACGAAATAGGAGCGCATATGAGATATGTGCGGGAGCGAGAATAATGCGTGTATGTGATACCGTATTTCATTCTCGCGATGAATGTATCGATTGGTTATATGCGATATAACCTAGATATCGAATCAAGGATTGATTCGATAAGCCGATATATAGGATACTAGTCGGTTATATGTGATATGACCGGATCGTTAAATCAAGTGTTGATTTAATGATTTAATGTATAATTATATATTTGATATATTGCTTTGCATTAACTAGTATTGGTTCATTTTAAAATGATTTTCTCACTTGATGCACATTGTATATGTGATATATTTTTTGTGCACTTGTTTGTATCATGTTTGATGATACTTGCTCACTTGGGTTTGTGTAAAGATTAAACCATGGTTATATGGATGGTTAGGGTTTTGATTATTTACTTAGTTATTTATTTATTTATTCATTTTGGATATTATTAAGAATGGTGGCTTATTTTGTTTCTATGTTGAAGCTTCTTGAAGCTTTGACAAAGTCCACCATTCTTATCTCATCCTTAACCCTAACCATTCCAACTAACCTTAGTTTAATCTCTACACTTGACCATGGTTAAGATATGATAAGTATTCATATTAGTTTCATTTTTAAATAAGAAACTTATCATATTCTTTCTTCTTCTTCATCTTCTTCTTCAAGAAAAACCTTGCCTTCATCAATGGCAACTTGAGCAAAAGTGAGAGAAATCCAATTCTAAAGTGAACCCACCTCCTATTTCTTCACCCTCTACCTCTTGCCAAGTTGTTTTGGGTGTTTTCTTCACAAGTTTCACAAATTTGTGAAGTCGGAGCTTGAACTTGTGATGCCTCGACGTAGATCATCTTCGGCACGAAGCCGACGACCTAGTCCGCCCATTTCTCCGATGAAGCCGACGATTGAGTTCAGGATGCGAGATGGACAGCGAGAGGAAGCCTATGTGGAGCTAAGGAAGTGGAGAACCGGAGCTACAAAGGTTGTAGCCTCTCTCCTTTAGTTAAGATGTTAACTAGTTTCGTGTTTCGCCTAAATTTCTAGTCGACGATCCGTATTAGGGTTTCTCGGCACCGTAAAATTTGAAATTGGCATGGTTGATGCGTTGTGAGACCTCTTGAGAGTGCCTAGGAACCCTACAGTGGTATCAGAGCCTAGCTAGAGCCTTAGGCGAAGTCCGGACGGAGTTTGAAGTCCGATCGAACCGAAACCCTAATATCAAAGTTGCTCTTTGTACATTTTTTAAAAACTGGGGTTTTTCCAAATTAAAAATATGCAGAAAATTCAGCAGGACTTTCTAAGAATTACTGTGAAATACGATCACCCAATTCATCCAAAGTGCGGCGGAACCGCGGCAGAAGCCTGGCTTCTGCGGCGGTTCCGCGGCCGTATGATGACGTCACCCACCCTATTTTGCACAGTAACTTCTTTTATTCAGTGCTGAGTTCTCTGGGAATTTTTAATATTTATTCAAGAGTTGAGTATTCTGGGTTGTATTGGGGACTCGGCATTTCGATCGGATTATCGAATTTTGTCTTAGTGCTTTCCGGATAATTTTTTGAATATGTTAAAAAGTCCGACCGGATATAAATACCCAACTTTTCCCCTGCCGGAAAATATCCAAATGTTGGATTTTTGTGTGGTTTAAGGACGTTCTGAGTAGTGCAAGTAACGCGATGGTCCCTCTAGAAGACAACAAACCTTAACTCGATTATGTGACCGTCTTGAACTGCCCTTTGAACCTTCGGGTTTGGGGCAGTACGGCGTGCCACATGTGAGGCGTTGGCTTGACCCCTGTACGGCTGGACCGTTGGTACTGAGGCATGAAGTGAATGTCTTTGAACCTATTTCATGTGTTGGATGGTTTCGGGAAAACTTGGGTGTTCAAATGTTCGATCGGAAAGTTTAATATATATTCTATTTATCCGGAATGGGATACAATAATTGGAATTCACAAACAGTTATGAGATAACTGAATGAATGTTATAAATCTAGCGGTTTAGTCTCATTTGATATTGAAAAGAGTTTTCGATAATGGGACTAAAATGCGGGGTTTATAACTGTTAGGCATGTGATGTCTAAGTATTTCATTTGATTAGGCATGTGATGTCTAAAAGGGTTGCGGATTCCAACTGTTGTAGTTTTACACTTTCTTTTCTGTGACCGTAAGTGTAATATGTGATATCGCCGGTTTCGTTGCTATATGTCAACGACAATTGGGATGCGCATATTTACTTATGTTGATGACATGTGATGTTATGTGTTGCTGGATATGTTATATTGGATTGTCGTGTTTGAATAGCCGGGGGTTTTTATGTGAGATGAGTGTTTTTCATTTTCATTCATGTAAAAACTTGTATGTAATATTCTTTTATTTGGGGCACTTCCAGGTTGCGGAAGTTGTCACCTTTTGTATATTATTTACTTTTCCGCATTAGGATAGACCCAAGGAGGGGAGCACAAGTAACCGGGTTCTGGGGTCCAGTGGGAGACCAACTCGAGGAGTCGAGTCCGGGCCTCCTAACCCTAGAATTGGCAGGGTTGCTTGCCGCTCTCGTAGGGGTCTAGGGGTGTGGGATTGGCTATTCATCACGACCGTGGAATCCGTGTTTTATACTGGCTCGTATTGAAAACACGGACGTCCTAGTATATCCAATGTTTCATATGTTCCTTCTGCTGCGTTATCTGTGATGTGATCATGTGATGTTCTGTGATAGATACTTTATATAGTATATATGATATATTATATAGACGTTACTTATGTTTTGCACCCGCACTAGCCCTGCCCTGCTCTGTCGTTAGTTACCTAACCTAACGGTGCACGAGGGGACATCGAGGCGAATGCGGATGGCATAAGTGTACGTCGTATTTATCTGTGATGTTTAGGTATTTAAATGATGGGACTTCATTAATGTGATTAATGAAAGAAAAGAAACCTAAGATGTTGTAGAATCAAATTTTAAATAAAAACAGGTAGCTACAGTTTTTGCTTTGCACAGCGGTATATGTGATATATCCTGCACCTTATTCGATGAGGAAAGGACCGAGATCCCTTCACCAGGAGTGACTCCTTTAGCAATAACTGGCAGATGCTACACACTCGGTTTGTTTTTGATAGCTTCTATAGTTTCTGCTTTGCACAGTGATATATATGATATATCCTGCACCTCATTCGACGAGGAAAGGGCCGACGATCCCTTCACCGGGAGTGACCCCTTTAGCAAAACTAGAAAAGCCTCAAAATCACTCCATTTCAAAACTTCATTTGATTCTACAACGATATCAAGTTCATTACGCAGTAGGTTTTCAGAAAAACCTGTCGTAGCCCTCCGTCATTTCAGATAAGTACTAGTTAGTATTCGTGCTGCGGTTGTTTGGCATGCGTCAAGGCGTAGTGTACGGTAGCTAACTAGTGCTTATCTGCTAGCATACGATGCGATTGGATTAGGGTATTCGCACGGCGTTGTTTGGCATGAGTCAAGGGTCGTGCGGGTGGGTTTAATTCAATCAAGAAATGTACGGGTTGAACTTGACTAGCGGACTATGGGTTGTTTGGCATGCGTCAAGGTCATAGCACGCTAGGGGCAAAATATTATCGGGAATTTCAAGTGTTGAAATTTGCAATGAGATTGCATACCTTCTATGAGATAGTTGGATCCCGATACCCACTGCGAGTAAGAGTTACTTCTGGGAGAGTTTTACACATTACAATTAGCCGACCAAGTAGGTGTCTAGAAAGGTGTCAAAGGGGTTACGCCTCTGGGAAAACGAGGTTTTACATTAATTAGGTTCGTGCGAAAGCACGGGGGACCTCCCTCAAAGTACCGACACTGGCCTGGCTGAAAGATCGACGAAGTTGTAGGGTGTAATTAATCCCAGCTAGTCTTTCCTTTTAAGGTTTGAAGGAAGATTTGATAAAAACCAGTGGGAGCCATCCTGATTAGATAAGATAATAACCAATCTGATCTTGCACGAGCATACGCTAAAGTGTTTTCTTCTCTCTCTCTCCAGGTAGCGACCATTTCATGCCCTAATAAAGATAATAATATAGGTGTATTGACCGAACCCGCATGTTATACTGTGCTGGGGAACGTTGGTTCCGTTCTTTCCTATAAGAGTTATAGGACTGAACAGGATATAGGGGAATACCAGGATTCCCATGCCACCCGAATGAAGAAAATACATGTAGATGCATTTTCTTCAGGTGTGTTCGTTACAGAGAACTGTTTCTCCATTTGCCCTACGTCCTGGGTATTAGATACCGGATCAGGATCCCATATATGTAATCAGTTACATGGGCTTAGGAAAGGTAGAGAACTTGGAGAAGGTGATAAAGACATTAGAGTTGGAAATGGTGCAATTGTTGCAGCTAAGACTGTCGGGGAATATCACCTTGAATTACCAACTGGTAATATATTGGTTCTGAACGAATGCTATTACATGCCGAACCTGATATGCAACATTATATCGGTTTCTTTATTGAGTAAAGAGGGATATAATTTTGTATTACAGGATAATGTTATGAACATTTTCCGTAACCAAAAGTTAGTTGGATCAGGCACGTTGTGCAATGGCATTTATGTTCTAAACCAATCAACAGTTCTGAGCATAACAAACACACACAAGAGGAAGAGTTCAGAACTGAACGAATCCTTCTTGTGGCATTGTAGACTGGGTCACATCAATGTGATACGACTGGCTAAGTTGCATAAGGATGGATATTTAAATCCGTTTGAATTTTCATCTTATGACACTTGCCAGTCATGTCTCAAAGGCAAGATGACCAAAACTCCGTTTACGGGACACGGAGAAAGAGTTACCGAACTCTTGGGACTGATACATAGTGATGTATGCGGTCCCATGTCTACACATGCCAGGGATGGTTCTTCGTACTTCATTACATTCACTGACGATCTCTCTAGATTCGGATATGTGTTCCTGATGAAACACAAATCAGAAGCTTTTGAGTAATTTAGAGAATATAAACAAGAAGTTGAGAACCAAACCGGAAAAAGTATTAAAATCCTTCGATCTGATCGATGAGGTGAATACTTGAGCAATGAATTCCTGGACTTCCTAAAAGAGAATGGGATTCTCTCTCAGCTGACTCCTCCATATACACTACAGCACAACGGTGTATCTGAACGGAGAAACCGCACCCTATTAGATATGGTGCGCTCAATGATGAGTACAGCTGAGTTACCTATTTCCTTCTGGGGATATGCACTTGAGACAGCCATGGACCTATTGAATAGAGTTCCTACCAAATCAGTGCCTACCACTCCATATGAGATATGGAAAGGGAAGAGACCACATTTTAATTATATTAAGATATGGGGTTGTCCAGCCTATGTCAAAAGACAAAATCCGGACAAACTCGAGGCAAGATCTGTCTTATGTAAGTTTGTAGGATATCTCAAAAATTCACAAGGGTATATCTTCTACCACCCCGAGGAACAAAAGGTGTTTGTTTCTCGACATGCCACTTTCTTAGAAAAAAAGTTTTCTTATGAAACAAATAAGTGGCATTGAGGTAGAACTGGAAGAGGTTCCAGCAACACAGACTACAACAGAAGATTTGGTTGAACCAGAGGATTCAGTAGTTCCCGATGAACCCCAGCCTCTCCGCCGATCTAGTAGGGTTCCTCGCCAACCTGAGAGATACTACGGTTTTCTCATGGATGGTGGGAGCGAGGATTGCATCATGGAGGATGATGACCCAACTAGCTTCGAGCAGGCCATCACGAGTAGGGACTCAGTGAAATGGCTGGATGCTATGCGGTCCGAGATGGAATCCATGTACACCAACAAAGTATGGACTTTGGAAGTTGCTCCTGAAGGGGTAAAACCCATCGGGAGCAAGTGGATCTTCAAGAAGAAACTTGGTGTAGATGGGAAAGTGGAGACTTTCAAAGCTAGACTTGTAGCAAAGGGTTTTCGTCAAAGACCAGGTGTGGACTATGACGAAACCTTTTCTCCAGTGGCTATGCTTAAATCCATCCGGATCATGCTTGCCATCGCTGCATATCATGATTACGAAATCTGGCAAATGGATCTTAAGACCGCCTTTCTAAATGGTGATTTAGAAGAGTGCGTGTACATGACTCAGCCAGAGGGCTTCGTAGACAGTGGGAGCAGCGGGAAGGTGTGCAAGCTGCTTAAATCTATTTATGGATTAAAGCAAGCATCGCGGAGTTGGAACATCTGCTTTGACGTCGTTATCAAAGAGTTTGATTTCGTCAAAAACCCAGATGAACCTTGTATCTACAAGAAGGTAGCAGAGAGTAAGGTTGTCTTCCTCGTATTGTACGTGGACGACATACTCTTGATAGGAAATGATGTTCCTATGCTGCAATCGGTCAAGCTCTTCTTATCACAAAGATTCTCAATGAAAGATCTTGGTGATGCCTCCTGCATATTGGGAATAAGGATCTATAGAGATAGATCCAAACGGATATTGGGATTGTCCCAATCCAGGTACATTGACACCATACTAAAGAGGTTTAGTATGGAAGAATCCAAGCGTGGGAACTTGCCCACGATCTCTGGAGTCACTCTCTCCAAAGAGATGTCTCCCAAGACTGATTTGGAGAGAGCTCGCATGCAAGGGATACCCTATGCTTCGGCTGTAGGCTCTATCATGTATGCGATGCTATGTACCAGACCCGATGTAGCATACTCACTAAGTGTAGTGAGCAGGTATCAAGCTGATCCTGGAGAGAGTCACTGGACAGCTGTGAAGAGTATTCTCAAGTACTTACGAAGGACTAAAGAGATGCTCTTGGTGTATGGTAACGGAGAACTCCAAGTGGAGTCCTTTACCGATTCGAGCTTCCAGAGTGATAAGGACGACTCTAAGTCGCAGTCGGGTTTTGTCTTTACCCTTTACGGAGGGGCGGTTAGCTGGAAGAGTTCCAAGCAGGAAACCGTGGTAGACTCGACGATGGAGGCTGAATACATCGCTGCCAACGATGCTACTAAAGAGGCTGTCTGGATCAAGAAGTTCATTACTGAACTTGGAGTGGTTCCATCCATTGAGCATCCAATACCTTTGTATTCCGATAACAATGGAGCGGTGGCTTTGGCCAAGGAACCCAGGTCCCATCAGCGATCCAGGCATATTCTGAGGCGGTATCACCTGATCCGGGAGATAGTTGATCGCCGGGAGATCGAGGTCAGGAGGGTAGACACGAAGAACAACACGGCGGATCCACTCACGAAGGCCATTCCCCAGATACAGTTTGAGAGACTCTTCAGGATGCTCGGTATGCGATACTGCAGCAGCTGGCCTTAGTGCAAGTGGGAGATTGTTAGTTGTATGTATGCCTTAGATGCCAGTATTGTACAGATGATGTATATTATATTGGATACTTGGACATATATAGAGATGACTTTCTTGCTCGATATGATAGTATGCTATCTGGTTACTCTTTATCTTAACATGTGCACTTGTCTCTTTAAACTGTCTAATAGTTACATGTTGATAAAGCCCTTAGGATGTGTACTTGACTACCTGGACTATGATGCAGATCATACTAGTGGGGACATGGTAGTCCATAAGTACATCCTTCAAGGTCCCTATTCGTGGGTGTATCGAGACAGGGCATCGATATACCAGTGTAGACTAGCGTATACGCTTCTCGACCCATGAGATGGGCAATGGATGATCCCATATCCATTGGTGTTTGACATCAGAGATGGTATACGGGTGCTCAGTGTAGGGTTCCTAGGCACCCTAGTGAGGTCTCACAAGGCATCGAACATGCCAATATAAAATTTTAACGGTGCCGAGAGACCCGACTACGGATCGTTTGCTAGAAAACTAGGCGAAAAAGCTAACTAGTTAACACTTAACTATAAGAATCGGAAATACAACCTTTGTAGATCCGGTGCTCCACCTCCATAGCTCCGCAACGAAGTCCTCTCCGCTGTCCAAATCAAATCCGGGCTCTAGCGTCGGCTTCGTCGGAGAATGGGCAAGCTAGGTCGTCGATGTCCATGCCGAAGATGATCTACATCGAGGCATCGCTAAATCAAGCTCCGACTTCACCAAGTCAAGAAACTTGTGAAGAAAACACACTCTACTACTTGGCAAGAGGTAGAGGATGAATAAATAGGAAGTGGGTTAACTTTAGTTTTGGATTTCTCACTCTTTTCCAACAATCACCATTGATGGAGCTTGGTTTTCTTCAAAGAAGAATGAAGAAGAAGAAGAGCAAGAAGAAGATGATATATGATAAGTTAATTAAAAATCAATAGAAAAACAATACTTATCATAATGTTAACTCTAGTCAAGTGTAGAGAATGAATCATGGTTAGTGGGAATGGCTAGGGTTAAGAATGAGATAAGAATGGTTGACTTGATCAAAGCTTCAACTAAAGAACAAAATTAGCCACCATTCTTTTCTCTTTTCTTTTATTCATTTATCAAAAATAAAAGGATAATTAAATAAGATAAATGAATAACAAATAATAAACCCTAACCATTTCATTAACCAAGGTTTAATCCTTTACACTTAACCAAAAAGCATGTATCATCAAACATGATACAAGCAAGTGCACAAAATCATATCGCATATGCAATGCGCACACCCGAGTGAGAAAATCCATTTTAAAGTGAACCGATACTAGTTAATGCAAAGTAATATATCAAATATACAATTATGCATTAAATCATTAAATCAACACTTGATTCAATGATCCGCTCATGTCGCACATAACCGACTGGTATCATTAGTAACAACTTATCGAATCAACACTTGATCCAATAACCCGGCTATATCACATATAACCGATCAATGTCACATCGCGAGAATGAAATACGGTATCACATACACGCATCATTCTCGGTCCCGCACATATCTCATATGCGCTCCTATTTCGTTTCGCTTGAGCCAGGAAACCTCTGTGTAGGACTCTAAAGACTCGTCAATACGCCGGCAGCAGATGATGATCATATCAAGCACCCACAAGCCGCAAGCGGTCTGCTAAACGTAACGGCCACCCGGGTATTGAGCGATCTGAAGATCGACGAGCAAGCCCGCTCACACTCCAGTGAATCCAACTAGTAACACTACCGTACAGTCCGGTCTGATCGTCTGATCTGTCGCATATCTCGCCTAGGGGTGGTAAACGTCAGACCCCAATAGCTCAATAAGTCGTGTCGATATGAGGTCTATAACTATTCGAGAAACTACTGGTAACACTTACCAGTAAATCTCAGCAACCCTGGCCAGGGATTTCCTGTTATAGCCAATCGAACACAGCGCAACATCAACTCCCTATACCGGGAGAGACGAATCCCCTCCTATCGCTCATTGCCTCCATGTGACTCGGGACTGTACCCAAAAACCACCGTTTTGCACGCCCTCTTGGACGTGGTAAGATGGAAATCAAAGCACAGTGGGAACCACACAAGACTCTATGACGATCTCGGGTCAACAGACTACTCTGTACCAGTGTCACCAGAGAACTGCCATCTGACGCGAGGTATAATACCATCTGGGAGTTCTCGGCGAGTCCGTCCAGTGTACCCAGTCTCTACTGAGCACCCGTATATCATCTCTGATGTCAAACACCGATGGATATGGGATCATCCATCGCCCATCTGTATGGGTCGAGAAGGTACACGCTAGTCTACTCTGGTATATCGATGCCCCGTCTCGATATACCCACGACTAGGGACTGTGAAGGATGTACTTATTGACTACCATGTCCCCACTAGTATGATCCGCATCATAGTCCAGGTAGTCAAGTACAGATCCTAAGGGCTTTACCAACGTGTAACAGAGAGACAATCAGTATACACGTTAAGGTAAAGGGTAACCAGATAGCATACTATCATGTCGAGCAAGAAAGTCCTCCCTATATATGTCCCAGCATCCACTACAATATACATCCTATGTACAGTAATGGCCTTTAGGGCATACATATAACTAACAATCTCCCACTTGCACTAGGGCCATCTGTAGCAGTGGTTGTAGTATCTCATACTCAACCATCCCTTAAATGTCTCTCTCTGGGGAACAGGCCTTTGTGAGTGGATCCGCTGTGTTGTCCTCTGAGTCTACTCTCCTAACCTCGATCTCCCTGGAGATCAACCATCTCCATGATCAAGTGATACTGCCTTAGAATATGTCTGGATCACTGATGGGACCAGCGTTCCTTGGCATAAGCCACAACTCCATTGTCTCACAATGGTAGGAAGATAGTTCATCTCATGAACCAATATACACCCAAACAGCCTCTTTGGTAGCATCTTAAGTAGCGATGTATCGTGCCTTTATCGTCTAGTATGTCACGGTATCTAGCTTGGAACTCTTCCAACATACCGTCCCTTTACTGAGGGTAAAGACAATGCCTGTGACTGACATTCAGTCGTCTTTATCACCCTGGAACACTTCCAGTGATTCTCCCCAAGATCGATTGATACCATCTCACTACAACTAGTGAGAATCCTAACATCCAATTAGATCTATCTCATAGATCCAAAACCCAGGATTTAGTAGGTATCACTTTGATCCTATGTGGAGAATCATTGTGATAAGCGGACATTGATCGAGCGTAGCATAGGAAACTCTTTTCCTATCAAGAGTATGTCATCCACGTACTCTACGAGGATCATCACCATACTCCCTACTACCTTTTTGTTTATACAAGGTTCATCTACCATTTTGATGATGTCAACTTCTTTGACTAATTCATCAAAATAGATGTTCCAACTCCGCGATGCCTGCTTTATCCTATAAAGCATCTTGCACACGTTTCCGCTGCTCCCACAGTCTACGAAGCCCTCTGGCTGTGTACTTATAGACGCACTCTTCTAAATCATCATTTAGAAAAGCAGTCAAGACACCCAACCACCAGAGATCGTAGTCATGGTATGCAGCCGTGGTAAGTAGGATCCGGATGGACTTAAGCATAGCCACTAGAAAAGGTTTCATCATTATCCACGCCTGGTCAATGAAGAAAACCTTTAACAAGTCTAGCTTTGAAAGTCTCAACTTTTCCATGTACACCAAGCAATCTTCTCAAGATTTACTTGCTCCTGATGGGGATTTAACCCTTCAGATATAGCAACCGAAGTCCATACTTTGTCGGTGTATAAGGATTCCATCTCAGATCACTAAGCATCCAGCCATTCTTATAGAGTCTTACTCCTGATGGCGAGCTCGAAACTAGTTGGGTCATCATCTCATGATGCATTCCTCGCTCCCACTTTCAAAGAGAAACCGAAGTATCTCTCAGGTGGGTGAGGAACCCTACTAGATCGGCGGAGAGGCTGAGGTTCATTGGAATCTACTGAATCCTTTGGTTCTTTCAAATCATCTGCTGTAGTTTGTATAGCTGGAACCTTTCCAGTTCTACATAACAGATCTTGTCTCGAACTTGTCCGGATTATGGTTTTAGACATAGGCCGGACAACCCCAAATCTTAACTAACTTAAGACATGGGCTCTTCCCTTTCCATATCACATATGAAGTGGTAGGCATTGATTTGATTCAAACCCTATTCAATAAGTATGCAGCTTCTCAAGTGCATAACACCCAAAAGGAAATAGGTAACTCAGTAGTACTCATCATAGAGCACACCATATCATATAGGGTGTGATTGCTCCGCCCTGATATACCATCTGCTATGGTGTATACAGAGGAGTAATGCTGAGAGAGAATCTCATTCTCCTTTAGAATAGTCCAGAAATTCCGTGCTCAAGTATTCTCCTCCTTGATCACATCAAAGGACATAATACTTATACCCGTATTTTGGTTCTCTACTTCTCGCTTATATTCTGTGAATATCTCAAAAGGCTCGGACTCATGTTTCAACAGGAACATATGTCTGAATCTTGAGAGATTATCAGAGAATGTAATGAAGTACAAAGAACCAGTCCTGGCATGTGTAGACAGGGGACCTTTACATACATCAACATGTATCATCCCAAGAGTTTACTAACTCTTTCTCTGTTTCCAATAAACAGAGCTGTGGTCATCTTATCTTTGTGGCATGACTGGCAAGTTTCACAAGATGTAAATTCAAACTGATTTAAATATGCATCTAAATGTAACTTCAGCTAGTCGGGTCGCATTGATATGACCTAGTCTACAATACCTCAAGAAGGAATCGTTCATTTCTGAACTCTTCCTCTTGTGTGTGTTCCATATACAAAGAACTGTAGTTTAATTTAGAACATCAATGCTTTTAGATAACGTGCCTGAACTGATCAACTTTTGATATAGGAAATGTTCAAAACATTATCCAACAATACAAAATTTTATCGTTTCTTTACTGATAAAGAGACTGATATGATTTTGTATATCAGGTTCGGTATCTAATAACATTCGTTCAGAATCAATGTATCGGTAATACAGGGTGACAGTGACCAACAGACTTGGCTGCAACACTTGCCCCGTTTTCTGCCTCATGAAACTTATCACCCGTTCTCAGTTCTTCTACCTTTCTGTAGCCCTATGTAACAGATTACATATCTGGGATCCTGATCTGGTATCACATACCCAGGACGTAGAGGATACAGAGAAACAGTTCTTTGTAATGAACACACCCGAAGATGATGCATCAGCATGCACTCTCTTCGTTTGGGCGGCACGGGAATTCTGGTATTTCCCAATTTCCTGCTCTGTCTTATAATGATTATAAGTTGGAGCGGGACCAACGTTCCCCAGCTCAGTATAACAAGCGGGTTCGGTCAATAATCCGTATTATTATCTTGATTAAGGCGTGATATGGTCGCTACCAGGAGAGAGAGAGAAGAAAACACTCAGCGTGCGCTCTGTCAAGAATAGATTGGTTTTTATTTTATCTAATCAGGATGGCTCCCACTGCTTTTTATCAAATCTTCCTTCAAACCCTAAAAGGAAAGACTAGCCGGGATTAATTACATACTACAAGTTCGCCAATCTTTCAGCCAGGCCAGTGTCGGTACTTTGAGGGAGGTCCCCCGTGCTTTCGCACGAACCTAATTAATGTAAACCTCGTTTTCCCAGAGGCGTAACCCCGTTGACACCTTTCTAGACACCTACTTGATCGGCTAATTGTAATGTATAAAACTCTCCGAGGAGTAACTCTTACTCGCAGCGGGTATCGGGATCCAACTATCTCACAGAAGGTATACAATCTCATTGCAAATTTCAACACTTGAAATTCCCGATAATATTTTGCCCCTAACGTGCTATGACCTTGACGAAAGCCAACAAACCATAGCCCGCTAGTCAAGTTCAACCCGTACATTTCTTGATCGAATTAAACCCACCCGCACGACCCTTGACGAAAGCCAACAAAGCCGCACGACTACCCTAATCCAATCGCATCGTATGCTAGCAGATAAGTAGCATATAGCTACCGCACACTGCACCTTGACGAAAGCCAACAAATGTAGCACGAATACTATATACAACTTATCTGAAATGACGGAGGGCTACGACAGGTTTTTCTGAAAACCTATTGCGTAATGAACTTGATATCGTTGTAGGATCGAATGATTTTGAAATGGAGTGCTTTTGAGGCTTTTCTAGTTTTGCTAAAGGAGTCACTCCCGGTGAAGGGATCGTCAGTCCTTTCCTCGTCGAATGAGGTGCGGGATATATCATATATATCACTGTGCAAAGCAAAAACTCTTAAAAGCAATCAAAAGACAAACCGAGTGTGTTGCATCTGCCAGTTATCGCTAAAGGAGTCACTCCCGGTGAAGGGATCTCGGTCCTTTCCCTATCGAATAAGGTGCAGGATATATCACATATACCGCTGTGCAAAGCAAGAACTGTAGCTACCTGTTTTATTTTGAAATTCGATTCTACAACATCTTAGGTTTCTTTTATTTTCATTAATCACATTAATGAAGTCCCATCATTTAAGTACCTAATCATCACAGATAAATACAACGTACACTTATGCCATCCGCATTCGCCTCGATGTCCCCTCGTGCACCGTTAGGTTAGGTAACTAACGACAGAGCAGGGCAGGGCTAGCGTGGGTGTAAAACATAAGTAACGTCTATATAATATATCATATATACTATATACAGTATCTATCGCAGAACATCACATGATCACATCACAGATATCGCAGCAGAAGAAACATATGAAATATTGGATATACTAGGACGTCCGTGTTTTCAAAACGAGCAAGTATAAAACACGGATTCCACGGTCGCGATGAATAGCCAAACCCACACCCCTAGACCCCTACGAGAGCGGCAAGCAACCCTACCAATTCTGGAGTTAGGAGACCCGGACTCGACACCTCGAGTTGGTCTCCCACTGGACTACAGAACCCGGTTACTTGTGCTCCCCTCCTTGGGTCTATCCTAGTGCGGAAAAGTAAATAATATACAAACGGTGACATCTTCCGCAACCTGGAAGCGCCCCAATAAAAGAATATTACATACAAATTTTTTACATGAATGAAAATGAAAAACACTCATCTCACATAAAAACCCCCGGCTATTCAAACACGACGATCCAATATAACATATCCAGCAACACATAACATCACATGTCATCAACGTAAGTAAATATGCGCATCCCAATTGTCGTTGACATATAGCAACGAAACCGGCGATATCACATATTACACTTACGGTCACAGAAAAGAAAGTGTAAAACTACAACAGTTGGAATCCGCAACCACCTCAGACATCGCATGCCTGACCAAATGAATTTCTTAGACATCGCATGCCTAACAATTATAAACCCCGCATTTTAGTCTCTTTTTCGAAAACACTTTTCAATACCAAGTCGGGCAATTCAACAGGATTCCCGACATTTTGATCGAATGCTCGTCGCAAACTTCAGTAGACGGCTGCACCCCCGATACCGTCGACGAAGTGCACCAAGGCGGAACACCGCTACCGCGAGCACCCTAACGGATGCTTTCGGCGACGGGGTTCTCCTACAGTCACTTGGTCGGGGCTATGGAGTGAGGCTGTCTATTAAGTTTATCCGGCGAGTATCCGCGTACGCTACTTGATTGCGACGGACTTTTGATCATATCAAAATTCCGTGGCAACCGATCAAGTGAGACTAAATTGCTAGATTTACAACATTCATTCAGTTATCTCATAACTTATTGTGAATTCCAATTATTGTATCCCATTCCAGATAAACAGAAAATGGTAAACTTTTCGATCGAACAATCGAACACCCAAGTTTTCCCGATACAGATCAACACATGAAACAAGTCTAACAACATTCCGTTCGTGCCTCAGTACCAACGGTCCAGCCGTAGAAGGGTCAAGCCAACGCCTCACATGTGGCACGCCGTACTGCCCCAAACCCGAAGGTTCAAAGGGCAGTTCAAGACGGTCACATAATCGAGTTAAGGTTTGTTGTCTTCTAGAGGGTCCATTGCATTACTTGCACTACTTAGAACGTCATTAAACTACGGAAAAATCCAACACTTGGAAATTTCCCGACAGGGGAAAAGTTGGGTATTTATATCCGGTCGAACTTTTTAACATATTCTAAAATTTATCCGGAAAGCCACACAGACAAAATTTGATAATCCGATCGAACTCATGAAAAACCCAAAACAACCCCTGAAAACTCAACTGTATAATAAATATTAAAATATCCCAGGAAAATCAGCACAGAAATCTGAGAATTACTGTGAAAAACAAAATGCACAAAACGACAAAACCGCCGCTGAACCGCCGCGCCATGCGTAGCACGTGCCGCGGTTCCGCGGTGGAAAAGTTGACTTAGGCCCACGAAATTTACAGTAATTCTTAGAAAACCCTGCTTGATTTTCTGCATATTTTTAATTTGGAAAAATCCCAGAAAATAAAAAATGTACAGAGAGCATATTTTTGGGTTTCGGTTTTGGGTCGTTCGGACTTCAAATTCCGTCTACGCTTCGCCTAAGGCTCTAGCTAGGCTCTGATACCACTGTAGGGTTCCTAGGCACCTTAGTGAGGTCTCACAAGGCATCGAACATGCCAATATAAAATTTCAACGGTGCCGAGAGACCCGACTACGGATCGTTTGCTAGAAAACTAGGCGAAAAAGCTAACTAGTTAACACTTAACTATAAGAATCGGAAATACAACCTTTGTAGATCCGGTGCTCCACCTCCATAGCTCCGCAACGAAGTCCTCTCCGCTGTCCAAATCAAATCCGGGCTCTAGCGTCGGCTTCGTCGGAGAATGGGCAAGCTAGGTCGTCGATGTCCATGCCGAAGATGATCTACGTCGAGGCATCGCTAAATCAAGCTCCGACTTCACCAAGTCAAGAAACTTGTGAAGAAAACACACTCTACTACTTGGCAAGAGGTAGAGGATGAAGAAATAGGAAGTGGGTTAACTTTAGTTTTGGATTTCTCACTCTTTTCCAACAATCACCATTGATGGAGCTTGGTTTTCTTCAAAGAAGAATGAAGAAGAAGAAGAGCAAGAAGAAGATGATATATGATAAGTTAATTAAAAATCAATAGAAAAACAATACTTATCATAATGTTAACTCTAGTCAAGTGTAGAGAATGAATCATGGTTAGTGGGAATGGCTAGGGTTAAGAATGAGATAAGAATGGTTGACTTGATCAAAGCTTCAACTAAAGAACAAAATTAGCCACCATTCTTTTCTCTTTTCTTTTATTCATTTATCAAAAATAAAAGGATAATTAAATAAGATAAATGAATAACAAATAATAAACCCTAACCATTTCATTAACCAAGGTTTAATCCTTTACACTTAACCAAAAAGCATGTATCATCAAACATGATACAAGCAAGTGCACAAAATCATATCGCATATGCAATGCGCACACCCGAGTGAGAAAATCCATTTTAAAGTGAACCGATACTAGTTAATGCAAAGTAATATATCAAATATACAATTATGCATTAAATCATTAAATCAACACTTGATTCAATGATCCGCTCATGTCGCACATAACCGACTGGTATCATTAGTAACAACTTATCGAATCAACACTTGATCCGATAACCCGGCTATATCACATATAACCGATCAATGTCACATCGCGAGAATGAAATACGGTATCACATACACGCATCATTCTCGGTCCCGCACATATCTCATATGCGCTCCTATTTCGTTTCGCTTGAGCCAGGAAACCTCTGTGTAGGACTCTAAAGACTCGTCAATACGCCGGCAGCAGATGATGATCATATCAAGCACCCACAAGCCGCAAGCGGTCTGCTAAACGTAACGGCCACCCGGGTATTGAGCGATCTGAAGATCGACGAGCAAGCCCGCTCACACTCCAGTGAATCCAACCAGTAACACTACCGTACAGTCCAGTCTGATCGTCTGATCTGTCGCATATCTCGCCTAGGGGTGGTAAACGTCAGACCCCAATAGCTCAATAAGTCTTGTCGATATGAGGTCTATAACTATTCGAGAAACTAATGGTAACACTTACCAGTAAATCTCAGCAACCCTGGCCAGGGATTTCCTGTTATAGCCAATCGAACACAGCGCAACATCAACTCCCTATACTGGGAGAGACGAATCCCCTCCTATCGCTCATTGCCTCCATGTGACTCGGGACTGTACCCAAAAACCACCGTTTTGCACGCCCTCTTGGACGTGGTAAGATGGAAATCAAAGCACAGTGGGAACCACACAAGACTCTATGACGATCTCGGATCAACAGACTACTCTGTACCAGTGTCACCAGAGAACTGCCATCTGACGTGAGGTATAATACCATCTGGGAGTTCTCGGCGAGTCCGTCCAGTATACCGAGTCTCTACTGAGCACCCGTATATCATCTCTGATGTCAAACACCGATGGATATGGGACCATCCATCGCCCATCTGTATGGGTCGAGAAGGTACACGCTAGTCTACTCTGGTATATCGATGCCCCGTCTCGATATACCCACGACTAGGGACTGTGAAGGATGTACTTATTGACTACCATGTCCCCACTAGTATGATCCGCATCATAGTCCAGGTAGTCAAGTACAGATCCTAAGGGCTTTACCAACGTGTAACAGAGAGACAATCAGTATACACGTTAAGGTAAAGGGTAACCAGATAGCATACTATCATGTCGAGCAAGAAAGTCCTCCCTATATATGTCCCAGCATCCACTACAATATACATCCTATATACAGTAATGGCCTCTAGGGCATACATATAACTAACACTCAGTGGAGACTGGGTACACTGGACGGACTCGCCAAGAACTCCCAGATGGTATTATACCTCACGTCAGATGGCAGTTCTCAGGTGACACTTGTACCTGTTAGTCTGCAGACCCGAGATCGTCATAGAGTCTTGTGTGATTCCCACTGTGCTTTGATCTCCACCTTACTACGTCCATGAGGGCGTACAAAACGGTGGTCTTTGGGTACAGTCCCGAGTCACATGGAGGCAATGAGCGATAGGAGGGGTTTCTTCTCTCCCGGTATTGGGGGTTGATGTTGCGCTGTGCTCGATTGGCCGTAACAGGGTGTAGGGTTCCTAGGCACTCTAGTTAGGTCTCACAAGTGATCAAACATGCACAAATAAAATTTTACGGGTGCCTACAAACCCGACTACGGATCTTTTACTAGATATTTAGGCGAAAACATAAACTAGTTAACATTTTAACTAAGGGAACGGATATACAACCTTTGTAGATCCGGTCCACCACCTCCACGGATCCGCAATGAAGTCCCCTCGCTGTCCAAATCATGTCTTGGGCTCTAGCGTCGGCATCATCGAAGAATGGGCGGGCTTGATCGTCGGTTCGATGCCGAAGATGATCTACGTCGAGGCATCGCTAGAACAAGCTCCAACTTCACCAAGTCGGAAAAAATTGTGAAGGAAACACCCTATACTACTTGGCAAGAGGTAGAGGATGAAGAAATAGGAAGTGGGTAAACTTTAGTTTTGGATTTCTCACTAGACTTCATGACTTGCCGTTGGAGTAGCAAGCTTTCTTCAATGTTGAAGAAGATGAAGAAGAAGAAGAAGATATGATAAGTTAAATTAAAATAGAAAAGAAAATACAATTCTTATCATATCTTTGACCATGGTTTAGTGTAGAGACTTAACTTAGGTTAGATGAGTGGTTAGGGTTAGGCATGAGACAAGAATGGTGACTAAAACAATGCTACATGAATCTTCAACTAAAAACAAAAATAGCCACCATTCATTTCTCATTTTCTTTTTCTTTTGAAATAAATAAAATAAAAAGATAAATGAATAAGATGAAACCATAATCAATAACTAACCATGGTTTAATACTTTACACAAAACCAAACAAGAATGTATCATCAAACATGATACAATCATGTGCACAAAGAAATATATCACATATACAACTTGCACAATTCAAGTGAGAAAATCCGTTTAAAATGAACCAATACTAGTTAATGCAAAGTAATATATCAAATATATAATTATACATTAAATCATTAAATCAACACTTGATTCAATGATCCGGTCATGTCGCATATAACCGGCCAGTATCCTATGTATCGGCTTATCGAATCAATCCTTGATTCGATAACTAGGTTATATCGCATATAACCAATCGATACATAGATCGCGAGAATGGAATACGGTATCACATACACGCATTATTCTCGGTCCCGCACATATCTCATATGCGCTCCTATTTCGTTTCGCTTGAGCCAGGAAACCTCTGTGTAGGACTCTAAAGACTCGTCAATACGCCGGCAGTAGATGATGATCATATCAAACACCCACAAGCCGCAAGCGGTCTGCTAAACGTAACGGCCACCCGGGTATTGAGCGATCAGAAGATCGACGAGCAAGCCCGCTCACACTCCTGCGAATCCGACCAGTAACACTACCGTATAGTCCGGTCTGTTCGTCTGATATGTCGCATATCTCGCCTAGGGGTGGTAAACGTCAGACCCCAATAGCTCGATAAGTCATGCCGACGTAGGGTCCATAACATTCGTGAAACTACTGATAACTCTTACCAGTATATCACTGCAACCCTGGCCAGGGATTTCCTGTTATGGCCAGTCGAGCATAGCACAACATCAACCCCCAATACCGGGAGAGACGAATCCCCTCCTATCGCTCATTGCCTCCATGTGAATCGGGACTGTACCCAAAAACCACCTGTTTGCACAACTCAGTAGAGCCGTGGTAGGGTGGAAATCAAAGCACAGTGGGAGACACACAAGACTCTATGACGATCTCTGGTCTACAGACTAAGCTGTACCAGTGTCACCAGAGAACTGCCATCTGACGTGAGGTATAATACCATCTGGGAGTTCTCGGCGAGTCCGTTCAGTGTACCCAGTCTCCACTGAGCACCCGCATACCATCTTCGATGTCAAACACCAATGGATATGGGATCATCCATCGCCCATCGCATGGGTCGAGAAGATATGTGCTAGTCTACTCTGGAATATCGATGCCCCGTCTCGATATTCCCTCGACTAGGAACATTTCAAGGATGTACTCATGAACTACCCAGGCCCCACTAGTATGATCTACATCATAGTCCTGGAAGTCGAGTACACATCCTATGGGCTTTATCAACATGTAATCAGAGAGACAGAAAGTATACATGTTAAGATAAAGTGCAACCAGATAGCGTACTATCATGTCGAGCAAGAAAGTCCTTCCTATATATGTCCCAGCATCCACTACAATATACATCCAATGTACAGTAATGGCCTCTAGGGCATACATATAACTAACAATCTCCCACTTGCACTAGGGCCATCTGTAGCAGTGGTTGCAGTATCACATACTCAACCATCCCCTAAAAGTCTCTCTTTGGGAAAAAGGCCTTCGTGAGTGGATCCGCCGTGTTGTCCTCTGAGTCTACTCTCCTAACCTCGATCAACCTGGAGATCAACTATCTCCATGATCAGGTGATGCTTCCTCAGAATATGTCTGGGTCACTGATGGGACCAGGGTTCCAGGGCCTAAGCCACACTTCCATTGTCATACAATGGCAGGAACCAAGTTCATCTTATGAACCAAAATACACCCAAACTGCCTCTTTGGTAGTATCTTCAATAGCGATGTTACCAGCCTTTATCGTCTAGTTTGCCACGGTATCTAGCTTGGAACTCTTCCAACATACCGTCCCTTTACTGAGGGTAAAGACAGTGCCTGTGACTGACATTCAGTCGTCTTTATCACCCTGGAACACTTCCAGTGATTCTCCCCAGGATCGATTGATACAATCTCACTATACCTAGTGAGAACTCTAATATCCCTTTAGATCTATCTCATAGGTCCAAATCTCAGGATTTAGGAGGTATCATCTTTATCCTATTTGGAGAATCCTTGTGATAATAGGAGATTGATCGATCGTAGTATAGGAAACTCTTTTCCTATCAAGAGTATGTTGTCTACGTACAATACGAAGATGACCACCTTACTCTCTACTACCCTTTTGTATATACAAGGTTCGTCTACCATTTTGATGAAGTCAAACACCTTGACTTTCACATCAAAACAAACGTTCCAACTCCGCGATGCCTGCTTCATTATGTAAAGCAACTTGCACACGTTTCCGCTGCTCCCACTGTTTACGAAGACCTCTGGCTGTGTTCTTATAGACGTTCTCTTCTAAATCAGTATTTAGAAAAGCAGTCACGGCACCCAACCGCCAGATATCGTAGTCATGGTATGTAGCCGTGGTAAGTAGGATCTGGATAGACTTAAGCATAGCTACTGGAAAAAGGTTTCATCATTATCCACGCCTGGTCGATGACGAAAACCTTTAACAAGTCTAGCTTTGAAAGTCTCAACTTTTCCATCTATACCAAGTAATCTTCTCAAGATATACTTGCTCCTGATGGGGATTTAACCCTTCAGATATAGCAGCTAAAGTCCATACTTTACTGGTGTACATGGATTCCATCTCAGATCGCTAAGCATCCAGCCATTCTTACAGAGTCCCTACTCTCGATGGCCTGCTCGAAACTAGTTGGGTCATCATCACATGATGCAATCCTTGCTCCCACTTTCATCGAGAAACCGAGGTATCTCTCAGGTGGATGAGGAACCCTACTAGATCGGCGGAGAGGCTGAGGTTCGTCGGAAACTATTGAATCCTTTGGTTCTATCAAATCATTAGCAGTTTTGTACAGCTGGAACCATTCCAGTTCTACAGAAGTGATCTTGCCTCGATCTTGTCCGGATTTTGCTTTTGACATAGGCCGGACAATCCCAAATCTTAACTTACTTAAGAGATAGGTTCTTCCCATACCATATCTTATATGGAGTGGTAGGCAGTGATTTGATTCAAACCTAATTCAATAGGTATGCAGCTTCTCAAGTGCATAACTCCCAAAAGGAAAAAGGTAACTCACTAGTACTCATCATAGAGCACACCATATCATATAGGGTGTGATTGCTCCGTCCCGATATACCATCGTGCTATGGTGTATTCGGAGGAGTAATGTTGAGAGAGAATCTCATTCTCCTTTAGAATAGTCCAGGAATTCCATGCTCAAGTATTCTCCTCCTTGATCACATCAAAGGATATAATACTTATACCCGTATATTGGTTTTCTACTTCTAACTTATATTCTGTGAATATCTCAAAAGGTTCGGACTAGTGTTTCAACAAGAACATATGTCTGAATCTGAAGAGATCATCAGAGAACGTAATGAAGTATAAAGAACCAGTCCTGGCATGTGTAGACAGGGGACCTTATATACATCAACATGTATCATCCCAAGAGTTCACTAACTCTTTCTCTGTTTCTTTGTAAACAGGGCTATGGTCATCTAATCTTTGTGACATGACTGGCAAGTTTCATAAGATGTAAATTCAAACTGATTTAAATATGCATCTAAAATGTAACTTCAGCCAGTCGGGTCGCATTGATGTGACCTTGTCTACAATGCCTCAAGAAGGATTCGTTCATCTCTGAACTCTTCCTCTTGTGTGTGTTCTGTATACTAGGAACTGTAGTTTGATTTAGAACGTCAATGCTTTTAGATAACGTGCCTGAACCGATCAACTTTTGATATAGGAAATGTTCAAAACATTATCCAACAATACAAAATTATATCCTTCTTTACTAATAAAGAGACTGATATGATTTTGTATATCAGGTTCGGTATCTAATAGCATTTGTTCAGAATCAATGTATTCGTAATACAGGGTGACAGTGACCAACAGACTTGGCTGCAACACTTGCCCCGTTTTCGGTCTCATGAAACTTATCACCCGTTCTCAGTTTTTCTACCTTTTTGTAGGCCTATGTGACAGATTACATATCTGGGATCCTGATCCGGTATCATATACCCAGGATGCAGAGGATACTGAGAAACAGTTCTTTGTAATGAACACACTCGAAGGAGATGCATCATATGCACTTTCTTCGTTTTGGGCGGCATAGGAAATCTGGTATTCCCCTATTTCCTGCTCGGTCTTATAACAATTATAAGTTGGAGCGGGACCAACGTTCCCCGGCTCAGTATAACAAGCGGGTTCGGTCAATACATCTATTTTATTATCTTGATTAAGGCGTGATATGGTCAGTACCAGGAGAGAGAGAGAAGAAAACACTCTGCGTGCGCTTTTGCAAGATCAGATTGGTTATATATTTTATCTAATCAGGATGGCTCCCACTGTTTTTATCAAATCTTCCTTCAAACCTTAAAAGGAAAGACTAGCCGGGATTAATTACACTCTACAAGTTCGCCAATCTTTCAGCCAGGCCAGTGTCGGTACTTTGAGGGAGGTTCCCCGTGCTTTCGCACGGACCTAATTACAGTAAACCTCGTTTTCCCAGAGGCGTAACCCCGTTGACACCTTTCTAGACACCTACTTGATTGGCTAATTGTAAAGTGCAAAACTCTCCCAGGAGTAACAATTACTCGCAGTGGGTATCGGGATCCAACTATCACATAGAAGGTATGCAATCTCATTGCAAGTTTCAACACTTGAAACTCCCGATAAAGGTTTTTACCCCTAGCACCTATGACCTTGGCTAAGGTCAACAAATCATAGGTACTAGTCAAGTTCTACCCGTCATTTCGTGATTAATTAGACCCACCCACATGACCCTTAGCTAAGGTCAACAAAGCCATATGACTGTCCTAACTAATCGCATCATATGCGGTATAAGAAGACATCACTTAGCTACCGTACACTGTGCCTTGACTATGGCCAACAAACACAGCACGAATACTAAGTACTCTACTTCCTAAAATGACGGAGGGTTGCGGCTGGTTTTTGTGAAAACCTTTAACGCTTTGAACTTGATCTCGTTGCGGAATCAAATGGTTTTTAAATGGAATGTTTTTGAGGCTTTTCCAGTTTTGCTAAAGGGGTCACTCCCGGTGAAGGGATCGTCGGCCCTTTCCTCGTCGAATGAGGTGCGGGATATATCATATATATCACTGTGCAAAGCAGAAACTATAGAAGCGATAAAAACAAACCGAGGGTTGTAGCATCTGACAGTTATTGCTAAAGGAGTCACTCCCGGTGAAGGGATCTCGGTCCTTTCCTCATCGAATAAGGTGCAGGATGTTCTATAATGAACACCGCGATGCAAAGCAAGAACTGTAGCTACCTGTTTTTATTTTGAAATTCGATTCCACAACATCAATTAGGTTTATTTTCTTTCATTAATCTCATTAATGAATATCCCATCATTTAAATCCACCTAACCATCACAGATAAATATAACGTACGCCTATACCATCCGCATTCGCCTCGATGTCCCGTCTGCACCGTTAGGTTAGGTAACTAACGGCAGAGCGAGGCAGGGCTAGCGCGGGTGTAAAACATAAGTAATGTCTATATAATATATCATATATACTATATATAATATCTGCCACAGAACATCGCATGATCTCAGATAAAACACAGCAGAAGAAACATATGAAATATTGGATATACTAGGACGTCCGTGTTTTCAATACGAGCCAGTATAAAACACGGATTCCACGGTCGTGATGAATAGCCAATCCCACACTCCTAGACCCCTACGAGAGCGGCAAGCAACCCTACCAATTCTAGGGTTAGGAGACCCGGACTCGACTCCTCGAGTTGGTCTCCCACTGGACCCTAGAACCCGGTTACTAGTGCTCCCCTCCTTAGGTCTATCCTAGTGCAGAAAAGTAAATAATATACAAACGGTGACTACATCCGCTACCTGGAAGTGCCCCAATAAAAGAATATTACATACAAGTTTTTACATGAATGAAAATGAAAAACACTCATCTCACATAAAAAACCCCGGCTATTCAAATACGACGATCCAATATAACATATCCAGCAACACATAACATCACATGTCATCAACGTAAGTAAATATGCGCATCCCAATTGTCGTTGACATATAGCAACGAAACCGGCGACATCACATATTATACTTACGGTCACAGAAAAGAAAGTGTAAAACTACAACAGTTGGAATCCGCAACCATCTCAGACATCGCATGCCTGACCAAATGAATTCTTAAGACATCGCATGCCTAACAATTATAAACCCCGCATTTTAGTCTCATTATCGAAAACTCTTTTCAATATCAAGTCGGGCAATTCAACAGGATTCCTGACATACTGATCGAATGCTCGTCGCAAACTTCAGTAGACGGCCGCACCCCTGATACCGTCGATGAAGTGCACCAAGGTGGAATACCGCTACCGCGAGCACCCGAACGGATGCTTTCGGCGACGGGGTTCTCCTACAGTCACTTGGTCGGGGCTATGGAGTGAGGCTGTCTATTAAGTTTACCCGGCGAGTATCCGCGTACGCTACGTGATTGCGACGGACTTTTGATCACATCAAAATTCCGTGGCAACCGATCAAGTGAGACTAAACTGCTACGTTTATAATATTCATTCCGTTATCTTATAACTATTTGCGAATTCCAATTATTGTATCACATTCCGGATAAATAGAAAATGCTAAACTTTTCGATCGAACAATCGAACACCCAAGTTTTCCCGATACTACTCAACACATGAAATAAGTCTAACAACATTCAGTTCATGCCTCAGTAGCAACGGTCCAGCCGTAGAAGGGTCAAGCCAACGCCTCACATGTGGCATGCCGTACTGCCCCAAACCCGAAGGTTCAAAGGGCAGTTCAAGACGGTCACATAATCGAGTTAAGGTTTGTTGTCTTCTAGAGGGTCCATCGCGTTACTTGCACTACTTAGAACGTCGTTAAACTACGGAAAAGTCCAACAATTGGAAATTTCCCGGTAGGGGAAAAGTTGGGTATTTATATCCGGTCGAACTTTTTAACATATTCTAAAATTGATCCGGAAAGCCACATAGACAAAATTTGATACCCCGATCGAAACACCGAATTCCCAAAACAACTCCAGAAAATTCAACTCTTGAAAAAATATCAAAAATTCCCAGAAAATCCAGCATAATCAATTATGTGTTACTGTGTAAACAATATCAAATAAAGTGGCCGTACAGCCGCGGAACCGCCGCACGAGCCTTGCTCGTGTCGCGGAACCGCGACAGTTTGATGGAGATAGGGGCACGAATTTCACAGTTTCTCTTAAATTCACCTGCTGATTTTTCTGCATATTTTTAATGTTGAAAAAATCACTGTTTTCAAAAAAGGACAGAGAGCATGATCCGGGTTCGGGTTTTGGTTCGATCGGACTTCAAATTGCGTCTAGACTTCGCCTAAGGCTCTAGCTAGTCTCTGATACCACTGTAGGGTTCCTAGGCACTCTAGTTAGGTCTCACAAGTGATCAAACATGCACAAATAAAATTTTACGGGTGCCTACAAACCCGACTACGGATGTTTACTAGATATTTAGGCGAAAACATAAACTAGTTAACATTTTAACTAAGGGAACGGATATACAACCTTTGTAGATCCGGTCCACCACCTCCACGGCTCCGCAATGAAGTCCCCTCGCTGTCCAAATCATGTCTTGGGCTCTAGCGTCGGCATCATCGAAGAATGGGCGGGCTTGATCGTCGGTTCGATGCCGAAGATGATCTATGTCGAGGCATCGCTAGAACAAGCTCCAACTTCACCAAGTCGGAAAAACTTGTGAAGGAAACACCCTATACTACTTGGCAAGAGGTAGAGGATGAAGAAATAGGAAGTGGGTAAACTTTAGTTTTGGATTTCTCACTAGACTTCATGACTTGCCGTTGGAGTAGCAAGCTTTCTTCAATGTTGAAGAAGATGAAGAAGAAGAAGAAGATATGATAAGTTAAATTAAAATAGAAAAGAAAATACAATACTTATCATATCTTTGACCATGGTTTAGTGTAGAGACTTAACTTAGGTTAGATGAGTGGTTAGGGTTAGGCATGAGACAAGAATGGTGACTAAAACAATGCTACATGAATCTTCAACTAAAAAAAAAAATAGCCACCATTCATTTCTCATTTTCTTTTTCTTTTGAAATAAATAAAATAAAAAGATAAATGAATAAGATGAAACCCTAATCACTAACTAACCATGGTTTAATACTTTACACAAAACCAAACAAGAATGTATCATCAAACATGATACAATCATGTGCACAAAGAAATATATCACATATACAACTTGCACAATTCAAGTGAGAAAATCCTTTTAAAGTGAACCAATACTAGTTAATGCAAAGTAATATATCAAATATATAATTATAGATTAAATCATTAAATCAACACTTGATTCAATGATCCGGTCATGTCGCATATAACCGGCCAGTATCCTATGTATCGGCTTATCGAATCAATCCTTGATTCGATAACTAGGTTATATCGCATATAACCAATCGATACATAGATCGCGAGAATGGAATACGGTATCACATACACGCATTATTCTCGGTCCCGCACATATCTCATATGCGCTCCTATTTCGTTTCGCTTGAGCCAGGAAACCTCTGTGTAGGACTCTAAAGACTCGTCAATACGCCGGCAGCAGATGATGATCATATCAAACACCCACAAGCCGCAAGCGGTCTGCTAAACGTAACGGCCACCCGGGTATTGAGCGATCAGAAGATCGACGAGCAAGCCCGCTCACACTCCTGCGAATCCGACCAGTAACACTACCGTATAGTCCGGTCTGTTCGTCTGATATGTTGCATATCTCGCCTAGGGGTGGTAAACGTCAGACCCCAATAGCTCGATAAGTCATGCCGACGTAGGGTCCATAACATTCGTGAAACTACTGATAACTCTTACCAGTATATCACTGCAACCCTGGCCAGGGATTTCCTGTTATGGCCAGTCGAGCATAGCACAACATCAACCCCCAATACCGGGAGAGACGAATCCCCTCCTATCGCTCATTGCCTCCATGTGAATCGGGACTGTACCCAAAAACCACCTGTTTGCACAACTCAGTAGAGCCGTGGTAGGGTGGAAATCAAAGCACAGTGGGAGACACACAAGACTCTATGACGATCTCGGGTCTACAGACTAAGCTGTACCAGTGTCACCAGAGAACTGCCATCTGACGTGATGTATAATACCATCTGGAAGTTCTCGGCGAGTCCGTTCAGTGTACCCAGTCTCCACTGAGCACCCGCATACCATCTTCGATGTCAAACACCAATGGATATGGGATCATCCATCGCCCATCGCATGGGTCGAGAAGATATGTGCTAGTCTACTCTGGAATATCGATGCCCCGTCTCGATATTCCCTCGACTAGGAACATTTCAAGGATGTACTCATGGACTACCCAGGCCCCACTAGTATGATCTACATCATAGTCCTGGATGTCGAGTACACATCCTATGGGCTTTATCAACATGTAATCAGAGAGACAGAAAGTATACATGTTAAGATAAAGTGCAACCAGATAGCGTACTATCATGTCGAGCAAGAAAGTCCTTCCTATATATGTCCCAGCATCCACTACAATATACATCCAATGTACAGTAATGGCCTCTAGGGCATACATATAACTAACAATCTCCCACTTGCACTAGGGCCATCTGTAGCAGTGGTTGCAGTATCACATACTCAACCATCCCCTAAAAGTCTCTCTTTGGGAAAAAGGCCTTCGTGAGTGGATCCGCCGTGTTGTCCTCTGAGTCTACTCTCCTAACCTCGATCAACTATCTCTATGATCAGGTGATGCTTCCTCAGAATATGTCTGGCTCACTGATGGGACCAGGGTTCCAGGGCCTAAGCCACACTTCCATTGTCATACAATGGCAGGAACCAAGTTCATCTTATGAACCAAAATACACCCAAACTGCCTCTTTGGTAGTATCTTCAATAGCGATGTTACCAGCCTTTATCGTCTAGTTTGCCACAGTATCTAGCTTGGAACTCTTCCAACATACCGTCCCTTTACTGAGGGTAAAGACAGTGCCTGTGACTGACATTCAGTCGTCTTTATCACCCTGGAACACTTCCAAAGATTCTCCACAGGATCGATTGATACAATCTCACTATACCTAGTGAGAACTCTAATATCCCTTTAGATCTATCTCATAGGTCCAAATCTCAGGATTTAGGAGGTATCATCTTTATCCTATTTGGAGAATCCTTGTGATAATAGGAGATTGATCGATCGTAGTATAGGAAACTCTTTTCCTATCAAGAGTATGTTGTCTACGTACAATACGAAGATGACCACCTTACTCTCTACTACCCTTTTGTATATACAAGGTTCGTCTACCATTTTGATGAAGTCAAACACCTTGACTTTCACATCAAAACAAACGTTCCAACTCCGCGATGCCTGCTTCATTATGTAAAGCAACTTGCACACGTTTCCGCTGCTCCCACTGTTTACGAAGACCTCTGGCTGTGTTCTTATAGACGTTCTCTTCTAAATCAGTATTTAGAAAAGCAGTCACGGCACCCAACCGCCAGATATCGTAGTCATGGTATTTAGCCGTGGTAAATAGGATCTGGATAGACTTAAGCATAGCTACTGGAAAAAGGTTTCATCATTATCCACGCCTGGTCGATGACGAAAACCTTTAACAAGTCTAGCTTTGAAAGTCTCAACTTTTCCATCTATACCAAGTAATCTTCTCAAGATATACTTGCTCCTGATGAGGATTTAACCCTTCAGATATAGCAGCTAAAGTCCATACTTTGCTGGTGTACATGGATTCCATCTCAGATCGCTAAGCATCCAGCCATTCTTACAGAGTCCCTACTCTCGATGGCCTGCTCGAAACTAGTTGGGTCATCATCTCATGATGCAATCCTTGCTCCCACTGTCATCGAGAAACCGAGGTATCTCTCAGGTGGATGAGGAACCCTACTAGATCGGCGGAGAGGCTGAGGTTCGTCGGAAACTATTGAATCCTTTGGTTCTATCAAATCATTAGCAGTTTTGTACAGCTGGAACCTTTCCAGTTCTACAGAACTGATCTTGCCTCGATCTTGTCCGGATTTTGCTTTTGACATAGGCCGGACAATCCCAAATCTTAACTTACTTAAGAGATAGGTTCTTCCCATACCATATCTTATATGGAGTGGTAGGCAGTGATTTGATTCAAACCTAATTCAATAGGTATGCAGCTTCTCAAGTGCATAACTCCTAAAAGGAAAAAGGTAACTCACTAGTACTCATCATAGAGCACACCATATCATATAGGGTGTGATTGCTCCGCCCCGATATACCATCGTGCTATGGTGTATTCGGAGGAGTAATGTTGAGAGAGAATCTCATTCTCCTTTAGAATAGTCCAGGAATTCCATGCTCAAGTATTCTCCTCCTTGATCACATCAAAGGATATAATACTTATACCCGTCTATTGGTTCTCTACTTCTAACTTATATTCTGTGAATATCTCAAAAGGTTCGGACTAGTGTTTCAACAAGAACATATGTCTGAATCTGAAGAGATCATCAGAGAACGTAATGAAGTATAAAGAACCAGTCCTGGCATGTGTAGACAGAGGACCTTACATACATCAACATGTATCATCCCAAGAGTTCACTAACTCTTTCTCTGTTTCTTAGTAAACAGGGCTATGGTCATCTAATCTTTGTGACATGACTGGCAAGTTTCATAAGATGTAAATTCAAACTGATTTAAATATGCATCTAAAATGTAACTTCAGCCAGTCGGGTCGCATTGATGTGACCTTGTCTACAATGCCTCAAGAAGGATTCGTTCATCTCTGAACTCTTCCTCTTGTGTGTGTTCTGTATACTAGGAACTGTAGTTTGATTTAGAACGTCAATGCTTTTAGATAACGTGCCTGAACCGATCAACTTTTGATATAGGAAATGTTCAAAACATTATCCAACAATACAAAATTATATCCTTCTTTACTAATAAAGAGACTGATATGATTTTGTATATCAGGTTCGGTATCTAATAGCATTTGTTCAGAATCAATGTATTCGTAATACAGGGTGACAGTGACTAACAGACTTGGCTGCAACACTTGCCCCGTTTTCTGTCTCATGAAACTTATCACCCGTTCTCAGTTTTTCTACCTTTTTGTAGCCCTATGTGACAGATTACATATCTGGGATCCTGATCCGGTATCATATACCCAGGATGCAGAGGATACTGAGAAACAGTTCTTTGTAATGAACACACCCGAAGGAGATGCATCATATGCACTTTCTTCGTTTTGGGCGGCATAGGAAATCTGGTATTCCCCTATTTCCTGCTCGGTCTTATAACAATTATAAGTTGGAGCGGGACCAACGTTCCCCGGCTCAGTATAACAAGCGGGTTCGGTCAATACATCTATTTTATTATCTTGATTAAGGCGTGATATGGTCGGTACCAGGAGAGAGAGAGAAGAAAACACTCTGCGTGCGCTCTTGCAAGATCAGATTGGTTATATATTTTATCTAATCAGGATGGCTCCCACTATTTTTATCAAATCTTCCTTCAAACCTTAAAAGGAAAGACTAGCCGGGATTAATTACACTCTACAAGTTCGCCAATTTTTCAGCCAGGCCAGTGTCGGTACTTTGAGGGAGGTTCCCCGTGCTTTCGCACGGACCTAATTACAGTAAACCTCGTTTTCCCAGAGGCGTAACCCCGTTGACACCTTTCTAGACACCTACTTGATTGGCTAATTGTAAAGTGCAAAACTCTCCCAGGAGTAACAATTACTCGCAGTGGGTATCGGGATCCAACTATCACATAGAAGGTATGCAATCTCATTGCAAGTTTCAACACTTGAAACTCCCGATAAAGGTTTTTACCCCTAGCACCTATGACCTTGGCTAAGGTCAACAAATCATAGGTACTAGTCAAGTTCTACCCGTCATTTCGTGATTAATTAGACCCACCCACATGACCCTTGGCTAAGGTCAACAAAGCCACATGACTGTCCTAACTAATCGCATCATATGCGGTATAGGAAGACATCACTTAGCTACCGTACACTGTGCCTTGACTATGGTCAACAAACACAGCATGAATACTAAGTACTCTACTTCCTAAAATGACGGAGGGTTGCGGCTGGTTTTTGTGAAAACCTTTAACGCTTTGAACTTGATCTCGTTGCGGAATCAAATGGTTTTTAAATGGAATGTTTTTGAGGCTTTTCCAGTTTTGCTAAAGGGGTCACTCCCGGTGAAGGGATCGTCGGCCCTTTCCTCGTCGAATGAGGTGCGGGATATATCATATATATCACTGTGCAAAGCAGAAACTATAGAAGCGATAAAAACAAACCGAGGGTTGTAGCATCTGACAGTTATTGCTAAAGGAGTCACTCCCGGTGAAGGGATCTCGGTCCTTTCCTCATCGAATAAGGTGCAGGATGTTCTATAATGAACACCGCGATGCAAAGCAAGAACTGTAGCTACCTGTTTTTATTTTGAAATTCGATTCCACAACATCAATTAGGTTTATTTTCTTTCATTAATCTCATTAATGAATATCCCATCATTTAAATCCACCTAACCATCACAGATAAATATAACGTACGCTTATGCCATCCGCATTCGCCTCGATGTCCCGTCTGCACCGTTAGGTTAGGTAACTAACGGCAGAGCGAGGCAGGGCTAGCACGGGTGTAAAATATAAGTAACGTCTATATAATATATCATATATACTATATATAATATCTGCCACAGAACATCGCATGATCTCAGATAAAACACAGCAGAAGAAACATATGAAATATTGGATATACTAGGACGTCCGTGTTTTCAATACGAGCCAGTATAAAACACGGATTCCACGGTCGTGATGAATAGCCAATCCCACACTCCTAGACCCCTACGAGAGCGGCAAGCAACCCTACCAATTCTAGGGTTAGGAGACCCGGACTCGACTCCTCGAGTTGGTCTCCCACTGGACCCTAGAACCCGGTTACTAGTGCTCCCCTCCTTAGGTCTATCCTAGTGCAGAAAAGTAAATAATATACAAACGGTGACTACTTCCGCTACCTGGAAGTGCCCCAATAAAAGAATATTACATACAAGTTTTTACATGAATGAAAATGAAAAACACTCATCTCACATAAAAACCCCCGGCTATTCAAATACGACGATCCAATATAACATATCCAACAACACATAACATCACATGTCATCAACGTAAGTAAATATGCGCATCCCAATTGTCGTTGACATATAGCAACGAAACCGGCGACATCACATACTATACTTACGGTCACAGAAAAGAAAGTGTAAAACTACAACAGTTGGAATCCGCAACCATCTCAGACATCGCATGCCTGACCAAATGAATTCTTAAGACATCGCATGCCTAACAATTATAAACCCCGCATTTTAGTCTCATTATCGAAAACTCTTTTCAATATCAAGTCGGGCAATTCAACAGGATTCCTGACATACTGATCGAATGCTCGTCGCAAACTTCAGTAGACGGCCGCACCCCTGATACCGTCGACGAAGTGCATCAAGGCGGAATACCGCTACCGCGAGCACCCGAACGGATGCTTTCTGCGACGGGGTTCTCCTACAGTCACTTGGTCGGGGCTATGGAGTGAGGCTGTCTATTAAGTTTACCCGGCGAGTATCCGCGTACGCTACGTGATTGCGACGGACTTTTGATCACATCAAAATTCCGTGGCAACCGATCAAGTGAGACTAAACTGCTACGTTTATAATATTCATTCCGTTATCTCATAACTATTTGCGAATTCCAATTATTGTATCACATTCCGGATAAATAGAAAATGCTAAACTTTTCGATCGAACAATCGAACACCCAAGTTTTCCCGATACTACTCAACACATGAAATAAGTCTAACAACATTCAGTTCGTGCCTCAGTAGCAATGGTCCAGCCGTAGAAGGGTCAAGCCAACGCCTCACATGTGGCACGCCGTACTGCCCCAAACCCGAAGGTTCAAAGGGCAGTTCAAGACGGTCACATAATCGAGTTAAGGTTTGTTGTCTTCTAGAGGGTCCATCGCGTTACTTGCACTACTTAGAACGTCGTTAAACTACGGAAAAGTCCAACAATTGGAAATTTCCCGGTAGGGGAAAAGTTGGGTATTTATATCCGGTCGAACTTTTTAACATATTCTAAAATTGATCCGGAAAGCCACATAGACAAAATTTGATACCCCGATCGAAACACCGAATTCCCAAAACAACTCCAGAAAATTCAACTCTTGAAAAAATATCAAAAATTCCCAGAAAATCCAGCATAATCAATTATGAGTTACTGTGTAAACAATATCAAATAAAGTGGCCGTACAGTCGCGGAACCGCCGCACGAGCCTTGCTCGTGCCGCGGAACCGCGGCAGTTTGATGGAGATAGGGGCACGAATTTCACAGTTTCTCTTAAATTCACCTGCTGATTTTTCTGCATATTTTTAATGTTGAAAAAATCACTGTTTTCAAAAAAGGACAGAGAGCATGATCCGGGTTCGGGTTTTGGTTCGATCGGACTTCAAATGGCGTCTAGACTTCGCCTAAGGCTCTAGCTAGTCTCTGATACCACTGTAGGGTTCCTAGGCACTCTAGTTAGGTCTCACAAGTGATCAAACATGCACAAATAAAATTTTACGGGTGCCTACAAACCCGACTACGGATCGTTTACTAGATATTTAGGCGAAAACATAAACTAGTTAACATTTTAACTAAGGGAACGGATATACAACCTTTGTAGATCCGGTCCACCACCTCCACGGCTCCGCAATGAAGTCCCCTCGCTGTCCAAATCATGTCTTGGGCTCTAGCGTCGGCATCATCGAAGAATGGGCGGGCTTGATCGTCGGTTCGATGCCGAAGATGATCTACGTCGAGGCATCGCTAGAACAAGCTCCAACTTCACCAAGTCGGAAAAACTTATGAAGAAAACACCCTATACTACTTGGCAAGAGGTAGAGGATGAAGAAATAGGAAGTGGATAAACTTTAGTTTTGGATTTCTCACTAGACTTCATGACTTGCCGTTGGAGTAGCAAGCTTTCTTCAATGTTGAAGAAGATGAAGAAGAAGAAGAAGATATGATAAGTTAAATTAAAATAGAAAAGAAAATACAATACTTATCATATCTTTGACCATGGTTTAGTGTAGAGACTTAACTTAGGTTAGATGAGTGGTTAGGGTTAGGCATGAGACAAGAATGGTGACTAAAACAATGCTACATGAATCTTCAACTAAAAACAAAAATAGCCACCATTCATTTCTCATTTTCTTTTTCTTTTGAAATAAATAAAATAAAAAGATAAATGAATACGATGAAACCCTAATCACTAACTAACCATGGTTTAATACTTTACACAAAACCAAACAAGAATGTATCATCAAACATGATACAATCATGTGCACAAAGAAATATATCACATATACAACTTGCACAATTCAAGTGAGAAAATCCTTTTAAAGTGAACCAATACTAGTTAATGCAAAGTAATATATCAAATATATAATTATACATTAAATCATTAAATCAACACTTGATTCAATGATCCGGTCATGTCGCATATAACCGGCCAGTATCCTATGTATCGGCTTATCGAATCAATCCTTGATTCGATAACTAGGTTATATCGCATATAACCAATCGATACATAGATCGCGAGAATGGAATACGGTATCACATACACGCATTATTCTCGGTCCCGCACATATCTCATATGCGCTCCTATTTCGTTTCGCTTGAGCCAGGAAACCTCTGTGTAGGACTCTAAAGACTCGTCAATACGCCGGCAGCAGATGATGATCATATCAAACACCCACAAGCCTCAAGCGGTCTGCTAAACGTAACGGCCACCCGGGTATTGAGCGATCAGAAGATCGACGAGCAAGCCCGCTCACACTCCTGCGAATCCGACTAGTAACACTACCGTATAGTCCGGTCTATTCGTCTGATATGTTGCATATCTCGCCTAGGGGTGGTAAACGTCAGACCCCAATAGCTCGATAAGTCATGCCGAAGTAGGGTCCATAACATTCATGAAACTACTGATAACTCTTACCAGTATATCACTGCAACCCTGGCCAGGGATTTCCTGTTATGGCCAGTCGAGCATAGCACAACATCAACCCCCAATACCGGGAGAGACGAATCCCCTCCTATCGCTCATTGCCTCCATGTGAATCGGGACTGTACCCAAAAACCACCTGTTTGCACAACTCAGTAGAGCCGTGGTAGGGTGGAAATCAAAGCACAGTGGGAGACACACAAGACTCTATGACGATCTCGGGTCTACAGACTAAGCTGTACCAGTGTCACCAGAGAACTGCCATCTGACGTGAGGTATAATACCATCTGGGAGTTCTCGGCGAGTCCGTTCAGTGTACCCAGTCTCCACTGAGCACCCGCATACCATCTTCGATGTCAAACACCAATGGATATGGGATCATCCATCGCCCATCGCATGGGTCGAGAAGATATGTGCTAGTCTACTCTGGAATATCGATGCCCCGTCTCGATATTCCCTCGACTAGGAACATTTCAAGGATGTACTCATGGACTACCCAGGCCCCACTAGTATGATCTACATCATAGTCCTGGAAGTCGAGTACACATCCTATGGGCTTTATCAACATGTAATCAGAGAGACAGAAAGTATACATGTTAAGATAAAGTGCAACCAGATAGCGTACTATCATGTCGAGCAAGAAAGTCCTTCCTATATATGTCCCAGCATCCACTACAATATACATCCAATGTACAGTAATGGCCTCTAGGGCATACATATAACTAACACAGGGAAGTCCCTGGCCAGGGCTGATCAGAGATTTGCTGGTAAGTGTTACCAGTAGTTTCTCGACCCGTTATGAGCCTCACATCGGCACGACTTATCGGTTATTGGGGTCTGACGTATACCACCCCTAGACTTGATATGCGACATATCAGACGAACAGACCGGACTGTACGGTAAGTGTTACTGGTTGGATTCACAGGAGTGTGAGCGGGCTAGCTCGTCGATCTTCTGATCGTTCAATACCCGGATGGCCGTTACGTTTAGTTGACCGCTTGCGGCTTGTGGGTGCTTGATATGATCATCATCTGCTACCGGCGTATTGACGAGTCTTTAGAGTCCTACACAGAGGTTTCCTGGCTCAAGAGAAACGAAATAGGAGCGCATATGAGATATGTGCGGGAGCGAGAATAATGCGTGTATGTGATACCGTATTTCATTCTCGCGATGAATGTATCGATTGGTTATATGCGATATAACCTAGATATCGAATCAAGGATTGATTCGATAAGCCGATACATAGGATACTAGTCGGTTATATGTGATATGACCGGATCGTTAAATCAAGTGTTGATTTAATGATTTAATGTATAATTATATATTTGATATATTGCTTTGCATTAACTAGTATTGGTTCATTTTAAAAGGATTTTCTCACTTGATGCACATTGTATATGTGATATATTTTTTGTGCACTTGTTTGTATCATGTTTGATGATACTTGCTCACTTGGGTTTGTGTAAAGATTAAACCATAGTTATATGGATGGTTAGGGTTTTGATTATTTACTTAGTTATTTATTTATTTATTCATTTTGGATATTATTAAGAATGGTGGCTTATTTTGTTTCTATGTTGAAGCTTCTTGAAGCTTTGACAAAGTCCACCATTCTTATCTCATCCTTAACCCTAACCATTCCAACTAACCTTAGTTTAATCTCTACACTTTAACATGGTTAAGATATGATAAGTATTCATATTAGTTTCATTTTTAAATAAGAAACTTATCATATTCTTTCTTCTTCTTCATCTTCTTCTTCAAGAAAAACCTTGCCTACATCAATGGCAACTTGAGCAAAAGTGAGAGAAATCCAATTCTAAAGTGAACCCACCTCCTATTTCTTCACCCTCTACCTCTTGCCAAGTTGTTTTGGGTGTTTTCTTCAATAGATTCACAAATTTGTGAAGTCGGAGCTAGAACTTGTGATGCCTCGACGTAGATCATCTTCGGCACGAAGCCGACGACCTAGTCCGCCCATTTCTCCGATGAAGCCGACGATTGAGTTCAGGATGCGAGATGGACAGCGAGAGGACGCCTACGTGGAGCTAAGGAAGTGGAGAACCGGATCTACAAAGGTTGTAGCCTCTCTCCTTTAGTTAAGATGTTAACTAGTTTCGTGTTTCGCCTAAATTTCTAGTCGACGATCCGTATTAGGGTTTCTCGGCACCGTAAAATTTGAAATTGGCATGGTTGATGCCTTGTGAGACCTCTTGAGAGTGCCTAGGAACCCTACAAAAACTGTAGGTGGATGCTGTTCTGATCCATCACATCTCACGGAAGAATGTCCATTGAATTCTCCGTTTCAAGGTCAAGAGCATACCAATGCCGCATTTCAAAGACCTAGAAACGATCCATATTCTTCCACATATAATCAGGGTTGGAGGAATCACCCTAATTTTGTTTGGAACCAACAATACAACCAAAACACGGTTCCAAACAAAAATAATTTCCAAAGGGCTCTTCCACAACAACAGCAACCACTTCAACTCACATAGCACCCCTACCAGTCACAAAATTTTCAAAACCAGGTCAACCATCCTGCACCGTCTAATCCTATGCAGTTGACCTGTTTTGACGAGTTCTCTCAATTCTCTCAAACCATGAAATCATTCTTATCAAATTTCATGGAAGTGTCGGCTGAGGTTAGGTCTTCCGTCAGTGAGATAAAGAAAAATTCAGCGTCCCAAGCTGAGAGTATCAGAACGATGGAAGCAGAAATTGCACGACTTAAAGCCGAAATGAGTGCGAGAGAAAAAGGGAAACTTCCATCTCAACCTCTACCGAATCCTGGGCATTACAATGTAAATTCCGTCACAACGTTGAGATCAGGAAGAGTGCTGAATAACCATGTTGGGGAAGAAATTGATGATATTGAAAATCCTATCAATAACACCCCGGCTGAGACCTTTCCTCACACACACACTTCTACTTCTGATCCTTGTTCTTCTACCCCACCGCCTTCTCACGAGCCAATTCTCCGTTTCCCACTAGGCTCGACACCTCAGCAACCCTCTTCTAGTTCTCCACAGACGGTCCCCACTCCTCTTTTGGGATCACGTCTACCCCCACTTCCTTTTCCTATGATGGACCCAGTGCTTATTGCTAAAGCACCTTATCCTAATCGGTTAAGGGGTAACAAATCGAGTCCGCATATGGAGAAAATTATGGAAATGTTCAAACAGGTTAACATCAACATCCCTCTCCTAGATGTGATTCAACAAGTCTCCGCTTATGCGAAAATTCTTAAAGACTTGTGCACTAGGAAGAGGAAGACTCAAGTGCCTAAGAAGGTCTTCATGTCTAATAATATTAGCACTATTTTTATCCCACAGCTACCAAAGAAACGTAAGGACCCAGGATGTCCTACGATATCGATTTCTATTGGGGGTAAAAACATCAAACGTGCTCTTTTAGACCTTGGCGTAAGTGTTAACCTACTTCCATATACTGTCTATGAGCAGCTAGGGATTGGAGAGTTGAAACCAGCTCACTGCACTCTCCAAATGGCAGACCGTTCAATCACCAAACCGAGGGGTGAACTAGAGGATGTGTTGATAAAGGTCGGGGAATTTGTATTCCCTATGGACTTCATTGTTCTCGATACACAACCTGTAGCAAACCCACGGAGTCAAATTCCAGTGATTTTGGGTCGACCATTCCTTGCCACTTCCAATGCTGTCATTAACTGTAGAAACGGTTCAATGAACTTATGATTTGGAAATATGTCCATTGAACTGAACATCTACAAAGTTGGAAGTCAGCCATCAGAACCCTCTGCTCATATTCTTGATGTGTGCTCTGTCCATGAGATTGCTCCCGAAAGTTTCGGAGTTGATGAACTTTGCTTTACAGATCTCGACGACACTACCACATCACTGTTTGATCTTGCACATGACCTTAGTGAGGACACCTTTCTCATGCTTGAGTCTGACACTCCTGACTTATCACCACCCGAGTCTGTATCTTTCATAGGCTATGAGTTTCTTTGTGACTCCGAAAATCACTCGATGATCCCACCTTCTATTATTTCTCCGCCAGCATTAGATCTCAAACATTTACCTTCTCATCTTAAATATGCATATTTAGGTGAGAACGAGTCTTTACCGGTTATCATATCTGCTTCTCTAGCATCAGAGCAAGAGAATGCACTTTTATCGGTATTGAGATCTAATAGGGAGGCGTTTGGTTGGACCATGGCGGACATCAAAGGGATTAGTCCCTTGATTGCAGAACATCATATACATGTGATGGATGATGCCAAACCAACCCGAGAACCACAGAGACAGTTGAACCCCGTCATGAAGGATGCGGTGAAGAAAGAGATCGTCAAGTGCCTTGATAATGGTATTATATACCCAATCTCCGATAGCCAATGGGTGAGTCCAATAAATGTCGTCCCTAAGAAATCTGGCATCACTGTTATTACCAATGAGGCAAATGAGTTGATTCAGACACGCACCGAAACTGGGTAGCGTGTATGTATTGATTACAGAAAACTCAATGCCGCTACGAGGAAAGACCACTTTCCTCTACCCTTCATTGATCAGATGCTGGAACGCTTAGCTGGACATGAGTATTATTGCTTTATGGATGGATACTCTGGCTATAATCAGATCCCCATTTCCAAAAAGGATCAAGATAAAATCACATTTACTTGTCCTTTTGGTACCTTTGCTTATAGACGCATGCCCTTTGGGTTATGCAATTCTCCCGCTACCTTTCAGCGGTGTATGATAGGGATATTCTCTGACATGGTCGAGAATTTTTTGGAGATTTTTATGGACGATTTCTCGATTTTTGGAGACTCTTTTTCCGACTGCCTATCGAATCTTGACGCTGTTCTTACTCGTTGCAAAGAGAAGAACTTAACCTTGAATTGGGGAAAATGCCATTTCATGGTCCAAGAGGGAATTGTGCTTGGACATGTTATTTCACGAAAAGGCATTGAGGTTGACAGAGCTAAGATAGATGTCATTCAAAACCTTCCTCATCCCAAAAGCGTCAAGGATATCCGATCATTTCTTGGCCATGCGGGCTTTTATAGGAGATTCATTAAGGATTTTAGCAAAATTGCTAGACCTTTGACTCTTCTCTTGGCCAAGGATACGACCTTCCACTTTCACTCGGATTGTGAGGCATCATTCGACTCACTTAAACACTCCCTCACTACAGCCCCCGTTCTATCGTATCCAGATTAGGACTACCCCTTTGAGCTTATGTGTGATGCATCAGATTTTGCAGTTGGTGCAGTCTTAGGACAACACATCGAAAAGATGCCACACGTGATCTATTACGCAAGTAAGACCCTGAACGATGCTCAAATTAACTATACAACTACCGAAAAAGAACTTTTGGCGGTTGTATTTGCATTAGAAAAATTCAGGCCTTACTTAATTGGTTCACCAATAGTTGTGTACACTGACCACTCCGCCTTGAAACATCTTTTGGAGAAGAAAGATGCTAAAGGTAGGCTAATACGTTGGATCCTTCTATTACAAGAATTTGATCTTGTTATTGAAGATAAGAAAGGATGTGAAAACGTTGTGGCCGACCATCTTTCACGCATCTCTTCTTCCCCTGTGACCCTGCCGATCAATGATTCTTTCCCAGACGAACAACTCTTGAACGTATCCGAGGAACCTTGGTTCAGGGATATTATGAACTATCTTGCCACGGGACTGATACCCAGCGATTGGTCAAAACAGGACAAATATCGTTTTCTATCCCAAGTAAAATACTTCTACTGGGATGAACCCTATCTGTTTAAGTATTGTCCTGATCAGATCATTCGCCGGTGTGTCCCGAATGAGAAATTCAAGAGTGTTCTATCTTTTAGTCATGATCAGGTATGTGGGGGTCACTTCAGTCCTAAAAAGACGGCGGAGAAGGTTTTGCAATGCGGTTTTTATTGGCCGACTTTGTTCAAAGACGCATTTGATCATTGCAAAACCTATGCACAGTGTCAACACACGGGTAGGATTTCCCGGAAAAATGAGAAGCCACAACAACCCATCTTAGTGGTTGAAATTTTCGATGTTTGGGGCATTGACTTTATGGGTCCTTTTCCCAACTCCTTTGGGAATTTGTACATACTGCTTGCGGTTGATTACGTCTCAAAGTGGGTTGAAGCCATTCCATGCCGCACTAATGACAAAAATGTTGTCATTAAGTTCTTAAAAGAAAATATCTTTTCGCGATTTGGACACCCACGCGCTATTATTAGCGATAACGGGAAACATTTCTGCAACAAGTCCTTCGAGACTTTGATGCGGAAATACGCAATCAACCACAGACTTTCTACACCCTATCATCCCCAAACGAGCGGGCAGGCTGAGATTTCAAATAGACAGATCAAACAAATCTTGGAGAGGACTGTTGCAAAGAATAGAAAAGATTGGTCGACCAAATTGACGGATGCTCTTTGGGCATTCTGAACTGCATTTAAAACCGATCTAGGGATGTCTCTATATAGGTTAGTGTTTGGGAAGGCTTGTCACGTACCGGTCGAGATTGAGCATAAAGCATTGTGGGCTAATTAAGGAAATCAACTTTGACATAAACCAAGCCTGCAACTTTCGGAAGCTGCAATTAAATGAGCTAAGCGAACTCCGCGATGAAGCTTATGATAACGCTGTAATCGTAAAGAATAGGACTAAGGTTTTTCACGATAAAAACATTTTGAGGAAAACGTTTACACCTGGTCAGCAAGTCCTTCTTTATGATTCACGACTACACCTTCATGCGGGTAAGCTTCGATCTCGGTCGAAGGGACCTTTTATTGTGCGGTCTGTATACCCGCCCGGGGCAGTTGAGGTAGAAAATGTTAAAAACGGCATATTTTTCAAAGTGAATGGACATAGACTAAAGCCGTATTTTTCCACTGACCCCACAGAGGAGCTCCTGTTCTTACAGGAGCCATTTTATCTTGATTAAAATTCCTTCGTCTTACCTTCATGTCCTGTATATTACTGCATCATCTTTTTGAATGGAGGTGAGTGAAAAGAATAAGTTTGGGGGAAGATCTTCACTTATATGTTTTGCCCCTACTAATAAATTCCTCCCAAGCTTACAGGTTTTTGTAGGTATAGCGGTTGGCAACAGTGAGGACACTGTTGAAAACAAGTTTGGAGGAGGTTTGTACTTATTTCCGCATCATTTGCATCATACTTTGCATAAGCAAAAAACATTTTTGAAAACCTATAAAAATTTAAAAAAAATTCAAAAAGATAAAAATATTTTTGTACATAAATAAGATAATAAAAGATTAGATAGTGAAAAATTACATCCAAAAGATTAGAAAAATTTAAGAAAACCTAGAAAATTAGAAGTTTTCTTATACGAACTAGTAATAAGTAGTTATGAGCCGTTGTCCCAAGGGTTAGTAAGATGAAGGAAGTCTCTAATCTGAGGATAAAAATAAGTCTGAAAAATAGTTCATATTCTGGAAGCCAAACATTTTGAACGTTGATACCCTACTATTCACACTTACACACGTCTTGAAGCCTGGGATAGTAGAGGATACCTTGAAATGCTCTTGTCTAAAAGCCGATGTATGAAGGAAATAAAAAAATGAAGAAAATATAAAATGGTGAGAATAATGTACACTGGTTTTGTTATCGCCAAGGCAGCAATAAAAAAATATAGCGAAGGGTGCCTCTTCACCTAGTGCTCTAAGGCCAACTGGTCTGGGAGTCACTGCTAAGCCTTAGGTGGTGCAAGACGAGGAAAAACACCAAATAAGCAAACACATGAGTAATCGGTCGGTTAGTATCTCAAGAAGTATTAACGGTCGCATGAAAGTGTGTGAGCAAACTCATCTAAATATTCATTAATTAAAAAGTACCGAGGCTGATGGGCAAGAGTATGATAGCTTGAATTGAATTCTCCGAGTGTAGGGATGTTCTTTACACACACGTAGGGTTATATGATCGATGTTTGGAAGAAAGATAGGAATGAAGAATAAGACGATGTTTTATTGAGGGAGGACGTGATTACTGACATCCTTTCATGACTATTAAGATAGGGCTCATGACAACCGAAAAGCTTGCTTAGTTGGAAACCCTAATTTTCAAAGATTTTCTTTTACAATTCTTTTCTTTAAATATAATATTCACGATCTTCTTTTTATTATTGGATTTTGTGGGTGCAATCCGCTGAAAACCCTCAGGAGACAACACTCCTCCTACTAGGGACACCTAGAGGTTTAAAGGCTTGTTGCACGTGCTCAGTGCAATCGTGTTGCCTACGAAAGTGTGCTAGTTAGTTTTTCTCTTTCTTTATTTTCTCCTTCTCTTTTTAATAAAGTAGTTCACTCGAGACGACCGAAAATAAGTTTGGGGGAATTTGATCAGTCGAAAATACTGCATTTTTAACACGTCAATTTCCCTGTCTTTTGCATTCATCTAGAAGTGTTCGGCATTCATATAGCACATATTAGCAAAACATCCCTAAAACACCAGATTACATGTGTTCTACTCTAAAACCGGCATTTTTAGGGAAATTGACTGTTTTTCATGGCATCGCATCATCCTTGTATTGCGCAACACTTGTTTCGAAGTCTGTGCAGGAAATTCCAGGAGAAAGGTCAAATTTGTATAAAATTGCTGATAAAAAATACGCCAACTCAAAGATCTGAGATCTGGCAATGATCTAGAAGGAATCGTGGGAATCAACATATCAGAAAACTATCATGAGGTCAACACAAAGTATATAGGGAAAATTGAAGCAGAGACCAAGCCAAACGGCCGCGGATCCGCGGCCTAAGCCGGCTTGCGCCGTGGATCCGCGGTCATGTGACTGCCACGTCATCCCATTTCAGCTGCAGATGTCTTCCCTCATTCAGAACACCTCATCAAGCCACTGCAATTTCTAGATTAGGTCCCCTGTCTATACATGCCAGGACCGATTTTTTATACTTCATTATATTCACTGATGGTCTCTCAAGATTCGCACATGTGTTCCTGTTGAAACACAAGTCTGAACCTTTTGAGAAATTTAATGAATATGAGTTAGAAGTAGAGAACCAAAACGGGTATAAGTATTATGTCCTTTGATGTGATCAGGGAGGAGAATACTTGAGCATGGGATTCCTGGACTATTCTAAAGGAGAATGAGATTCTCTTTCAGCATTACTCCTCCATATACACCACAGCACGTCGGTATATCGGGGCAGAGCAATCGCACCCTATGTGATATGGTGTGCTTTATGATGAGTACTACTGAGTTGCCTATTTTCTTTTGGGGTTATGCACTTGAGAAGCTGCATACCTATTGAATAGGGTTCCAACCAAATCAGATGCTTACCACTCCATATGTGATATGGTATGGAAAGAGCCCATATCTTAAGTAAGTTAAGATTTGGGGTTGTACGGCCTATGTCAAAAGCAAAATCCGGACAAGCTCTAGGCAAGGTCAGTTCTGTGGAATTTTGTTGGATATCCCAAGCATTCGCAAGGGAATATCTTCTACCACACCGAGGAACAAAAAATGCTTTATTTCTCGGCATACAACTTTTTGAGAAAAAGGGAATTTCTTGTGAAGAAATTAGTGGTCATGAGGTAGATCTGGAAGGAATTCCAGCTATACAAACTGCAGCTGATGATTTGGTAAACCCGGAGGATTCAACAGTTTCCAACGAAGCTCAGCCTCTCCGCCGATCTAGTAGAGTTCTTCATCCACCTGAGAGATACTTCGATTTCTCTATGACAGAGGGAGCAAGGATTGCATCATGAGATGATGACCCAACTAGTTTCGAACAGGCCATCAGGAGTGAGGACTCTGTGAGAATGGCTGGATGCTTAGCGATTTTGTAGGGTTCCTGGGCACACTAATGAGGTCTCACAAGGCATCAACCAAGCCAATTTCAAATTTTACAAGTGCCGAGAAACCCTAATACGGATCGTTAACTAGAATTTTAGGCGAAAGATGCAACTAGTTAACAACTTAACTAAAAGAACGGAAATAAAACCTTTGTAGATCCGGTCCTCCACCTCCATAGCTCCGCAATGAAGTCTCCTCGCTGTCCAAATTGAATCCCGGGCTCTAGCGTCGGCTTCATCGGAAAAATGGGCGGGCTAGGTCGTCGACTTCGATGCCGAAGATGATCTACGTCGAGGCATCACAAGATCAAGCTCCCACTTCACCAAGTCATGAAACTTGTGAAGAAAACACCCTATACTACTTGGCAAGAGGTTGAGGATGAAGAAATAGGAGGTGGGTTCACTTTAGAATTGGATTTCTCACTCTTTACATCAAGTTACCATTGATGAAGCAAGGTTTTCTTCAAGTGAAGAAGAAGAAGAAGATAAAGATAATCCTATGATAAGTGAAAAGAAAATAATACTTATCATATATTTAACCATGGTCAAGTGTAGAGAATTAACTAAGGTTATGTGAATGGTTAGGGTTAAAAGAAGAAGACAAAATGGTCACTTGGTCAAAGCTTCATGAAGCTTCAACAAGCTTCATGAAAGAAAACAAAGAAAGAAACCATTTTGCTTTTCTTTTATCCATTTCTCAAAAAGAATAAATAAATGAATAAGTAAAAACAAAACCCTAGCCATTACACAACCATGGTTTAATCTTTACACTTAGCCAATTTTGCATGCATCATCAAACATGATACAAACAAGTGCACAAAATTATATCGTATATACAATGTGCACAACCGAGTGAGAAAATCCATCTTAAGTGAACCAAAACTAGTTAATGCAAAGTAATATATCAAATATATATTTATGCATTAAATCATTAAATCAACACTTGATTTAACGATCCGGTCATATCGCATATAACCGACTAATATCCAATGTATCGACTTATCGAATCAATCCTTGATTCGATAACTAGGTTATATCGCATACAACCTATCGATATATTCATCGCGAGAATAGAATACGGTATCACATACACGCATTATTCTCGGTCCCGCACATATCTCATATGCGCTCCTATTTCGTTTCGCTTGAGCCAGGAAACCTTTGTGTAGGACTCTAAAGACTCGTCAATACACCGGCAGCAGATGATGATCATATCAAATACCCACAAGCCGCAAGCGGTCTGCTAAACGTAACGGCCACCCGGGTATTGAGCGATCAGAAGATCGACGAGCAAGCCCGCTCACACTCCTGTGAATCCAACCAGTAACACTTACCGTACAGTCCGGTCTCGTCGTCTGATATGTCGCATATCTCGCCTAGGGGTGGTAAACGTCAGACCCCAATAGCTCTATAAGTCGTGTCGATATGAGGTCTATAACAGTTTGAGAAACTACTGGTAACACTTACCAGTAAATCTCAGCAACCCTGGCAAGGGATTTCCGGTTATAGCCAATCGAACACAGCGCAACATCAACTCCCTATACCGGGAGAGACGAATCCCCTCCTATCACTCATTGCCTCCATGTGATTCGGGACTGTACCCAAAAACCACCGTTTTGCACGCCCTCTTGGATGTGGTAAGGTGGAAATCAAAGCACAGTGGAAACCACACAAGACTCTATGACGATCTCGGGTCAACAGACTACTCTGTACCAGTGTCACCAGAGAACTGCCATCTGACGTAAGGTATAATACCATCTGAGAGTTCTCGGCGAGTCCGTCCAGTGTATCCAGTCTCGACTGAGCACCCGTATATCATCTCTGATGTCAAACACCAATGGATATGGGATCATCCATCGCCCCATCTGTATGGGTTGAGAAGGTATACGCTAGTCTACTATGGTATATCGATGCCCTGTCTCGATACACCCACGACTAGGGACCTTGAAGGATGTACTTATGGACTACCCTGTCCCCACTTGTATGATCCGCATCATAGTCCAGGTAGTCAAGTACACATCCTAAGGGCTTTACCAACATGTAACAGAGAGACAATCAGTGTACACGTTAAGGTAAAGAGCAACCAGATAGCATACTATCATGTCGAGCAAGAAAGTCCTCCCTATATATATCCCAGCATCCACTACAATGTACATCCAATGTACAGTAATGGCCTCTAGGGCATACATATAACTAACAATCTCCCACTTGCACTAGGGCCATCTGATAGCAGTGGTTGTAGTATCTCATACTCAACCATCCCATAAAAGTCTCTCTCTGGGAAAAGGCTTTTGTGAGTGGATCCGCCGTGTTGTCCTCTGAGTCTACCCTCCTAACCTCGATCACCCTGGAGATCAATTATCTCCATGATCAGGTGACACTGCCTTAGAATATGTCTGGATCACTGATGGGACCGGCGTTCCTTGGCATAAGCCACAACTCCATTGTCACACAATGGGAGGAACAAAGTTCATCTCATGAATCAATATACATCCAGACTGCCTCTTTGGTAGCATCTTAAGTAGCGATGTATCCTGCCTTTATCGTCTAGTATGCCACGGTATCTAGCTTGGAACTCTTCCAACATACCGTCCCTTTACTGAGGGTAAAGACAATGCCTTTGACTGACATTCAGTCGTCCTCATCACCCTGGAACCCTTCCAGTGATTCTCCCCAGGATCGATTCATACCATCTCACTACAATTAGTGAGAATCCTAACATCCAATTAGATCTATCTCATAGATCCAAAACCCAGGATTTTGGAGGTATCACTTTGATCCTATATAGAGAATCATTGTGATAAGCGGAGATTGATCGAGCGTAGCATAGGAAACTCCTTCCCTATCAAGAGCATGTCATCCACGTACTCTACGAGGATCAGCACCATACTCCCTACTACCTTTTTGTATATACAAGGTTCATCTACAATTTTGATGATGTCAAACTGTTTGACTACTACATCAAAACAGATGTTCCAACTCCGCGATGCCTGCTTTATCCTATAAAGCATCTTGCACACGTTTCCGCTGCTCCCACTGTCTACGAAGCCCTCTGACTGTGTACTTACAGACTCTCTTTTCTGAAACATCATTTAAGAAAAGCAGTCATGACACCCAACCGCCAGATATCGTAGTCATGGTATGAAGCCGTGGCAAGTAGGATCTGAATGGACTTAAGCATAGCTCCTTAGAAAAGGTTTCATCATGATCCATGCCAGGTTAATGATACAAACCTTTAACAAGTCTAGATTTGAAAGTCTCAACTTTTCCATGTACACCAAGTAATCTTCTCAAGATATACTTGCTCCTGATAAGGATTTAACCCTTCAGATATAGCAACCAAAGTCCATACTTTGTTGGTGTACATGGATTCCATCTCAGATCGCTAAGCATCCAGCCATTCTTACAGAGTCCCACTCCTGATGGCCAGCTCGAAACTAGTTGGGTCATCATCTCATGATGCAATCCTCGCTCCCACTGTCATCGAGAAACCGAAGTATCTCTCAGGTGGGTGAGGAACCCTACCAGATCGGCGGAGAGGCTGAGGTTCGTTGGTAACTATTGAATCCTTTGGTTCTTTCAAATCATCTGCAGTTTGTGTAGCTGGAACCATTCCAGTTCTACATAACAGACCTCGCCTCGAGCTTATCCGGATTATGCTTTTAGACATAGCCCGGACAACCCCAAATCTTAACCAACTTAAGATATGGGCTCTTCCCTTTCCATATCTCATATGAAGCGGTAGGCAACTGATTTGATTGGAACCCAATTCAATTGGTATGCAGCTTCTCAAGTGCATAACTCCCAAAAGGAAATAGGAAACACAGTAGTACTCATCTTAGAGCACACCATATCATATAGGGTGCTATTGCTCCGCCCCGATATACCATCGTGCTATGGTGTATACGGAGGAGTAATCCTGAGAGAGAATCTCATTCTCCTTTAGAATAGCCCAGGAATTCCGTACTCAAGTATTCTCCTCCTTGATCTCATCAAAGGACATAATACTTATACCCGTATTGGTTCTCTACTTCTAGCTTATATTCTGTGAATATCTCAAAAGGTTCGGACTTATGTTTCAACAGGAACAGATGTCTGAATCTTGAGAGACTATCAGAGAATGTAACGAAGTACAAAGAACCGGTCTTGGCATGTGTAGACTGGGGACCTTACATACATCAACATGTATCATCCCAAGAGTTTACTAACTCTTTCTCTGTTTCCAATAAACAGAGCTATGGTCATCTTATCTTTGTGACATGACTGGCGAGTTTCACAAGATGTAAATTCAAACTAATTTAAATATGCATCTTTATGTAACTCTAGCCAGTCGGGTCACATTAATCTGACCTAGTCTACAATACCTTAAGAAGGATTCGTTCATTTCTGAACTCTTCCTCTTGTGTGTGTTCTGTATACTAAGAACTGTAGTTTGATTTAGAATATCAATGCTTTTAGATAACGTGCCTGAACCGATCAACTTTTGCTATAGGAAATGTTCAAAACATTATCCATCAATACAAAATTTTATCATTTCTTTACTAATAAAGAGACTGATATGATTTTGTATATCAAGTTCGGTATCTAATAACATTCGTTCAGAATCAATGTATAGGTTATACAGGGTGACAGTGACCAACAGACTTGGCTGCAACACTTGCCCCGTTTTCTGTCTCATGAAACTTATCACCCGTTCTCAGTTCTCTACCTTTCTGTAGCCCTATGTAATAGATTACATATCTGGGATCCTGATCCGGTATCAAATACCCAGGACGTAGAGGATATAGAGAAACAGTTCTTTGTAACGAACACACCTGAAGATGATGCATCAGCATGCACTCTCTTTGTATGGGCGGCACGGGAAATCTGGTATTCCCCAATTTCCTGCTCTGTCTTATAACAATTATAAGTTGGAGCGGGACCAACGTTCCCCAGCTCAGTATAACAAGCGGGTTCGGTCAATAATCCGTATTATTATCTTGATTAAGGCGTGATCTGGTCGCTACCTGGAGAGAGAGAGAAGAAAACACTCAGCGTGCGCTCTTGCAAGAATAGATTGGTTATTATTTTATCTAATCAGGATGGCTCCCACTGTTTTTATCAAATCTTCCTTCAAACCCTAAAAGGAAAGACTAGCCGGGATTAATTACACGCTACAAGTTCGCCAATCTTTCATCCAGGCCAGTGTCGGTACTTTGAGGGAGGTCCCCCGTGCTTTCGCACGAACCTAATTAATGTAAACCTCGTTTTCCCAGAGGCGTAACCTCGTTAACACCTTTCTAGACACCTACTTGATCGGCTAATTGTAATGTGTAAAACTCTCCCAGGAGTAACAATTACTCGCAGTGGGTATCGGGATCCAACTATCTTATAGAAGGTATGCAATCTCATTGCAAATTTCAACATTTGAAATTCCGGATAATATTTTGCCCCTAACGTGCTATGACCTTGACGAAAGCTAACAAACCATAGCCCGCTAGTCAAGTTCAACCCGTACATTTCTTGATTGAATTAAACCCACCCGCACGACCCTTGACGAAAGCCAACAAAGCCGCACGACTACCCTAATCCAATCGCATCGTATGCAGCAGATAAGCAGCATATAGCTACCGCACACTGCACCTTGACGAAAGCCAACAAATGCAGCACGAATACTATATACAACTTATCTGAAATGACGGAGGGCTACGACAGGTTTTTCTTAAAACCTATTGCGTAATGAACTTGATATCGTTGGAGAATCAAATGATTTTAAAATGGAGTGTTTTTGAGGCTTTTCTAGTTTTGCTAAAGGAGTCACTCCCGGTGAAGGGATCGTCGGTCCTTTCCTCGTCGAATGAGGTGCGGGATTTATCATATATATCACTGTGCAAAACAAAAACTCTTAAAAGCAATCAAAAGACAAACCGAGTGTGTAGCATCTGCCAGTTATTGCTAAAGGAGTCACTCCCGGTGAAGGGATCTCGGTCCTTTCCTCATCGAATAAGGTGCAGGATATATCATATATACCGCTGTGCAAAGCAAGAACTGTAGCTACCTGTTTTATTTTGAAATTCGATTCTACAACATCTTTAGGTTTCTTTTACTTTCATTAATCACATTAATGAAGTCCTATCATTTAAATACCTAAACATCACAGATAAATACGACGTACACTTATGCCATCCGCATTCGCCTCGATGTCCACTCGTGCACCGTTAGGTTAGGTAACTAACGGCAGAGCGGGGCAGGGCTAGCGCGGGTGTAAAACATAAGTAACGCCTATATAATATATCATATATACTATATACAGTATCTATCACAGAACATCACATGGTCACATCACAGATATCGCAGCAGAAGAAACATATGAAATATTGGATATACTAGGACGTCCGTGCTTTCAATACGAGCCAGTATAAAACACGGATTCCACAGTCGCGATGAATAGCCAAACCCACACCCCTAGACCCCTACGAGAGCGGCAAGCAACCCTACCAATTCTTGAGTAAGGAGACCCGGACTCGACTCCTCGAGTTGGTCTCCCACTGGACTCCAGAACCCGGTTACGTGTGCTCCCCTCCTTGGGTCTATCCTAGTGCGGAAAAGTAAATAATATACAAAGGGTGACATCTTCTGCAACCTGGAAGTGCCCCAATAAAAGAATATTACATACAAGTTTTTACATGAATGAAAACGAAAAACACTCATCTCACATAAAAACCCCGGGCTATTCAAACACGACGATCCAATATAACATATCCAGCAACACATAACATCACATGCCATCAACGTAAGTAAATATGCGCATCCCAATTGTCATTGACATATAGCAACGAAACCGGCGATATCACATATTACACTTACGGTCACAGAAAAGAAAGTGTAAAACTACAACAGTTGGAATCCGTAACCTCCATAGACATCGCATGCCTAATTAAATGAATTACTTAGACATCGTATGCCTAACAATTATAAACCCCGCATTTTAGTCTCAAAATCGAAAAATCTTTTCAATATCAAGTCGGGCAATTCAACAAGATTCCTGACATCCTGATCGAATGCTCGTCGCAAACTTTAGTAGACGGCCGCACCCCCGACGCCGTCGACAAAATGCACCAAGGCGTGACACCGCTGCCGCGAGCACCCAAACGGATGCTTTCGGCGACGAGGTTCTCCTACAGTCACTTGGTCGGGGCTATGGGGCGAGGCTGTCTATTAAGTTTACCCGGCGAGTATCCGCGTACGCTACGTGATTGCGACGGACTTTTGATCGCATCAAAATTTCGTGGCAACCGATCAAGTGAGACTAAACTGCTATGTTTATAACATTCATTCAGTTATCTCATAACTTCTTGTGAATTCCAATTGTTGTATCACATTCCAGATAAACAGAAAATGTTAAACTTTCCGATCGAACAGTCGAACACCCAAGTTTTCCCGAAACAGCTCAACTCATGAAATAAGTTCAAAGACATTCACTTCGTGCCTCAGTACCAACGGTCCAGTCGTAGAAGGGTCAAGCCAACGCCTTACATGTGACACGCCGTACTGCCCCAAACCCGAAGGTTCAAAGGGCAGTTCAAGACGGTCACATAATCGAGTTAGGTTTGTTGTCTTCTAGAGGGACCATTGCGTTACTTGCACTACTTAGAACGTCTTTAAACCTCGGAAAAATCCAACACTTGGAAATTTTCCGGCAGGGGAAAAGTTGGGTATTTATATCCGGTCGAACTTTTTAACATATTCTAAAATTATCCGGAAAAGCACATAGACAAAATTAGACAATCCGATCGAAATACCGAGTCCCTAATACAACCCAGAAAACTCAACTCTTGAGTAAATTTTAAAAATTCCCATAAAACTCAGCATTTAAATAAAGAAGTTACTGTGCAAAAATGGTTGACTGAAGAGACTAAATGGGCGCGGAACCGCCGCAATAGGCGGCTAATGCCGCGGTTCCGCCGCGCTTTAGAAAGATCATTAAGTAATTTTTGCACCGTAATTCTTAGAATTTCCTGCTGAATTTTTTAATCATTTTTAATTTGGAAAAAACCACTTTTTCAGAAAAAGTCCAGAGAGGGTTAAAAGTTAGGGTTTCGGGGTTCGATCGGGTTTCTAACATCGTCTACGCATCGCCTAAGGCTCTAGCTAGGGTCTGATACCACTGTAGGGTTCCTGGGCACACTAATGAGGTCTCACAAGGCATCAACCATGCCAATTTCAAATTTTACAAGTGCCGAGAAACCTTAATACGGATCGTTAACTAGAATTTTAGGCGAAAGATGCAACTAGTTAACAACTTAACTAAAAGAACGGAAATACAACCTTTGTAGATCCGGTCCTCCACCTCCATAGCTCCGCAATGAAGTCTCCTCGCTGTCCAAATCGAATCCCGGGCTCTAGCGTCGGCTTCATCGGAAAAATGGGCGGGCTAGGTCGTCGACTTCGATGCCGAAGATGATCTACGTCGAGACATCACAAGATCAAGCTCCCACTTCACCAAGTCATGAAACTTGTGAAGAAAACACCCTATACTACTTGGCAAGAGGTAGAGGATGAAAAAATAGGAGGTGGGTTCACTTTAGAATTGGATTTCTCACTCTTTACATCAAGTTACCATTGATGAAGCAAGGTTTTCTTCAAGTGAAGAAGAAGAAGAAGATAAAGATAATCCTATGATAAGTGAAAAGAAAATAATACTTATCATATATTTAACCATGGTCAAGTGTAGAGAATTAACTAAGGTTATGTGAATGGTTAGGGTTAAAAGAAGAAGACAAAATGGTCACTTGGTCAAAGCTTCATGAAGCTTCAACAAGCTTCATGAAAGAAAACAAAGAAAGAAACCATTTTGCTTTTCTTTTATCCATTTCTCAAAAAGAATAGATAAATAAATAAATGAATAAGTAAAAACAAAACCCTAACCATTACACAACCATGGTTTAATCTTTACACTTAGCCAATTTTGCATGCATCATCAAACATGATACAAACAAGTGCACAAAATTATATCGTATATACAATGTGCACAACCGAGTGAGAAAATCCATCTTAAGTGAACCAATACTAGTTAAAGCAAAGTAATATATCAAATATATATTTATGCATTAAATCATTAAATCAACACTTGATTTAACGATCCGGTCATATCGCATATAACCGACTAATATCCAATGTATCGACTTATCGAATCAATCCTTGATTCGATAACTAGGTTATATCGCATACAACCAATCGATACATTCATCGCGAGAATAGAATACGGTATCACATACACGCATTATTCTCGGTCCCGCACATATCTCATATGCGCTCCTATTTCGTTTCGCTTGAGCCAAGAAACCTCTGTGTAGGACTCTAAAGACTCGTCAATACGCCGGCAGCAGATGATGATCATATCAAACACCCACAAGCCGCAAGCGGTCTGCTAAACGTAACGGCCACCCGGGTATTGAGCGATTAGAAGATCGACGAGCAAGCCCGCTCACACTCCTGTGAATCCAACCAGTAAAACTTACCGTACAGTCCGGTCTCGTCGTCTGATATGTCGCATATCTCGCTTAGGGGTGGTAAACGTCAGACCCCAATAGCTCGATAAGTCGTGTCGATATGAGGTCTATAACAGTTTGAGAAACTACTGGTAACACTTACCAGTAAATCTCAGCAACCCTGGCCAGGGATTTCCGGTTATAGCCAATCGAACACAGCGCAACATCAACTCCTTATACCGGGAGAGACGAATCCCCTCCTATCGCTCATTGCCTCCATGTGATTCGGGACTGTACCCAAAAACCACCGTTTTGCATGCCCTCTTGGACGTGGTAAGGTGGAAATCAAAGCACAGTAGGAACCACACAAGACTCTATGACGATCTCGGGTCAACAGACTACTCTGTACCAGTGTTACCAGAGAACTGCCATCTGACGTAAGGTATAATACCATCTGGGAGTTCTCGGCGAGTCCGTCCAGTGTACCCAGTCTCGACTGAGCACCCGTATATCATCTCTGATATCAAACACCAATGGATATGGGATCATCCATCGCCTATCTGTATGGGTCGAGAAGGTATACGCTAGTCTACTCTGGTATATCGATGCCCTGTCTCGATACACCCACGACTAGGGACCTTGAAGGATGTACTTATGGACTACCCTATCCCCACTAGTTTGATCCGCATCATAGTCCAGGTAGTCAAGTACACATCCTAAGGGCTTTACCAACATGTAACAGAGAGACAATCAGTGTACACGTTAAGGTAAAGAGCAACCAGATAGCATACTATCATGTCGAGCAAGAAAGTCCTCCCTATATATATCCCAGCATCCACTACAATGTACATCCAATGTACAGTAATGGCCTCTAGGGCATACATATAACTAACAGATTTGAGATGGAATCCTTATACACCAACAAAGTATGGACTTTGGTTGCTTTATCTGAAGGGTTAAATCCCCATCAGGAGCAAGTATATCTTTAGAAGATTACTTGGTGTACATGGAAAAGTTGAGACTTTCAAAGCTATGCTTAAGTCCATCCAGATCCTACTTGCCACGGCTACATACCATGACTACGATTTCTGGCGGTTGGGTGTCATGACTGCTTTTCTAAATATTGATTTGGAAGAGAGCGTCTATAAGTACACAGCCAGAGGGCTTCGTAGACAGTGGGAGCAGTAGAAACGTGTGCATGATGTTTTATGGGATAAATCAGGCATCGCGGAGTTGGAACGTCTGTTTTGATGTGGTAGTCAAAGAGTTTGACTTCATCAAAATGGTAGATGAACGTTGTATATACAAAAAGGTAGTAGAGAGTATGGTGGTGATCCTCGTATAGTACGTGGACGACATACTCTTGATAGGGAAGTAGTTTCCTATGCTACGCTCGGTCAATCTCCTCTTATCACAAAGATTCTCTATAGGATCAAGGTGATACCTCCTAAATCCTGGGTTATGGATCTATGAGATCTATCTAATTGGATGTTAGGATTCTCACTAGTTATAGTGACATGGTATCAATCGATCCTGGGGAGAATCACTGGAAAAGTTCCAGGGTGATAAGGACGACCGAATGTCATTCGCAGGCACTGCCTTTACCCTCAGTGGAGGGACGGTATGTTGGAAGAGTTCCAAGCTAGATACCGTGACATACTAGACGATAAAGGCAGGATAAATCACGACTAAGGATGCTACCAAATAGGCAGTCTAGATATATATATATATATATAATAGTTCATGAGATGAACTTAGTTCCTACTAATGTGCGACAATGGAGTTGTGGCTTATGCCTAGGAACCCCCGTCCCATCAGAAATCCAGACATATTCTTAGGCAGTATCACCTGATCTTGGAGATGATTGATCTCCAGGGAGATCGAGGTTAGGAGAGTACACACAGAGGACAACAGCGCGAATCCACTCACAAATGCCTATTTCCCAGTAGAGACTTTTATGGGATGGTTGAGTATGAGATACTTGAACCACAGCTTATTGTTGGGTATGAGATACTACAACAGATGGTCCTAGTGCAAGTGGGAGATTGTTAGTTATATGTATGCCCTAGAGGCCATTACTGTACATACGTTGTATATTGCAGTGGATGCTTGGACATATATAGGGAGGACTTTCTTGCTCGACATGATAGTACGCTATCTGGTTGCTCTTTATCTTAACCTGTACTCTGATTGTCTCTATGTTACATGTTGGTAAAGCCCTTAGGATGAGTACTTGACTACCAGGACTATGATGCGGATCATACTAGTGGGGACAGTGTAGTCGCCCAGTACATCCTTCAAATGTTCCTAGTCATAGGTGTATCGAGACAGGGCATCGATATACCAGAGTAGACTAGCGTATGCGCTTCTTGACCCATATGATGGGCGATGGATGATCTCATATCCATTGGTGTTTGACATCAGAGAAGGTATACGGTTGCTCAGTGAAGACTGGGTACACTGGACGGACTCGCCGAGAACTATCAGATGGTATTATACCTCACGTCAGATGGCAGTTCTTTGGTGACACTGGTACAGGTTAATCTGTAGACCCGAGATCGTCATAGAGTCTTGTATGATTCCCACTGTGCTTTGATTTCCATCATACCACGTCCAAGAGGGCATGCAAAACGGTGGCTTTTGGGTACAGTCCCGAATCACATGGAGGCAACGAGCGATAGCAGGGGATTCGTCTCTCCCGGTATAGGGAGTTGATATTGCGCTGTGTTCGATTGGCTATAACTGGAAATCCCTGGCCAGGGTTGCTGAGATTTACTGGTAAGTGTTATCTGTAGTTTCTCGAACTGTTATGGAACTCATATCGACATGAGTTATCAAGCTACCGGGGTCTGACGTTTACCACCCCTAGGCGAGATATGCGACATATCCGATGAAGAGACCGGACTCTACGGGAGTGTTACTGATTGGATTCACAGGAGAATGTACAGGCTTGCTTGTTGATCTTCTGATCGCTCAATACCTGGGTGGCTGTTACGTTTAGCTGACCGCTTGCAGCTTGTTGGTGTTTGATATGATCATCACCTACTGCCGGCGTATTGACGATTCTTGAGAGTCCTACACAGAGGTTTCCTGGCTCAGGCAAAACGGAGTAGGAGCACATATGTGATATGTACGGGGCTGAGAACAATACGTGTATATGATACCGTACTAGATTCTCGCGATATGTGATATCGGCCAGGTATATATGATATAGCCGGGTCATCGGATCAAGTGTTGATTCGATGAACTGATACAGATTATATTAGTCGGTTATTTATGAAATAGCCGGATTATCGGATCAAGTGTTGATTCGATAATTTAATGTATAATTATATATTTGATATATTATATTACATTAGCTAATATTAGCTCACTTAAAGATTCTTTTTCTCACTCGGGTAATACATTGATATATATGTGATATATGTTAATTGTATTATTTTATTTTGTTACAATAAATATTGTATATGTGATATATAATATTGTAACATGTTATGGTTTTAAATGCAACAAGATTTGTGGAGTTTAAATATGGTTAGGGTTTGGATTAGGGTTAAACTTTCATGAATCTTTCAAGAAGCTTCTTGAAGCTTTGAGTTTGACCTTGATATTTTGTGATATTTTTGCAAACATATTTCTTTAACCCAACCCAATCCTTTAACCATAGTTAATTCTCTACATGGGTTAGGTCTTCATATTTAACCCATGGTTGCATTTCTAACTTCACTTGATTCATTATTCATCACAAAAGAGTTTTCTTCTTCTTCTTCCTTTGAGAAAAGCTTTCTAGCTTTTTCTAATGTGATGAAAATGAGTGAGAAATTGAAAACAAATGAGAGCTAAATTCCTACTTCATCATCCTCATCTATTCTAGCCGCTTAGATTAGGGTGTTTGCTTTGTTAATAGTTGATTAGCAAAGCAAGAGCTTGGGTTTGAGTTTCTTCAAGGTAGATAATCTTATTTATTGAAGATCGGAAGCAAGCTTGCATCTTTCTCTTCATGGAGCCTCTCTTGAGTCCGGGTACTCGATGATAGCAGTGAAGGGACCTCAACACGGAGCTTTAGAAGTGAAGGAACGGACTACAAAGGTTGTAATCCATAACTCTTAGAAGTAAAGTTGTTTACTTTCTTTGTTTCGCCTAATCTCTATTCTAAGATCTTGGTTAGGGTTGTTCGGCACATGAAAAATTTGATTTTGGCATGGTTGATGCCTTGTAGAACCTTTTGACTGTGCCTAGTAACCCTACACTTCTCTCGTACCCTCTCAAATGCTGGAAGGTACGAATTTGTAACCTATCAGTTTCATTGTAGGCAGTATACTTTATGTACTGACATTGCATTATTACATCCTTCCAGAAGTCCTTTTTGATCACCTGTATCAGGTGTTGCACCCACATTTCTCCTTCCAGTCAGAGATTGCCTCTTCTAGTGGAACTGGTGAGTACAACCTTTAGCTAATGTCTTTTCTTTTCTTTTACGGGCAGTCAAATCATTTTTAATTCTTCTTTGTTTTGATTGCAGCACTACAGATTGAAGGAGGAGACGAAAGAAGAGTTGCACAACCGGTACTCCCGGCCTTGCCACCTGCTGCAGCCGGTATAGTAAACTCCATTCTTCATGAGCCTCCTTTATTTCTTAAACCGTCCCTTGACTGTGATTTGTTTTGCAGCGGTGATACCGACTTCAGCTCCGTTTGAATCTCGAATCATAATGCCAGCAGGCCCTTTTTCCAGGCGTTCATCTTCAAAAGGCGCTGTGAATAGTCTGCACATGTTGAGTGATCACCTCGAGGAGCTTGACGCGGAGACCCCTGCCCTTTCCGCAGATTTTTCTGCTGAGGTTAATCCCATGCTGGCGACGCTCGTGCACTTTCATAGCGAGGGCATCGTTGAGTCTTGGGTTAATCACTGTAGGAAAATTAAGGCTTGTCTGCATGAGCTCGAGGTCGGACATCCCGCTCCTGAGGTCCAGGCTGTGAACTCCCAGCGGGCTGCATGGGTCGAGCAGAGCACACCCTACTTCCACCATCTTGAACAAGAAGCGACTTTAAAGCGTATGGAATGTGAAGAGATTTCATGTAAATCTGCTCGACTGCATGCTCAGGTTGATGTCAATGCTGTGCAGTTGAAAGCTATCTTTGAGGACCTTCTACGATGTATTTCCGACGGGCTAACGCTGAGGCCGAAGCTCGACCTCATCGAACGAGATGCGCAGAGTCGTAGAGAAGCTCAGCAGGTCGTTGACGGGCAACTTCCATCTTACTTGCAGCAACAGGCTCAAGTTGAAGCGGAGTTGGCCATGGCAGCTGACCGTGAAACGGGGCTGAGGGGAGTGCGTGATCGACTAATTAGCCTATTGTAAACGCTTCCCTCCCAATAGTTGTTCTTGTACCAATTTGTAAATTTTGAATAACATGTATCCGTCTTTTATTATGATGTATTTTGTACCCAATTGAATTTATGAGTAAAAGATATATTCCTTTCGTACTATCTTGTGTCATCTCTTGCTTTCTTTCTTTTGTTACCGGCATGTTACTTTAGTAAGCGTAGCCTGTAGTTGATAGAGAGTATTCCGCATTGAACTCTTTAAGAGGTAGCAATGGCTTAGGAAGCAGGTTCAGATCTGCTGCCTAAGGCTTTTCAACTTTAGGAGCCATGAGGGTCTCATAAAGACTTTTCCCCCTACGAGTCGAGAGGATCTCGTAGGTGCGTTTTCTCTTTAGGAATCATGAGGATTCCTATGTGCGTTTTCTTTTGGGAGTCGTAAGGATCTCACAAGAGTGTTTTCTTCGTTATGGGTCGAGAGGACCCGTAAGTGATTGATAGGGTTGACATTATCCATATTTCACGGAGTCAGGGGTTGCTCTGGGCGTTTCCCACGGGGTCGAGATTGACTTTTGCCGTGTTCCACGGCACCAGGGTTTGCTCTGGATGCTTCCCACGAGGTCAGGATTGATGTAGGCCGTGTTCCGCATGGACCAGGTTCCGCTCTGGACGCTTCCCACGGGGTCAGGATTGACATAGGCTATGTTCCACGAAACCAGGATTTGCTCTGGATGCCTTCCACGGGGCCAGGATTGACATAGCCATGTTCCGCAAGGATCAGGTTCCGCTTTGGACGCTTCCCACGGGGTCAGGATTGAGATAGGCCGTGTTCCACGAAACCAGGATTTGCTCTGGATGCTTCCTACATGGTCAGGATTGACATAGCCATGTACCGCAAGGACCGGATTCCGCTCTGGACGCTTCCCACGGGGTGAAGAATGACATAGCCGTGTTCCACGAAACCAGGATTTGCTCTGGATGCTTCTTACGGGGTCAAGATTGATATAAGCCATGTTCCACGAAACCAGGATTTGCCTTGGATGCTTCCCACGGGGTCAGGATTGACATAGCCGTGTTCTGCAAGGACCAGGTTCCTCTCTGGACGCTTCCCACGGGATCAGGATTGACATAGGCCGTGTTCCATGAAACCAGGATTTGGTCTGGATGCTTCCTACGGGGCCAGGATTGACATAGCCGTGTTCCGTAAGGACTAGGTTCCGCTCTGGACGCTTCCCACGGGGTCAGGATTGACATAGACCGTGTTCCACGAAACCGGGATTTGCTCTGGATGCTTTCCACGGGGTCAGGATTGACATAGTCGTGTTCCGCAAGGACCAGGTTCCGCTCTGGACGCTTCCCACGGGGTCCGGATTGACATAGGTCGTGTTCCACGAAACCAGGATTTTCTCTGGATGCTTCCCATGGGGTCAGGATTAACATAGCCGTGTTCCACAAGGACCAGAAGAGGTTAATTTTATCAGCATTTCACGGAGTCGGAAGGTTGACTCTCGGTTGTCTGTGCACCGCCGAGTCATGGAACTGGGAATTGCCTTGGTTCCGCTTTGCTAATGTTTCGTCTGTTGCTATGAAACGAATGTTGAGATGATCTTCAGGTTGTCTGCGAACCGGTGAGACTTGGCTCTCTTCCGGATGGAGCCTGGTGGGAAGGTATGGTTCCCTCTTTGTTTGAGCCCCTGGATTGTATACAGGGATCGATGTGGTCTCACCTGTAGGGCAAAAAGTATCATTTTATATATTTTTCTTTCCGCGATGCTCTATCATTTCAGCCTTTTATATCGCGAAAGTCGCGATTGCCCAATCATTTCGGCTATTTTTCGCGGTGCCCAATAATTTCGACTATTTTTTTTCTATTTACTCGCTTCTTTTTATTGTGAGTTACGCAATCATTTCGGATATTTTCCATGCATACATTGTTATTTGCTGATTTTGTTGCAAGTTGCCAAATCATTTCGGCTATTTCATATGCATTTGTGGCTCGCTGGCTTTTTACTGTGAGTTTTGGGATTTGATACCGATTTAGGCATCAGCATCACTACTACTGGGATATTGCCAGGAGCGAATCATCATTTGCCTTTATCGATGTCGAACAAAGGTGGCTTAGTAAACAGGGTTAGGATCCTGTCGACTAAGGCTTCTAACTTTACGAGCTGTAAGGGTCTCATAAAGGTATTTCTCCCTATGAGTCGTGAGGATCTCATAGGTGCGTTTTCTCCTTAAGCATCGTGAGGAGTCTTAAGTGTATGGTCTCTTATAAGTCGTAAGGATCTTACAAGAATGCTTTTCTCCTTATAAGTCGAGAGGACTTACAAGTGTCTTTTTTCATATGAGCATATCCCCAGTCTCTGGTGGGACTCTTGTTAGGGAAATGTTTATTCGCGCCCGTGGATTGTATACAAGGGTCAATATTGAACCACTTGTAGGGCAGAATTGGAAGTTTTGATGGCTTAAGAATAGCTTCAGATCGCTGTAGCTTAAGACTTTTGAATCTTATGAGCCGTGAGTGTCTCATAAGAGGGTTCTCCTTACGAGTCATGAGGGTCTCGCAAGTGTAATTAAACAATCTACCACAATATACGACGCCGTAGCGAAGAAATAAAAGACGATATAAGTAAAACTGCATAAAAGACATCCAAGTCACCAAAATATACAATATCGTCCTTACATCAAGTCTCTAAGTCATACACATGAAAATGGTAGATGGAGAGTACAGGATACAACAAATATATAATAAGAAATATCGGATAACCGCAAAACCCACCTATAGCAAAACTGCACGCAGTCAGCCGCAGCGGTATCCGCCGCAAAAGATGATACGAAAGATGAAAAGCCTGCCGCGATTGCCCTGAGGGACTACCTGCAAAACACTGTGGCACAACGGGGGTGAGTTACCAACTCGTGAATAGTAAATAACATATGCAGGTAATCGCAAGTATGCACATACAACGCGAATCTAATACATGCAAGCGGATAGCAATAAATGGTCATATATACGCAACTGTCATGAAAGGTACTATAGCAGGTACAACTAATACATGAAGCAATAATATGACAGTATGTATATGCAACAGTCATGAAAGGTAATCTATCAGGTACTACAAATACATGAAGTAATGCATATAAAATAAATGAGGAGTATGGAATAAAACATGTCATTCTCACGGAATCCTGACCTCGTGACAGGACCAAAGTCTATCAAGACAATCTAAATCCCAAATTTCCTCAAATCGGCCCCGAAATTGGCTCTCATATCCTGTAAGTCTCATACATCCTGAATGTACAATATCAAGTAAATCTCATATATCTTGAATGTACAATATCAAGTTAACCTCATATTGTTAGTTATATGTATGCCCTAGAGACCATTACTGTACATATGATGTATATTGTAATGGATGCTTGGACATATATAGGGAGGACTTTCTTGCTTGACATGATAGTATGCTATCTGGTTGTACTTTATCTTAACATGTACTCTAATTGTCTCTATGTTACATGTTGATGAAGCCCTTACGATATGTACTCGACTACTGGGACTATGATGAGGTCATACTAGTGGGGCCATGGTAGTTGAAGAGTAAATCCTATAACTGTTCCTAGTCGAGGGTGTATCGAGAAAGGGCATCGATGCACCAGAGTAGACTAGCGTATACGCATCTTGACCCATATGATGGGTGATGGATGATCCCATATCCATCGGTGTTTGACATCAAGGATGGTGTACGGATGCTCAGTAGAGACTGGGTACACTGGACGGACTCACCGAGAACTCTCAGTTGGTATTATACCTCACGTCAGATGGCAGTTCTCCGGTGACACTGGTACAGAGTAGTCTGTTGACCCGAGATCGTCATAGAGTCTTGAGTGATTCCCACTGTGCTTTGATTTCCTTCATACCACGTCCAAGAGGGCGTGCAAAAAGATGGCTTTTGGGTACAGTCCCGAATCACATAGAGGCAATGAGCGATAGGAGGGGATTCGTCTCTCCCGGTATAGGGAGTTGATGTTGCACTGTGTTCGATTGGCTATAACCGGAAATCCCGGGCTAGGATTGCTGAGATCTACTGGTAAGTGTTATCAGTAGTTTCTCGAACTATTATAGACCTCATATCGACACGACTTATCGAGCTACTGGGGTCTGACGTTTACCACTCCTAGGCGAGATATGCGACATATCAGACGACGAGACCGGACTGTACGGGAGTGTTACTGATTGGATTCACAGGAGAATGTACAGGCTTGCTTGTTTATCTTCTGAGCGCTCAATACTTGGGTGGCTGTTACGTTTAGCTGACCGCTTGCAGCTTGTGGGTGTTTGATATGATCATCACCTACTGCCGGCATATTGACGATTCTTTAGAGTTCTACACAGAGGTTTCTTGACTCAACAAAAACGGAGTAGGGGCGCATATGTGATATGTGCAGGACCGAGGATAATGCGATATGAGATACCGTATTCTATTCTCGCGATATTTGATATCAGCCGGGTCATCGGATCAAGTGTTGATTCGATGAATTGGTACGGATAAATATTAGTCGGTTATATGCGATATAGCCGGATTGTCGGATCAAGTGTTGATTCGATAATTTAACGTATAATAATATATATGATATATTAAATTACATTAACTAATATTAGCTCACTAAAAGATTCTTTTTCTCACTCGGGTAATACATTGATATATATGCAATATATGTTAATTGTATTATTTTCTTTTGTTAGAATAAATATTATATATGTGATATATAATATTGTAACATGATATGATAACTAATGCAACATGTTTAGTAGAGATTAAACAAGATTAGGGTTTGATTTGGGTTAATGCTTTCTAGATGATTCTAGAAGTTTTAGTTTTGTTTTGTGAAAGATATTTTGTTATGACTCATGCTTTAACCCAACCCAAACCCTAACCCTAGTTAATTCTCTACATGGGTTTAGTTGACCATGGTTGCATTATTCATCATATTTATCTTTTCATTGTTCATCACAAAAGGATATTCTATCATCTTCTTCCTTGAGTTCCTTCATGGAAAAAGCTTTCTAGCTTTTTGCTAAGTGATGAAAATATGTGGGAAAAAGATTATAAATGAGAGCACAAATCCTACTTCATCATCCTCATCTATCCTTGCCATTTAGATGAGGGTGTTCACATCATTTTATGAGTGTTAGCTTGTGTTAATGAAACTTCAAGGTAGATCATCTTTGTTATCGAAGATCGGAAGCAAGCTTGCACCTTTCTCTTCGCGGAGCCTCTCGAGAGTCCAGAACACGATGATCGCAGCGAAGGGACTTCAACACGGAGCTTAAGAAGTGAAGGACCGGATCTACAAAGGTTGTAATCCCTCTCACTTAGTCTTAAAGTGTTTAACATGCTAGTTTTCGCCTAAACTCTAGTTTAAAGATCCGGCTTCGGGTTGTTCGGCACGACTAAATTTTAAATCGGGCATGGTTGATACCCCGTAGACCCTTATGCGTGTGCTTAGCAACACTACAGTGGTATCAGAGCCAAGCTAGAGCTTTAGGCGAAGTCTAGACGAAGTTTAAACTCCGATCGAACCCCGAAACCCTAATTTTAACCGTTCTCTGGACATTTTCTGAAAATGTGATTTTTTATGAATTAAAAATGCTCAGAAAGTAGAGCAGGTAAAACTAAGAATTACTGTGAAGTACGGACCACTAATGCTTTTATATGACCGTGGAACCGCGGCCAAACCAAGGGTTTGGCCGCGGTTCCGCAGCCAAAATTATGACTTAGTCCCTCATATTTCATATATTTATTTTTAGGCCCTTTCTTGTCATTTTTTTCTGGGAATTTTTAATTACACCGAAATGTTGAGTTTTCTAGGTTGTATTGGGGACGTGTTGATTCGATCGGATAATTTAACTTTGTTTAGTTTGTTCCGGATATTTTTAGAAACTGTTAAAAAGTTCGAACGGATATCAATAACTCACCTTTTCCCCTGTCGGAAAATTTTTAAAAGTTGGATTTTTCCTCGTGTTTGAAACTTTCGTAAAGTCATGCAAGTAACGCGGTGGACCCTCTAGAAGACAACAAACCTTAACTCGATTATGTGACCGTCTTGAACTGCCTATAAACCTTAGGGTTTGGGGCAGTACGGCGTGCCACATGTGAGGCGTTGGCTTGACCCTTCTACGGCTGGACTATCGGTATTGTGTCATGTGATGGATGTTTTTAAACTGATTTCAAGTGTTTAGATATATTGGGGAAATCTTGGGTGTTTGATTATTCGATCGGAAAGTTTAACATTGTCTATTTATCGGGAATGTGATACAATATTTGGAATCCACAGGTAGTTATGAGATAACTAATTTGAATGTTATAAATCTAGCAGTTCAGTCTCAGATGATCGGTTGCCACGGAATTTTGATGTGATCAAAAGTCCGTCGCAATCATGTAGCGTACGCGGATACTCGCCGGGTAAACTTAATAGACAGCCATGCCCCATAGCCCCGGCCAAGTGACTGTAGGAGAACCACGTCGCCAAAAGCATCCGTTTGGGTGCTCGCGGCAGCGGTGTTCCGCCTTAGTGCACTTCGTCGACGGCATTAGGGGTGCGGCCATCTACTAAAGTTTGCAACGAGCATTCGATCAGGATGTCGTGAATCTTGTTGAATTGCCGACTTGATATTGAAAAGAGTTATCGATAAAGAGACTAAAATGCGGGGTTTATAATTGTTAGGCATGCGATGTCTAAGAAATTCATTTGGTTAGTCATGCGATGTCTAAGGAGATTGCGGATTCCAACTGTTATAGTTTTACAATTTCTTTTCTGTGACCGTAAGCGTAGTATGTGGTGTATCGCCGGCTTCGTTGCTATACATCAACGACAATCGGGATACACATACTTGCTTACGTTGATGATATGAGATATTATGTGTTGCTGTTATATGTCATATTGGATCGTCGCGTTTTTGAATAGCCTGGCGTTTTATGTGAGATGAGAGTTTTTTTTCTTTTTCATTCTTGTAAAATTCATTTGTATGTAATATTCTTTTATTGGGGCACTTCCGGGCTGAGGATGATATCACCATTGTATATTATTTACTTTTCCGCATTAGGTAGACCCAAGGCGGGGAGCACAAGTAACCGGGTTCTAGGGTCCAGTGGGAGACCATCTCGAGGAGTCGAGACCGGGTCTCCTAACCCTAGAATTGGCAGTGTTGCTTGCCGCTCTCGTAGGGGTCTAGGGATGTGGGTTTGGCTATTCATCGCGACCGTGGAATCCGTGTTTTATACAGGCTCGTATTGAAAACATGGACGTCCTAGTATATCCAATATTTCATATATGTTCTTCTGCTGTAATGTTCTGTGATGAGATCATATTACTTCCTGAGACGAATGTTTATGTTATATATATGAGATATATATTATATATTGTAGATTTCGTTTCAGATCTGATGCTTGTGAAGCATAATAAAATGGGACTTCATTAATGAGATTAATGAAATAAAAGAAACCTAAAGATGTTGTAGAAACTTGTTTAAAAACTGGTAGCTCTAGTTCTTGCTTTGTATAGCGGTGTTCCTTGTAGAACATCCAGCACCTTATTCGATAAGGAAAGAGCCGAGATCCCTTCACCGGGAGTGACCTCTTTAGTGAAACTAGCAGATGCTACAAACTCGGTTCGTCTTTTGATTGCTTCTATAGTTCTTGCTTTGCATAGTGGTATTTGTGAAATATCCTGCACCTTATTCGATGAGGAAAGGGCCGACGATCCCTTCACAGGGAGTGACTCCTTTAGCAAAACTAGAAAAGCCTAAAAAACACTCCATTTAAAAATCACTCGATTCTACAACGATATCAAGTTCATTACGCAAAGAGTTTTCTTAAAAACCCGTTGTAGCCCTCCGTCATTTCAGATAAGTACTTCATAGTATTCATGCTGCGTTTGTTGACCTTGTCAAGGCGTAGTGTGCAGTAGCTATTTATGCTTATCTGCATAAGCATATGATGCGATTGGATTAGGGTAGTCGTGCGACTTTGTTGACCTTGTCAAGGGTCATGCGGGTAGGTTTAATTCAATTAGGAAATGACGAGTTGAACTTGACTTGCGGTCTATAGTTTGTTGACCTTGTCAAGGTCATAGATCGCTTGGGGTAAAATATTATTGGGAATTTCAAATGTTGAAATTTGCAATGAGATTGCATACCTTCTATGAAATAGTTGGATCCCGATACTCGCTGCGAGTAAGAGTTACTCCTAGGAGAGTTTTACACATTACAATTAGCCAATCAAGTATGTGTCTAGAAAAGTGTTAACGGGGTTATGCCTCTAGGAAAACGAGGTTTACTTTAATTAGGTCCGTGCGAAAGCATGGGGAACCTCCTTCAAAGTACCGACACTGGCCTGGCTGAAAGATTGGCGAACTTGTAAGGTGTAATTAATACCGGCTAGTCTTTCCTTTTAAGGTTTGAAGGAAGATTTGACTAAAACAGTAGGAGACATCCTGATTAGATATATTAGATAACCAATCTAATCTTGCAAGAGCATACGCTGAGTGTTTTCTTCTCTCTCTCTCCAGGTAGCGACCATATCACGCCTTAATCAAGATAATAATACGGATATATTGACCGAACCCGCTTGTTATACTGAGCTGGGGAATGTTGGTCCCGCTCCAACTTATAATTGTTATAAGACAGAGCAGGAAATTGAGGAATACCAGATTTCCCGTGCCGCCCAAACGAAGAAAGTGCATGCTGATGCATCATCTTCGGGTGTGTTCATTACATAGAACTGTTTCTCAGTATCCTTTACGTCCTGGGTATTTGATACCGCATCAGGATCCCATATATGTAATTTATTACATGGGCTACAGATAGGTAGAGAACTGAGAACGGGTGATAAGTTTCATGAGACAGAAAACGGTGCAAGTGTTGCATCAAAGTCTGTTGGTCACTATCACCCTGTATTACCAGAATACATTGATTCTGAACGAATGTTATTAGATACCGAACCTGATATACAACATCATATCAGTCTCTTTATTAGTAAAGAAAGGATATAATTTTGTATTGTTGGATAATGTTTTGAATATTTCCTTTATCAAGAGTTGATCGGTTCAGGCACGTTATCTAAAAGCATTGACGTTCTAAATCAAACTACAGTTCTTAGTATACAGAACACACACAAGAGGAAGAGTTCAGAAATGAACGAATCCTTCTTGAGGTATTGTAGACTAGGTCATATCAATGCGACCCGACTAGCTGAAGTTACATTAAGATGCATATTTAAATTTGTTTGAATTTACATCTTGTGAAACTTGCCGGTCATGTTACAAAGATAAGATGACCATAGCTCTGTTTATTGGAAACAGAGAAAGAGTTAGTGAACTCTTGGGATTGATACATGCTGATGTATAAAGGTTTCCTGTCTACACATGCCAAGACCGGTTCTTTGTACTTTATCACATTCACTGATTATCTCTTAAGATTCAGACATATGTTCCTGTTGGAACACAAGTCCGAACCTTTTGAGATATTCACAGAATATAAGTTAGAAGTAGAGAACCAAAATACGGGTATAAGTATTATGTCCTTTGATGAGATCAAGGAGGAGAATACTTGAGCATGGAATTCCTGGACTATTCTAACGGAGAATGAGATTCTCTCTCAGCACTACTCCTCCATATACACCATAGCACGATGGTATATCGGGGTGGAGCAATAGCACCCTATGTGATATGGTGCTCTATGATGAGTACTACTGAGTTTCCTATTTCCTTTTAGGAGTTATGCACTTGAGAAGCTGCATACCTATTGAATAGGGTTCAAATCAAATCAGTTGCCTACCACTTCATATGTGATATGGAAAGGGAAGAGCCCATATCTTAAGTTTGTTAAGATTTGGGGTTTTCCGGCCTATGTCTAAAAGCAAAATCCGTACAAGCTCGAGGCAAGGTCAGCTCAGTAAAACTCGAAGTAGTTCCAGCTATACAAACTGCAGCTGATGATTAGGTAGAACCGAAGGATTCAGTAGTTTCCAACGAACCTCAGCCTCTCCGCCGATCTAGTAGGGTTCTTCACCCACCAGAGAGATACTTCGGTTTCTCTATGACAGTGGGAGCGAGGATTGCTTCATGAGATGATGACCCAACTAGTTTCGAGCTGGCCATCTGGAGTGAGACTCTGTAAGAATGGTTGGATGCTTAGGGATCTGAGATGGAATCCTTATACACCAACAAAGTATGGACTTGGTTGCTTTAACTGAAGGGTTAAATCCCTATCAGGAGCAAGTATATCTTAAGAAGATTACTTGGTGTACATGGAAAAGTTGAGACTTTCAAACCTATGCTTAAGTCCATCCAGATCCTACTTGCCACGGCTACATACCATGACTATGATATCTGGTGGTTGGGTGCCATGACTGCTTTTCTAAATGATGTTTTAGAAAAGAGCGTCTATAAGTACACAGCCAGAGGGCTTCGTAGACAGTGGGAGCAGCGGAAACGTGAGCAAGATGCTTTATAGGATAAAGCAGGCATCGCGGAGTTGGAATATATGTTTTGATGTGGTAGTCAAAGAGTTTGACTTTATCAAAATGGTAGATGAACCTTGTATATACAAAAAGGTAGTAGGGAGTATGGTGGTGATCCTCAGAGAGTACATGGATAACATACTCTTGATAGGGAAGGAGTTTCCTATGCTACGCTCGGTCAATCTCCGCTTATCACAAGGATTCTCCATATAAGATCAAGGTAATACCTCCTAAATCCTGGGTTTTGGATCTATGAGATAGATCTAATTGGATGTTAGGATTCTCACTAGTTGTAGTGAGATAGTATCAATCGATCCTGGGGAGAATCACTGGAAAGGTTCCAGGGTCATAAGGACGACTGAATGTCAGTCGCAGGAATTGTCTTTACCCTCAGTGGAGGGACGGTATGTTGGAAGAGTTCCAAGCTATATACCGTGACATACTAGACGATTAAAGGCATGATACATCGTTACCAAAGATGCTACCAAAGAGGCAGTCTGGATACATATAAGTTCATGAGATGAACTTCGTTCCTACCATTGTGTGACAATGGAGTTGTGGCATTAGCCAAGGAATTACCGTCACATCAGAAATCCAGATATAATTCTTAGGAAGTATCACCTGATCATGGAAATGGTTGATCTCTAGGGAGATCGAGATTAGCAGAGTAGACACAGAGGACAACAGCGCATATCCACTCACAAAGGCCTTTTTTCCAGTAGAGACTTTTATGGGATGGTTGAGTATGAGATACCTCAACCACAGCAAATTGTTGGGTATGCGATACCACAACAGATGGGCCTAGTGCAAGTGGGAGATTGTTAATTATATGTATGCCCTAGAGGCCATTACTGTAGGGTTCCTAGGCACTCTAGTGAGGTCTCCCAAGCCATCAACCATGGCAATTTAAAATTTTACGGTGCCTACAAACCCTAAACTACGGATCGATAACTAGATGTCTAGGCGAACATTGAACTAGTTAACACTTAACTAATGAGAAAACGGAAATACAACCTTTGTAGATCCGGTGCTCCACCTCCATAGCTCCGCAACGAAGTCCTCTCCGCTGTCCAAGTCAAATCCGGGCTCTAGGATCGGCTTCGTCGGAGAATGGGCAAGCTAGGTCGTCGATGTCCATGCCGAAGATGATCTACGTCGAGGCATCGCTAAATCAAGCTCCGACTTCACCAAGTAAAGAAACTTGTGAAGTAAACACACTCTACTACTTGGCAAGAGGTAGAGGATGAAGAAATAGGAAGTGGGTTAACTTTAGAATTGGATTTCTCACTCAAAAACATCAATCACCATTGATGAGGTAAGCTTTTCTTCACTTGAAGCAAGGAAGAAGAAGAAGAAAAGTTATGATAAGTTAAAAGAAAAAGAAAAGAATAATCAAAACTTATCATGACTAAACCATGGTAAAGTGTAGAGATTGAACTAGGGTTAAATCAAATGGTTAGGTTAAGCATGAGATAAGAATGGTGGACAAAGTCAAAGGTTCATGAATCTTCAACTACAATCCAAAACAAGCCACCATTTTCCTCATTTCCTTTTCCAAAAAGAAAATAAATAAATAAATAAATAGATAAATAAATAAAGGAAATGAAACCCTAACCATTCTTTTAACCATGGTTTAAATCTTTGCACTTAACCAAGTAAACATGTATCATCAAACATGATACAATTAAATGCACAAAATCATATCGCATATGTAATGCGCACATCCGAGTGAGAAATTCCATCTTAAGTAAACCGATACTAGTTGATGCAAAGTAATATATCAAATATATAAATATGCATTAAATCATTAAATCAACACTTGATTCAATGATCCGGTTATGTCGCACACAACCGACTAGTATACAAAATATCGGCTTATCGAATCAACGCTTGAATCGATAACTAGGTTATATCGCATACAACCATTCGATACATTTATCGCGAGAATAGAATACGGTATCACATACACGCATTATTCTCGGTCCCGTACATATCTCATATGCGCTCCTATTTCGTTTCGCTTGAGCCAGGAAACCTCTGTGTAGGACTCTAAAGACTCGTCAATACGCCGGCAGCGGATGATGATCATATAAAACATCCACAAGCCGCAAGCGGTCTGCTAAACGTAACGGCCACCCTGGTATTGAGCGATCTAAAGATCGACGAGCAAGCCCGCTCACACTCCAGTGAATCCGACCAGTAACACTACCGTACAGTCCGGTCTGATCGTCTGATATGTCGCATATCTCGCCTAGGGGTGGTAAACGTCAGACCCCAATAGCTCGATAAGTCGTGTCGATATGAGGTCTATAACTGTTCGAGAAACTACTGGTAACACTTACCAGTAAATCTCAGCAACCCTGGCCAGGGATTTCCTGTTATAGCCAATCGAACACAGCGCAACATCAACTCCCTATACCGGGAGAGACGAATCCCCTCCTATCGCTCATTGCCTCCATGTGACTCGGGACTGTACCCAAAAACCACCGTTTTGCACGCCCTCTTGGACGTGGTAAGATGGAAATCAAAGCACAGTGGGAACCATACAAGACTCTATGACGATCTCGGGTCAACAGACTACTCTGTACCAGTGTCACCAGAGAACTGCCATCTGACGTGAGGTATAATACCATCTGGGAGTTCTCGGCGAGTCCGTCCAGTGTACCCAGTCTCTACTGAGCACCCATATATCATCTCTGATGTCAAACACCGATGGATATGGGATCATCCATCGCCCATCTGTATGGATCAAGAAGGTATACGCTAGTCTACTCTGGTATATCGATGCCCCGTCTCGATACACCCTCGACTAGGGACTTTGAAGGATGTACTCATGGACTACCATGTCCCCACTAGTATGATCCGCATCATAGTCCAGGTAGTCAAGCATACATCCTAAGGGCTTTACCAACATGTAACAGAGAGACAATCAGTATACACGTTAAGGTAAAGTTCAACCAGATAGCATACTATCATGTCGAGCAAGAAAGTCCTCCCTATATATGTCCCAGCATCCACTACAATATACATCCTATGTACAGTAATGGCCTCTAGGGCATACATATAACTAACAATCTCCCACTTGCACTAGGGCCATCTGTAGCAGTGGTTGCAGTATCCCATACTCAACCATCCCATAAAAGTCTCTCTCTGGGAACAGGCCTTTGTGAGTGGATCCGCTGTGTTGTCCTTTGAGTCTACTCTCCAAACCTCGATCACCCTGGAGATCAACCATCTCCATGATCAAGTGATACTGCCTTAGAATATGTCTGGATCACTGATGGGACGGACGTTCCTTGGCATAAGCCATAACTCCATTGTCACACAATGGGAGGAACGAAGTTCTTCTCATGAACTATTATACACCCAGACTGTTTCTATGGTAGCATCTTACGTAGCGATGTATTCAGCCTTCATCGTCTAGTATGCCACGGTATCTAGCTTGGAACTCTTCCAACATACCGTCCCTTTATTGAGGGTAAAGACAATGCCTGTGACTGACACTCAGTCGTCATTATCACCCTGGAACCATTCCAGTGATTCTCCCCAGGGTCGATTGATACCATCTCACTACAACTAGTGAGAATCCTAACATCCAATTAAATCTATCTCATAGATCCAACATCCAGGATTTAGTAGGTATCACTTTGATCCTATATGGAGAATCTTTGTGATAAGCGGAGATTGATCGAGCGTAGCATAAGAAACTCCTTTCTTATCAAGAGTATGTCATCCACGTACTCTACGAGGATCGTCACCATACTCCCTACTACCTTTTTTGTATATACAAGGTTCATCTACCATTTTGATGATGTCAAACTCTTTGACTGCTTCATCAAAACAGATGTTCCAACTCCGCTATGCCTGCTTTATCAGATAAAACATCTTGCACACGTTTCCGCTGCTCCCACTGTTTACGAAGCCCTCTGGCTGTGTACTTACAGACGCACTCTTCTAAATCATCATTTAGAAAAGCAGTCATGGCACCCAACCGCCAGATATCGTAGTCATGGTATGTAGCCGTGGTAAGTAGGATCTGGATGGACTTAAGCATAGCTACTTGAAAAGGTTTCATCATTATCCACACCTGGTCAATGATGCAAACTTTTAACAAGTCTAGCTTTGAAAGTCTCAACTTTTCCATGTACACCAAGTAATCTTCTCAAGATATACTTGCTCCTGATGGGGATTTAACCCTTCAGATATAGCAACAAAAGTCCATACTTTGTTGGTGTAAAAGGATTCCATCTCAGATCGCTAAACATCCAGCCATTCTTACAGAGTCTTACTCTCGATGGCCAGCTCGAAGCTAGTTGGGTCATCATCTCATGATGCAATCCTCGCTCCCACTGTCATAGAGAAACCGAAGTGTCTCTCAGGTGGGTGAGGAACCCTACTAGATCGGCGGAGAGGCTGAGGTTCGTTGGAATCTACTGAATCCTTTGGCTCTATCAAATCATCTGCTGTAGTTTGTATAGCTGGAACATTTCCAGTTCTATATAACAGACCTTGCCTCGAGCTTGTCCGGATTTTGCTTTTAGACATAGGCCGGACAATCCCCAAATCTTAACTAACTTAAGACATGGGTTCTTCCTATTCCATATCACATATGAAGCGGTAGGCAACTGATTTGATTCGAACCTTATTCAATAGGTATGCAGCTTCTCAAGTGCATAACACCCAAAAGGAAATAGGTAACTCAGTAGTACTCATCATAGAGCACACCATATCAAATAGGGTGTATCTGCTCCGCCCTGATATACCATCGTGCTATGGTGTATTCAGAGGAGTAATGCTGAGAGAGAATCTCATTCCCCTTTAGAATAGTCCAGGATTTCCGTGCTCAAGTATTCTCCTCCTTGATCACATCAAAGGACATAATACTTATACCCACATTTTGGTTCTCTACTTCTAACTTATATTCTGTGAATATCTCAAAAGGTTCGGACTCATGTTTCAGCAGGAACATATGACTGAATCTTGAGAGATTATCAGAGAACGTAATGAAGTATAAAGAACCAGTCCTGGCATGTGTAGACAGGGGACCTACATACATCAACATGTATCATCCCAAGAGTTTACTAACTCTTTCTCTGTTTCCAGTAAACGGAGCTATGGTCATCTTATCTTTGTGACATGACTGGCGAGTTTCACAAGATGTAAATTCAAACTGATTTAAATATACATCTATATGTAACTCTAGCCAGTCGGGTCGCATTGATCTGACCTAGTCTACAATACCTCAAGAAGGATTCGTTCATTTCTGAACTCTTCCTCTTGTGTGTGTTCCGTATATTAAGAACTGTAGTTTGATTTAGAACATTAATGCTTTTAGATAACGTGCCTGAACCGATCAACTTTTGATATAGGAAATGTTCAAAACATTATCCAACAATACAAAATTATATCATTTCTTTACTAATAAAGAGACTGATATGATTTTGTATATCAGGTTCGGTATCTAATAACATTCGTTCAGAATCAATGTATTGTAATACAGGGTGACAGTGACCGACAGACTTGGCTGCAACACTTGCCCCGTTTTCTGCCTCATGAAACTTATCACCCGTTCTCAGTTCTCTACCTTTCTGTAGCCCTATGTAACAGATTACATATCTGGGATCCTGATCCGGTATCATATACCCAGGACGTAAAGGATACTGAGAAACAGTTCTGTATAATGAACAAACCCGAAGATGATGCATCAACATGCACTCTCTTCGTTTGGGCGGCACGGGAAATCTGGTATTCCCCAATTTCCTGCTCTGTCTTATAACAATTATAAGTTGGAGCGGGACCAACGTTCCCCAGCTCAGTATAACAAGCGGGTTCGGTCAATAATCCGTATTATTATCTTGATTAAGGCGTGATATGGTCGCTACCTGGAGAGAGAGAGAAGAAAACACTCAGCGTGCGCTCTGTCAAGAATAGATTGGTTATTATTTTATCTAATCAGGATGGCTCCCACTGCTTTTTATCAAATCTTCCTTCAAACCCTAAAAGGAAAGACTAGCCGGGATTAATTACACACTACAAGTTCGCCAATCTTTCAGCCAGGCCAGTGTCGGTACTTTGAGGGAGGTCCCCCGTGCTTTTGCACGAACCTAATTAATGTAAACCTCGTTTTCCCAGAGGCGTAACCTCGTTGACACCTTTCTAGACACCTACTTGATCGGCTAATTGTAATGTATAAAACTCTCCCAGGAGTAACTCTTACTCGCAGTGGGTATCGGGATCCAACTATCTCATAGAAGGTATGCAATCTCATTGCAAATTTCAACACTTGAAATTCCCGATAATATTTTGCCCCTAGCTCGCTATGACCTTGACGCATGCCAAACAACCCATAGTCTGCTAGTCAAGTTCAACCCGTACATTTCTTGATTGAATTAAACCCACCCGCACGACCCTTGACGCATGCCAAACAACGCCGTACGAATACCCTAATCCAATCGCATCATATGCTGGCAGATAAGCACTAGTTAGCTACCGTACACTACGCCTTGACGCATGCCAAACAACCGCAGCACGAATACTAACTAATACTTATCTGAAATGACGGAGGGCTACGACAGGTTTTTCTGAAAACCTATTGCGTAATGAACTTGATATCGTTGTAGGATCGAATGGTTTTAAAAATGGAGTGCTTTTGAGGCTTTTCCAGTTTTGCTAAAGGAGTCACTCCCGGTGAAGGGATCGTCGGTCCTTTCCTCGTCGAATGAGGTGCGGGATATATCACATATATCGCTGTGCAAAGCAAAAACTCTTAAAAGCAATCAAAAGACAAACCGAGTGTGTAGCATCTGCTAGTTATTGCTAAAGGAGTCACTCCCGGTGAAGGGATCTCGGTCCTTTCCTCGTCGGATGAGGTGCAGGATATATCACATATACCGCTGTGCAAAGCAAGAACTGTAGCTACCTGTTTTATTTTGAAATTCGATTCTACAACATCTTAGGTTTCTTTTATTTCATTAATCACATTAATGAAGTCCCATCATTTAAGTACCTAAACATCACAGATAGATATGACGTACACTTATGCCATCCGCATTCGCCTCGATGTCCCCTCGTGCACCGTTAGGTTAGGTTACTAACGGCAGAGCGGGGCAGGGCTAGCGCGGGTGTAAAACATAAGCAACGTCTATATAATATATCATATATACTATATACTATATCCAACACAGAGTATCACATGATCACATCACAGATATCGCAGCAGAAGAATCATATGAAATATTGGATATACTAGGACGTCCGTGTTTTCAATACGAGCCAGTATAAAACACAGATTCCACGGTCGTGATGAATAGCCAAACCCACACCCCTAGACCCCTACGAGAGCGGCAAGCAACCCTACCAATTCTAGAGTTAGGAGACCCGGACTCGACTCCTCGAGTTGGTCTCCCACTGGACTCCAGAACCCGGTTACTTGTGCCCTCCTCCTTGGGTCTATCCTAGTGCGGAAAAGTAAATAATATACAAACGGTGACTACTTCCGCAACCTGGAAGCGCCCCAAATAAAAGAATATTACATACAAGTTTTTACATGAATGAAAATGAAAAACACTCATCTCACATAAAAACCCCCGGCTATTCAAACACGACGATCCAATATAACATATCCAGCAACACATAACATCACATGTCATCAACGTAAGTAAATATGCGCATCCCAATTGTCGTTGACATATAGCAACGAAACCGGCGATATCACATATTACACTTACGGTCACAGAAAAGAAAGTGTAAAACTACAACAGTTGGAATCCGCAATCTGCATAGACATCACATGCCTAATCAAATGAATACCTTAGACATCACATGCCTAACAATTATAAACCCCGCATTTTAGTCTCATTATCGAAAACACTTTTCAATATCGAGTCCGGCAATTCAACAAGATTCCCGACAGCCTGATCGAATGCTCGTCGCAAACTTCAGTAGACGGCCGCACCCCCGATACCGTCGACGAAGTGCACCAAGGCGGAACACCGCTGCCGCGAGCACCCGAACGGATGCTTTCGGCGACGGGGTTCTCCTACAGTCACTTGGTCGGGGCTATGGAGTGAGGCTGTCTATTAAGTTTACCCGGCGAGTATCCGCGTACGCTACGTGATTGCGACGGACTTTTGATCACATCAAAATTCCGTGGCAACCGATCAAGTGAGACTAAACTGCTATGTTTATAACATTCATTTAGTTATCATATAACTACTTGTGAATTCCAATTATTGTATCACATTCCGGATAAATAGAAAATGTTAAACTTTTCGATCAAACAATCGAACACCCAACTTTTCCCGATACAGATCAACACATGAAATAAGTCTAACAACATTCAGTTCGTACCTCAGTACCAACGGTCCAGCCGTAGAAGGGTCAAGCCAACGCCTCACATGTGGCACGCCGTACTGCCCCAAACCCGAAGGTTCAAAGGGCAGTTCAAGACGGTCACATAATCGAGTTAAGGTTTGTTGTCTTCTAGAGGGACCATCGCGTTACTTGCACTACTTAGAACGTCGTTAAACTTCGGAAAAATCCAACACTTGGAAATTTTCCGACAGGGGAAAAATTGGGTATTTATATCCGGTCGAACTTTTTAACATATTCTAAGATTTATCCGGAAAGCCAAACAGACAAAATTTGATACCCCGATCGAAACACCGAATCCCCAAAACAACTGCAGAAATTTCAACTCTGGAATAAGTTTTTAATATTCCCAGAAAACTCAGCATAAAATAATAGGAATTACTGTGCAGAGCAGGTACGATGACGTCACCAATGTAGCGCGGAACCGCCGCATAAGCAGTGCTTATGCCGCGGTTCCGCCGCCGTTCAAACGAATTACTCACCTGAGTTTGCACCATAATTCTTAGTTTTATTTTATGTATTTTCTAGAAATTTTTAATTCACAAAAATCCGCATTTTAGGAAAAAGTCCAGAGAGCAATATTGGTTCGGGGTTTCGGGTTCGTTCGGACTTCAATTTCCGTCTGGACTTCGCCTAAGGCTCTAGCTAGGCTCTGATACCACTGTAGGGTTCCTAGGCACCCTAGTGAGGTCTCCCAAGCCATCAACCATGGCAATTTAAAATTTTACGGTGCCTACAAACCCTAAACTACGGATCGATAACTAGATGTCTAGGCGAACATTGAACTAGTTAACACTTAACTAATGAGAAAACGGAAATACAACCTTTGTAGAACCGGTGCTCCACCTCCATAGCTCCGCAACGAAGTCCTCTCCGCTGTCCAAGTCAAATCCGGGCTCTAGGATCGGCTTCGTCGGAGAATGGGCAAGCTAGGTCGTCGATGTCCATGCCGAAGATGATCTACGTCGAGGCATCGCTAAATCAAGCTCCGACTTCACCAAGTAAAGAAACTTGTGAAGTAAACACACTCTACTACTTGGCAAGAGGTAGAGGATGAAGAAATAGGAAGTGGGTTAACTTTAGAATTGGATTTCTCACTCAAAAACATCAATCACCATTGATGAGGTAAGCTTTTCTTCACTTGAAGCAAGGAAGAAGAAGAAGAAAAGTTATGATAAGTTAAAAGAAAAAGAAAAGAATAATCAAAACTTATCATGACTAAACCATGGTAAAGTGTTGAGATTGAACTAGGGTTAAATCAAATGGTTAGGTTAAGCATGAGATAAGAATGGTGGACAAAGTCAAAGGTTCATGAATCTTCAACTACAATCCAAAACAAGCCACCATTTTCCTCATTTCCTTTTCCAAAAAGAAAATAAATAAATAAATAAATAAATAGATAAATAAAGGAAATGAAACCCTAACCATTCTTTTAACCATGGTTTAAATCTTTGCACTTAACCAAGTAAACATGTATCATCAAACATGATACAATTAAATGCACAAAATCATATCGCATATGTAATGCGCACATCCGAGTGAGAAATTCCATCTTAAGTAAACCGATACTAGTTGATGCAAAGTAATATATCAAATATATAAATATGCATTAAATCATTAAATCAACACTTGATTCAATGATCCGGTTATGTCGCACACAACCGACTAGTATACAAAATATCGGCTTATCGAATCAACGCTTGAATCGATAACTAGGTTATATCGCATACAACCATTCGATACATTTATCGCGAGAATAGAATACGGTATCACATACACGCATTATTCTCGGTCCCGCACATATCTCATATGCGCTCCTATTTCGTTTCGCTTGAGCCAGGAAACCTCTGTGTAGGACTCTAAAGACTCGTCAATACGCCGGCAGCGGATGATGATCATATCAAACATCCACAAGCCGCAAGCGGTCTGCTAAACGTAACGGCCACCCGGGTATTGAGCGATCTGAAGATCGACGAGCAAGCCCGCTCACACTCCAGTGAATCCGACCAGTAACACTACCGTACAGTCCGGTCTGATCGTCTGATATGTCGCATATCTCGCCTAGGGGTGGTAAACGTCAGACCCCAATAGCTCGATAAGTCGTGTCGATATGAGGTCTATAACTGTTCGAGAAACTACTGGTAACACTTACCAGTAAATCTCAGCAACCCTGGCCAGGGATTTCCTGTTATAGCCAATCGAACACAGCGCAACATCAACTCCCTATACCGGGAGAGACGAATCCCCTCCTATCTCTCATTGCCTCCATGTGACTCGGGACTGTACCCAAAAACCACCGTTTTGCACGCCCTCTTGGACACGGTAAGATGGAAATCAAAGCACAGTGGGAACCACACAAGACTCTATGACGATCTCGGGTCAACAGACTACTCTGTACCAGTGTCACCAGAGAACTGCCATCTGACGTGAGGTATAATACCATCTGGGAGTTCTCGGCGAGTCCGTCCAGTGTACCCAGTCTCTACTGAGCACCCGTATATCATCTCTGATGTCAAACACCGATGGATATGGGATCATCCATCGCCCATCTGTATGGGTCAAGAAGGTATACGCTAGTCTACTCTGGTATATCGATGCCCCGTCTCGATACACCCTCGACTAGGGACTTTGAAGGATGTACTCATGGACTACCATGTCCCCACTAGTATGATCCGCATCATAGTCCAGGTAGTCAAGCATACATCCTAAGGGCTTTACCAACATGTAACAGAGAGACAATCAGTATACACGTTAAGGTAAAGTTCAACCAGATAGCATACTATCATGTCGAGCAAGAAAGTCCTCCCTATATATGTCCCAGCATCCACTACAATATACATCCTATCTACAGTAATGGCCTCTAGGGCATACATATAACTAACAATTACTGTACATATGATGTATATTGTAATGGATGCTTGGACATATATAGGGAGGACTTTCTTACTCGACATGATAGTATGCTATCTGGTTGCACTTTATCTTAACATGTACGCTGATTGTCTCTGTGTTACATGTTGATAAAGCCCTTAGGATATGTACTCGACTACTGGGACTATGATGAGATCATACTAGTGGGGCCACGGTAGTTGACGAGTACATCCTATAACTATTCCTAGTCGAGGGTGTATCGAGAGAGGGCATCGATGCACTAGAGTAGACTAGCGTATACGCATCTTGACCCATATGATGGGCGATGGATGATCCCATATCCATCGGTGTTTGACATCAAGGATGGTGTACGGGTGCTCAGTAGAGACTGGGTACACTGGACGGACTCGCCGAGAACTCCCTGATGGTATTATACCTTACGTCAGATGGCAGTTCTCCAGTGACACTGGTACAGAGTAGTCTGTTGACCCGAGATCGTCATAGAGTCTTGTGTGATTCCCACTGTGCTTTGATTTCCATCATACCACGTCCAAGAGGGCGTGCAAAATGGTGTCTTTTGGGTACAGTCCCGAATCACATGGAGGCAATGAGCGATAGGAGGGGATTCGTATCTCCCGGTATAGGGAGTTGATGTTGCGCTGTGTTCGATTGGCTATAACCAGAAATCCCTTGCCAGGATTGCTGAGATCTACTGGTAAGTGTTATCAGTAGTTTCTCGAACTGTTATAGACCTCATATCGACACGACTTATCGAGCTACTGGGGTCTGACGTTTACCACCCCTAGGCGAGATATGCGACATATCAGACGACGAGACCGGACTGTACGGGAGTGTTACTAATTGGATTCACAGGAGAATGTACAGGCTTGCTTGTTGATCTTCTGAGCGCTCAATACCTGGGTAGCTGTTACGTTTAGCTGACCGCTTGCAGCTTGTGGGTGTTTGATATGATCATCACCTACTGCCGGTGTATTGACGATTCTTTAGAGTCCTACACAGAGGTTTCTTGACTCAGGCAAAACGGAGTAAGGGTACATATGTGATATGTGCTGGACCGAGGATAATGCGATATGAGATACCGTATTCTATTCTCGCGATATTTGATATCAGCCGGGTCATCGGATCATGTGTTGATTCGATGAATCGATACGGATAAATATTAGTCGGTTATAAGCGATATAACCGGATTGTCGGATCAAGTGTTGATTCGATAATTTAATGTATAATAATATATATGATATATTAAATTACATTAAGTAATATTAGCTCACTAAAAGATTCTTTTTCTCACTCCGGTAATACATTGATATATATGCAATATATATTAATTGTATTATTTTCTTTTGTTAGAATAAATATTATATATGTGATATATAATATTGTAACATGATATGATAACTAATGCAACATGTTTCGTAGAGATTAAACAAGATTAGGGTTTGATTTGGGTTAATGCTTTCTAGATGATTCTAGAAGTTTTAGTTTGTTTTGTGAAAGATATTTTGTTATGACTCATGCTTTAACCCAACCCAAACCCTAACCCTATTTAATTCTCTACATGGGTTTAGTTGACCAAGGTTGCATTATTCATCATATTTATCTTTTCGTTGTTCATCACAAAAGGATATTCTATCATCTTCTTTCTTGAGTTCCTTCTTGGAAAAAGCTTTCTAGCTTTTTGCTAAGTGATGAAAATAGGTGAGAAAAAGATTATAAATGAGAGCAAAAATCCTACTTCATCATCCTCATCTATCCTTGCCATTTAGATGAGGGTGTTCACATCATTTTATGAGTGTTATCTTGTGTTAATGAAACTTCAAGGTAGATTATCTTTGTTATCGAAGATCGGAAGCAAGCTTGCACCTTTCTCTTCGCGGACCCTGTCGAGAGTCCGGAACATGATGATCGCAGCGAAGGGACTTCAACACGGAGCTTAAGAAGTGAAGGACCGGATCTACAAAGGTTGTAATCCCTCTCACTTAGTGTTAAAGTGTTTAACATGCTAGTTTTCGCCTAAACTCTAGTTTAAAGATCCGGCTTCGGGTTGTTCGGCACGGCTAAATTTTAAATCGGGCATGGTTGATACCTCGTAGACCCTTGTGCATGTGCCTAGCAACCCTACATATATATCCTGAATGTACAATATCAAGTAAATCTCATATATCCTGAATGTACAATATCAAGTATATCTCATATATCCTGAATGTACAATATCAAGTAAATCTCATATATCCAATATCCAGTATTGAGTAAGTTTCACATAAAGTAAGTGTCCAACATCGACACCCAAAAACATCATGAAACAAGTGTCTAGCATCGACACATAAATACTAATCTATCAGGTGTTGTCACCACGACTGGCCCCCTGATAAGTATGTATCATACGCTATCCCGAAAACTCGAGTGCCTAGTTCTGACACTCGAAATTCGACGTATCCATACGTACATGACCACGGCCGGTATCCCCACGGTAACCGCCGAGTTATAGGTACTATCACCGGTAGGTACTTGCCCACCTTCCAAGCTCATCGCCTATCATCTGCGATCATCTTGCCGAAGGGAACCATACCGGGCTCCACCATGTACCCGCACACGGCCCACTCACTCCTCGCTTCGGGTAAATATCACAATCTCAGTACCGAAAAATCTCATGGTGGACGCTGAAATATCATATCAAGAGAAACCAGGTTTTTGAAATAATGCATAATTTCATTAAACAACCACGGTCCTCAAATCCAGAAAACATCAAGTAATGAATAACTATAAATGCATCAATCAATACATATATATTAGCATCCCATTCCACTAATATATATATATATATATATATATATATATAGGCATATATAACAGCGTCCCATTCCGCTATTATATACTCGGGAGTAAAAATATCAGAGAATATCATATGAAATCTATGAATGTAATATATGCAACATTAAACAGTAATATGAGCATATAAAGGAAAAACCGCTATTTAACTGTAACATATTAATATATATATCATGCGGTTCCTAATTTCTCCAAATCCATACAACATCAAATAAAGGTGAACATGTAACTATAGCCAGGTATGCGTAACCATGTCGATATAGCAAGATATGTGTATCTACCTATCAATAATGATGTAATACCCTTAAGATATATGTATAAGTAGGTCTGCAAGCTGTACATGTAGCTATGTCTCATGTGTGTATATACCTGTCATTAATGGTACGATACCATATAGGTACATAGGTAACTAGCATGTAGCCATGGCAAGGTATACTACTATCATATGTGCCAACGCATAGGAATCAATGACCCCACGTCAATGACAAAACAGTATCACATAGGTATGTGTAGGCCTAACTAGGTAAGTGAGTATACATGTAAGTATGTAAGCACGGTGTACATGTAAGTATGTATGCATAGCAAGGCATATGCGTAAGCATGTAGTTATAAAAGTATGCTACTATCATATGCGCCAAGGAAAATAAGGATCATGTCTCAATGTCCCTAAACAATACAATATCACATATGTATAGGTGTTGTGCGTGCATGTCATGGCAATTATTGACGGTGTGTGTGTATCATACAATTAGTGCTCGTGAAACATGAACCGTCAATAATGATGTTGTGTCTCATTAATACTGAGTCCATATACAAGGAAATGAGATAAGCAACAAGGTATACATGCATAATCAATATCCGTATACTTCTAACTAATAGTTATGTCATTTGATCTAGCCCAGACGCATAACGCCATGCGGGCGATCCCCATGTAGATGTTAAATCTACTCACTAACGTTCCTGTGTAAGTAAAGCCAACTACTCGCTTTCCTCTGTTCGCAACGCCTGAAGTCCCCGCCTTTGATTCTGAAAGCTTATAACAATATAACAAGTATTTATTAGCAATCGATCAATAACACGTACCAACTACGTTTGACCGACGCACCAACTCCAAACATACTCTCAAGTGTTCGTCAAGTGGCTAACGCGCGTAGCGACACTAAGAAACCAACTCAAGAGCAAAAACTACACAAAGACACGAACGACATTGGCACGACCCTAACTAGGAACCCAATGTGACACAACTACCAAGCCTAAACCCTGATCGTACCGATCGCGCATTCACAAGATAAGATATAGTTAATGTCCAGCGTCAAAACAAACCCACGCCTAAAATTCACCGAAACCTAGTAAGCAATATATATCATTTTAGCACAAAACTACAACTTTTTACCAAACTAGAATTTACAAACATCACTAATTAGCAAGATTACACCATACAAACCCTTACTCGAATTTTAATCTCACTTAATTAGGATTTTGTAAAAGTCTAGTTTGTAATTAAGCTAATTAGATAATTAGGAAAATAACATTTAACAAACTAGCAAACTAGATTAAGTTTTCCTAATCTCCAATTAACCTTTAACCCAAACATCAAGTTTAAACACTAACTTGAACTTTTCTAAAATTATAATGGATGAATTAAACAAGAGTTTAAAGCTATATTAACCAATTAATTCGCTAACTTAATGATTTTAGCAAAACAAATAAGGATTAGGGTTTGAAATTATACCTCTCAAGAACAAAATCTAGCAACTAGTTTCATCAACTTTTGCCTCCAAAGATCAAGATTTTCTTGAAGATCCATGCTAGTTTAGTGAGAGGAAATGATGGGTTCAGTTTTATTTATGAATTTGTGGATTTATTTTGGGATTTTTAATGAATTTGGAGAGCTTGGAGATGATGAAAAGAGCTAAGGAAAAGAAATGGACAGATTGGGGGCTCAGCCAAAAGAGTGGGGGTGTTTTGTGTAAATGTGAAGAAAATTCTAGCACAAATCAATAAATGCTTCATTAAATGCAATTGCCACCACAAACCCTTACTAGAATTTTATTCTCACTTAATTAGGATTTAGTAAAAGTCTAGTTTGTAATTAAGCTAATTAGATAATTAGGAAAATAACATTTAACAAACTAGCAAAGTAGGTTAAGTTTTCCTAATCTCCAATTAACCTTTAACCCAAACATCAAGTTTAAACACTAAATTGAACTTCTTTAAAATTATAATGAATGAATTAAACAAGAGTTTAAAGCTATATTAACCAATTAATTAGCTAACTTAATGATTTCAGCAAAACAAATAAGGATTAGGGTTTGAAATTATACCTCTCAAGAACAAAATCTAGCAACTAGTTTCGTCAACTTTTGCCTCCAAAGATCAAGATTTTCTTGAAGACCCATGATTGTTTAGTGAAAGGAAATGATGGGTTAAGTTTTATTTATGAATTTGTGGATTTATTTTGGGATTTTTAATGAATTTGGAGAGCTTGGAGATGATGGAAAGAGCTAAGGAAAAGAAATGGACAGATTGGGGGGCCCGGCCAAAAGAGTGGGGGTGTTTTTTGTAAATGTGAAGAAAATTCTAGCACAAATCAATAAATGCTTCATTAAATGCAATTGCCACCTTTTCTTTCTTTTCTTTTTCTTTGAATTTTCATTTTAAATTCACAAAATATCTAGATATTTGGATGGATGGATTAACAAAAATATCTAGTGATTAGATTAGCAATGATTCAAATTAGAAGTAATTAACCCAAAATGTAATTACCACTAATAAAGTGCACGAATAACACATTAAAATAATATTTAATTAGAGAAAAATTCTATGTGAACCAAAACTTCCCATTGACCCCTAAACCCCGCGCACTAGTTTCATTCTAACTAAATTACGTGCCGTGAAGTCTATACAGAAGTTTGATCACAATCGGGTTAAAACGGAAAACACCGACTATTTTACCCTAAAACGGAAAAATTCGCAATACGATTTCTAAAACGTTACATCAGACGTTTACCACCCTCTAGGCCCGATATGCGATACTCTTAGACGAATAGACCGGACTGTACGGAGATTGTCACAGATAGGCTCACCAGGAGTTTGGATGAGCATGCTTATCGACCTTCTTATCGATACCTGGGTAGCCGTTACGCACAACTAGTGCCACCGATGTGCTTGTTGTTAAACCCACTGCCAGAGTACTGTCGGGTGTTTAGAATCCCACACAGAGGGTTTCCCAGCTTCGAGCGAAACGAGTAGAGGTCGTATGGTTTTACGACAGGGTTCGATGATATACATGTACTTGTGCGCATGTGGTGTTCGAGCGGACAGTATTAGTGGGCTTTGGATTAAGCCGGATCCTAATATTTGATTATTGGATTAGCTTCGTCTCATTATATTCGTGTTTCTCGGAACACAGATGCGGGTATGTATATACGGATGAGAGGAGGTATAGATGGAGATACCTCATTAGGGTTTTTGACCATTGACTTGGTCGAAACAAAAATGAGGTGGAGAAAAGAATTTGTTATTTTTGGTAAATAATAATTATATATGTCATGGCTACTTGGGTTGACCTTTTGACTTGGCTTCCTGTCTATAGAACCCCATCTAATTCAAGTAAGCCATGAAATCCCAGAAATCTAAACCATTTTAAGGAAGAAGTAAAGAAAACTAGTTTTAAAACAAGTGTTTTTAAATAACATTAGCCGACTATGCATTTTTAAAATCTCAAGTCTTTTCTAAAAATTTCGGCAGAGTTTCCTTTGTAAATACTGGCCCCAAACGGGGTACAACATGAATAATATATACATCAATGATAAAAGGAATCCCCAAGAGGGAGCTAGCTTTTCGTCAATCGACGGTCACAACCATGCAAGCAATATAATATACAATGACGATGGGCGAGGATCAAAACTCAAAAGGAAACTAAAGATCATCAAGAAAACCATAATACTACAACGCGTGACTCTAAGGTCGAAATAATACACAACCGGTTCCTAAGTCTGAAATAAATATACAAGTCTGGTTGATGGAATTACTAGATACAACTGATTAAAATAAATACAAGGGTGGTCACGATGCGACTGAACCCACCTACCAAAACAATCACCCAGAAAGGAAGCAGTGTACCAGAAAACCGTAATGAAACCTGTATGGCAAAACCTACAAGAACTGTGGCACAACGGGGGTGAGTTGCCAACTCGTGAGTAGAAAATATCACAGAGCAGAAATCGTATGTATGACTCAATCCTAGGTCAAACGATCAGTAATAATATATCATCAAAATGATAAAGTCTGAAGAATGATAAGATGGCAAGGGTAAACATCTATACAAAAGTGTAGTACCAAGTGCTCGTGCCAGTGCCTCAGGTAGCAACATATCATAAATATGAGGTATGATCAATGTAATCAACATGTATCAATGTCAACTATATCATGATGTCTAAATATGTGTATGTCATCCAACTATGTAATCAATGTTTGTATATATGTGGATCTCGTCCAAGTGTCAACCCATGACACAAACATCATGTATGTAAATATCATAAGCATATGCATGGAAGTATGAGAATATAAATCAACGTGTGTCCCTCACGACATATCAAAATCATAGAACTTGAGTGTCCAGCATCGACAATCGAAAACATCATGAAACCTGTGCCCAGCATCGGAACGTAAATCCTCATATGTCGGGCTCCGTCAGTCCGGATTGGCCCACGGGTTCCGTCAGTCCGGATCGGCCCATATCATCTCTCGACTCTGGTCGGTATCCTCCGGATATCCGCCGAGCCCAAATACTATCACCGGTAGGTAGTAGTCCCATTGCCAGGCTCACCGTCTGCAGCACAGCAATCCGTTCTCGCCCCGGGGTGCCATACCGGGTCTACAATGTACCCGCAATCGGCCTCATCCAGCTTCTCGAATCGGGTTTCACATGTCACACGTCTCAGAACTGAGAAAATGCATGGTGGACGCACTGAAATATCATATCAAGAGAAACCGAGTTTTTAAACATTACATACTTTCTTTTAAAATGACCACGGTTCTCAAATCCAGAAATCTCATGAAAACGGCATATCTCAATGCGTAAAATCATAAAGCATGATGTATGCGACATATGATAGAAATGTAAGCATATCCGTATATTATGCAACATAAAACAGTAATATGCACATATAGAGGGAAAACCTCCCCTTAAAAATGAATCCAGTTTTAAAATATATCTTGCGGTTACCAAATCTCTAAAATCAAGCCAGAATCATCTATGTATGTGCAAATACGTATGTATGCAAGTATGGGTGTACAATATGTGTGTACGCATGTATGAGTGTACAATATGTATGTACATAGGTATGTCATGCAAGGGTTTATATCCTGATGCAACAATCCTACTATGTAGTGACATGGCAATTATCAATGATGAAGTGTATGAGCCGGCAAACAGGTTTACGTGGAACATACGCATCATCGATAATGGTGTCGGTGTCTTGACAGCATGTGTTTAATATAACAATAAACACATTTAAACATGCAATGCGAAGTGAATAGCAAGAATATGCGTAAAATGAATAATAAACCCAACAGTGAAGAATCTACATCAATATCTAAATGTCATACAGTTTTACCTTTTGAAATAAGACGAATCGTGGTGTTTAGAAAAATAAGGGCTACGGTGTTTTTAAGAAAAGATGCGTCTTTTGAAAATATCCGTAGAATCCCTTGGCCTGCCTTTAAAATACTTACGATTCATTAGTTTTGAAAAAGGTATGACTCGGGTCTAGTCTAACATCTACTAAGTAAACTACAGATCTAACTAACAATCTAATCGAAAGAATATGGAAACCACCTAAATCTGAGTCGATATATATATAAATATAATAGTCGGTGATCCCGCCTCAATAGTATCACATACGATACAATATACAATATGACGTTCTCGAGTCAAGAGTGCGGATCTATCATCAATATATAGCTCGTTCGTAAATCCGTCGCACGGCATCCCAAATCTGGGTACGGGTGGAATCTCACATTTATCTGGTATCCTTATCATCATATCTCATGAACTGGGATACTGATCTAAGTCGATATATATATATATATATATATATATATGTATGTATGTGCGTGTATGAAAACACACGCCTAAAGGCCCGCTATAACTCATGTCGTATCTCATAATACTAACCACATCATATCACCGATCTCATGGCACCATGCCCAAACTCATCGGCTCATCTCCAAATATCATCCATTATCGTCATCATCCATGTGTAGGTACAAGTGTATATATATACACCGTCCCGTAACTATGTGTGTATATATATATCTACCCCTATATACGCGCAAGTATAACAAAGTAAGCCTGTGTGAGCGTGTGGGTGTAAACCTATTCTAGGGTTCGCGACTAAGAAGCTATACTAGTTCACTTCTAATAACCCTAATCTAACCATTGAACACCTAACCATATCTTGAATATCCATGTCATACATAAAAGATATCATATAAATATATTATATATATATAGCATACTATACATCGAACCGTGGGGTTGCTATACACCATCGATCCGACTTTCCCCGTAGATATAATTTACTCACATTGCTCTTCGCTTTCCGTTGTCGACGTCGCCACGCGCTTACTTGTCGTCTCGAAGTCTTTGTGGGGTACCTACACACAATAACGTATCGTGTCGCATTAAAACCCAATTTAAAACCAAAACGATACGCTAAAAGCCTATAGGTTAGAACCTATGGACTACGCTTTCAAAACCACCAAATAACACTCGATTTCGACGTACAAACGTCAAGCGCTCGAATAGGACACAAATCACAAAAATCCAGAATTTAATATACGCAAAACGAAACCCCGAATCAAAACAGCAACTCTTGAAAATGGTCCCAGATTTTACCCTAGGTCAAATTAGTCAATTTTGCATATGCCAAGGGTCTAGTTTACAGGAGATGGAGCTACAGACAAAGCACGGACCACAATGCTCAAAATCTGGCCGCAATTTGCGGCTAGAAGGGTATTATTTGCGGCCCAGAAGTGAGTGTAGGGGCTGGGGTATTGGGTGGTGCTTCCTAGGTGCCTGCACACTCCTCTGTACTTGCTAAATAATTTTCAGAGGCTCTGGGTGATAGCAGATTTCATTTAACACTCATAGAATTTAAAAAATACGATGTCGGGGATATCTAAGTTCGCTAATTGGGGTTCTAGTCTCAGGTTTAGATCTCCTATCAATCACCACAGGGGTCGTATAGCCTCTAGTAACCTTAATTTCACTTTTGGGTTCAACTAAAACCCAAACCCTCAACTCAAGTTTTCAAACTTCCCAAAACCACACAATATCGGTTCTAATTTATCATGGATGCTAAAGGAAAGGAAATTATACAATAATGATGAAATAATTACCTCTGTTGCATTCATGAATCCACTAGGGCACCAAAATCGAAATTTTCTTGGTCCATAGCGTAGCTTGTGAGCTTGTGCACAAAATTTGTGTAAAGGAGATGGGGTTTTAATGGGTTTTATTACATGATTGTGAGGAGGTGGAGAGGAAAGGGAGAGAGGCAGCAGCAGTAGCAAGAAAGTGAGGGAGAGGAGAGAAAATGATGAAGATGTTGAGATGAGAGAATGGCCAAGTCAAAGTTAACCTTTCACCTTTCTCTCTCTCACCCATACTTATTTGTTTATTCCTTTCCCTTTTCTTTTCTTTTCTTTTCCTTTTTTCTTTTCTCTTCTCACAAAACCAAAGCCATGCATGAAAAATGAAGAGAAATCCATGTAGGAAATTGTAACATAAGTGTAAAAATGATATGGTGCATGTTTTGAACAAAACAAGCTTAATGCGTGATTAGCGATATTTAATCACGATTAGCACTACATAGCGTATAATTAATCATAAAAACTTATAATTTGCTTAAATCACATAAAACACTCTATTTTTAGTAATTTTCATAATTTTCCAAATTTTTCCCAATTTATCGGTATTTAATTATACCGCCTTATTAAAATATTCAATATTTTATTATTTAATTATAAAAATTCCTAAAAATAATATTTTATTTTTTTGAAATGTTACAATCTTCCTCCTTAAAGAAATTCGGTCCATGAATTTAAATTTAAACCCTTCAATACTAAAACATTTCTGTAAAAAGTCCAAGTTGTCGGGGCTCCGAAATTATCAATACATAAAACGCATCGTAGCGCAATGCATGCGCATGAAAAATGAGCAGATAACTCAAAATCAAAACTCTGTCAAGCATCCCACAATCATCGGAGTCATGGTGAAGACACCAATGTCAAATCCAATACGAAACCCCAACGTGATATACATTAAAACTATACATGTAAACATCAAATTTTTATATGTGTAAATATCTGAAGGAAATGCATGACAAACCATTTTAAGTCGCTGTGCAATGCGCATAACAATGCACAGTGGCGGATGTCTATTGTAAGAAAATAACCATATATGTATATATCTTTTGTTTAATATGTACGTTCCGCCGTTTTGAAAACAATTTAGAAGGGTTTTCTTGTTTTAAATGTTTCGTGTCATATCAGACACGTAGGTAAATACTGAGACTATAGCTCCCTTTTTTTGAAATCCCTTCGATAACTATCAATGCATGCAAAATATATCCTGGTACTGTTCTTTGACTAGTCCTGCTCAGTACGAAAACAAATAGCAAATATCATAAAAATGTACTGCTCCATAAGAAATAAATCCCAAAATGTGCATATGAATGCTACGTGCGTCTGGTGTGCACAGAAATCAAAATCCATATATGTGCCATACATGTGCACAGAAACAATATCTAAGTGCAACGGGTTTGCATGAAACACCTGTCATAGACAACGTGTGTGCCTGACAGCAAAATCAGGTGTATCTGATATGCACGAAGAATCTCGATCTAGTGCATCTGGTGTGCACCAGAATCGCATTACATAACATGCGCCCAACATGCGCGAAAATCCAAATCAGGTGCATCCATCATGCACGAATAAAATCTAAATCATGTGCATCCAACATGCACGAAATCACGAAATCCAATATCAAGCGCCGAACATGGGCAAAATCCAATCCAAGCACGCCAAATATGCGCAAGAATCCAAATCAAATGCACAGAGTGCACGAAATCAACATCAATATCAGAATCAAAATTGATGGTATACAATACAGCTAAATCCAGATCAGGTATACCGTGGTATATAATCTCACAACCATGTTCATCAGCGTGCACAAATCAAATCAAAACACTAAAAGTGCATGAAAACTATGCCGAAAGAATAAGTCAAATCACATGCATAACATAGGCATGAAATCAAAATCAACATATCGAATGACATCAAACTGAAGTCAGGTGCAACCGTGGTGCACAAAATGTAAACCCAGTGCAACAAACACACGAAATATAAATCCAGTGCAACAAATGCACGAAATATAAATCTGGTGCGACAAACGCAGGAAACGAAAATCTAGTGCAACAACTGCATGGAAATCAAATCCGGTGCATCCTGTACAAGAAATACAAATACAGTGCATCCTGTGCACAAAATACAAATCCAGTGCATCTAGTGCACAAAATACCAATACAGTGCATCCTGTGCACAAAATACCAATACGGTAACAAAAATGCGTAAATAGCAACACCGAGTGTACCAAGGTGTAAAAATCATAAACATATCTGTCACGACCCGAAAGTACGGAACGTGACTGGCACTTAGATTACGAGACGTCTAAAGGCGTACCGTAACCTAAGTCAGCCAAAGCCCAGAAAAATCTAAACCAAAATCAAAAGCGAGTGAAGGAAAACCTTTAATGAAAACGATTTTTCAAATCAATTAAGTTGCACAGAATCCCTTTTTAAAAACATCATAAATTTCTGAAAATTTCGGCAGAGTCTCCCCTGTATTTTCTATCCCCCAAAATGGGTACAACAAGATAATAAACCTGTAATCATAAAAATGGCATCCCCAAGCGGGAGCCAGCTCTTCGCCCAAGACGGATCACAACCACATGCAATATAATAGTAATATCAAGAAAAAGAGCATAAAAGAAATACAAAATACCAGAAAACACATGTCGGCTCAAGTGAGCTCGACCCAAAAGAAACCACAAGTATACATATCTCTCATTCTCATCACTAGGTCGCATATACAATACAAGTGGTAGATGGAGAATACTAGATACAATGATAAAGCAAAAAGAAATAAAGTATACTCGCAACCCACCTACGGGCGATGTCGCGAGTCTGAGCAAAAGGAACTAATGACAAGATAGCCCGCCGCTACAAGACTGACGGGTCCGACCTGCAAGACACTGTGGCACAACGGGGGTGAGTTGCCAGCTCGTGAGTAAATATAACATCTACTAAGGCAATCGTAAGAATGCACGCAATGCACCACAACATGCATGTTCATATGTGATATAATATCTCTAGTATGCGTGCACAGGTGTGCAATGTCATCATTAAGTCTTAAGTGTTTTAAATGCTAAAGGTATTGAATTCTTAACTTAGAACATGAATATCTGTATAATAGCTAAATACCATCAAGAAATCATCTGAAAACCCGTGTCAAGCATCGACACCAAATAGAAATCATATCTGTCTCAATATCGGGCTCCGTCAGTCCGGATCGGCCCATATCATAAATCTCACGACAACGGTCGGTATCCTCCGGATATCCGCCGCGCCAGACATCACCGGTAGGTAGTCTTCCCCTGCCAGGCTCATCGTCTACAACTCGATCTTCTTGCCCCGGGGTACCATACCGGGCCCACCATGTACCCGAGACGGTTCATCCACTCCTCGAATCGGGTCTCGAAATCCAACAGAAAACATGAAAACTCATGGTGGACGACACATACATCACGAGAAAACCGCAACTTTGTTTTAAAAATGATAAATATAAGCTTTTGTTAAATTCTTGCGGTTTTCCCCAAAAATCCAGAAATCGCAGCAAAACTGAATTCCTCAAGAAAATCATAATGTCCACATGTTATATATATGATAAATGTCTATGATATCACTGTGTATGATGTGAATTTTGGCTAGAGTTCTATGTAAATATGATGATGATGCGAGATATATGCATGCGATGCAGTTTCATATATCAAGTATGAATGCAGGTGACGATATTAAGATAAACAGGTTCTATCGTGCACGTGGCATGGCAATTACCAAAGGTGTGTGTGTCACATGAATAGTGCGCGTGCTACAGATGCCAATGGTAATGGTGTTCGTGTCCTACAAAGTGATATCGCATAAGTATGGATGAATGTCCATGCAATCTAATATACTGTTCGCTATTAGGGTATGCAGTGTACATGAATGGATAAGCTAACTAACAATATGAATCTTGCAAGGAATAAGGAAATCCTAACTAGGGGGGGCGCATCGCGCCATTCGGACGATTCCCCCATAGATGAATACATCTACTCACCTGAAATCTCCGCTAATCCGATCCGGCCACCGCCTTGCCTTTTCGCGCCGTGTCCGAAGTTTCCCCGACCGATCCTATATTTGCACAATACCAAGCATAAGATTAAAAAACCTAACACAATGCAAGTCACAACATATAATTATCCACGCTCTCGTATTAATCATAGCATGCACTCGGTGCGCGGAAAAACGCACGAAAATCGCTAATCGTTAAACTAGAATTGTCATTTCGGGAAAATCGACTAAACTACAACCCAACTAGACGAAACCCCGCGTTCGTGCATTCTAATAATCCTATACGAAGCTAATAATATTGCTAACCTAACGCAAATTGAACGCATTCTATTTTTCGTAAAAATTTAGCAAGCAAATTCAACGCCGATTCAATGCAAACATCGATATTTTGTCGATTTAGCGAGCATATAATTTCACCATTAACCACTACAACCAATTAGAAACCCAAAGCCCTAATTTAATCCTAACAACTATGCTTCAAACCCTAGTTTTAAAATCAATCCCTCTCTTGATTTTTCCTAAACAACATTTACCACTTAAACTAATATTTAGAATTTCAATTCTAGCATAATTAAACTACAAATTAACAAAAAGATTAGAATTTTCACCTCTCAAGCTTGAACCCTAGCTTGATCAAGTCACCAAGAAGGCTCCTTTCATCTAGTTTTTGAACCAATTTGGGTAGAAGAGAGAGTGGTTTAGGGTTTGGGTTTGAATGGAGATGGAAATTTATGAATTTAAATGGATTTTTAGCAAGGAAAAAGAAGCAAAATGAAGTGATGAAGTGGGGAAATCTGCAGGTGAGGGGTCGGCCAGCAGGTGGGGAAGGGAAATGGGGTTTTTTTGGAGAAGTTTCTAGGTCTATAACCATCATAAGTTATTATTTAATGCTTTCATGTCAACCTTTTTACAAAAAAAACCCATTTTTACTTCATTTTTCATTAAATTTCCCACCTTTAAACCAAAAGTTTGCAAGAAATGATACAATTTTATTAACACCATATTTTAGCTTATAAAGACTCCTAATTAAGAAATTTACCTAATTAAATTTGTATTTATCCCTAATTTAATATATTTAAAAAGGCTTAAAATAATAAAAAAAATAATTAATTACGAATTTTTTTTTATTTAACTAGAAAATTATAAATTACATTTTAGTGACAAAATTATAGTAATATCTTATTTAAATTTTGTATAATTAGGTCTACAATGAAAAATATCAATTTTGACTTTTTACGAAAAAAGCCGAAAAATTAGCCGATTACCGAAAAATTGCCTAAACGATTTTCGAAGGGTTACAATATCCAACTGCGTGCACAAAATACATATCAATGCACTACAAGCACATATAAGCTATACCGAGTGCAAAAACCAAATCGTGTGGATACCATGTGCATAAAATTAACCCCAGTGTATGAAATCCATGAAATCATAAACATGTGCGACTAAGGCACAAAACGATATCAAGTATAATAACTGTGCACAATCATAAATCAACACAATGGTGTATAAAGCACATCTCAAGGGTAATAACTATGCATGAAATATGAATACCCAGTAGGAGCAACCAAGGTGCACGAAAAAAAATATCATGAAACTCAGTCATCAAGACTAAATCATGCGAATAGATCACCCAAAATACCGAAATCCAAGGTGACGGATACGTGATAATCGAATCACCAAATCACAAATCATAAATACCGTCATCGATATTTCCTCGTTCAAAGTCGAGAAGGTGTCATGACCCGAAATAGCCCGTGACTAGCCCTTGAATCATATGAAGTCTATAGGACCACATCTAATTCAAGTAAGCCAAAAGCCCAGAAATCTAAAACCATTTTAAATAATAAATGAAGGAAAATAGTTTTAAGAAGTGAAGAAAACATGTTTTAAAAACAAGGTTTTTAAATAAGCAAGCCGAATATGCATTTTTAAATTATAGTCTTTTCTGAAAATTTAGGCAGAGTTTCCTTTGTAAATACTGGCCCCAAACGGGGTACAACATGAATAATATATATACAATGATAAAAGGCATCCCCAAGCGGGAGCTTGTTAGTTGTATGTATGCCCTAGAGGCCAGTATTGTACAGATGATGTATATCATATTGGATGCTTGGACATATATAGAGATGACTTTCTTGCTCGATATGATAGTATGCTATCTGGTTGCTCTTTATCTTAACATGTACACTAGTCTCTTTAAACTGTCTTTTAGTTACATGTTGGTAAAGCCCTTAGGATGTGTACTTGACTGCCTGGACTATGATGCAGATCATACTAGTGGGGACATGGTAGTCCATAAGTACATCCTTCAAGGTCTCTAGTCGTGGGTGTATCGAGACGGGGCATCGATATACCAGTGTAGACTAGCGTATACGCTTCTCGACCTATGAGATGGGCGATGGATGATCCTATATCCATTGGTGTTTGACATCAGAGATGGTGTACGGGTGCTCAGTGGAGACTGCGTACACTGGACGGACTCGCCGAGAACTCCCAGATGGTATTATACCTCACGTCAGATGGCAGTTCTCAGGTGACACTTGTGCAGGTTAGTCTGTAGACCCGAGATCGTCATAGAGTCTTGTGTGATTCCCACTGTGCTTTGATCTCCACCTTACCACGTCCATGAGGGCGTGCAAAACGGTGGTATTTGGGTACAGTCCCGAGTCACATGGAGGCAATGAGCGATAGGAGGGGTTTCGTCTCTCCCGGTATTGGGGGTTGATGTTGCGCTGTGCTCGATTGGCCGTAACAGGGAAGTCCCTGGCCAGGGCTGATCAGAGATTTGCTGGTAAGTGTTACCAGTAGTTTCTCGACCCGTTATGATCCTCACATCGGCATGACTTATCGGTTATTGGGGTCTGATGTTTACCACCCCTAGACTTGATATGCGACATATCAGACGAACAGACCGGACTGTACGGTAAGTGTTACTGGTTGGATTCACAGGAATGTGAGCGGGCTTGCTCGTCGATCTTCTGATCGCTCAATACCCGGGTGTCCGTTACGTTTAGCCCACCGCTTGCGGCTTGTGGGTGCTTGATATGATCATCATCTGCTGCCGGCGTATTGACGAGTCTTTAGGGTCCTACACAGAGGTTTCCTGGCTCAAGCGAAACGAAATAGGAGCGCATATGAGATATGTGCGGGACCGAGAATAATGCGTGTATGTGATACCGTATTTCATTCTCGCGATTAATGTTTCGATTGGTTGTATGCGATATAACCTAGTTATCGAATCGAAGATTGATTCGATAAATCGATACATTGGATACTAGTCGGTTATGTGCGACATGACCGGATCATTGAATCAAGTGTTGATTTAATGATTTAATGTATAATTATATATTTGATATATTACTTTGCATTAACTAGTATTGGTTCACTTTAAATGGATTTTCTCACTTGGATGTACAAGTTGTATATGTGATATACTTTTGTGCATATGATTATATCATGTTTGATGATACATGCTTATTTTGTTAAGTGTAAAGAATTAAACCATGGTTAAGTTGATGATTAGGGTTTTGCTTATTCATTTATTTATTTGTTTATTCATTTTTGAAAGATAAAGATGAATGGTGGCTTTGTTTGTTTGTTAGTTGAAGATTCTTGAAGCTTTGACTAAGTCACCATTCTTGTCTCATGCTTAACCCTAACCATTTGAACTAACCCTAGTTCATTCTCTACACTTAACTATAGTTGAGAATATGATAAGAATCACTTCTTTTTCAATTATTCAAAAAGATTTATCATATTCTATCTTCTTCTTCTTCTTCATCTTCATGAAGAATATCTTGCCTCCATCAATGGCACCTTGAGAAAAAGAGTGAGAAATTCAATTCTAAAGTGAACCCACCTCCTATTTCTTCACCCTCTACCTCTTGCCAAGTAGTATAGGGTGTTTTCTTCACAAGTTTCACAACTTGGTGAAGTTGGGGCTTGATCTTGTGTAACCTCGACGTAGATCATCTTCGGCATCGTAGCCGACGAGTAGTCCGCTCATTTTCTCCGATGAAGCCGATGCAAGAGTCCGGGATTCGAGATGGACAGCGAGGGGACGACTACGTGGAGCTAAGGAAGTGGATAACCGGATCTATAAAGGTTGTAGCTTCTTATCTTTAGTTAAGTTGTTAACTAGTTTAATGTTTCGCCTAAAATTCTAGTTAACGATCCGTATTAGAGTTTCTCGGCACTTGTAAAATTTGAAATTGGCATGGTTGATGCCTTGTGAGACCTCTTGAGAGTGCCTAGGAACCCTACAGTGGTATCAGAGCCTAGCTAGAGCCTTAGGCGAAGTGTAGACGACGTTTGAAATCCGAATCGAACCGAAACCCTAAACACAAATTGCTCTCTAGACTTTTTTCAAAAACTGGGTTTTTTCCAGATTAAAAATGCTTAAAAAATTCAGCAGGGAATTCTAAGAATTACGGTGCAAAAATTATCTCATGATGCCTCTAAAGAGCGGCGGAACCGCGGCAGAAGCCTGGCTTCTGCGGCTGTTCCGCGGCCACTTGATGGGATTTGCCTCCAAACTTTGCACAGTAATTCATGTTTTCAGGTGCTGAGTTTTCTGGGAATTTTTAATTTGCACTCAAGAGTTGAGTTTTCTGGGGTGTTTTGGAGCTTCGATTATTCGATCGGATTATCAAATTTTGTCTATGTGTTTTTCCGGATATTTTAGAATATGTTAAAAAGTTTGACCGGATGTAAATACCCAATCTTTCCCCTGCCAGGAAATTTCCAATTGTTGGACTTTTCCGTTGTTTAATGACGTTCTAAGTAGTGCAAGTAACACGATGGTCCCTCTAGAAGACAACAAACCTTAACTCGATTATGTGACCGTCTTGAACTGCCCTTTGAACCTTAGGGTTTGGGGCAGTACGGCGTGCCACATGTGAGGCGTTGGCTTGACCCTTCTACGGCTGGACCGTTGGTTCTGAGGCATGAAGTGATTGTCTTTGAACTTATTTCATGTGTTGAACGGTTTCGGGAAAACTTGGGTGTTCGAATGTTCGATCGGAAAGTTTAATATTTTCTATTTATCCGGAATGGGATACAATAATTGGAATTCACAAACAGTTATGAGATAGCTGAATGAATGTTATAAATCTAGCGGTTTAGTCTCACTTGATATTGAAAAGAGTTTTCGATAATGGGACTAAAATGCGGGGTTTATAATTGTTAGGCATGTGATGTCTAAGTATTTCATTTTATTAGGCATGCGATGTTTAAAGAGGTTGCGGATTCCAACTGTTGTAGTTTTACACTTTCTTTTCTGCGACCGTAAGTATAATATGTGATATCGCCGGTTTCGTTGCTATATGTCAACGAGAATTGGGATGCGCATATTTACTTACGTTGATGACATGTGATGTTATGTGTTGCTGGATATGTTATATTGGATCGTCGTGTTCGAATAGCCGGGGGTTTTTATGTGAGATGAGTGTTTTTCATTTTCATTCATGTAAAAACTTGTATGTAATATTCTTTTATTGGGGCACTTCCAGGTTGCGGAAGTTGTCACCTTTTGTATATTATTTACTTTTCCGCATTAGGATAGACCCAAGGAGGGGAACACAAGTAACCGGGTTCTAGGGTCCAGTGGGAGACCATCTCGAGGAGTCGAGTCCGGGTCTCCTAACCCTAGAATTGGTAGGGTTGCTTGCCGCTCTCGTAGGGGTCTAGGGGTATGGGATTGGCTATTCATCACGACCGTGGAATCCGTGTTTTATACTGGCTCGTATTGAAAACACGGACGTCCTAGTATATCCAATGTTTCATATGTTTCTTCTGCTGCGATATCTGTGATGTGATCATGTGATGTTCTGTGATAGATACAGTATATAGTATATATGATATATTATATAGACGTTACTTATGTTTTGCACCCGCACTAGCCCTGCCCTGCTCTGTCGTTAGTTACCTAACCTAACGGTGCACGAGGGGACATCAAGGCGAATGCGGATGGCATAAGTATACGTCGTATTTATCTTTGATGTTTAGGTGACTTAAATGATGGGACTTCATTAATGTGATTAATGAAAGAAAAGAAACCTAAGATGTTGTAGAATCAAATTTTAAACAAAACAGGTAGCTACAGTTCTTGCTTTCCATAGCGGTATATATGATATACCCTGCACCTTATTCGATGAGGAAAGGACCGAAATCCCTTCACCGGGAGTGACTCCTTTAGCAATAACTGGCAGATGCTACACACTCGGTTTGACTTTTGATTGCTTCTATAGTTTCTGCTTTGCACAGTGATATATATGATATATCCCGCACCTCATTCGACGAGGAAAGGGCCAACGATCCCTTCACCGGGAGTGACCCCTTTAGCAAAACTAGAAAAGCCTCAAAATCACTCCATTTCAAAACTTCATTTGATTCTACAACGATATCAAGTTCATTACGCTCATGGTTTTCAGAAAAACCTGCGTAGCCCTCCGTCAATTCAGATATGTAATATTCAGTATTCGTGCTACGGTTGTTTGGCATGCGTCAAGGCGTAATGTACGGTAGCTGATTATTACTTATCTGTAGCATGAGATGCGATTGGATTAAGGTATTCGTACGGCGTTGTTTGGCATGCGTCAAGGGTCGTACGGGTGGGTTTTATTCGATCATGAATTGTACGGGTTGACTTGACTAGCGGACTATGGGTTGTTTGTCATGCGTCAAGGTCATAGCACGCTAGGGGCAAAATATTATCGGGAATTTCAAGTGTTGAAATTTGCAATGAGATTGCATACCTTCTATGAGATAGTTGGATCCTGATACCCACTGCGAGTAAGAGTTACTCCTGGGAGAGTTTTACACATTGCAATTAGCTGATCAAGTAGGTGTCTAGAAAGGTGTCAATGGGGTTACGCCTCTTGGAAAACGAGGTTTACATTAATTAGGTTCGTGCAAAAGCACGGGGGACCTCCCTCAAACTACCGACACTGGCCTGGCTGAAAGATTGGCGAACTTGTAGTGTGTAATTAATCCCGGCTAGTCTTTCCTTTTAGGGTTTGAAGGAAGATTTGATAAAAACCAGTGGGAGCCATCCGGATTAGATAAGATAATAACCAATCTGATCTTGCAAGAGCATACGCTAAAGTGTTTTCTTCTCTCTCTCTCCAGGTAGCGACCATGTCATGCCCTAATAAAGATAATAATATGGATGTATTGATCGAACCCGCATGTTATACTGTGCTGGGGAACGTTGGTTCCGTTCTTTCTTATAAGAGTTATAGGACTGAACAGGATATAGGGGAATACCAGGATTCCCATGCCACCCGATTGAAGAAAGTACATGTTGATGCATTTTCTTCGGGTGTGTTCATTACAGAGAACTGTTTCTCCATTTGCCCTACGTCCTGGGTATTAGATACCGGGTCAGGATCCCATATATGTAATCAGTTACATGGGCTTAGAAAAGGTAGAGAACTTGGAGAAGGTGATAAAGACATTAGAGTTGGAAATGGTGCAATTGTTGCAGCTAAGACTGTCGGGGAATATCACCTTGCATTACCAACTGGTAATACATTGGTTCTGAACGAATGCTATTACATGCCGAACCTGATATGCAACATTATATCGGTTTCTTTGTTGAGTAAAGAGGGATATAATTTTGTATTAGAGGACAATGTTATGAACATTTTCCGTAACCAAAAGTTGGTTGGATCAGGCACGTTGTGCAATGGCATTTATGTTCTAAATCAATCAACAGTTCTGAGCATAACAAACACACACAAGAGGAAGAGTTCTGAACTGAACGAATCCTTCTTGTGGCATTGTAGACTGGGTCACATCAATGCGACACGACTAGCTAAGTTGCATAAGGATGGATATTTAAATCCGTTTGAATTTTAATTTTATGACACTTGCTAATCATGTCTCAAAGGAAAGATGACCAAAACTCCGTTTACGGGACACGGAGAAAGAGTTACCGAACTCTTGGGACTGATACATAGTGATGTATGCGGTCCTATGTCTACACATGCCAGGGATGGTTCTTCGTACTTCATTACATTCACTGACGATCTCTCTAGATTCGGATATGTGTTCCTGATGAAACACAAATCAGAAGCTTTTGAGAAATTTAGAGAATATAAACAAGAAGTCGAGAACCAAACTGGAAAAAGTATTAAAATCCTTCGATCTGATCGAGGAGGTGAATACTTGAGCATTGAATTCCTGGACTTCCTAAAAGAGAATGGGATTCTCTCTCAGCTAACTCCTCCATATACACCACAGCACAACGGTGTATCTGAACGGAGAAACCGCACCCTATTAGATATGGTGCGCTCAATGATGAGTACAGCTGAGTTACCTATTTCCTTCTGGGGATATGCGCTTGAGACAGCCATGGACCTATTGAATAGAGTTCCTACCAAATCAGTGCCTACCACTCCATATGAGATATGGAAAGGAAAGAGACAACATCTTAATTATATTAAGATATGGGGTTGTCCAGCCTATATCAAAAGACAAAATCCGGACAAACTCGAGGCAAGATCAGTCTTATGTAAGTTTATAGGATATCCCAAAAATTCACAAGGGTATATCTTCTACCATCCCGAGGAGCAAAAGGTGTTTGTTTCTCGACATGCCACTTTCTTAGAAAAAAGTTTTCTTATGAAACAGATAAGTGGCATTGAGGTAGAACTGGAAGAGGTTCCAGCGACACAAACTATAACAGAAGACTTGGTAGAACCAGAGGATTCAGTAGTACCCGACGAACCCCAGCCTCTCCGCCGATCTAGTAGGGTTCCTCGCCAACCTGAGAGATACTACGGTTTTCTCATGGATGGTGGGAGCGAGGATTGCATCATGGAGGATGATGATGACCCAACTAACTTCGAGCAGGCCATCACGAGTAGGGACTCAGTGAAATGGCTGGATACAATGCGGTCCGAGATGGAATCCATGTACACCAACAAAGTATGGACTTTGGAAGTTACTCCTGAAGGGGTAAAACCCATTGGGAGCAAGTGGATCTTCAAGAAAAAACATGGTGTAGATGGGAAAGTGGAGACTTTCAAAGCTAGACTTGTTGCAAAGGATTTTCATCAAAGACCAGGAGTGGACTCTGATGAAACCTTTTCTCCAATGGCTATGCTTAAATCCATCCGGATCATTCTTGCCATCGCTGCATATCATGACTACGAAATCTGGCAAATGGATGTTAAGACCGCCTTTCTAAACGGTGATTTAGAAGAGTGCGTGTACATGACTCAGCCAGAGGGCTTCTTAGACAGTGGGAGCAGCGGGAAGGTATGCAAGCTACTTAAATCCATTTATGGATTAAAGCAAGCATCGCGGAGTTGGAACATTTGCTTCGACGTCGTTATCAAAGAGTTTGATTTCGTCAAAAACCCAGATGAACCTTGTATCTACAAGAAGGTAGCAGAGAGTAAGGTGGTCTTCCTCGTATTGTACGTGGACGACATACTCTTGATAGGAAATGATATTCCTATGCTGCAATCAGTCAAGCTCTTCTTATCATAAAGATTCTCAATGAAAGATCTTGGTGATGCCTCCTGCATATTGGGAATCAGGATCTATAGAGATAGATCCAAACGGATATTGGGATTGTCCCAATCCAAGTACATTGACACCATACTAAAGAGGTTTAGTATGGAAGAATCCAAGCGTGGGAACTTGCCCACGATCTCTGGAGTCACTCTCTCTAAAGAGATGTCTCCCAAGACTGATTTGGAGAGAACTCGCATGCAAGGGATACCCTATGCTTCGGCTGTAGGCTCTATCATGTACGCGATGCTATGTACCAGACCCGATGTAGCATACTCACTAAGTGTAGTGAGCAGGTATCAAGCTGATCCTGGAGAGAGTCACTGGACAGCTGTGAAGAGCATTCTCAAGTACTTACGAAGGACTAAAGAGATGCTCTTGGTGTATGGTAACGGAGAACTCCAAGTGGAGTCCTTTACCGATTCGAGCTTCCAGAGTGATAAGGACGACTCTAAGTCGCTGTCGGGATTTGTCTTTACCCTTTACGGAGGGGCGGTTAGCTGGAAGAGTTCCAAGCAGGAAACCGTGGCAGACTCGACGATGGAGGCTGAATACATCGCTGCCAACGATGCTGCTAAAGAGGCTGTCTGGATCAAGAAGTTCATTACTGAACTTGGAGTGGTTCCATCCATTGAACATCCAATACCTTTGTATTGCGATAACAATAGAGCGGTGGCTTTGGCCAAAGAACCTAGGTCCCATCAGCGATCCAGGCATATTCTGAGGCGGTATCACCTGATCGGGGTGATAGTTGATCGGGGAGATCAAGGTCAGGAGGGTTGACACGAAGAACAACACGGCGGATCCACTCACAAAGGCCATTCCCCAGATACAGTTTGAGAGACTCTTCGGGATGCTCGGTATGCGATACTACAGCAGCTGGCCCTAGTGCAAGTGGGAGATTGTTAGTTGTATGTATGCCCTAGAGGCCAGTATTGTACAGATGATGTATATCATATTGGATGCTTGGACATATATAGAGATGACTTTCTTGCTCGATATGATAGTATGCTATCTGGTTGCTCTTTATCTTAACATGTACACTAGTCTCTTTAAACTGTCTTTTAGTTACATATTGGTAAAGCCCTTAGGATGTGTACTTGACTGCCTGGACTATGATGCAGATCATACTAGTGGGGACATGGTAGTCCATAAGTACATCCTTCAAGGTCCCTAGTCGTGGGTGTATCGAGACGGGGCATCGATATACCAGTGTAGACTAGCGTATACGCTTCTCGACCCATGAGATGGGCAATGGATGATCCCATATCCATTGGTGTTTGACATCAGAGATAGTGTACGGGTGCTCAGTGGAGACTGGGTACACTGGACGGACTCGCCGAGAACTCCCAGATGGTATTATACCTCACGTCAGATGGCAGTTCTCAGGTGACACTTGTACATGTTAGTCTGTAGACCCGAGATCGTCATAGAGTCTTGTGTGATTCCAACTATGCTTTGATCTTCACCTTACCACGTCCACGAGGGTGTGCAAAACGGTGGTCTTTGGGTACAGTCCCGAGTCACATGGAGGCAATGAGCGATAGGAGGGGTTTCGTCTCTCCCGGTATTGGGGGTTGATGTTGCGCTGTGCTCGATTGGCCGTAACAGGGAAGTCCCTGGCCAGGGCTGATCAGAGATTTGCTGGTAAGTGTTACCAGTAGTTTCTCGACCAGTTATGAGCCTCACATCGGCACGACTTATCGGTTTTTGGGGTCTGATGTTTACCACCCCTAGACTTGATATGCGACATATCAGACGAACAGACCGGACTGTACGGTATGTGTTACTAGTTGGATTCACAGGAATGTGAGCGGGCTTGCTCGTCGATCTTCTGATCGCTTAATACCCGGGTGGCCGTTATGTTTAGCAGACCGCTTGCGGCTTGTGGGTGCTTGATATGATCATCATCTGCTGCCGGCCTATTGACGAGTCTTTAGGGTCCTACACAGAGGTTTCCTGGCTCAAGCGAAACGAAATAGGAGCGCATATGAGATATGTGCGGGACCGAGAATAATGCGTGTATGTGATACCGTATTTCATTCTCGCGATTAATGTTTTGATTGGTTGTATGCGATATAACCTAGTTATCGAATCGAAGATTGATTCGATAAATCGATACATTGGATACTAGTCGGTTATGTGCGACATGACCGGATCATTGAATCAAGTGTTGATTTAATGATTTAATGTATAATTATATATTTGATATATTACTTTGCATTAACTAGTATTGGTTCACTTTAAATGGATTTTCTCACTTGGATGTGCAAGTTGTATATGTGATATACTTTTGTGCACATGATTGTATCATGTTTGATGATACATGCCTATTTGGTTAAGTGTAAAGAATTAAACCATGGTTAAGTTGATGATTAGGGTTTTGCTTATTCATTTATTTGTTTGTTTATTCATTTTTGAAAGATAAAGATGAATGGTGGCTTTGTTTGTTTGTTAGTTGAAGATTCTTGAAGCTTTGACTAAGTCGCCATTCTTGTCTCATGCTTAACCCTAACCATTTGAACTAACCCTAGTTCATTCTCTACACTTAACTATAGTTGAGAATATGATAAGAATCACTTCTTTTTCAATTATTCAAAAAGACTTATCATATTCTATCTTCTTCTTCTTCTTCTTCTTCATCTTCATGAAGAATACCTTGCCTCCATCAATGGCACCTTGAGAAAAAGAGTGAGAAATCCAATTCTAAAGTGAACCCACCTCCTATTTCTTCACCCTCTACCTCTTGCCAAGTAGTATAGGGTGTTTTCTTCACAAGTTTCACAACTTGGTGAAGTTGGAGCTTGATCTTGTGTAACCTCGACGTAGATCATCTTCGGCATCGTAGCCGACGACTAGTCCGCTCATTTTCTCCGATGAAGCCGATGCAAGAGTCCGGGATTCGAGTTGGACAGCGAGGGGACAACTACGTGGAGCTAAGGAAGTGGATAACCGGATCTACAAAGGTTGTAGCTGTAAGTCCACGTTGCGACCCCCGGTTCTTACGGGGAGGCGGAAACGGTATAAAAATCAAATTTTTAGCGCAAGGGGCAACATGGACTAAGCAAAGTCGGGATCTTTAACTAAACTAAAACTAGCAAACTTTGCTAAAGAGAGTTAGCTACTCGGATGGAGATGGTTATACCTAAACTTGAACTCCTTCGTCTTCAAGCTCCGATGGTGGTTCGATGGCTCCTTCTCGTTGTCTCCGTACGCCGAAGATAGATCCACTTGAAAGCTCCAACCTTTAGCTCCTTCTTCGTTCTTTGAAGAAACTAGTTCACTTGGTTTGCTAAACCTAGTGAACTAGAATGAGTAGAGAGGAAATAGAATGGGATTTTATCTATGGTTCTTGATTCTCAACTCATGAGACAAGAGAACCATAGATCAAGAGAGGGAGCAAGAGGTTGAGGGTGAGAGCAAGAGGAGAGCTCAAGAACAAGAGAGAGAATGAGCAAGAAAGAATGAGGCTCTCTTTTGTCTCTCACCCTCTCATAATCCAATGTAATCATAACTCATCATATCAATAAAAGTCTTATGTGATGGTTGAAGCAACCATAACCTTATCATGTCATGCACTCATTTTACTCAAATGAACAAGCAAGTAAAAGTCTTTGGCATGAAATGATAACCATGGTTATTATGATGGTCAACTAGTCAAGCCTAGTCAACCGGTCAACAAAGTCAACAAGTCAACAAAAGTCAACAAGTCAACAAAGTCAACAAAAGTCAACAACCAAGTCACCATAATACTTAATTAATATAATAGTTAATCGCATATCATATTCTCATTAGGGTTGAGCAAAAAGTCAACGGTCAACTGTCAACAACCCTAATGAGAATCCGCTGTCTGTGCCTCCCTGTCAACTGTGCATACACACCCGCATCCGCGTTCCAAGGAACACGAATGCAAACTGGATAAATCCAATCCCATAAGATACACTAGGATCTGGCTTAAACCAAAGCCCGCTAGTGTAAACTGTCCGGACACTGTACGTGCACAAGTGCACGGATGTGACCGAACCCTGTCGCAAAACCATGCGACCTGTCGCAATACCATGCGACCTCTACTCTTTTGCCTAAAGGCGAAAAGCTTTCTGTGTGGGACTCTAAAGACTCGACACTACGCTGGTAGTGGGTTTAACCACAGACCGCAAGCGGCACTAGCTGTGCGTAACGGTCCCCAGGTAATGCCGACAAGAAGACGGACGAGGCGAAACCCATCTGAACTCCTACTGAGCCTGAGTGTGACATTCTCCGCACAGTCCGGTCTGTTCGTCTGATACATCGCATGGCGGGCCTAGATGGCGGTAAACGTCAGTCCCCCAATAGCGGTACAAGTCGTGCCGGAGCGAAGCCCAAAACACCCTGAGATAACACTGGAAACCTATCAGTATATCTCGATTGCCCTGGCCAGGGACTACTCGTGTAATGGCTCTCCTAGACACAGCGCGATGTCAACCCCTAATACCGGGAGAGACGAATCCTGTCTAACCGTCACTGCCTCCAAGTGCTTCGGGACTGCACCCAACCACCACCTGTTTGCACGACTCCTTTGAGCCGTGGTAGGGTAGTGATCAAAGTACAGTGGGAACACACCCGAGGCGAAGTGACAGTGTCAAGTCAGCGGACTAAGCTGTACTCATGTTACCTGGGAACTGATAACTGACGATAGGTATAATACCAACTAGTCAGTTCCCGACGAGTCCTGTCCAGTGTACCCGTAACCTAACGAGCACCCACATACTATCTCAAGTACGACGTACTGACGGCTGTGGGACAGACCGTCTCCCACACTGGGATGAGAAGCGCATGCGCTGGTCTACTCCGGAGTATCGATGCCCTGTCTCGATAGTCCTGCGACCAGGGACCTGCATAAGGATGTGCTTAAAGATTACCCAGCCCCACTAGTGTGACGGCCATCACATCGCTGGTAATCAAGCAAAGATCCTAAGGGCTCTACTAATGTGTATAGGCGATATACAAAAATAAACACATGTACACATTGAAGTAGAAACAAACCAAGTAGCATACTACTATTTTGAGCAAGATTGTATATACAAGGTGAATATCCCAAGCATCCATTAAGTAATATACAAACTAGTATGATACAGTAATGGCCTCTAGGGCATATACACTAACAGTAGCTTCTTATCTTTAGTTAAGTTGTTAACTAGTTTAATGTTTCGCTTAAAATTCTAGTTAACGATCCGTATTAGAGTTTCTCGGCACTTGTAAAATTTGAAATTGGCATGGTTGATGCCTTGTGAGACCTCTTGAGAGTGCCTAGGAACCCTACAGAGCTAACTCTTCGTCAATCGACGGTCACAACCACGCAAGCAGTATAATATACAACGCCGAAGGGGGAGGATCAAAATTCAAAGGAAAACTCAAAATCGGCATGAAAACCATAATAATACAACGCGCGACTCTAAGGTCGAAATAATACATAACTGCTTTTCTAAGTCTGAAACAATATACATGTTTGGTTGATAGAATTACTAAATACAACTGAATAATACATGTACAATGGTGGTTCTAATGCAAAAGAACCGACCTACAAAAGCAAATCACCCGTAAGGAAAGCAGTGTGCCAGAAAGCCGCAATGAAACCTGTACGGCAAAACCTGCAAGAACTGTGGCACAACGGGGGTGAGTTGCCAACTCGTAGATAGAAAACATCACAGAGCAGAAATCATATGTATGAATCAATCCTAGGTCAATACGATCAAATATGTATATAAACCTCAAATGAATAAGTCTGAAGCATGATAAGGTGGCAATATAACATCTATACATAAGTGTAGTGCCAAGTGCTCGTGCCAGAGCCTCAGGTAATAACATATCATAAATATGAGGTATGATCAATGTCGACTATATCATGAAGTCTATGAATATGTGGATATCATCCAACTATATGATCAATGTCATCAATGTCAACTATATGTATGTGGATATCATCCAACTATGTGATCAATATCATCAATGTCAACTATATGTATGTGAAAATCGTCCACGTGTCTCCCAATGACAATAAGCATCATGCGTGTAAATATCATAAAGCATATGCATGGAAGTATGAGGATGTAAATCAACATGTGTCGCTCGCGACATATCAAATCATGGAACCTGAGTGTCAAGCATCGACACTCGAAAACATCATGAAACCTGTGCCTAGTATCGGCACATAAATCCTCATATACATAGGGCCCCGTTAGTGCGGATCGGCCCGCCTCACCTCTCAACTCCGGTCGGTATCTCCCAGATATCCGCCGAGCTAAAAAACAATCACCGGTAGGTAATACTCAACAGCCAGGATCACCGTCTAACATATACAAGTTTTCTTGCCCCGGGTACCTTACCGGGTCCACCATGTACCCACAGACGGTGCCTACCTCTCCTCGAATCGGGTTTCACATGTCGCTCTCAGAACCGAGAAAACACATGGTGGACTCACTGAAATATCATATCAAGGGTAACCGGGTTTTTAAAACAATACATTCTCTTTTGAAATACCCACGGTTCCCAAATCCAGAAATATCATGGAAACAACATATCTCAATGCGTATAATCATAAAGCATGATGTATGCGACATATAAAAGAAATGTAAGCATATCAGTATATCATGCGACATAAAACAGTAATATGCACATAGCGAGGGAAGTCCGCTCTTTGAAATGAATCAGTTTTAAAAGTATCTTACGGTTCCCAAGTTTCTAATCAAGCCAGAATCATCTATATATGTGCAAATATGTATGTACCATAGGTATGTGCACAAGTAGGAGTGCACAATATGTATGTACACGAGTATGAGTGTACAATATGTAAGTCACAAGTTTGAGTGTACAGTATGTAAGTACACAAGTATGAATGTACAATATGTAGGTGCACAAGTATGAGTGTACAATATGTAAGTACACAAGTATGAATGTACAATAAGTATGTGCATAAGTATGAGTGTACAATATGTAAGTGCACAAGTATGAGTGTATAGTATGTAAGTACACAAGTATGAATGTAGAATATGTAAGTGCACAAGTATGCCATGCAAGAGGTCATACCCTGAATGCAACAGTCCTACAGTGTAGTGACATGGCAATTATTGATGATGCAGTGTGTGAGCCGGCAAGCAGGTGTACGTGGAGCATAAACACCATCGATAATTGTGCTGGTAACCTAATAGCATGGTTTTAATATAACAATGAACATATTTAAACATGCAATGTGATGCGAAAAGCAAGAATATGCGGCAAATGAGTAACAAACACCACAGTGCAGTATCTACATCAATGTATCTATGTCATACTGTTTTTCCGTTTGAAAGAAGACGAATCGGGGTTTTAGGAAATTACGGGCTACGGTGTTTTTAAGAAAAGCGCGCCCTTTGAAAATATCCGTAAAATCCCTTTGCCTGTCTTGAAAATACTCCCGATTCGTTAGTTTTTGAAATAGGTATGACATCGGCCTAGCCTAACATCTACTAAGCAAACTACAGATCTAACTAACAAGTCAATCAGGAGGGGTATGGAAACCACCTAAATCTGAGTCGATATATATATATATATATATAATAGTCGGTGATCCCGCCTCAAAGGTACCGCGTATGATACAATATTATATGACATCCTCGAGTCATGAGAGCGGATCTATCATCAATATAAAGCTCGTACGGTAAATCATCGTACGGCATCCCAAAAGCTGGATACGGGTCAATATCACATTCATCTCATCAATTATCTGGTATCCTTATCATCATATCTCATGATCTGGGGTACTGATCTAAGTCTAGTACAAACCGATACCATCTAAATAAATATAAATGCGTATGTGAAACACACGTCCAAAGGCCCGCTAAAATCTCATGTCGTATCCCAAATACGAATCACATTATATCACCGATCTCATGGCACTATGCCCAATCTCATCGACTCTTCTCTAAATATCATACACTATCCTGATCATCCAGGTAATACTATAACAAGCAAGCATGTGTGTGGGGGGGTGTAAAACTATTCTAGGGTTCGCAACTTGGAAACCATACTGGTTTACTTCTAAACCCTAATCTATCCATAGTACACCTAATCACATCTAGAATATCCATATCACACAAAACGCTATGATATACATATAAATATAGTATATATCTAGTATACTAACCATCAAACTGCAGGGGTGCTATACGCCATCCACCCGACTTCCCCCGTAGATATAATCTACTCACCAACAGCCTGCGTGTCGGTGTCGATGTCGCCTTCATCTTCTTCGTCATATGAAGCCCTCGCGAAGGTACCTATAAAGATAACACAATCGCAAACGCACATTAAAATCACATCGGAAAATCAAACGACAAGCTAAGGACTATAGGTTAGAACCTATGGACTACGCCTTCAAAACCATCAAACAACCCTCGATATCATCGTACAAACGTCAAGTGATCGAGGTAAAACATAAATAAGCAAATCCAGAATTTAAAATACGAGAAACGAAACTCCGAATCAAAACAGTAACTCAGGAAAGTGGCCCCAGATTTCACCCTAGGTCAAATCAGACAATTTTGCATATGCCAAGGGTCTAGTTTACAGATGTTGGAGCTACAGAACAAAAACGAGCCACATCCTTACTGGTCTGGCAGCAAATTGTGGCCAGAAAGAATATATTTGCAGCCATAGTTGAGGTTTAGGGGCTAGGGTTTTGGTGGTAGCTTCCTAGGTGCCTGCATCTATCACTGTTCTTGCAAAATAATTTTCAGAGGATCCGGCTGTTAGTAGATTTCAAATAACCCTCACAGAATTAACAATTTTCAGATATCGGCTTTTCTAAATCCATATTCCGGGGTTCTAGTCTCTGATTTGGGTCTCCAATTAATCACCACATAGGTTGAATAGCCTCTATCAACCTTAATTTCATCATTATTTAAGCTCAAACCCTAACCCTTATCTGAAAGTTTCCAAAGTTCCCAAAACAACACAATATCGATTCTAATCTAACATGGGGGTAAAAGCAATAGGAAAACTAAGCTAAAGGTTCAGAAAATATCTCATTTGGCAACTCAAAAATTTTCTTGAGTTTCCCTAAGTGTCCAAAATTTGATTTTTCTTGGTCCATGGGGTAGCTAGTGAGCTCATGCATCTTTTTAATGAAATGGGACTTAGGTTTTGAGGTGTTTTTCATGGAGTTTTGGGGAGATGAAGAGGGGAGGGAGAGAGGCAGCAGCAGCAGCAGGAGAAAGGGAGAGGATAGGGATAATGATGAAGACAGATGAGTGAAAAAGGGAATGGTCAAGGTCAAATACACCCCCTCACCTTTCTCTCTCATGCCCATGCCTATATATTCTATCCTTTTCTTTTTCTTTCCCATTTTCCCTCTCTTAACTTAAAACAACAACCATGGTAAAAAGAACATGAAGTCAAGCCATGGAAATAAATGTAACAAGTGTAAAATGATATGGTGCATGTTTTGTACAAAATATGATTAAAATCCGATTAGCGATTTTTAATCGCGATTAGCACTAAATTAGCATATAATTAATCATAAAAACATAAAATTTGCATAATTTACATAAAACACTCTCTTTTAAATAATTTCTATAATTTTCCAAATTTTTCCCAAATTTATCGGTATTTAATTATACCGCCTTATTAAAATATTCAATATTTTGTTATTAAATTATAAAAATTCCCCAAAAATAATATTTTATTTTTTTTGAAATGTTACAGAAGGTGTCGGTGCATCCAATGCTAGCAGAGCAAGATATCTACTTGCCTCCTGTTCATGGTCTGGCTCCTGGTGCTTTTAGGCTCTTGTCCATCACTGTGCATTGCTAGATATATAGCTCCTCGGCTCAACGGCCCAATATGGAATGACGACGGAAACAGTCCCGCTCTGCCACATTCTCTACAGATCTCTGGCCAACTATCTCGTCAACGATGCCGAACTTTAGCCTGCTGGGTGTGCGCAATATGACCGCTTCTGGGTCCAAATCTTCTCGTATAGTATTCCAGAAAGGTCCTGTCGAGATCTCTTTCAAATCTCGTTTCTGCCGAATTGCCCGGAAGTTACCACCCTTTATTATATATGTTTCTTGTTCCGGAACGGCTGCATTCTCATCGCAACTCCTTCTGGAAAATATATCAATAATCAACGCCTCTTCATGCGTATCGCATCTCTGATGTCAGCGGAGTGGAACGTCATCTCATCAAGATCTCGTACGAACCTCTTACTCCACTTTTCTCTGCTATCGACTGCTTCGGACTCGTCTCATCGTGGCTGCATGGACTGTGCTCCAATGGCTATACTTGTATCTGGTGTCTCCCAAGCAATGCATCCCATCACATGATATCCGAAAGATGTCAAACCTTTTGATCGATTCGTCAAAACCTCATAATCCCCCAAGAGCTCTACACCTTGAGTACAGTTTAATAGTATTCCAATACATGCCAGAGCACCTGTACACCAACCGTAGAAGGGCAAACCCAAGCCTCACAAATGGCACCTTTAAACTGCAGCAAACCATAAGGTTCATAGGCGTTCCATGGTCATTATGTCGAGTTAGGATTTCATTCTTCTAGAGGGTCCATAGCATTACTTGCATTGTCTTCCGAATACTTTAAACTTGGAAATGGGTTCCTGACATTCGATCGTCTCCATCGACTCTCAACGTACCTGCGTGAAGTCGTCTCTAGGTGGAATCAATCTATCTGATTACCTCGCATCGAGGTAAGCAAACGAACCACATGTCCTAGTCATTCATCTTCGGGTGACTAGCGACCTTCTATAATATCTCTAAGTATATACTCATGCTGTAGTAGCTCCAATATCTGGGCGATATCTCGTCATTTGCAGCAACAACTGGCTCATTCGTCTGCACGCTGAACAGTGCCTCAATCATCATGAATAAGCGATACTTCAATGGTTATCACATTCCGGCTGGCCTCTATCAGTAGCTCAATCCTCTGGTACTGATCTGCATGTCCGAGAAATCTCATAAAAGCGATCCATAAAATGCTCATGGCGCAAAAACACAATAAGACGACTCCTCTATATGCAACGTATGTCCCTGGAACCATGCCCTGGTCAGTCCTCGTCTGTGACGAGCTCGTGCTGACCGCAACTCTAGCCGTAGCTCTTTCTACCCGTGTAATCGTGGCAGTAAAATCATAACCAATATCGATGAGGATAGATTATAGGAATGAATATAATACTGTGCAAGGAAATGTACATCCTAAGGCACCTTAAGCGGAGTGGTGTATCGTAAGTATGCCGCGGAACATACACACGGAACGTCACTTTCCTTAAGTCACCTACTCCATTAACCATGGTCAACCTATACGACAAAAGTTCGGGTCTAATGCCCCCTCGACTAAGTCTAAGTTCCGTAAGGTCAAGCCTAAGTTTCGTATATATACAAACGCTCTAGGCTCCGTATAGTTAAACTTAGACTCGAACCGAAGTTAACCTAGCGCTCTGATACCAACTTTGTCACGATCCGAAATGATACGCGACTAGCACTTGAATCATATGAAGTCTATAGGACCCCATCTAATTCAAGTAGCCAACAAATCCTAGAAATCTAAACCATTTTAAGGTAGAAGTAAAGAAAACTAGTTTTAAAACAAGTGTTTTTAAATAACATAAGCCGACTATGCATTTTAAAAATCTCAAGTATTTTCTAAAAATTTCGGCAGAGTTTCCTTTGTAAATACTGGTACCAAACGAGGTACAACATGAATAATATATACATCAATGATAAAAGGCATCCCCAAGCGGGAGCTAGCTCTTCGTCAATCGACGGTCACAACCACGCAAGCAATATAATATACAACGCCAAAGTGCGAGGATCAAAACTCAAAAGGAAACTCAAGATCATTAAGAAAACCATAATACTACAACGCGCGACTCTAAGGTTGAAATAATACATAACTGGTTTCTAAGTCTGAAATAAATATACAAGTCTGGTTGATAGAATTACTAGATACAACTGATTAAAATAAATACAAGGGTGGTCACGATGCGAGTGAACCCGCCTACCAAAGCAATCACCCAGAAAGGGAGCCGTGTGCCAGAAAACCGCAATGAAATCTGTATGGCAAAACCTGCAAGAACTGTGGCACAACGGGGGTGAGTTGCCAACTCGTGAGTAGAAAACATCACAGAGCAGAAATTGTATGTATGACTCAATCCTAGGTCAAACGATCAGTAATAATATATCCTCAAAATGATAAAGTCTGAAGCATGATAAGGTGGCAAGGGCAAACATCTATACAAAAGTGTAGTACCAAGTGCTCGTGCCAGTGCCTCAGGTAGCAACATACCATAAATATGAGGTATGCTCAATGTAATCAACATGTATGAATGTCAACTATATCATGATGTCTAAGTATATGGATGTCATCCAACTATGTAATCAATGTCTGTATGTATGTGGATCTCGTCCAAGTGTCAAACCATGACAAAAACATCGTGCATGTAAATATCATAAGCATATGCATGGAAGTATGAAAATATAAATCAACGTGACACATCAAAATCATGGAACTTGAGTGTCCAGCATCGACACTCGAAAACATCATGAAACCCGTGCCCAGCATCGGCACGTAAATCCTCATATATCGGGCTCCGTCAGTCCGGATCAGCCCACGGGCTCCGTCAGTACGGATCGGCCCATATCATCTCTCGACTTCGGTCGGTATCCTCCGGGTATCCGCCGAACACAAATACTATCACCGGTAGGTAGTAGTCCCACTGCCAGGCTCACCGTCTGCAGCACAGCAATCCGTTCTCGCCTCGGGGTACCATACCGGGTCCACCATGTACCCGCAATCAGCCTCATCGGACTCCTCGAATCGGGTTTCACATGTCACACGTCTCAGAACAGAGAAAACGCATGGTGGACGCACTGAAATATGATATCAAGAGAAACCGGGTTTTTAAACATTACATACTTTCTTTTAAAATGACCACGGTTCTCAAATCCAGAAATCTCATGAAAACGGCATATCTCAATGCTTAAAATCATAAAGCATGATGTTTGCGACATATGATAGAAATGTAAGCATATCCGTATATCACGCAACATAAAACAGTAATATGCACATATCGAGGGAAAACCACTCCTTTAAAATGAATCAAGTTTTAACATAGATCTTGCGGTTCCCAAATCTCCAAAATCAAGCCAGAATCATCTATGTATGTGCAAATACGTATGTATGCAAGTATGGGTGTACAATATGTGTGTACGCAAGTATGAGTGTACAATATGTATATACACAAGTATGTCAGGCAAGGGGCCATATCCTGATGCAACAATCCTACTGTATAGTGACATGGTAATTATCGATGATGAAGTGTGTGAGCCGACAAGCAGGTGTACGTGGAACATACGCATTATCGATAATGGTGCTGGTGTTCTGACAGCATGGGTTTAATATAACAATAAACACATTTAAACATGCAATGCGAAGCGAATAGCAAGAATATGCGGAAAATGAATAATAAACCCAACAGTGAAGAATCTACATCAATATGTAAATGTCATACAGTTTTACCTTTTGAAATAAGACGAATCGTGGTGTTTAGAAAAATAAGGGCTACGGTGTTTTTAAGAAAAGAAGCGTCTTTTGAAAAAATCCGTAGAATCCCTTGGCCTGTGTTTAAAATACTTACGAATCGTTAGTTTTAATAAAGGTATGACTCGGGTCTAGTCTAACATCTACTAAGTAAACTACAGATCTAACTAACAAGCTAATCGAAAGGATATGGAAACCACCTAAATCTGAGTCGATATATATATATATATAAATATAATAGTCGGTGATCCCGCCTCAATAGTATCACATACGATACAATATACAATATGACGTCCTCGAGTCAAGAGTGTGGATCAATATTCAATGTATAGCTCGTACGTAAATCCGTCATACGACATCCTAAATCTGGGTACTGGTGAAATCTCACATTTATCTCATCAATTATCTGGTATCCTTATCATCATATTTCATAAAACCCAATTTAAAACCAAAACGACACGCTAAAAGCCTATAGGTTAGAACCTATGGACTATGCTTTCAAAACCACCAAATAACACTCGATTTCGACGTACAAACGTCAAGCGCTCGAATAGGACACAAATCACAAAAATCCAGAATTTAATATACGCAAAACGAAACCCCGAATCAAAACAGCAACTCTTGGAATTGGTCCCAGATTTTACCCTAGGTCAAATTAGTCAATTTTGCATATGCCAAGGGTCTAGTTTACAGGAGATGGAGCTACAGACAAAGCACGAACCACAATGCTCAAAATCTGGCCGCAATTTGCGGCCAGAAGGGTATTATTTGCGGCCCAGAAGTGAGTGTAAGGGCTGGGGTCTTGGGTGGTGTTTCCTAGGTGCCTGCACACTCCTCTGTACTTGCTAAATAATTTTCAGAGGCTCTAGGTGTTAGCAGATTTCATTTAACACTCACAGAATTTACAAAATACGATGTCGGGGATTTCTAAATTCGCCAATTAGGGTTCTAGTCTCTGGTTTAGGTCTCCAATTAATCACCATAGGGGTTGTATAGCCTCTAGTAACCTTAATTTCACTTTTGGGTTCAACTAAAACCTAAACCCTCAACTCAAGTTTTCAAACTTCCCAAAACCACACAATATCGGTTCTAATTTAACATGGATGCTAAAGGAAAGGAAATTATACACTAATTATGAAATAATTACCTCATGTTGCATTCATGAATCCACTAGGGCACCAAAATCAAAATTTTCTTGGTCCATAGCGTAGCTTGTGAGCTTGTGCACAAAATTTGTGAAAAGGAGATGGGGTTTTAATGGGTTTTATTGCATGATTGTGAGGAGGTAGAGAGGCAGCAGCAGTAGCAAGAGAGTGAGGGAGAGGAGAGAAAATGATGAAGATGGTGAGATGAGAGAATGGCCTAGTCAAAGTTAAACCCTCACCTTTCTCTCTCCCACCCATACTTATTTGTTTATTCCTTTCCCTTTTCTTTTCTTTTCTTTTCCTTTTTCTTTTCTCTAATCACAAAACCAAAGCCATGCATGAAAAATGAACAGAAAGCCATGTAGGAAATTGTAACACAAGTGTAAAAATGATATGGTGCATGTTTTGCACAAAACAAGTTTAATGCGCGATTAGCGATATTTAATCGCGATTAGCACTAAATAGAGTATAATTAATCATAAAAACTTATAATTTGCTTAAATCACATAAAACACCCTCTTTTTAGTAATTTCCATAATTTTCCAAATTTTTCCCAATTTATCGGTGTTTAATTATACCGCCTTATTAAAATATTCAATATTTTATTATTTAATTATAAAAATTCCCAAAAATAATATTTAATTTTTTTGAAATGTTCCACTTCCCTTGTTGACCTTAGATATTTTGATGAGATATTTTTGGACTTAGATATTTTGGTGAGATATTTTCATGCCATGCTTGAGGTCATATAAAAGATAGCCATTACTTTTTTTATTATCATTATTACAAATACTTTCTCTTTTTTTAAGCTTGCTCTCTCGTTCTTCCTCTCTCAAACCCTAGTGTATCATTTGTTGATAATCAAGGGTTAATGAGACTTAGCTACCCTAAATCACACTCTACTCACTCTAGTCAACATAGATTAGCAAGCTAAGTATTCTAGTTATCTTAACTTGGAGGTTTAGCTCAAGGTTGGAACTCTCGGGTGGATCATCGTTGACAGAAGGAGGCAAGAGTTCAAACACAATCCATACTTCTATCGAGGAGCTTAAGGAGAGGATCGAAGACCCGAAGAACTTGATTTCTTTAGGTATACTTTCTATCATAGTAGATAGAACCCTAACATGCTAACTACGTTTATGGTAATGATCCGTTTTTGTGTTATTCTAACGCCAAGTTTCTATTCGTTGTAAAAATTTTGTTCCGCATTTAGCCACGGAAGTTGGCCGGGGCGCTAGCGTAACATTTCAACAGGTAGTAGTTGGGTGCAGTCCCGAAGCACTTGGAGGCAGTAGCGGTCAGATAGGATTCGTCTCTCCCGGTATTGGGGGTTGATGTCACGATGTGTTCGGAACTCCATTACACAAAGTCCCTGGCCAGGACAAGTGAGATTTACTGGTAGGTACTCCAGTAGTTTCTCAGGGTTTTTTGGTCTGTACTCCGATATGACTTATTGCACTATTAGGGGGTCTGACGCTTGCCGCCCCCTAGGACCGATATGAGACACTCTCATACGAACAGACCAGACTGTATGGAGATTGCCACAGACAGGCTCAGTAGGAGTTTGGATGAGCTTGCTCGTCGGCTTTCTTATCGACAGATACCTGGGTAGGAATTACATGTAGCTAATACCGCTGACGTGCTTGTGGTTAAATCCACTGCCAGCGTACTGTCGAGTCTTTAGAGTCCAACACAGAGGGTTTCCCAGCTTCGGGCGAAACGATGTAGAGGTAGTATGGCTTTACGACAGGGTTCAATCACATACGTGTACTTGTGCGTGTGTGATGTTCGGGCTGACAATACTAGTGGGCTTTGGTTTAAGCCGGATCCTAGTATTCGATTGTTGGGTTAGTTTCATCTCATTGTATTCGTGTTTTTCGGAACACGGATGCGTGTATGTATATACAGATGAGAGGGGTAAAGAAGGAGACACCTCATTAGGATTTTGACCATTGACTTGGTAAAAACAAATCTGAAGTGGAGAAAACTATTTGTTATATTTGGTAAATGATAATTTTGTGGCATGGCTACTTGGGTTGACCATTTGACTTGAGTTGACCTTTTGACTTTAGATATTTTTGTTAGATATTTTGAGAGATAGATATTTTGATGAGATATTTTTCCATGCCATGCTTATGGTCATATCAAGCTAGCCATTTTATTTTCTATTATCATTATCCAAAATCATTTCTCTTTCCTCAAGAGTTCACTCTCTCTTTCTTCCTCTCAAAAACCCTAGTGTCTCATGTGTTGAGCATCAAGGGTTAGTAAGACTAAGCTACCCAAAATCACACTCTACTCATTCTAGGTTACTTAGTTTAGCACACCAAGTGATCTAGTTGCCTCAACTTGGAGGTTTAGCTCAAGGTTGGAACTCTCGGGTGGATCTTCTACTACTTCGAGAAGCCGATGAGGAGGTGCTTTCCATTTCCATTCCAAGGAGCTCGCGAGGTGAAGGAGGACAACGGGAAGACAAGAAGGACTTTAAACTTTAGCTTTAATCTTCTTACATAGTAGATAAAATCTCTAGTAAGTTTATTAGATATGGTTTAGCTAAGATCTTGGAGTTCAAGTCGATGTTACCTTGTTTGTAAAAATCATTTTTACCCGTTCCGCCTCCCTGCAAACCCGTAGGGTAGGTGACGTCGACTTACAGTGGTATCAAAGCCAACTAAACCATAAATAACAGAATAAACGACAAGTAAAACTACGAAACCGAAATAACCCGAAAACATCGAAGCGTAAATCAAAGTTTATGTCGATTTTTCACGAGACTCTAAAAATTATTTTAGTAACTGCAAAGTACTCTTTGAACTGTAAAATGACCACTCACCAAAAACGAGACAATTCCCTCATCATTTGGCCGGCCACAATGAGCAAAATTCTGAGCACACCGGTTCGTTTGCAGGGGATTGCTTCGTGTTTTGGTGTGTGGCTTTGTGACTTAGATTTAGGGCTTCAGGAGTTGTTTGTTTTTGCCAATTTTGAATATTCTGTCAATTCTTTACTGTGGAAATTATAGGGTGTTTCGAAGTCGTAGTTTAACGTCGTTTAATGTTTCAAGTTGTGATAAATGTGTTTGTAAACTTCCGCTAATTGCTATATGTTGGTTAGTTAGGGGCTGCACATTTCTGTGATGATTATATTGGTTTGTGTATATGAACTTATTGGATTGTTGTGGATGAATAGCCGGGGATGTGAGATGAGTGTTTCATTCTTTCATTCAATGTAAAATTTGTAAAGTGATGTAATATTATTTTTTGCGGGGCACATCCGGGTTGAGGTTGTAGCCACCGTTGTATTATTTCTTTTACTGTTTTCTGCTCCAAGGATAAACCCAAGGTGCGGTGCACAAACTACAGGGTACTTTGAAGTGCCGAGTGACCTACTCACTTTGTTGAGGGAGGTTGCTTCACTTCGGGTATTTAGCGGGTAGTTTGCCGCACCCGTAGGGGTCTAGGGTGGGGTTTGGCTATTCATCACGACCGTGGAATTCGTCATTCGTTACAGGCTCAAACGAAACACAGAATTCCTAGTATATCCAATGTTTTCATCTGTGATCTGGAATGCCTATCATTGCGTCTGACGAATGTATATATATATGTGTGTGTATATGATATCTAGTAGATGTTGCTTATATTTTGCATCCGCGCAAGTCCAGTCCCCACTCTGTCGTTAGTTAAGTAACCTAACGGGTGATGTTGGGGCCCCGTGGCGAATGCGGATTGTATAAGCGTACATTATATTTTTGTTGTTTTCTACAATGGTAGGATTAATTGATGGGACTGCATTACATTAATGTTAAGCAAACAAACCAAAGTGGAATCGTTGGAACAATTTCAAAACCACTCGGTTTTTCAAAACAGCAAAAATTTTAAAATACGGAGCTTAAACCACTCCTTTTAAAAGCTATCAGGTTCCTTCGATTATATCAAGTTCATTACGTTTACGGTTTCGCCAAAACCATTCGTAGCCCTCCGTCATTTCAGTTAGATATTCAGTAGTATTCAAGTTATGTATTTTGACCTTCGCCAAGGCATAGTGATTGGTAGCTGCTGAATATTCATCTGTAGCATAGATAGATGCGTTGGTTTGGAACGGTCGTATTACTATTTTGGCCTTCGTCAAGAGTATGTATCGGCGGGTTCAAATTAACCTGGACAATGACGAGTAGAAATTGACATGTAACTTATGATATGTTGGCCTTTGTCAAGGTCATAAGAGCAGGCAAAAATCCACATCGGGGGTTTCTAAAGAAACTGAAACTTGCTAGTGTTGCATACCATTTGGAGTGTGATTTTGGTAGGATTCCTTCGACTTTATGACACGATGATATTTGGATACCGATCTTACTGTGAGTATATGCTACTCCTCTGGAGATTTTTTCACTTAACGATCAATGCTATAAGCCAAGTAGGTGTCTAGAAAGGTGTTAGCGGTGCTACGACAGCAGGGAAAGAGGTTATTTAATTAAGGAACTTCACGAAAGCATCGTAAAACCTCCCACGAAGTACCGACACTGGCCTGGCTCACCAGTTAAGCAAGAATTGTACGGTAAAATTAATCCTGACTAATTCTTCTTTTATGGTTTGAGGAAGGATTCGAGAAACAGTTGGAGCCATCTTGTTTAGATAAACTAAAAACCAATCTAAATTTGCAAGAGCATCACGCTAAAGTGTTTCTTCTCTCTCTCCTAATTGCAATGACCAAACATGACAGGCCTTATGTTACTATTAGATAAAAATATATTGACAGTGCCAAACTATAAAGATTGGTTCAGGAATGTCAAGATGGCAATCACTTATGAAAAATTGGGGTATGTCCTTACTACTAAACCCCCCGTCGTCCCAGGTCCAAAGTCCAGCGTTACGGATAGGGAAATCCGTATGACCTGGGAGATTGACTGCGCGAAGGCCAAGTGCCTCGTGCTTGCCTCTATGGACAATGAACATCAGTGGAGGCATGAGAATATGGATCTAGAATCCATATTCCTCCATACCAAAGAATTATATGGAGAGCAATCTCGTATCGCAAGATACGAGACCCCGAAGAATCTATTTCAGGTGAGGTTAGCCGTCGGATCAACTGTAAGGGAACACGTCCTTAAGATGATCGGCTATATTGAAGAGCTTGCGGACCTCGAGATTACGTTAGAGAATGAGCTGTATACAGACTTAATTCTGCAGTCCCACCCTTACACCTACGCCCAGTTTATCTTGAATTTTAATATTCAAGGTAAAGAAGTTGAACTTTCAGAACTCCTCAACATGTTGTGGAGTGCATAGGGCACCCTGCAGAAAGCAAGGGAAACACCCGCTCTACTTGTTGGTGGAGCTTCCTCTTCTAGATCCAAGGCAAAAGACAAAAGAAAGAAGAAGAAGGCCCCCACCAAGCCGAGAGGCAGTTTTGGTAAGGTGGAAGCAAAGGGTAAGGCAAAAGTGGCGGGAACGAAAGTAGGAAAGGAAGAATGCTTCTACTATCAAAAAAAGGGCTATTGGAAGAAAGATTGCAGGGCTTCGATGGCTAAGAATCAGGACCCGAAGCAAGTTGTGGCTTCGGCATCAGGTGTGTTTGTAATTGAGAACTGTCTGTCAATCAACTCTACTTCCTGGGTATTGGATACCGGATCAGGATCCCATATCTGCAATTCTTTGCAGGCACTGAGAAGCCGTAAGGTTCTGAAGACCAGTAATATGACCCTCAGGGTTGCTAACGGAGCGAGCGTGGATGCTATGTCCGTAGGATAATATCACCTTGGATTGACGAGTGGACATATTTTGGTTTTGCGCAACTGTTTTTGTGTACATAGCTTGACTTGTAATATCATTTCCGTATCCTTGTTATCTAAAGAAGGTTATGATTTTACATTTCTAAGCGATGTCGTAAACATCCATCTTAATCATGGTCTGATTGGGTTAGGTATTCTAAACAACGGTATATACGTATTAAACCAACTACAAATTTTCAATGTCCAGAACACACATAAAAGAAAGACTCCAGAAATAAATCATTCTTTCTTATGGTATTGTAGACTAGGTCACATCAACGAAATAAGGTTGACCAAGTTACATAAAGAAGGATATTTAGATCCGTTCGAATATTAATCTTATGCAACTTGTCAATCATGTCTTAAAAGAAAGATGACAAAGACTACGGTCACTGGACGCGGAGTAAGAGCGAGCGAGCTCTTGGGACTAATACACAGCGATGTGTATGGTCCAATATCTACACATGCAAGAAGTGGTTATTCCTATTTCATTACTTTTACGGTAAATTTCTCTTGGTATGGACATATTTTCTTGAAGAAACATAAATCCGAGGCGTTAAGAAATTTCGAGAATATAAGAATGAAGTTAAAAAACAAACTAGCAAGAGTATCAAGACAATGAGATTTGATCGAGGTGGTGAATACTTGAGTGCCGAGTTCCTGGATTACCTTAAAGAGAATGGAATTCTCCCTCTGCTTACTCCTCCATACACATCACAACACAACGGTGTATCGGAGAGACGGAACCGAACCCTATTGGATATGGTACGTTCTATGATGAGTAACGCTGAGTTGCCGCGATCATTCTGGGGCAATACACTAGAACCAGCTGCATATCTTTTGAACAAGGTTCCTACAAAGACTGTGCCTACCACACCATATCAGATGTAGAGTGGGATGAAACCCTATCCTCAATATCTGAAGATATGGGGATGTCCAGTTTTTGTTAAAAAGTAGCATGTGGACAAACTCGAGGCACGCTCAGTACTGTGTAAGTTTGTGGGATACCCAAAGAACTTTAGGGGGTATCTTTTCTATTACGCAGAGAAACAAAAGGTTTTTGTTTCTCATTATGCCCACTTTTTGGAACATAAATTTTTAGAAAAGAAACTAGTTGGAGCACAATAGAACTGGAAGAAATTCCAGAACTATAAGCTATTACTGAAAGCTTGGTGGAACCAGAAGTTCCAAAAGAACAGGACATTCCCGCACCACTCCGCAGGAGTAGTGGGCTGTCTCATCCACCTGAGAGATACTACGGTTTTCTCGTAGACGGGGATAGAGAGGATTTCATCATTGATAATGATGAGCCGACTAACTTCCAGCAAGCCATTCAGCGCACTGACTCGGTAAAATGGCTGGATGCTATGCGGACCGAGATGGAGTCTATGTACACCAACAAAGTATAGACTTTGGACATTACTCCAGAAGTGGTAAAACCCATAGGATGCAAATGGATCTTCAGGAAGAAGATTGGTGTAAATGGATAGGTTGAAACCTATAAGGCTAGACTTGTTGCAAAAGGATTTCGTCAAAGACCTGGTTTGGACTATGACAAAACCTTTTCTCCAGTAGCTATGCTCAAATCCATTCGGATCCTTTTTGCCATTGCTGCCTTCCACGATTATGAGATTTGGCAGATGGACGTAAAAACGGCTTTTCTATATGGACATTTGGAAAAGTGTGTCTATATGGACCAGCCAGAGGGTTTCATTCAGACAGCAGGAAAGTGTGCAAGTTGCTTAAGTCCATTTATGGACTAAAGCAGGCTTCGCAGAGTTGGAATATCTGTTTTGATGAAACGGTCAAAGAATTTGACTTTATCAAAAATCCAGATGAGCCATGCATTTCTAGTAAGATTGTAGCACGGACTGTTGTATTCCTCGTCTTGTACGTGGATGACAATCTCTTGATAGGAAATGACATTCCTATGCTACAATCTGTCAAAGGGTTCTTGTTAAACAGGTTCTCCATGAAAGACCTGGGTGATGCCTCTTACATTCTGGGGATCCAGATCTATCGTGAGAGATCTAAGAGAATGTTGGGACATTCGCAATCTAGGTACATCGACACCATACTGAAAAGATTCAGTATGGAAGATTCTAAGCGCGGTAATTTAACGGCTTGTCACGGAATCACCATCTCTAAAGAGATGTCTCCCAAGAAAGATTTTGAAAAGGATCGCATGTCTATTATACCCAACGCTTCTGCGGTAGGCTCTATAATGTATGCAATGTTGTGTACCAGAGTAGATGTTGCTTATGCACTGAGCGTGGTATGCCGGTATCGGTCAAACCCTAGGGAGAAGCACTGGAAAGTAGTAAAGAACATTCTCAAGTACCTGATAAGGACTAAGGAAATATTCTTGGTTTACGGCAGAAAAGACCTCCGGATCGAGGCCTTTGCTGACTCCAGCTTCTAGAGTGACAAGGATGACTCCTAGTTAATGTCAGGTTATGTCTTTACCCTCAATGGTGGGACGGTATGTTGGAGGAGTTCCAAGCAGGACATCGTTGCTGGCTCGACAATAGAAGCAGAATATATCGCAACTTCTGATGCCGCAAAAGAAGCAGTCTGGATGAGCAAGTTCTTAATAGAACATCAGGTGCTTCCGTCCATTGTTAATCTAATACCTCTGTATTGTGACAACAACATGGCTATAGCTTTAGCAAAGGAACCCAGGTCCCATTAGAAGTCCAGACACATCTTGACGCAGTATCATCTGATCAGGGAGATCATGGATCGCTGGGAGATCGAGATGAGGAGTGTTGCTATGGAGGACAACACTGCAGATCATTTCATAAAGGTCATCCCTCAGACGCAGTTCGAGAGGCTATTCGAGACGATAAGTCTACGATATGCTAGAACATGGCCTTATTGCAAGTGGGAGATTGTTAGTGTAATACGCCCTAGAGGCCATTATTGTATAGTACTAGTTTGTATATTACATTTTGGAAGCTTGGGATATATACGCGGATCTATAACAGTCTTGCTCTATATGGTAGTATGCTACTTGGTTTGTATCTGGCTTAATATGTGTATATGTTTCTTTTAACGTATCGCTAATACATATTGATAGAGCCCTTAGGATCTTTGCTTAACTACAAGCATTGTGATGGCAGTCACACTAGTGAAGGCTGGGTAGTCTATAAGCACATCCTTATACAGGTCCCTAGTCGTAGGATTATCGAGACAGGGCATCGATACTCCAGAGTAGACTAGTGTATACGCTTCTCATCCCAGCAGGGAAGACGGTCTGTCCCACAGCCATCAGTACGTCGTACTGGAGGTAGTATATAGGTGCTCATTGTGTTATGAGTTACGCTGGATGGACTCTTAGGGTACTGCTGGTTGGTACTATACCTATCGTCAGGTAGCAGTTCCCAGGTGACATGAGTACAGCTTAGTTCGTTGATTTGACACTGCTACTTCACCTCAAGTGTATTCCCACTGTTCCTAGATCGCTACCCTACCACGGCTTTATTGAGTCATGCAAACAGGTAGTAATTGGGTGCAGTCCCGAAGCACTTGGAGTCAGTGGCGGTTAGATAGGATTCGTCTCTCCCGGTATTGGGGGTTGATGTCGTGCTGTAGTCGGAATGCCATTACACAAAGTCCCTAGCCAGGGCAAGTGAGATTTACTGGTAGGTACTCCAGTAGTTTCTCATGGTGTTTTGGACTATACTCCGACATGACTTATTGCACTATTAGGGGTCTGACGCTTGCCGCTCTCCAATGACCGATATGCGGCACTCTTAGACGAATAGACCGGACTGTACGGAGATTGCCACAGACATGCTCAGTAGGAGTTTGGATGAGCCTGCTCGTCGGCCTTCTTATTGACAGATACCTGGGTAGCCATTATGTGCAGCTAGTACCACTGAGGTGCTTGTGGTTAAACCCACTGCCAGCGTACTGTTGAGTCTTTAGTGTCCCACATAGAGGGTTTCCCAGCATCGGGCAAAACGATGTAAAGGTCGTATAGTTTTACGACAGGGTTCGATCATATACGTGTACTTGTGCGTGTGTGATGTTCGGACGGACAATACTAGTGGGCTTTGGTTTAAGCCGGATCCTAGTATTCGATTGTTGGGTTAGTATCGTCTCATTGTATTCGTATTTTTCGGAACACGGATGCGGGTATGTATATATAGATGAGCATTGACTTGGTCAAAACAAATATGAGGTGGAGAAAAGTATTTGTTATTTTTGGTAAATGATAATTTTGTGGCATGGCTACTTGGGTTGATCATTTGACTTGGATTGTCGTTTTAACTTTAGATATTTTTATGAGATATTTTGAGAGCTAGATATTTTGATGAGATATTTTTCCATGCCATGCATATGGTTATATCAAGCTAGCCATTCTATTTTCTATTATAATTATCCAAAATCACTTCTCTTTCCTCAAGAGTTCACTCTCTTCTTCTTCCTCTCAAAAACCCTAGTGTCTCAAGTGTTGAGAATTAAGGGTTAGTGAGACTAAGCTACCCAAAATCACACTCTACTCATTCTGGGTTACTTAGTTTTGCACAACAACTGATCTAGTTGCCTCAACTTGGAGGTTTAGCTCAAGGTTGGAACCCTTGGGTGGATCTTCTAATACTTCGAGAAGCCGACGAGGAGGTGCTTTCCATTTCCACTCCAAGGAGCTCGCGAGTTGAAGGAGTACAGCGGGAAGGCAAGAAGGACTTCAAACTTAAGGTATAATCTGCTTACATAGTAGATAAAACCTCTAGTTAGTTTGTTAGATATGGTTTAGATAAGATCTTGGAGTTCAAGTCGATGTTACCTTGTTTGTAAAAATCGTTTTTACCCATTCCGCCTCCCCACAAACCCGTGGGGTAGGTGACGTTGACTTACAGGTGGCAACATCTTGCTCTAGACGACGCTCATGAGGGTTAGGGGAAGTAACCGCTGGAGTAGAGTCCAACCTCATATTGGCCCTGCTAGGACCCAGTCCCCGGCCTCTCTCCCAACCCCCGTGGTGCCATCCGTTTGCGGCGTCTAGGACTTAGGTCAGCAACATCGGATCGTTCTATCCAGTAAAATTGATCCCCGATGCCCCCGCCTGCTCCACCACCCGCTCCTTTACCCACATTTGTTAGTGTATATGTTTTAGAGGCCATTATTGTATCATACTACTTTGTATATTACTTAATGGAAGCTTGGGATATTCACAGTTGTATTGACAGTCTTGCTCAAAATAGTAGTATGCTACTTGGTTTGTTTCTACCTCAATATGGGCATATGTTTCTTTTAGCATATCGCTTATACATATTGGTAGAGACCTTAGGATCTTTGTCTGATTACCAGCGTTGTGATGGCAGTCACACTAGTGGGGGCTGGGTAATCTATAAGCATATCGTTATACATGTCCCTAGTCATAGGACTATCGAGACGGGACATCGATACTCTATAGTAGACTAGTGTATACGCTTCTCATCCCAGCAGGGGAGATGGTCTATCCCACAGCCATTAGTACGTCGTACTGGAGATAGTATGCAGGTGCTCATTAGGTTATGAGTACACTGGACAAGATTCGTCGTGGACTGCTGGTGGTTATTATACCTATCATCGGGTAGCAGTTCCCAAGTGGCATGAGTACATCTTAGTCCGTCGACTTGACACTACTACATCGCCTCGAGTATGTTCCAACTGTACTTTGATTGCTGCCCTATCATAGCTCAAAGAAGTCATGCAAACAGGTAGTAGTTGGGTGCAGTCCCGAAGCACTTGGAGGCAGTGGCGGTTAGATAGGATTTGTCTCTCCCGATATTGGGGGTTGATATCGCCCTGTGTTTAGAGAGCCATTACACAAAGTCCCTGGCCAGGGCAAGCGAGATTTACTGGTTGGTATTCCAGTAGTTTCTCAGGGTGTTTTGGGCTACACTCCGGCATGACTTATTGCGCTATTAGGGGTCTGACGATTATCGCCCCCTAGGCCCGATATGCAATACTCTTAGACGAACGGACCAGACTGTTCAAAAATTGTCACATCCAGGCTCAGTAGGAGTTCGGATGGGTTTCCTCATCGACCTTTTTATCGACAGATACCTGGGTTACCGTTACGTGCAGCTAGTACCGCTTGCGGCTTGTGGTTAAACCTACTGCCAGCGTACTGTCGAGTCTTTAGAGTCCCACACAGAGAGTTTCCCTACATCGGGCGAAAGATGTAGAGTCTGTTTGGTTTTACGGCAGGGCTTCGATCACATACGTGCAGTTGTGCTCGTATGATGTTCGGGCGGATAATACTAGTGGGATTTGGTTTAAGCCGGATCCTAGTATTATATTGATGGATCAGTTTCATCCCTTTGTATTTGTGTTTCTCGGAACACGGATGCGGGTATGTATAAACGGATGAGAGGGGCATAGACGGAGACACCTCATTAGGGTTTTGACCATTGACTTGATTAAAATAATTATGAGGTGGAGGAAAGTATTTGTTATATTTGTAAACGATAATTGTGGAATGGCTACTTATTTTGACTACTTGACTTGGTTTGACCACTTGACTTGGTTTGACTCTTTGACTAGATATTTCTTGTGGGATATTTTGTGGCACTAGATATTTTGGGTGAGATATTTTCTTTCTATGCTTGTATTCATATCAAGTGAGCCATCTCATTTTCTATTATCATTATCAAAAACCATTTCTCTTTCCTCAAGTCAACTCTCTTCTTCCTCCTCTCAACTTTCAACCCTTAAAGTCTCATGAGTTGAGTAAATTAGGGTTCCAAGAGACAAATAAATCCATCTTCATTCTTTACATCATCTAGGCCATCTAGTTTAGCAAGCTAGTTGCCCTAGTTACCTCGGATTTGAGGTTGAAGCTCGGACTATAGACTTTCGGGTGGATCGTCTTTGATTCGAAGAATCCGACGAGGAAGCTACGATCCGGATCGATCCTCGGAGCCTACGATGATGAGGAGGATAGCGGAGAAGACCCTAAAGACTTGTATCATGAGGTATAACATTCATTCCGAGTAGTTAAACCTCATGTATTTTGCTAGCTAGGGTTTATGGTCGATCCTTGGTTCTAGTCGGTGTTGCGAAGCCCGTAAATATCATTTTTTGCAAATTCCGCCTCCCCACGAGCATGTGGGGTGCACGATATAGACTTACAGTGGTATTAGAGCCTCTCATAAACCTTATATAGCTTGTAGTGACGTTAGAAATCCACCGTTTTTGTAGCGCAAAAACTGCGGACAAAAACAGTTTCCAAAATTGAAGTTTTGAGTTATTTGCGCACCTCGCGGGCTCACGGTTTGAACCGAGAAGTATTAGATATGTATATACCCTAGAGGCCATTGTTGTACATATGATGTATATTATAATGGATGCTTGGATATATATAGAAAGGACTTTCTTTCTCATCATGATAGTATGCTATTTGGTTTTCCTTTACTTAACATGTTGACTTATATTAGTTTACTGTCTTACTCTCACATGTTGATAAAGCCCTTAAGATCTGTACACGACTACTGGAACTATGATGAGATCATAATACTGGGGCCACGGTAGTCGATGAGTACATCCTATAACTGTTCCTAGTCGAGGGTGTGTCGAGACAGGGCATCGATACACCAGAGTAGACTAGCGTATACGCATCTTGACCCATATGATGGGCGATGGATGATACCATATCCATCGGTATTTGACATCAAGGATTGTGTACGGGTGCTCAGTAGAGACTGGGTGCACTGGACGGACTCGCCGAGAACTCCCAGATGGTATTATGCCTCACGTCAGATGGCAGTTCTCCGGTGACACTGGTACAGGTTAGTATGTAGACCCGAGATCGTCATGGTGTCTTGTGTGATGCCCACCGTGCTTTGATTTCCACCTTACCACGTCCAAGAGGGTGTGCAAAACGATGTCTTTTTGGTACAGTCCCGAATTACATGGAGGCAATGAGCGATAGGAGGGGATTCGACTCTCCCGGTATAGGGAGTTGATGTTGTGCTGTGTTCGATTGGCTATAACTGGAAGTCCCTGGCCAGGGCGGATATTGAGTACTACTGGTAAGTGTTATCAGCAGCTTCTCGACCTGTTATGTGTTGGAGACAGTGCCCTCAGAGTCAATTATTGGATCACAGGCACGTGATTGCAATGATTGAGGGAAGACCTGTCCCAGTAGGACAGTCTTACTCAAGATGATAGTATGCTATCTGGTTTTTCTTTATCATCGTGTACTGCTTTAGGTGACCAGACAGGTCGCTATTACATGTTGATACAGCCCTTAGGATTCATGCTTGACTGCCAGCAGTATGAGGGCGATCATATACGTGGGAGCTGGGGTCTATAAGCACATCCTTAAAAGGTCCCTAGTCGTGGGAGTTTCGAGACAGGGCATCGATACTCCAGAGTAGACTAGTGTATACAGTCGAGACCCCGACGAGGGGCGGTGGCCGGTCTCACAAGCCACTAGTGTCAGTTGGTTCACCTAAGATGTATACAGGTGCTCATTGGGTTATGAGTACACCGGACAGGACTCGCCGGGAACCTGCTAGTTGGTATTATACCTGATGTCAGATAGCAGTTCCCTGGTGACATGTGTACAGGTTAGTTCATCGACCGGAGATCGTCATTTGTCTCATGTGAGTTCCCACTGTGCTTTGATTACTACCCTACCACGCTCAAAGGAAACATGCAAACAGGTTTTAGTTGGGTACAGTCCCGAGCCACATGGAGGCAGTGAGCGGATCTGCGGGGGTTCGTCTCTCCCGGTATTGGGGGTGAGGTCGCGCTGTGTCTAGGAGAGCCAGTACATGAAAAGTCCTTGGCCAAGGCAGGAGATTTACTGGTAGGTATTCAAGTAGTATCTCAGGGTGTTCTGGGCTACACTCCGACACGACTTGTACCGCTTTTGGGGGTCTGACTTTTACCAACCCCCTAGGCCCGCCATGCGATGCTCATAGATGAACGGACCGGACTGTACGGATATTGTCACTGACAGGCTCAGTAGGGTGTCAGGCTGAGTTCGCTCACAGACGTCCCTTTTGGTCAATACCTGGTTGCTCGTTACGTATAAGCTAATACCTCTGACGTGCTAGTGGTTAAATCCACAACCAATGTATTGACGAGTCTTTAGAGTCCCCCACAGACCAGTTTCTCAAGTTTCGGGCGAAACGCTGTAGAGGCCGTATGGAGATATGGAAGGGTTCGATCAGATACGTGCGGTATTGCACGGATCCTGATCAGACGGTTTATACTAGCGGGCTTTGGTTTAAGCCGGATCCTAGTATTGTACAGGGTAGATTTTGTCTCATTGCATTTGTATTTCGGTCGGAATACAAATGCGGGTATGTATATACAGTAGCGGGGTTTTCCTGTAATTCATTACGGGATCAGTTTTCTGGAGTTGCCAGTTTGTTTTCCGTTTCGGCCATATTTCTTTGTATCTTTTATTGGCCGAAGTTTGGTGGAGGAGGGCTTATTTGCATTTGTGCAAATAAGCATTTGTGGAGGGTGTTCTTTGCATTTTGTTGTATCATGATGGTTGCACCATCATTTGACTTGCTCACTTCATGATGGCTTGACTTTGTGATGAGATGATGAGGTTGGTGGAGTGTTGGTTTTGTCTTGTGATCATTTCTTTACATGATCACCTTCTTTCTCTGTTGCATGATTGATACACACACCCCTTGGCTTTTCTCTCTCATTCTCATTGCTCTCCTTATGCATGGCCGGCCAAGCTCTTTGGGGGCTGTCCCATTTTTGGTGGGGAAAGTTTTCGATCTCATATCATTTTTGCTTCACCAAAAATTCCAAATTCAACTCCAAAGTTCATCCCTCCACTAAAAGGCAACATCCACTACCCCAAATGAGACATAGCTCACTACACTATTCTACAGCAAACCTTAGGCACGTCGACTCGCCAACTTCGTGCCCGAGTTGCCTCGGACCAGAGGTGGGAGCCCGTAAAAGAAGCCGGCGATGTGGTGCCCTTCCGGCGAGGAGATGAAGAACGGAGATTCCACAGGAGATAGGGACGACGACGAGAAGAACGGAGGACACGGATCACTCGGTATATCTCTCTAACCCTTCTCTTGTTAGCTAGGACTAGATTAATGGCACGATCCGGGATTTTAGTGCGCGGTGGTGCCGGTTCATAAAGTAAAGTATTTCATCGCTACCGCTTTCCAGCGTCAGATTGACGGCCGGGGCGCCGCCGTGCACTTACATTGGTATCAGAGCCTCGCCATTAACCTAGTCTAGCTTTGTCTAATATGTTTACACTTTCGATCGAACAAAATTCCAAAAAACCGCGTTTTCTTTGCATCAGTTTTCTGCCGATTTTTTTCTGGCTCGAAATTTTTTTCAGTATGTTGCAGAATGATGTACAGTGAATTCTAAGCAGCCTGAGAAAAATTGGTCGCGTGACGTCACCATATCACCGCGAAACCGCGGCCAAACCCACGCATTGGCCGCGGTTCCGCCGCAGTATTGACTGTTCATTGGTCCAATTTTTCACAGAGGACTTTTGGGCTGAAAATAGGGGTTTTGGAAAATTCCTTTTGGGCCCAGATTTTCTGTGAGTGCTACAGTAGTGCTTGGGGCCCACTTGGGTAAGTTTGATCGATCGAATATTTTAAACATATTAGTTCACAGTATTTACATTATATCTGCGATCGTGAATGTCACTTGATCGGTAAATCCTGTCTAACTGCTATAGCCCGGTTAGACGGATTTGCGAACGTGACATTCACGTTGATGTTCTGTGTTATGCTGTGTTGTTGCGGATCGGTGGTGGGGGATAGCCTGGATGCAATGCTAGTACAGTTTTTGTTGTATTATGTACATTTGATATTGCGGGGCGAGCGTCCGACATGTGGACTGTCGTCACTGCCTGTTTGTATTATTCTTTTGGGGCATGATCAGGTTGCGGTCGATGTACCCGTTGTATGTATATTTTACTTTCTGTACAACGATTACCCCACGGAGGGGTGCACGGATAGCCGGGTTCTAGACGGCAATGAGCCTGCATCTCATGGCATTGAGACGGAGGGGGCCTCACTCTAGAATTGGCGGGCTATTCGCCGCACTCGTATGGGGTACAGGTTGACCCAGGAGGGGTGCCCAAGTTACCGGATTCTGTGAAGTGCGGGGTGGTCCATTCACGTTGCTGAAAGGGGCTGCCTCGCTTCAGGTTTTGGAGGGTAACTTGCCGCGCCCGTAGGGGTCTAGGATTTCATTGCACAGGCTATCCACATGACCAGGGGAACGTCGGGTTTCAGTAGCGGCTCTATGAAACCCGGGGATCCCAGATATCTGTATTGTTCTATGATGCTGTACATTTCTGTGATGTTGCATTTTATCACACCTTGAGAGAAAATTATATATTATATATATATTAGAAGATGTTGTATATGTTTTGCATCCGCGCTAGTCCAGTCCCCGCTCTGTCGTTAGTTAGCTAACCTAACGGGTAATGACGGGACCCAGTGGCGAATGCGGATGGCATATACGTACGTCATTATTTTCGTTCTTTATTGGTGTGATCAATTGATGGGACTGCGTTGATTCGGATCAATGCAAGTTAAACAAACCTAATATGATGTTGTTGGAACACTTTTCAAAAAGCTGTTATTGCAAGGACGTTCACTTTTGTTTTCCACAGTGGTATTCAGTTGGAATATCCTGCTCCTCAGTCGACGAGGCAAGGGCCGAGATCCCTTCACCGGGAGTGACCCCTTGGACAGAAGTTTGCGTCAGGGCAATAACTTCACTATAGCCGATTACTTTTGCTTTGCATCGTGGTATTCAGTTGGAATATCCTGCACCTCATTCTACGGGGAAAGAGCCGAGATCCCTTCACCGTGAGTGACCTCTTTAGCAAAGGTTTTCGTCACTATATTTTTAAAAGCTATCCGGTTCCTTCAACGATATCAAGTTCATTACGTTAAAGGTTTTCCCAAGAAACCATTCGTAGCCCTCCGTCGTTTCATATGGATGGTCAAAGTCAAGGCACAGTGATTGGTAGCTATTGGGTATTCATATGCAGCATAGATAGATGCGTTGGTTTGGGGCAGTCGTACTACTATTTTGGCTAAAGTCAAGGGTATATACGGGTGGGCTCAAATTAACCTGGAGAATGACGGGTAGAACTTGACATGTGACTTATGATATGTTGGCCAAAGTCAAGGTCATAAGAGCATGGGGCAAAAATCACATCGGGGGTTTCTAAAGAAAGTGAAACTTGCCAGATATGCGCATACCTTCTGGAGTGTGATAACGTGAGAAGATTCCGTCACTTTATCATGCGATGATAGTTGGATCCCGATTCCCGCTGATGAGTTGGTTTACTCCTCGGGTGATCCCGACTAATTCTTCTTTCAGGTTTGGAGGAAAATTTGACGGTACAGTGGGAGGTTTCCAGATTAGATAAATTGGTAACCATTATATCTAGGTTAGAGTGCACGCTGAGTGTTTCTTTTCTCTCTCTCTTTGGCAGCGACCATTGACCCGACCTTAGACTATGACTCAGAGACCAAGTTGACCGAACCTTCTTATAAGACTGGCTTTTGGATTGTCAGAGTTGCACACCTCATTGCCACTCCTAATTTTACCATTTTCTCCAGGACACCCCGTATTACTACGAACGTCCACTTCCATTGGACAAAACCATCGTATGGTTATATACGAACTCGAAGGAATTTATTCGAGGATGGTTTCCGGTTCTGGAGAAAATGAATAGGACTATTCAGTTGTCTTTTCCTTTTACCTTCTCTCAGGTTGCGAGTACTCCTTGGTTTAGGAGATAGTACACCTATTACGCAAATTGGATAGTCTTCTTCCAAACCATAGGCAGGTGCCGACCGGTAGGGAATGAAGAAAACCAATTAGCCTAGCGATGGTGTACAGAAGGTATTATGTAAAGACAAAGAAAGGGATTAGTAAGAGGGCAAAGTAAATTGCGACTGATATTCACGACCAAACCAAGTATTTCATTACCACTCCCACTTCACCTTTGTATTTCTCCAGAACACTCCGTATCACTACGAAGATCCACAGTTTATTGGATATTCCATCGTATGGTTATGTACGAACTCGAAAGGAACTTGTTCCAGTTCGGGGATGGATTCTGGTTCAGGAGAAATAGGAATAAGGTTTATTCAGTTGTCTTTTATCTTCAGCTTCTCTCGCATTGCGAGTGCTCCTAGGATTGGGACAGTACACCCATTATGCCTATTGGATAGTCTTCTTCCAAACCATAGACTGGTGCCGAACGGTAGGGAAGGAAGAAAACCAATTGGCCTAAAGGGGTGTGCAGAAGGTAATGACTAAAGACATATGAAGGGATGTGGAGAGATGGTATAGAAATATACGGTTACAGTTGTGAATCTGGATAATGGAAGAGGCATTACTAAGAATACCCAGATACCCTATCGAAACATTTCAATTTTTCAGTTTCACTATGTACTGTTAAAAGAAAACTGATTTCCCAATTAGACACTTGCTCCAGGGTATGTATTTACCAGGTTTGATTCCCACATCTGTATGGTTTTACAGATGATGAGTGGGAGTGACTTATTGGGGATTAGGTGATCATCCTCATTATATCGGGATTCGTTGTAATTGGTGATATTTGAGGAAGTCACCTGGGTTGTTTGCCGGACGGCAAATATCTGGTTTTGAATATCCGTTGTTATGCACCAATTTCAAATTGATATATCTGTACGTTTATTTTCATAGAGTGAGATATACCTTTTTGAAATTATGTCTATGACATTTACCTATATCAGTGGATGGTTAGGTAAGGAGCATTAAACATCGGTGTAATTCTTCTTATTCATAAGTACAGTTTTCAACCTACAACACACAGGGAGTGAGTTATTAGACTCAGGGGACTTGTACAGAGTATTGTATATTGTCCAGTGTCCATTAGGACAGAGGGGTTGGTTCTCGTACTATATTCGGTTTACTTATGACTTCTCTAGTTTTTAGACAGGTGTTTCGTAGAAACGGAAGGTCCGAATTTTGAGAAGTTATAGGTATTTGAATAAAGTAGAGAACCAGGTGTTGCAAGTATTGAGATTCTTCAAAGTGATCGAAGATGTTGATACTTGTGTAGGGTATTCAGTTGATAGTAATGATTAAGAGAACTTGCTTCTCTTTCAGATTACTCATAATTGGAAGCATTCCTAAGTTGACTAACGCTGTTCATCCTCTTTCCATTTAGTTGACATGCACTGGAGGCAGCTGCATGATTTGAATCTGGTTTAATTAAATCAGTGTCTCTATTTCTATATTGGATATAGAACAGTTCATATCTTAACATTGTTAAGGTACAGGGAGTTGTCTGGCTTATGCTTAAAACCAGACTCTGGATAACACAAGGCATGTTTCTGTAATGGCTGTTTGTGGGTTGATCCAGGCTATGACGAGGGTTGACTTTCTACCATCTGGAAGATCAATAGTGATATTGTTCTTAACTCGCCACAGTTTTAACAAAAATGGATTTTTTCAGAAAACAGTAGTGGGAGTATGGTAGAACTGGAAGTGATTCCAGAACCGCAAACGATTACTGAAGATTTGATAAAGAACCTAAAGATTCAATCTGGTTTGACATTCCATTGGCCACTCCGCAGATATGGTGGGTAACCTCAGGCACTCGAGAGGTACTTAGGTATGCTCAATGACGGTAACAGGGAGGTTCTTGTTTACCCAGACTTTCCATTGCTGTTGTTCCAGACTGTGAGACCCGGCAGGAGGATGAGTATAGCGTCGTTCTAAACTAGCTTTAGAAGCGTACGTGTATATGACTCTGCCGGAGGGTTGTCGTGGTCAGTGGGAGCAGCGGAAGCATTGGTGGACAAGTAGCTTATGTCTATGGACTAGAGCAGATATAGAGGAGATAGATGATCTATTTCTGATGTGACAGTCATAGGTTTAACTTCATCAGAATAAGGAATGGATCTGTTAAGAAGATAATAGGGTGTGATGTCCTGATATTTGGATGACATACACAGAGTAGGAAGTGATATTCCTATACTACGATCGTTTATTCTTTGGTTGTCACACAGTAGTTTCTCCACATAAGGCTTGGATATCATATCAGACATTCTGGTTACTAGATCTATAGATCTAGATTTGGGTGGTTTCCCAATCTGGGTACTTAGACAGCATTCTATGAGTATTTAGAATGGACGACTCCTGGCACGTTAGTGTACTTGTAGGAAATGGAGTCACCCTCTCTAAAGGTGTCTTACAGACTAAAATAGAGAGGGATGTGCATGATTGGCAGATCACTTGCTTAGGCAATTGAGTCGATCATGAGATGTCATGTACCACACCAGATGTTGTTCTTGCAGTAGATGCAATAAGTTGATATTGATCCAATCCTGGAGAAACATAAGGAAGCAGTTTTAGAACATAAGTGGATGTTCTATGGATATGATAATGACCGCCTCCTTTAGGAGACGATTATCATTCCAGGCTTCCAAGGTGACCTGGACGACAAGGAGGTTGTCAGAGTTATAGTTTTCCTTCTGACGAGGGGCAGTATTTTGGACAGGTGGTCCAAGGCAATATTGAGGGAGGCATGGCGCAGGATACTGATTAAGTTCAGTTTTCGATACAGTCTAAGAAGTTTGGATTTGGAATTCATTTGTGAGCTAGGTCCCATCAAACATCCAGACACATTCTAAGACAGGTATTGCTCATTTCGGGAGATGGCTTTCTCCGCGAACTTGAGATATAGAGAGATATAAAAAGAAACATCAAAGCGGATCCACTCGCTGAGGCTATTCCTCGAACGCAATAGTTTCGCAAACGAGCTTTGTGAGACTGACTAGTAGAGGAGTTGGGTGTTCGGTATCACACGGGCTGTGAGTATGCGACATCGCAATAATTAGCCTTCAGTGCAAGTGGGAGATTGTTGGAGATAGTGCCCTCAGAGTCAATTATTAGATCACAGGCACGTGATTGCAATGATTGAGGGAGGACCTGTTCCAGTAGGACAGTCTTACTCAAGATGATAGTATGCTATCTGGTTTATCTTTATCATCGTGTACTGCTTTAGGTGACCAGACAGGTCGCTGTTACACGTTGATACAGCCCCTAGGATTCATGCTTGACTGCCAGCAGTATGAGGGCGATCATATACGTGGCAGCTGGGGTCTATAAGCACATCCTTAAAAGGTCCCTAGTCGTGGGAGTTTCAAGACAGGGCATCGATACTCTAGAGTAGACCAGTGTATACAGTCGAGACCCCGACGAGGGGCGGTGGCCGGTCTCACAAGCCACTGGTGTCAGTTGGTTCACCTAAGATGTACACAGGTGCTCATTGGGTTATGAGTACACCGGACAGGACTCGCCGGGAACCTGCTAGTTGGTATTATACCTGATGTCAGATAGCAGTTCCCTGGTGACATGTGTACAGGTTAGTTCATCGACCTAAGATCGTCATTTGTCTTGTGTGAGTTCCCACTGTGCTTTGATTACTACCCTACCACGCTCAAAGGAGACGTGCAAACAGGTTTTAGTTGGGTACAGTCCCGAGCCACATAGAGGCAGTGAGCGGATCTGCAGGGGTTCGTCTCTCCCGGTATTGGGGGTGAGGTCGCGCTGTGTCTAGGAGAGCCAGTACATGAAAAGTCATTGTCCAAGGAAGGACATTTACTGGTAGGTATTCCAGTTGTATCTCAGGGTGTTCTGGGCTACACTCCGACACGACTTGTACCGCTTTTGGGGGTCTGACTTTTACCAACCCCCTAGGCCCGCCATGCGATGCTCATAGACGAACGGACCGGACTGTACGGATATTGTCACTGACAGGCTCAGTAGGGTGTCAGGCTGAGTTCGCTCACAGACGTCCTTTTTGGTCAATACCTGGTTGCCCGTTACGTATAGGCTAATACCTCTGACGTGCTAGTGGTTAAATCCACAACCAATGTATTGACGAGTCTTTAGAGTCCCCCACAGACCAGTTTCTCAAGTTTCGGGCGAAACGCTGTAGAGGCCGTATGGAGATATGGCAGTGTTCGATCAGATACGTGCGGTATTGCACGGATCCTGATCAGACGGTTTATACTAGCGGGCTTTGGTTTAAGCCGGATCCTAGTATTAGACAGTGTAGTTTTGTCTCTTTGCATATGTATTCAGTGGGAATACAAATGCGGGCATGTATATGCAGTAGCGGGGTTTTCCTGTAATTCATTACGGGATCAGTTTTCTGGAGTTGCCAGTTTGTTTTCCGTTTCGGCCATATTTCTTTGTATCTTTCATTGGCCGAAGTTTGGTGGAGAAGGGCTTATTTGCATTTGTGCAAATAAGCATTTGTGGAGGGTGTTATTTGCATTTTTTTGCATCATGATGGTTGCACAATCATTTGACTTGCTCACTTCATGATGGCTTGACTTTGTGATGAGATGATGAGGTTGGTGGAGTGTTGGTTTTGTCTTGTGATCATTTCTTTACATGATCACCTTCTCTCTCTCTTGCATGATTGATACACACACCCCTTGGCTTTTCTCTCTCATTCTCATTGCTCTCCTTATGCATGGCCAGCCAAGCTTTTTGGGGGCTGTCCCATTTTTTGGTGGGGAAAGTTTTTGATCTCATATCATTTTTGCTTCACCAAAAATCCCAAATTCAACTCCAAAGTTCATCCCTCCACTAAAAGTCAACATCCACTACCCCAAATGAGACATAGCTCACTACACTATTCTACAGCAAACCTTGGGCACGTCGACTCCCCAACTTCGTGCCCGAGTTACCTCGGACCAGAGGTGGGAGCCCGTAAAAGAAGCCGGCGATGTGATGCCCTTCCGGCGAGGAGATGAAGACCGGAGATTCTGCAGGAGATCAGGACGATGACGAGATGACCGGAGGACACGGATCACTCGGTATATCTCTCTAACCCTTCTCTTGTTAGCTAGGACTAGATTAATGGCACGATCCGGGATTTTAGTGCGCGGTGGTGCCGGTTCATAAAGTAAAGTATTTCATCGCTTCTGCATTCCGGCGTCGGATTGACGGCCGGGGCGCCGCCGTGCACTTACATTGGTATCAGAGCCTCGCCATTAACCTAGTCTAGCTTTGTCTAATGTGTTTACACTTTTGATCGAACAAAATTCCAAAAACCCGCGTTTTCTTCGCATCAGTTTTCTTCCGATTTTTTTCTGGCTCGAAATTTTTTTCAGTATGTTGCAGAATGATGTACAGTGAATTCTAAGCAGCCTAATAAAAATTGGTCGCGTGACGTCACCATATCACCGCGGAACCGCGGTCAAACCCACGCATTATTGACTGTTAATTGGTCCAATTTTTCACAGAGGGCTTTTGGGCTGAAAATACGGGTTTTGGAACATTCCTTTTGGGCCCAGATTTTCTTTGAGTCCTACAGTAGTGCTTGGGGCCCACTAGGGTAAATTTGATCGATCGAATATTTTAAACATATTAGTTCACAGTATTTACATTATATATGCGACCGTGAATGTCACTTGATCGGTAAATCCTGTCTAACTGCTATAGCCCGGTTAGACGGATTTGCGAACGTGACATTCACGTTGATGTTCTGTATTATGCTGTGTTGTTGCGGATCGGTGGTGGGGGATAGCCTGGATGCAATGCTAGTACAGTTTTTGTTGTATTATGTACATTTGATATTGCGGGGCGAGCGTCCGACATGTGGACTGTCGTCACTGCCTGTTTGTATTATTCTTTTGGGGCACGACCAGGTTGCGGTCGATGTACCCGTTGTACGTATATTTTACTTTCTGTACTAGGATTACCCCGCGGAGGGGTGCACGGATAGCCGTGTTCTAGAGGGCAACGAGCCCGCATCTCATGGCATTGAGACGGAGGGGGCCTCACTCTAGAATTGGCGGGCTATTCGCCGCACTCGTAGGGGGTACAGGTTGACCCAGGAAGGGTGCCCAAGTTACCGGATTCCGTGAAGTGCTGGGTGGTCCATTCACGTTGCTGAAAGGGGCTGCCTCGCTTCAGGTTTTGGCGGGTAACTTGCCGCGCCCGTAGGGGTCTAAGATTTCATTGCACAGGCTATCCACTCGACCAGGGGAACGTCGGGTTTCAGTAGAGGCTCTGTGAAACCCGGGGATCCCAGATATCTGTATTGTTCTGTGATGCTGTACATTTCTGTGATGTTGCATTTTATCACGCCTTGAGCGAAAATTATATATTATATATATATTAGTAGATGTTGTATATGTTTTGCATCCACGCTAGTGCAGTCCCCGCTCTGTCGTTAGTTATCTAACCTAACGCGTAATGACGGGACCCAGTGGCGAATGCGGATGGCATATACGTACGTCATTATTTTCGTTCTTTATTAGTGTGATCAATTGATGGGACTGCGTTGATTCGGATCAATGCAAGTTAAACAAACCTAATCTGATGTTGTTGGAACACTTTTCAAAAAGCTGTTATTGCAAGGACGTTCACTTTTTTTTTGCACAGTGGTATTCAGTTGGAATATCCTGCTCCTCAGTCGACGAGGCAAGGGCCGAGATCCCTTCACCGGGAGTGACCCCTTGGACAGAAGTTTGCGTCAGGGCAATAACTTCACTATAGCCGATTACTTTTGCGTTCCATCGTGGTATTCAGTTGGAATATCCTGCACCTCATTCTACGGGGAAAGAGCCGAGATCCCTTCACCGGGAGTGACCTCTTTAGCAAAGGTTTTCGTCAAAATATTTTTAAAAGCTATCCGGTTCCTTCAACGATATCAAGTTCATTACGTTAAAGGTTTTCGCCAGAAACCATTTGTAGCCCTCCGTCGTTTCATATGGATGGTCAATAGTATTCAAGCTGTATATGTTCGCCAAAGTCAAGGCACAGTGATTGGTAGCTATTGGGTATTCATATGCAGCATAGATAGATGCGTTGGTTTGGGGCAGTCGTACTACTATTTTGGCCAAAGTCAAGGGTATGTACGGGTGGGTTCAAATTAACCTGGAGAATGACGGGTAGAACTTGACATGTGACTTAAGATATATTGGCCAAAGTCAAGGTCATAAGAGCATGGGGCAAAAATCACATCGGGGGTTTCTAAAGAAAGTGAAACTTGCCAGATATGCGCATACCTTCTGGAGTGTGATAACGTGAGCGGATTCCGTCACTTTATCATACGATGATAGTTGGATCCTGATTCCCGCAGATGAGTTGGTTTACTCCTTGGGTGATCCCGACTAATTCTTCTTTCAGGTTTGGAGGAGAATTTGACGGTACAGTGGGAGGTTTCCAGATTAGAAAAATTGGTAACCATTCTGATATAGGTTAGAGTGCACGCTGAGTGTTTCTTTTCTCTCTCTCTTTGGCAGCGACCATTGTCCCGACTTTAGACTATGACTCAGAGACCAAGTTGCCCGAACCTTCTTATAAGACTGGCTTTTGGATTGTCAGAGTTGCACACCTCATTGCCACTCCTACTTTTACCCTTTTCTTCAGGACACCCCGTATTACTACGAACGTCCACTTCCATTGGACAAAACCATCGTATGGTTATATACGAACTCGAAGGAATTTATTCGAGCACGGTTTCCGGTATTGGAGAAAACGAATAGGACTATTCAGTTGTCTTTTCCTTTTACCTTCTGTCAGGTTGCGAGTACTCCTTGGTTTAGGAGATAGTACACCTATTTCGCAAATTGGATAGTTTTCTTCTAAACCATAGGCAGGTGCTGACCGGTAGGGAATGAAGAAAACCAATTAGCCTAGCGATGGTGTACAGAAGGTATTATGTAAAGACAAAGAAAGGGATTAGTAAGAGAGCAAAGTAAATTGCGACTGATATTCACGACCAAACCAAGTATTTCATTACCACTCCCACTTCACCTTTGTATTTCTCCAGAACACTCCGTATCACTACGAAGATCCACAGTTTATTGGATATTCCATCATATGGTTATATACGAACTAGAAAGGAACTTGTTCCAGTTCGGGGATGGATTCTTGTTCAGGAGAAATAGGAATAAGGTTTATTCAGTTTTCTTTTATCTTCACCTTCTCTCGCATTGCGAGTGCTCCTAGGATTGGGACAGTACACCCATTATTCCTATTGGATAGTCTTCTTCCAAACCATCGGCTGGTGCCGAACGGTAGGGAAGGAAGAAAACCAATTGGCCTAAAGGGGTGTGCAGAAGGTAATGACTAAAGACATATGAAGGGATGTGGAGAGATGGTATAGAAATATACGGTTACAGTTGTGAATCTGGATAATGGAAGAGGCATTACTAAGAATACCCAGATACCCCATCGAAACATTTCAATTTTTCAGTTTCACTATGTACTGTTAAAAGAAAACTGATTTCCCAATTAGACACTTGCTCCAGGGTATGTATTTACCAGGTTTGATTCCCACATCTGTATAGTTTTACAGATGATGAGTAGGAGTAACTTATTGGGGATTAGGTGATCATCCTCATTATATCGGGATTCGTTGTAATTGGTGATATTTGAGGAAGTCACCTGGGTTGTTTGCCGGACGGCAAATATCTGGTTTTGAATATCCGTTGTTATGCACCAATTTCAAATTGATATATCTGTACGTCTATTTTCATAGAGTGAGATATACCTTTTTGAAATTGTGTGAATCCCACTGTGCTTTGGTTTCCACCTTACCACGTCCAAGAGGGTGTGCAAAACGGTGTCTTTTGGGTACAGTCCCGAATCACATGGAGGCAATGAGCGATAAGAGGGGATTCGTCTCTCTCAGTATAGGGAGTTGATGTTGTGCTGTGTTCGATTGGCTATTACTGGAATTCGCTGGCCAGGGCGGATATTGAGTACTACTGGTAAGTGTTATCAGTAGGTTCTCGACCTGTTATGAGCCACACATCGACACGACTTATTGGTTACTGTGGTCTGACGTATACCACCCCTAGACTAGATATGAGACATATCAGACGAAAAGACCGGACTGTACGGGAGTGTTACTGATTGGATTCACAGGAGAATCTATAGGCTTGCTTGTTGATCTTCTGATCACTCAATACCTGGCTGTTACGTTTAGCTGACTGCTTGCAGCTTGTGGGTGTTTGATATGATCATCACCTGCTTCCGGCGTATTGATGATTCTTTAGAGTCCTACACAGAGGTTTCTTGACTCAGGAAAAATGGAGTAGGAGCACATATGTGATATGTGTAGAACCGAGGATAATGCGATATGAGATACCGTATTATATTCTCACGATATTTTGATATGAGCCGGGTCATCGGATCAAGTGTTGATTCGATGAATCGGTACATGATATATTAGTCGGTTATATTCGATATAGCCGGATTGTCGGATCAAGTGTTGATTCGATAATTTAATATATAATTATATATGTGATATATTACATTACATTATCTAATATTGTCTCGCTTTATTATTTCATTTTCTCACCGGATAATACATTGATATATATTAATTGTATTATTTTCTTTTGTTTCAAATATATAATATATATGTGATATATACTATTGTAACATGATATGTTTACTAATGCAACTTGTTTTGGGGAGATTAAACCTAGTTAGGGTTTGATTTGTGTTAGTTCTTTCATGAACCTTCTAGATGGTTTTCTTTTGTTTTGAGCTAAGATATTATGCTTGATATTTTAGTGACTCATTGTTAACCCAACCCAAACCCTTCACCCTAGGTTGTCTCTACATGGGTTAGCCTACTCATTATCAACAATGGTTGCATTTGTAATTATCATTTCAATTTCATTATTCATCACAAAAGGAATTTCCTTCTTCTTCTTCTTGCTTGAGCTTTGAGAAAGCTTTCTAGGTTTTCTTTATGTGATGATTTAGTATGAGAATTTGATAATAAAAGAGAGCATAAATACTACTTCATCATCCTCATCTAATCTAGCCAATTAGATTAGGGTGTTCACCTCATTAGAGAGAGAGAGCTTGAGTTATAGAAACTTCGAGGTAGATCATCGGAAAAAAGGAAGACTACAAGCTAGCATGGATCATTCGGGTTGTGGAGCCTCTCTTGAGTCCGGGAGATCATGGATCGTAGCGAAGGGTCTTCTACTTGGAGCTTATGAAGTGAAGGAGCGGACTACAAAGGTTGTAATCCCTAACTCTTAGTTGTAAAAATGTTTATTTGCATGTTCAACCCTATTAATCTAGCAAAGATCCCCGCTTTGGCTTGTTTCGGCACGTCTAAATTTTAAATCGGGCATGGTTGATGCCTTATAGTCCCTTGTATGACTGCCTAGGAACCCTACAGTGGTATCAGAGCCTAGCTAGAGCATTAGGCGACGCGTATACGAAATTAAAACTTCGATCAAACCCCGAAACATCGAACGTGACCCCCTCCTGGAAATTTTTGTAAAAATGTGATTTTTCTGCATTAAAAATACTAAAAAAAATCAGCAGGGAATTATAAGATATACTGTGAAAAACGAGCATGTAATTCGTACAAACCGCCGCGGAACCGCGGCAATACCATGCTTGCTCCGCGGATTCGCGGCCGTACAGGAGAATTGGGCTTTGGTTTTTGCACAGTAATATCCGTAGCTGTTTCTGCATATTTCTGGGTGTTTTTAATCTTACTCAAGTGTTGAGTGTTCTGGGGATTATTTTGTATTCGTTGATTCGATCGGAAAATTTAATTTCGTTTTATTTTCCGGATATTTTATTAACTGCTAAAATGTTCGAACGGATATCATTAACTCACTTTTTCCCGACACGAAAAACTTTCAAGTGTTGAATTTTTCTTGAGTTTAAATCTTTCGGAAAAACGTGCAAGTAACGCGGTGGACCCTCTAGAAGAACACAAACCTTAACTTGATTATGTGACCGTCTAAACAGCCTCTAAACCTTAGGGTTTGGGGCAGTACGGCGTTGCCACATGTGAGGCGTTGGCTTGACCCTTCTACGGCTTGACCATTGGTACTGTAACATATTCTAGGATTTTTTGAACTCCGCTGAAGTGTTGAGCTATTTAGGAAATCTTGGGTATTTGATTATTCGATCGGAAAGTTTAATACAGTCTATTTATCTGGAATGTGATACAATATGTGGAATTCATATAGTTAGGCATGAAATGCGAAGTATGTGATATTTCGGATTTACGATATCTAAAGAGATTGTGGATTCCAAATGTTGTAGTTTTACAATTTCTTTTCTGTGACCGTAAGCGTAGTATGTAGTTGTATTGCCGGTTTGCGTTGCTATACATCAATGACAATCGGTGTATGCATACTTGCTTACGTTGATGATATGAGATATTATGTGTTGCTGTGATATGTTTTATTGGATCGTCGTGTTCTGAATAGCCGGGGGGTTTTATGTGAGGTGGGGGTTTTTATTTTCATTCATGTAAAATTCATTTGTATGTAATGTAAGTCCACGTTACCCGTCCCCGGTTCTTTGGGGTAGAGGAAATGGTGAAAAACGATTTTTCTTTTGGGGTAACATGGACTCAAAATACGGATCTTTGTTAAACAACTATCTAACAACCTAACTAGGAGTTTTACCTACTCGGTTAGGGGGTTATAACTTAACTTGAACTCCTTCTCTTCGACTCCTTGTGGTGGTCGGATGGTTCTCTCCTTGTCGTCTCCTTGTGCCAAAGATGAATCCACCTGAAAGCTTCTACCTTTGGCTCCAACCTTAATCTTGAGGAAACTAGAACACTTGGCTTGCTAGACCTTGTGTACTAGGATGATTAGAGAAGTGTAATGGGTTTTGATCTCTATGGTTCTTGCTTCTCAACACATGAGACAATAGAACCATGAACTAGAGAGAGAGCAAGAGGAAGTGGGAGAGCTTGAGCATGAGAGAGAAAGGAAATGAAAGAATGAGCAAGACTTTTCTCATCTTTGCTCTCATAATCTAAAATCATCATAGCACATAATAATAATTGAGTATTATGTGATGGTTGTTATCATATCAAATGGCAATATCATTTCATGCATTAAATGCAATGTGTGAACAAATAAGCAAGCAAAGGTCAATGCCATGAAATGATAGCCAATGTCATGATGGTGGTCAACAAGTCCAACCTAGTCAACCGGTCAACAAAGTCAACAAGTCAACAAAGTTAACCTTTCAACCCAACTATGTCACAATAATACTTAATTAATATTATTGTTAATCATATTCCTAATTCTCATTTGGGTTTAGCAAACGTCAACAGTCAACAACCCTAATGAGAATGCTCTGCCTCTGTCAACCGTGCAGACACACCTGCATCCGCGTTATGGGGAACACGAATACAAACGAGATAAAACCAATCCCAAAACGTATACTACGATCTGGCTGAACCCAAACCCCGCTAGTAATAACTGCCCGGACACTAAACGTGCACAAGTGCACGGATGTGACCGAACCCTGTCGCAAAACCATGCGACCTCTACTCTTTTGCCTAAAGGCGAATAGCTCTCTGTGTGGGACTCTAAAGACTCGACACTACGCTGGCAGTGGGTTTAACCAAAGACCGCAAGCGGCACTAGCTGTGCGTAACGGCCCCTAGGTGTTAGTTGTATGTATGCCCTAGAGGCCAGTATTGTACAGATGATGTATATTATATTGGATGCTTGGATATATATAGAGAGGACTTTCTTGCTCGATATGATAGTATGCTATCTGGTTGCACTTTACTTTAACATGTATACTTGTCTCTTTATACTGTTTTATAGTTACATGTTGGTAAAGCCCTTAGGATGTGTACTTGACTACCTGGACTATGATGCAGATCATACTATTGGGGACATGGTAGTCCATAAGTACATCCTTCAAGGTCCCTAGTCATGGGTGTATCGAGACGGGGGATCGATATACCAGTGTAGACTAGCGTATACGCTTCTCGACCCATGAGATGGGCGATGGATGATCCCATATTCATTGGTGTTTGACATCAGAGATGGTATACGGGTGCTCAGTGGAGACTGGGTACACTGGACGGACTCGCCGAGAACTCCCAGATGGTATTATACCTCATGTCAGATGGCAATTCTCTGGTTACACTTGTGCAGGTTAGTCTATAGACCCGAGATCGTCATAGAGTCTTGTGTGATTCCCACTGTGCTTTGATTTTCACCTTAGCACGTCTATGAGGGCGTGCAAAACGGTGGTCTTTAGGTACAGTCCCGAGTCACATGGAGGCAATGAGCGATAGGAGGGGTTTCGTCTCTCCCGGTATTGGGGGTTGATGTGGCGCTGTGCTCGATTGGCCGTAACAGGGAAGTCCCTGGCCAGGGCTGATTTAGAGATTTACTGGTAAGTGTTACCAGTAGTTTCTCGACCTGTTATGAGCCTCACATCGGCACGACTTATCGGTTATTCGGGTCTGACGTTTACCACCCCTAGACTTGATATGCGACATATCAGACGAGGAGACCGGACTGTACGGGAAGTGTTACCGGCAGGTTTTTACAGGAGTTGGAGCGGTCTTGCTTGCTGATCTTCTGATCGCTCAATACCCGGGTAGCCGTTATGTCCAGCTAGTACCGTTGACGACTTGTGGGTTCTTGATGTGATCATCACCTACTGCCGGCGTATTGACGAGTCTTTAGAGTCCTACACAGAGGTTTTACTGGCTCAGGCAAAACGAAATAGGAGCGCATATGTGATATGTGCGAGACCGAGAATAATGCGTGTATGTGATACCGTATTCTATTCTCGCGACTTTACGTATCGGTCGGTTATATATGATCTAGCCGGGTTATCGAATCAAGTGTTGATTCGATAAGTCGATACAATGGATGTTAGCCGGTTATATGATATATGACCGGATTATTAAGTCAAGTGTTGATTTAATAATTAAGTGTATAATTGTATATTAGATATACTAATTTACATTTACTTACACTTTTCCACTTTAGGGTTTTTCTCACATGAGCACAATTTTAATGTATATATGATATATATTAAAATGAGTTTTTCTTATTGTCTCATGGTTGATGATACACATGACATGGGTGTACAAGACATACACCATTCTATTTTTATGGTGGGTTATAATTATTTAAGGTAATTACAAAATTGGTGGAATTTTGGAAAGAACATGAAGCTTGTAAAAGCTTTCTTTGTTTTGACAAAGTCCACTACATTTGTCTTCACCTTAGATTTTTTATTAACCTAACCATTTAGATTAGCTATGGTTATGGCTCTACAAGAGTTAGTATATGATATTCACTCACCATGGTTAGCCTTCTTACTTGATCATTATCCTCATCTCTTTCTTTTCTTCTTCTTCTTCATTATGAAAAAGATAAAGGTTGCTAGGGTTTGATCCAAAGTGAGATAGATTGTAAGAAATAAAATTCTAAAGAGAACCCACTTCCTATTTCTCCATCCTCTACTTGACTAGCACTTTAGTATAGGGTGTTTGCTTCACTAATTCTCAAGTTAGTGAAGTAGAAGTTTGAGTTGGCATCCCCTCGACGTAGATCGTCTTCGGCCTCGAAGACTTCAAGCGAGGACGCGTCTTTTGCCTCGAGAAGCCATGCAAGGGTCCGGGAGAACCACGATCCCAGCGAAGGGACTTCAACAAGGAGCTAAAGAAGTGAAGGACTGATCTACCAAGGTTGTATTTCGTATTCACTTAGTCGTAAACGTAGTTTACTTGCATATGAAACCCTAATTTTCTAGCAACGATCTTGTTTAGGGTTATTCGGCACGGCTAAAATTTTAAACGGACATGTTTGATGCTTCCTTAAACCTTATTAGAGTGCCTAGTAACCCTACAGTGGTATCAGAGCCTAGCTAGAGCATTAGGCGATGTGTTGACGAAGTTAGAACTCCGAACGAACCCGAATACGTTAAGATAACCCCCTCTCTGTACATTTTTTAAAAACTGGGTTTTTTTCAGAATTAAAAATACCTAAAAAATTCAGCAGGGTTTTCTAAGATCTACGGTGAAATTTGAGCGCGTAATACGTACAAGCCGTCGCGGAACCGCGGCCGTACCTCCCTTGGGCCGCGGATCCACGGCAGTGATGAGGGATCGTGCACTTATATTTTCACTGTAATTCATATTTCTGTTATTTGTATTTTCTGGGTATTTTTAAATTAACTCAAATGTGGAGTATTTTGGCGTTTACTTTGTAATCGTCGATTCGATTGGAGAATTTAATATTGTTTTGTTATTCCGGATAATTTAGAAAGTACTAAAATGTTCGAACGGATATCATTAACTCAATTTTTCCCGGCACGAAAAACATTCAAGTGTTGAATTTTTCTCGGGTTTAAATCTTTCGGAAAAACGTGCATGTGACGTGATGGACTCTCTAGAAGACAACAAACCTTAACTCGATTATGTGACCGTCTTGAATTTCCTTTTGAACCTTAGGATTTGGGGCAATACGGCGTGCCACATGTGAGGCGTTGGCTTGACCCTTCTACGGCTGGACCGTTGCTACTGTGATATTTTCTGAAATTTTTGAACTCCGCTCAGGTGTTGAACTATTATGGAAATCTTGGGTATTTGATTATTCGATCGGAAAGTTTAATACTGTCTATTTATCTGGAATGTGATACAATATGTGGAATTCATACAATTAGACATGAAATGCGAAGTATGTAGATTTACGATGTCTAAAGTGATTGTGGATTCCAAATGTTGTAGTTTTACACTTTCTTTTCTATGACCGTAAGTGTAATATGTGATATCTCCAGTTTCGTTGCTATATGTCAACGACAATTGGGATGCGCATATTTACTTAGGTTGATGACATGTGATATTATGTGTTGCTGGATATGTTATATTGGATTGTCGCGTTTTGAATAGCCGGGGTTTTTTTTATGTGAGATGAGAGTTTTTATTTTCATTCATGTAAAATAAAATGTATGTAATATTCTTTTATTGGGGCACTTCCGGGATGAGCTTGATGTCACCTTTTGTATATTATTTACTTTTCCGCACTAGGATAGACCCAAGGAGGAGAGCACAAGTAAACGGGTTCTGGAGTCCAGTAGGAGACCAACTCGAGGAGTCGAGTTCGGGTCTCCTAACTCTAGAATTGGTAGGGTTGCTTGCCGCTCTCGTAGGGGTCTAGGGGTGTGGGTTTGGCTATTCATCGCGACCGTGGAATCCGTGTTTTATAGAGGCTCAAAATAAAACACGGACGTCCTAGTATATCCAATGTTTCATATGTTTCTTCTGCTGCGAAATCTGTGATGTGATCATTTTATGTCCTGTTATAAATACTGTATATAGTATATATGATATATTATATAGGCGTTACTTATGTTTTACACCCGTGCTAGCCCTGCCCTGCTCTGCCGTTAGTTACCTAACCTAACGGTGCACTAGGGGACATCGAGGCGAATGCGGATGGTATAAGTGTACGTCGTATTTATCTGTGATGTTTAAGAGACTTAAATGATGGGACTTCATTAATGTGATTAATGAAAGAAAAGAAACCTAAAAGATGCTGTAGAATCAAATTTTTCAAAAAGGGTAGCTACAGTTTTGCTTTGCAAAGCGATATATATGATATATCCCGCACCTTATTCGATGAGGAAAGAGCCGAGATCCCTTCACCGGGAGTGACCTCTTTAGCAAAATTGGCAGATGCTACAACACTCGGTTTGTTTTTGATTACTTTTGGAGTTTTGCTTTGCATAGTGATGTATATGATATATCCTGCACCTTATTCCATATGGAAAGAGCCGAGATCCCTTCACCGGGAGTGACCTCTTTAGCAAAACTAATAAAAGCCTCAAAATCACTCCATTTCAAAATTCACATGATTCTACAACGATATCAAGTTCATTACGCAATAGGTTTTCAGAAAAACCTGTCGTAGCCCTCCGTCATTTCAGATAAGTTGTATATAGTATTCGTGCTGCATTTGTTGGCTTTCGTCAAGGTGTAGTGTGCGGTAGCTATATACTGCTTATCTGCTGCATATGATGCGATTGGATTAGGGTAGTCGTACGGCTTTGTTGGCTTTCGTCAAGGGTCGTGTGGGTGGGTTTAATTCAATTAAGAAATGTATGGGTTGAACTTGACTAGCGGGCTATGGTTTGTTAGCTTTCGTCAAGGTCATAGCACGTTAGGGGCAAAATATTATCGGGAATTTCATGTGTTGAAATTTGCAATGAGATTGCATATCTTCTATGAGATAGTTGGATCCCGATACCCACTGCGAGTAATTGTTACTTCCGGGAGAGTTTTTCACAGGACAATTAGCCGATCAAGTAGGTGTCTAGAAAGGTGTCAACGGGGTTACGCCTCTGGGAAAACGAGGTTTACTTTAATTAGGTCCGTGCGAAAGCATGGAGAACCTCCTCAAAGTACCGACACTGGCCTGGCTGTAAGATTGGCGAAGTTGTAGGGTGTAATTAATCCCGACTAGTCTTTCCTTTTAGGGTTTGAAGGAAGATTTGATAAAAACAGTGGGAGCCATCCTGATTAGATAAAATAATAACCAATCTGATCTTGCAAGAGCATACGCTAATGTGTTTTCTTCTCTCTCTCTCCAGGTAGCGATCATATCATGCCTTAATCAAGATAATAATATGGATGTATTGACCGAACCCGCATGTTATACTGTGCTGGGGAACGTTGGTTCCGTTCTTTCTTATAAGAGTTATAAGACTGAACATGATATAGGGGAATACCAGGATTCCTATGCCACCCGAATGAAGAAAGTACATGTTGATGCATTTTCTTCGGGTGTGTTCGTTACAGAGAACTGTTTCTCCATTTGCTCTACGTCCTGAGTATTAGATACCGGGTCAGGATCCCATATATGTAATCAGTTACATGGGCTTAGGAAAGGTAGAGAACTTAGAGAAGGTGATAAAGACATAAGGGTTGGAAATAGTGCAATTGTTGCAGCTAAAACCATCGGGGAATATCACCTTGTATTGCCAACTAGTAATACATTGATTCTGAACGAATGCTATTTCATGCCGAACCTGATATGCAACATTATATCGGTTTCTTTGTTGAGTAAAGAGGGATATAATTTTGTATTACAGGATAATGTTATGAACATTTTCCTAAACCAAAAGTTTCTTGGATCAGGCACGTTGTGCAATGGCATTTATGTTCTAAATCAATCAACAGTTCTGAGCATAACAAACACACACAAGAGGAAAAGTTAAGAATTGAACGAATCCTTCTTGTGGCATTGTAGACTGGGTCACATCAATGCGACACGACTAGCTAAGTTGCATAAGGATGGATATTTGAAACCGTTCGAATTTTCATCTTATGACACTTGCCAGTCATGTTTCAAAGGCAAGATGACCAAAACTCCGTTTACGGGACACGGAGAAAGAGTTACCGAACTCTTGGGACTGATAATAGTGAAGTATGCGGTCCCATGTCTAGAAATGCTAGAGATGGTTCTTCGTACTTCATTACATTCACTGACGATCTCTCAAGATACGGACATGTGTTCTTGATAAGACACAAGTCTGAAGCTTTTGAGAAATTTAGAGAATATAAACAAGAAGTCGAGAACCAAACCGGAAAAAGTATTAAAATCCTACGATCTGATCGAGGAGGTGAATACTTGAGCAATGAATTCCTGGACTTCCTAAAAGAGAATGGGATTCTCTCTCAGCTGACTCCTCTATATACACCACAGCACAACGGTGTATCTGAACGGAGGAATCGCACCCTATTAGATATGGTGCGCTCTATGATGAGCACAGCTGAGTTACCTATTTCCTTCTGGGGGTATGCGCTAGAGACAGCCATACATCTATTGAATATGGCCCCCACCAAATCTGTGCCTACCACTCCATATGAGATATGGAAAGGGAAGAGACCATGTCTTAACTATGTAAAGATATGGGGTTGTCCAGCCTATGTCAAACGACAAAATCCGGACAAACTCGAGGCACGGTCTGTTCTATACAAATTTCTAGGATATCCCAAGAATTCTCAAGGGTATATCTTCTACCACAGTGAGGAACAAAGGGTGTTTGTTTCTCGGCATGCCACCTTTTCAGAAAAGGAATTTCTTGCAAAAGAGATTAGTGGTCATTAGGTAGAACTGGAAGAGGTTCCAGCTACAAAAGCTACAGCAGAAGATCTGGTGGAACCAGAGGATTCGGTAGTTCCCGATGAACCCCAGCCACTCCGCCGATCTAGTAGGGTTCCTCACCCACCTGAGAGATACTACGGTTTTCTCATGGATGGTGTGAGCGAGGATTGCATCATGGAAGATGATGACCCAACTAGTTTTGAGCAGGCCATCATGAGTGGTCACTCTATGAAATGGCTGGATGCAATGCGATCCGAGATGGAATCCATGTACACCAACAAAGTATGGACTTTGGTAGATGATCCTGAAGGGGTAAAACCCATTAGGAGCAAGTGGATCTTCAAGAAAAAACTTGGTGTAGATGGGAAAGTGGAGACTTTCAAAGCTAGACCAGTTGTAAAAGGTTTTCGTCAAAGACCAGGTGTGGACTATGACGAAACCTTTTCTCCAGTGGCTATGCTTAAATCCATCCGGATCATGCTTGCCATCGCCGCATATCATGACTACGAAATCTGGCAAATGGATGTTAAGACCGCCTTTCTAAACGGTGATTTAGAAGAGTGCGTGTACATGACTCAGCCAGAGGGCTTCGTAGATAGTGGGAGCAGCGGGAAGGTGTGCAAGCTGCTTAAATCCATTTATGGATTAAAGCAAGCATCGCGGAGTTGGAACATCTGCTTTGACGTCGTTATCAAAGAGTTTGATTTCGTCAAAAACGTAGATGAACCATGTATCTACAAGAAGGTGGCAGATAGTAAGGTTGTCTTCCTCGTATTGTATGTGGACGACATATTCTTGATACGAAATGACATTCCTATGCTGCAATCGGTCAAGATTTTCTTATCACAGAGATTCTCAATGAAAGATCTTGGTGATGCCTCCTGCATATTGGGAATTATGATCTATAAGATAGATCTAAAAAGATATTGGGATTGTCCCAATCCAGGTACATTGACACCATACTAAAGAGGTTTAGTATGGAAGAGTCCAAATGTGGGTTTTTACCGACGATCTCAGGGCTCACTCTCTCCAAAGAGATGTCTCCCAAGACTGATTTGGAGAGAGCTCGCATGCAAGGGATACCCTATGCTTCGGCAGTAGGCTCTATCATGTACGCGATGCTATGTACCAGACCCGATGTAGCATACTCACTAAGTATAGTGAGTAGGTATCAAGCTGATCCTGGAGAGAGTCACTGGACAGCTGTGAAGAGCATTCTCAAGTACTTACGAAAGACTAAAGAGATGCTCTTGGTGTATGGTAACGGAGAACTCCAAGTGGAGTCCTTTACCGATTCGAGCTTCCAGAGTGATAAGGACGACTCTAAGTCGCAGTCGGGATTTGTCTTTACCCTTTCGGAGGGGCGGTTAGCTGGAAGAGTTCCAAGCAGGAAACCGTGGCAGACTCGACGATGGAGGCTGAATACATCGCTGCCAACTGTTGGATATATGTATGCCCTAGAGGCCATTATGTGATAGTGGATGTATCTATACATGTATATATATTCAGTATGCATTCTTGCTCGACATGATAGTATGCTATCTGGTTCTTCTTTATCTGACATGTTGATTTGATCATGCTTATTATTCACTCATACATGCTGATAAAGCCCTGAAGATATTGGCTTGACTGCTCTGATTATGATGGAGATCTTACTAGTGGGATTATGATGGAGATCATACTAGTGGGACATCTGTAGTCTATAAGCATATCCTGGAAAGTCCCTAGTCGTAGGTATATCGAGACGGGGCATTGCTATACCAAAGTAGACTAGCGTATATGATACTAGACCCATATGATGGGCGATGGATGTTCCCACATTCATCGATGTTTGACATCAAGATCATATACGGGTGCTAAGTGCTGACTGGGTACACTGGACGGACTCACCGAGAACTCCTATATGGAATTATATCTATCGTCGGATAGCAGTTCTCAGGTGACACTGGTGCAGGTTAGTCTGTAGACCCGAGATCGTCATGGAGTCTTGTGTGTTCTCCCACTGTACTTTGATTACCACCCTACCACGGCTCTACTGAGTCGTGCAAACAGGTGGCCGTTGGGTACAGTCCCGAGACACACGAAGGCAATGAGCGATAGGAGGGGTTTCGTCTCTCCCGGTATTGGGAGTTGATGCTGTACTGTGCCCGACTGGTTATATCAGTAAGTCCCTGGCCAGGGCTGCTGAGAATTGCTGATAAGTGTTATCAGTAGTTTCTCAATCTGTTATAGACCATTCACCGGCACGACTTATTGAGTTATTAGGGTCGACGTTACCATCCCTAGGCTCGATATGCGGCATATCTGATGAAGAGACCGGACTTTACGGTAGTGTTGCTGGTTGGCTCGACGGGAGTTGTAGCAGGTTCGCTTGTTGTCTTCTGATCGCTCAATACCCGGGTGGCCGTTACGTTTAGCTGACCGCTTGCGGCTTTGGGGTACCTGATATGATCATCACCCTCTGCCGGCGTATTGACGAGTCTTAGAGTCCCACAAAGGAGTTACTCAGTCCAGGCGAAACGTTGTGGTGCGCGTATGCGATATGCGCATGCACCCGATTAAAATGTGCGTATATGATACCGAACATTGATCGGGTGGCCTGCTTTTGGTGGGGTCATATGAGATATGACCGGATTGATAAATCAAGTATTGATTTATCATCTAACCATTAGTTTTCTCACTTGAAACCTTTCTAGAAGATGATGGATGTATGCATGCATGCATGTGTTTCTTTCTTTCATTCTAGTTTCATGCACATGTAGATGTGCATACATGCATACATACATACACCCATCTATCATGGTTGTTAGCACATGGAAATGGTGGCAATATAAGACTCACACCATGGATTAAGTAATGGTTTTTTATTTGATTTTGTATTTAAAACAAAATTGAAAAGAAAAGGATAATCTTTACTAGCTTCTACATTCTTCTTCTAACCTAACCAAGCTCACCAACTTCTAACCTTGGGTTATCTTTCTCTTTATCATTTAAAACTCAAGTTAAATTATGTCTCCATCACTTAACCATGGTTGGTCATGAGAAGAAATAAAATATATATATAGATATATTTCATTTCTTTTCTAGGTTATCATATTAACCCTTGTTAAATGAAAGCCTCCATCTTCATCCTCCTTCTTCCTTTTGCTCTCTAGTTTTTTCTAGTGAGTAATACACACTTAAAGAAAGGTTTTTGAAGTGAGATTCTAAACCACAACATCATTCTATGCAAGTTTAGCCAACTTGTTTAGAGTGTTCTCTTCAGTTTTACGAAGTTGCGAGCTTGGACGGGGAACTTCGGGTGGATCGTCGTAGACGCAAGAGGACTTCAAGAGGACCTCCATTCAACACCCTAGAGACCAAGGAGTCCAGCGAAAGGGAGCTACAAAGGTTGTAGTCTCGAAACCCTAGTTTTGTTCGCTTTATATTACGAAACCCTAATTTTCTAGGATCGATTCCTTTGCATGCTTGTTTAGCACCATCAAAATTAAAACTTTAAGGCATGTGATGCTTCAAAACTCTTCATAGGGTGCTAGACAAACCTAACATTGGTATCAGAGCCGACCTAGAACATTAGGCGACACTTTTACGAAGTAAAAATCCCGATCGGACAAAAATACGATGCTTTTGGACCCTCTCTGGACAAATTTTAAAATTTGATGTTTTTCAGAATTAAAAATACTTAAAAAAATACAGCAGGAAATTCTAAGAATAACAGTGAAATGCGATGACCTGAACAGTGTAAACCGCCGCGGAACCGCCGCATTTCCTGGCTTAGGCCGCGGTTCCGCGGCCGTACGGAGGCATCATTGCATGAATTTTACACTGTTATTCTTAGGTTTTCTTGTACAGTGTTTTAGGTATGTTTAATCTGAATATTGTACTGTATATTCTGGAGATGGCTTTCGATGCGCAGATTTGATCGGTATTTGCATTTCGTAGCTTTTCCGGGTAAATTAGAAAGTATTGAAGTGTTTGAACGAGTATCATTTGCTCACTATTCACGGGGTTTAAATATTTTGGAGATATGTGCAAGTTTTTTTGTGGTGGTCCCTCTAGAAGACGACAAACCTTAACTCGATTATGTGACCGTCTTGAACTGCCCTTTGAACCTTAGGGTTTGGGGCAGTACGGCGTGCCACATGTGAGGCGTTGGCTTGACCCTTCTACGGCTGGACCGCTACTACTGTGTCACACTCCAGGTGTTTGAACTCTGCTCAAGTGTTGGGCTTTAGTGAATCCTGGGTATTTGATCGTTCGTTCGAAAACTTCAATACTGTCTGTTTATCTGGAATGTGATGCAATGTGTGGAATTCATATTATTAGACATGAAATACGGAATATGTGATATTTCGCATTTGTGATGTCTAAAGCGAATGTGGATTCCAGATATTGCAGTTTTACACTTTCTTTTCTGTGACCGTAAGTGTAGTATGTACGATATCACCGGTTTCGTTGCTATACATCAACGACAATTGGGGTATGCATACTTACTTACGTTGATGATATGAGTTATTATGTGTTGCTGAGATATGATGTGCAGGATTGTCGCGATTGAATAGCCGGGGGGTTTTTATGTGAGATGAGAGTTTTATATTTTCATTCATGTAAATTCTAATGTAATGTAATATTCTTTTATTTGGGGCACTTCCGGGTTGAGGTTATGTTACCAGTGTTGTATATTATTTACTTTTCCGCATTAGGATGGACCCAAGGAGGGGAGCACAGGTGACCGGGTTCTGGGGTTCAGTGGGAGGCCATCTCAAGGAGTCGAGACCGGGTCTCCTAAACTCCAGAATTGGCAGGGTCACTTGCCGCTCTCGTAGGGGTCCAGGGTGTGGGCTTGGCTATTCATCGCGACTGTGGAATCCGTATTTTCTATTCTGGCTAAATACTAAATACGGACGTCCTAGTATATCCCACGTTATATCTATATTTCTGATGCCTGTGTTCTGTGATATCTGAGATGAATGACATATTATATATATGATATATAGTAGACGTTGCTTATGTTTTACACCCGCGCTAGTCCCGTCCCGGTATGCCGTTAGTTAAGTAACCTAACGGTGCATAACGGAACATTGCGGCGAATGCGGATGGCATAAGCGTACGTGTTATTTTCGTTTCTTTTCTGTGATTGGCTTAAGGACTTAAATGATGGTATTACATTAATGTGATTAATGTAAAGAAAATAAACCTAAAAAGATGTTGTAGAATCGGATTTGAAAAACCACTCGGCTTTTTATGAAAAAGCTATATTTCAAAACTGCGGAGCTTAAGCCACTCCTTTTGAAAACCATTTGATTCTACAACGATATCAAGTTCAAAGCGTTAAAGATTTTCTTAAAAATCATCCGCAACCCTCCGTCATTTTAGGAAGTAGAGTACTTAGTATTCGTGCTACGTTTGTTGACTATAGTTAAGGCGTAGTGTACGGTAGCTAAGTGATGTCTTCCTACATTGCATATGATGCAGATAAATTAGGACATTCTTATGACTTTGTTGACCTTAGTTAAGGGTCATATGAGTGGGTCTAATTAATCAAGAAATGATGGGTAGAACTTTACTGGTGCTTATGATTTGTTGACCTTAGTTAAGGTCATAAGTGCCAGGGGTAAAAACCACATCGGGAATTTCAATAGTTGAAATTTGCAATGAGATTGCATACCTTCCATGTGATGGTTGGATCTCGATCCCACTGTGGGCAATAGTTGCTCCTAGGAGAGTTTTACAATTTACAATTAGCTAACTCATTAGGTGTCTAGAAAGGTGTTAACGGGGCTCCGCCTGTGGGAAAACGAGGTTTACTCTAATTAGGTCCGTGCGAAAGCACGGGGAACCTCCCTCAAGTACCGACACTGGCCTGGCTGAACGGTTAGCGAAGTTGTAGACTGTAATTAATCCTGACTAGTTTTTTCTTTTTAAGGTTTGAAAGAAAGACTCGATAAAAGCAGTGGGAAATATCGATTAGACAAGATAATAACCAATCTGATCTATGCAAGAGCTTTCGCTGAGTGTATTCTTTTCTCTCTCTTAATGGCAGATACCCATGACTGGACTCAAGCTTTTACTAGATAAAAACAAACTGAATGGGACCAACTATAAAGACTGGCTGAGGAATCTGAAAATCGCCTTGACTTATGATAAAGTATCATATGTCCTCACGGCTTCAGCCCCGCCCGTCCCTGGTTCAAAATCCTCAGTTGCGGACATTGAAGTCCGCAAGACATGGGACGCTGACTGTGCCACGGCCACATGCCTCGCGCTTGCATCGATGGATAACACACATCAAAAGCAGCACGAGGACATGGACATTCACGGTATATTGCTCCATACAAAGGAGTTGTATGGGGAGCAATCCCGCGTATTACGATACGAAGCATCAAAGAAATTGTTTCAGATGCGAATGGCCCCTGGCACACCAGTAGGAGACCATGTTCTGAAGATGATAGCTCTTATAGAAGAGCTTGAGGACCTTGGATGGACAATGGACAATGAACAATATATAGATATTATTCTGCAGTCCCTCCCCTCCACCTTTGCTCAGTTCATAGTGAACTTCAACATGCATGGCATGGAGAAGGACCTCCCTGAACTCCTTAATATGTTAAGGAGTGCAGAGAGCACTATGAAGTTAGCAAAAACTCCCGTTATGACTATTGGACAGTCTTCCTCTTCTCGCCCGTAAGCCAAGGCCAAGGGAAAGAAAAAGAAGAAACCCACTAATCCTAAGGGCGGAGTTAAAAAGGTGAAGGGAAAGGGAAAGTCCAAGGCTGGAGACTCGGGGAAGGGCGAATGTTTTCACTGCCACAAGACAGGACATTGGAAGCGCAATTGCACGGAGTACTTAAGTCTCAAGAAGAAGCATGGTGATGCTTCTGCTTCAGGTGCGTTTGTGACTGATAACTGTTTTTCTATAAACTCTGCTTCCTGGGTATTGGATACCAGTTCAGGTTCTCACATTTGCAATTCTAAGCAGGGGCTGAGAAATAGCAAGGTTTTGAGGACAGGTGACCAGACTCTCCACGTTGGAAATGGTTCCAATGTACATACAGTCGCAGTGGGAGAGTATCACTTGGGGTTGCCATCTGGATGTATTTTGGTTTTAAATCCATGTTATTTTGTACCAAGTATGCTATGTAAATAATACCCATTTCTTTGTTGGACAATGAAGGGTATAATTTTGTATTGCAGAACAATGTTATGAACATTAACCTGAATCAAATGTTGGTTGGGTATGGTACGCTTAACAACGGAATATATGTCCTAAATCAACACACAGTTTTCAGTATACAACACACTAATAAAAGAAAACTTTCAGAGTTAAATGAACCTTTTCTTTTGCACTGTAGACTTGGTCATATTAACGAAACAAGACTAAACAAGTTACACAAAGATGGATATTTAAATTCTTTTGAATATAAATCTTATGCGACTTGCCAGTCTTGTATCAAGGGTAAAATGACCAAAACTCCGTTTACCGGACACGGAGAAAGAGCTACTCAGCTCCTGGGCCTCATACATAGTGATGTATGTGGGCCTATATCTACACAGGCTAGAGGTGGTTTTTCATACTTCATTACATTCACTGATGATTTCTCAAGATTCGGTCATGTACTTTTATTAAAACACAAGTCCGAAGCTTTTGAGAAATTCATTGAATATAAACAAGAAGTAGAAAAACAAACCGGCTTGAGTATCATGATGCTTCGATCAGATCGAGGTGGTGAGTATCTCAGTACAGAATTTGCAAACTTCTTGAAAGAGAATGGGTTTCTCTCTCAGCTCACTCCTCCTTACACACCACAGCACAACGGTGTGTCAGAACGAAGGAATAGGACCCTATTAGATATGGTCCGGTCCATGATGAGTGACGCTGAGTTGCCCGTCTCGTTTTGGGGGCATGCATTGGAGACTGCAGCGTTTCTACTAAATAGGGTTCCAACCAAAGCCGTGTCTACCACACCATATAAGATATGGCATGGGAAGAGACCATCTCTTAAGAGAATTAAGATTTAGGGTTGCCCGGCCTATCTTAAAAAGCAGAATCCGGACAAACTCGAGACACGGTCAGTCTTATGTAACTTTGTGGGATATCCAAAGAATTCTTATGGATATCTATTCTACCACAAAGAGGAACAAAAAGTGTTTGTTTCTCAGTATGCCACATTCTTGGAAAAAGAGTTTTTCACAGATAAAGATAATGGCGAGGTGGTAGATCTAGAAGAGGTTCTAGAGACACAAACTACAAATGACGATTCGGTTGAACCAGCTGTTGCAACAGAAACTGAAGAACCTCGGCCACTCCGTAGGTCTGGTAGGACTTCTCGCCCACCGGAGAGGTACTATGGTTTCCTCATTAATGGTAACGGAGAAGATTGCATCATGGATGATGATGATCCTACCAGTTTTCAGCAAGCTATCACGAGTAAAGACTCTGTGAGGTGGCTGGATGCCATGAGATCCGAAATGGAGTCTATGTACACCAACAAAGTGTGGACTTTGGACGTTGTACCTCCTGGGGTGAAACCTGTGGGGTGCAAATGGATCTTTAAAAGAAAGATTGGTGTAGATGGGCAGGTGGAGACCTATAAAGCAAGACTTGTGGCGAAGGGTTTTCGTCAAAGACCAGGTTTGGACTATGAAGAGACATTTTCTCCCATAGCCATGCTTAAATCCATTCGGATCCTACTTGCTATTGCTGCTCACTACGACTATGAAATCTGGCAGATGGACGTTAAAACCGCATTTCTGAATGGAAATTTAGAAGAATGCGTTTATATGGATCAGCCAGAGGGTTTCATTGACAGTGGGAGCAGCGGGAAAGCATGTAAATTGCTTAAATCCATATATGGGTTAAAGCAGGCATCACGGAGTTGGAACATCTATTTCGATGATGTCATCAAAGAGTTTGATTTCATCAAAAATCCAGATGAACCTTGTGTTTATAAGAAGGCTGTAGGGAGAGCTGTCACATTCCTCGTATTGTACGTGGACGACATTCTTCTGATAGGAAATGATATTCCTATGCTACAGTCGGTCAAATCCTTCTTATCACTGAGGTTCTCCATGAAGGACCTGGGTGATGCCACATACATTCTGGGCATAAGGATCTATAGGGATAGATCCAAAAGGTTATTGGGATTGTCCCAAACCAGGTACATTGACACCATCCTAAAAAGGTTTAGTATGGAAGACTCCAAGCGGGGTACCTTACCTGCTTGCCATGGGGTCACTCTCTCCAAGGATTCTTGCCCAAAGACCGATGAAGAGAGAGCTCGCATGAGTATTATACCCTATGCTTCGGCAGTAGGATCTATAATGTATGCGATGTTATGTACACGCCCAGATGTAGCTTATGCACTTAGTGTTGTAAGCAGGTATCAATCCAACCCAGGGGAGAATCACTGGACAGCTGTGAAGAACATTCTTAAGTACTTGCGAAGGACTAAAGAATTGTTCTTGATGTATGGTAATGGAGATCTCCAAATGGAGGCCTTTACCGATTCGAGCTTCCAGAGCGATAAGGACGACAGCAAATCTATCTCTGGGTTTGTATTTACCCTCAATGGAGGGTCGGTGAGTTGGAAGAGTTCAAAACAAGATACCGTTGCAGACTCTACGATGGAAGCTGAGTACATTGCTGCAAATGATGCCGCCAAGGAAGCCGTCTGGATGAAGAAGTTCGTCTCGGAGCTAGGAGTAGCTCTAACCATTATTGATCCAATACCTTTGTATTGTAACAATAATGGGGCTATGGCATTAGCCAAGGAGCCCAGATCCCATCAGCGGTCCAGACACATCCTGAGGCGTTTTCATTTGATCCGGGAGATTGTAGATCGCTGCGAGATCGAGATTAGGAGGGTAGACACAAAGAATAACGCCGCGGATCCATTCACCAAGGCCCTCCCTCAGCCGCGGCTTGAGCGACTTTTTGAGATGTTGGGTATGAGATACGCCAATAACTGGCCTTAGTACAAGTGGGAGATTGTTGGATATATGTATGCCCTAGAGGCCATTATGTGATAGTGGATGTATCTATACATGTATATATATTCAGTATGCATTCTTGCTCGACATGATAGTATGCTATCTGGTTCTTCTTTATCTGACATGTTGATTTGATCATGCTTATTATTCACTCATACATGCTGATAAAGCCCTGAGGATATTGGCTTGACTGCTCTGATTATGATGGAGATCATACTAGTGGGACATCTGTAGTCTATAAGCATATCCTGGAAAGTCCCTAGTCGTAGGTATATCGAGACGGGGCATTGATATACCAGAGTAGACTAGCGTATATGATACTAGACCCATATGATGGACGATGGATGTTCCCACATTCATCGATGTTTGACATCAAGATCATATACGGGTGCTCAGGGCTGACTGGGTACACTGGACGGACTCACCGAGAACACCTATATGGAATTATATCTATCGTCGGATAGTAGTTCTCAGGTGACACTGGTGCAGGTTAGTCTGTAGACCCGAGATCGTCATGGAGTCTTGTGTGTTCTCCCACTGTACTTTGATTACCACCCTACCACGGCTCTACTGAGTCGTGCAAACAGGTGGCCGTTGGGTACAGTCCCGAGACACATGAAGGCAATGAGCGATAGGAGAGGTTTCGTCTCTCCCGGTATTAGGAGTTGATGCTGTACTGTGCCCGACTGGTTATATCAGTAAGTCCCTGGCCAGGGCTGCTGAGAATTGCTGATAAGTGTTATCAGTAGTTTCTCAATCTGTTATAGACCATTCACCGGCACGACTTATTGAGTTATTAGGGTCGACGTTACTATCCTTAGGCTCGATATGCGGCATATCTGACGAAGAGACCGGACTGTACAGTAGTGTTGCCGGTTGGCTCGACGGGAGTTGTAGCAGGTTCGCTTGTTCTCTTCTGATCGCTCAATACCCGGGTGGCCGTTACGTTTAGCTGACCGCTTGCGTCTTGGGGGTACCTGATATGATCATCACCCTCTGCCGACGTATTGACGAGTCTTAGAGTCCCACAAAGGAGTTACCCAGTCCAGGAGAAATGTTGTGGTGCGCGTATGCGATATGCGCATGCACCCGATTAAAATGTGCGTATATGATACCGAACATTGATCGGGTGGCCTGCTTTTGGTGGGGTCATATGAGATATGACCGGATTGATAAATCAAGTGTTGATTTATCATCTAACCATTAGTTTTCTCACTTGAAACCTTTCTAGAAAATGATGGATGTATGCATGCATGCATGTGTTTCTTTCTTTCATTCTAGTTTCATGCACATGTAGATGTGTATACATGCATACATACATACACCCATCTATCATGGTTGTTAGCACATGGAAATGGTGGCAATATAAGACTCACACCATGGATTAAGTAATGGTTTTTTATTTGATTTTGTATTTAAAACAAAATTGAAAAGAAAAGGATAATCTTTACTAGCTTTTACATTCTTCTTCTAACCTAACCAAGCTCACCTACTTCTATCCTTGGGTTATCCTTCTCTTTATCATTTAAAAATCAAGTTAAATTATGTCTCCATCACTTAACCATGGTTGGTCATTAGAAGAAATAAAATATATATATAGATATATTTCATTTCTTTTCTAGGTTATCATATTAACCCTTGTTAAAAGAAAGCCTCCATCTTCATCCTCCTTTTTCCTTTTGCTCTCTAGTTTTTTCTAGTGAGTAATACACACTTAAAGAAAGGTTTTTGAAGTGAGATTCTAAACCACAACATCATTCTATGCAAGTTTAGCCAACTTGTTTAGAGTGTTCTCTTCGGTTTTACGAAGTTGCGAGCTTGGACGGGGAACTTCGGGTGGATCGTCGTAGACGCAAGAGGACTTCAAGAGGACCTCCATTCAACACCCTAGAGACCAAGGAGTCCAGCGAAAGGGAGCTACAAAGGTTGTAGTCTCGAAACCCTAGTTTTGTTCGCTTTATATTACGAAACCCTAATTTTCTAGGATCGATTCCTTTGCATGCTTGTTTAGCACCATCAAAATTAAAACTTTAAGGCATGTGATGCTTCAAAACTCTTCATAGGGTGCTAGACAAACCTAACACCAACGATGCTGCCAAATAGGCTGTCTGGATCAAGAAGTTCATTACTGAACTTGGAGTGGTTCCATCCATTGAGCATCCAATACCTTTGTATTGCGATAACAATGGAGCGGTGGCTTTGGCCAAGGAACCCAGGTCCCAGCAGCGATCCAGGAATATTCTGAGGCGGTATCACCTGATCCGGGAGATAGTTGATCACCGGGAGATCGAGGTCAGGAGGGTTAATACGAAGAACAACACTGCGGATCCACTCACGAAGGCCATTCCCCAGATACAGTTTGAGAGACTCTTCAGGATGCTTGGTATGCAATACTACAGCAGCTGGCCCTAGTGCAAGTGGGAGATTGTTAGTTGTATGTATGTCCTAGAGGCCAGTATTGTACAGATGATGTATATTATATTGGATGCTTGGACATATATAGAGAGGACTTTCTTGCTCGATATGATAGTATGCTATCTGGTTGCACTTTACTTTAATATGTATACTTGTCTCTTTATACTGTTTTATGGTTACATGTTGGTAAAGCCCTTAGGATGTGTACTTGACTACCTGGACTATGATGCGGATCATACTAGTGGGGACATGGTAGTCCATAAGTACATCCTTCAAGGTCCCTAGTCGTGGGTGTATCGAGACGGGGCATCGACATAGCAGTGTAGACTAGCTATACGTTTTTCGACCCATGAGATGGGCGAAGGATGATCCCATATCCATTGGTGTTTGACATCAGAGATGGTATACGGGTGCTCAGTGGAGACTGGGTACACTGGACGGACTCGCCGAGAACTCCCAGATGGTATTATACCTCACGTCAGATGGCAGTTCTCTGGTTACACTTGTGCAGGTTAGTCTGTAGACCCGAGATCGTCATAGAGTCTTGTGTGATTCCCACTGTGCTTTGATTTCCACCTTACCACGTCTATGAGGGCGTGCAAAACGGTGGTTTTTTGGTACAGTCCCGAGTCACATGGAGACAATGAGCGATAGGAGTGGTTTCGTCTCTCCCGGTATTGGGGGTTGATGTTGCGTTGTGCTCGATTGGCCGTAACAGGGAAGTCCCTGGCCAGGGCTGATTTAGAGATATACTGGTAAGTGTTATCAGTAGTTTCTCGACCCATTATGAGCCTCATATTGGCACGACTTATCGGTTATTAGGGTCTGACGTTTACCACCCCTAGACTTGATATGCGACATATCAGACGAGGAGACCGGACTGTACGGGAAGTGTTACCGGCAGGTTTTTACAGGAGTTGGAGCGGGCTTGCTTGCTGATCTTCTGATCGCTCAATACTCGGGTAGCCGTTACGTCCAGCTAATACCGCTGACGGCTTGTGGGTTCTTGATGTGATCATCACTTAGTGCCGGCGTATTGACGAGTCTTTAGAGTCCTATACAGAGGTTTTACTGGCTCAGGCAAAACGAAATAGCAGCGCATATGTGATATGTGCGAGATCGAGAATAATGCGTGTATGTGATACCGTATTCTATTTTCGCGACATTACGTATCAGTCGGTTATATATGATATAATCGGGTTATCGAATCAAGTGTTGATTCGATAAGTCGATACAATGGATGTTAGCCGGTTATATGAGATATGACCGGATTATTAAGTCAAGTGTTGATTTAATAACTAAGTGTATAATTGTATATTAGATATACTAATTTACATTTACTAACACTTGTTCACTTTAGGGTTTTTCTCACATGAGCACAATTTTAATGTATATATGAGATATATTAAAATGAGTTTTTCTTATTGTATCATGGTTGATGATACACATGACATGGGTGTACAAGCCATACACCATTCTATTTTTATGGTGGGTTATAATTATTTAAGGTAATTACAAAATTGGTCGAATTTTGGAAAGAGCATGAAGCTTGTAGAAGCTTGCTTTGCTTTGACAAAGTACACTACCTTTGTCCTCACCTTAGATTTTTTATTAACCTAACCATTTAGATTAGCCATGGTTATGGCTCTACAAGAGTTAGTATACTCACTCACTCACCATGATTAGCCTTCTTACTTGATCATTATCCTCATCTCTATCTTTTCTTCTTTTTCTTCTTCATTGTGAAAAAGAAAAAGGTTGCTAGGGTTTGATCCAAAGTGAGATAGATTGTGAGAAATAAAATTCTAAAGAGAACCCACTTCCTATTTCTCCATCCTCTACTAGACTAGCACTTTTGTGTAGGGTGTTTTCTTCACTAATTCTCAAGTTAGTGAAGTAGAAGCTTGAGTTGGCATCCCCTCGACGTAGATCATCTTCGGCCTCGAAGACTTCAAGCGAGGACGCGTCTTTTGCCTCGAGAAGCCATGCAAGGGTCCGGGAGAACTACGATCGCAGCGAAGGGACTTCAATAAGGAGCTAAAGAACTGAAGGACCGATCGACAAAGGTTGTATTTCGTATTCACTTAGTCGTAAACGTAGTTTACTTGCATATGAAACCCTAATTTTCTAGCAACGATCTTGTTTAGGGTTATTCGGCACGGCTAAAATTTTAAACGGACATGTTTGGTGCTTCCTTAAACCTTATTAGAGTGCCTAGTAACCCTACACCAGGTAGATGCCGATAAGAATACGGATGAGGAGAAACCCATATGAACTCCTACTGAGCCTGAATGTGACAGTCTCTGTACAGTCCGGTCTGTTCGTCTGAGAATATCGCATGGCGGGCCTAGGGGGCGGTAAACATCAGTCCCCTAATAGTGGTACAAGTCGTGTCGGAGTGTAGCCCAGAACACCCTGAGATAGCATTGGAAACCTACCAGTGTATCTCGCTTGCCCTGGCCAGGGACGACTGTGTGTAATGGCTCTCGTTGACACAGCACGATATCAACTCCCAATACCGGGAGAGACGAATCCTATCTAACCATCACTGCCTCCAAGTTCTTCGGGACTGCACCCAACTACTACCTGTTTGCACGACTCCTTTGAGCCGTGGTAGGGTAGTAATCAAAGTACAGTGGGAACACACTCGAGGCGAAGTGACAGTGTCAAGTCAGCGGACTAAGCTGTACTCATGTCACTTGGGAAGTGACAACTGACGATAGATATAGAACCAACCAATCAGTTCCCGACGAGTCCTGTCCAGTGTACTCATAACCTAACGAGCACCCGCATACTATCTCATGTACGACGTACTGACGGCTGTGGGACAGACCGTCTCCCCTGCTGGGATGAGAAGCGCATACGCTAGTCTACTCCGGAGTGTCGATGCCTTGTCTCGACAGTCCTACGACTAGGGACCTGCATAATGATGTGCTTGTGGATTACCCAGCCCCCACGAGCGTGACTGCCATCACAACGCTGGTAATCATGCAAAGATCCTAAGGGCTCCACTAATGTGTATAGGCAATATGTTAAAAGAAACACATGCACACACATTGAAGTAGAAACAAACCAAGTACCATACTACTATTTTGAGCAAGATTGTCTATACATTGGTCAATATCCCAAGCTTCCATTAAGTAATATACAAACTAGTATGATACAGTAATGGCCTCTAGGGCATATACACTAACAATCTCCCACTTGCACTAAGGCCATGTACTGGCGTATCGAAGACCTATCATCTCGATCAGCCGCTCGAATTGAGTCTAGGGAAAGGCCTTGGTGAGTGGATCTGCAGTGTAATCTTCTGAAGCAACCCTCCGAACCTCGATCTCCTGGCGATCCACGATCTCCCTGATCAGGTGATACCGCCTCAAGATGTGTCTGGATTTCTGATGGGACCTGGGTTCCTTCGCTAAACCTATAGCCCCGTTGTTGTCGCAATACAGAGGTATTGGATCAACAATGGACGGAACCACCTAAAGTTCTTTCAAGAACTTCCTCATCCAGACGGCTCCTTTTGCGGCATCAGCAGCAGCGATGTATTCCGCTTCCATCGTCGACTCAGCAACGGTTTCCTGTTTGGAACTCTTCCAACACACCGCCCCTCCATTGAGGGTAAAGGCAAAACCCGACATGGACTTGGAATCATCCTTGTCACTCTGGAAGCTGGAATCATTAAAGGCCTCGATCTGGAGGTCTTTTCTGCCATACACCAAGAACATCTCCTTAGTCCTTGTCAGGTACTTGAGAATGTTCTTTACCGCTATCCAGTGTTTCTCCCCAGGGTTTGACTGATACCGGCTTACCACACTCAGTGCATAAGCTACATTTGGTCTGGTACACAACATCGCATACATTATAGAGCCTACCGCAGAAGCGTAGGGTATAATAGACATACGATCCCTTTCCAAATCAGTCTTGGGAGACATCTCTTTGGAGAGGGTGATCCCGTGACAAGCCGGTAGATTACCGCGCTTGGAATCTTCCATACTGAATCTTTTCAGTATGGTGTCGATGTACCTGGACTGTGAAAGTCCCAACATCCTCTTGGATCTATCACGATGGATCTGGATCCCCGGAATGTAAGTGGCATCACCCAGGTCTTTCATGGAGAACCTGTGTGACAAGAACCCCTTGACAGATTGTAGCATAAGAATGTCATTTCCTATCAAAAGAATGCCATCCACGTATAATACGAGAAATACGACGGTTCTTGCTACAAATCTACTATAGATGCATGGTTCATCTGGATTTTTGATAAAGCCAAATTCTTTGACTGTCTCATCAAAGCAGATGTTCCAACTCCGCGATGCTTGCTTTAGTCCATAGATGGAATTAAGAAACTTGCACACCTTTCCGCTGCTCCCACTCTAAATGAAACCCTCTGACCGGTCCATATAGACACACTCCTCTAAATTTCCATTTAGAAAAGCGGTCTTTACGTCCATCTGCCAAATTTCATAATCGTGGAAGGCAGCAATAGCAAGAAGGATCCGAATGGATTTCAGCATAGCCACTGGAGAAAAGGTTTCGTCATAGTCCAAACCAGGTCTTTGACGAAAACCATTTGCAACAAGTCTAGCCTTATAGGTCTCAACCTGTCCATCTACACCAATCTTCTTCTTGAAGATCCACTTGCATCCTACGGATTTTACCCCATCTGGAGCAATGTCCAAAGTCCATACTTTGTTGGTGTACATGGACTCCATTTCGGTCCGCATTGCATACAGCCATTTTACTGAGTCAACGCTCTGAATGGCCTGCTGGAAGCTAGTAGGCTCATCACTATCAATGATGCAATCCTCTCTATCCCCGTCTATGAGAAAACCGTAGTATCTCTCGGGCGGATGAGACTGCCTACTACTCCTGCGGAGTGGCGTAGGAATGTCATGTTCTTTCGAACCCTCTGGTTCTACTAAGCTTTCAGAAATAGCTCATGGTTCTGGAATTTCTTCCAGTTCTACTGCGCTCCCACTTATCTGATTTTCCAAAAACTCAGTTTCCAAGAAGCAGGCATGACGAGAAACAAAAACCTTTTGTTCCTCTTCTGAATAGAAGAAATATCCCTTGGAGTTCTTTGGATATCCCAAAAACTTGCACTGTACTGAGCGTGCCACGAGTTTGTCCGCATGCTGCTTTTTGACAAAAGCTGGACATCCCCTTGTCTTAATGTGCTTAAGATAGGGTTTCTTCCCACACCACATCTGATATGGTGTGGTAGGCACAGTCTTAGTTGGAACTCGGTTCAAAAGATATGCAGCTGATTCTAGTGCATATCCCCAGAATGATCGCGGTAACTAAGCGCTACTCATCATGGACCGTACCATATCCAATAGGGTTCAGTTCCGTCTCTCCGATACACCGTTATGTTGCGGAGTAAGCTGAGAGAGAATACCGTTCTCTTTTAGGTAGTCCAGGAACTCGGCACACAAGTATTCACCAGCTCGATCAGATCTCAGTGTCTTGATACTTTTGCCGGTTTGTTTTTCTACTTCATTCTTATATTCCTGGAATTTTCCAAAGGCTTCGGATTTATGTTTCATTAAGAAGACATATCCGTACCTTGAAAAGTCATCCGTAAAAGTAATGAAGTAAGAATAACCGCTTCGCGCATGCATAGACATTGGACCGCACACGTCGTTGTGTACGAGTCCCAAGAGCTTACTCGCTTTTACTCCGTGTTTAGTGAACGGAGTCTTCGTCATCTTTCCTTTGAGACAAGATTGACAAGTTGCATATGATTGATATTCGAACGGATCCAAATATCCTTCTGTATGTAACTTCGTCAACCTTCTCTCATTGATGTGACCCCGTCTACAATGCCATAAGAAAGCCTGATTTGTTTCCGGAGACTTTCTTTTGTGTGTATTCTGGACATTGAAAATCTGTGGTTGGTTTAATACGTATATACCATTGCTTAATGTACCTGACCCAACCAAAACTTGATTAAGGTGAATGTTTACAACATTGCTTACAAATGCAAATTCATAACCTTCTTTAGATAATAAAGATACAGATATGATATTACAGGTTGCATTGGGTACAAAATAACAATCACGCAAAACCAAAACATGTCCATCTGACATTCCCAGGTGATAGTCCCTTACGGACTCAGCATCCATACTAGCTCCGTTTGCAACTCTGAGGGTCATATCACCTGCCTTCAAAACCCTACGCTTTCTCAGTGCCTGCATGGAATTACAGATATAAGATCCTGATCCGGTATGCAATACCCAGGAAGTAGAGTTTATTGATAGACAGTTTTCAATAACATACACACCTGAAGCTGAAGCCGCAACTTGCTTCGGGTCCTGGTTTCTGGCCTTCCAAGCCCTGCAATCCTTTTTCCAGTGTCCCTTCTTATGACAATAGAAGCATTCTTCCTTTCCCACAAGCTGCCTCGCTATCTTTGTTGCCTTTTCTTTTCCCTTCGTTTCCACTTTACTAACACCGCCACTTGGTTTGGCGGGGGCTTTCTTCTTCTTTCCCTTGGCTTTCGCCTTGGACTTAGAAGAGGAAGGTCCTCCTACAAACAAAGTGGATGTTTTCCTACCTTTCTGTAGGGTGCCCTCTGCACTCCTCAGCATGTTGAGGAGTTCCGGAAGTTCAATTTCTTTTCCTTGTAAGTTGAAGTTCAGGATAAACTGGGCGTAAGTGGAAGGAAGGGACTGGAGAATCAAGTCCGTATAGAGCTCGTTCTCTAACGTGGTCCCAAGGTCCGCGAGCTCCTCAATGAAGCCAATCATCTTAAGCACGTGTTTCGCTACCGATGATCCGACAGCCAATCTCGTCGAAAACAACTTTTTCGAGACTTCGTATTTGGCGATACGGGATTGCTCTCCATACAGTTCTTTTGTATGAAGAAATATGGATTCCAGGTCCATATTCTCGTGCCTCCTCTGATGTTCATTGTCCATAGAGGCAAGCACGAGGCACTTGGCCTTCGCGCAATCGATCTCCCAGGTCTTACGGATTTCCTTATCCGCGACGCTGGAGGTGGGACCTGGGACAGGGGGAGCTTTGGTGGTAAGGAGATACCCCAGCTTGTCGTAAGTGATTGCCATTTTGACATTCCTGAGCCAATCTTTGTAGTTTGGCCCTGTCAGTAAGTTCTTATCTAGAAGTAACTTAAGTCCGGTCATGACGATTGGTCCCTGCAATTAGGAGAGAGAGAAGAAACACTCAGCATGATACTCTTGCAAGTTTAGAGTGGTTTTTAGTTTGTCTAAACAGGATGGCTCCCACTATTTCTCGAATCCCTCCTCAAACCAAAAAGGAGGAATTAGTCGGGATCAATCTCACCGTACAATACGTGCTTAACCGTTCAGCCAGGCCAGTGTCGGTACTTCGAGGGAGCTTTTCCAACGCTTTCGCGAAGTTCCTTAATTTAAGAAGCACTTTTCCCTGGGGGCGTAGCCCCGCTAACACCTTTCTAGACACCTACTAGGTTTATATCATTGATCGTTAAGTGAGAAATTTCCCGAGGAGTAGCATATACTCACAGTAGGATCGGGATCCAAATATCATCGCGTGACAAAACTGAAGGAATCCTACCGGAATCATCACTCCAAATAGTATGCAGCGCTAGCAAGTTTCAGGTTCTTTTGAAACTCCCGATGTGGATTTTTGCCCCATGCTCTTATGACCTTGACTTTGGCAAACAAATCATAAGTCACATGTCAAGTTCTACCCATCATTCTCCAGGTTAATTTGAACCCACCCGTACCTACCCTTGACTTTGGCCAACAAGGCAGTACGACTGTCCCAAACCAACGCATCTATCTATGCTGCACATGAATACCCAATAGCTACCAATCACCATGCCTTGACTTTGGCCAACAAACATAGCATGAATACTATTGACTATCCATGTGAAATGACGGAGGGCTACGAATGGTTTTGGCAAAACCGTGAACATAGTGAACTAGAAATAATCGATGGAACGAGATAGCTTTTAAAAGGAGTGGCTTAAGCTCCGCGTTTAAAAGTTAGTTTTTGAAAAGAAACCGAGTGGTTTTTGAAATTGTTCCAACGAATTTACTTTGGTTTATTTTCTTACATTAATTTTAATGCGTCCCATCATTTAATCCTACCATTGCAGAAAACAACGAAAATATGATGTACGCTTATGCCATCCGCATTCGCCACGGGGCCCCGTCATTACCCGTTAGGTTACTTAACTAACGACAGAGCGGGGGCTGAACTAGCGCGGATGCAAAACATAAGCAACGCCTAAATAGATATCATATATAGATATATACATTCGTCAGATGCAATGATAGCCATTCCATATCACAGATGAACACATTGGATATACTAGGAACCCGCATTCCGTACGAGCCTGTAACGAAAAGCGGATTACACGGTCACGGTGAATAGCCAATACCCCACCCTAGACCCCTACGGGTGCGGCAAACTACCCGCTAAGTACCCGAAGCGAAGCAACCTCCCTCAACGAAGTGAGTAGGCCACTCGGCACTTTGAGGTACCCGGTAGTTTGTGCACCCCCTCCATGGGTCTATCCTAGGAGCAAAAACAGTAAAAGAAATTATACAATGATGGCTACAACCTCATCCCGGTTGTGCGGCCAAATAAATAATATTACATCAATTACAAATTACATGAATTGAAAGATAAAGAAAAACTCTCATCTCACAACCCCCCCGGCTATTCATCCGCGACAATCCAATGAATTCATATACACATACCATCAACATTACAGATCACAGATATGTATAACCCCCACTAATCGACGTATAGCGATTAGCTGACGTTCAATACATATATCACATCACAGATATATACCCATTAGCTTAAGTCTTTAGAAGTTTGATCAAAATACGGATTTTTAAGCCCCAAAAACAAATTTTTCTTTCTGGAAAATCTGGGCAGAAAAATCATATTGTAAAAATCCCAAACCAACCTCAGAAACACACTGCAAGAAAATTGTGCCGCGGTCGAGTCAACTCGGCCGCGGATCCACAGCGGGAGCATGCTCCTGCCGCGGTTCCATGGCGCTTTGACCGAGTCGGTGGAGCAATTTTCTTGTATGGGTTTTAAAAAGCCTGAGCCGATTTTTAGTGTAAGATTTATTAATTTTTGAACAGAAAACAGAATCGGCAGAAACTTGATATTTCGGGCGTGTTTCGCGACTTTTTCTCCGATCGAACTTCTAGTTACTTTGCTAACATGTTAGATTGTGTTTAACTAGGCTCTGATACCACTGTAAGTCCACGTTACCCGTCCCCGGTTCTTTGGGGTTGCGGAAATGGTGAAAAACGATTTTTCTTTTGGGGTAACATGGACTCAAAATACGGATTTTTGTTAAACAACTATCTAACAACCTAACTAGGAGTTTTACCTACTCGGTTAGGCGGTTATACCTTAACTTGAACTCCTTCTCTTCGACTCCTTGTGGTGGTCGGATGGTTCTCTCCTCGTCATCTCCTTGTGCCGAAGATGGATCCACCTGAAAGCTTCTACCTTTGGCTCCAACGTCAATCTTAAAGAAACTAGAACACTTGGCTTGCTAGACCTTGTGTACTAGGATGAGTAGAGATGTGTAATGGGTTTTGATCTCTATGGTTCTTGCTTCTCAACACATGAGACAATAGAACCATGAACTAGAGAGAAAACAAGAGGAAGAGGGAGAGCTTGAGCATGAGAGAGAAAGGAAATGAAAGAATGAGCAAGACTTTTCTCACCTTTGCTCTCATAATCTAAAATCATCTTAACACATAATAAAAATTGAGTATTATGTGATGGTTGTTATCATATCAAATGGCAATATCATTTCATGTATTAAATGCAATGTGTGAACAAATAAGCAAGCAAAGGTCAATGCCATGAAATGATAGCCATTGTCATGATGGTGGTCAACAAGTCCAACCTAGTCAACCGGTCAACAAGTCAACAAAATCAACCTTTCAACCCAACCATGTCACAATAAAACTTAATTAATATTATTGTTAATCATATTTCTAATTCTCATTAGGGTTTAGCAAACGTCAACAGTCAACAACCCTAATGAGAATCCTCTGCCTCTCTCTCTGTCAACCGTGCATACACACCCGCATCCGCGTTCCGGGGAACACGAATACAAACGAGATAAAACTAATCCTAAAACGTATACTAGCATCTTGCTTAACCCAAAGCCCGCTAGTAATAACTGCCCGGACACTAAACGCGCACAAGTGCACGGATGTGACCGAACCCTGTCGCAAAACCATGCGACCTCTACTCTTTTGCCTAAAGGCGAATAGCTCTCTGTATGGGACTCTAAAGACTCGACACTACGCTGGCAGTGGGTTTAACCACAGACCGCAAGCGGCACTAGCTGTGCGTAACGTCCCCAAGGTAGATGCTGATAAGAAGACGGACGGGGTGAAACCCATCTGAACTCCTACTGAGCCTGAATGTGACAGTCTCCGTACAGTCCGGTCTGTTCGTCTGAGAATATCGCATGGCGGGCCTAAGGGGCGGTAAACGTCAGTCCCCTAATAGCGGTACAATTCGTGTCAGAGTGTGGCCCAGAACACCCTGAGATAGCACTGGAAACCTACCAATGTATCTCGCTTGCCCTGGCCAGGGACGACTGTGTGTAATGGCTCTCGTTGACACAGCGCGATATCAACTCCCAATACCGGGAAAGACGAATCCTATCTAACCGTCACTGCCTCCAAGTGCTTCGGGACTGCAACCAACTACTACCTGTTTGCATGACTCCTTTGAGCCGTGGTATGGTAGTAATCAAAGTACAGTGGGAACACACTCGAGGCGAAGTGACAGTGTCAAGTCAGCAGACTAAGGTGTACTCATGTCACCAGGGAACTGACAACTGACGATAGTTATAGTACCAACCAATCAGTTCCCGACGAGTCCTTTCCAGTGTACTCGTAACCTAACGAGCACCCGCATACTATCTCAAGTACGACGTACTGACGGCTGTGGGACAGACCATCTCCCCTGTTGGGATGAGAAGCGCATACGCTAGTCTACTCCGGAGTGTCGATGCCCTGTCTCGACAGTCCTACGACTAGGGACCTGCATAAGGATGTGCTTGTGGATTACCCAGCCCCCACGGGTGTGACTGCCATCACAACGTGGTAATCAAGCAAAGATCCTAAGGGCTCCACCAATGTGTATAGGCAATATGTAAAAAGAAACACATGTACACACATTGAAGTAGAAACAAACCAAGTAGCATACTACTATTTTGAGCAAGATTGTCTATACAATGGTGAATATCTCAAGCTTCCATTAAGTAATATACAAACTAGTATGATACAGTAATGGCCTCTAGGGCATATACACTAACATGTAATATTCAATTATTAGGGCACTTCCGGGATGAGGTTGATGTCACCATTGTATATTATTTACTTTTCCGCATTAGGAAGACCCAAGGAGGGGAGCACAAGTAACCGGGTTCTAGGGTCCAGTGGGAGGCCATCTCGAGGAGTCGAGACCGGGTCTCCTAACCCTTGAATTGGCAGTGTTGCTTTCCGCTCTCGTAGGGGTCTAGGGATATGGGTCTGGCTTTTCATCGCGACCGTGGAATTCGTGCTTTATACAGGCTCGTATTAAAACATGGACATCCTAGTATATCCAATAGTTCATATGTTATCTTCTGCTGCAATGTTCTGTTATGAGATCATATTACTGCATGAGACGAATGCTTATACTATATATATGTTGATATATAAATATTACTGCTTTCGTTTCTACTGTGATGCTTAGGAAGCATAAGCTGATGGGATATATTAATGGGATTAATAGAAAGAAAAGAAACCTAAAAGATGTTGTAGAATCAAAACTTTATGAAAAGGGTAGCTACAGTTTTTGCTTTGCACAGCGGTATATATGATATACCCTGCACCTTATTCGATGAGGAAAGAGCCGAGATCGCTTCACCGGGAGTGACCTCTTTAGCTAAACTGGCAGTTGCTATAAACTCACGGTTTAGTTTTTGACATCTTATATATAGTTCTTGCTTTGCACAGCGGTATATATGATATACGCAGCACCTTATTCGATGGGGAAAGAGCCGAGATCCCTTCACCGGGAGTGACCTCTTTAGCGAAACTGCAAAAGCCTCAAAAACACTCCTTTTTCAAAATCACTCAATTCTACAACGATATGAAGTTCATTACGCTCATGGTTTTCTGAAAAACCTGCGTAGCCCTCCGTCATTTCAGATAAGTAATATTTAGTATTCGTGCTACGGTACTTTAGCATGCGTCAAGGCGTAGTGTACGGTAGCTAATTACTACTTATCTGTAGCATGAGATGCGATTGGATTAGGGTATTCGTACGGCGTTGTTTGGCATGCGTCAAGGGTCGTACGGGTGGGTTTAATTCAATCACGAAATGTACAGGTTGAACTTGACTAGCGCACTATTGGTTGTTTGGCATGCGTCAAGGTCATAGCACGCTAGGGCTAAAACCATTATCAGGAATTTCAAGTGTTCAAATTTTCAATGAGATTGCATACCTTCTATGAGATAGATGGATCCTGATACCCACTACGAGTAAGAGTTACTCCTGGGAGAATTTTACACAGGACAATTAGCCGATTAAGTAGGTGTCTAGAAAGGTGTTTACGGGGTTATGCCTCTGGGAAGACGAGGTTTATTTTAATTAGGTCCGTGCAAAACCACGGGGAACCTCCCTTAAGTACCAACACTGATCTGGCTGAAAGATTGAGGAAATTGTAGGGTGTAATTAATCCCGGCTAATCTTACCTTTTAGGTTTTGAAGGAAGATTTGATAAAACCAGTGGGAGACATCCTGATTAGATAAGATAATAACCAATCTAATCTTGCAAGAGCATATGCTAAAGTGTTTCCTTCTCTCTCTCCAGGTAGCTACTATGTCAGGACTTAATCAAGATAATAATATGGATGTATTGACTGAACCCGCTTATTATACTGAGCAGGGGATCGTTGGTCCCGTTCTTTCTTATAAGAGTTATAAGACTGAGCAGGAAACAGGAGATGATCTGGATTCTCACGCCGCCCAAACGAAGAACAGGCATGCTGATGCATCTTCTTCGGTTGTGTTAGTTATTGAGAACTGTTTCTCAGTTCACCCTACGTCCGGGGTATTAGATACCGGATCGGGATCCCACATATGTAAATTGTTACGTAGGCAACGTAAATATAGAGAACTGGGATAGGGTGATCTTTCCGTACAAGTAGGGAATGGTGCAAATATTGCAGCCAAAGCAGTTAGCGAATATCACCTTGTATTACCAAGTAGTAATACATTGATTCTGAACGAGTGCTATTATATACCGAACATGATGTGCAATATTATATCAGTTTCTTTATTAAGTAAAGAAGGATATAATTTTGTAGTACAGGATAATGTTATGAACATATTCTTGAATCAAAAGTTGATTGGATCAGGCTCGTTACATAATGGCATATACGTTCTCAATCAAAATACAGTACTTAATATACAAAACACAAATAAAAGGAAGAGTTCAGAAATGAACGAATCCTTCTTATGGCATTGTAGACTTGGTCATATTAATGTGACACGGCTAGATAAGTTACATAAGGATGGATATTTGAATCCGTTCGAATTATCATCTTGTGATACTTGCCATTCATGTCTCAAAGGAAAATGACCAAAACTTCGTTTAGTGGAAACGGAGAAAGAGTTACGGAACTCTTAGGACTTTTACATAGTGATGTATGCGGTCCCATGTCTACACACGCCAGGAATGGTTCTTCCTACTTCTTTACATTCACTGACGATCTCTCTAGATACGGACATGTGTTCCTGATGAAACACAAGTCTGAAGTTTTTGAGAAATTCAGAGAATATAAGCACGAAGTAGAGAACCAAACGGGCAAAAGTATTAAGATCCTTCGATCTGATCGAGGAGGAGAATACTTAAGCAATGAGTTCCTAGATTATCTAAAAGTGAATAGGATTCACTCTCAGCTTATACCTCCCTATACACCATAGCACAACGGTGTATCGGTGTGGAAGAATCATATCCTATTAGATATGGTACACTCTATGATGAGCACTGCTGAGTTACCTATTTCCTTCTAGGGTTATGCGCTTGAGACAACCATAGACCTATTGAATAGGGTTCCCACCAAATCTGTGCCAACCACTCTATATGAGATATGGAAAGGAAAGAGACGACATCTTAATTACATTAAGATATGGGGTTGTCCGGCATATGTGAAAACACAAAATCCGGCCAAGCTCGAGGCAAGGTCAGTTCTATGGAAGTTCATTGGTTATCCCATGCATTCGCAAGGGTATATCTTCTACCACTTCGAGGAACAAAAAGTGTTTGTTTCTCGACATGCCACCTTCTTAGAAAAGGGTTTTCTTATGAAACAAGATAGTGGCAATGAGGTAGAACTAGAAGAAGTTCCAGCAACACAAACTGCAACTGAAGATTTAGTGGAACCAGAGGATTCAGTAGTTCCCGACAAACCCCAGCCTCTCCGCCGATCTAGCACGGTTTCTCATCCACCTGAGAGATACTACGGTTGATGATGACCCGACTAGTTTCGAGCAGGCCATCACGAGTGGTGACTTTGTGAAATGGCTGGATGCAATGCGATTTGAGATGGAATCCATGTACACCAACAAAGTATGGACTTTGGAAGTTTCTCCTGAAAGGGTAAACCCCATTGGGAGCAAATGGATCTTTAAGAGAAAACTTGGTGTAGATGGAAAAGTTGAGACTTACAAAGCTAGACTTGTTGCAAAGGGTTTTCGTTAATGACCAGGTGTGGATTATGACGAAACCTTTTCCCCAGTGGCTATGCTTAAGTCCATCCGGATCTTACTTGCCATTTCTGCATACCATGACTACGAAATCTGGTAAATGGATGTTAAGACTGCCTTTCTAAATGGTCATTTAGAAGAGTGCGTGTACATGACTCAGCCAGAGGGCTTCATAGATAGTGGGAGCAGCGGAAAGGTGTGCAGGCTGCTTAAATCCATTTATGGGTTAAAACAAGCATCGCGGAGTTGGAACATCTGCTTTGATGTTGTAGTCGAAGAGTTTGACTTCATCAAAAACGTAGATGATTCTTGTATCTATAAGAAGGTTGTAGAGAGTAAGGTTGTCTTCCTCGTATTGTACGTCGATGACATACTCTTGATAGGAAAGGATGTTCCTATACGGCAATCAGTCAAGCTCTTCTTATCACAAAGATTCTCAAAGAAAGATCTAGGTGATGCCTCCTGCATACTGGGAATTATGATCTATAGAGATAGATCTAAAAAGATACTGGGATTGTCCCAATCCAGGTACATTGACACCATACTAAAGAGCTTTAGTATGGAAGAATCCAAGCGTGGAAACCAACCCACGATCTCTGGACTCACTCTCTCTAAAGAGATGTCTCCCAAGACTAATTTAGAGAGAGCTCGAATGCAAGGGATACCCTATGCTTCGGCAGTAGGCTCTATCATGTATGCGATGTTATGTACCAGACCTGATGTAGCATACTCACTATGTGTAGTGAGTCGGTATCAAGCAGATCCTGGAGAGAGTCACTAGATAGTTGTGAAGAACATTCTCATGTACTTGAGAAGGACTAAAGAGATATTCTTGGTGTATGGTAACGGAGAACTCCAGGTGGAGTCCTTTACCGATTCGAGCTTCCAAAGTGATAAGGACGACTCTAAGTCGCACTCGGGATTTGTCTTTACCCTCAATGGAGGAGCGGAATGTTGGAAGATTTCCAAACAGGATACCGTTGCAGACTCGACGATGGAGGCTGAATACATCGCTGCCAACGATGCTGCCAAAGAGGCTGTCTGGATAAAGAAGTTCATTAGTGAACTTGGTGTGGTTCCGTCCATTGAGCATCCAATACCTTTGTATTGCGATAATAATGGAGCTGTGGCTTTGGCCAAGGAACCCAGGTCCCATCAGAAGTCCAGACATATTCTGAGGCGGTATTATCTGATCAGGGAGATAGTTGATCGCCGGGAGATCGAGGTCAGGAGAGTAGATACAAAGGACAACACTGTGGAACCACTCACGAAGGCCATTCCCCAGATACAGTTTGAGAGATTATTCGGGATGCTAGGTATGAGATACTACAACAGCTGGCCTTAGTGCAAGTGGGAGATTGTTAGTTATGTATATACCCTAGAGGCCATTGTTGTACATATGATGTATATTATAATGGATGCTTGGATATATATAGAGAGGACTTTCTTGCTCATCATGATAGTATGCTATTTGGTTTTCCTTTATCATAACATGTTGACTTATATTAGTTTACTGTCTTACTCTCACATGTTGATAAAGCCCTTAGGATCTGTACTTGACTACTGGGACTATGATGAGATCATACTAGTGGGGCCACGGTAGTCGATGAGTACATCCTATAACCGTTCCTAGTCGAGGGTGAGTCGAGACAGGGCATCGATACACCAGAGTAGACTAGCGTATACGCATCTTGACCCATATGATGGGCGATGGATGATCCCATATCCATCGGTGTTTCACATCAAGGATGGTGTATGGGTGCTCAGTGGAGACTGAGTACACTGGACGGACTCCCCGAGAACTCCCAGATGGTATTATGCCTCACGTCAGATGGCAGTTCTCCGGTGACACTGGTACAAGTTAGTCTGTAGACCCGAAATCGTCATAGAGTCTTGTATGATTCCCACTGTTCTTTGATTTCCACCTTACCACGTCCAAGAGGGCGTGGAAAACGATGGCTTTTGGGTACAGTCCCGAATCACATGGAGGCAATGAGCGATAGGAGGGGATTCGTCTCTCCCGGTATAGGGAGTTGATGTTGTGCTGTGTTCGATTGGCAATAACTGGAAGTCCCTGACAAGGCGGATATTGAGTACTACTGGTAAGTGTTATCAGTAGATTCTCGACCTGTTATGAGCCACACATCGACACGACTTATCGGTTACTGGGGTCTGACGTAAAACACCCCTAGACTAGATATGCGACATAACAGACGAAGAAACCAGATTGTACGGGAGTGTTACTGATTGGATTAACAGGAGAATATACAGGCTTGCTTGTTGATCCTCTGATCGCTCAATACCTGCGTGGCCGTTACGTTTAGCTGACCGCTTGCAGCTTGTGGGTGTTTGATATGATCATCACCTGCTACGGCGTATTGACGATTCTTTAGAGTCCTACACAGAGATTTCTTGACTCAAGCAAAACGGAGTAGGACCACATATGTGATATGTGCAGGACCGAGGATAATGCGATATGAGATACCGTATTATATTTTCGCGATATTTTGATATGAGCCGGGTCATCGGATCAAGTGTTGAATCGATGACTCGGTACATGATATATTAGTCGGTTATATTCGATATAGCTGGATTGTCGGATCAAGTGTTGATTCGATAATTTAATGTATAATTATATATGTGATATATTACATTACATTATCTAATATTGGCTCGCTTTATTATTTCATTTTCTCACCGGATAATACATTGAAATATATGCGATATATATTAATTGTATTATTTTCTTTTGTTACAAATATATAATATATATGTGATATATATTTTTGTAACATGATATGATTACTAATGAAACATGTTTTGTGGAGATTAAACCTAGTTAGGGTTTGATTTGGGTTAGTTCATTCGTGAACCTTCTAAAATGTTTTCTTTTGTTTTGAGCTAAGATATTATGCTTGTTATTTTAGTGACTCATTGTTAACCCTACCCAAACCCTTCACCCTAGGTTAAGTCTCTGCATGGGTTAGCCTACTCATTATCAACTATGGTTGCATTTGTAATTATCACTTCAATTTCATTATTCATCACAAAAGGAATTTCCTTCTTATTCTTCTCGCTTGATCTTTAAGAAAGCTTTCTAAATTTTCTTTATGTGATGATTTAGTGTGAGAATTTGATAATAAAAGAGAGCATAAATACTACTTCATCATCCTCATCTAATCTAGCCAATTAGATTAGGGTGTTCACCTCATTAGAGAGAGAGCTTGAATTATAGAAATTTCGAGGTAGATCATCGGAGAAAAGGAAGACTACAAGCTAGCATGGATCATTCGGGTTGTGGAGCCTCTCTTGAGTCCGGGAGAACATGGATCGCGGTGAAGGGACTTCTACTCGGAGCTTATGAAGCGAAGGAGCGGACTAAAAAGGTTGTAATCCCTCACTCCTAGTTGTAAAGATGTTTACTTGCATGTTCAACCCTAATAATCTAGCAAAATCCAGGCATTGGGTTGTTTCGGCACGTCTAAATTTTAAATCGGGCATGGTTGATACCTTATAGACCCTTGTATGACTGCCTAGGAACCCTACAAGAAGCAATGGGGTGGAGCGTGTGCACCGTGGGGACCCCTCGAGGGAGACCGAATGGCTTTGCCCACTCCCCAAGACCACCACAAGGCGGTCTTGGCGGTGGGAACCCAAAACTGCCCCACCATAAGCAGTTTCGGGTCTGCCTCACCCTGTGGCCACCTTATGGAGGCATCGGGAGTGGGTACCCCCTCTAGCCCCCCCAACTCGAAGTTAATTTCATGTTATAACTCTCCGTGAAGATTCGGGTGTGTTTCGAGTTCGTTTCGACTCCAGGATTGGCTTAAAACGATTGGTTTTGGAACTTTAGCTCACTGAATTTTCAAGCTTTGGAAAATTGGTGTAGTTTACTAATTTCTTGCTGAATTCTAATGTCGTAATTACTTTACAAGCTTTGTGATGTGTATATGTGTTTGGAAACATCGACTAATTGCTATACGTCGATTAGTCGGGGTTGCACATATCTGTGATGATGTTATGATGGTTTGTGTATATGAATTTGTTGGATCGTCCTGGACGAATAGCCGGGGATGTGAGATGAGTTTTTTTTATCTTTCATTCGATATAAAAATTGTAAAGTGATGTAATGTTATTTTGCGGGGCACATCCGGGTTGAGGTTGTAGCCACAGTTGTATTATTTCTTGTACTGTTTTCTGCTCCTAGGATAGACCCAAGGTAGGGTGCACAAACTACCGGATTCTTGCAGTGCCGAGTGGCCTACTCACTTTGTTGAGGGAGGTTGCTTCTCTTCGGGAATTTGGCGGGTTGTTTTCCTCACTCATAGGGGTCTGGGTTAGGGTTTGGCTATTCATCACGACCGTGGAATCCGTCTTTCGTTACAGGCTCAAACGAAACGCGGAATTCCTAGTATATCCAATATGTTCATCTGTGATATCGAATGCCTATCATTGCGTCTGACGAATGGATATTATTATTATTATATATATATATATATTATATAATAGATGTTGCTTATGTTTTGCATCCGCACTAGTCCAGCCCCCGCTCTGTCGTTGGTTAAGTAACCTAACGGGTGATGATGGAGCCCCGTGGCGAATGCGGATGGCATAAGCGTACGTTGTATTTTCGTTGTTTTCTGCAATGGTAGGTTAATTGATGGGACTGCATTAAATTAATGCAAAGAAAACAAACCAAAGCTGAACCGTTGGAACAATTTTAAAACCACTCTGTTTTTTCAAAATAACAAAACTTTTAAAATTCGGAGCTTAAACCACTCCTTTTAAAAACTATTGGGTTCCATCGATTATATCAAGTTCACTACATTCACGGTTTCGCCAAACCATTCGCAGCCATCCGTCATTTCATATGAATATTCTATAGTATTCAAGCTATGTTTGTTGCCCTTAGTCAAGGCATAGTGATTGGTAGCTGCTGGGTATTCATATGCTGCATTGATCGATGCGTTGGTTTGGGACAGTTGTACTACTTTGTTGGCCTTAGTAAAGGGTATGTATGGGTGGGTTCAAATTAACCTGGACAATGACGGGTAGAACTTGACATGTGACTTATGATTAGTTGGCCTTAGTTAAGGTCATAAGAACATGGGGCAAAAATCCACATCGGGAGTTTTTAAGGAAATTGAAACTTGCTAGTGCTGCATACCATTTGGAGTGTGATAATATTGGTAGGATTCCTTCAGCATTATCACACAATAATATTTGGATCCCGATCTTACTGTAAGTATATGCTACTCGTCGGGAGATTTTTTCACTTAACGATCAATGCTACAAACCAAGTAGGTGTCTAGAAAGGTGTTAGCGGGGCTACGCCACTACTACAATAGGGGGTTGCCCCTACGGATAATGAAATCCATAGGGGCAGATTTATTTTGGCCCTACAGACTAATCCGTAGGGCCCGACAGTTGTCCCTACGGTTCCCGACGTTTTAATTTAAAAACATTAAATTGTAATTTGTTGTTTGCCCCTATAGAGCCGCAAACCAATGACCTACGGACGAATCCTTTGGGGCATCTGAATGGGAATTTGATTAAAGAAGCACAGAAATGCCCAAAGCCTCATCTCTCTCGCGCGCGTTAATTAACTCCCAAAATTCCCAAAATCCCCAAATCTCTCGTTCCCGCCGCGTCGCAGTTCTCGTCGTCGCCACCGCCCTCCGTTTCGTCGTCGCCACCGCCCTCGTTCTTCATCGTCGCCGATTGCGCGCGTTGTCGACTACCGATCGAGCGTTTCCGTCGTCTCCTCCATCGCCTACAGGTTAGTAAATCTCTAATTAAACATAATTTTGATGATTTTAGGGCTAGGGTTCAGGGTTTGGGTACCGATGAGGGTTAGGGTTAGGCATCGGTCGGGGTTAGGGTTAGGGTTAGGGTTCGGTTGGGGTTTGGTGTTGGGGTTAGGGTTCGGCTGGGGTTGCGGTTGGGGTTGGGGTTGGGGTTAGGGTTAGGGTTAGGGTTCGGCTGGGGCTGGGGCTAGGGTTATGTAAGTCTACGGTAGCGCCCCGGCCGTCTTTCAGACGCCAAATGCGGAACAAAAACTTTTATAACTGGCGCTATCGCATACTATAACCCGGATCTGCCATTAACGCTAAACTAACAATCTACAAAGAGGGTAGAAAGGTTATACCGATCGATCCGAGTCCTTCATTCTTTAACCATCATCCCACGCTCCGTTGCGGCTGCTCCGATCTCGTCGATCTCCGATCTCCTCGTCCAGGTGGCACCACGTCATCGGATCTTTAAACGGGCTCCCGCCTCTCACTCAAGGCAACTCGGTCATCAAGTTTGCTAAAAGAGATGACCAAGAATGATGTAGAGAATGAGTAGAAGACTTTGTCTCGCTTCGTCCAAAGCCATGGACGAACGGTTAATGAAGTTGCCATTGGAATCGGGTGATGGAATGAAATGAGCTATGAAATTTCCATACACCGAAATCTATCATCTTTTTTCCAATCAAGTGAGAGTGAAAATATTCTCATGGGCATCAAGGAGGGGCCAGCCATAATATATGGAGGGGGTGAGTGTAGGAGAGAGTGGGGGTAACCATAAGGATAAAGATCAAGAGAAAATATCCTTAGGTAAACAAGAATCATTAAAGCTAAAGCATGAGTCACTAATGCACCTCATCTCACAATAAATGCTAACAATGAATCACTAAAAAAGTCACCTTCCAAGAAGCTTCCTCTCATCATCTAGAAGCTTCTATAACCATGACTCACCCAAGAAAAGATAAATCCGCATTTAACCGAATGTTAAATACGGCTGATAGAAAACTGGAAACTGGCAACTTCCAAAAGTGATCCTGAAACGAATTTCAGGATAACCCCGTAACTGTATAAATGTACCCGCATTTGTATTACGACCAAATACAAATGTAACTGAGACAAAGATATTATATCTACTCTTTATAATACATGGATCCGGCTTAAACCAAAGCCCACCAGTATAATCTGCCCGAAAAATAACACGTGCGTAAACGCACGTGCATTTTCCGAACCCTGCCATAAAACCATACGGCCTCTACAACGTTTCGCCCGAACTTGGGAAACTATCTGTGGGGAACTCTAATGACTCGTCAGTACCCTGGCAGTGGGTTTAACCACAAGCCGTCAGCGGCACTAGCTGTACGTAACGGCTGCCCATTGACTGACCTTAAGGGAGGCCGATTAGCGAACTCTCCGGAAACCCTACTGAGCCTAACAGTGACAATGTATATATAGTCCAGTCCGTTCGTCTATGAGTATCGCATATCCAGCCTAGGGAGCTAGTAACGTCAGACCCCCAATAGCTGTATAAGTCATGTCGGAGACAAGCCCTGAACACCCTGATATACTACTGGAGTACCTACCAGTAAATCTCACCTGCCTTGGCTAAGGTCTTGGTGTAATGGTTTTCCTAGACACAGCACGATCTCAACCCCCAATACCGGGAGAGACGAATCCCCTGCCGATCCGCTCACTTGCCTCCATGTGGTTCGGGACTGTACCGAAAAACTATCTGTTTGCACGACTCCTTTGAGCCGTGGTAGGGTAGAAATCAAAGCACAGTAGGAACTCACACGAGACAAATGACGACCTCAGCTCAATAAACTAACCTGTACACATGTCACCAGGGAACTGCTATCTGACAATATGTATAATACCAACTAGCAGGATCCCGGCGGGTCCTGTCCGGTGTACTCATAACCCAATGAGCACCTGTATACATCTTAGGTGATCCAACTAACACCAGTGGCTTGTGAGACCGGCCACCGCCCCTCGTCGGGGTCTTGACTGTATACACTAGTCTACTCCGGAGTATCGATACCCTGTCTCGAAACTCCCATGACTAGGAACCACTATTAAGGATATGCTTATAGACCACCCAACTCTCACTTATATGATCGCCCTCATACTGTTGGTAGTCAAGCAAGATCCTAAGGGTTCTATCAACGTGTAATCGTGATCAGTCACCTGAACCTATACACGACTGATAAAGGCAAACCAGATAGCATACTATCATCTCGAGTAAGACTGTCCTACCGGCATAGGTCCTCCTCAATCATTGCAATCACGTGCCTGCGATCCAATAATTGACTTTGAGGGCACTATATCTAAAAATCTCCCACTTGCACTTAAGGCTAATTATTGCGATGTCGTGTACTCACAGCCCGTGTAAAACCAACACCCAACTCCTCTACTAATCAGTTTCACAAAGCCCGTTTGTAAAACTATTGTGTTCGAGAAATAGCCTCAGTGAGTGGATCCGCCCGGATGTTTCTTTCTATGTCTCTCTTAATCTCAAATTCGCGGAGAAAGCCATCTCCCGAATCGAGTAATACCTGTCTTAGAATATGTCTGGATATCTTATGGGACCTAGTTCATAAATGAACTCCAAATCCAAACTTCTTAGACTGTATCGATAACTGAACCTAATCAGTATCCTGCACCAAGCCTCCAACAGTATCCTCTTGGATCACCTGTCCATAATACTGCCCCCTTCGTCAGAGGGAAAACTATAACTCTGACAATCACTCTGTCATCCATGTCACCTTTGAAGCCTGGAATGATAACCGTCTCCCGAAGGAGGCTGCCGTCATCAAATCCGTAGAACATGCACTTATGTTCTAAAACTGCTTCCTTATGTTTCTCCAGGATTAGATTAATACAAACTTATTGCATCTAGTGCAAAAACAACATCTGGTGTGGTACTTGACATCTCATGATTGACTCAGTTGCCTAAGCAAGTGATCTGCCAATCATGCACTTCCCTCTCCCCTTTAGTCTGTAAGACACCTTTAGAGAGGGTGACTCCATCACCTGCAGGTACACCACCATGCCAGGAGTCATCTATTCTAAAAACCATTAGAATACTGTCAAAGTACCCACATTAGGAAACTACCCAAATCCAGATCTAAAACCATAGATCTAGAAACCAAAATGTCAGATATTATATCCATATCCTGTCTGGAGAAACAACTTTGTGACGACCACAGTACAACCGATCGTAGTATAGGAATTTTTCTTCCTACTCTGTGTATGTCATCCAAATACCAAGACATCACACCCTACTACCTTCTTAACAGATCCATCCCCTATTCTGATGAAGTCAAACCCATGACTGTCACATCAAAATTAGATGATCAATCTCCGCTATAACTGCTCAAGTCTATAAATAGACATAAGCTACTTGTCCACTATGCTTCCGCTGCTCCCACTGACCAGAACAACCCTCCTACCGGGTCTCATAGCCTGGAACAACAGTAGTGTCAAGTCTGGGTAGTAAGGAACCTCCCTGTCACCGTCCTTGAGGCTACCGGAGTACCTTTCGGGTGTCTGAGGTTACCCACCATATCTGCGGAGTGGCTATTGGAATGTCAAACCTGATTGAATATTTAGGTCCTATTAAATTTTCCGTAATCGTTTGCGGTTCTGGAATCACTTCCAGTTCCACCATTCTCCCACGACTGTTGTCTGAAAAATCCATTTTACTAAAACTGTGGCGAGTCAAGAACAATATCACTATTGATCTTCTAGATGGTAGAAAGTCAACCCTCGACATAGCCCAGGCCAACCCATAAACAGCCATTACAGAAACGTGCCCTGAGTTATCCAGAGTCTGGTTTTAAGCATAAGCCGGACAACTCACCTATATCCAATATAGAAACATTGGCACTTATTTAATTGGAACCGGATTCTTAACATGCAGCTGTCCCCAGTGCATATCATCTTAACGGAGAGAGGCAAATCAGCATTACTCAACTTAGGAATACATCCAATTTGTAAGTCCACGTTGCCAACCCCGGTTCTTGCGGGGATGCGGAAACGGTATAAAAAACGAATTTTAAGCGCATGGGGCAACATGGACTAACAAAAGTCGGGATCTTTTCTAAACTAAACTAGCTACAAAGCTGAAAAGAGTTAGCTACTCGGAAAGGAGGTTATACCTAACTTGAACTCCTTCTTCTTGAAACCTTTGTAGGGGTTGATGGTGCTTTCCTCGTCGCCTTCTTCCGTCAAAGATGGATCCACCGGAGGGTTCAACCTTCGGGCTCTTTCTCGAACTTTGAGTGAACTAGGATCTTTGGCTTGCAAAACCTCTAACCCTAGAGTGAGTAGAGAGTGGCTTTGGGGTGTTTTTATCTCAAGGAGATGGATTCTCAACACATGAGAAGGGAGCTCCTTGAACTAGAGGAGGAGGAAGAAGAAGAGAGGAGAGAGAATTGTTATGATAGAAATAAGCAATTCTTTTCATTTTACAACCATAACTAAAATGAAAAGAATTATCAAATTAACAATAATAATAAAAATGAAATAGTTGATGGATGGTTTGGAATGACCATTATCATTACATTCATTAAATGGTTTTGCTAGAATCAAAGAGCATCTTTGATATGTAATGATGATGGTCAAACTTTCAACCATGGTCAACTAGTCAACCTTGGTCAATAAGTCAACAAACCCAACTATGACACAATTTCATTTAATTAATATTATTAATTGATATATCATAAATTCATTGGGGTTTGGAAAAAGACGACTGTCAACTGTGCATACGCACCCGTTCCGAAACCCTAATGAAAATCCTCTTCCTCCGCCTCAATCAACTGTGCATACACACCCGCATTCTTGTTCCGAGGAACATGAATACTAAGAGATAAAATCAACCCCAAAACATATACCAGTGTCTGGCTCAAACCAGAGCCTGCTAGTAATATCTGTCCGGACTCCAAACGTGCACAAGTGCGCGGATGAGAACGAACCCTGTCGCAAAACCATGCGACCTCTACTCTGTTTTGCCCAGAGGCGAATAGCCCTCTGTGTGGGACTCTAAAGACTTGACACTACGCTGGCAGTGGGTTTAACCACAGACCGCAAGCGGCACTAGCTGTGCGTAACGGTCCCCAGGTAGATGCCGAAAAAGAAGACTGACGAGGTGAACCCCATCTGAACTCCTACTGAGTCTGAATGTGACAGTCTCCGTACAGTCCGGTCTATTCGTCTGATACATCGCATGTCGGGCCTAGGGGGCGGAAAACGTCAGTCTTCTAATAGCGGTACAAGTCGTGTCGGAGTGAAGCCCAAAACACCCTGAGATAACACTGGAAGCCAACCAGTATATCTCGCTTGCCCTGGCCAGGGACTACTCGTGTAATGGCTCTCCTAGACACAGCGCGATGTCAACCCCCAATACCGGGAGAGACGAATCCTGTCTAACCGTCACTGCCTCCAAGTGCTTCGGGACTGCACCCAACTACCACCTGTTTGCACGACTCCTTTGAGCCGTGGTAGGGTGGTAATCAAAATACAGTGGGAACACACTCGAGGCGAAGTACCAGTGTCAAGTCAGCGGACTAAGCTGTACTCATGTCACCTGGGAACTGATAATTGACGATAGGTATAATACCAACTTGTCAGTTCCCTACGAGTCCTGTCCAGTGTACTCGTAACCTAACGAGCACCCGCATACTATCTCAAGTACGACGTACTGACGGCTGTGGGACAGACCGTCTCCCACTCTGGGATGAGAAGCGCATGCGCCAGTCTACTCCAGAGTATCGATGCCCTGTCTCGATAGTCCTACGACTAGGGACCTGTGTAAGGATGTGCTTACAGATTACCCAGCCCCCACTAGTGTGACTGGCATCACAACGCTGGTAATCAAGCAAAGACCCTAAGGGCTCCACTAATGCGTATAGGTGATATGATAAAATAAACACATGTACACATTGAAGTAGAAACAAACCAAGTAGCATACTACTATTTTGAGCAAGATTGTATATACAAGGTGAATATCCTAAGATTCCATTAAGTAATATACAAACCAGTATGATACAGTAATGGCCTCTAGGGCATATACACTAACACAATTATGAGTAACCTGAAAGAGAAACAAGTTTCTCAAAACCATTACTATCAACTGAATACCAATCACAAGAATCTACATCTTCGATCTCTTTGAAGAATCCCGATACTTGCGATATCTGGTTCTCTACTTTATTCTTATACCCACAACTTGTCAAAACTTAGACCTTGTATTTCTACGAAACACTTGTCTAAAAACTAGAGAAGTCATAAGTAAACAGAACATAGTAAGAGGACCTACCCCTCTGTCCTGATGGACACTGGACTGTTGGAGATAATGCCCTCAGAGTCAATTATTGGATCACAGGCACGTGATTGCAATGATTGAGGAAGGACCTATCCCGGTAGGACAGTCTTACTCAAGATGCTAGTATGCTATCTGGTTTACCTTTATCATCGTGTACTGCTTTAGGTGACCTGACAGGTCGCTATTACACGTTGATAAAGCCCCTAGGATTCATGCTTGATTGCCAGCAGTATGAGGGCAATCATATACATAGGAGCTGGTAGTCTATAAGCACATCCTTAAAAGGTCCTTAGTCGTGGGAATTTCGAGACAGGGCATCGATACTCCAGAGTAGACTAGTGTATACAGTCGAGACCCCGACGAGGGGCGGTGGCCGGTCTCACAAGCCACTGGTGTCAGTTGGTTCACCTAAGATGTATACAGGTGCTCATTGGGTTATGAGTACACCGGACAGGACTCGCCGGGAACATGCTAGTTGGTCTTACACCTGACGTCAGATAGCAGTTCCCTGGTGACATGTGTACAGGTTAGTTCATCGACCTGAGGATCGTCATTTGTCTCGTGTGAGTTCCCACTGTACTTTGATTACTGCCGTACCACGCTCAAAGGAGACGTGCAAACAGATTTTAGTTGGGTACAGTCCCGAGCCATATGGTGGCAGTGAGCGGATCTTCAGGGGTTCGTCTCTCCCGGTATTGGGGGTGAGGTCGCGCTGTGTCTAGGAGAGCCAGTACATGAAAGTCCTCGGCCAAGGCAGGAGATTTACTGGTATGTATTCCAGTAGTATCTCAGGGTGTTCTGGGCTACACTCCGACACGACTTGTACCATTTTTGGGGGTTTGACTTTTACCAACCTCCTAGGCCCGCCATGCGATGCTCATAGACAAACGGACCGGACTGTACGGATATTGTCACTGACAGGCTCAGTAGGGTGTCAGGATGAGTTCGCTCATCGACGTCCCTTTTGGTCAGTAGCTGGTAGCCCGTCACGTATGGCTAATATCTCTGACGTGCTAGTGGTTAAATCCACAGCCATAGTATTGACGAGTCTTTAGTGTCCCTCACAGACCAGTTGCTCAAGTTTTCGGGCGAAACGCTGTAGAGGCCGTATAGAGATATGGCAGGGTTCGATCAGATACGTGCGGCATTGCACGGATCAGGATCGGACGGTTAATACTAGCAGGCTTTGGCTTAAGCCAGATCCTAGTATTAGACAGTGTAGATTTTGTCTCATTCCATTTGTATTTCGGTCGGAATACAAATGCGGGTGTGTATACACATTAGCGGGGTTTTCCTGTAATTTATTACGGGATCAGTTTTTTTGGAGTTGCCAGTTTGTTTTCCGTTTCAGCCATATTTCTTTGTATCTTTCATTGGTTGATGATTGGTGGAGGAGGGCTTATTTGCATTTGTGCAAATAAGCATTTGTGGAGGGTGTTTTTTGCAAGCTTTTATATCATGATGGGGCACCATCCCTTGACTTCTTGACTTCATCATTGCTTGACTTTTGCAAGTCATGATGGTTGGTTGAGTGTTGGTTTTATGGTAATGATTTTATTCTCACATCATCACTCATCATTCTTGCTTCACATTTCTTATGGTCACCTCCTTCTGGGTTCCTACAGTCACCTCCATCACATGATCATATATTGTGGCCGGCCATTCCTTAGGGAGGGGGCTGAAATTTTTTTGGGGTGATTTTGAGCTCTCATTTGGTTTCAAAATACTCTCTAGTTCACCAAAAAAATTCCATATATCATTCCTCCACTTATATGGCGACTTCCCCAATACCCCATGAGACACAAAGCTCACTACACTATTCTACAGCAAACCTTGGGCACGTCGACTCGCCAACTTCGTGCTCGAGTTGCCTCGGACCAGAGGCGGGAGGCCTTAAAAGAAGCCGGCGATGTGGTGCCCTTCCGGCGACGTGATGGAGACCGGAGATTCCGCGGGAGATCGGGACGACGATGAGAAGACCGGAGGACTCGGATCACTCGGTATATCTCTCCAACCCTTCTCTTGTTAGCTAGGACTAGATTAATGGCCTGATCTGAGTTTATAGTGCGCGGTGGTGCCGGTTTGAAAAGTTAAAGTAAATCATCGCTTCCGCATTCCGGCGTCGGATTGACGGCCGGGGCGCCGCCGTGCACTTACAGTGGTATCAGAGCCTCGCCATTAACCTAGTCTAGCTTTTTCTAGTGTTTTACATTTCCGATCGAACAAATATTCCAAAACCGTGTTTTTCCATGCATCAGTTCTCTGTCGATTTTTTTCTGGCTCGAAATTTTTTTCAGTAGTTGCAGAATGATGTGTAGGGGAGTATATGCACTCTGTAAAAATTTGGTTGCACGAACCCACTATAACACCGCGGAACCGCGGCCAAACCCATGCTTGAACCGCGGCCAAACCCATGCTTGGGCCGCGGTTCCGCCGTAATGTGTACTGTTCATGGCCCCAAAATTTTACAGAGAGCTCCTGAGTGTAAAATGGGGTTTTTGGAATGTTATTTTTTGGGCCTAGATTTCTCTGAGTGCTACAGTAGTGCTTGGGGCCCACATGATAATTTTTGGTCGATCGGATATTTTAAACACATTAGTTCACAGTATTTACATTATATCTGCGACCGTGAATGTCACTTGATCGGTAAATCCTGTCTAACTGCTATAGCCCGGTTAGACGGATTTGTGAACGTGACATTCACGTTGATGTTCTGTGTTTGTGCTGTGATGTTACGGATTGGTCGTGGGGGATAGCCTGGATGCAATGCTAGAACTGTTTTTGTTGTATTATGTACATTTGATATTGCGGGGCGAGCGTCTGACATGTGGACTGCCGTCACTGCCTGTTTGTATTATTCTTTTGGGGCACGGCCAGGTTGCGGTCGATGTACCCGTTGTATGTATATTTTACTTTCTGTACTAGGATTGCCCCGTGGAAGGGTGCACGGATAGCCGGGTTCTAGAGGGCAACAAGCCTGCATCTCATGGCATTGAGACGGAAGGGGCTTCACTCTAGAATTGGCGGGCTATTCGCCGCACTCGTAGGGGGTACAGGTTGACCCAGGAGGGGTGCCCAAGTTACCGGATTCCGTGAAGTGCTGGGTGGTCCATTCACGTTGCTGAAGGGGGCTTCCTCGCTTCAGGTTTTGGCGGATAACTTGCCGCGCCCGTAGGGGTCTAGGATTTCATTGCACAGGCTATCCACACGACCAGGGGAACGTCGGGTTTCAGCGGCTCTGTGAAACCCGAGGATCCCAGATATCTGTATTGTTCTGTGATGCTGTACATTTCTGTGATGTTGCATTTTATCACGCCTTGAGCGAAATATTATATATTGATATATATATACTAGTAGATGTTGTATATGTTTTGCATCCGCGCTAGTCCAGTCCCCGCTCTGTCGTTAGTTAGCTAACCTAACGGGTAATGACGGGACCCAGTGACGAATGCGGATGGCATATACGTACGTCATTATTTTCGTTCTTTATTGGTGTGATCAATTGAAGGGACTGCGTTGATTCGGATCAATGCAAGTTAAAAACAAACCTAATCTGATGTTGTTGGAACATTTTTCAAAAAGCTGTTATTGCAAGGACGTTCACTTTTGTTTTGCACAGTGGTATTCGGTTGGAATATTCTGCTCCTCAGTCGACGAGGCAAGGTCCGAGATCCCTTCACCGGGAGTGACCCCTTGGACAAAAGTTTGCGTCAGGGCAATAACTTCACTATAGCCGATTACTTTTGGTTTGCATCGTGGTATTCAGTTGGAATATCCTGCACCTCATTCTACGGGGAAAGAACCGAGATCCCTTCACCGGGAGTGACCTCTTTAGCAAAGATTTTCGTCACTATATTTTTATAAAGCAATCTGTTCCTTCAACGATATCAAGTTCATTACGTTAGAGGTTTTCGCCAGAAACCATTTGTAGCCCTCCGTCGTTTCAGGAAGGTAGCACTTAGTATTCATGCTATGTATGTTGGCCTTCGTCAAAGCATGGTGTATGGTAGCTATTTGTTACTTTTCTGTAGCATAGATAGATGCGTTGGTTTGGGACAGTTGTACTACTATTTTGGCCTTCATCAAGGGTATGTACAGGTGGGTTCAAATTAACCTGGACAATGACGGGTAGAACTTGACATGTGACTTATAATATATTGGCCTTCGTCAAGGTCATAAGAGCATGGGGCAAAAATCACATCGGGAGTTTCTAAAGAAACTAAAACTTACCAGATATGCGCATACCTTCTGGAGTGTGATAACGTGAGCGGATTCCGTCACGTTATCATGCGATGATAGTTGGATCCCGATTCCCACTGATGAGTTGGTTTGCTCCTCGGGACATCCCGACTAATTCTTCTTTTAGGTTTGGAGGAGAATTTGACGGTACAGTGGGATGTTTCCAGATTAGATAAATTGGCAACCATTCTGATCTAGGTTAGAGTGCACGCTGAGTGTTTCTTTTCTCTCTCTCTTTGGCAGCGACCATTGACCTGACCTTAGACTATGACTCAGTGACCAAGTTAACCGAACCTTCCTAAACACTGGCTTTTGGATTGTCAGAGTTGCAAACCTCATTGCCACTCCTACTTTTACCTTTTTCTCCAGGACACCCCATATTACTACGAACGTCCACTTCCATTGGACAAAACCATTGTATGGTTATATACGAACTCGAAGGGATTTATTCGAGGATGGTTTCCGGTTCTGGAGAAAACGGATAGGATTATTCAGTTGTCTTTTCCTTTTACCTTCTCTCAAGTTGTGAGGGCTCCTTGGTTTAGGAGATAGTACACCTATTACGCAAATTGGATAGTCTTCTTCCAATCCATAGGCAGGTGCCGACCGGTAGGGAATGAAGAAAACCAATTAGCCTAGCGATGGTGTACAGAAGGTATTATGTAAAGACAAAGAAAGGGATTAGTAAGAGGGAAAGTAAATTGCGACTGATATTCACGACCAAACCAAGTATTTCATTACCACTCCCACTTCACCTTTGTATTTCTCCAGGACACTCTGTATCACTACGAAGATCCACAATTTATTGGATATTCCATCGTATGGTTATATACGAACTCGAAAGGAACTTGTTCCAGTTCGGGGATGGATTCTGGTTCAGGAGAAATAGGAATAAGGTTTACTCGGTTGTCTTTTATCCTCACCTTCTCTCGCATTGTGAGTGCTCCTAGGATTAGGACAGTACACCCATTATGCTTATTGGATAGTTTTCTTCCAAACCATAGGCTGGTGCCGAACGGTAGGGAAAGAAGAAAACCATTTGGCCTAAAGGGGTGTACAGAAGGTAACGACTAAAGACATATAAAGGGATTTGGAGAGGTGGCAAAGAAATATATGGTTACAGTTGTGAATCTAGATAATGGAAGAGGCATTACTAGGAATACCAGGATACCACATCGAAATATTTCAATGTTTCAGTTTCACTGTGTACTGTTAATGGAAAACTGGTTTCCCGATTAGATACTTACTCCAGGGTATGTATTTACCAGGTATGATTCTCACATTTGTATGGTTTTACAGATGATGAGTGGGAGTAAGTTATTGGGAATTAGGCGATCATCCTCATTATATCGGGATTCGTTGTAATCGGTGATATTTGAGGAAGTCACCTGGGTTGTTTGCCGGACGGCAAATATTTGGTTTTGAATATCCGTTGCTATGCGCCAATTTCAAATTGATATATCTGTACATCTAATTTTTTTTGGAGTGAGATATACCTTTTTGAAATTATGTCTACGACATTTACCTATATCAGTGGATGGTTATGTAAGGAGCATTGAACAGCGGTGTAATTCTTCCTAACCATAAGTACAGTTTTCAACTTACGACACACGGGGAATGAGTTATTAGACTCAAGGGACTTGTACAGAATATTGTATATTGTCCAGTGTCCATCAGGACAGAGGGGATGGTCCTCGTACTATATTCAGTTTACTTATGACTTCTCTAGCTCTAGACAGGTGTTTCGTAGAAACACAAGGTCTAAGTTTTGAGAAGTTATAGGTATATGAATAAAGTAGAGAACCAGGTGTTGCAAGTATCAGGATTCTTCAAGGTGATCGAAGATGTAGATACTTGTGTATGGTATTCAGTTGATAGTGATGGATATTAAGAGAACTTGCTTCTCTTTCAGGTTACTCATAATTGGAAGCATTCCTAAGTTGAGTAACGCTGATCGGCCTCCTTCCATTTAGTTGACATGCACTGGAGACAGCTGCATGATTTGAATCTGGTTCAATTAAATCAGTGCCTCTGTTCCTGTATTGGATATAGAACAGTTCATATCTTAATGATGTTAAGGTACGGGGAGTTGTCTGGCATATGCTTAAAACCAGACTCTGGATAACTCAAGGCACGTTTCTGTAATGGCTGTTTGTAGGTTGACCCAGGCTATGACGAGGGTTGACTTTCTACCATCTGGAAGATCAATAGTAATATTGTTCTAGACTCGCCACAGTTTTAATAAAAAATGGATTTTTTCAGAAAACAGTAGTGGGAGTATGGTAGAACAGGAAGTGATTCCAGAACCACGAACGATTACTAAAGATTTTGATAGGAACCTAGAGATTCAATCTGGTTTGACATTCTATTAGCCACTCCGCAGATAAGGTGGGTAACTTCAGGCACCCGAGAGGTACTCCGGTAGCCTCAAGGACGGTGACGGGGAAGTTCTTGTTTACCCAGACTTGCCATTGCTGTTGTTCCAGACTGTGAGACCCGGCAGGAGGATGAGTATAGCGTCGTTCTGAACTGGCTTTAGAAGTGTACGTCTATATGACTCTACCAGAGGGTTGTCGTAGTCAGTAGGAACAGCGGAAGCATTGGTGGACAAGTGGCTTGTGTCTATTTATAGACTAAAGCAGATGTAGCGGAGATAGATCATCTATTTCTGATGTGACAGTCATAGGTTTGACTTCATCGGAATAGGGGATGGATCTGTTAAGAAAGTAGCAGGGTGTGATGCCCTGGTATTTGGATGACATACACAGAGTAGGAAGTGACATTCCTATACTACGATCGGTTATACTTTGGTTGTCATACAGTGGTTTCTCCACATAGGACTTGGACATTATATCAGACATATTGATTATTAGATCTATGGTTTTAGATCTAGAATTGGGTGGTTTCCCAATTAAGGGTACTTAGACAACATTCTAAGAGTATTTAGAATGGACGACTCCTGGCACGGTAGTGTACCTGCAGGTGATGGAGTCACCCTCTCTAAAGGTGTCTTACAGACTAAAGGGGAGAGGGATGTGCATAATTGGCAGATCACTTGCTTAGGTAATTGAATCAATCATGAGATGTCAAGTACCAGACCAGATGTTGTTCTTGCAGTAGATGCAATAAGTTGATATTAATCCAATCCTGGAGAAACAGTCGGAAGCAGTTTTAGAACATAAGTGGATGTTCTAGGGATATGATAACGACAGCCTTATTCGGGAGACAGTTATCATTCCAGGCTTCCAAGGTGACTTGGACGACAAGGAGGTTGTCAGAGTTATAGTTTTCCTTCTGACGAGGGGCAGTATTTTGGACAAGCGGTCCAAGGAAATACTGAGGGAGGCATGGCGCAGGATACTGATTATGTTCAGTTGACAATACAGTCTAAGAAGTTTGGATTTGGAGTTCATTTATGAGCTAGGTCCCATCAGACATCCAGACACATTCTAAGACAGTTATTGCTCATTTCTGGAGATGGCTTTCTTCGCGAACTTGAGATATAGAGAGACATAGAAAGAAACATCAAGGCGGATCCACTCACTGAGGCTATTCCTCGAACGCAATAGTTTCGCAAACGAGCTTTGTAAGACTGAATAGTAGAGGAGTTGGGTGTTCGGTAGCACACGGGCTGTGAATATGCGACATCGCAATAATTAGCCTTGAGTGCAAGTGGGAGATTGTTGGAGATAATGCCCTCAAAGTCAATTATCGGATCACAGGCACGTGATTGCAATGATTGAGGGAGGACCTATCCCGGTAGGACAGTCTTACTCAAGATGATAGTATGCTATCTGGTTTACCTTTATCATCGTGTACTGCTTTAGGTGACCTGACAGGTCGCTATTACACGTTGATAGAGCCCCTAGGATTCATGCTTGACTGCCAGCAGTATGAGGGCGATCATATACATGGGAGCTGGTAGTCTATAAGCACATCCTTAAAACGTCTCTAGTCGTGGGAGTTTCGAGACAGGGCATCGATACTCCAAAGTAGACTAGTTTATACAGTCGAGACCCCGACGAGGGGCGGTGGCCGGTCTCACAAGCCACTGGTGTTAGTTGGTTCACCTAAGATGTATACAGGTGCTCATTGGGTTATGAGTACACCGGACAGGACTCGGCGGGAACATGCTAGTTGGTCTTATACCTGACGTCAGATAGCAGTTCCCTGGTGACATGTGTACAGGTTAGTTCATCGACCTGAGGATCGTCATTTGTCTCGTTTGAGTTCCCACTGTACTTTGATTACTACCCTACCACGCTCAAAGGAGACGTGCAAACAGGTTTTAGTTGGGTACAGTCCCGAGCCATATGGAGGCAGTGAGCGGATCATCAGTGGTTCGTCTTTCCCGGTATTGGGGGTGAGGTCGCGCTGTGTCTAGGAGAGCCAGTACATGAAAGTCCTTGTCCAAGGAAAGAGATTTACTGGTAGCTATTCCAGTAGTATCTCAGGGTGTTCTGGGCTACACTCCGACACGACTTGTACCGCTTTTGGGGGTCTGACTTTTACCAACCACCTAGGCCCGCCATGCGATGCTCATAGACGAACGGACCGGACTGTACGGATATTGTCACTGACAGGCTCAGTAGGGTGTCAGGATGAGTTCGCTCATCGACGTCCCTTTTGGTCAATAGCTGGTAGCCCGTCATGTATGGCTAATACCTCTGACGTGCTAGTGGTTAAATCCACAGCCATAGTATTGACGAGTCTTTAGAGTCCCCCATAGACCAGTTGCTCAAATTCTCGGGCGAAACGCTGTAGAGGCTGTATGGAGATATGGCAGGGTTCGATCAGATACGTGCGGCATGGCACGGATCAGGATCGGACGGTTAATACTAGCAGGCTTTGGCTTAAGCCGGATCCTAGTATTAGACAGTGTAGATTTTGTCTCATTGCATTTGTGTTTCGGTCGGAATACAAATACGGGTGTGTATACACAGTAGCGGGGTTTTCCTGTAATTTATTACGGGATCAGTTTTTTTGGAGTTGCCAGTTTGTTTTCCGTTTCAGCCATATTTCTTTGTATCTTTCATTGGCTGAAGATTGGTGGAAGAGGGCTTATTTGCATTTGTGCAAATAAGCATTTGTGGAGGGGCTTTTTTGCAAGCTTTTGTATCATGATGGTTTCATGATGGGGCACCATCCCTTGACTTCTTGACTTCATCATTGCTTGACTTTTGCAAGTCATGATGGTTGGTTGAGTGTTGGTTTTATGGTAATGATTTTATTCTCACATCATCACTCATCATTCTTGCTTCACATTTCTTATGGTCACCTCCTTTTGGGTTCCTACACTCACCACCATCACATGATCATATATTGTGGCCGGCCATTCCTTAGGGAGGGGGCTGAAATTTTTTTGGGGTGATTTTGAGCACTCATTTGGTTTCAAAATACTCTCTAGTTTACCACAAAAATTCCATATATCATTCCTCCACTTATATGGCAACTTCCCCAATACCCCATGAGACACATAGCTCACTACACTATTCTACGGCAAACCTTGGGCACGTCGACTCGCCAACTTCGTGCCCGAGTTGCCTCGGACCATAGGCGGGAGCCCGTAAAAGAAGCCGGCGATGTGGTGCCCTTCCGGCGACGTGATGGAGACCGGATATTCCATGGGAGAACGGGACGACGACGAGAAGACTGGAGGACTCGGATCACTCGGTATATCTCTCCAACCCTTCTCTTGTTAGCTAGGACTAGATGAATGGCCCGATCCGGGTTTATAGTGCGCGGTGGTGCCGGTTTGAAAAGTTAAAGTAAATCATCGCTTCCGCATTCCGGCGTCGGATTGACGGCCAGGGCGCCGCCGTGCACTTACATGGACAACATACAATACTCTGTATAAGTCCGCTGGGTCTAATAACTCAAAACCTGTGCATTGTAGGTTGAAAACTGTACTTATGTTTAAGAACTACTCCGTTGTTCAATGCTCCTTACCCAATCGTCAACTGATGTAGGTAAATGTCATCGACATAATATCAAAAAGTTATATCTCACTTTATAAAAATAAACGTACAGATATATCATTTTGAAATTGGTGCACAACAACGGATACTCAAAACCAAATACATGCCTGCCGGCAATAACCCAGGCGACTTCCTCAAATATCCCCAATTACAACGAATTCCGATATAATGAGGATGATCACCTAATTCCCAATAACTTCCTCCCACTCATCATCTGTAAAACCATACAAATTTGAGAATGAAACCTGGTAAATACATACCCTGGAGTAAGTATCAAATCGGGAAATCAGTTTTCCTTTAACAATGCACTGAAACATGAAAATGTTTCGTAGGGGTATCCTGGTATTCATAGTAATGCCTCTTCCATAATCCAATTCATGACTTTAACCATATATTTCTTTGCCATCTCTCCAAATCCCTTTATTTGTCTTCAGTCATTACCTTCTGTACACCATCGTTAGGCTAAATGGTTTTCTTCCTTTCCTACCGTTCGGCACCAGCCTATGGTTTTGAAGAAGACTATCCAGTAAGCATAATAGGTGTACCCTCCTAAACCAAGGAGTACTCGTAACTTGAGAGAAGGTGATGATAAAAGACAACTGAATAATACCTTATTCTTTTAATGGTGAAATAAGAGTGGCGATGAAGTACGCGGTTTGGTCGTGAATGATAACAGTCGCAATTTAGTTTGCCCTCTTTCTAATCCCTTTATTTTGTCTTTACATATTACCTTCTGTACACCTTACTTAGGCTAATTGGTTTTCTTCATTCCCTACCTTTCGGCACCTACCTATGGTTTGGAATAAGACTATCTAATAAGCGTAATAGGTGTACTCTCCTAAACCAAGGAGCCCTCGCAACCTGAGAGAAGGTGATAATAAAAGACAACTGAATAAACCAATTCTATTTCTCCTAAACCTGGATCCATCCTCAAAGAAGTCCCTTCGAGTTCGTATATAACCATACGAAGGATCTATCCAACGGAAGTGGATGTCCGTAGTAATACGGGGTGTTCTGAGAAATGCAAAGGGTAAAAGAAGGTGTGGCAATGACTTATGCAACTTTAGACAATCCAAAAAGCTAGTATTTTAGGAAGGTTCGGTTAACTTGGTCACTGAGTCATAGTCTAGGGTCGGTCAAAGGTCGCTGCCAAAGAGAGAGAGAAAAGAAACACTCTGCGTGCACTCTAACCTAGATCAGAATGGTTATCACTTTATCTAATCCGGAAACCTCCTACTGTACTGTCAAATTCTCCTCCAAACCTGAAAGAAGAATCAATCGGGATCACCCGAAGAGTAAACCAACTCATCAGTGGTAATCGGGATCCAACTCTCATCGCATGATAACGTGACGGAATCCACTCGCGTTATCACACTACAGAAGGTATGCGCATGCCTGGTAAGTTTCAGTTTCTTTAGAAACTCCCGATGTGATTTTTACCCCATGTTCTTATGACCTTGACGAAAGCCAACAAATCATAAGTTACATGTCAAGTTCTGCCCGTCATATTCTTATCAATTTGAACCCACCCGTACATACCCTTGACGAAAGCCAACAAGGTAATACGACTGTCCCAAACTAACACATCTATCTATGCAACAAATGAATACCCCAGCAACTACCAAACTCTATGCCTTGACGAAAGCCAACAAACATAGCTTGAATATTACTGACCATCCATAAGAAATGACGGAGGGCTACGGCTGGTTTTTGGTGAAAAACCTTTAACGTAATGAACTTGATCTCGTTGAAGGAACCTGATGGCTTTTTATAAAAATATAGTGGCGAAAACCTTTGCTAAAGAGGTCACTTCTGGTGAAGGGATCTCGGCTCTTTCCTCGTGGAATGAGGTGCAGGATATTTCACTGAATACCGCGATGCAAAGCAACATGTAATCGACTATAGTGAAGTTATTACCCTGACGCAAACTTCTGCCCAAGGGGTCAGTCCCGGTGAAGGGATATCGGCCCTTGCCCCGTCAAATGAGGTGCAGGATATTCCAACCGAATAGCACTGTGCAAAACAAAAGGAAACATCTTTGTAATAACACTTTTTAAATTGTTCCAACAACATCCAAACAGGTTTGTTTTACTTTGCATTGATCAGAATAAACCCAGTCCCATCAATTAATCACACCAGAAAAGAACGAAAATAAAATGTACGTATATGCCATCCGCATTTGTCACTGGGTCCCGTCATCACCCGTTAGGTTACTTAACTAACGACAGAGCGGGGACTGAACTAGCGCGGGTGTAAAACATATACAACATCTAATAGTATATAAACCGATATACAATAATCGCTCCAGGCGTGATAATATGCAACATTACAGAAAAGTAATAAGCATCACAGAACAATACAGATAATCTGGGATCCCCGGGTTTCACAGAGCCGCTGCTGAAACCCGACGTTCCCCTGGTCGTGTGGATAGCCTGTGCAATGAAACCTAGACCCCTACGGGTGCGGCAAGTTACCCGCCAAAACCTGAAGCGAAGCAGCCCCTACAGCAAAGTGAATGGACCACCTAGCACTTCACGGAATCCGGTAATTTTGGGTCAACCTGTACCCTCTACGAGTGCGGCGAATAGTCTACCAATTCTAGAGTGAGGCCCCTCTGCCTCTCAAAGCCATGAGATGCGGACCCGATGTCCCCCAGAACCCGGCTATCCGTTCACTCCATCGCGGGGTAAAACCTAGTACAGAAATGAAAAATATGTACAACGGGTATATCGACCTCAACCCGGTCGTGCCCCAAAACAATATTATACAACAGGCAGTGACGGCAATCCACATGTTGGACGCTCGCCCTGCAATATCAAATGTACAAATAAATCCAAACTGTACTACCATTGCACACTGCTATCCACCACGACAAATCCATAACATCACAACACAACACAGAACATCAACGCGATTGTCACGTTGGCAAACCCGTCTATAAGAACTATAGCAATCAGACGCGGTTTACCGATCAAATGACATTCACGGTCGGAGATATAATGTAAGTACTGTAAACTGACACGTTTAAATTTCGATCGACTAAATTTCCCGAAGTGGGCCCCACGCAAATCTGCTGTACAGTAAAAAGCATTGGGCCCAAATAAACAGTTCCAGAAACCACAATTTCCAACATAGAATCCACTGTAGAAAATTGACTAATTGATCTCACTTTCCTGCAGCGGATCCGCGGCCAAACCCTAGATTGGGCCGCTGATCCACGGCGGAACAGTGATATCACTTAGTCGAATTTCTCCAGTATTCCTAAAAAACCCAGCTTGATTTTCGGGTATGGTCAAAATGATTTTTAGACCAGTTTGAAAATTAACAGAAACTTTATACTTGAAAATTGCGGTTTTCGAAAATCCGTTCGATCGATCTTTTAAACGCATTAGCACAAGTTAGTAAAGCTTAATGGCGTGGCTCTGATACCATGTAAGTCTACGGTAGCGTCCCGGCCGTCTTTCAGACGCCAAATGCGGAACAAAAACTTTTATAACTGGCGCTATCGCATACTATAACCCGGATCTGCCATTAACGCTAAACTAACAATCTACAAAGAGGGTAGAAAGGTTATACCGAACGATCCGAGTCCTTCGTTCTTTAACCATCATCCCACGCTCCGTTGCAGCTGCTCCGATCTCGTCGATCTCCGATCTCCTCGTCCAAGTGGCACCACGTCATCGGATCTTTAAACGGGCTCCCACCTCTGACTCGAGGCAACTCGGTCATCAAGTTTGCTAAAAGAGATGACCAAGAATGATGTAGAGAATGAGTAGAAGACTTTGTCTAGCTTAGTCCAAAGCCATGGACGAACGGTTAATGAAGTTGCCATTGGAATCGGGTGATGGAATGAAATGAGCTATGAAATTTCCATACACCGAAATCTATCATCTTTTTTCCAATCAAGTGAGAGTGAAAATATTCTCATGGGCATCAAGGAGGGGCCGGCCACAATATATGGAGGGGTGAGTGTAGGAGAGAGTGCGGGTAACCATAAGGATAAAGATCAAGGGAAAATATCCTTAGGTAAACAAGAAACATTAAAGCTAAAGCATGAGTCACTAATACACCTCATCTCACAATAAATGCTAACAATGAATCACTAACAAAGTCACCTTCCAAGAAGCTTCCTCTCATCATCTAGAAACTTCTAGAACCATGACTCACCCAAGAAAAGATAAATCCGCATTTAACCGAATGTTAAATACGGCTGATAGAAAACTAGAAACTGGGTACTTCCAAAAGTGATCCTGAAACAAATTTCAGGATAACCCCATAACTGTAAAAATATACCCGCATTTGTATTACGACCGAATACAAATGTAACTGAGACAAAGATATTTTATCTACTCTTTATAATACATGGATCCGGCTTAAACCAAAGCCCACCAGTATAATCTGCCCGAAAAATAACACGTGCGTAAACGCACGTGCATTTTCCGAACCCTACCATAAAACCATACGGCCTCTACAACGTTTCGTCTGAACTTAGGAAACTATCTGTGGGGAACTCTAATGACTCGTCAGTACCCTGGTAGTGGGTTTAAGCACAAGCCGTCAGCGGCACTAGCTGTGCGTAACGGCTGTCCATGGACTGACCTTAAGGGAGGCCGATGAGCGAACTCATCCGGAAACCCTACTGAGCCTAACAGTGACAATGTATATACAGTCCGGTCCGTTTGTCTATGAGTATCGCATATCCAGCCTAGGGAGCTAGTAACGTCAGACCCCCAATAGCTGTATAAGTCGTGTCGGAGACAAGCCCTGAACACCCTGAGATACTACTGGAGTACCTACCTGTAAATCTCACCTGCCTTGGCCAAGGACTTGGTGTAATGGCTTTCCTTGACACAACACGATCCCAACCCCCAATACCGGGAGAGACGAATCCCCTGCCGATCCGCTCACGTACCTCCATGTGGCTCGGGACTGTACCCAAAAACAGGTGCACGACTCCTTTGAGCCGTGGTAGGGTAGAAATCAAAGCACAGTGGGAACTCACACGAGACAAATGACGACCTCAGGTCGATGAACTAACCTGTACACATGTCACCAGGGAACTGCTATCTGACAATATGTATAATACCAACTAGCAGGTTCCCGGCGAGTCCTGTCCGGTGTACTCATAACCCAATGAGCACCTCTATACATCTTAGATGATCCAACTAACACCAGTGGCTTGTGAAACCGGCCACCGCCCCTTGTCGGGGTCTCGACTGTATACACTAGTCTACTCCGGAGTATCGATGCCCTGTCTCGAAACTCCCACGACTAGGGACCACTATTAAGGATATGCTTATAGACTACCCAACTCTCACTTATATGATCGCCCTCATACTGTTGGTAGTCAAGCAAGATCCTAAGGGCTCTATCAACGTGTAATCGTGATCAGTCACCTGAACCTATACACGACTGATAAAGGCAAACCAGATAGCATACTATCATCTCGAGTAAGACTGTCCTACCGGCATAGGTCATCCTCAATCATTGCAATCACGTACCTGCGATCCAATAATTGACTTTGAGGGCACTTATCCAACAGGTTAGGGTTAAGGTTGGGGTTGGGGTTCGGCTGGGGCTAGGGTTGGGGATAATGAAAATTTTGTATATAAAATTACAAAGGTTTATAGGCCTATAATCGATGATGGAGCGACAGTTTGCCTTTTTGGGAATAAGACAAACGAGAGTAGAATTAACAGCATTGGGCACTTTTTTATGTTTGAAAAAATATTTCCCAACTTTAGGTAAAATCTTTGCATAATGCATGTTGACCCTGTACATATCAATCCATTTGTAAGTCTATATAGAGCATCATTTCTCTGTGCCCCCACTTTGTTTGTGGGCGTGGTCCCTGGATTGATGTATGACAGGAATATTGGCCATGGAGCGAGGAGCGAGATGCTATCGGAAAACTCTAACTAGAGCGAATGTCGACGTGTTGGCTGCTAACTTATTATTAGGTTGAAAAAAGGTGTGCCTATAGATGTTAGAGTGGAAGAGTCAAAATGGTGAGTGTGTAGTGCAAGTCTTGATTCAACAATTTTGCTTGGTTCTGTAATAAACTGGAGTGGATACTGGACTCTAACCCTAAACCTAAACATTTACCTAGGGGCAATATTTCATGATATATGCAAATTACAATTTGAGAGGAAAATAAAAATATTACATGCACCCTCAAGATGGCCAGCATACATGAAAACACGTGTGTGAAGCTTATACAAACTTAATCATTCATATAGGCAGAATGCGCTGTTTCAAGTAAACTTACCCAAATTATCCTAATTAACCCTAACCAATACCCTAACCCTTTCAAATTATCAATAATCAACCAAAATCAACCCTAGCATCTAATTAACCCAAATTAACCCTAGGCTCTAACCCTAAACCTCATATGTCTGAAATCATATTAGAAATGATATGTCTGCAATCAAATTCTGCATTTATATTTTGTGAAGTAAAAGCTTTTTCAAAATGAGAAGCTGCCATATGAACAATCTGTTTAGGCCACTCAAAACAAATGCCTTCTACATTTTGCAACTTTGTTATTCTGTTTTGACATCTTCTGACATTAACCCAACAATGAAAGAATTTGGTATTTTTATCACCATCTGAAATCTATTTTTTCCTTGATTTATGTCTCCAAAAATATTGAGGAAGGTTGTGTTTGTTATATCAAAAAAACCTTTATGTTGAACCCATGCAACAGGTGAAAGTTTAGAGTTGTTATAGATAGCTCTTACATGTTTTTTAATGCATGTACCATTGTTAAGAGAGTGCAACGAGGAGAATAATAATTTGTTTCAATGACACATTTTTCAAGTTAAAACCAATATATGATATTCGATGATAATATGAAACTTTCATATTCTCATCGATACTCATATATGAAACTCAAAGCGCCACTTAGTCCCCGTCTATCGGTTAACATACATTCGATGTTCGTCGTGACATAGAACTATACGATGGTTGTTAAATATCGGACGGTATAGCTCGATACTAACAACCGTCGTATAGTCTACGTGACGAGAAGATTCGATCGTATGATAACTGATAGATTTGTCCCGTATGGACAAGTTAGGAATGTATAAAGAAAACACCTTCAATCACTTATGTTTTCATCCGTTTCGAGATATTTCGTCGGTACCTTTCCGTTTGTTCTCCGTGTACAAAGATAGATTAGATGTTCATTTCAACGTTGTTTCACAGCTTTGAAATGATTATCTATTCTATTACAATGTATTCGGAAAACAGCGGGGAGGTGCTGTCGAAATTTACTCGAAACGGTTGAAAGCACAAGCGAATGGGTGCTCGCTCTATACATTCTTAATGGGCTAGAAGCCTTACCCCCGACAGCCGAAACACACACTTACAACAAGAATACACAACAAATGCATCATTAGAGAGTGATTCAAGATGTTCAAGTTAAAACTAATATATGATACTCAATGATAATATGAAACTTTCATATTCTCATCGATACTAATATATGAAACTCAAAGCGCCACTTAGTCCCTATCTATCGGTTAACATACGTTCGATATTCGTCGTGACATAGAACTATACGAAAGTTGTTAAATATCGGACGGTATAGTGTTCATATCAGATTTTTGCATTTTCATACCGCCCAATTTTTATCACATTGCATATCGGTAGATACTCTTGAGCCGTGTTTGCTAGTCAATTGCAGGATACAGGTTCTCGGTTCTAAAACGGTGAAATTCATGAAAAACACAACAAAAATCCGGGTTCCTGCCAACCACAGATAAAACACGGTCTCCGCTCTTCATCCGTATGTTGCCAGATACCAGTTTAGCAAGACAAAATGTCAAATCAATGTCACCTTCATGCACAAGGCTCAATGGCAACAACAAGTTCCAAGAAATCTACGCGGAGCTCGAAGCAATCATGCCAAATCTTGACAAAAAGTCCACCTTTCCCTCAACAGAAATTCTGGAAGAAATATGGAAGTATTTTCAGAAAACACATATGCCAGAATAATTTACACAGCAAACCAGGAAAGCCCAAAAAAGCAGAAGCCCCAATTCCTCCAAAGGGCCGCGGATCCGCGGCCAAAGGGGGGTCTAGGCCGCGGATCCACGGCCGTACTGGCGCCGCATGCGCAGGGTTTTGGGGGGTATTTTGGTCATTGTACAGGTGTTCTGGTGGTTGCCCTAGGTTTTCATTTTTTGGCCTATAAATAGCCCAGAACTTTGTGAAGGAAGGGTCCATTCTTGTATTTTCATTTTTGCCTAGGTTTAGTGTTTTTCTTCTTCCTCTTCTCACCTCTTCTCCATTAAACTTGTAGTGAGCTTTTGAGTGAAGAGTGATGAATAAAGAAGAACCATTTATTATCATGCTTGTCTCTTTACTTTGTTAATTGTTGTAATTTTAATTCATTAAGTAGTTGTTGTTATTTTCTTGTTGTTTCTTTCTTCTCTCTTTTTCTTTATCATTCATACGACAATGATACTTACGCTCGATCCTCGCCAAGGTGAGGTCGCAAATAGTTAGTCGTATTCTTCTAATCTCCTTCTTTCTATCTTCCTCTTTTGTTTTGTTTTGTTTTTCCTTATCATGATGTGTGAGTAGTTAATACTTGTTAGGGTAGGATAAGGGAAGTTTGAGAGAAGGAAATCTCTCTCACTCTTTCCTTGCCCACAGCTTAAATCGACTCCCGTTAATTGAACCACAATCCGCTCCTTACGGCACCCTATCCTACATGATAGCGGTGATTCCGTAGTGAGACCGGTTGTAGTTGAATTAACCGGAGGTTATGGCTAAGAGCCAAGAACGGACGGACAAGCACCAAAAGGAAGACTTATGCGTTGGAAAGCCTAGCTTATACTCGCAAAGTCCTTCCTAGTCGTGCTAATCCCCGTTGTTGTCGATTACCGTAACACCGATATTAAGAGGGGCAACGAAAGATGTGGAGACTCCTAACTCAAACTAACCTAATCCTAACCCTAACAAGCTCTCTTTAAATATCAACTCAACACTTAGATAACTACAAACAAAATCTGAAAAACCGGACTTAACTCGTTAAAGCACATAGAAAAAGACCCCCATCTCCCTGCGGACGACCCGTACTCAACCGGCTAGCTACAAGCGAAACCGTCTTGATTGCGGTATTTAAAACTAAACTTGAACACGAAGAAACTCTAACAATCAAATGGTGCCGTTGCCGGGGAGACGGTAGTTTATTTCCTTGTGTAATTTTGGGTTAATTTGTAAGTATAAAAAAAAACGAAAAAAAAATATACTCTGTAAAAATCATCTTGTTATTTTTGATTAGCTTTTGTGCAAGTGTGCAGGAAAATACAAGGTTCGAGTTCAGTGGCCAAGACGTTGAAAATACGGAGTTCAAGTACAGTGCCAAAGACGTGGGAAGATAGACCCACAGTTCGCGGCTACACCGCGACGGACAAAAACGAAGCATCCGGTCTACTGTAAAAATCTGGAGCATATACAGTGAGCATATCAGAATTCCACACATCCAGACAGGCAGAAGACACCAACAGGAGGTCACCACAGAAAAACGAAGCCCCAACTCTCTGTTCCTGCCGCGGATCCGCGGCAATAGAGGCCTTAGACCGCGGATCCGCGGCCTTTTGGTGGCCTTGGGCTGCCATCTTTTCTCTGTAAGTCTCTCTGCTCCTCTCCACTCCCCTGGACTCCACTGAACTGTGTTTTCTGCAGATTTCTTTGCGCAAACTCTTCTCCCCCTTCCAATAAACTGTTCTTGTGCAGGATTCTTTGCGCCGCAAAAAAAAATTGTTTGCAGTTGATTTGTTACTGCTTTGCATTTCTTTAATACGGACTTAAGGGGTTTGAAACCAATCCAGATTGGGTGGGGATTTCATCACCCTTCCCAGGACCCCAAAAATCACTAAAGCATACGCATTGTCCATTGTAAATTAAAAAAATACTAGACTTCAGCCCTAAGGACTTCGCGCTCATTAGGAGAAGATAAACCGTGTTTAGAACATCGCTTAACCGTATATTGTTTACGGGGTGTCTAGGAAAGTGTTAAAGGCGCAACCGCCGAAAGAGAAAGGGTTATTTAATTAAGGAACTTCGCGAAAGCGTTGGACAACCTCCCCTTATCTCTGCACTTACCTGGCCTCGTGATCAGTGTATTTTTAAGCCCGTTTCTCGACACTGTTTAACTTCGACAATCAAGTTCAGGAGCAGGTCTAGTAGACCTAGGTTACCCTAGATCTAGGTGTGATTGTGCATATCTTGTTTGTGATTGCTTAAGCCGTATTTCCGTACATATTTCTGTAAATCTCTTTCTAAAAAAAAAAAGAAAAAAATCAAAAAACTTTTATAAAAACTTGCCCTTTTGTCGCCAAATCCATTTTCACCCACCACCCATCGCCTTTCTCCATTGACGTTTTCTTACCCTCACCTTCTCCGCTTTGACTATACTAAACTCGTTTAGTGTATGTCCGCTTGGACTCGGGACACTAGCGCCCGTCTAGTTCGCGTTACGTTAGTCGCGACCGACTACGCGATCGACTCCGAAGTCGATACTCCGTCCACTCCTCTTTTACCCCTTCCTTTGCCGGTCAACTCCGACGTTGACCGAAATTCTGTTCATACATCTTCACCTTCACCTTCACCTTCACCAACCTCTTCTTCCGCGATGTCAGGATTTAATCCGAACATCTCTTTGACCACCGCTGGATTGGCTCCACCTCCTACGGAGACCAATCTCCCACCACCTCCGCCTGTTGTAGCGCCGCAGCGAATCGCGCTCCAGGATCGTTTCTATCCCACCCGTTCTGCACTTCCCACCTGCCTTTCTCTTCCTCCGGCCAATGGGGACAACTTTGAAATTAAGCCCCATTTCATCAACACGCTTCCACGTTTTCATGGGCTTGAATCTGAAGATGCCTATATCTTCATCAATAAATTTCAAAACGTCTGTGCCATGATGAAAACCACCCAGCTGTCCGACGATGCTATACGTCTACGGGTCATTCCGTTCACTCTATGCGATCTCGCTGAAAAATGGCTGTATAGCACCGCCTCCCACTCAATCACCAGCTGGGACGAGTTTGTTAAAGCGTTTCTGAAAAAATTCTATCCAAATCATAAAACCGCAAGGATTCGAAATGAAATCAACCAATTCTCCCAGCTTCCTTCTGAACCCTTCTGGAAGTGCTTTGACCGGTACAAAGACCTTCTTGTTCAGTGTCCTCACCACGGTATAGAGAAATGGCAACTCTGCCAAACCTTATACGAGGGACTGAACCCAGCAACGAAGCAGTTGCTGGAAACCATCTGTCAGGGCCACTTCCTATCGAAATCTGATGAGGAAGCGTGGCAGTTCTTTGACGACCTTGCGGAGCAAACGCTACAGTGGGAGAGCACCAGACCGACTTCTTCTTCTTCTACCTCCACTTCTACCGGTCAGTCTAGGGTAGGAATCCACCAACTTGACGTCTCTATTGCGATGAAAGCTGAAATGGCTGCTATAACAAGAAAGCTTGAAGCGATAGAGAGCAAATTTTCTGCTCCTGCTCCTGCCCCTGTTCTCCCCCTTCGTACCATCTGCGCTTGTTGTTCCGATCCTTCCCACTTGACCGAAGAGTGTCCTTACAATCCACCCCCGCAAGGACAGGATCAGGTTAATGCTGCCTTCCAGCAAAGACCGAGGAATGATCCATACTCTTCCACCTATAATCCCGGTTGGAGGAACCACCCCAATTTCGCCTGGAATCAGAATCTGAATCAATTCCAGGGCAACAATTTCCAAAGGGCCCCTCCGCCGCAACAACAAGCACAGCAACAAACTCAACACTAATATCAGCAGCCCTTCCAACCCCAGCCTTTCCAAAACCAGACGAACAACTTTGCACCCAACAACTCTTTTCCACCAAACAACTTTGTTCCGTCAAACAACGATAAGGTTTCCTCGCTCGAGCGAAGTCTGGAGGCGTTTGTTAAACAATCGACTCAATCCACCGCCAACATCCAGTCTTCGATTCAATCTTTAGTGCAACACACTGCCGCACACGGGCAAAGCATCAAGACCATCGAGGCCAAGATTGCACAGCTGAACGCGGCCTTAAGCGAGCGAGAGAAGGGGAAGCTCCCGTCCCAGCCACTTCCAAATCCCGGTCACCCACATAATTCACATGTTGCTCTTGAACAACAAAACCATAATGTGAGTGCCGTGACTACACTGAGATCGGGGAGGATGCTGCAAAACAACATTGGCACACGGATCAACAATGACGCCCCGGCCGCCGCTTCTTCTTCTTCTTCTTCTTCTTCGTCTTCTGAGCCTATTCTCCGTTCTTCACAAGGCTCCCCTCCCTCTTCTTCTGCTCTGAACGGACCCACTTCTCACTCCACGAAGACACCTATTCTGGGATCTGTTCCAACTCCACAACCTCCTCCTCCAGCTTTAGACTCAACCAATTTTCAAAATGTTCCATTTCCAAACCGGTTGAGGTCTAACAAACAAAATCCACAAATGGAGAAGATTCTGGAGTTATTTAAGCAAGTTAACATTAATATTCCTCTTTTAGATGCTGTCCAACAAGTCCCGTCTTACGCGAAAATCTTAAAGGACTTGTGCACGAAAAAGAGGAAGTCGTAGGTACCCAAGAAAGTTTTCTTGGCTAGTGCTGTGAGTGATGCCCTTACCCAATCTTTACCACAAAAACGGAAGGACCCTGGCTGTCCTACGATTTCTATTACTATTGGGGATAAGAACATCAACCGCGCACTATTAGATCTTGGTGCCAGTGTTAACTTGCTTCCGTATTCAGTATACGAGCAATTAGGCGTCGGAGAGCTGAAACCCACGCACTGCACTCACCAAATGGCCGACCGATCGATCACCCATCCTAGGGGTGAGCTAGAGGATGTGTTGATAAGAGTCGGGGACTTCATATTCCCCGTTGACTTCATTGTATTAGATACACAGCCTGTAGCTAACCCCCGGAATCAAATTCCGGTGATACTCGGTCGCCCATTTCTCGCAACCTCAAATGCTGTGATCAATTGTCGCAATGGTTCGATGAACCTCTCTTTTGGAAAGATGACGATTGAACTCAACATTTTTAGGTTGGGGAATCAGCCCGCCGAACCTAATGCTCATATACTGGACGTCTGCTCGATCCAGGAGATCACCCCGGAAGAGTGTGAATTCGAGGAGTTTCTGTTTGAACACGACAATCTTGACGCCGCTAGTGCGTTTCTCTTCGAACCTGCTGCTGTTTCTGCGCCCGACAACGACTACGAGTGTTTCACGTTTTCGAACGATCTTCGCTGCGCACAACCCGAGTTTGAATCCTTCGACTTTCCGGATGAGTTACCTGAACCATCCAACTCGGTTGCCTACACTCGCTTTGAACCTTTGCTGGAGTCCTTTGAGTTCGAGACCTTTGCACCAGTCTTGCCTTCCATCATTTCACCTCCAACGCTCGAACTCAAGCCGTTGCCGTCTCACCTTAAGTATGCTTACTTAGGTGAGAACGAGACCCTCCCTGTCATCATTTCGGCTTCTCTAGCTCTCGAGCAAGAGAAAGCCCTTCTCGCGGTCTTGCACAGCAACAGGCAAGCTTTTGGCTGGTCCATGGCGGACATCAAGGGGATTAGTCCCCTGATCGTTGAGCATCACATTCATCTGATGAATGATGCCAAACCAGCCCGGGATCCACAAAGACGTCTTAATCCAGTCATGAAGGAGGCTGTGAAGAAGGAGATCGTCAAATGTCTAGATAGTGGTATCATTTACCCTATCTCTGATAGCCAGTGGGTTAGCCCCATCCACGTTGTCCCCAAGAAGTCGGGCATCACGGTCATAACCAACGAGGCGAACGAGTTAATCCCTACTCGCACCCAAACTGGGTGGCGAGTTTGCATTGATTACAGAAAACTCAACGCCGCAACGCGGAAAGACCACTTTCCGCTACCCTTCATTGACCAGATGCTTGAACGATTGGCCGGACACGAGTACTACTGCTTTCTTGATGGCTACTCCGGCTATAATCAAATTCCCATCGCCGAAAAAGACCAGGACAAGACCACTTTCACTTGTCCTTTCGGCACGTTTGCATATCGACGCATGCCCTTTGGGTTATGCAATGCGCCCGCTACCTTCCAGCGGTGTATGATGGGAATTTTTTCGGACATGGTGGAAAAATTTTTGGAGATTTTCATGGATGACTTCTCCATCTTCGGCGACTCCTTCAACGAGTGTTTGCTGCATCTTGACGCTGTCCTTACCCGATGTAAGGACAAGAATCTCACTTTGAACTGGGAGAAATGCCACTTCATGGTGCGCGAAGGTATTGTCTTAGGACATATCATCTCGCAAAATGGCATAGAGGTTGACAAAGCAAAGATTGAGGCATTTCCAATCTGCTTCCTCCCCGATGCGTCAGAGATATCCGAGCCTTCCTTGGCCATGCCGGTTTCTATAGACGGTTTATCAAGGACTTTAGCAAGATTGCTAGGCCCTTGACTCTTTTGCTGGCCAAGGACACACCATTCGACTTCAACTCGAGCTGTGTGACTGCCTTCGAGTCACTGAAACGCTCACTCACTTCTGCTCCCGTTCTCTCTTCACATGACTGGACGCACCCATTTGAGATTATGTGCGATGCATCCGACTTTGCCATTGGTGCTGTCCTTGGACAACACATCAACAAGATGCCGCACATAATCTATTATGCAAGCCGAACCCTGAACGACGCCCAACTCAACTATACAACAACTGAGAAGGAATTCTTAGCTGTTGTATTTGCTTTAGAAAAGTTCAGGCCCTACCTCATCGGCTCCCCAGTCATTGTCTACACAGACCATTCAGCTCTGCGCCATCTTTTTGCGAAGAAAGATGCCAAATCTCGGTTAATACGTTGGATCCTCTTGCTTCAAGAGTTTGACCTTGTCATTAAGGACAAACGAGGATGTGAAAACGTGGTTGCCGACCATCTCTCACGACTTCCTTCTTCGCCTTCGCTTCCAATTCCGATTAACGACGTTTTCCCGGATGAACAACTCTTGACAGTATCGTGCGAACCCTGGTTCGCAGATATTGTGAACTATTTGGCCACGGGATTACTACCGACCGAATGGTCAGGTCAGGACAGACTTCGCTTCTTATCCCAAGTAAAACACTTTTACTGGGACAAACCCTACTTGTTCAAGTACTGTCCCGACCAGATTATTCGTCGGTGTGTCCCTGATGAGGAATTCAAGAGTGTGCTGTCATTTTGCCACGATCAAGCGTGTGGCGGGCATTTTGGGCCCAGAAAGACAGCTGAGAAGATCTTGCAATGTGGTTTCTACTGGCCACAACTTTTCAAAGACGCTCACGACTATTGCAAGACTTGCTCCCGGTGCCAACACATGGGCCGGATATCCCGGAGGAACGAGATGCCGCTCCAACCGATCTTGGTTGTGGAGATTTTCGATGTTTGGGGGATAGATTTCATGGGGCCATTTCCCAGCTCTTTCGGGAACTTGTACATCCTTCTAGCTGTTGATTACGTCTCTAAATGGGTCGAGGCTGTGCCCAGCCGAACTAACGACAACAAGGTTGTCGTTAGGTTCCTTAAAGAAAACATTTTTTCCCGGTTTGGGCACCCCCGAGCGATCATTAGCGACAATGGAAGTCATTTCTGCAATAAAACTTTCGAAGCCTTGATGCAGAAATACTCCATTAATCATAAGCTTTCTACGCCCTACCACCCCCAAACCTGCGGGCAGGCCGAAGTTTCAAATCGGCAAATCAAGCAGATTCTGGAGAAGACGGTTTCCAAGAACCGTAAGGATTGGTCTCTGAAACTCACTGATGCCCTTTAGGCATTTAGAACCGCTTATAAGACCGACCTTGGCATGTCTCCCTATCGGCTTGTGTATGGAAAAGCCTGCCACCTTCCTGTCGAAATAGAGCATCGCGCATTTTGGGCGATAAAAGAACTGAATCTGTCTCTTGATGATGCGGGCAGCCATCGGAAGCTGCAGTTGAACGAACTAAGCGAGCTTAGGGATGAGGCTTACGATAACGCGGTTGTCGTTAAGAATCGAACGAAGGTGTTTCACGATAAACACCTTTTGCGCAAAACCTTCGTACCTGGTCAGCAGGTACTGCTTTACGACACCCGACTTCACTTCCATCCTGGAAAGCTCAGATCTCGCTGGAAAGGGCCGTATTTTGTGCGGAATGTGTATCCGCAGGGCGCTGTGGATTTGGAAAATCCAAAGGACGGTTCACTTTTCAAAATAAACGGACACCGATGCAAACCGTACCTTAGCGCCGAACCAACAGAGGAGCTCCTGTTCTTACAGGAGCCGGTTTACCCTGAATGATCTTCCTCTGCCTACCTCCAAACTTCGGTTATCCAGCCAAGAACAGCGGACACTGTTCCAAATAAGTTTGGGGGTATGTACAAACCATTTTGTATATATTTGTGTATATTCCTTTTCTTTTCTTTAAAAACACAAAAACAAATAAAAATTTGTGTATCGCTAACCGACAATTTTGACCCTTCAAATGATCTCTTCATGCAATGACAGTGAGGACACTGTCCAGTTTAAGTTTGGGGCTACGCTCGGTACGCATTTCTTACCTTCGCATTCATATGTATATTTTGCATCAGCATATTAATATCCATAAAATCCATAAAAATTTGAAAATTTTCTAAAAAAATATAAAAACTTTTTTGTCAAGTTAGCTTGTGGAAGAACTCTGATTCAACATTCGACGTTTTTTGTTTGAAAAAATAGGAATAACTAAATCTTATGTTTGGATTTTGAAAACCTGAAAGATAACTCTCCTTTGAAGTTAACTATAGCTGATATAAGTCTTTACATCACACTACACGTGTCGCGAATTTTGGGAATTAGATGACAAGTCTTTCATGTTAAACTTTTAAACAGATAAATGATTTTCTGAGGATCAAATAGGTTTGTTCTGAAATAAGTAATGTCAAGAATAGTTTCTGAAGTAAAGCGAATATGAAGGAATGTTATTGATGCCGTAATTGGAGCTAAGTCGGAAAAATAACCCATCTGAAACTTGATTGAAATGATTACACACCAAACCCACTAAACACGTCTTTTATCCAAAAAAAAAATAATTGAACTGCCGGTTATATCTCCGTTCGTATTAAATCATCTGATTTTCACGCCAAACTGTCTTTTGTTTTTGGACCTAGGTAACTTGAGTAATTAAGTCCGCTCGGGTGTTTCTACACCTAATGCCCAAAAACCAACTGGTTTGGGTGCATTGGCCCAAAGCTCGCTAAGAAGCCTAGAAAGTCCAGTTTAAAACAAAGTCAAGCAAGTGTTCTCTCCGAGTTAAAATTCCTAACGGTTCTTTGTGTGAGAATAATCTTGATAAAAGACAGGCTTTTATAAAAAAAATTTAGCGGAGATATGAAGGTTTTATTCTATGATAAAGACTATTGCACGTTCACAGAGGTGTGTATGAAATGAAAACAAGAAAAAGGTGGAGTGAAGAATACGACTTGGTTTCCTGTTAAGGAAGATAGAAATTCTGAAGTTGAAACCTTACTGGAAAACGAAAGTTGAAAAATGCTTAACTCTTTATAAAACTTATGTGATCCTTTTAAAATTGTTATCTGGGCTTTACTGTGCGACATGATGACTTTATTCGACCTTTCGGGAACTTAACGACACTATTTGCACTGCACGTAAAGACATATAAAATCTGTAGTTAAATAAGAAGCGAGGTGTGAAAAATAAAGATTCGATGGTCTAGACTTAGGATTATAGAGTTGTTATTTTCTAAAACAAAAACTTTAGGGTTTGAATCTTAGTTATTTTACAAAACCAACTTGACCGGATTTTGTGGGTAGTATCCGCTGAAAACCCTCAGGAGACAACACTCCTCCTACTAGGGACACCTAGAGGTTTAACGGCTTGTTGCACATGCTCAGTGCAATCGCGATCCCTGCGAAAGTGAGGTTAGGAAATTTTTTGTGAATAAATTGGTTTTGCTCGGGACGAGCAAATGATAAGTTTGGGGGTATTTTTTCATATCAGATTTTTGCATTTTCATACCGCCCAATTTTTATCACATTGCATATCGGTAGATACTCTTGAGCCGTATTTGCTAGTCAATTGCAGGATACAGGTTCTCGGTTCTAAAACGGTGAAATTCATGAAAAACACGAAAAAAATCCGGGTTCCTGCCAACCACAGATAAAACACGGTCTCCGCTCTTCATCCGTATGTTGCCAGATACCAGTTTAGGAAGACAAAATGTCAAATCAATGTCACCTTCATGCACAAGGCTCAATGGCAACAACAAGTTCCAAGAAATCTACGCGGAGCTCGAAGCAATCATGCCAAATCTTGACAAAAAGTCCACCTTTCCCTCAACAGAAATTCTGGAAGAAATATGGAAGTATTTTCAGAAAACACATATGCCAGAATAATTTACACAGTAAACCAGGAAAGCCCAAAAAAGCAGAAGCCCCAATTCCTCCAAAGGGCCGCGGATCCGCGGCCAAAGGGGGGTCTAGGCCGCGGATCCGCGGCCGTACTGGCACCGCATGCGCAGGGTTTTAGGGGGTATTTTGGTCATTGTACATGTGTTCTGGTGGTTGCCCTAGGTTTTCATTTTATGGCCTATAAATAGCCCAGAACTTTGTGAAGGAAGGGTCCATTCTTGTATTTTCATTTTTGCCTAGGTTTAATGTTTTTCTTCTTCCTCTTCTCACCTCTTCTCCATTAAACTTGTAGTGAGCTTTTGAGTGAAGAGTGATGAATAAAGAAGAACCATTTATTATCATGCTTGTCTCTTTACTTTGTTAATTGTTGTAATTTTAATTCATTAAGTAGTTGTTGTTATTTCCTTGTTGTTTCTTTCTTCTCTCTTTTTCTTTATCATTCATACGACAATGATACTTACGCTCGATCCTCGCCAAGGTGAGGTCGCAAATAGTTAGTCGTATTCTTCTAATCTCCTTCTTTCTATCTTCCTCTTTTGTTTTGTTTTGTTTTTCCTTATCATGATGTGTGAGTAGTTAATACTTGTTAGGATAGGATAAGGGAAGTTTGAGAGAAGGAAATCTCTCTCACTCTTTCCTTGCCCACAGCTTAAATCGACTCCCGTTAATTGAACCACAATCCGCTCCTTACGGCACCCTATCCTACATGATAGCGGTGATTCCGTAGTGAGACCGGTTGTGGTTGAATTAACCGGAGGTTATGGCTAAAAGCCAAGAACGGACGGACAAGCACCAAAAGGAAGACTTATGCGTTGGAAAGCCTAGCTTATACTCGCAAAGTCCTTCCTAGTCGTGCTAATCCCCGTTGTTGCCGATTACCGTAACACCGATATTAAGAGGGACAACGAAAGATGTGGAGACTCCTAACTCAAACTAACCTAATCCTAACCCTAACATGCTCTCTATAAATATCAACTCAACACTTAGATAACTACAAACAAAATCTGAAAAACCGGACTTAACTCGTTAAAGCACATAGAAAAAGACCCCCATCTCCCTGCGGACGACCCGTACTCAACCGGCTAGCTACAAGCGAAACCGTGTTGATTGCGGTATTTAAAAGTAAACTTGAACAAGAAGAAACTCTAACAATCATATAGCTCGATACTAACAACCGTCCTGTTGTCTATATGATGAGAAGATTCAATCGTATGATAACCGATAGATTTCTCCCGTGTGGACAAATTAGGAATGTATAAAGCAAACACCATCATTCACTTGTGTTTTCCTCCGTTTCGAGATATTTCGTCAGTACCTTTCTGCTGGTTCTCCGTGTACAAAGATAGATTAGATGCTCATTTCAACGTTGTTTCACAGCTTTGAAATGATTATCTATTCTATTACAGTGTACTTGGAGAACAGCGGGGTGGCACTGCCGAAATTTACTCGAAACGGTTGAAAGCACAAGCGAATAGGTGTTCTCTCTATACATTCTTAATGGGATAGAATCCTTACCCCCGACAGCCGAAACACACACATACAACAAGAATACACAACAAACACATCATTAGAGAGTGATTCAAGATGTTCAAGTTAAAACCAATATATGATATTCGATGATAATATGAAACTTTCATATTCTCATACATGAGTATTCTCAAATCAAACTTTGATTATCGATAATTTATTCTTTTCAACGACAAACGCACACACAAAGCATATACACGGATTTTCTCCTTTGTCAGTAACCATCCTGTTCTTAGATTTCTCAATATAGTCATCATAACCTACAATTTATATGTTATACAGTCTAACATGGCCTTGAGTACGTCAGAGTTAAGTACTGGATGTATGTGGATTAGCAACAACATATGCAACCTAAGTTTGTCACAGGAGTTGCTGCTTTTATTGAATTTGCACTCGCACATAACAAGATCGTGATAGAGAAGATTCTCTGGCCGTGCGATAGATGTGGGAATAAGTACTGGCGGAAGGTAGAATTGACAGAGCTTCATATCATAAAATATGGTTTTACTAGACTTTATACAACTTGGAAATATCACGGGGAAGGAGAAGAACGCAGTAATGCGGCAGAAGAAGAAGACGGTAATTTCTTTCCATCAGAAGAAATGGAGGATATGGTAGAGGCTGCCCTAGGTGAATCTATTCGTACCAAAGATGACATTCCATCCGGTCAAGGACCGCGTGCGGATAAATATGAAAATTTCATGAATGATGCTAGAAAACCAATTTATGAGAATGCAAAGTATTCCACTCTCTCATGGTTCGTCCAACATTTCCAGATTAAGTGCCTAAATGGATGGAGCAACAAGTCATTAACAATGCTTCTTTCGTTCTTGCAAGATTCTATGCCCCAGGGAAATAACATGCCCGACAGCTGGTACGGAGCCCAGAAGATGATGTCTTATTTGGGTCTGAAGTGTGAGAAGATTCAAGCATGTACTAAAAATTGCGTTTTGTACCGGAAAAAGAATTCAGATTTGAAAGAGTGTCCAACATGCGGAGAGGGCAGGTATAAGCCGAAAGATTCTGATAAAAAGCCTGATATACCTGTCAAGATAGCATGATACTTTCCCATAACACAGAGGCTGCAGAGGCTATTCAGGTGCAAGAAAACAGCCGAGGCAAAGATTTGGCATCGCCGTGCTCCTCCAAGTGAAGATGGAAAAATGAGCCATCCAAGAGATTCACCGGCATGGAAGGATTTCGATAGGAGGCACGCAATATTCAGTAGCGATCCTCGCAATGTCAGGCTCGGACTGGCTAGTGATGGCTTCTGCCCATGCAACTATATGGCTGGAAGTCACAGCACATGGCCCGTTGTAATGATAATTTATAATCTGTCGCCTTGGTTGGCTATGGACTAATCATACTTTATGATGCCTCTTCTTATCGACAAACCAAACTCACCGGCAAACAATATCGACATCTATCTCTGACCTCTGATCGAGGAGTTAAAATCTTTGTTCATTGATGGTGTAGAGACTTACGATGCAAACACAAATACAACCTTCATACTGCGTGCGGCTTTAATGTAGACAATTAATGACATTCCTGCGTATGGAATGCTATCAGGTTGGTCCGTACATGGTCACAAAGCATGTCCTCATTGCCATCAATACACAACATCGAAATTCTTGAATTTTAGCAGGAAGGTTTGTTATTGCGGCCATCGACGTTTCCTGCCTCTAGACCACCCCTACAGATTAGACGCTATTCACTTTGATGGTCATCAGGTGCTTCTTGGACCTCCAGCCCCATTTTCCGGAGAGGATGTGACTGCTCATTGGGATGGTTACAATAATGTGACCTTCGGGATGGATCCGACAAAACTAGTCAATCCACCATTTTGGAACAAGTTAAGCATTTTCTTCGAGCTTCCATACTGGTCAACAAATTTAGTGCGTCATTGTCGGGACGTCATGCATATAGAGAAGGGAGTATCAGAGCACATACTCAACTTGCTTCTTTGTAAAGACGGGAAATCGAAAGACAACCTGAATGCTCAGATAAATCTACAGGACTGGGAAATAAGAAGTGAATTGCACCCTAAACCGTTACCGGGTAAACCAGGCAAGTTTGTACTTCCCAATGCCGCTTATCATATGTCACAACCGTTGAAGAAAAGATTCCTTCAGGTGTTGCATGATTTGAAAGTTCCCATAGGTTTCTCAGGATCATTCAGCAAGAAGATAAAAATTGTGAAAGGCAAGATCGATGGGCTGAAAAGTCATGATCACCATGTTATCGTGGAGCACCTTCTTCAATTAGCCCTCAGGACTTCTCTCCCTGAATCGGTTGGTCTAGTAATCAACGACCTATGTTGTTTTTTCAAAGAGTTGTGTGCTAAAACACTGGATATTGTGACGCTGGATAAACTAGAAAATTCTATTGCATTGATACTATACAAGTTTGAGCATATTTTCCCACCGTTATTCCTCGATATCATAATACACCTGACGGTTCATCTTACAACTGAGGCTAAGTTAGCCGAACCGGTATAATATCGATGGATGTATCCCGTCCAGAGGTACATGGAATTTTTCGTTTCACGCAATTTTTAAAATTATTGTTGTCCTGTATGCCCGTATTTATTTATTCAACATATTTACTTTAGGTACCTCTACACTCTTAAAAAGTATATACGCAATAGAAATCGACCTGAGGGTTCTATCATGCAAGGTTATCTTCTTGATGAAGCAACCATATTTTGTTCCCACTATCTGGACGAGAACATTGAGACGAGACTTAACCGGCCTCGAAGAATTCAAGACGGGCCATATGGTAAAGCCGATTAAAAGAGGGTAGACACTATGTTTATGAACAAGATATACATGTTTATCTTGCTTAATTGTGCATGTCTTGAAAAAATGAAAGAGTAAGTTTTTTGGGTTTAATTGTTATATTTGTGTTTGTGTGTGTATGAAATGATATAATATTAATGTCATAATTTATTGTTGAAAACAGAATTCATTTTAACGAGGTACGTGAGGGGCATCCTGATTGAAATGATGAATGATTGGAAAAATATCATCAGGATAATTTTTACGATTGGGTTGCAGATCAAGTAAGTTATTCGAATAACATGTTATTGCTATCAGTTTTAATCTAAACTTATATTGTTATGTATTTTTCGTAAAAAAAATTTTGTTAGATCTACGATCTGAACTTGTCTGCATCATTTGAGAGTGATTCAAGATGTTTAGCTCAATTTCCTAGTATGGAGGTTGCATATTATAAAGGATTCGGTGTCCTTGGGTACAAATTCGAAGTTAAGAACATAGAAACATCTATAACCACTCAGAATAGTGGGATTGCGACGGTAGGATCGGATGGTGTGATTTATTATGGATACTTAAATTGTATACCCGGCATCCACTATCCCGGACGATCAGAACCCTTTTATATATTCCAGTGTACTTAGTACGATACGCGAACCGATACGGATAAGTGGAGAAGCAATCATGGGACTTGGAAAGATGAATATGGATTGACCAGTGTGAACACACTTCGATTTTACGGTCAGGAAGTTCCATTTATCTTTCCGAACCAAGCGTTCCAAGTATACTACTCACAGTGTTTGAAGCATCCGGGATAGAGTTTCGTATGCCGTTGGAAACCCAGGGATGTTTACGATGTCCCAGAATTCGAGGACAGCGATGAGGATGAAGAAGAGAGAAGACTTAGAGTTCTCCGACCGTCTGTTTCGAAAGAAGGGTTGTCTTCGGCTGATCATGAAGGTACGTGGGTTAGAAATGATATCGATGATGAAATCCAAGTAGATATATCTAATGCGCCCATGAAATGAAAAAGGTTATCAGTAATGTTATATTATTTCTTCACGTTTTACCATATATACATATATAGTCAATACTTGTAATGATTGTCTAATGCGTCCACGAACCATTTATCTAGATTTGTTGACGATGACGGGAGCGGCGAGGGGCGGCAGGAGCTCCAGCCGCGGCACCGGCAGAGGCAGAGGCAGAGCGGTTCTGCCATCCGGAGAGCTGCGTAGGGAGCTTCAGAGGGCCGATCTTGCACCCCGATCGAAGACACCTTCGGAAGCCTCCTTCTGTGTGGACTTTGCTACACCTCCAGGTATATTGCACGCATCTTCATTTTGAATGTAATATTATAGATATACATGCATGTTCATGTCAAAATTACTTATATTGTCAATGTTTGATTGTCTAGCTGTTGGTGATGCGTCCACATCAGGGACAGAGGCTACTCCCGCACCTCCAGGTATGTTTATATATCATATAGTGCATGTATATTGATTTAGAATGCTATATCATAAACATATATACATTCTTTTTGCTCTTACATACTTACATCAGGGACAGAGGCCACTCCCGAACCTCCAGGTACGTTTATATATCATATACCTGTGGGTATGTTTATATATCCTATAGTGTATACATGTTGATTTAGAATGTTATATTATTGATATACGCATTCTTTTTGCAATTACTTATATAGCTGATACTTGATTGTCTAATTATAGGTGGTGCGTCCTCATCTGGTGCAGGGGCAACTCCCGTCACTTCCATTCCCTCCACTCAATCTACTGGTTTGTATGAATAAATGTAAAATATTTATTCATTTTACATATCCTTTAAGAATAAACATGAACTCCATGTAATTTTGTCGATGTTTATTTTCTAGTTGGAGAGGCGTCCACGTCCGGGTCACCAGCTGTTCCTCACCGGAGGAACTATCGTCCCGCTCGTACTGCTGCCCGGGCCCAGGCTCAAGATTTAGTCACCGGAGGTATATATCACACTTCCATTTTCGTTAAACCTTTATTTATTAATACAATTTTGTTTTAATATTGATTGTCTTGATATTTCTTGCAGTCGCAGGGCCTCCCCATCCCGAGAGGGGAACTCGAGGCCCGAATCAGTCCCATAGGCTGAGGCCCGACAGAGCTAGGGGGAGGCAGCATTCCCCCTCTTTTTTACCCCTGATTATCACTATACCGGCGATCATTCCGAGAGGTTCGGCCGGTATATGGTGGATGAGAGCCGGCTCGTGAAAAACTATCCACTTCACGTTGAGTGGGGCGACCAGCACCGGCGCTCATTCGCCTTCTTCTGGGATCAGGCTCGGGTATTAATATATATTTTCATTTGATTTATTTAATATATTTATTATTAACACTTGCAATCTAATAACAATGCTTTTTTTATATTTTCAGTTGGATTACGATATTCAACCTGTACCCGACCCTGATCACCCTGGGAGGGTGCTCGATCTTCACGCTCTGTACAATGGCCTGATGAAGAACATGCAGACGAAGGTCTGATACAACAGAAATAAGCTGACGACCAATTACTATTCCCTATGGATGGCGACCCCCGAGGAAGAGAGAGCGGCTCCTATCTACTCCGGCCTTTGCGAGAATCGACGTAGATACATGGCCTCTATTGTGCGAATATTTCGACTCTTATCGCAAACAGTTATGTATTTTAAATGTAATTCATTGTTTAGTATATAATTTATTTTTTTGTGTTGCTTAATTAGAAAACTAAATGTGAATGTGTTGTACAGAAATAGGCCGATCAAAATAAAGAGAATAGGAAGTCGGCGAAGAGGGGTCGCCCCACTTATACAGGTGGCTCGAAGAATATTACTCGTGCCATGGAGTTATCGGTAAATTACAATAGACCGGCCTTTGTGATATAATGTAATATTAAGAGTTATTTTCTAATATATCTAATATTAAGAGTTATTTTCTAATATTGCAGAGAGCTCAGACCTGGCGCAGGGTGGTACACCGAGCGTGCTCTCAGCGTATCTTGCCGTCTACGGCACCTCGACAGATCCCGCCACGGGCGAGCTTCGATACCCCAACGCCGCTACCCAGGAGTATTGCGTAAGTGTTAATATTTATTCAACCCCTATTTGAAATTTTAGTTCTGAAAGGTTCAAATTTAAATGATATACTTATATTTTACTGGTTAATGTGGGTGTAGGAGCGAGTGGTTGAGCAGGCCGAGGAATCGGGGATCGATTTTATTGGACAAAACGATTCGATGCTGCTGACCCTCATCCTCGACGCCGCACAAGGAGGGCACCACGGAGATTGGGAGAGAGGCCGGGGAGCAGGCCCTAGCAGGGCTCATATGAGCTTAGACTCCACTCCGGCGGTTACTTCCTCCGTCTCCAGTGAGCGACGTTTCCAGAAAGAACTGAACAGCTTGAAGGCCACCGTTCAGGAGTTGAAGGAGATGTTGGTATGTATACTACTTAATAGTAAAATATTATGTCATATTATAGATAGCAACGTATCCAATATTAGTACGTAGCCTGAGCTTATCTGGTTGTATACTTAGCTTTGATTAATCATACATACATATCTAATTAAAATAAATTACGGTTTTCCAAACTAGATATCCAAACTAGGCCTGAGTCCCTAAGTATACATAGATTGGGGTTTCGCAATAACTTGATAATGATACAAATTTGACTAATACACAGTTCTTACTCGTTTATTACACACGTAGGTCCAGACGCGACAGGATACATCGGCCGAGCCTCCACATGCATCTCCTTCAGCTGCGGCTCCGCAAGCCACTACCTCGGCTGCGGTTCCGCAGACAGCTCCTATAGCTCCACGGCCTGCTCAGACTCCCGCAGCTACAGCTCCGCAAGCCACTACCTCGGCGGCGGTTGCGCAGACCACTCCTACAGTTCCACAGCCCGCTCAGACTCCCGCACAGTCCGCATTGCATGATTTATCGACTTAGGGTATATCCGAGAAGCAGGCGTGCCAGATTATGGCGTTTATCAGAGTTGGAGCTGGACCGAGGTAGGGTAGCTTTTTGATTCTTATATTTTTAACATGTATTTATTTATATGATACATATTGTATATATTTTAGAAGATATTAAAATTGGTGGTGTTTGCGTGTTTATATTGATATCATATTCTGCTTTTGTTGATTTCTTTTGTATATTAACCGTGAGATGTGATTATGAATACTGCGATATATATTCTGCGTGTTGATTAATTTTATATATGATGTATATATTATTGTGCACAGGGCGAGAAAAAAATAGGGAGCCCTTTTTTTAAACTAAACCTGATAATATGTACCTACGGATTAATCTGTAGGGCCCAACATTGCCACTACGGATTAATCCGTAGGGACCTTCATTGCCCTTATTGATTTATCCGTAGGGGCAAGATATCAGGATACCTGATATTTTGCGCCTATAATCTCAATAATAGGGGTTATACTTATCCCTACGGAGTTATCCGTAGAGGCAAACAAATGCCCCTACACAGGAATCCGTAGGGACAAAATATCAGAATACCTGATATTTTGTCCCTACACATCCGAACCAACGCCCGTATCCGTATGAGCAACTATTTGGCCCTACGGATAAGTTCGTAGGGACACCTAATTTATTTTATAAACCGATAAATTAAATAAGGTTTTGTCCCTACAGCCTAATCCGTAGGGACAACTGGACCTACACATTACGCCGTAGGGGCAATTTTTTGACCGTAGGGGAATGTTCAAGGCTAAGACTTGCACCTATGGTGTTTGCACCTACACGGTTATTTATTGCCCCTACGGATATATCCGTAGGGGCAATGGTTTGCTCCTACGGATAAATCCGTAGGGGCAACCCCTATTTGTAGTAGTGCGCCTCTAGGGAAAAGAGGTTATTTAATTAAGGACCTTCGCGAAAGTGTCGTAAAACCTCGCTCTAAGTACCGACACTAGCCTAGCTGAACAGTTAAGCAAGAATTGTATGGTGAGATTAATCCTGACTAATTCTTCTTTTATGGTTTGAGGAAGGATTTGAGGAACAGTGGGAGCCATCTTGTTTAGATAAATTAAAAACCAATCTACATTTGCAAGAGCATCATGCTAAAGTGTTTCTTCTCTTTCTCCTAAATTCAGCGACCAGTTGACCACACATAGGTTACAACTAGCTAATAAATTGACTGGGCTAGACTATATTTGTAGGGTTCCTAGGCACACTTGTGAAGGTTCATAACGCATCACACATGCACGAATAAAATTTTACATGTGCCGAACAACCCAAAGACAAGATCTTTGCTAGATAATTAAGGTTAAGCATACAAGATTACATGTTTTAAGCTAAGTGTGAGGGATTACAACCTTTGTAGTCCGCTCCTTCGCTTCACAAGCTCCGAGTAGAAGTCCCTTCGCCGCGATCCACGATCTCCCGGACTCAAGAGAGGCTCCACGACTCGAACGATCCATGCTAGCTTGAAGTGTTCCAAATCTCCGATGATCTACGTCGAAGTATCAATAACTCAAGCTTTCTCACTCTAAAGAGATGAACACACTTATCTCATGGGCTAGATGAGATGAGGATGAGAGAGTAGTATTTATGCTTTCTTTTTCAATCATTTTCTCATAATTTATCATCACAAAATGAATTTCTAGTGAGCTCAAAATCAAGAGAGAAGAAGATGATAATGGAAATGCTAAATCCTTTTGTGATGAATAGAAAGAAATGTATATGATTGATATATAAACCATGGTCAAGGATGAGTGGCTAATAGTTTGTAGAGAATAAACTAGAGTTAGGATTTGGTTAGGTTAGAAATGAGTCATGAGATATTATCAACCATAATATCTTAACCAAGACAAAAGAAAAAGCTTCTAGAATGTGCAAGAAGAAGCTAACCCTAATCAAACCCTAATCCCATTTAATCATCCTTAAACATGTTTAATAACAAATCATATCCTGTCACAATAATATATATCACATATATATTATATATTTGCAACAAAAGAAAATAATACAATTAACATATATCGCATATATATCAATGTATTAATCCGGTGAGAAAATGAAATAATAAAGCGAGCCAATATTAGATAATGTAATAATATATCATATATATTATTATACATTAAATCGTCGAATCAACACTTGATCCGACGATCCGGCTATATCGAATATAACCGACTAATATACCATGTACCGATTCATCGAATCAACACTTGATTTGATGTCCCGGTTCATATCTAAATATCGCAAGAATATAATAAGGTATCTCATATCGCATTATCCTCGGTCCTGCACATATCACATATGTGCCTATACTCCGTTTCGCCTGAGCCAAGAAACCTCTGTGTAGGACTCTAAAGAATCGTCAATACGCCGGTAGGAGGTGATGATCATATCAAACACCCACAAGCTGCAAGCGGTCAGCTAAACGTAACAGCCACCCAGGTATTGAGCGATCAGAAGATCAACAAGCTAGCCTGTGCGTTCTCCTGTGAATCCAATCAGTAACACTCCCATACAGTCCGGTCTGTTCGTCTGATATGTCGCATATCAAGTCTAGGGGTGGTACACGTCAGACCCCAGTAACCGATAAGTCGTGTCGATGTGTGGCTCATAACGGGTCAAGAAACTACTAGTAACACTTACCAGTAAATCTCTATATCAGCCCTGGCCAGAAACTTCCAGTTATAGCCAATCGAACACAGCACAACATCAACTCCCTATATCGGGAGAGACGAATCCCCTACTATCGCTCATTGCCTCTATGTGATTCGGGACTGTACCCAAAAGCCACCGTTTTGCACGCCCTCTTGGACGTGGTAAGGTGGAAATCAAAGCACAGTGGGAATCACACAAGACACTATGACGATCTCGGGTTTACAGACTACCCTGTACCAGTGCCTCCGGAGAACTGCCATCTGACGTGTGGTATATCACCATCTGGGTGTTCTCGGCGAGTCCGTCCAGTGTACCCAGTCTCCACTGAGCACCCGTACACCATCTCTGATGTCAAACACCGATGGATATGGGATCATCCATCGCCCATCATATGGGTCAAGATGCGTATACGCTACTCTACTCTGGTGTATCGATGCCCTGTCTCGATATACCCTCGACTAGGAACAGTTATAGGATGTACTCATCGACTACCATGGCCCTACTAGTATGATCTCATCATAGTCCCAGTAGTCGAGTACAGATCCTAAGGGCTTTATCAACATGTGAGAGAAAAACAGTAAACCAATACAAGTCAACATGTTAAGATAAAGTGAAACCAAATAGCATACTATCATGACGAGCAGGAAAGTCATCTCTATATATATCCAAGCATCCATTATAATATACATCATATGTACAACAATGGCCTCTAGGGCATATACATAACTAACAATCTCCCACTTGCACTAAGGCCAACTGCTGTAGTATCTCATACCTAGCATCCCGAATAATCTCTCAAACTGTATCTGGGGAATAGCCTTCGTGAATGGATCCGCAGTGTTATCCTTCGTATCTACTCTCCTGACTCCGATCTCCCGACGATCAACTATCTCCCTGATCAGGTGATACCGCCTCAGAATATGTCTGGACTTCTGATGGGATCTGGGTTCCTTAGCCAAAGCCACAGCTCCATTGTTATCGCAATACAGAGGTATCGGATGCTCAATGGAAGAAACCACACCAAGTTCACTAATGAACTTCTTCATCCAGACAGCCTCTTTGGCAGCATCGTTGGCAGCGATGTATTCAGCCTCCATCATCGAGTCTGCAACGGTATCCTGTTTGGAACTCTTCCAACATACCGCCCCTCCATTGAGGGTAAAAACAAATCCTGAGTGCGACTTAGAGTCGTCCATATCATTTTGGAAGCTGGAATCGGTAAAGGACTCCACCCGGAGTTCTCCGTTACCATACACCAAGAACATCTCCTTAGACCTTCGCAAGTACTTGAGAATGTTCTTCACAGTTGTCCAGTGACTCTCTCCAGGATCTGCTTGATACCGACTCACTACACTTAGTGAGTATGCTACATCGAGTCTGGTACATAGCATCGCATACATGATAGAGCCTACTGCCGAAGCATAGGGTATCCCTTGCATGCGAGCTCTCTCCAAATCAGTCTTGGGAGACATCTCTTTGGAGAGAGTGAGTCCAGAGATCGTGGGTTGGTTCCCACGCTTGGATTCTTCCATACTAAACCTCTTTAGTATGGTGTCAATGTAACTGGATTGGGACAATCCCAGTATCTTTTTAGATCTATCTCTATAGATCATGATTCCCAATATGCAGGAGGCATCACCTAGATCTTTCATTGAGAATCTCTGTGATAAGAAGAGCTTGACTGATTGCAGCATAGGAATATCATTTCCTATCAAGAGTATGTCATCCACGTACAATACGAGGAAGACAACCTTACCCTCTGCTACCTTCTTATAGATACAAGGTTCATCTATATTTTTGATGAAGTCAAACTCTTTGACTACAACATCAAAACAGATGTTCCAACTCCGCGATGCTTGCTTTAACCCATAAATGGATTTAAGCAGCTTGCACACCTTTCCGCTGCTCCCACTATCTACGAAGCCTTCTGGTTGAGTCATGTACACGCTCTCTTCTAAATCACCGTTTAGAAAGGCGGTCTTAACATCCATTTGCCAGATTTCGTAGTCATGGTATGCAGCAATGGCAAGTAAGATCCGGATGGACTTAAGCATAGCCACTGGAGAAAAGGTTTCGACATAATCCACACCTGGTCGTTGACGAAATCCCTTTGCTACAAGTCTAGCTTTGAAAGTCTCAACTTTTCCATCTACTCCAAATTTCCTTTTAAAAATCCACTTGCTCCCAATGGGTTTTACCCCTTCAGGAGCATTTTCCAAAATCCATACTTTATTGGTGTACATGGATTCCATCTCAGATCTCATTGCATCCAGCCATTTCACAGAGTCACCACTTGTGATGGCCTGCTCGAAACTAGTCGGGTCATCATCTTCCATGATGCAATCCTCGCTTCCACCATCAATGAGAAAACCGTAGTATCTCTCAGGTGGATGAGAAACCCTGCTAGATCGGCGGAGAGGCCGGGGTTCGTCGGGTACTACTGAATCCTCTGGTTCTACTAAATCTTCAGTTGCAATTTGTGTTTCTGGAACCTCTTCCAGCTCTACCTCTTTGCCACTAATTTCTTTTGCAAGAAATTCCTTTTCTAAAAAGGTGGCATATTGAGAAACAAACACTTTTTGTTCCTCGGCGTGATAGAAAATATATCCTTGAGAATTCTTAGGATATCCCACAAATTTGCAAAGAACTGATCGTGCCTCGAGTTTTTCTGGATTTTGTCTTTTGACATAGGCCGGACAACCCCATATCTTAACTCGTTTAAAATATGGTCTCTTCCCACTCCATATCTCATATGGTGTGGTAGGTACAGATTTAGACGGAACTAGATTCAATATGTATATGGCTGTCTCAAGCGCATACCCCCAAAAGGAAATAGGTAACTCAGCATCGCTCATCATAGATCGCACCATATCTAATAGGGTCCGATTCCTTCGTTCCGATACACCGTTGTGCTGTGGTGTATATGGAGGAGTAAGCTGAGAGAGAATCCCATTCTCTTTTAGATAATCTAGGAACTCGCTGCTTAAGTATTCACCTCCTCGATCAGATCGAAGAATCTTAATACTTTTGCCCGTTTGGTTCTCTACTTCGTGCTTATATTCTCTGAATTTCTCAAAAGCTTCAGACTTGTGTTTCATCAGAAACACATGTCCGTATCTAGAGAGATCGTCAGTGAATGTAATGAAGTAGGAAGAACCGTTCCTGGCATGCGTAGACATGGGACCACATACATCACTATGTATTAGTCCTAAGAGTTCAGTAACTCTTTCTTCGTGTCCACTAAACGGAGCTTTGGTCATTTTTCCTTTGAGACATGAATGGCAAGTATCATAAGATGATAATTCGAACGGATTCAAATAACCATCCTTATGTAACTTAGCCAGTTGTGTCGCATTGATATGACCAAGTCTACAATGCCACAAGTAGGATTCGTTCATATCTGAACTTTTCCTCTTGTGTGTGTTTTGTATATTCAGGACTGTATTCTGATTCTGAATGAATATGCCATTATGTAACGAGCCTGATGCAATCAACTCTTGATCTAGGAATATGTTCATAACATTATCCTTTACTACAAAATTATATCCTTCTTTACTTAATAAAGAAACTGATATAATATTGCACATCATGTTCGGTATATAATAGCACTCATTTAGAATCAGTGTATTACGATTTGGTAATACAAGGTGATATTCGCCAACTGCTTTGGCTAGAATACTTGCACCGTTCCCTACTTGAACGGAATGATCACCTTTTCCCAGTTCTCTACCTTTACGTAGCCCATGTAACAATTTACATATATGGGATCCTGATCCGGTATCTAATACCCAGGACGTAGGGTGAACTGAGAAACAGTTCTCAATAACTAACACACCTGAAGAAGATGCATCAACATGCATGTTCTTTTGGGCGGCGTGAGAATCCAGATATTCTCCTGTTTCCTGTTCTGTCTTATAACTTTTATAAGAAAGAACGGGTCCAACGTTCCCTTGCTCAGTACAATAATCGGGTTCAGTCAATACATCTATATTATTATCTTGATTATGGCCTGACATGGTCGCTACCTGGAGAGAGAGAGAAGAAAACACTTTAGCATATGCTCTTGCAAGATTAGATTGGTTATTATCTTATCTAATCAGGATGTCTCCCACTGTTTTTATCAAATCTACCTTCAAACCCTAAAAGGTAAGATTAGCCGGGATTAATTACACCCTACAATTTCGTCAATCTTTCAGCCAGATCAGTGTCGGTACTTTGAGGGAGGTTCCCCGTGCTTTCGCACGGACCTAATTAAAGTAAACCTCATTTTCCCAGAGGCGTAACCCCGTTAACACTTTTCTAGACACCTACTTGATCGGCTAATTGTCCTGTGTAAAACTCTCCCAGGAGTAACTCTTACTCGCAGTGGGTATCGGGATCTAACTATCTCATAGAAGGTATGCAATCTCATTGCAAATTTCAACACTTGAAATTCCCGATAATATTTTGCCCCTAGCGATATATGACCTTAACTAAGTCAACAAACCATAAATCGCAAGTCAAATTCAACCCGTCATTTCCCGATTGAATTAAACCCACCCGTACGACCCTTAACTGAGTCAACAAGGCCGTACGAATACCCTAATCCAATCACATCTCATGTTTTAGCAGATAAACATTACTTAGCTACCGTACACTAAGCCTTAACTAAGTCAACAAACATAGCACGAATACTAAATAATATCTATCTGAAATGACGGAGGGCTACGCAGGTTTTTCAGAAAACCCTGAGCGTAATGAACTTGATATTGTCGTAGAATCGAGTAGTTTTTGAAAAAGGAGTGTTTTTTAGGCTTTTCTTAGTTTCGCTAAAGGGGTCACTCCCGGTGAAGGGATCGTCGGCCCTTTCCTCATCGAATAAGGTGAAGGATATATCATATATACCGCTGTGCAAAGCAAAACTCTAAAAGCAATCAAAAGACAAATCGAGTTTTGTAGCATCTGCCAGTTTCGCTAAAGAGGTCACTCCCGGTGAAGGGATCTCGGCTCTTTCCTCATCGAATAAGGTGCAGGGCATATCATATATACCGCTGTGCAAAGCAAAACTGTAGCTACCCTTTTTATAATTTTTGATTCTACAACATCTTTAGGTTTCTTTTCTTTTTATTAATCTCATTAATAAAATCCCATCAGCTTATGCTTCCTAAGCATCACAGAAGAAATGAAAGCAATAATATTTATATATCAGCATATATATATATAGTATAAGCATTCGTTCAGGCAGTAATATGATCTCATCACAGAACATTGCAGCAGAAGAACATATATGAAATATTGGATATACTAGGATGTCCGTGTTTTCAATACGAGCCTGTATAAAACACGGATTCCACGGTCACGACGAATAGCCAAACCCACATCCCAAGACCCCTACGAGAGCGGCAAGTAACACTGCCAATTCTAGGGTTAGGAGACCCGGTCTCGACTCCTCGAGATGGCCTCCCACTGGACCCTAGAACCCGGTTACTTGTGCTCCCCTCCTTGGGTCTACCTTATGCGGAAAAGTAAATAATATACAACGGTGACACCATCCGCAACCTGGAAGTGCCCCAATAAAAGAATATTACATACAAATGAATTTTACATGAATGAAAATAAAAACCCTCATCATACATAAAACCCCCGGCTATTCAGAACGCGACGATCCAATATAACATATCACAGCAACACATAATATCACATATCATCAACGTAAGTAAATATGCGCATCCCAATTAACGTTGACATATAGCAACGAAACCGGCGATATCACATATTACACTTACGGTCACAGAAAAGAAAGTGTAAAAGTACAACATTTGGAATCCACAATCATTTTAGACATCGTAAATCCGAAATATCACATACTTCGCATTTCATGTCTAACTCTATGAATTCCACATATTGTATCACATTCCAGATAAATAGACAGTATTAAACTTTTCGAACAGATAATCAAATATCCAAAATTTCCTAAAATGCTCAACACTTGAGCGGAGTTCAAATAATCCCAGAATATGTCACAGTACCAGTGATCCAGCCGTAGAAGGGTCAAGCCAACCCCTCACATGTGGCACGCCGTACTGCCCCAAACCCGAAGGTTCAAAAGGCAGTTCAAGACGGTCACATAATCGAGTTAAGGTTTGTTGTCTTCTAGAGGGTCCACCGCTTATCATGTATAATTTTTCCGAAAGATTTAAACCCGATAAAAATTCAACACTTGAAAGTTTGCCGTGCCGGGAAAAAGTGAGTAAATGATATCCGTTCAAATAGTTTAACAGTTTCTAAATATCCGGAAATAATAACGAATTTAAATTTTCCGATCGAATCTACGATTACAAAATAAACCCCAGAATCTTCAACACTTGAGCCACTTTAAAAATACCCAGAAGCATCAACAAGCACCTACGGATATTACCATGAAGCCACGTGTCACAATCCCATAAATCGGCCGCGGAACCGCCGCGGGCAGCAGGTTCCCGCCGCGGTTCCACCGCGGTTTAGTGGAGTTGTGGGCCCGTGTTTCATGGTAATTCTTAGAATTCCCTGCTGATTTTTTTAGGTATTTTTAATTCAGAAAAATCCCAGATTTTGAAAAATTTCCAGAGAGGGGGTTATTTTCGTCGGTTCGGGTTCGATCGGAGTTTTAACTTCGTAAACACGTCGCCTAATGCTCTAGCCTGGCTCTGATACCACTGTAGGGTTCCTAGGCACACTTGTGAAGGTTCATAACGCATCAAACATGCACGAATAAAATTTTACATGTGCCGAACAACCCAAACACAAGATCTTTGCTAGATAATTAGGGTTAAGCATACAAGATTACTTGTTTTAAGCTAAGTGTGAGGGATTACAACCTTTGTAGTCCGCTCCTTCGCTTCACAAGCTCCGAGTAGAAGTCCCTTCGCCGCGATCCACGATCTCCCGGACTCAAGAGAGGCTCCACGACTCGAACGATCCATGCTAGCTTGAAGTGTTCTAAATCTCCGATGATCTACGTCGAAGTATCAATAACTCAAGCTTTCTCACTGTAAAGAGATGAACACACTTATCTCATGGGCTAGATGAGATGAGGATGAGAGAGTAGTATTTATGCTTTCTTTTTAAATCATTTTCTCATAATTTATCATCACAAAATGAATTTCTAGTGAGCTCAAAATCAAGAGAGAAGAAGATGATAATAGAAATGCTAAATCCTTTTGTGATGAATAGAAAGAAATGTATATGATTGATATATAAACCATGGTCAAGGATGAGTGGCTAATAGTTTGTAGAGAATAAACTAGAGTTAGGGTTTGGTTAGGTTAGAAATGAGTCATGAGATATTATCAACCATAATATCTTAACCAAGACAGAAGAAAAAGCTTCTAGAATGTGCAAGAAGAAGCTAACCCTAATCAAACCCTAATCCCATTTAATCATCCTTAAACATGTTTAACAACAAATCATATCATGTCACAATAATATATATCACATATATATTATATATTTGCAACAAAAGAAAATAATACAATTAACATATATCGCATATATATCAATGTATTAATCCGGTGAGAAAATGAAATAATAAAGCGAGCCAATATTAGATAATGTAATAATATATCATATATATTATTATACATTAAATCGTCGAATCAACACTTGATCCGACGATCCGGCTATATCGAATATAACCGACTAATATACCATGTACCGATTCATCGAATCAACACTTGATTTGATGTCCCGGTTCATATCTAAATATCGCAAGAATATAATACGGTATCTCATATCGCATTATCCTCGGTCCTGCACATATCACATATATGCCTCTACTCCGTTTCGCCTGAGCCAAGAAACCTCTGTGTAGGACTCTAAAGAATCGTCAATACGCCGGTAGCAGGTGATGATCATATCAAACACCCACAAGCTGCAAGCGGTCGGCTAGACGTAACAGCCACCCAGGTATTGAGCGATCAGAAGATCAACAAGCTAGCCTGTGCGTTCTCCTGTGAATCCAATCAGTAACACTCCCGTACAGTCCGGTCTGTTCGTCTGATATGTCGCATATCAAGTCTAGGGGTGGTACACGTCAGACCCCAGTAACCGATAAGTCGTGTCGAAGTGTGGCTCATAACGGGTCGAGAAACTACTAGTAACACTTACCAGTAAATCTCTATATCAGCCCTGGCCAGGGACTTCCAGTTATAGCCAATCGAACATAGCACAACATCAACTCCCTATACCGGGAGAGACGAATCCCCTCCTATCTCTCATTGCCTCCATGTGATTCGGGACTGTACCCAAAAGCCACCGTTTTGCACGCCCTCTTGGACGTGGTAAGGTGGAAATCAAAGCACAGTGGGAATCACACAAGACACTATGACGATCTCGGGTTTACAGACTACCCTGTTCCAGTGTCACCGGAGAACTGCCATCTGACGTGTGGTATATCACCATCTGGGAGTTCTCGGCGAGTCCGTCCAGTGTACCCAGTCTCCACTGAGCACCCGTACACCATCTCTGATGTCAAACACCGATGGATATGGGATCATCCATCGCCCATCATATGGGTCAAGATGCGTATACGCTAGTCTACTCTGGTGTATCGATGCCCTGTCTCGATATACCCTCGACTAGGAACAGTTATAGGATGTACTCATCGACTACCATGGCCCCACTAGTATGATCTCATCATAGTCCCAGTAGTCGAGTACAGATCCTAAGGGCTTTATCAACATGTGAGAGAAAAACAGTAAACCAATACAAGTCAACATGTTAAGATAAAGTGAAACCAAATAGCATACTATCATGACGAGCAGGAAAGTCATCTCTATATATATCCAAGCATCCATTATAATATACATCATATGTATAACAATGGCCTCTAGGGCATATACATAACTAACAATATTGACTGGCAAGGGTTTGTCCAGATGTCCATTACCTGTGAAAAGCTGGACCACCTCATTACTACTCAAGCCCCTGCCGTCCTAGGTCCAGTTTCCACCGTCATGGATATTGATATCCATAAGACAAGGGGAAAAGATAGTGCGAATGCCAAGTGCCTCATGCTGGCCTCGGTAGATTGTAGAAACCAGAGGCAGTACGAGAAGATGGACTTAGCTCCATCTTCCTCCATAACAATGTTTTATATGGAGAGCAATCTCGTATCGCAAGATATGAGACCTCGAAGGAATTGCTTCAAGCGAGGTTGGCTATCGGGTCATCTGTAAGGGACAACATCCTTACAATGACTAGCTATATTGATGAGCTCATGGACCTAGAGACCACGTTGGAGAAACAGTCAGATGCTGACTTGATTCTACCGTCCCTACTTTGTACTTACACATTGAAGGAAACCAGGGAGCACCCGCTCTGCTTAATAAGTAATCATCCTCTTCTGGATCCAAGGTGGAAGCCAAGGGTAAGAAGAAGAACACCTCTACAAACCCGATAGGCGGTGTCAGTAAGGTAAAAGGAAAAGGAAAGGCAAAAGTTTTGTGGCTAACAGTAGGGAATGAGGGATGTTCTTATTGTCACGGGAAAGGGCATTGGCAGAGGGATTGCAGGGGTTTGAAAGCCAGAATTCAGGATCCGAAGCATGTTGTGGCTTCAACTTCGGGTGTGTTTGTAATCAAAAACTGGATGACAATTAACTCTACTTCCTAGGTACTAGATACCGAAACAGGATCTCATATCTGTAATTCTTTACAGGCTTTGAGAAACCGTAGAGTTATCAGGGTAGGTGATATGACTCTCAGGGTTGCTAACGGAATGAGCATGGGCGCTGAATCCATAGGGGAATATCACCTTGGATTTCAAGTTGGCAGATATTGATTCTACGTAACTGTTTGTATGTGCCTTGTCTAGCTTGTAACATCATATATGTATCCTTACTTTCTAAGAAAGGATATGATTTTACATTTGTAAGCGATATGGTCCACATCCACCTAAATCAAGCTTTGATTGGGTCAGGTACATTAGATAACGGTATATACGTATTAAATCAAGCTCAGGTTATCAGTGTCCAGAACACACTTAAAAGAAAGTCTCCGAAATTAAATCAGGCTTTCTTATGCCATTGTAGAGTGGGTCACATCAATGAAATACGGTTGACGAAGTTACATAAAGAGGGATATTTGGATCCATTCGAATATCAATCTTATGCAACTTGTCAGTCTTGTCTCATGGGAAAGATGACAAAGACTCCATTCAGTGGACACGGAGTAAGAGCGAGCGAGCTCTTGGGACTCATACACAGCGATTTGTGTGGTCCAATGTCTACATATGCGCGAAGTGGTTATTCATATTTCATTAATTTTACAGATGATTTCTCTAGGTATGGACATGTCTTCTTGATGAAGCATAAATCCGAGGCCTTTGAGAAATTCCGGGAATATAAGAATGAAGTGGAAAAACAAACAGGAAAAGGTATCAAGACACTGAGATCTGATCGAGGTGGTGAATACTTTAGTGCTGAGTTCCTGGATTACCTAAAAGAGAATGGAATTCTCTCACAGCTTACTCCTCCATACACACCACAGCACAATTATGTAATGGAAAAGGGGAACAGAACCCTATTGGATATTATTCGTTCAATGATGAGTAAGGCTGAGTTTCCGCGATCCTTCTTGGGTTATGCACTAGAATCAGATGCATATCTTTTGAACCAGGTGCCTACTAAGTCAGTGCCTACCACACCATATCAGATGTGGAGTAGGAAGAAACCCTGTCTTAAATACATTAGGACATGGGGATGTCCAGCTTTTATCAAAAAGCAGCATGCGGACAAGCTCGAGGCACGCTCAGTACAGTGTAAGTTTGTAGGATACCCAAAGAACTCCAAGGGGTATCTTTTCTATTACGCAGAGGAGCAAAAGGTCTTTGTTTCTCGTTATGCCCGGTTCCTGGAAACTGGACTTTTTAGAAAATCAGATAAGTAGGAGTGCAATAGAACTGGAAGAAGTTCCAGAACTACAAGCTATTACTGAAAGCATGGTAGAACCAGAGGTTTCAAAAGAACCGGATTTCCCCACCCCACTCCACAGAACTAGTAGGATGTTTCATCCGCCCGAGAGATAATACGGTTTTCTCATAGACGGGGATCGAGAGGATTGCATCATCGACGATGATTAGACAACTAGGTTCCAACAAGCCATTCAGAGCAGAGACTCGGTAAAATGGCTGGATGCAATGCGGACCGAGATGGAGTCCATGTACACCAACAAAGTATGGACTTTGGACGTTGCTCCAGAAGGGGTTAAACCGTAGGCTGCAAATGGATCTTCAGAAAGAAGATTGGTGTAAATGGACAGGTTGAAACCTATTTGTCTAGACTTGTTGCAAAAGGTTTTCGTCAAAGACCTGGTTTGGACTATGTCGAAACCTTTTCTCCAGTAGCTATGCTCAAATCCATTCGGATCCTTCTTGCCATTGCTGCCGTCCACGGTTATGAGATCTGGTAGATGGACGTAAAGACGGCTGTTCTAAATGGAAATTTTGAAGAGTGCGTCTATATGGATCAACCAGAGGGTTTCATTCAGAGTGGGAGCAGCGAAAAAGTGTGCAAGTTTCTTAAGTCCATTTATGGACTAAAGCAAGCATCGCGGGTTGGAACATCTGTTTTGATGAGACGATCAAAGAATTCGACTTTATCAAAAATCCAGATGAACCATGCATATATAGTAAGATTGTAGCGGGAGCTGTGGTATTCCTCGTCTTGTAAGTGATGACATTCTCTTATTAGGAAATGACATTCCTATGCTACAATCAGTCAAAGGATTCTTGTCACAGAGGTTCACTATAAAAGACCTAGGTGATGCCTCTTACATTCTGGGGATCCAGATCTATCGTGATAGATCTAAAAGGATGTTGGGACTTTCGTAGTCCAGATACATCGACACCATACTAAAAAGATTTAGTATGGAAGATTCAAAGGGCGGTAATCTACCAGCTTGTCACGGAATCACCCTCTCCAAAGAGATGTCTCCCAAGACTGATTTGGAAAGTGCTCGCATGACATCTATACCCTACGCTTCTGCGGTAGGCTCTATAATGTATGCGATGTTGTGTACCAGACAAGATGTAGCTTACGCACATAGCATGGTAAGCCGGTATCAGTCAGACCCAGGGGAGAAGCACATGATAGCAGTAAAGAACATTCTCAAGTACCTAAGAAGGACTAAGGAGATGTTCTTGGTGTATAGAGGAAAAGACCGGCTTTTGCTGACTCCAGCTTCTAGAGTGACAAGGATGACTCCAAGTCCATGTCTAATTATGTCTTTACCCTCAATGGAGGGCCGGTCTGTTGGAAGAGCTCTAAACAGGACACCGTTGCTGACTCGACGATGGAAGCGGAGTACATAGCTTATTGTGACGCCGTGAAGGAAGCAATTTGGATAAGGAAGTTCTTGATAGAAATTCAGGTGGTTCCATCCATTGTAGATCCAATACCTCTGTATTGTGACAACAACAGCTATAGCCTTAGCGAAGGAACCCAGGTCCCATCAAAAGTTCAGACACATTTTGAGGCGTTACCACCTGATCAGGGAGATCGTTGATTGCTGGGAGATCGAGGTAAGGAGAGTAGATACGAAGAATAACACAGATCCACTCATGAAGGCCATCCCTCAGACACAGTTCGAGAGGCTAATCGAGATGATAGGTCTGCGTTATGCCAATACATGGCCTTAGTGCAAGTGGGAGATTGTTAGTTTATATGCCCTAGAGGCCATTATTGTATCACACCGGTTTGTATATTACTTAATGGAAGCTTGGGATATTCACAGTTGTATTGATAGTATTGCTCAAAATGGTAGTATGCTCCTTGCTTTGTTTCTACCTCAATATGTGCATGTGTTTCTTTTAGCATATCGCTTATACATATTGGTAGAGCCCTTTGGATCTTTGTTTGATTACCAGCGTTGTGATGGCAGTCACACTAGTGGGAGCTGGGTAATCTAGAAACACATCCTTATACAGGTCCCTAGTCATAGGACTATCGAGACGGGGTATCGATACTCCAGAGTAGACTAGTGCATACGCTTCTCATCCCAGCAGGGGAGATGGTCTGTCCCACAGCCATTAGTACGTCGTACCGGAGATAGTATGCAGGTGCTCATTAGGTTATGAGTATACTGGGCAGGACTCGTCGGGGACTGTGGGTCGGTATTATACCTATCATCGGGTAGCAGTTCCCAGGTGACATGAGTACAGCTTAGTCCGTCGACTTGACACTGCTACTTCGCCTCGAGTGTGTTCCCACTGTACTTTGATTACTACCCTACCATGGCTTAAAGGAGTTGTGCAAATAGGTAGTAGTTAGGTGCAGTCCCGAAGCACTTAGAGGCAGTGGCGGTTAGATAGGATTCATCTCTCCCGGTATTGGGGATTGATATCACACTTTGTTTAGAGAGCCATTACACAAAGTCCCTGGCCAGGGAAAGCGAGATTTACCGGTGGGTATTCCAGTAGTTTCTCAGGGTTTTTTGGGCTACACGTCGGCATGACTTAATGCGCTATTAGTGGTCTGACGATTACCTCCCCCTAGGTCCGATATGCGATACTCTTAGATGAACAGATCGGACTGTACAGAGATTGTCATATCCAGGCTCAGTCGCACACAGAGAGTTTCCCTGCATCGGGCGAAAGATGTAGAGGCTGTATGGTTTTACGGCAGGGCTTCGATCAAGTACGTGCACTTGTGTATGTATGATGTTCGGGTGGATAATACTAGTGGGCTTTGGTTTAAGCCGGATCCTTGTATTATATTGATGGATCAGTTTCGTCTCTTTGTATTCCTGTTTCTCGGAACACGGATGTGGGTATGTAATACGGATGAAAGGAGCATAGAAGGAAACACCACATTAGGGTTTTGACCATTGACTTGATTAAAACAATTATGAGGTGGTGGAAAGTATATGTTATATTTGTAAATGATAATTGTGGAATGGCTACTTGTTTTGACTACTTGACTTGGTTTTACCACTTGACTAGATATTTCTTGTGAGATATTTTGTGGAACTAGATATTTTGGGTGAGATATTTTCTTGCCATGCTTGTAGTCATATCAAGTGAGCCATCTCATTTTCTATTATTATTATCAAAAACCATTTCTTTTTCCTCAAGTTAATTCTCTTCTTCCTCTTAGCAACTTTCAACCCTTAAGGTCTCATGAGTTGGGTAAACTAGGGTTCCAACAGACAAATAAATCCATCTTCATTCTCTACATCACTTAGGCCATCTAGTTTAGCAAGCTAGTTACCATAGTTACCTTGGATTTGAGGTTAGAGCTCGGACTATAGACTCTCTGGTGGATCGTCTTTGACTCGAGGAAGCCGACGAGGAAGCTACGATCCGGATCGATCCTCGGAACCTACGATGACGAGGAGGACAACGGAGAAGAGCCGAAGGACTTGCATCATGACGTATAACATTCTTTCCGAGGAGTTAAACCTCGTGTAGTTTTCTAGCTATGGTTTATGGTCGATCCTTGGCTCTAGTCGGTGTTGCGAAGCCCATAAAAATCATTTTTTTGCAAATTCCGCCTCCCCGCAAACACATGGGGTGCACGATATAGACTTACAACATTAACCAATAAAATATAAGTATATCATTTAAATTTGAACTTTTCAAAACAAAAATTTCATACCTGTTAGAATAAATATTAATACTTACACAATACTCCAGGATAGCGGTGTCGGGGAATCGAAGCTCGCCCGTGGCGGGATCTGTCGAGATGCCGTGGACGGTAAGATACACGGTCAGCACGCTCGGTGTACCAACCTGCGCCAGGGTCTGAGCCCTCTGCAATTCGGAAAAAATTTACATATATTATAAAATAACTCTTAATATTACATTATATCACAGTAGATCTATTGTAATTTACTGATGCCTCCATGACACGAGTAATATTCATTGAGCCACCTGTATAAGTGGGGTCACCCCTCTTCGCCGACATCCTATTCTCTTTATTTTGATCGGCATGTTTCTGCACAACAAATTAAAATTTAGTTTTCTAATTAAGCAACACAAAGAAAATAAATTATACACTAAACAATGAATTACATTTAAAATACAAACCAATTTGCGCTGAGAGTCGAAATATTGGCACATGAGAGGCCATGTATCTACGTCGACTCTCGCAAAGGCCAGAGTATGTAGGAGAGCCGCTCTCTCTACCTCGAGGGTCGCCATCCACAGGGAATAGAAGTCGATCTTCCGCTCATTCCTGTTGTATCGGACCTTTGATTGCATGTTCTTTATCAGGCCTGTAAGTGCACGGCGGCGTCCCGGCCTCCATCCCGAGGCCAAATGCGGAAGCGATGGTTAACTTTAAATTTTACAAACTAGCAAACCGGCACCACTGCGCACTAAAACCCGGATCGAACCATTAACTAGTCCTAGCTCACTACAAGATGGGGAAGAGAGATATACCGACTGATCCGAGTCCTCCGGTCTTCTCGTCGTCGTCCCGATCTCCCGCGGAAACTCCGGTCCTCGCCTCCTTGCCGGAAGGGCACCACATCGTATGCATCTTTTACGGGCTCCCACCTCAATACCGAGGCAACTCGGACACGAAGCTGGCGAGTCGACGTGCCCAAGGTTTGCTGTAGAATGTGTAGTGCTCAAGTCTCATTTTGGGGTTGTAGGAATTGCCATTTTGGTGGAGGTATGAACTATCTTTTGGAGAGGAGCTAAAATGATTTTTGCCAAGCCAAATGAGTGTAAATTCCTACACCAAAAATTGGGACAGCCCACTAGAGGAAGTGGCCGGCCATGCCAATGGGGAAGGAAAGAAGGAGTGTGAGTGAGGGAGTCTATCAATCAAAAGAATAAGAGTCTCTCATAATCCAAGAGAGAGAAAAAGCTATCATGCAAAGAAATGATCACTATGAAAGTCCAACACTCAAACAACAATCATCACACCCCTTCATCATAACCAACCATGATCATCAAGCATGATGACTTCAAAAAGGTCAAGCCATCATGAAAGAAGAAGTCAAAAGGTCAAGGGATGGTGCAACCATCATGATCCAACTAATATGCAAAAGACCCCCTTCCAAATTGCTTATTTGCACAAATGCAAATAAGCCCTCCTCCACCAATCTTCGGCCAATGAACGATACAAAGAAATATCGCCGAAGCGGAAAGCAAACTGGCAACTCCAGAAAACTGGTCCCGTAATAAATTACAGGAAAACCCCACAACTGTGCATACACACCCGCATCTGTATTCCGACCGGAATACAAATGCAATGAGACAAAATCTACACTGTACTATACTAGGATCCGGCTTAAACCAAAGCCGGCCAGTAATATCCGTTCGATCCTGATCCTTGCAATACCGCACGTATCTGATCGAACCCTGCCATATCTCCATACGGCCTCTACAGCGTTTCGCCCGAAAACTGAGTAACTGAATGTGGGGGACTCTAAAGACTCGTCAACACCTTGGTTGTGGATTTAACAACTAGCACGTCAGAGATATAAGCCAATACGTAACGGGCTACCAGGTATTGACCAAAAAGGGCTGTCGATGAGCGAACTCATCCTGACACCCTACTGAGCCTGTCAGTGACAATATCCGTACAGTCCGGTCCGTTCGTCTATGAGCATCGCATGGCGGGCCTAGGGGGTTGGTAAAAGTCAGACCCCCAAAAGCGGTACAAGTCGTGTCGGAGTGTAGCCCAGAACACCCTGAGATACTACTGGAATACCTACCAGTATATCTCATGCCTCGGCCGAGGGCTTCGTATAATGGCTCTCTAGACACAGCGCGACCTCACCCCCAATACCGGGAGAGACGAACCCCTGAAGATACGCTTACTGCCTCCATGTGGCTCGGGACTGTACCCAACTAAAACCTGTTTGCACGTCTCCTTTGAGCGTGGTAGGGTAGTAATCAAAGTACAGTGGGAACTCACACGAGACAAATGATGATCATCAGGTCGGTGAACTAACCTGTACACATGTCACCTGGGAACTGCTATCTGACGTCTGGTATAAGACCAACTAGCATGTTCCCGGCGAGTCCTGTCCGGTGTACTCATAACCCAATGAGACCTGTATACATCTTAGGTGATCCAACTGACACCAATGGCTTGTGAGACCGGCCACCGCCCCTCGTCGGGGTCTCGACTGTATACACTAGTCTACTCTGGAGTATCGATGCCCTGTCTCGAAACTCGCACGACTAGGGACCTTTTAAGGATGTGCTTATAGACCCCATCTCCCACTTATATGATCGCCCTCATACTGCTGGTGGTCAAGCAAGAATCCTAGGGGCTCTATCAACGTGTAATAGCGACCTGTCAGGTCACCTAAGCAGTACACGATGATAAAGATAAACCAGATAGCATACTATCATCTCGAGTAAGACTGTCCTACCGGGATAGGTCCTCCCTCAATCATTGCCATCACGTACCTGTGATCCAATAATTGACTCTGAGGGCACTATCTCTAACAATCTCCCACTTGCACTCAAGGCTAATTATTGCGATGTCGCATACTCACAGCCCGTGTGATACCGAACACCCAACTCCTCTACTAATCAGTCTCACAAAGATCGTTTGCAAAACTAATGTGTTCGAGGAATAACCTCAGTGAGTGGATCCGCTTTGATGTTTCTTTCTATGTCTCTCTATATCTCATGTTCGCGGAGAAAGCCATCTCCCGAAATGAGCAATACCTGTCTTAGAATGTGTCTGGATGTCTGATGGGACCTAGCTCATAAATGAACTCCAAATCCAAACTTCTTAGACTGTATCGACAACTGAACTTAATCAGTATCCTGCGCCATGCCTCCCTCAGTATTGCCTTGGACCACCTATCCAAAATACTGCCCCTCGTCAGAAGGAAAACTATAACTCTGACAACCTCCTTGTTGTCCATGTCATCTTGGAAGCCTGGAATGATAACTGTCTCCCGAATGAGACTGTCGTTATCATATCCCTAGAACATTCACTTATGTTCTAAAACTGCTTCCGACTGTTTCTCCAGGATTGGATTAATGTCAACTTATTGCATCCAGTGCAAGAACAACATCTGGTATGGTACTTGACATCTCATGATTGACTCAATTGCCTGAGCAAGTGATCTGCGAATCATGCACATCCCTCTCCCCTTTAGTCTGTAAGACACCTTTAGAGAGGGTGACTCCATCACCTGCAGGTACACTACCGTGCCAGGAGTCGTCCATTCTAAATACTCTTAGAATGCTGTCTGAGTACCCTGATTGGGAAACCACCCAAATCTAGATCTACAACCATAGATCTAGTAACCAGTATGTCTGATATAATGTCCAAGTCCCATGTAGAGAAACCACTGTGATGACCAAAATGTAACCGATTGTAGTATAGGAATATCACATCCTACTCTGTGTATGTCATCCAAATACCATGACATCACACCCTACTACCTTCTCAACAGATCCATCCCCTATTCTGATGAAGTCAAACCTATGACTGTCACATCAGAAATTGATGATCTATCTCCGCTATATCTGCTTTAGTCTATAAATAGACATAAGGCACCTGTCCACCAATGCTTCCGCTGCTCCCACTGATCATGACAACCCTCTGGCAGAGTCATATAGACGTACACTTCTAAAGCCAGTTTAGAACGACGCTATACTCATCCTCCTGCCGGGTCTCACAGTCTGGAACAACAGCAATGGTAAGTGTGGGTAAACAAGAACTTCCCTGTCACCGTCCTTGAGGCTACCGGGGTACCTCTCGGGTGCCTGAAGTTACCCACCTTATCTGCGGAGTGGCCAATGGAATGTCAAACCAGATTGAATCTTTTGGTTCCTATCAAATCTTCAGTAATCGTTTGTGGTTCTGGAATCACTTCCAGTTCTACCTTACTCCCACTACTGTTTTCTGAAAAATCCATTTTATTTAAAACTGTGGCGAGTTCAGAACAATATCACTATTGATCTTCCAGATGGTAGAAAATCAACCCTCATCAAAGCCTGGGTCAACCCACAAACAGCCATTACAGAAACGTGCCTTGAGTTATCCAGAGTCTGGTTTTCAAGCATATGCCAGACAACTCCCCGTACTTTAACATCGTTAAGATACGAACTGTTCTATATCCCATATAGGACCAGAGGCACTGATTTAATTGAACCAGATTCAAATCATGCAGCTGTCTCCAGTGCATGTCTACTAAATGGAAGGAGGCCGATCAGCGTTACTCAACTTAGGAATGCTTCCAATTATGAGTAACCTGAAAAAGAAGCAAGTTCTCTTAGTCATTACTATCATCTGAATACCATACATAAGTATCTACATCTTCGATTACTTTGAAGAATCCCGATACTTGCTACACCTGGTTCTCTACTCTATTCAAATACCTATAACTTCTCAAAATTCGGACCCTGTGTTTCCACGAAACAGCTGTCTAAAAACTAGAGAAGTCATAAGTAAACCGAATATAGTACGAGGACCAACCCCTCTGTCCTGATGGACCCTGGACAACATACAATACTCTGTATAAGTCCCTTGAGTCTGATAACTCATTCACTGTGTGTCGTAGGTTGAAAACTGTACTTATGGTTAAGAAGAATTACACCGCTGTTTAATGCTCCTTACCTAACCATCCACTGATATAGGTAAATGTCATAGACATAATTTCAAAAAAGTATATCTCACTCTATGAAAATAGACGTACAGATATATCGATTTGAAATTGGTGCATAACAGCGGATATTCAAAACCAAATATTTGCCGACCGGCAAACAACCCAGGTGACTTCCTCAAACATCACCGATTACAACGAATCCCGATATAATGAGGATGATCACCCAATTCCCAATAACTTACTCCCACTCAACATCTGTAAAACCATACAGATGTGAGAATCAGACTTGGTAAATACATACCCTGGAGCAAGTGTCTAATCGGGAAATCAGTTTTCTTTTAACAGTACACAGTGAAACTGAAACATTGAAATGTTTCGATGGGGTATCCCGGTATTCCTAGTAATGCCTCTTCCAGATTCACGACTGTAACCGTATAATTCTTTGCCACCTCTCCAAATCCCTTTATATGTCTTTAGTCATTACCTTCTGCACACCACTTTAGGCCAAATGGTTTTCTTCCTTCCCTACCGTTCGGCACCAGCCTATGGTTTGGAAGAAGTCTATCCAATAAGCATAATGGGTGTACTGTCCTAATCCTAGGAGCACTCGCAATGCGAGAGAAGGTGAAGATAAAAGACAACCGAATAAACCTTATTCCTATTTCTCCTGAACCAGAATCCATCCCCGAACTGGAACAAGTTCCTTTCGAGTTCGTATATAACCATACGATGGAATATCCAATAAACTGTGGATCTTCGTAGTGATACGGAGTGTCCTGGAGAAATACAAAGGTGAAGTGGGAGTGGTAATGAAATACTTGGTTTGGTCGTGAATATCAGTCACAATTTACTTTGCCCTCTTACTAATCCCTTGCTTTGTCTTAACTTAATACCTTTTGTACACCATTGTAATGCTAATTGGTTTTCTTCATTCCCCACCTATCGGCACCAGCCTAAGGTTTGGAAGAGGACTATCCAATTTGCGTAATAGGTGTACTATCTCCTAAACCAAGGAGTACTCGCAACCTGAGAGAAGGTAAAAGGAAAAGACAACTGAATAGTCCTATCCGTTTTCTCCAGAACCGGAAACCATCCTCGAATAAATCCCTTCGAGTTCGTATATAACCATACGATGGTTTTGCCCAATGGAAGTGGACGTTCATAGTAATACGGGGTGTCCTGGAGAAAAGGGTAAAAGTAGGAGTGGCAATGAGGTTTGCAACTCTGACAATCCGAAAGCCAGTGTTTAAGAAGGTTCGGTCAACTTGGTCACAGAGTCATAGTCTTAGGGTCGGGTCAATGGTCGCTGCCGAAGAGAGAGAGAAAAGAAACACTCAGCGTGCACTCTAACCTAGATCAGAATGGTTACCAATTTATCTAATCTGGAAACCTCCCACTGTACCGTCAAATTCTTCTCCAAACCCAAAAGAAGAATTAGTTGGGATCACCCGAGGAGTAAACCAACTCATCAGTGGGAATCGGGATCCAACTATCATCGCATGATAACGTGACGGAATCCGCTCACGGTGTCACACTCCAGAAGGTATGCGCATATCTGGCAAGTTTCAGTTCTTTTGAAACTCCCGATGTGATTTTTTCCCCATGCTCTTATGACCTTGACTATGGCAAACAAATCATAAGTCATATGTCAAGTTCTACCCGTCATTGTCCAGGTTGATTTGAACCCACCCGTACAAGCCCTTGACTAGGGCCAACAAGGCTATACGACTGTCCCAAACCAATGCATCTATCTATGCTACATATGAACACCCAATAGCTACCAAACACAGTGCCTTGACTATGGCCAACAAACACAGCTTGAATACTATTGACTATCCATATGAAACGACGGAGGGCTACGAATGGTTTCTGGCAAAAACCTTTAACGTAATGAACTTGATATCGTTGAAGGAACGGATAGCTTTATAAAAATATAGTAATGAAAACCTTTGCTAAAGAGGTCACTCCCGGTGAAGGGATCTCGGCTCTTTCCCCGTAGAATGAGGTGCAGGATATTCCAACTGAATATCACGATGCAAAGCAAAAATAATCGGCTATAATGAAGTTATTGCCCTGACGCAAACTTCTGTCCAAAGGGTCACTCCCGGTGAAGGGATCTCGGCCCTTGCCTCGTCGACTGAGGAGCAGGATATTCCAACTGAATACCACGATGCAAAACAAAAGTGAACGTCCTTGCAATAACAGCTTTTTGAAAAATGTTCCAACAACATCAGATTAGGTTTGTTTTAACTTGCATTGATCCGAATCAACGCAGTCCCATCAATTGATCACACCACAAAGAACGAAAATAATATGACGTACGTATATGCCATCCGCATTCGCCACTGGGTCCCGTCATTACCCGTTGGGTTAGCTAACTAACGACAGAGCGGGGACTGGACTAGTGCGGATGCAAAACATATACAACATCTACTAATATATATACCAATATATTATATTTCGCTCAAGGCGTGATAAAATGCAACATCACAGAAATGTACAGCATCACAGAACAATACAGATATCTGGGATCCCCGGGTTTCACAGAGCCGCTGAAACCCGACGTTCCCCTGGTCGTGTGGATAGCCTGTGCAATGAAAACCTAGACCCCTACGGGCGCGGCAAGTTACCTGCCAAAACCTGAAGCGAGGCAGCCCCCTTCAGCAACGTGAATGGACCACCCAGCACTTCATGGAATCCGGTAACTTGGGCACCCCTCCTGGGTCAACCTGTACCCCCTACGAGTGCGGCGAATAGCCCGCCGATTCTAGAGTGAAGCCCCCTCCGTCTCAATGCCATGAGATGCGGGCTTGTTGCCCTCTAGAATCCGGCTATCCGTGCACCCCTCCGTGGGGCAATCCTAGTACAGAAAGTAAAATATACATACAACGGGTACATCGACCGCAACCTGGTCGTGCCCTAAAATAATAATACAAATAGGCAGTGACGGCAGTCCACATGTCGGACGCTCGCCCCGCAATATCAAATGTACATAATACAACAAAAACTGTACTAGCATTGCATCCAGGCTATCCCCACGACCGATCCGCAACATCACAGCAATACACAGAACATCAACATGAAAGTCACGTTCGCAAATCCGTCTAACCGGGCTATAGCAGTTAGACAGGATTTACCGATCAAGTGACATTCACGGTCGCAGATATAATGTAAATACTGTGAAATAATGTGTTTAAAATATCCGATCGATCAAATTTTACCGAGTGGGCCCCCAAGCAATACTGTAGCACATCAAGAAATTCTGGGCCCAAAAATAATATTCCAAAAACCCTAAAATCAACCCAGAGAGCAACTGCAGAAATTTGATGCAGTGATCTCAACAGAGTGCGGCGGAACCGCGGCCCAAAGGGGTTTTTGGCCGCGGTTCCGTGCTCCCACTGTGGAGTCACTGTATCGAATTTCTACAGTGTTCTTAGAATTTCCAGTACATCACTTTTCTGCAACCTGAAAAAAATTTCAAGCAAGAAAAAATTCAACAGAAAACTGATGTGAAGAAAACGCGGATTTTGGAATTTTGGTCGATCGGAAATGTAAACACATTAAACAAAGCTAGACTAAGTTAATGACGAGGCTCAGATACCACTGTAAGTGCACGGCGGCACCCCGACCTCCATCCCAAGGCCAAATGCGGAAGCGATGGTTAACTTTAAATTTTGCAAACTAGCAAACCGGCACCACCGCGCACTAAAACCCTGATCGAACCATTAACTAGTCCTAGCTAACTACAAGATGGGGAAGAGAGATATACCGACTGATCCGAGTCCTCCGGTCTTCTCGTCGTCGTCCCGATCTGCCGCGGAAACTCCGGTCGTCGCCTCCTTGCCGGAAGGGCACCACATCGTCTGCATCTTTTATGGGCTCCCACCTCAATACCGAGGCAACTCGGGCACAAAGCTGGCGAGTCGACGTGCCCAAGGTTTGCTGTAGAATGTGTAGTGCTCAAGTCTCATTTTGGGGTTGTAGGAATTGCCATTTTGGTGGAGGTATGAACTATCTTTTGGAGAGGAGCTAAAATGATTTTTGCCAAGCCAAATGAGTGTAAATTCCTACACCAAAAATTGGGACAGCCCACTAGAGGAAGTGGCCGGCCATGCCAATGGGGAAGGAAAGAATGAGAGTGAGTGAGGGAGTGTATCAATCAAAAGAATGAGAGTCTCTCATAATCCAAGAGAGAGAAAAAGCTATCATGCAAAGAAATGATCACTATGAAAGTCCAACACTCAAACAACAATCATCACACCCCTTCATCATAACCAACCATGATCATCAAGCATGATGACTTCAAAAAGGTCAAGCCATCATGAAAGAAGAAGTCAAAAGGTCAAGGGATGGTGCAACCATCATGATCCAACTAATATGCAAAAGACCCCCTTCCAAATTGCTTATTTGCACAAATGCAAATAAGCCCTCCTCCACCAATCTTCGGCCAATGAACGATACAAAGAAATATCGCCGAAGCGGAAAGCAAACTGGCAACTCCAGAAAACTGGTGCCGTAATAAATTACAGGAAAACCCCACAACTGTGCATACACACCCGCATCTGTATTCCGACCGGAATACAAATGCAATGAGACAAAATCTACACTGTACTATACTAGGATCCGACTTAAACCAAAGCCGGCCAGTAATATCCGTTCGATCCTGATCCTTGCAATACCGCACGTATCTGATCGAACCCTGCCATATCTCCATACGGCCTCTACAGCGTTTCGCCCGAAAACTGAGTAACTGAATGTGGGGGACTCTAAAGACTCGTCAACACCTTGGTTGTGGATTTAACAACTAGCACGTCAGAGATATAAGCCAATACGTAACGGGCTACCAGGTATTGACCAAAAAGGGATGTCGATGAGCGAACTCATCCTGACACCCTACTGAGCCTGTCAGTGACAATATCCGTACAGTCCGGTCCGTTAGTCTATGAGCATCGCATGGCGGGCCTAGGGGGTTGGTAAAAGTCAGACCCCCAAAAGCGGTACAAGTCGTGTCGGAGTGTAGCCCAGAACACCCTGAGATACTACTGGAATACCTACCAGTAAATCTCCTGCCTCGGCCGAGGGCTTCGTGTAATGGCTCTCCTAGACACAGCGCGACCTCACCCCCAATACCGGGAGAGACGAACCTCTGAAGATACGCTCACTGCCTCCATGTGGCTCGGGACTGTACCCAACTAAAACCTATTTGCACGTCTCCTTTGAGCGTGGTAGGGTAGTAATCAAAGTACAGTGGGAACTCACACGAGACAAATGACGATCATCAGGTCGATGAACTAACCTGTACACATGTCACCTGGGAACTGCTATCTGACGTCTGGTATAAGACCAACTAGCATGTTCCCGGCGAGTCCTGTCCGGTGTACTCATAACCCAATGAGCACCTGTATACATCTTAGGTGATCCAACTGACACCAATGGCTTGTGCGACCGGCCACCGCCCCTCGTCGGGGTCTCGACTGTATACACTAGTCTACTCTGGAGTATCGATGCCCTGTCTCGAAACTCGCACGACTAGGGACCTTTTAAGGATGTGCTTATAGACCCCATCTCCCACTTATATGATCGCCCTCATACTGCTGGTGGTCAAGCAAGAATCCTAGGGGCTCTATCAACGTGTAATAGCGACCTGTCAGGTCACCTAAGCAGTACACGATGATAAAGATAAACCAGATAGCATACTATCATCTCGAGTAAGACTGTCCTACCGGGATAGGTCCTCCCTCAATCATTGCAATCACGTACCTGTGATCCAATAATTGACTCTGAGGGCACTATCTCTAATAAGGCCATGGTACAGAGCATGATGAACGAGCACTCTCTCAGGGTGATCAGGGTCGGGTACAGGCTAAAAGTCGCAATTCAACTGCAAATACAAAAAAAAACAATGTTATTAATTTGCAAGTGTTAAATAATATTAAATATATTGGATAAGTCAAATGAAAATATATATTAATATCTGAGCCTGATCCCAGAAGAGGGCAAATGAGCGCCGGTGCTGGTCACCCCACTCAACGTGAAGTGGATACTTCTTCACGAGGCGGCTCTCATCCCCTATATACAGGCCGAACCTCTCGGCATAATCGTCGGTATATCGATAATCAGGGTTAAAGAAGAGGGGGAATGCTGCCTCCCCCTAGCTCTGTCGGTTCTCATCCTTTGGGACTGATTCGGGCCTTAAGTCCCCCTCTAGGGATGGAGATGCTCTGCATCTATAAGAAAAATCTAGATAATCAATATTAAGACAAAGTGGTATTAAGAAATTAAGGTTTAACGAAAATTGAAGTGTGATATATACCTCCGGAGACAGACGCACGAGCCAGGGCCCGGGCAGCAGCACGAGCGGATGATAGTTCCTCCGATGAGGAACTGCCAGTGACCCAGACGTGGACACATACCCTCCAACTAGAAAACAAAAATCGATAAAATTACAAGAAGATCATGTTTATTCTTAAAGGATATGTAAAACGAATAAATATTTTATATTTATTCATACTAACCTACAGACTGAGTGGAGGGTATGGAAGTGACAGGAGTGGCCCCTGCACCAGACATGGACGCACCACCTATAATTAGACAATCAAACATTGACTATATAAGTAATTGCAAAAAGAATGTGTATATCAATAATATAACATTCTAAATCAACATGTATACACTATACGATATATAAACATACCCGCAGGTGCGGTGGTGGCCTCTGCCCGAGATGTGGAGGCACCACTTACAGCTAGACAATTAAAAAATGATTATCTAAGTACGTAAGAGCAAAAAGAATGTATGTATATTTATGATATGACATTCTAAATCAATATGCATGCACTATAAGATATATAAACATACCTGGAGGTGCGGGAGTGGCCTCTGTCACTGATGTGGACGCACCGCCAACAGCTGGACAATCAAACATTCACTATATAAGTAATTTTGACATAAATATACATGTATATCTATAATATTATATTCAAAATGAATATGCATGCAATATACCTGGAGGTGTGGCAATTAACCATAATCGTTACCCTAACACAAATTATCCCTAATTAACCCAAAGTTAAGCCAGTTTACGTTATCATCGAGTATCCTACTGAATGAAATAGTACACCCTAAACCCTAACCCTAAGTAACCCAAATTAATCTAATTAACCCCAATTAGCCATAATCGTTACCCTAAGACAAATTATCCCTAATTAACCCAAACTTAACCCAATTTACCGAAATTAACCTAATTAACCCTAATCAACACCCTAACCCTTTCAAATTATCACTAATTAATCCAATTAACCCTATCTATTTTACGTAATTAACCCTAGTCTCTAACCCTAACCCTGAACCAAACCCTAACCCTAACCCTGACCCTAACCCCAACGAATTAACCCTAACCCTATTCCTGAACCGAACCCTAACCTTACACTGAACCCTAACCCTAACCCTAACCCTAGCCCAAGTAGCAACCCAATAATCAACAATAAGATAAATAAATGCAAAATTAGAAGTTAAAATATGAAATTTACTAACCTTAAGCCGGCGATCGAGGAGCCCGGAGATGGTCGGTCGACGACGCAATCGACGACAAGAAAGTTCCTAACGTCGACGAGGAAGTCGATGGTGATGTCGGGGACGACGAGGCGTGTGCGGAAGTGCTGTGGCAACGAGGTGCGGGGGGTGGCAACGAGGCGCGCACGGGAGAGTGAGAGGGAGGAAATTGTGGCAACGAGGAAATTTCTGGGATTTATTTTTTTATAAATAACCCATATCATGCCCCTACGGATTAATCCGTAGGGCCTTCGTTTGCGGCTTCATAGGGCCAAATAACAAATTATGTTTTAATATTTTAAAATTAATCCGTTGGGCACCGTAGGGCAACCATAGGGACCTACGGATTAATCCGTAGGGGCAATAAAAGTTTGCCACTACGGATACCTTTATCCGTAGGGGCAGCCCCTTATTGTAGTAATGTTATGTTTCAAAAGTTGCAGCCACAATTAAAAAAATTTGGTTTTAATGAGAGCTAAAATTAGAGAATTTTTTCACCCAAAACTAATCCCCTCAAATAGATAGATTTCTGCTTCTTTCTTGTAAAAGATTTTGCAAACACTGTCTAAAAGGTCTTTAATTTACTTTTAAATATACTAAAGGATTCAATTTTCTAAAAAAAAATTCACCAATCGAACAAAGAGTATGTTGGTTTTGGCAAGCAATCCAAAAGCCTATTCCTTTCTTCTCCAATGCCCTACGTGGAAATCTTCGTTGGTTAACTTGAATCGTTAAATATAATCCACCAATGGGGATTGCAACAAAGGAGAAAAAATCCCAAACCTTATCTAAACAAACTCTCTCCCTCATCAGTCAATTATCATCTCCTTTTCACCATCCCTTTGTTATCAGCGGCAATATGAAGCTCATCTTATTGAGAAAAAGGTTCACAGCGGCAGCGATTAGGAATGGCCGATGGGGGCATCAATGGCTACGGCCGAATTGGATTGAGAATGACAATGAAAATTCACCGCACTAATTGATTATTCATGTTAGCCATTTGGCCCGATCCGACTCAATATCCATCGATATGAGTGGATACCCTATATATACACATATAAGAGGCTAGGATTTCATGTGAGATATACAACAACATATAGAGAGTTTTTCTTGAGAGAAAAATAAGAGAGCCGTCGTCTCCTTCTTCATCCTATTCTACTATTGTTGGTTTGTGGGCTGATCACGTGGGGATTCTCGCTTCTTCAAAGTATGGTTTTCCTCCGGCAGTTGAGTAGAGGGGTAAGAGACCAGATCTACAACATAACATGGATGAGGGTAACAATCTCACCAATTAGATCAGATATATCGGTAAAACTTTAGAATGGAAACATATTATTTCCGCTGCTTTGATCGTTTGTATTGTATCTACGCATCTAAAGTTAACATTGATATCAGAGCTTGCATGTCCACGTTCGTAAATTTATAGATATGTGTGTTTTAAAATATATGCAACTCAAAATTTGTGTTTTTTAATCTAAATTTAGATCAAATTTTTTAAAATTATTTTAATGACAGATCTATACTTTTAGGGTTATCATTTGATGGATATTTAAAAATCTATATTTTGCATCATTTTATCACCATAGATTAGATATATTTTTTTATGACACTTTGATATAGAGACTTTTAGTTTCGTTGATGAGAAATTACCCATGAAATAAAAAGTGTGATAAATTTGTTTTAAATATTGGATATTTTCTGTGTAAAAGGGAAAATTTTAATTTTCTTTCTTTTGGTGAGCACTAATAGGCTATTACTCACGGCACTAGCTGTACATAATGGATATCCAGGTATTGAATGAAAGGAAGCTCGACAAGAAAACACGTCTGTACCCTACTGAGCCTGTAAGTGAGAATCTACGTACAATCCGGTCTTTTCGTCGAAGAGTATCGTATACCGGGTCTAAGGGGTGGATAACGTCATACCCCTAATAATCCGGTAAGTTGTGTCTGTTAGTGTTGGCCATAGTGCCCTAAAGTCAATTATTGTAATCGCAGGCGCGCGATTGTGATGATTGAGGGAGGACCTATACGGGTAAAATAGTCTTACTTAAGATGATAGTATTCTATCTGGTTTGTCTCTATCATCATGTACATGCATTATGTGGTATTACATATCACCATTACAGGTTGATAGAACCCATAACATTCTTTCTTGACTACCATCATTATGATGGTGATCATATACGTAGGAGCTGGGTGTTCTATAAGCACATCCTTAAATTTCCCTAGTCGAGGGATTATCGAGACTGGGCATCGATACTCCGGAGTAGATTAATGTTTACTTATCGAGACCCGATGAGGGGCGATGGCCAATCTCACAAGCCATTGGTGTTAGTCAGTCACCTAAGATAGTATACAGGTGCTCATTGGGTTATGAGTATACTGGACGGATTCGTCGGGAACATACTAGTTGGTATTATAGCTATTGTCAGATAGCAGTTCCCAGGTGATATGTGTACAGGTTAGTCTGTCGACCTGAGATAATTTCATCTAAATCTGTGCCTACCACACCATATAAGATATGGAGTGGGAACCTTATACGAGTTAAGATATGGGGTTGTCCGGCCTATGTCAAAAGGCAAAATCCGGACAAACTCGAGGCACAATCAGTTCTTTGAAAGTTTGTTGGATATACTAAACATTTAAATGGATATCTATTCTACCACAGTGAGGAACAAAAGGTGTTTGTTGCTCAACATGCCACCTTTTTAGAAAAGGAATTTCTTGTAAAAGAAATTAGTGGCAAAGATGTAGAACTGGAAGAAGTTCCAGCCACACAGACTACAACTGAAGATTTAGTGGAACAAGAGGATTCGATAGTTCTCAACGAACCTCAGTCTCTCCGCCGATCCAGTAGGGTTCCTAATCCACCTGAGAGATACTACGGTTTTCATATTGATGGTGGGAGCGAGGATTAGATAATGGAAGATGATGACCCAACAAGATTCGAGCAGGCCATCACGAGTGGGGACTTTGTGAAATGGCTGGATGCAATTCGATCTGAGATGGAATCCATGTACACCAACAAAATATAGACTTTGGAAGTTGCTCCCGAAGGGGTAAAACCCATTGGGAGCAAATGGATCTTTAAGAAGAAATTTGGTGTAGATGGAAAAGTTGAGACTTTCAAAGCTAGACTTGTTGCAAAAGGTTTTCGTCAATGACCAGGTGTGGATTATGATGAAACCTTTTCTTCAGTGGCTATACTTGAGTCCATCCGAATCCTACTTGGCATTGCTGCGTACCATGATTACAAAATATGGCAGATGGATGTTAAGACCGTCTTTCTAAATGATGATTTAGAAGAGAGCGTGTAGATGACTTAGCCAGAGGGCTTCGTAGACAGTGGGAGAAGCGGAAAGGTGTGCAAGCTTCTTAAATCTATCTACGGGTTAAAGCAGGCATCGCGGAGTTGGAACATCTGTTTTGATGTGGTAGTCAAAAAGTTTGACTTCATAAAAAACATAGATGGACCTTGTATATACAAGAAGGTGGAAGATAGTAAGGTTGTCTTCCTCGTATTGTACGTGGATGACACACTCTTGATGGAAAATGATGTTCCTATGCAGCACTCGGTCAATCTCTTCTTATCACAAAGATTCTCAATGAAAGATCGAGGTGATGCCTCCTACATCTTGGGAATTAAGATCTAAACAGATACTGGGAATGTCCCAATCAAGGTACATAGACACCATACTAAAGAGGTTTAGTATGGAAGATTCCAAGTGTGGGAATTTACCCAAGATCTCAGGACTCACTCTCTCCCAAGACTTATTTGGAGAGAGCTCGCGTGCAAGGGATATCCTATTCTTCGGCAATTGGTCTATCATGTACGCGATGTTATGTACCAGACCCGATATAGCATACTCACTAAGTGTAGTGAGTAGGTATCAAGCAGATCCAGGAGAGAATCAATGGACAGCTGTGAAGAACATTCTCAAGTACTTGAGAAGGACTAAAGAGATGTTCTTAGTGTATGGTAACGGTGAAATCCAAGTGGAGTCCTTTACCGGTTCGTGCTTCAAGAGTGATAAGGACGACTCTAATTCGGTATTGGGATTTGTCTATACCCTCAATGGAGGGGCGGTTTGTTGGAAAAGTTCCAAGAAGGAAACCGTGGCAGACTCGACGATGGAGGATGAATACATCGCTGCCAACGATACTGCCAAAGAGGCTGTTTGGATGAAGAAGTTCATAACCGAACTTTGTGTGGTTCTGTCCATCGAGCATCAAATACCTTTGTATTGTGATAACATTGGAGCTGTGGCTTTAGCCAAGGAACCCAGGTCCCATCAGCGATCCAGGCATATTCTGAGGCTGTATCACCTGATCTGGGAGATAGTTGATCGCCCGGAGTTCGAGATCAGGAGAGTTGACACGAAGAACAGCACGGCGGATCCACTCGTGAAGGCCATACCCCAGATACAATTTGAGAGACTCTTCGTGATGTTGGGTATGAGATACTGCAATAACTGGCCTCAGTGCAAGTGGGAGATTGTTAGTTATATGTTTGACCTAGAGGCCATTATTGTACATATGATGTATATTATAGTGGATGCTTGGACATACATAGGGAGGACTTTCTTGCTCGAAATGATAGTATGGTATCTGCTTGCTCTTTGTCTTAACATGTAGACTTGTATTGTGATACTGTCTTGCTCTAACATGTTGATAAAACCCTTAGGATGTGTACTTGACTACAAGGACTATGATGGAGATCATACTAGTGGGGCCAGGGTAGTCTACAAGTACATCCATTAATTGTTCCTAGTCGAGTGTGTATCGAGACAGGGCATCGATATTCCAGAGTAGACTAGCGTATACTCTTCTTGACCCATATAATGGGCGATGGATGATCGCACATCAATTGGTGTTTGACATCAAAGATGGTATACGGGTGCTCAGTGGAGACTGGGTACACTGAACGGACTCGCCGAGAACTTCTAGATGGTATTATACCTAGCGTCAGATAGCAGTTCTCTGGTGATACTGGTACAGGTTAGTCTGTAGACTCGAGATCGTTACAGAGTCTTGTGTGATTCCCACCGTGCTTTGATTTTCACCTTACCACATTCAAGAGAACGTCCAAAACGGTGGCTTTTGGGTACAGTCCTGACTCACATGGTTGCAATGAGCGATAGGAGGGAATTCGCCTCTCCCGGTATTGTGGGTTGATGTTGCGCTATGCTCGATTGGCTATAACAGGAAGTCCCTGTCTATGGCCGATGGGGAGATTTACTGGTAAGTGTTATCAGTTGTTTGTCGACCCGTTATGAGCCTCATATCTGTTAGTTATATGTATGCCCTAGAGGCCATTACTATACATAGGATGTATATTGTAGTGGATGCTGGGACATATATAGGGAGGACTTTCTTGCTCGACATGATAGTATGCTATCTGGTTGATCTTTACCTTAACGTGTACACTTATTGTCTCTCTGTTACATGTTGGTAAAGCCCTTAGGATGTGTACTTGACTACCTGGACTATGATGCGGATCATACTAGTGGGGACATGGTAGTCCATAAGTACATCCTTCAAAGTCCCTAGTCGTGGGTGTATCGAGACGGGGCATCGATATACCAGAGTAGACTAGCGTATACCTTCTCGACCCATACAGATGGGCGATGGATGATCCCATATCCATTGGTGTTTGACATTAGAGATGATATACGGGTGCTCAGTGGAGACTGGGTACACTGGACGGACTCGCCGAGAACTCCCAGATGGTATTATACCTTACGTCAGATGGCAGTTCTCTGGTGACACTGGTACAGAGTAGTCTGTTGACCCGAGATCGTCATAGAGTCTTGTGTGGTTCCCACTGTGCTTTGATTTCCACCTTACCACGTCCAAGAGGGCGTGCAAAATGGTGGTTTTTGGGTACAGTCCCGAGTCACATGGAAGCAATGAGCGATAGGAGGGGATTCGTCTCTCCCGGTATAGGGAGTTGATGTTGCGCTGTGTTCGATTGGCTATAACCGGAAATCCCTGGCCAGGGTTGCTGAGATTTACTGGTAAGTGTTACCGGTAGTTTCTCGAATTGTTATAGACCTCATATCGACACGACTTATCGAGCTACTGGGGTCTGACGTTTACCACCCCTAAGCAAGATATGCGACATATCAGACGACCAGACCGGACTGTACGGTAAGTGTTACTGGTTGGATTCACAGGAGTGTGAGCGGGCTTGCTCGTCGATCTTCTGATCGCTCAATACCCGGGTGGCCGTTACGTTTAGCAGACCGCTTGCGGCTTGTGGGTGTTTGATATGATCATCACCTGCTGCCGGCGTATTGACGAGTCTTCAGAGTCCTACACAGAGATTTCCTGGCTCAAGCGAAACGAAATAGGAGTGCATATGAGATATGTGCGGGACCGAGAATAATGCGTGTATGTGATACCGTATTTCATTCTCGCGATGAATGTGACGAATGGTTATATGCGATATAACCTAGTTATCGAATCGAGGGATGATTCGATAAGCCGATACATTGGATACTAGTCGGTTATATGCGATATGACCGGATCGTTAAATCAAGTGTTGATTTAATGATTTAATGCATAATTATATATTTGATATATTACTTTGCGTTAACTAGTATCGGTTCACTTAAGATGGATTTTCTCACTCGGATGTGCGCATTGTATATGCGATACACTTTTGTGCACTTGTTTGTATCATGTTTGATGATACATGTTTACTTGGTTAAGTGTAAAGAATTAAACCATAGTTAAACATATAATTAGGGTTTTATTTTTCCATTACTTATTTATTCATTTATTTGTTTGTTTATACATTTTGGAAAATAAATGGAAAAGAGAAAAGAATGGTGGCTTTATTTGTTGTTTAGTTGAAGCTTCATGAAGCTTTGACTTTGTCCACCATTCTTATCTCATCCTTAACCCTAACCATTTCTTTAACCTTGGTCAATTCTCTACACATAACCATAGTTAGATTTATGATAAGTATTGTTTTTCTATTCTTTTTTAATTAACTTATCATAACAATTAGCTTCTTCTTCTTCATCTTCTTCAAGGAAGAAAAGCTTGCTTCATCAATGGTGGATTGATGAAATGAGTGAGAAATCCAATTCTAAAGTCTACCCACTTCCTATTTCTTCATCCTCTACCTCTTGCCAAGTAGTAGAATGTGTTTTCTTCACAAGTTTCATGACTTGGTGAAGTGAGAGCTTGATCTTGCGATGCTTCGACGTAGATCATCTTCGGCATGGACATAGACGACCTAGCTCGCCTATTCTCCGACGAAGCCGACGCTAGAGCCCGGGAATTCATTTGGACAGCGAGGGGACTTCGTTACGGAGCTATGGAGGTGGAGCACCGGATCTACAAAGGTTGTATTTCCGTTTCCTTATAGTTAAAGTTGTTAACTAGTTATCTTTTCGCCTAGTTTTCTAGCCAACGATCCGTAGTCGGGTTTCTCGGCACCGTTAAAATTTGAAATGGGCATGGTTGATGCCTTGTGAGACCTCATTAGAGTGCCTAGGAACCCTACAGTGGTATCAGAGCCTAGCTAGAGCCTTAGGCGATGCGTAGACGGAGTTTGAAATCCGATCGAACCGTAAACCTACATCCAAAATGCTCTCTGGACATTTTTGAAATTCGGGGATTTTTCAGAATTAAAAATATGCAGAAAAACCAGCAGGAATTTATAAGAATTACGGTGAAGTGCGATGACCTAATTCCATAAAAGTGCGGCGGAACCGCGGCATTAGCGTGCTAATGCGGCGGTTCCGCGGCCCTTTTGTCTCTTCTCCCATTAAATTTTGCACAGTAATTCCTATTTGGCAGTGCGGGTTTTCCTGGGAATTTTTAATCTGAAATAAAGAGTTGAGTATTTTGGGTTGTATTAGGAGTTCGTCGATTCGATCGGATTATCAAACTTTGTCTAAGTGTTTTTCGGATATTTTTTGAATATGTTAAAAAGTTCGACCGGATATAAATACCCAATTTTTCCCCTGTCGGGAAATTTCCAAGTGTTGGATTTTTCCGCGGTTTAAAGACGTTCTAAGTAGTACAAGTAACGCGATGGACCCTCTAGAAGACAACAAACCTTAACTCGATTATGTGACCGTCTTGAACTGCCCTTTGAACCTTCGGGTTTGGGGCAGTACGGCGTGCCACATGTGAGGCGTTGGCTTGACCCTTCTACGGCTGGACCGTTGGTACTGAGGCACGAAGTGAATGTCTTTGAACTTATTTCATGAGTTGAGCTGTTTCGGGAAAACTTGGGTGTTCGATTGTTCGATCGGAAAGTTTAACATTTTCTATCTTATTCGGAATGTGATGCAATAATTGGAATTCACAAGAAGTTATGAGATAACTGAATGAATGTTATAAACATAGCAGTTTAGTCTCACTTGATCGGTTGCCACGGAATTTTGATGTGATCAAAAGTCCGTCGCAATCACGTAGCGTACGCGGATACTCGCCGGGTAAACTTAATAGACAGCCTCACTCCATAGCCCCGACCAAGTGACTGTAGGAGAACCCCGTCGCCGAAAGCATCCGTTCGGGTGCTCGCGGCAGCGGTGTTCCGCCTTGGTGCACTTCGTCGACGGCGTCAGGGGTGCGGCCGCCTACTAAAGTTTGCGACGAGCATTCGATCAGGATGTCGGGAATCTTGCTGAATTGCCCGACTTGATATTGAAAAGAGTTTTCGATAATGAGACTAAAATGCGGGGTTTATAATTGTTAGGCATGCGATGTCTAAGTAATTCATTTGATTAGGCATGCGATGTCTATGCAAATTGCGGATTCCAACTGTTGTAGTTTTACACTTTCTTTTCTGTGACCGTAAGTGTAATATGTGATATCGCCGGTTTCGTTGCTATATGTCAACGACAATTGGGATGCGCATATTTACTTACGTTGATGACATGTGATGTTATGTGTTGCTGGATATGTTATATTGGATCGTCGTGTTTGAATAGCCGGGGGTTTTTATGTGAGATGAGTGTTTTTGTTTTTCATTCATGTAAAAAATTGTATGTAATATTCTTTTATTGGGGCACTTCCAGGTTGCGGAAGATGTCACCTTTTGTATATTATTTACTTTTCCGCACTAGGATAGACCCAAGGAGGAGGGCACAAGTAACCGGGTTCTGGAGTCCAGTGGGAGACCAACTCGAGGAGTCGAGTCCGGGTCTCCTAACTCTAGAATTGGTAGGGTTGCTTGCCGCTCTCGTAGGGGTCTAGGGGTGTGGGTTTGGCTATTCATCGCGACCGTGGAATCCGTGTTTTATACTGGCTCGTATTGAAAACACGGACGTCCTAGTATATCCAATGTTTCATATGATTCTTCTGCTGCGATATCTGTGATGTGATCATGTGATGTTCTGTTATAGATACTGTATATAGTATATATGATATATTATATAGGCGTTACTTATGTTTTACACCCGCGCTAGCCCTGCCCCGCTCTGCCGTTAGTTACCTAACCTAACGGTGCATGAGGGGACATCGAGGCGAATGCGGATGGCATAAGTGTACGTCGTATTTATCTGTGATGTTTAGGTACTTAAATGATGGGACTTCATTAATGTGATTAATGAAAGTAAAAGAAACCTAAAGATGTTGTAGAATCGAATTTCAAAAATAAAACAGGTAGCTACAGTTCTTGCTTTGCATAGCGGTATATGTGATATATCCTGCACCTTATTCGATGAGGAAAGGACCGAGATCCCTTCACCGGGAGTGACTCCTTTAGCAATAACTGGCAGATGCTACACACTCGGTTTGTCTTTTGATTGCTTTTAAGAGTTTTTGCTTTGCACAGTGATATATATGATATATCCCGCACCTCATTCGAAGAGGAAAGGACCGACGATCCCTTCACCGGGAGTGACTCCTTTAGCAAAACTAGAAAAGCCTCAAAAACACTCCATTTCAAAATTTATTCGATCCTACAACGATATCAAGTTCATTACGCAATAGGTTTTCATAAAAACCTGACGTAGCCCTCCGTCATTTCAGATAAGTCCTAGTTAGTATTCGTGCTGCGTTTGTTGACTCAGTCAAGGCGTAGTGTGCGGTAGCTGATTAGTGCTTATCTGCAAAGCATATGATGCGATTGGATTAGGGTAGTCGTGCGGCCTTGTTGACTCAGTCAAGGGTCGTGCGGGTGGGTTTAATTCAATCGAGAAATGACGGGTTGAACTTTACTTGTGGTCTATGATTTTTTGACTCAGTCAAGGTCATAGATCGCTAGGGGCAAAATATTATCGGGAATTTCAAGTGTTGAAATTTGCAATGAGATTGCATACCTTCTATGAGATAGTTGGATCCCGATACCCGCTGCGAGTAAGAGTTACTCCTGGGAGAGTTTTACACATTACAATTAGCCGATCAAGTAGGTGTCTAGAAAGGTGTCAACGGGGTTACGCCTCTGGGAAAACGAGGTTTACATTAATTAGGTTCGTGCGAAAGCACGGGGGACCTCCCTCAAAGTACCGACACTGGCCTGGCTGAAAGATTGCCGAACTTGCAGTGTGTAATTAATTCCGGCTAGTCTTTCCTTTTTGGGTTTGAAGGAAGATTTGATAAAAAGCAGTGGGAGCCATCCTGATTAGATAAAATAATAACCAATCTATTCTTGCAAGAGCACACGCTGAGTGTTTTCTTCTCTCTCTCTCCCGGTAGCGACCATATCACGCCTTAATCAAGATAATAATACGGAATATTGACCGAACCCGCTTGTTATACTGAGCTGGGGAACGTTGGTCCCGCTCCAACTTTTAATTGTTATAAGACAGAGCAGGAAATTGGGGATTACCAGAATTCCCGTGCCGCCCAAACGAAGAGAGTGCATGTTGATGCATCATCTTCGGGTGTGTTCATTACAGAGAACTGTTTCTCAGTATCCTTTACGTCCTGGGTATGTGATACCGGATCAGGATCCCAGATATGTAATCAGTTACACAGGGCTACAGAAAGGTAGAGGACTGAGAACGGGTGATAAGTTTCATGAGGCAGAAAACGGGGCAAGAGTTGCAGCCAAGTCTGTTGGTCACTGTCACCCTGTATTACCAATACATTGATTCTGAACGAATGTTATTAGATACCGAACCTGATATACAAAATCATATCAGTGTCTTTATCAGTAAAGAAATGATAAAATTTTGTATTGTTGGATAATGTTTTGAACATTTCCTATATCAAAAGTTGATCGGTTCAGGCACGTTATCTAAAAGCATTGATGTTCTAAATCAAACTACAGTTCTTAGTATACAGAACACACACAAGAGGAAGAGTTCAGAAATGAACGAATCCTTCTTGAGGCATTATAGACTAGGTCATATCAATGCGACCCGACTAACTGAAGTTACATAAAGATGCATATTTAAATCAGTTTGAATTTACATCTTGTGAAACTTGCCAGTCCTGTCACAGAGATAAGATGACCATAGCTCCGTTTACTGGAAACAGAGAAAGAGTTAGTGAACTCTTGGGATTGATACATGTTGATGTATGTAAAGTCCCCTGTCTACAAATGCCAAGACCGGTTCTTTGTACTTCATTAAATTCTCTGATGATCTCTTTTGATTCAGACGTATGTTCCTGTTGAAACACAAGTCCGAACCTTTTGAGATATTCACAGAATATAAGTTAGAAGTAGAGAACCAAAATACGGGTATAAGTATTATGTCCTTTGATGAGATCAAGGAGGAGAATACTTGAGCACGAAATTCTTGGACTTTTCTAAAGGAGAATGAGATTCTCTCTCAGCATTACTCCTCCGTATACACCATAGCAAGATGGTATATCGGGGCGGAGCAATCTCACCCTATATGATAAGGTGTGCTCTATGATGAGTACTACTGAGTTACCTATTTCCTTTTTGGGAGTTATGCACTTGAGAAGCTGCATACCTATTGAATAGGGTTCAAATCAAATCAGTTGCCTACCACTTCATATTTGATATGATAAGGGAAGAGCCCATCTCTTAAGTTAGTTAAGATTTGGGGTTGTCCAGCCTATGTCTGAAAAGCAAAATCCGGACAAGCTCGAGGCAAGGTCTGTAATGTAGAACTGGAAAGGTTCCAGCTATACAAACTACAGCAGATGATTTGAAAGAACCAAAGGATTCAATAGTTACCAACGAACCTCAGCCTCTCCGCCGATCTAGTAAGGTTCCTCACCCGCCTGAGAGATACTTCGGTTACTCTATGACAGTGGGAGCGAGGATTGCATCATGAGATGATGACCCAACTAGTTTCGAACTGGCCATCAGGAGTGGGACTCTGCAAGAATGGCTGGATGCTTAGTGATCTGCGATGGAATCCTTATACACCAACAAAGTATGGACTTTGGTTGCTATATCTGAAGGGTTAAATCCCCATCAGGAGCAAGTATATCTTGAGAAGATTACTTGGTGTACATGGAAAAGTTGAGACTTTCAAAGCTAGACTTGGTAAAGGTTTGCATCATTGACCAGGTGTGGATAATGATGAAACCTTTTCAAGTAGCTATGCTTAAGTCCATCCAGATCCTACTTGTCACGGCTACATACCATGACTACGATATCTGGTGGTTAGGTGTCATGACAGCTTTTCTAAAAGATGTTTTAGAAGAGAACGTCTATAAGTACACTGCCAGAGGGCTTCGTAGACAGTGGGAGCAGCGGAAACGTGTGCAAGATACTTTATAGGATAAAGCAGACATCGCGGAGTTGGAACGTCTGTTTTGATGAATTAGTCAAAGAGTTTGGCATCATCAAAATGGTAGATGAACCTTGTATAAACAAAAAGGTAGTAGGGAGTATGGTGACGATCCTCGTAGAGTACGTGGATGACATACTCTTGATAGGGAAGGAGTTTCCTATGCTACGCTCGGCCAATCTCCGTTTATCACAATGATTCTCTATAGGATCAAAGTGATACCTCCTAAATCCTGAGTTTGGATCTATGAGATAGATCTAATTGGATGTTAGGATTCTCACTAGTTGTAGTGAGATGGTATCAACTGATCCTGGGAAGAATCACTGGAAGGGTTCCAGGGTGATAAGGACGACTGAATGTCAGTCACAGGCATTGTCTTTACCCTCAGTAAAGGGACGGTATGTTGGAAGAGTTCCAAGCTAGATACCGAGGCATACTAGACGATTAAGGCTCGATACATCGCTACTTCAGATGCTACCAAAGAGGCAGTCTGGATGTATATTAGTTCATGAGATGGACTTCGTTCCTCCCATTGTGTGACAATGGAGTTGTGGCTTATGCCAAGGAACACCCGTCCCATCAGTGATCCAGACATATTCTAAGGCAGTATCACTTGATCATGGAGATGGTTAATCTCCAGGGTGATCGAGGTTAGGAGAGTAGACTCAGAGGACAACACGGCAGATCCACTCACGAAGGCCTATTCCCAGAGAGTGATTTTTATGGGATGGTTGAGTATGAGATACTGCAACCACTGCTACAGATGGCCCTAATGCAAGTGGGAGATTGTTAGTTATATGTATGCCCTAGAGGCCATTACTATACATAGGATGTATATTGTAGTGGATGCTGGGACATATATAGGGAGGACTTTCTTGCTCGACATGATAGTATGCTATCTGGTTGATCTTTACCTTAACGTGTACACTTATTGTCTCTCTTTTACATGTTGGTAAAGCTCTTAGGATGTGTACTTGACTACCTGGACTATGATGCGGATCATACTAGTGGGGACATGGTAGTCCATAAGTACATCCTTCAAAGTCCCTAGTCGTGGGTGTATCGAGACGGGGCATCGATATACCAGAGTAGACTAGCGTATACCTTCTCGACCCATACAGATGGGCGATGGATGATCCCATATCCATTGGTGTTTGACATCAGAAATGATATACGGGTGCTCAGTGGAGACTGGGTACACTGGACGGACTCGCCGAGAACTCCCAGATGGTATTATACCTTACGTCAGATGGCAGTTCTCTGGTGACACTGGTACAGAGTAGTCTGTTGACCCGAGATCGTCATAGAGTCTTGTGTGGTTCCCACTGTGCTTTGATTTCCACCTTACCACGTCCAAGAGGGCGTGCAACACGGTGGTTTTTGGGTACAGTCCCGAGTCACATGGAGGCAATGAGCGATAGGAGGGGATTCGTCTCTCCCAGTATAGGGAGTTGATGTTGCGCTGTGTTCGATTGGCTATAACCGGAAATCCCTGGCCAGGGTTGCTGAGATTTACTGGTAAGTGTTACCAGTAGCTTCTCGAAGTGTTATAGACCTCATATCGACACGACTTATCGAGCTACTGGGGTCTGACGTTTACCACCCCTAGGCAAGATATGCGACATATCAGACGACCAGACCGGACTGTACGGTAAGTGTTACTGGTTGGATTCACAGGAGTGTGAGCGGGCTTGCTCGTCGATCTTCTGATCGCTCAATACCCGGGTGGCCGTTACGTTTAGCAGACCGCTTGCGGCTTGTGGGTGTTTGATATGATCATCACCTGCTGCCGGCGTATTGACGAGTCTTTAGAGTCCTACACAGAGGTTTCCTGGCTCAAGCGAAACGAAATAGGAGTGCATATGAGATATGTGCGGGACCGAGAATAATGCGTGTATGTGATACCGTATTTCATTCTCGCGATGAATGTGTCGAATGGTTATATGCGATATAACCTAGTTATCGAATCGAGGGATGATTCGATAAGCCGATACATTGGATACTAGTCGGTTATATGCGATATGACCGGATCATTAAATCAAGTGTTGATTTAATGATTTAATGCATAATTATATATTTGATATATTACTTTGCGTTAACTAGTATCGATTAACTTAAGATGGATTTTCTCACTCGGATGTGCGCATTGTATATGCGATATACTTTTGTGCACTTGTTTGTATCATGTTTGATGATACATGTTTACTTGGTTAAGTGTAAAGAATTAAACCATGGTTAAACATATAATTTGGGTTTTATTTTTCCATTACTTATTTATTCATTTATTTGTTTGTTTATACATTTTGGAAGATAAATGGAAAAGAGAAAAGAATGGTGGCTTTATTTGTTGTTTAGTTGAAGCTTCATGAAGCTTTGACTTTGTCCACTATTCTTATCTCATCCTTAACCCTAACCATTTCTTTAACCTTGGTCAATTCTCTACACAAAACCATAGTTAGATTTATGATAAGTATTGTTTTTCTATTCTTTTTTAATTAACTTATCATAACAATTAGCTTCTTCTTCTTCATCTTCTTCAAGGAAGAAAAGCTTGCTTCATCAATGGTGGATTGATGAAATGAGTGAGAAATCCAATTCTAAAGTCTACCCACGTCCTATTTCTTCATCCTCTACCTCTTGCCAAGTAGTAGAATGTGTTTTCTTCACAAGTTTCATGACTTGGTGAAGTGAGAGCTTGATCTTGCGATGCTTCGACGTAGATCATCTTCGGCATGGACATAGACGACCTAGCTCGCCTATTCTCCGACGAAGCCGACGCTAGAGCCCGGGAATTCATTTGGACAGCGAGGGGACTTCGTTACGGAGCTATGGAGGTGGAGCACCGGATCTACAAAGGTTGTATTTCCGTTTCCTTATAGTTAAAGTTGTTAACTAGTTATCTTTTCGCCTAGTTTTCTAGCCAACGATCCGTAGTCGGGTTTCTCGGCACCGTTAAAATTTGAAATGGGCATGGTTGATGCCTTGTGAGACCTCATTAGAGTGCCTAGGAACCCTACAATATCGGCATGACTTATCGGTTACTAGGGTCAGACGTTTGCCATCCCTAAACTAGATATTCGACATATCAGACGAAGAGACCGGACTGTATGGTAGTGTTACTGAAAGGCTTTGTAGGAGTTTAGACATGCTTGCTTGTTGATCTTCTGATCGCTCAAAACCCGAGTAGCCGTTATGTCCAGATAGTACCGCTGACGGCTTGTGGGTTGTCACGACCCGAAATTGGTACGTGACGGCCCTTAAACTACGCAACGTCTACAGGTGTAATGCAATTTAAGTAAGCAGAAAACCCTACAATGAAAACCATCAAATGTAGTAAGTAATAAGAACATTGTTAAAAGTTTTGAAAATCTCGAGTACAAATTCTTTAAAGTCAAATTTTAGTTTCTTAAAAATTTTGGCAGCACCTCCTTTGTAAAAAATAACCCCAAATATGGGTACAACATAAATATAAGTAAAGCATCCCCAACGGGAGCAAATCCACGCCTAAAGGAGGAAAACAACCACCACAACAGATATACGACGCCGTAGCGAAGAAATAAAAGACGATATAAGTAAAACTGCATAAAAGACATTCAAGTCACCAAAATATACAATATCGTCCTCACACCAAGTCTCTAAATCATACACATGAAAGTGGTAGATGGAGAGTACAAGGTAAAAAAATATACAATGAGCAACATCGGATAACCGTAAAACCCACCTATAGCAAAACTGTACACAGTTAGCCGTAGCGGTATCCGCTGCAAAAGATGATACGAAAGATGAAAAGCCTGCCGCGGCTGCCCTGAGGGACTACCTGCAAAACACTGTGGCACAACGGGGGTGAGTTGCCAACTCGTGAATAGTAATAACATATGCAGGTAGTCGCAAGTATGCACGTACTGCGCGAATCTAATACATGCAAGCGGATAGCAATAAGTGGTCATATCTATGCAATAGTCATGAAAGGTACTCTAGCTGGTACAACTAATACATGAATCAATAATATGACAATATGTATATGCAACAGTCATGAAAGGTACTCTTTCAGGTACGACTAATAAATGAAGCAATGCATAAAAAATAAATGAGGAGTGTGGAATAAAACATGTCATTCTTATGGAATCCTGACCTCGTGACAGGACCAAAGTCGATCAAGACAATCTAAATCCCAAATTTCCTCAAATCTGCCCCCAAATTGACCCTCATATCCGGAATGTACAATATCAAGTAAACCTCATATACCCTGAATGTACAATATCAAGTAAATCTCATATATCATGAATGTACAATATCAAGTAAAATCTCATATATCCTGAATATACAATATCTAGTAAATCTCATATATCCAATATCCAATATCGAGTAAGTTTCTATATAAAGTATGTGTCCAACATCGACACCCAAAAACATCATGAAACAACTGTTTAGCATCGACATATAAATACTGATCTATCAGGCGTTGTCACCACGACTGGCCCTCCTGATAGGTACGGATCATATGCTATCCCGAAAACTCGAGTGCCTAGCTCTGACACTCGAAATTCGACATATCCATACGTACATGACACCGGTCGGTATCCCCATGATAACCGCCGAGTCATAGGTACTGTCACCGGTAGGTATGGTTCCCCTGTCAGGCTCATCGGCGTGGTCCATCGATCTTCTTGCTTCGGGGTACCTCCGGGCCCCACCGTGTACCAGCACACGGCCCACGACGCCTCCTCGCATGGGGTTTACATATATTATAACCGATAAAACTCATAGTGGGTGCAGAAATGTCATATCAAGAGAAACCGGGTTTTTCAAATAATGCATAATTTCATGAAACTACTACGGTCCTCAAATCCAGAAAACATCAAGTAAAGAATAAGTATAACTGCATGAATCAATACATATATATTAGTGTCCCATTCCACTAATATATATATACATACATACATACATATATATATATATACACACATACATACATACATACATATATAACAGTGTCCCATTCCACTGTTATATATACTTAGGAGTAAAAATATCAGAGAACATCATATGAAATCCATGAATGTAATATATGCAACATAATACAGTAATATGAGCATATAAAGGAAAACCGCTATATTACTGCTCCAAGTTAATATATATATATATATATATATATATATATATATATATATATCATGCGGTTCCTAATTTCTCCAAGTCCATACAACATCAAATAAAGGTGAACATGTAGCTATAGCCAGGTATGCGTAACCATGTTGGTATAGCAAGATATTTGTATCAACCTATCAATAATGATGTAATACCTTCCAGGTATATGTCTAAGCATATAGGCAAGATGTACATGTAGCTATGTCTCATATGTGTATATACCAATCACTAAAGGTACAATACCATATAGGTATATAGGTAACTAGTATGTAAGCATGTCATGGCACATGTGTAAGTATGTAGGTATACAGGTATGCTATATGTCATATGCACGAAGGAAAGTAAGGATCATGTCTCAATGTCCCTAAACAATACAATATCACATATGTATAGGTGTTGTGCATGTCATGGCAATTATCGACGGTGTGTGTGTAAGTCCACGTTACCCACCCCGGTGCTTACGGGGAGGTGGAATAGGTAAAAAACGGTTTTTTAACACAAGGTAACATAGACTAGAAATGGAGGATCTTTGCTAAAAAAAACTAACAAACAAGCTAAAAGATTTAGCTACTCGGTTAGAAGGTTATACCTAGGTCTTGAACTCATTCTCTTCTTACTCCTTGGAGTGGTTTGAACGGCTCCTCCTCTTCGCCTTCTCTTTGCCGAAGAAAGATCCACCCGAAGGCCTCTACCTTGAGCTCCTACCTCAACTTAGAGGTAACTAAAGTGCTTGGTTTGCTAAAACTAGAACCCTAGAATGAGTAGAGAGGAGTTTTGGTGGTTTTATCTCAAAAGCTAATAGTTCTCAACACATGAGAGATGAGAGCTTTGAGAGAGAGGAAGAGGATGAGCTAAACATATGAGAGAGAAAGAGCAAGAAGGAATGAGGATATATTTGCAACCATACTCTCATATAAGTGAATTATGAAAAATAATAATAATCAAAGAAGTTGTGATGGTTCATTTGGAATGACCATTATCATTTCACATTAAATGAATTTTGCAAGAATCAAAGAGCATCTTTTATGTGAAATGATGATGGTCAATATGTCAACATCGGTCAACAAGTCAACCAAAGTCAAATGGTCAACAACCCTAACCATGACACAATTATCCTTAACTAATACCATTAATCATATTTCTCATTCTCATTAGGGTTTACAAAAAGTCAACGGTCAACAACCCTAATGAGAATCCTCTGCCTCTGTCAACTGTGTATACACACCCGCATCCATGTTCGGAACACGAATACACTGAGACAAAACCAATCCCAAAATAAATACTAGGATCTGGCCTAAACCAAAACCCGCTAGTAATAACTGCTCGGACACCAAACGTGCACAAGTGCGCGGATGTGAACGAACCCCGTCGCAAAACCATGCGACCTCTATTCTGTTTTGCCCAAAGACGAATAGCCCTCTGTGTGGGACTCTAAAGACTCGACACTACGCTGGCAGTGGGTTTAACCACAGGCCGCAAGCGATACTAGCTGTACATAACGGTCCCCAGGTAGATGCCGATAAGAAGACTGATGAGGTGAACCCATCCGAACTCCTACTGAGCCTGAATGTGACAATCTCCGCACAGTCCGGTCTGTTCGTCTAAGAGTATCACATGGCGGGCCTAGGGGGGCAGTAAACGCCAGTCCCCTAATAGCGGTACAAGTCGTGTCGGAGTGTAGCCTAGAACACCCTGAGATAACACTGGAAACGCTACCAGTATAAATCGCTTGCCCTGGCCAGGGACTTTGTGTAATGGCTCTCCTAGACACAACGCGATATCAACCCCTAATACCGGGAGAGACGAATCCTGTCTAACCGTCACTGCCTCCAAGTGCTTCGGGACTGCACCCAACTGCTACCTGTTTGGACGACTCATTTGAGCCGTGGTAGGGTAGCAATCTAAGAACAGTGGGAACAAACTCGAGGTGAAGTGACAGTGTCAAGTCAGCGGACTAAGCTGTACTCATGTCACCTGGGAGCTGATAATTGACGATAGGTATAGTACCAACCAACAGTTCCCGACGAGTCCTGTCCAGTGTTCTCGTAACCTAACGAGCACCCGCATACTATCTCAAGTACGACGTACTAATGGCTGTGGGAAAGACCATCTCCCCTGCTAGGATGAGAAGCGCATACGCTAGTCTACTCCGGAGTATCGATGCCCCGTCTCGATAATCCTACGACTAGGGACCTATATATGGATGTGCTTGTAGATTACCCAGCCCCCACTAGTGTGACTGCCATCACAACGCTGGTAATCAAACAAAGATCCAAAGGGCTCCACTAATGTGTATAGGCGATATGCTAAAAGAAACACATGCACACAATAAAGTAGAAACAAACCAAGTAGCATACTACCATTTTGAGCAAGATTGTCCATACAACTGTGAATATCCCAAGCTTCTATTAAGTAATATACAAACTAGTATGATACATTAATGGCCTCTAGGGCATATACACTAACAATCTCCCATTTGCACTAAGGCCATGTACTGGCGTATCGAAGACCTATCATCTCGATCAACCGCTCAAACTGAGTCTGGGGTATGACCTTCGTGAATGGATCTGTAGTGTTATTCTCCGAATGTACTCTCTTCACCTCGATCTTCCGGCGATCTACAATCTCCCTGATCAGGTGGTACCGCCTCAAAATGTGCCTGGACTTCTGATGGGACCTGGGTTCCTTCGCTAAAGCTATAGCGCCGTGGTTGTCACAATACAGCGGTATTGGATCAACAATGGTAGGAACCACCTGAAGCTCTGTGAGGAACTTCTTCATCCAGACAGCTTCCTTTGCGGCATCGCAAGCAGCTATGTACTCCGCTTCCATAGTTGAGTAAGCAACGATTTCCTGCTTGGAGCTCTTCTAGCAAACCGCCCCTCCATTGAGGGTAAAGACATAACCAGACATGGACTTGGAGTCATCCTTGTCACTCTGGAAGCTGGAGTCTGCAAAGGCCTCGATCTGGAGTTCTTTTCCGCCATACACCAAGAACATCTCCTTAGTCTTTCTCAGGTACTTGAGAATATTCTTTACTGCTATCCAGTGTTTCTCTCCTGGGTCAGACTGATACCGGCTTACAACGCTTACTGCGTATGCTACATCTGGTCTAGTACATAACATCGCATACATTATAGAGCCTATCGCAGATGCGTAGGGTATAGATGACATGCGAACCCTTTCCAGATCAGTCTTGGGAGACATCTCTTTGGAGAGGGTGATTCCATGACAAGCCGGTAAATTACCGCGTTTTGAATCATCCATACTGAATCGTTTCAGTATGGTGTCGATGTACCTGGACTGCGAAAGTCCCAACATCCTCTTAGATCTATCACGATAGATCTGGATCCCCAGAATGTGGTTGGCATCACCTAGGTCCTTCATGGAGAACCTCTGTGACAAGAATTCTTTGACTGACTGTAGCATAGGAATGTCATTTCCTATTAGGAGAATGTCATCCACGTATAAGACGAGGAATACCACAGTTCTCCCTACAATCTTACTGTAAATGCATGGTTCATCCGGATTTTTGATAAAGTCGAATTCTTTGACAGTATCATCAAAGCAGATGTTCCAGCTCCGCGATGTCTGCTTCAGTCCATAAATGGACTTAAGCAACTTGCACACTTTACCGCCGCTCCCACTCTGAACGAAACCCTCCGGCTGATCCATATAGACGTACACTTCAAAATTTCCATTCAGAAAAGCCGTCTTTACGTCCATCTGCCAGATCTCATAATCGTTGAAGGCAGCAATGGCAAGAAGGATCCAAATGGATTTGAGCATAGCCACTGGAGAAAAGGTTTCGTCATAGTCCAAATCAGGTCTTTGACGAAAACCCTTTGCAACAAGTCTAGCTTTATAGGTTTCAACCAGCCCATCTACACCAATCTTCTTTCGAAGATCCATTTGCAGCCTACGAGTTTTACCCCTTCTGGAGCAATGTCCAAAGTTCAAACTTTCTTGGTGTACATGAACTCCATTTCGGTCCGCATTGCATCCAGCCATTTTAATGAGTCACCGCTCTGAATGGCTTGCAGGAAGCTAGTAGGCTCATCATTTTCAATGACGCAATCCTCTCGATCCCCGTCTATGAGAAAACCGTAGTATCTCTCGGGCGGATGAGACTTCTTACTACTCCTGTAGAGTGGCTCTGGGATGTCCGGTTCTCCTGAAACTTCTGGTTCTACCAAGCTTTCAGTAATAACTTGTGGTTCTGGAACTTCTTCCAGTTCTACTGCGCTCCCACTTGTTTCTTTTTCTAAAAACTTATATTCTATAAAGTGGGCATGACGAGAAACAAAAACCTTTTGTTCCTCTACGTAATAGAAAAGATACCCCCTGGAGTTCTTTGGGTATCCCACAAACTTACACAGTACTGAGCGTGCCTCAAGTTTGTCCGCATGCTGCTTTTTAACAAAGCTGGACATCCCCATATCTTCAGATATTGAAGATGGGGTTTCTTCCCACACCACATCTGATATGGTGTGGTAGGCACAGTCTTGGAGGGAACCTTGTTCAAAAGATATGCAGCTGATTTTAGTGCATAACCCCCGAAAGATCGCGGTAACTCGGCCTTACTCATCATGGAACGAACCATATCCAATAGGGTTCGATTCCACCTTTCTGATACACCGTTGTATTGTGGTGTGTATGGAGGAGTAAGCTGAGAGAGAATTCCATTCTCTTTTAAGTAGTCCAGAAACTCGGCACTCAAGTATTCACCACCTCGATCAGATCTCAGTGTCTTGATACTCTTGCCTGTTTGTTTTTCAACTTCATTCTTGTATTCCCGAAATTTCTCAAAGGCCTCGGATTTATGCTTCATCAGGAAGACATGTCCATACCTAGAGAAATCATCCGTAAAAGTAATGAAGTATGAATAACCACTTCGCGCATGTGTAGACATCGGACCACACGTCACTGTGTATGAGTCCCAAGAGCGAGCTCGCTCTTACTCCGTGTCCAGTGAACGGAGTATTTTTCATCTTTCCCATGAGACAAGATTCACAAGTATCATAAGACTGATACTCGAACGGATTCAAGTATCCCTCTTTATATAACATTGTTAACCGTGTCTCATTGATATGACCCAGACTACAATGCCATAAGAAAGCCTGATTTAATTCCGAAGACTTTCTTTTAAGTGTGTTCTTGTAGGGTTCCTAGGCACACTCATGAGGTTCCACAAGGCATCAACCATGCCAAAATCAAAATTTTCATTTGCCGAGAAACCCTAATGCAAGATCGTTACTAGATGTAAGGAGAAATACATGCAAGTTAAGTACTTTAACTACAAGTGAAAGGGATTACAACCTTTGTAGATCCGGTCCTCCACTTCTTTAGCTCCATGTTGACGTCCGTCCACTGCGATCATCGGCATCCCGGACTCTAGTGTTGGTTTCATCGAATAAATGAGCGGACTAGGTCGTTGACTTCGATGCCGAAAATGATCTACGTCGAGGCGACTCAAACTCAAGCTCCATCTTCACTAGGTCATGAAACTTGTGAAGATAACACACTCTACAACATGGCAAGTTGTAGAGGATGAAGAAATAGGAAGTGGGTTCACTTTGGATTTGGATTTCTCACTTGATTTCATCACTTGAAAATTTTCAAGAAAGCTTTTCTTCACTTCATGAAGAAGAAGAAGAAGAAGAAAGAAAAATGAATTTATGAAAATAATTAATCAAGTGAAGACTTATCATAATCCAACCATTGGTGAGTAAACTAATGTAGAGAGTAAATTAGGGTTTAGGTTGATGGTTAGGTTAAAGCATAAACCAAAATGGTTAGACTTTTCAAAGATGCTTAAAAAGCTTCATGAAGCTTCAAGCATAAAACAAAGAAAGCCTACCATTTTATTTTTGCCAAAAATAAATAAATAAAATAAATAAAACCTAACCATTAACCTAAACATGGTGTAAGACATACACACACCCAAGTTTGCATGTATCATCAATCATGATACAAACTAGTGCACAAACATATATCACATATACAACTTGTGCACATCAAGTGAGAAAATCAATCTTAAGTGAACAAATACTAGTTAAAGTAAAGTAATATATCAAATATATAATCATACATTAAATCATTAAATCAACACTTGATTTAATGATCCGGTCATATTGCATATAACCGACTAATACCAAGTGTATCAATATATCGAATCAACATTTGATTCGGTAACCCGGCTATATCTTATATAACCGTCCGATGATACAAATTGCGAGAATAGAATTCAGTATCACATACTGGTATTATTCTCGGTCCGCACATATCTCATATGCGCTCCGATTTCGTTTCGCTTGAGCCAGGAAACCTCTGTGTAGGGCTCTAAAGACTCGTCAATACGCCGGCAGTAGGTGGTGATCATATCAATCACCTACAAGCCGCAAGCCGTCTGCTAAACGTATCGGTCACCCGGGTATTGAGCGATTAGAAGATCAACGAGCAAGCCCACACACACTCCTGTGAATCCAACCAGTAACACTTACCGTACAGTCCGGTCAGTTCGTCTGATATGTCGCATATCTCGCCTAGGGGTGGTAAACGTCAGACCCCAGTAGCTTGATAAGTCATGCCGATGTAAGGTCCATAACAAGCGTGAAACTACTGATAACTCTTACCAGTATATCACTGCAACCCTGGCCAGGAATTTCCAGTTATGGCCAGTCGAGCATAGCGCAACATCAACCCCTAATACCAGGAGAGACGACTCCCCTCCTATCGCTCATTGCCTCCATGTGAATCGGGACTGTACCCAAAAACCATCTGTTTGCACGACTCAGTAGAGCCGTGGTACGGTGGAAATCAAAGTACAGTGGGAGACACACAAGACTCTATGACGATCTCGGGTCAACAGACTAAGCTATACCAGTGTCACCAGAGAACAGCCATCTGACATGAGGTATAATACCATCTGGGAGTTCTCGGCGAGTTCGTTCAGTATACCCAGTCTCCACTGAGCACCCGCATACCATCTCTGTTGTCAAACACCAATGGATATGGGATCATCCATCGCCCATCACATGGGTCGAGAAGATATACGCTAGTCTACTCTTGAATTTCGATGCCCCGTCTCGATATTCCCACGACTAGGAACATTGAAGGATGCACTCATGGAATATACCCAGGCCCCACTAGTATGATCTACATCATAGTCCTGGAAGTCGAGCACATATCCTAAGGGCTTTATCTGTAGGGTTCCTAGACACGCCCAAGAGGTCTCACAAGGCATCAACCATGCCAATTTCTAAATTTAACGGTGCCGAGAAACCCGACTACGGATCGTTGGCTAGAAAACTAGGCGAAACAATAAACTAGTTAACACTTAACTACAAGTAAACGAAAATACAACCTTTGTAGATCCGGTGCTCCACCTCCATAACTCCGCAACGAAGTCCCCTCGCTGTCCAAATGAATTCCCGGGCTCTAGCGTCGGCTTCATCGGAGAAATGGTGAGCTAGGTCGTCGATGTCCATGCCGAAGATGATCTACGTCGAGGCATCGCTAGATCAAGCTCCAACTTCACCAAGTCAAGAAAACATGTGAAGGAAACACACTCTACTACTTGGCAAGAGGTAGAGGATGAAGAAATAGGAAGTGGGTAGACTTTAGAATTGGATTTCTCACTTGTTTTCATCAATCACCATTGATGAAGTAAGCTTCTTCATGGAAGAAGAAGATGAAGAAGATGAATATTGTTATGATAAGTTATTTCAAAAATAGAAAATAAAAGGAATGCTTATCATAATCTTACCATGGTGAAGTGTAGAGAATCAACTAGGGTTGAGTGAAGTGGTTAGGGTTAAGCATGAGACAAAATGGTGACTAAGTCAAAGCTTCATGAAGCTTCAACATGAAAGTCCAAAATTAGCCACCATTTCATTTCTTTATGCTTAATATTTTTCCAAAATAAATAAATGAATAAATAATGGATAAAACAAAACCCTAATTTCCAACTTAACCATGGTTTAATTCTTTACACTTAACCAAAAAGCATGTATCATCAAACATGATACAATTATGTGTACAAAAGTATATCACATATACAATGTGCACAAACCAAGTGAGAAAATCCGTTTAAAGTGAACCAATACTAGTTAGTGCAAAGTAATATATCAAATATATAATTATGCATTAAATCATTAAATCAACACTTGATTCAATGATCCGGTCATGTCGCACACAACCGACTAGTATTCAATGTATCGGCTTATCGAATCAATACTTGATTCGATAACTAGGTTATATCGCATACAACCATTCGATACATTCATCGCGAGAATAGAATACGGTATCACATACACGCATTATTCTCGGTCCCGCACATATCTCATATGCGCTCCTATTTCGTTTCGCTTGAGCCAGAAAACCTCTGTGCAGGACTCTAAAGACTCGTCAATACGCCGGCAGCAGGTGATGATCATATCAAACACCCACAAGCCGCAAGCGGTCTGCTAAATGTAACGGCCACCCGGGTATTGAGCGATCAGAAGATCGACGAGCAAGCCCACTCACACTCCAGTGAATCCAACCAGTAACACTACCGTACAGTCCGGTCTGATCGTCTGATATGTCGCATATCTCGCCTAGGGGTGGTAAACGTCAGACCCCAATAGCTCGATAAGTCGTGTCGATATGAGGTCTATAACTATTTGAGAAACTACAGGTAACACTTACCAGTAAATCTCAGCAATCCTGGCCAGGGATTTCCTGTTATAGCCAATCGAACACAGCGCAACATCAACCCCCAATACCGGGAGAGACGAATCCCCTCCTATCGCTCATTGCCTCCATGTGACTCGGGACTGTACCCAAAAACCACCGTTTTGCACGCCCTCTTGGACGTGGTAAGATGGAAATCAAAGCACAGTGGGAACCACACAAGACTCTATGACGATCTCGGGTCAACAGACTACTCTGTACCAGTGTCACCAGAGAACTGCCATCTAACGTAAGGTATAATACCATCTGGGAGTTCTCGGCGAGTCCGTCCAGTGTACCCAGTCTCTACTGAGCACCCGTATATCATCTCTGATGTCAAACACTGATGGATATGGGATCATCCATCGCCCATCTGTATGGGTCGAGAAGGTATACGCTAGTCTACTCAGGTATATCGATGCCCCGTCTCGATACACCCACGACTAGGGACTTTGAAGGATGTACTTATGGACTACCATGTCCCCACTAGTATGATCCGCATCATAGTCCAGGTAGTCAAGTACAGATCCTAAGGGCTTTACCAACATGTAACAGAGAGACAATCAGTATACACGTTAAGGTAAAGAGCAACCAGATAGCATACTATCATGTCGAGCAAGAAAGTCCTCCCTATATATGTCCCAGCATCCACTACAATATACATCCAATGTACAGTAATGGCCTCTAGGGCATACATATAACTAACAATCTCCCACTTGCACTAGGACCATCTGTAGCAGTGGTTGTAGTATCTCATACTCAACCATCCCATAAAAATCTCTCACTGGGAACAGGCCTTTGTGAGTGGATCCGCTGTGTTATCCTCTGAGCCTACTCTCCAAACCTCGATCACCCTGGAGATCAAGCATCTCCAAGATCAGGTGACACTGCCTTAGAATAAGTCTATATCACTGATGGGACCGGCGTTCCACGGCATGAGCCACAACTCCATTGTCTCACAATGGTAGGAACGTAGTTCATCTCATGAACTAATATACACCCAAACATCCTCTTTGGTAGCATCTTAAGTAGCGATGTATCCTGCCTTTATCGTCTAGTATGTCACGGTATCTGGCTTGGAACTCTTCCAACATACCGTCCCTTTACTTAGGGTAAAGACAATGCCTGCGACTGACTTTCAGTCGTCTTTATCACCCTGGAACCCTTCCAGTGATTCTCCCCAGGATCAACTGATACCATCTCACTATAGCTAGTGAGTATCCTAACATCCATTTAGATCTATCTCATAGATCCAAAGTCCAGGATTTAGTAGGTATCACTTTGATCCTATGTGGAGAATCATTGTGATAAACGGAGATTGATCGAGCGTAGCATAAGAAACTCCTTTCTTATCAAGAGTATGTCATCCATGTACTCTACGAGGATCACCACCATACTCCCTACTACCTTTTTGTTTATACAAGGTTCATCTACCATTTTGATGATGTCAAACTTTTTGACTACCACATCAAAACAGATGTTCCAACTCCGCGATACCTGCTTTAACCTATAAAGCATCTTGTGCACGTTTCCGCTGCTCCCACTGTCTATGAAGCCCTCTGGTTGTGTACTTAGAGACGTTCTCTTCTAAAACATCATTTAGAAAAGCAGTCATGGCACCCAACCGCCAGATATCGTAGTCATGGTATGTAGCCGTGGCAAGTAGGATCTGGATGGACTTAAGCATAGTTCTCTAGAAAAAGTTTCATCATGATCCACACCTGGTCAATGACGCAAACCTTTAACAAGTCTAGCTTTGAAAGTCTCAACTTTTCCATGTACACCAAGTAATCTTCTCAAGATATACTTGCTCCTGATGGGGATTTAACCCTTCAGATATAGCAACCAAAGTCCATACTTTGTTGGTGTATAAGGATTCCATCTCAGATTGCTAAGCATCCAGCCATTCTTACAGAGTCACACTCCTGATGGCCAGCTCGAAACTAGTTGGGTCTGTAGGGTCCCTAGGCACCCTAGTGAGGTCTCACAAGGCATCGAACATGCCAATTTCAAAAATTCTAGGTGCCGAGAGACCCGACTACGGATCGTTTGCTAGAAAACTAGGCGAAAAAGCTAACTAGTTAACACTTAACTAAGAGATACGGAAATACAACCTTTGTAGATCCGGTCCTCCACCTCCACGGCTCCGAGATGAGGTCCTCTCCGCTGTCCAAATCAAATCCGGGCTCTAGCGTCGGCTTCGTCGGAGAATGGGCAAGCTAGGTCGTCGATGTCCATGCCGACGATGATCTACGTCGAGGCATCGCTAGATCGAGCTCCACCTTCACCAAGTCTTGAAAACTTGTGAAGGAAACACACTCTACTACTTGGCAAGAGGTAGAGGATGAAGAAATAGGAAGTGGGTAGACTTTAGTTTTGGATTTCTCACTCATTTCATCAATCCACCATTGATGAAGTGAAGGTTTCTTCTTGAGTTCAAGAAAGAAGAAGAAGAATATTATGATAAGATTAATTCTCTTTTAAAAGAAAAGAAAAACCATCCTTATCATAATAGTAACCATGGTTTAATGTAGAAAATTGATCATGGTTAGTGAATGGTTAGGTTTCTACAAGATGACAAAATGGTTGCAATGGTCAAAGTATTCATGAAGCTTCATGAATAAAACAAAAATGCCACCATTTTATCATGCAATTTTTTCTTTTCCAAAAAGAAATAAACAAATGAATAAAATGAACAATCAAATAGTAAACCCTAACCATTCCATTAACCAAGGTTTAATTCTATACACTTAACAAAAAGGGCATGCACCATCAAACATGATACAAGCAAGTGCACAAATCATATCGCATATGAAATGTGCACACCCGAGTGAGAAAATCCATTTAAAGTGAACCGATACTAGTTAATGCAAAGTAATATATCAAATATATAATTATGCATTAAATCATTAAATCAACACTTGATTTAATGATCCGGTCATATCGCATATAACCGACTAATATCAACAGTAACAACTTATCGAATCAACACTTGATCCGATAATCCGGCTATATCGCATATAACCGATCAATGTCACATATCGCGAGAATCGAATACAGTATCACATACTGGTATCATTCTCGGTCCCGCACATATCTCATATGCACTCCTATTTCGTTTCGCTTGAGCCAGGAAACCTCTGTGTAGGACTCTAAAGACTCGTCAATACGCCGGCAGCAGATGATGATCATATCAAACATCCACAAGCCGCAAGCGGTCTGCTAAACGTAACGGCCACCCGGGTATTGAGCGATCTGAAGATCGACGAGCAAGCCCGCTCACACTCCAGTGAATCCAACCAGTAACACTACCGTACAGTCCGGTCTGATCGTCTGATATGTCGCATATCTTACCTAGGGGTGGGAAATGTCAGACCCCAATAGCTCGATAAGTCGTGTCGATATGAGGTCTATAACACTTCGAGAAACTACTGGTAACACTTACCAGTAAATCTCAGCAACCCTGGCCAGGGATTTCCTGTTATAGCCAATCGAACACAGCGCAACATCAACTCCCTATACCGGGAGAGACGAATCCCCTCCTATCGCTCATTGCCTCCATGTGACTCGGGACTGTACCCAAAAACCACCGTTTTGCACGCCCTCTTGGACGTGGTAAGATGGAAATCAAAGCACAGTGGGAACCACACAAGACTCTATGACGATCTCGGGTCAACAGACTACTTTGTACCAGTGTCACCAGAGAACTGCCATCTGACGTGAGGTATAATACCATCTGGGAGTTCTCGGCGAGTCCGTCCAGTGTACCCAGTCTCTACTGAGCACCCGTATATCATCTCTGATGTCAAACACCAATGGATATGGGATCATCCATCGCCCATCTGTATGGGTCGAGAAGGTATACGCTAGTCTACTCTGGTATATCGATGCCCCGTCTCGATACACCCACGACTAGGGACTTTGAAGGATGTACTTATGGACTACCATGTCCCCACTAGTATGATCCGCATCATAGTCCAGGTAGTCAAGTACAGATCCTAAGGTCTTTACCAACATGTAACAGAGAGACAATCAGTATACACGTTAAGGTAAAGTTCAACCAGATAGCATACTATCATGTCGAGCAAGAAAGTCCTCCCTATATACGTCCCAGCATCCACTACAATATACATCCTATGTACAGTAATGGCCTCTAGGGCATACATATAACTAACAATCTCCCACTTGCACTAGGGCCATCTGATAGCAGTGGTTGTAGTATCTCATACTCAACCATCCTATAGAAGTCTCTCTCTGGGAACAGGCCTTTGTGAGTGGATCCGCTGTGTTGTCCTCTGAATCTACTCTCTTAACCTCGATCTCCCTGGAGATCAACCATCTCCATGATCAAGTGATACTGCCTTAGAATATGTCTGGATCACTGATGGGACCGGCGTTCCTTGGCAAAAGCCACAACTCCATTGTCACACAATGGGAGGAACATAGTTCATCTCATGAACCAATATACACCCAAACAGCCTCTTTGGTAGCATCTTAAGTAGCGATGTATCCAGCCTTTATCGTCTAGTATGTCACGGTATCTAGCTTGGAACTCTTCCAACATACCGTCCCTTTACTGAGGGTAAAGACATTGCCTGCGACTGACATTCAGTCGTCTTTATCACCCTGGAACCCTTCCATTGATTCTCCCCAGGATCAATTGATACGATCTCACTACAACTAGTGAGTAGCCTAACATCCATTTAGATCTATCTCATAGATCCAAAAGCTAGGATTGTCAGTATACACTTTGATCCTTCACGGAGAATCTTTGTGATAAACGGAGATTGATCGAGCGTAGCATAAGAAACTCCTTTCTTATCCAGAGTATGTCATCCACGTACTCTACGAGGATCACAACCATACTCCCTACTGCCTTTTTGTTTATACAAGGTTCATCTACCATTTTGATGATGTCAAACTCTTTGACTAATCCATCAAAACAGATGTTCCAACTCCGCGATGCCTGCTTTAATCCTATAAAGCATCTTGCACACATTTCCGCTGCTCCCACTGTCTACGAGGCCCTCTGGCTGTGTACTTATAGACGCTCTCTTCTAAAACATCATTTAGAAAAGCTGTCATGACACCCAACCACCAGATATCGTAGTCATGGTATGCAGCCGTGGCAAGTAGGATCTGGATGGACTTAAGCATAGGCACTGAAAAGGTTTCATCATTATCCACGCCTGGTTGATGACAAAAACCTTTAACAAGTCCAGCTTTGAAAGTCTCAACTTTTCCATATACACCAAGTAATCTTCTCAAGAAATACTTGCTCCTGATGGGGATTTAACCCTTCAGATATAGCAACCAAAGTCCATACTTTGTCGGTGTATAAGGATTCCATTTCAGATCGCTAAGCATCCAGCCATTCTTACAGAGTCCCACTCCTGATGGCCAGCTCGAAACTAGTTGGGTCATCATCTTATGATGCAATCCTCGCTCCCACTGTCATAGAGAAACCGAAGTATCTCTCAGGTGGGTGAGGAACCCTACTAGATCGGCGGAGAGGCTGAGGTTCGTTGGTAACTATTGAATCCTTTGGTTCTATCAAATCATCAGCTGTATTTTGTATAGCTGGAACCTTTCCAGTTCTACATAACAGATCTTGCCTCGAGCTTGTCCGGATTTTGCTTTTAGACATAGGCCGGACAACCCCAAATCTTAACTAGCTTAAGACATGGGCTCTTCCCATACCATATCTCATATGGAGCGGTAGGCAACTGATTTGATTTGAACCCTATTCAATAGGTATGCAGCTTCTTAAGTGCATAACCCCCAAAAGGAAACAGGTAACTCAGTAGTACTCATCATAGAGCACACCTTATCATATAGGGTGTATCTGCTCCGCCCCGACATACCATCGTGCAATGGTGTATACGGAGGAGTAATGCTGAGAGAGAATCTCATTCTCCTTTAGAATAATCCAGGAATTCCGTGCTCAAGTATTCTCCTCCTTGATCACATCAAAGGACATAATACTTTTACCCGTATTTTGGTTCTCTGCTTCTAACTTATATTCTGTGAATATCTCAAAAGGTTCGGACTTGTGTTTCAACAGGAACATATGTCTGAATCTTGAGAGATTTATCAGAGAATGTAACGAAGTACAAAGAACCAGTCGTGGCATATGTAGACAGGGAATCTGACATACATCAACATGTATCATCCCAAGAGTTTACTAACTCTTTCTCTGTTTCCAATAAACAGGGCTATGGTCATCTTATCTCTGTGACCTGACTGGCAAGTTTCACAAGATGTAGATTCAAACTGATTTAAATATGCATCTACATGTAACTTCAGCTAGTCGGGTCACATTGATCTGACCTAGTCTACAATACCTTAAGAAGGATCCGTTCATTTCTGAACTCTTCCTCTTATGTGTGTTCCATATACTAAGAACTGTAGTTTGATTTAGAACATCAACGCTTTTAGATAACGTGCCTGAACCGATCAACTTTTGATATAGGAAATGTTCAAAACATTATCCAACAATACAAAATTTTATCGTTTCTTTACTAATAAAGAGACGGATATGATTTTGTATATCAGGTTCGGTATCTAACAACATTCGTTCAGAATCAATGTATTGGTAATACAGGGTGATAGTGACCAACAGACTTGGCTGCAACACTTGCCCCGTTTTCTGCCTCATGAAACTTATCACCCGTTCTCAGTTCTCTACCTTTCTGTAGCCCTATGTAACATATTACATATCTGGGATCCTGATCTGGTATCACATACCCAGGACGTAAAGGATACTGAGAAACAGTTCTCTATAATAAACACACCCGAAGATGATGCATCAGCATGCACTCTCTTCGTTTGGGCGGCACGGTAATTCTGGTAATCCCCAATTTTCTGCTCTGTCTTATAACAATTATAAGTTGGAGCGGGACCAACGTTCCCCAGCTCAGTATAACAAGCGGGTTCGGTCAATATTCCGTATTATTATCTTGATTAAGGCGTGATATGGTCGCTACCAGGAGAGAGAGAGAAGAAAACACTCAGCGTGCGCTCTTGCAAGATCAGATTGGTTATTATTTTATCTAATCAGGATGGCTCCCACTGCTTTTTATCAAATCTTCCTTCAAACCCTAAAAGGAAAGACTAGCCGGGATTAATTACACACTACAGGTTCACCAATCTTTCAGCCAGGCCAGTGTCGGTACTTTGAGGGAGGTCCCCCGTGCTTTCGCACGAACCTAATTAATGTAAACCTCGTTTTCCCAGAGGCGTAACCCCGTTGACACCTTTCTAAACACCTACTTGATCGGCTAATTGTAATATGTAAAACTCTCCCAGGAGTAACTCTTACTCGCAGCGGGTATCGGGATCCAACTATCTCATAGAAGGTATGCAATCTCATTGCAAATTTCAACACTTGAAATTCCCGATAATATTTTGCCCCTAACCTCCTATGACCTTGACAAAGGCCAACAAACCATAGGATGCTAGTCAAGTTCAACCCGTCATTTCCTGATTGAATTAAACCCACCCGCACGGCCCTTGACAAAGGCCAACAAGGTCGCACGACTACCCTAACTCAATCTGCATCATATGCATAAGCAGATAAGCACCAGTTAGCTACCGCACACTGCGCCTTGACAAAGGCCAACAAACGCAGCACGAATACTAACTACTACTTATCTGAAATGACGGAGGGCTACGACAGGTTTTTCTGAAAACCTATTGCGTAATGAACTTGATGTCGTTGTAGGATCGAATGAATTTTGAAATGGAGTGCTTTTGAGGCTTTTCTAGTTTTGCTAAAGGAGTCACTCCCGGTAAAGGGATCGTCGGTCCTTTCCTCGTCGAATGAGGTGCGGGATATATCATATATATCACTGTGCAAAGCAAAAACTCTTAAAAGCAATCAAAAGACAAACCGAGTGTGTAGCATCTGCCAGTTATTGCTAAAGGAGTCACTCCCGGTGAAGGGATCTCGGTCCTTTCCTCATCGAATAAGGTGCAGGATATATCACATATACCGCTGTGCAAAGCAAGAACTGTAGCTACCTGTTATAATTTTGAAATTCGATTCTACAACATCTTAGGTTTCTTTTATTTCATTAATCACATTAATGAAGTCCCATCATTTAAATACCTAAACATCACAGATAAATACGACGTACACTTATGCCATCCGCATTCGCCTCGATGTCCCCTCGTGCACCGTTAGGTTAGGTAACTAACGGCAGAGCGGGGCAGGGCTAGCGCGGGTGTAAAACATAAGTAACGCCTATATAATATATCATATATACTATATACTGTATCTATCACAGAACATCACATGATCACATCACAGATATCGCAGCAGAAGAAACATATGAAATATTGGATATACTAGGACGTCCGTGTTTTCAATACGAGCCAGTATAAAACACGGATTCCACGGTCGTGATGAATAGCCAAACCCACACCCCTAGACCCCTACGAGAGCGGCAAGCAACCCTGCCAATTCTAGAGTTAGGAGACCCAGACTCGACTCCTCGAGTTGGTCTCCCACTGGACTCCAGAACCCGGTTACTTGTGCTCCCCTCCTTGGGTCTATCCTAGTGCGGAAAAGTAAATAATATACAAAAGGTGACAACTTCCGCAACCTGGAAGCGCCCCAATAAAAGAATATTACATACAAGTTTTTACATGAATGAAAATGAAAAACACTCATCTCACATAAAAACCCCCGGCTATTCAAACACGACGATCCAATATAACATATCCAGCAACACATAACATCATATGTCATCAACGTAAGTAAATATGTCCATCCCAATTGTCGTTGACATATAGCAACGAAACCGGCGATATCACATATTACACTTACGGTCACAGAAAAGAAAGTGTAAAACTACAACAGTTGGAATCCGCAATCTGCATAGACATCACATGCCTAATCAAATGAATACCTTAGACATCGCATGCCTAACAATTATAAACCCCGCATTTTAGTCTCATTATCGAAAACTCTTTTCAATATCAAGTCGGGTAATTCAACAAGATTCCCGACATGCTGATCGAATGCTCGTCGCAAACTTCAGTAGACGGCCGCACCCCCTGATACCGTCGACGAAGTGCACCAAGGCGGAACACCGCTACCGCGAGCACCCGAACGGATGCTTTCGGTGACGGGGTTCTCCTACAGTCACTTGGTTGGGGCTAAGGGATGTAGCTGTCTAATAAGTTTACCCGGCGAGTATCCGCGTACGCTATGTGATTTCGACGGACTTTTGATCACATCAAAATTCCGTGGCAACCGATCAAGTGAGACTAAACTGCTATGTTTATAACATTCATTTAGTTATCTCATAACTCTTGTGAATTCCAATTATTGTATCCCATTCCGGATAAATAGAAAATGCTAAACTTTTCGATCGAACAATCGAACACCCAAGTTTTCCCGATACAGATCAACACATGAAACAAGTCTAACAACATTCCGTTCGTGCCTCAGTACCAACGGTCCAGCCGTAGAAGGGTCAAGCCAACGCCTCACATGTGGCACGCCGTACTGCCCCAAACCCTAAGGTTCAAAGGGCAGTTCAAGACGGTCACATAATCGAGTTAAGGTTTGTTGTCTTCTAGAGGGTCCATCGCGTTACTTGCACTACTTAGAACGTCGTTAAACTGCGGAAAGATCCAACACTTGGAAATTTCCCGACAGGGGAAAAGTTGGGTATTTATATCCGGTCGAACTTTTTAACATATTCTAAAAATTATCCGGAAAGCCACACAGACAAAATTTGATACTCCGATCGAAACACCGAATCCCCAAAATAATCCCAGAAAATACAACTCTGGAATAAATTTTAAAACTACCCAGAAAATCCAGCATAAAATAATAGGAGTTACTGTGCAAACAGTGTACGATGACGTCATCATTCCGCCGCGGAACCGCCGCAGAAGGCAGGCTTCTGCCGCGGTTCCGCCGCGGTTTGTACTGTTCATCGAAAAAATTTTGCATCATAATTCTTATTTTTTCCTGCTAAATTTTTTAGCAATTTTTAATTTGAAAAAATCTACGTTTTCAGAAAACGTCCAGAGAGCATTTTCCGGTTGGGGTTTCGGGTCGTTCGTACTTCAAAATCCGTCTAGACTTCGCCTAAGGCTCTAGCTAGGCTCTGATACCACTGTAGGGTCCCTAGGCACCCTAGTGAGGTCTCACAAGGCATCGAACATGCCAATTTCAAAAATTCTAGGTGCCGAGAGACCCGACTACGGATCGTTTGCTAGAAAACTAGGCGAAAAAGCTAACTAGTTAACACTTAACTAAGAGATACGGAAATACAACCTTTGTAGATCCGGTCCTCCACCTCCACGGCTCCGAGATGAGGTCCTCTCCACTGTCCAAATCAAATCCGGGCTCTAGCGTCGGCTTCGTCGGAGAATGGGCAAGCTAGGTCGTCGATGTCCATGCCGAAGATGATCTACGTCGAGGCATCGCTAGATCGAGCTCCACCTTCACCAAGTCTTGAAAACTTGTGAAGGAAACACACTCTACTACTTGGCAAGAGGTAGAGGATGAAGAAATAGGAAGTGGGTAGACTTTAGTTTTGGATTTCTCACTCATTTCATCAATCCACCATTGATGAAGTGAAGGTTTCTTCTTGAGTTCAAGAAAGAAGAAGAAGAATATTATGATAAGATTTATTCTCTTTTAAAAGAAAAGAAAAACCATCCTTATCATAATAGTAACCATGGTTTAATGTAGAGAATTGATCATGGTTAGTGAATGGTTAGGTTTCTACAAGATGACAAAATGGTTGCAATGGTCAAAGTATTCATGAAGCTTCATGAATAAAACAAAAATGCCACCATTTTATCATGCAATTTTTTCTTTTCCAAAAAGAAATAAACAAATGAATAAAATGAACAATCAAATAGTAAACCCTAACCATTCCATTAACCAAGGTTTAATTCTATACACTTAACAAAAAGGGCATGCACCATCAAACATGATACAAGCAAGTGCACAAATCATATCGCATATGAAATGTGCACACCCGAGTGAGAAAATCCATTTAAAGTGAACCGATACTAGTTAATGCAAAGTAATATATCAAATATATAATTATGCATTAAATCATTAAATCAACACTTGATTTAATGATCCGGTCATATCGCATATAACCGACTAATATCAACAGTAACAACTTATCGAATCAACACTTGATCCGATAACCCGGCTATATCGCATATAACCGATCAATGTCACATATCGCGAGAATCGAATACAGTATCACATACTGGTATCATTCTCGGTCCCGCACATATCTCATATGCACTCCTATTTCGTTTCGCTTGAGCCAGGAAACCTCTGTGTAGGACTCTAAAGACTCGTCAATACGCCGGCAGCAGATGATGATCATATCAAACATCCACAAGCTGCAAGCGGTCTGCTAAACGTAACGGCCACCCGGGTATTGAGCGATCTGAAGATCGACGAGCAAGCCCGCTCACACTCCAGTGAATCCAACCAGTAACACTACCGTACAGTCCGGTCTGATCGTCAGATATGTCGCATATCTTGCCTAGGGGTGGTAAACGTCAGACCCCAATAGCTCGATAAGTCGTGTCGATATGAGGTCTATAACACTTCGAGAAACTACTGGTAACACTTACCAGTAAATCTCAGCAACCCTGGCCAGGGATTTCCTGTTATAGCCATTCGAACACAGCGCAACATCAACTCCCTATACCGGGAGAGACGAATCCCCTCCTATCGCTCATTGCCTCCATGTGACTCGGGAGTGTACCCAAAAACCACCGTTTTGCACGCCCTCTTGGACGTGGTAAGATGGAAATCAAAGCACAGTGGGAACCACACAAGACTCTATGACGATCTCGGGTCAACAGACTACTTTGTACCAGTGTCACCAGAGAACTGCCATCTGACGTGAGGTATAATACCATCTGGGAGTTCTCGGCGAGTCCGTCCAGTGTACCCAGTCTCTACTGAGCACCCGTATATCATCTCTGATGTCAAACACCAATGGATATGGGATCATCCATCGCCCATCTGTATGGGTCGAGAAGGTATACGCTAGTCTACTCTGGTATATCGATGCCCCGTCTCGATACACCCACGACTAGGGACTTTGAAGGATGTACTTATGGACTACCATGTCCCCACTAGTATGATCCGCATCATAGTCCAGGTAGTCAAGTACAAATCCTAAGGGCTTTACCAACATGTAACAGAGAGACAATCAGTATACACGTTAAGGTAAAGTTCAACCAGATAGCATACTATCATGTCGAGCAAGAAAGTCCTCCCTATATACGTCCCAGCATCCACTACAATATACATCCTATGTACAGTAATGGCCTCTAGGGCATACATATAACTAACAGGGTCATCATCTCATGATGCAGTCCTCGCTCCCACTGTCATAGAGTAACCGAAGTATCTCTCAGGTGGGTGAGGAACCTTACTAGATTGGCGGAGAGGTTGAGGTTCGTTGGAATCTACTGAATCCTTTGGTTCTGTCAAATCATCAGCTGCAGTTTTGTATAGCTGGAACCTTTCCAGTTCTACATAACAGATCTTGCCTCGAGCTTGTCCGGATCATGCTTTTAGACATAGCCCGGACAACCCCAAATCTTAACCAACTTAAGATATGGGCTCTTCCCTTTCCATATCACATATGAAGTGGTAGGCAACGGATTTGATTTGAACCCTATTCAATAGGTATGTAGCTTCTCAAGTGCATAACTCCCAAAAGGAAATAGGAAACACAGTAGTACTCATCATAGAGCACACCATATCACATAGGGTGCTATTGCTCCGCCCCGATATACCATCGTGCTATGGTGTATACGGAGGAGTAATGCTGAGAGAGAATCTCATTCTCCTTTTAGAATAGTCCAGGATTTCCGTGCTCAAGTATTCTCCTCCTTGATCTCATCAAAGGACATAATACTTATACCCTTGTTTTGGTTTTCTACTTCTAAATCATATTCTATGAATATCTCAAAAGGTTCGGACTTGTGTTTCAACAGGAACATAGGCCTGAATCTCGAAAGATCATTAGAGAATGTAATGAAGTACAAAGAACCAGTCTTGGCATGTGTAGACAGGGGACCTACATACATCAACATGTATCGTCCCAAGAGTTTACCAACTCTTTCTCTGTTTCCAATAAACGGAGCTATGGTCATTTTATCTTTGTGACATTACTGGCAAGTTTCACAAGATGTAAATTCAAACTGATTTAAATATGCATCTAAATGTAACTTCAGCTAGTCGGGTCGCATTGATATGACCTAGTCTACAATGCCTCAAGAAGGACTCGTTCATTTCTGAACTCTTCCTCTTGTGTGTGATTCATATACTAAGAACTGTAGTTTGATTTAGAACATCAACGCTTTTAGATAACGTGCCTGAACCGATCAACTTTTGATATAGGAAATGTTCAAAATATTATCCAACAATACAAAATTTTATCATTTCTTTACTAATAAAGAGAGTGATATGATTTTGTATATCAGGTTCGCTATCTAATAACATTCGTTCAGAATCAATGTATTGGTAATACAGGGTGACAGTGACCAACAGACTTGGCTGCAACACTTGCCCCGTTTTCTGCCTCATGAAACTTATCACCTGTTCTCAGTTCTCTACCTTTCTGTAGCCCTATGTAACAGATTACATATCTGGGATCCTGATCTGGTATCACATACCTAGGACGTAAAGGATACTGAGAAATAGTTCTCTGTAATGAACACACCTGAAGATGATGCATCAACATGCACTTTCTTCGTTTGGGCGGCACGGGAATTCTGGTAATCCCCAATTTCCTGCTCTGTCTTATAACAATTATAAGTTGGAGCGGGACCAACGTTCCCCAGCTCAGTATAACAAGCGGGTTCGGTCAATAATCCGTATTATTATCTTGATTAAGGCGTGACATGGTCGCTACCTGGAGAGAGAGAGAAGAAAACACTCAGCGTGCGCTCTTGCAAGAATAGATTGGTTATTATTTTATCTAATCAGGATGGCTCCCACTGCTTTTTATCAAATCTTCCTTCAAACCCAAAAAGGAAAGACTAGCTGGGATTAATTACAAACTACAAGTTCGCCAATCTTTTAGCCAGGCCAGTGTCGGTACTTTGAGGGAGGTCCCCCGTGCTTTCGCACGAACCTAATTAATGTAAACCTCGTTTTCCCAGAGGCGTAACCTCGTTAACACCTTTCGAGACACCTACTTGATCGGCTAATTGTAATGTATAAAACTCTCCTAGGAGTAACTCTTACTCGCAGCGGGTATCGGGATCCAACTATCTCATAGAAGGTATGCAATCTCATTGCAAATTTCAACACTTGAAATTTCCAATAATTTTGCCCCTAGCGTCCTATGACCTTGACGCAGGCCAACAAAACATAGTGCGCTAGTCAAGTTCAACCCTTCATTTCCTGATTGAATTAAACCCACCCGCACGACCCTTGACGCAAGCCAACAAAGTCGCACGACTACCCTAATCCAATATGCATCATATGCATAAGCAGATAAATACTAGTTAGCTACCGCACACTACGCCTTGACGCAGGCCAACAAACGTAGCACGAATACTAACTACCACTTATCTGAAATGACGGAGGGCTACGACAGGTTTTTCTGAAAACCTATTGCGTAATGAACTTGATATCGTTGTAGGATCGAATGATTTTAAAAATGGAGTGTTTTTTAGGGTTTTCTAGTTTTGCTAAAGGAGTCACTCCCGGTGAAGAGATCGTCGGTCCTTTCCTCGTCGAATGAGCTGCGGGATATATCATATATATCACTGTGCAAAGCAAAAACTCTTAAAAGCAATCAAAAGACAAACCGAGTGTGTAGCATCTGCCAGTTATTGCTAAAGGAGTCACTCCCGGTGAAGGGATCTCGGTCATTTCCTCATCGAATAAGGTGCAGGATATATCACATATACCGCTGTGCAAAGCAAGAACTGTAGCTACCTGTTTTATTTTTGAAATTCGATTCTATAACATCTTAGGTTTCTTTTATTTCATTAATCACATTAATGAAGTCCCATCATTTAAGTACCTAAACATCACAGATAAATACGACGTACACTTATGCCATCTGCATTCGCCTCGATGTCCCCTCGTGCACCGTTAGGTTAGGTAACTAACGGCAGAGCGGGGCAGGGCTAGCGCGGGTGTAAAACATAAGTAACGCCTATATAATATATCATATATACGATATACAGTAACCATCACAGAACATCACATGATCACATCACAGATATCGCAGCAGAAGAATCATATGAAATATTGGATATACTAGGACGTCCGTGTTTTCAATACGAGCCAGTATAAAACACGGATTCCACGGTCCTGATGAATAGCCAAACCCACACCCCTAGACCCCTACGAGAGCGGCAAGCAACCCTACCAATTCTAGAGTTAGGAGACCCGGACTCGACTCCTCGAGTTGGTCTCCCACTGGACTCCAGAACCCGGTTACTTATGCTCCCCTCCTTGGGTCTATCCTAGTGCGGAAAAGTAAATAATATACAAACGGTGACAACTTCCGCAACCTGGAAGCGCCCCAATAAAAGAATATTACATACAAGTTTTTACATGAATGAAAATGAAAAAACACTCATCTCACATAAAAAAACCCCGGCTATTCAAACACGACGATCCAATATAACATATCCAGCAACACATAACATCACATGTCATCAACGTAAGTAAATATGCGCATCCCAATTGTCGTTGACATATAGCAACGAAACCGGCGATATCACATATTACACTTACGGTCACAGAAAAGAAAGTGTAAAACTACAACAGTTGGAATCCGCAACCTCCTCAGACATCGCATGCCTGACCAAATGAATTACTTAGACATCGTATGCCTAACAATTATAAACCCCGCATTTTAGTCTCATCATTGAAAACACTTTTCAATATTAAGTCGGGTAATTCAATAAGATTCCCGACATCCTGATCGAATGCTCGTCGCAAACTTCAGTAGGCGGCCGCACCCCCGACGCCGTCGACGAAGTGCACCAAGACGGAACACCGCTACCGCGAGCACCCGAACGGATGCTTTCGGCGACGGGGTTCTCCTACAGTCACTTGGTCGAGGCTATAGAGTGAGGCTGTCTATTCAGTTTACCCGGCGAGTATCCGCGTACGCTACGTGATTGCGACGGACTTTTGATCACATCAAAATTCTGTGGCAACCGATCAATTGAGACTAAACTGCTATGTTTATAACATTCATTCAGTTATCTCATAACTTTTGTGAATTCCAATTATTGTATCCCATTCCAGATAAACAGAAAATGTTAAACTTTTCGATCGAACAGTCAAACACCCAAGTTTTCCCGATACAGCTCAACACATGAAATAAGTCTAACAACATTCAGTTCGTGCCTCAGTACCAATGGTCCAGCCGTAGAAGGGTCAAGCCAACGCCTCACATGTGGCACGCCGTACTGCCCCAAACCCGAAGGTTCAAAGGGCAGTTCAAGACGATCACATAATCGAGTTAAGGTTTGTTGTCTTTAAGAGGGTCCATCGCGTTACTTGCACTACTTAGAACGTCGTTAAACTACGGAAAAATCCAACACTTGGAAATTTCCCGACAGGGGAAAAGTTGGGTATTTATATCCGGTCGAACTTTTTAACATATCCATAAATTATCCGGAAAGCCACACAGACAAAATTTGATAATCCGATCGAATCATCCAAGCTCCAAAACACCCTGGAATATTCAACTCTTGAATAAATATTAAAATTATCCAGAAAACACAGGAGTCAAATATAACAATTACTGTGCAAAGAGGAGTCAAAGTGTCAACATTATGGCCGCGGAACCGCCGCGCCACGTGGGCTTAGGCCGCGGTTCTGCGGCGTTATGACGGAGTTAGGTCTCCGTTTTTCACAGTAATTCATAAAAAAGCCTGCTTAATTTTCTGCATATTTTTAATATGGAAAAATCCAGATTTTTAAAAAATGGACAGAGAGCATGTTTGGAATTGGGTTTCGGGTTCGTTCGGACTTAAAATTGCGTCTAGACTTCGCCTAAGGCTCTAGCTAGTCTCTGATACCACTGTAGGGTTCCTAGGCACGCCCAAGCGGTCTCACAAGGCATCAACCATGCCAATTTCTAAATTTAACGGTGCCGAGAAACCTGACTACGGATCGTTGGTTAGAAAACTAGGCGAAACAATAAACTAGTTAACACTTAACTACAAGTAAACGGAAATACAACCTTTGTAGATCCGGTGCTCCACCTCCATAGCTCCGCAACGAAGTCCCCTCGCTGTCCAAATGAATTCTCGGGCTCTAGCGTCGGCTTCGTCGGAGAAATGGTGAGCTTGGTCATCGATGTCCATGCCGAAGATGATCTACGTCGAGGCATCGCTAGATCAAGCTCCAACTTCACCAAGTCAAGAAAACTTGTGAAGGAAACACACTCTACTACTTAGCAAGAGGTAGAGGATGAAGAAATAGGAAGTGAGTAGACTTTAGAATTGGATTTCTCACTTGTTTTCATCAATCACCATTGATGAAGTAAGCTTCTTCATGGAAGAAGAAGATGAAGAAGATGAATATTGTTATGATAAGTTATTTCCAAAATAGAAAATAAAAGGAATGCTTATCATAATCTAACCATGTTGAAGTATAGAGAATCAACTAGGGTTGAGTGGAGTGGTTAGGGTTAAGCATGAGACAAAATGGTGACTAAGTCAAAGCTTCATGAAGCTTCAACATGTAAGTCCAAAATTAGCCACCATTTCATTTCTTTATGCTTAATATTTTTCCAAAATAAATAAATGAATAAATAATGGATAAAACAAAACCCTAATTTCCAACTTAACCATGGTTTAATTCTTTACACTTAACCAAAAAGCATGTATCATCAAACATGATACAATCATGTGTACAAAAGTATATCACATATACAATGTGCACAAACCAAGTGAGAAAATCCGTTTAAAGTGAACCAATACTAGTTAGTGCAAAGTAATATATCAAATATATAATTATGCATTAAATCATTAAATCAACACGTGATTCAATGATCCGGTCATGTCGCACACAACCGACTAGTATTCAATGTATCGGCTTATCGAATCAATACTTGATTCGATAACTAGGTTATATCGCATACAACCATTCGATACATTCATCGCGAGAATAGAATACGGTATCACATACACGCATTATTCTCGGTCCCGCACATATCTCATATGCGCTCCTATTTCGTTTTGCTTGAGCCAGGAAACCTCTGTGTAGGACTCTAAAGACTCGTCAATACGCCGGCAGCAGGTGATGATCATATCAAACACCCACAAGCCGCAAGCGGTCTGCTAAACGTAACGGCCACCCGGGTATTGAGCAATCAGAAGATCGACGAGCAAGCCCGCTCACACTCCAGTGAATCCAACCAGTAACACTACCGTACAGTCCGGTCTGATCGTCTGATATGTCGCATATCTCGCCTAGGGGTGGTAAACGTCAGACCCCAATAGCTCGATAAGTCATGTCGATATGAGGTCTATAACTATTCGAGAAACTACAGGTAACACTTACCAGTAAATCTCAGCAACCCTGGCCAGGGATTTCCTGTTATAGCCAATCGAACACAGCGCAACATCAACCCCCTATACCGGGAGAGACGAATCCCCTCCTATCGCTCATTGCCTCCATGTGACTCGGGACTGTACCCAAAAACCACCGTTTTGCACGCCCTCTTGGACGTGGTAAGATGGAAATCAAAGCACAGTGGGAACCACACAAGACTCTATGACGATCTCGGGTCAACAGACTACTCTGTACCAGTGTCACCAGAGAACTGCCATCTGACGTAAGGTATAATACCATCTGGGAGTTCTCGGCGAGTCCGTCCAGTGTACCCAGTCTCTACTGAGCACCCGTATATCATCTCTGATGTCAAACACCGATGGATATGGGATCATCCATCGCCCATCTGTATGGGTCGAGAAGGTATACGCTAGTCTACTCTGGTATATCGATGCCCCGTCTCGATACACCCACGACTAGGGACTTTGAAGGATGTACTTATGGACTACCATGTCCCCACTAGTATGATCCGCATCATAGTCTAGGTAGTCAAGTACAGATCCTAAGGGCTTTACCAACATGTAACAGAGAGACAATCAGTATACACGTTAAGGTAAAGAGCAACCAGATAGCATACTATCATGTCGAGCAAGAAAGTCCTCCTTATATATGTCCCAGCATCCACTACAATATACATCCAATGTACAGTAATGGCCTCTAGGGCATACATATAACTAACATTATCAACATGTAATAGAGAGACAGCAAGTATACATGTTAAGATAAAGAGCAACCAGATAGCGTACTATCATGTCGAGCAAGAAAGTCCTACCTATATATGTCCCAGCATCTACTACAATATACATCCTATGTACAGTAATGGCCTCTAGGGCATACATATAACTAACAATCTCCCACTTGCACTAGGGCCATCTGTAGCAGTGGTTGTAGTATCTCATACTCAACCATCCCATATAAGTCTCTCTCTGGGAAAAAGCCTTTGTGAGTGGATCCGCCGTGTTGTCCTCTGAGTCTACTCTCCTAACCTCGATCACCCTAGAGATCAACTATCTCCATGATCAGGTGATGCTGCCTCAGAATATGTCTGGGTCACTGATGGGACCAGGGTTCCTGGGCCAAAGCCATACTTCCATTGTCATACAATGGTAGGAACCTAGTTCATCTCATGAACACATATACACCCAAACTGTCTCTTTGGTAGTATCTTTAATAGCGATGTTACCAGCCTTTATCGTCTAGTTTGCCACGATATCTAGCTTGGAACTCTTCCAACATACCGTCCCTTCACTGAGGGTAAAGACAATGCCTGCGACTGACATTCAGTCGTCCTTATCACCGTGGAACCTTTCCAGTGATTCTCCCCAGGATCGATTGATACCATCTCACTAAACCTAGTGAGAAGCTTAACATCCATTTAGATCTTTCTCATAGATTAAAATCCCAGGATTTTAGGAGGTATCACCTTTATCCTATTTGGAGAATCCTTGTGATAAGAGGAGATTGACCGTTCGTAGTATAGGAAACTCCTTTTCCTATCAAGAGTATGTTGTCCACGTACAATACGAGGATGACCACCTTACTCTCTACTACCTTTTTGTATATACAAGGTTCATCTATTATTTTGATGAAGTCAAACTCTTTGACTACCATATCAAAACAGACGTTCCAACTCCGCGATGCCTGCTTTATTCTGTAAAGTAACTTGCACATGTTTCCGCTGCTCCCACTGTTTACAAAGCCCTCTGGCTGTGTACTTATAAACGTTCTCTTCTAAATCATTATTTAGAAAAGCAGTCATGGCACCCAACCACCAGATATCGTAGTCATGGTATGTAGCAATGGCAAGTAGGATCCGGATGGACTTAAGCATAGGCTCTGGAAAAGGTTTCATCATTATCCACGTCTGGTCGATGATGAAAACCTTTAACAAGTCTAGCTTTGAAAGTCTCAACTTTTCCATCTACACCAAGTGTTAGGTTTACCTAGCACCTCATGAAGGGTTTGCAAGCATCACATGTCTCAAAATTAAATTTTTAAGGTGCTAAGTGAACATGCAAAGAATCATCACTAGAATTTTAGGGTTTCTTAAACATGACAACATCACAAGTAGGAAAAACTAGGGTTTTGAGAATACAACATTTGTAGCTCCCTACGCTAGACTTCTTGGCTACTTGAGGGTTGGAAAAAGTTTCGCTTGAGGTCTTCTAATGTCCACGACGATCCACCCGAAGCTCCTTTGCCCAAAGCTCCTTGCTTTACCCGATATGTGAAAGAAGTAAAGCAAACACCCTACACAAACCGGCTAGATGTGTGTAGTATGATGATGTGGTAGTTTTTCTATAATCAAAACTCTTTCTTTTATCAACCTCACTTAAAGAAAATTATCAAGAGAGGAAGAAGAAGATGGTGGCTTTTCTTTCTCACAAAAGGAAAAGAGATAAGAATGTGAATAAATGAAAATGAGAAAAGAATAATATATCATAATTCTTTCTCACTTCAACCATGGTTAGAATCATCTAGATTTTTATCAAATGAGTTAAAGATGAAAGGATAATTCACTAAAGGTTAAATGGTGGTTGAAGCATGGTCAAAGATGATAAGTATAAACCTTGTGTGAATTATCCCTTTCCTTTTTCTAAATGATAAATAAAATAGATAATTCTACAATGTGAGTCTTGCATTGCCACCAAACATGTATCAACAACCATGATACAATGTATGTATGTATGTATCCATGCACATCATCATGTGCATACATGTATGCATACAAAAGTAGAAAAAGAGTTTGATTAAAGAATTAATCTAAAAGTCATTTGTAAAATCAACACTTGATTTTGAAAACCGGTCATATCACATAAGACCCGACCAATAGAAAATGCCCGATTAATATACGGTATCACATATCCGTATTTAATCGGGTCCCCGCGCATATCTCATATGCACGCCACATCTTTTCGTCTGAGCCAGGAAACTTCATTGTGGGACTCTAAGACTCGTCAATACGCCGGCAGTAGGTAACGATCATATCAAATACCTACAAGCCGCAAGCGGTCAGCTAAACGTAACGGCCACCCGGGTATTGAGCGATCAGAAGAAAATAAGCGAACCTGCTACAACTCCCGTGGAGCCAACCGGCAACACTACCGTACAGTCCGGTCTCTTCATCAGATATGCTGCATATCGAGTCTATGGATGGTAACGTCTACCCCAATAACTCAATAAGTCGTGCCGATGAAAGGTCTATAACAGATCGAGAAACTACTGATAACACTTATTAGCAAATCCCAACAGCCCTGGCCAGGGACTTACTGATATAGCCAGTCGAGCACAGCACAGCATCAACTCCCAATACCGGGAGAGACGAAACCCCTCCTATCGCTCATCGCCTTCGTGTGTCTCAGGACTGTACCCAACGGCCACCTGTTTGCACGACTCAGTAGAGCCGTGGTAGGGTGGAAATCAAAGTACAGTGGGAGAACACACAAGACTCTATGACGATCTCGGGTCTACAGACTAACCTGCACCAGTGTCACCTGAGAACTGCTATTTGACGATAGATATAATTCTATATAGGAGTTCTCGGCGAGTCCGTCCAGTGTACCCAGTCACCACTGAGCACTCATATACGATCTCGATGTCAAACATCGATGAATGCGGGAACATTCATCGCCCATCATATGGGTCTAGTATCATATACGCTAGTCTACTCTGGTATATCGATGCCCCATCTCGATACACCCACGACTAGGGACATTCCAGGATATGCTTATAAACTACAGATGTCCCACTAGTATGATCTCTATCATAATCACTGTAGTCAAGCCAATATCCTCAGGGCTTTATCAACATGTTTGAATGAATAAAAGCATGATCAAATCAACATGCCAGATAAAGAAGAACTAGATAGCATACTATCATGACGAGCAAGAATGTAAACTGAATATATATATATATATACATGTATAAATACATCCACTATCATATAATGGCCTCTAGGGCATACATATATCCAACAATCTCCCACTTGCACTAAGGCCAGTTATTGGCGTATCTCATACCCAACATCTCAAAAAGTCGCTCATGCTGCGGCTGAGGGAGGGCCTTTGTCACAGCCCGAAAGAGCACGTGACTGGCCCTTGAACCATATGAAGTCTATAGGACTCCATCTGATCCAAGTAAGCCGAAAGCCCAGAAATCTAAAACCATAATAAGGATAAATAAACAACAAGCAATACACTATACAACGCCGAAAGGCGAGGATCAAAATTTAAAGAAACCCAGATAAGCATGAAAACTGCAACACTACTTAAGCGCGACTCTAAGGTCGAAATAATACATCACTAGTGTCTGAGTCTGAAACAATATACAAGTCTTTGGTTGATGGAAATTCTAGATACAAAGAATAATACAAGTACAATGGTGGTCCTGATGCAAAGAATCCACCTACCGAGCAAATCACCCGCAAAGGAAACAATGTGCCGGAAATGCCGCTATGGAACCTGTACGGCAAACCTGCAAGAACTGTGGCACAACGGGGGTGAGTTGCCAACTCATGAATAAAAAATATCTACAAGCAGAAATTGGAAGCAAGACATAAACCTAAGTCATAACGATCAGATATAATATAAATCTCAACGAATAAGTTTGAAGCATAGTAAAGTAGCAATGTAACATCTGAACATAAGTGTAGTGCCGAGTACTCGTACCAGTGCCTCACGTAACAATGTATCACAGATATGATGTATGTATGCGGTAAAATGAAAACAGGAGATATCGTGAATGAAATCATCAGAAAATCAACGTCGAGCATTGACACAAACTATATATCTCAATATCAAATAGAACCCATATATCATGTATCCGACATGTATGCAACATTCAGGAGGGTACTCTATCAGGTACTACTAATAGGTGATGCAATGCATATACAATAAATGTGGGGTAGGGGAGATATAATATACCATCAACCATAAAGTCCCCGAGCACATAGGCTCCTCTCCAATCGAGCTCATCGGCTCCGAGCACATAGGCTCCTCTCACATCGAGCTCATAGGCTCCGAGCACATAGGCTCCTCTCCAATCGAGCTCATAGGCTCCGAGCACATAGGCTCCTCTCCAATCGAGCTCATCGGCTCCGAGCACATAGGCTCCTCTCATATCGAGCTCATAGGCTCCGAGCACATAGGCTCCTATCCAATCGAGCTCATAGGCTCCGAGCACATAGGCTCCTCTCCAATCGAGCTCATCGGCTCCGAGCACATAGGCTCCTCTCACATCGAGCCCATATGTAAATTTGCATAGATCATCGTGATGATATATTTAAGTATGCGTATATATATATATATATATATTTCAGCGTCCCATACCACTGATATATATATGCAGGAGTAAAACAATCTAGAATCATCATATGCAACCATATCACAGTGCGAAATCCATGAATTATAATACATGCAACAAGAACACTAATATAAGCATGCAACTATGTAAAGGCATGCGCACAAGGAATATGAATCATTAACATATGAGCATGCAATGCAATGTGAGCCGTAGAATAAATGGTAAATGAATAATTGTCAATATATGAGTACAATTATGGGTATGTGTCATCTAACTGAAGTGCAAGTATAACACTATATCATGCAACATGAAATATTAGTATGCACATACGAGGTCATATCTTGAAGCAATAATGCTACCGTGTAGTGACATGGCAATTATCGATGAAGAAGTATGTGAGCCGGCAAGCAAGTGTACGTGGAACATACGCATCATCGATAATGGTGCTAGTGTCCTATCCACATAATAGTAATATAGCGGTTAACATATGCAATCAATGTGAATAGCAGGAATATGCGGACATTGAATAATCGATGTAACAGTAAAGAATCTACACCCATATGTACATGTCATGCGGTTATACCATTTGAAAGAGGGTGACTCGGGTCTAGCCTAACATCCACTGTGTAGCTACAAATCTAAGTATCAAGTAAATCAGGAGGGGTAAGGACACCACCTAAGTCTGAGTCGATACAAACATATATATATACATAAAATAGTCAGTGATCCCGCCTCAATAGTATCGCTTACAGTACAGTATATCATATGACAATCCTCAAGACATGAGTGCGGATCTATCATCAACATAAAGCTCGTACGGTAAGTCGTCGTACGGCATACCAATAGCTGGGTACAGGTCAAATCACATTATCATATCAAGTACCTGGTATTCTTATCATCATAACACATAATCCGGGATACTGAATCTAATTCTAATATAAATCGATACCATCTATATAATTATGAATGCGGGGGTAAAACACACATCCCAAGCCCGCAAGAATCACATATCGTATTCCAAATACGAATCATATCAAATCACCGGCCTCACGGCACCAAGCCCAATATCATTGACTCATCTCCCAGGTCATCCAACATTATCATCAACGCAGTGTAAATATAGTGAATATGCAAGGGTGTGCGTGTGGGTGTAAACCTATTCTAGGGTTCGTGGCTATGAACTACACTAGTTTACTTCTAAGCCTAAACTCTCCATAAAACACCTAACACAATATCCATGTCACACTGTAACTATCATAAATAGAATATCAACTGCGGACTGCGGGGGTGCTATACGTCATCCCCCGACTTCCCCCTGTAGATATAATCTACTCACCTTGCATCATCATTTGCGGACGTCACCATGTATTTGCTTGTCGTCCCGAAGTCTTCATGGGTACCTGCATATCCAAGTATCGCATATGCGCATTAAAACCAAATCCAAGCTAAAACGGCACCTGAAATCCAAAACGATACGATAAGGGGCCTATAGGTGAGAACCTATGGCACGCCTTCAAAACCATCAATAAATCCTCTATATCGTCGTATAAACGCCAAATAGTCGAGGCAAAACACAATACACAATTGCAGAATTAACAATACGGAATACGGAAACACGAATCCAAAACAGCAACTTAGGAAATATGTCCCAGATTTCACCCTAGGTCCAATTAGACAAATCTATATATACCAGGGGTCTAATCTACAGATGAGGAAACACCAAAACCAAAACGAGCCAAATTGGTGGGGTCCAGGCCGCAAATTGCGGCCAAATGGGTAAAATTTGCGGCCGGGAAAAGGAGTTAGGGGCTGGGGTCTTGGTGGTAGCTTCCTGGGTGCCTGCACATACCACTATCCAATCAATTTTAAATTAAAGTGTCTCGGGTGATAGCAGATTCAATATACCCTTCACAGATTTCATAAATTTTCCGATATCGGTTTCTAAAATCCGTATTCTGGTTTAAGCTTCAGGTTTTTTGTTTTCAATTCATATACTAACGTGTTGGTATAACCTTAACTGAGCTCAATTTCATAATACAACACCAATTTCCTCAAACCCTAACTTGGTTATCCTCAAGTCCATAATATCACACAATATCGATTCAAAACTAAACATGGGGTATAAGTAATACTAAAACTAAGCTAATGGTTCAGTAATTACCTTATTTGGCAACTCAAGAATTTTCTTGAGTTGCCCCTAATGGCCAAAATCCATGCTTTCTTGGTCCATCATGTAGGTCTTGAGCTTGTGCATCTTTTTAGTGAAATGGGGGTAGGGTTTTGAGTTGGTTTACATGGTGATTTGAGGAGTTGAAGAGGGAAGGAAGTGAGGGAAGAGCAGCAGCAGGAGAGAGGAGAAGAGGGAGGGAAATGAAGGGAAGAAAATGGCTAAGTCTCTAGTCAAAGGTGCCCATACCTCTCTTCTCACCAACCTCTTTCTTTAATCTTTTCTCTTTTCTTTTCCTTTTCTTTTCTCTCAAAATCCTTCTCACATAAATAGTAAACCCAAATGAGAAACCATGGCAAGAAAAATGCACAAATGTAGAAAAAGTGATATGTGCATGTTTTGCACAAAATTGCCAAAAATCCGATTAGCGATTTTTAATCGCGATTAGCACTAATTAAGCATATAACTAGTCAATTAAACTTAGAAATGGCATAATTCTTTAATTTACCCTATTTTAGAATTTTCCATAATTTTTCTAACATTTTTCCTATTTATTCGTATTTAATAATACCAAAATATTACAATATTCAATAATATAATATTAAATTATGAAAATTCCCAAAATTAATATTTTATCTTTTTGAAAATGTTACAATCTACCCCCCTTAAAGAAATTCGGTCCCCGAATTTAAAAAAATCTAACTATTCGCACCTCCAAAAAGATAGGGATACCTCTTCCTCATCTCGCTCTCGGTCTCCCAAGTAACTTCCTCGCCGCTCTGGCCATGCCAAGTACCTTGACGGACGGCATCTCTTTCGACCTCAACTTCTTCACTTGCCGATCCAAGATCATCACCGGCTGCTCTGCGGAGCATCGAGACATGAAACACGGAATGCACATCTGGAAAGCTGGGCAGAAGGGCTAAATGGTAGGCTACTGCACCAACACGCTCGAGGATCTCGAAGGGGCCCACATATCTGGGACTGAGCTTCCCCTTCTTCCCAAACCTTATCACACCTTTCATTGGGGAGACCCTCAAGAAAATATGATCACCAACAGAAAACTCGAGTCTGCGTCGTCGATGGTCTGCATAAGATCTCTGCCTACCCTGCGCTGCTCTCATCCTATCACGAATCAACTGGATCTTCGCTGTCGTCTCCTCAACAATCTGTGGCCCTAAGAGACTTCTCTCACTGAGCTCTGTCCAACAAATGGGCGACCTGCATCTCCTCCCATAAAGAGCCTCAAATGGTGCCATCTGAATGGTCTCCTGGTAGCTGTTATTGTAGGAGAACTCTACTAAGGGCAAATGATGATCCCAGCTACCTCCGAAATCTAATACACAAGCTCTGAGCATGTCCTCGAGAGTCTGGATGGTCCGCTCTGACTGGCCGTCGGTCTGCGGATGAAACGCCGTGCTGAAACTCAAGCGAGTGTCCAAAGCCTCCTGAAGCTTCTGCCATAGCCTACTGGTAAACTGGGTGCCTCTGTCGGACACAATGCACGTCGGGATTCCGTGTAGTCGCACTATCTCGTCAATGTAGATCTGGGCATACTGAGTAAATCCGAAAGTCGTCTTCACCGGTAGGAAGTGAGCCGCTTTCGTCAAACGATCCACGATCACCCAGATAGAGTCATACCCCCGACTAGACCTGGGTAGGCCCACCACGAAATCCATCAAAATCTGTTCCCATTTCCACTCCAGAATGGGTAACGGCTGTAGCTCTCCCGCGGGCCTCTGGTGCTCAGCCTTGACTTGCTAACAAGTCAGGCATCTTGACACAAAATCTGTGATGTCCCTCTTCATTCCGTTCCACCAATAAACATCTCTCATATCATGATACATCTTGGTGGAACCGGGATGGATGCTATATACCGACCGATGTGCCTCCTCAAGAATCTCGCGCCGTAATCCCTCAGCATCTGGTACGCACAGTCTAGCTCCAAATCGTAGTATCCCCTGATCATCGATCACGAACTCGGAAAATCTGCCCTGTCCCATCTGTGTCCTGATCTCTGAACAGCGGTCATCACTGTACTGTGCCTCATGTATACGGTCAAGCAACGTGAGCGTGCACGAACATGCGCAATTTGTCCTCCGATCGGCGTAAACTCGAACTGTACCCGGCTGTCGCATAAGACCTGCCAATCTGCCGACGACTGCCTCTGCATTGAGCTTAAACAGGATAGACTACCCCCGGGTCTCCTGCTCAAAGCATCCGCCACTACATTCGCCCTGCCCGGGTGATACAAGATCGCACAATCGTAGTCCTTCACTAACTCCATTCATCGGCGCTGTCTAAGATTCAGGTCTCACTGCTGAAATACGTACTTTAATCTCTTGTGGTCAGTGAATATCTGGCACGACTCTCTATACAGGTAATGTCGTCAGATCTTGAGTGCGAAGACCACTGCAACCATGCCCTGGAAGGAATCCCACTCAAGGTTTCTCCAATCTTGCCTATGCCGAACTGTACGAAGGCTGGCTTTCTTGCAAAATCTCTTCTCACTCGATGGACATCGGTGTCCTCAGCACAATATATTTTTTTTTTCGGAAATTGGTCGCATCCCAACGTCTCTGTAAGCATATCTGGTCTCTAGTCTCGACGGGAAGTAATGACAGCTCGTCAGTGTCTCACACGAACCTCTGGTTCCACTTGTCTCCATCGTCGTCCACTATGATGTCACGCCATGCATATCTACGCACTGCACTATTCTCGGCCACGGTCAATCTGAAGCCTCTCACACGGACTCGAAATCGCGTACTCTGTAGCTTCATCATTCTGTAGAAGATGTCAGGCCGAACAGGTCCTCGGGAACACGTCCCAATCATCGGAGGAATACTCAACACTCGTCCGTCCTTGATCAATTCGCAACGCATCTGGTAAGTTCCTTTATCCGAACCTGGTCAACTACCTTGTCGACGATACCAAACTCTGGCCTACTGGGCGTGCGCAATATGACCACTCCTGGGTCTAGGTCTTCTCGTATCGTATTCCAGAAAGGTCCTGTCGAGATTTCTCTCTCAAATCTCATTCCTGCCGGATTGCCCGGAAGTCACCATCCATCGCTGAAGCAAATTCTTATTCCGGAATGGCTGCATACTTATCGCGCCTCTTTCGGGAAGATATATCCATATACAACGCCTCTGGGTGCATATCACATCTCTGATGTCAGCGGAGTGGGACGTCATCTCGTCGAAATCTCTTGCGAACTCTTTTCTTCACTCTGCTTCAATGTCGACTGATTCGGACTCGTCTCATCGTGGCTGCATGGACTATGCTCCAACGGCTATACTCGTATCTGGAGTCTCCCAAGCAATGCATCCCATCACAATATCCGAAAGATGTCGAACCATCCGATCGACTCGTCAGAACTTCATAATCCCCCAAGAGATCAACATCATGGGTACAGTTTAATGGTACCGAGTACATGCCACAGCGTCGGTGGTCCAGCCGTAGAAGGGCAAACCCAAGCCTCACTAATGGCGCCGCGGAACTGCCGCAAACCCTAAGGTTCAAAGGCTTTCACACGATCATTAAGTCGAGTTAGGGTTTCATTCTTCTAGAGGGTCCATGGAATCACCTGCATGTCTTTCCGTATACTTTAAACTTGGAAAATGGACTTCTGACATTCGATCGTCTCTATCGACTCTCAACGAACCTGCGTGGAGTCATCTCTAGCTGGAAACAATCTATCTGATGACCTCGCATCGGTAAACGAACGAACCAAATGTCCTGGTCATTCTTCCTCAGGTGACTAACGACTCGCTATCATCTCTCTAAGTATATGCTCATGCTGCAATAGCTCCAACCATCTGGGCGATATCCCGTCATTTGCAGCAGCAACTGGCTCATTCGCCTGTACGCCGAACAACGCCACAATCCTCCAGGAAAGGCAACACATAGGCGGTCATCTCTGAATCGGTCTGCCCTAGGTCTGAGTAAGACTCTCCACACTGGAAATCTTCAACTCAACTGGGCCCGCTCCGGCGCAAAAAAAACCGGACGAATCACCTTCGCCTCTCAATTCGGGTAGTCTAGCTATCATCTGCCTCATATCTGCCTGAAAGCTCCTGAAATCTCAGCTCGTAAGCTCCGGAAGCGACATCCTATCAATCTCATCAACAGCGGGTCCATCTGTCTGCACGGTAGGCGACATCATAATCTCTGAGGTATGCTGTGCATCAACAGTCCTCTCTCCACTGGCAGCTCTAACAATGGCCCGATCATCCGGTGCAAAACCAAGCACTCGCCTCCACTAGAGGTCACAATCATCAATACTAACTCGAGACGTTCCCATGTCACCAGAAAACACAATGGTCGGCCCTCGTACCAGACGAGCTCGCACCGACCGTAACCCTAGCAGCAGCCCAACCTGCGCTCAAACATGGCGACAGGAAGCTCAATCGAGTATCGAAGAGAGCACATCAATGGTAATGAAGAGAACGACAGATCCAAAGGGAATACATGATCATAAGAAGGAACAGCATCAATAAGGGTATGATCATGAAAATAATAGAATCGGGGATCTCAAATGGATGTATAATCATGGATATGAAGAGAATCACTGATCTCGAAAATACGTACATCCTAAGGTTCCTTAAGCGGAGTGGCGTGTCGTAAGTATGCCGCGGAACATACCCACGGTACGTCACTCTACTTTAGTCACCTATTCCATCAACCAAGGGTCATCCTACGCGACGAAAGTTCGGGTCTAATACCCCCTTGACTAAGTCTAAGTTCCGTAAGGTCAAGCCTAAGTTCCGTATATATATATAACGCCCTAGGCTCCACATAGTCAAACTTAGACTCGAACCAAGGTCAACCTAGCGCTCTGATACCAACTTTGTCACAGCCCGAAAGAGCACGTGACTGGCCCTTGAACCATATGAAGTCTATAGGACTCCATCTGATCCAAGTAAGCCGAAAGCCCAGAAATCTAAAACCATAATAAGGATAAATAAACAACAAGCAATACACTATACAACGCCGAAAGGCGAGGATCAAAATTTAAAGAAACCCAGATAAGCATGAAAACTGCAACACTACTTAAGCGCGACTCTAAGGTCGAAATAATACATCACTAGTGTCTGAGTCTGAAACAATATACAAGTCTTTGGTTGATGGAAATTCTAGATACAAAGAATAATACAAGTACAATGGTGGTCCTGATGCAAAGAATCCACCTACCGAGCAAATCACCCGCAAAGGAAACAATGTGCCGGAAATGCCGCTATGGAACCTGTACGGCAAACCTGCAAGAACTGTGGCACAACGGGGGTGAGTTGCCAACTCGTGAATAGAAAATATCTACAAGCAGAAATTGGAAGCAAGACGTAAACCTAAGTCATAACGATCAGATATAATATAAATCTCAACGAATAAGTTTGAAGCATAGTAAAGTAGCAATGTAACATCTGAACATAAGTGTAGTGCCGAGTACTCGTACCAGTGCCTCACGTAACAATGTATCACAGATATGATGTATGTATGCGGTAAAATGAAAACAGGAGATATCGTGAATGAAATCATCAGAAAATCAACGTCGAGCATTGACACAAACTATATATCTCAATATCAAATAGAACCCATATATCATGTATCCGACATGTATGCAACATTCAGGAGGGTACTCTATCAGGTACTACTAATAGGTGATGCAATGCATATACAATAAATGTGGGGTAGGGGAGATATAATATACCATCAACCATAAAGTCCCCGAGCACATAGGCTCCTCTCCAATCGAGCTCATAGGCTCCGAGCACATAGGCTCCTCTCCAATCGAGCTCATCGGCTCCGAGCACATAGGCTCCTCTCACATCGAGCTCATAGGCTCCGAGCACATAGGCTCCTCTCCAATCGAGCTCATAGGCTCCGAGCACATAGGCTCCTCTCCAATCGAGCTCATCGGCTCCGAGCACATAGGCTCCTCTCCAATCGAGCTCATAGGCTCCGAGCACATAGGCTCCTCTCCAATCGAGCTCATCGGCTCCGAGCACATAGGCTCCTCTCACATCGAGCTCATATGTAAATTTGCATAGATCATCGTGATGATATATTTAAGTATGCGTATATATATATATATATATTTCAGCGTCCCATACCACATATATATATATGCAGGAGTAAAACAATCTAGAATCATCATATGCAACCATATCACAGTGCGAAATCCATGAATTATAATACATGCAACAAGAACACTAATATAAGCATGCAACTATGTAAAGGCATGCGCACAAGGAATATGAATCATTAACATATGAGCATGCAATGCAATGTGAGCCGTAGAATAAATGGTAAATGAATAATTGTCAATATATGAGTACAATTATGGGTATGTGTCATCTAACTGAAGTGCAAGTATAACACTATATCATGCAACATGAAATATTAGTATGCACATACGAGGTCATATCTTGAAGCAATAATGCTACCGTGTAGTGACATGGCAATTATCGATGAAGAAGTATGTGAGCCGGCAAGCAAGTGTACGTGGAACATACGCATCATCGATAATGGTGCTAGTGTCCTATCCACATAATAGTAATATAGCGGTTAACATATGCAAGCAATGTGAATAGCAGGAATATGCGGACATTGAATAATCGATGTAACAGTAAAGAATCTACACCCATATGTACATGTCATGCGGTTATACCATTTGAAAGAGGGTGACTCGGGTCTAGCCTAACATCCACTGTGTAGCTACAAATCTAAGTATCAAGTAAATCAGGAGGGGTAAGGACACCACCTAAGTCTGAGTCGATACAAACATATATATATACATAAAATAGTCAGTGATCCCGCCTCAATAGTATCGCTTACAGTACAGTATATCATATGACAATCCTCAAGACATGAGTGCGGATCTATCATCAACATAAAGCTCGTACGGTAAGTCGTCGTACGGCATCCCAATAGCTGGGTACAGGTCAAATCACATTATCATATCAAGTACCTGGTATTCTTATCATCATAACACATAATCCGGGATACTGAATCTAATTCTAATATAAATCGATACCATCTATATAATTATGAATGCGGGGGTAAAACACACATCCCAAGCCCGCAAGAATCACATATCGTATTCCAAATACGAATCATATCAAATCACCGGCCTCACGGCACCAAGCCCAATATCATTGACTCATCTCCCAGGTCATCCAACATTATCATCAACGCAGTGTAAATATAGTGAATATGCAAGGGTGTGCGTGTGGGTGTAAACCTATTCTAGGGTTCGTGGCTATGAACTACACTAGTTTACTTCTAAGCCTAAACTCTCCATAAAACACCTAACACAATATCCATGTCACACTGTAACTATCATAAATAGAATATCAACTGCGGACTGCGGGGGTGCTATACGTCATCCCCCGACTTCCCCCTGTAGATATAATCTACTCACCTTGCATCATCATTTGCGGACGTCACCACGTATTTGCTTGTCGTCCCGAAGTCTTCATGGGTACCTGCATATCCAAGTATCGCATATGCGCATTAAAACCAAATCCAAGCTAAAACGGCACCTGAAATCCAAAACGATACGATAAGGGGCCTATAGGTGAGAACCTATGGCACGCCTTCAAAACCATCAATAAATCCTCTATATCGTCGTATAAACGCCAAATAGTCGAGGCAAAACACAATACACAATTGCAGAATTAACAATACGGAATACGGAAACACGAATCCAAAACAGCAACTTAGGAAATATGTCCCAGATTTCACCGTAGGTCCAATTAGACAAATCTATATATACCAGGGGTCTAATCTACAGATGAGGAAACACCAAAACCAAAACGAGCCAAATTGGTAGGGTCCAGGCCGCAAATTGCGGCCAAATGGGTAAAATTTGCGGCCGGGAAAAGGAGTTAGGGGCTGGGGTCTTGGTGGTAGCTTCCTGGGTGCCTGCACATACCACTATCCAATCAATTTTAAATTAAAGTGTCTCGGGTGATAGCAGATTCAATATACCCTTCACAGATTTCACAAATTTTCCGATATCGGTTTCTAAAATCCGTATTCTGGTTTAAGCTTCAGGTTTTTTGTTTTCAATTCATATACTAAGGTGTTGGTATAACCTTAACTGAGCTCAATTTCATAATACAACACCAATTTCCTCAAACCCTAACTTGGTTATCCTCAAGTCCATAATATCACACAATATCGATTCAAAACTAAACATGGGGTATAAGTAATACTAAAACTAAGCTAATGGTTCGGTAATTACCTTATTTGGCAACTCAAGAATTTTCTTGAGTTGCCCCTAATGGCCAAAATCCATGCTTTCTTGGTCCATCATGTAGGTCTTGAGCTTGTGCATCTTTTTAGTGAAATGGGGGTAGGGTTTTGAGTTGGTTTACATGGTGATTTGAGGAGTTGAAGAGGGAGGGAAGTGAGGGAAGAGCAGCAGCAGGAGAGAGGAGAAGAGGGAGGGAAATGAAGGGAAGAAAATGGCTAAGTCTCTAGTCAAAGGTGCCCATATCTCTCTTCTCACCAACCTCTTTCTTTAATCTTTTCTCTTTTCTATTCCTTTTCTTTTCTCTCAAAATCCTTCTCACATAAATAGTAAACCCAAATGAGAAACCATGGCAAGAAAAATGCACAAGTGTAGAAAAAGTGATATGTGCATGTTTTGCACAAAATTGCCAAAAATCCGATTAGCGATTTTTAATCGCGATTAGCACTAATTAAGCATATAACTAGTCAATTAAACTTAGAAATGGCATAATTCTTTAATTTACCCTATTTTAGAATTTTCCATAATTTTTCTAACATTTTTCCTATTTATTCGTATTTAATAATACCAAAATATTACAATATTCAATAATATAATATTAAATTATGAAAATTCCCAAAATTAATATTTTATCTTTTTGAAAATGTTACAGCCTTGGTGAATGGATCCGCGGCGTTATTCTTCGTGTCTACACTCTTAATCTCGATCTCGCGGCGATCTACAATCTCCCGGATCAAATGAAAACGCCTCAGGATGTGTCTGGACCGCTGATGGGACCTGGGCTCCTTGGCTAACGCCATAGCCCCATTATTAGCACAATACAAGGGTATTGGATCAATAATGGTTGGAACTACTCCTAACTCCGAGACGAACTTCCTCATCCAGACGGCTTCCATGGCGGCATCATTCGTAGCAATGTACTCAGGTTCCATCGTAGAGTCTGCAACGGTATCATGTTTGGAACTCTTCCAACTAACCGCCCCTCCATTGAGGGTAAATACAAATCCTGAGATAGATTTGCTGTCATCCTTATCGCTCTGGAAGCTCGAATCGGTAAAGGCCTCGATTTGGAGATCTCCATTACCATACACCAAGAACAATTCTTTAGTCCTTCGCAAGTACTTAAGAATGTTCTTCACAGCTATCCAGTGATTCTCCCCTGGGTTGGATTGATACCTGCTTACAACACTAAGTGCATAAGCTACATCTGGATGTGTACATAACATCGCATACATTATAGATCCTACTGCCGAAGCATAGGGTATAATGCTCATGCGAGCTCTCTCTTTATCGGTCTTTGGGCAAGAGTCATTTGAGAGAGTGACCCCATGGCAAGCGGGTAAGGCACCCAGCTTGGAGTCTTCCATACTAAACCTTTTTAGGATGGTGTTGATGTACCTGGTTTGGGACAATCCCAACAATCTTTTGGATCTATCCCTATAGATCCTAATGCCCAGGATGTATGTGGCATCACCCAGGTCCTTCATGGAGAACCTTAGTGATAAGAAAGATTTGACCGACTGTAGCATAGGAATATCATTTCCTATCAGAAGAATGTCATCCACGTACAATACGAGGAATGTGACAGCTCTCCCTACAGCCTTCTTATAAACACAAGGTTCATCTGGATTTTTGATGAAAGCAAACTCTTTGACAATAAAATAGATGTTCCAACTCCGTGATGCCTGCTTTAACCCATATATGGATTTAAGCAATTTACATGCTTTCCCGCTGCTCCCACTTTCAATGAAGCCCTCTGGCTGATCCATATAAACGTATTCTTCTAAATTTCCATTTAAAAATGCTGTTTTAACTTCTATCTGCCAGATTTCATAGCCGTAGTGAGCAGCAATAGCAAGTAGGATCCGAATGGATTTAAGCATGGCTACGGGCGAAAAAATCTTGCCATAGTCCAAACCTGGTCTTTGACGAAAACCCTTCGCCACAAGGCTTGCCTTATAGGTCTCTACCTGCCAATCTACACCAATCTTTCTTTTAAAGATCCATTTGCACCCCACAGGTTTTACCCCAGGGGGTACAACGTCCAAATTCCATACTTTGTTGGTGTACATAGACTCCATTTCGGATCTCATGGCATCCAGCCACTTCACAGAGTCTCCACTCGTGATAGCTTACTGAAAACTGGTAGGATCATCATCCTCCATGATGCAGTCTTCTCTGTCAACATCAATGACGAAACCGTATTACCTCTCCGGTGGGCGAGAAGTCCTACCAGACCTACGGAGTGGCCGAGGTTCCTCAGTTTCTATTGCAACAGCCGGTTCAACCAAGTCGTCATTTGTAGTTTGTGTCTCTAGAACCTCTTCTAGATCTACTACCTTGCCATCATCTTTATCATGAAAAACTCTTTTTCTAAGAATGTGGCATACTGAGAAACAAACACCTTTTGTTCCTCCTTGTGGTAAAATAGATACCCATAAGAATTCTTTGGATATCCCACAAAGTTACACATGACCGACCGTATCTCGAGTTTGTCCGGGTTCTGCTTATTAACATAGGCCGGGAAACCCCAAATCTTAATTCTCTTAAGAGATGGTCTCTTCCCATGCCATATCTCATATAGCGTGGTAGACTCGGTTTTGGTTGGAACCCTGTTCAGTAGAAACGCTGCAGTCTCCAATGCATGCCCCCAAAATGAGACGGGTAACTCAGCATCACTCATCATGGAACGGACCATATCTAATAGGGTCCGATTCCGTCGTTCAGACACACCGTTGTGTTGTGGTGTATAAGGAGGAGTGAGCTGAGAGAGAATCCCATTCTCTTTTAGGAAATTTGCAAATTCTGTACTGAGATACTCTCCACCTCGATCTGATCGAAGCATCTTGATTCTCAAGCCGGTTTGTTTTTCTACTTCTTGTTTATATTCAATGAATTTCTCGAAAGCTTCGGACTTGTGCTTTAATAAAAATACATGACCGAATCTTGAGAAATCGTCAGTGAACGTAATGAAGTATGAAAAACCGCCTCTACCCTGTGTAGACATTGGCCCGCATACATCACTATGTATGAGGCCTAGGAGCTCAGTAGCTCTTTCTCCGTGTCCGGTAAACGGAGTTTTGGTCATTCTACCCTTGATAGAAGACTGGCAAGTCACATAAGATTTATATTCAAAAGGGTTTAAATATCCATCTTTGTGTAACTTGTTTAGTCTTGTTTCGTTAATATGACCGAGTCTACAGTGCCAAAGAAAAGCTTCATTTATTTCTGAAAGTTTTCTTTTATTAGTGTGTTGTATGCTGAAAACTGTGTGTTGATTTAGGACGTATATCCCGTTATTAAGCGTACCATACCCAACCAACATTTGATTCAGGTGAATGTTCATAACATTGTTCTGCAATACAAAATTATATCCTTCATTGTCTAACAAAGAAACAGATATTATATTACAAAGCATACTTGGTACAAAATAACATGGGTTAAAAACCAATATACACCCAGATGGCAACCCCAAGTGATACTCTCCCACTGCGACTGTATGTACATTGGAACCATTTCCAACGCGGAGAGTATGGTCACCTGTCTTCAAAACCTTTCTATTTCTCATCCCCTGCATAGAATTGCAAATGTGAGAACCTGAACCGTTATCTAATACCCAGGATGCAGAGTTTATTGAAAAACAGTTTTCTGTCACAAAGACACCTGAAGCGGAACCATCCCCATGCTTCTTCTTGAAATTTAAGTACTCCGTACAGTTGCGCTTCCAATGTCCTGTTTTGTGGCAATGAAAACATTCCCCTTTTCCCGAGTCTCCAGCTTTGGACTTTTCCTTTCCCTTCACCTTTTTAACTCCACCCTTAGGATTGGTGGGCTTCTTCTTTTTCATTCCCTTGGCCTTAGCCTTTGGGCGAGAAGAGGAAGATTGTCCAACAGTCATAACGGGAGTTTTCAATGATTTCATTGTGCTCTCTGCACTCCTTAACATATTAAGGAGTTCAGGTTGTTCCTTCTCCATGTTGTGCATGTTGAAGTTAACTATGAATTGAGCAAAGGTGGAGGGGAGGGACTGTAGAATAATATCCGTATATTGTTCGTTGTCCATCGTCCATCCAAGGTCCTCAAGCTCTTATATAAGAGCTATCATCTTCAGAACATGGTGTCCTATCGGTGTGCCAGGGGCCATTCGCATCTTAAACAATTTCTTTGATGCTTCGTATCGTAATACTCGGGATTTCTCTCCATACAACTCCTTTGTATGGAGGAATATGGTTTGAATGTCCATATTCTCGTGCTGCTTTTGATGTGTGTTGTCCATCGATGCAAGCGCGAGGCATTTGGCCGTGGCACAGTCAGCATCCCATGTCTTGCGGACTTCAATGTCCGCAACTGAGGATTTTGGACCTGGGGTGGGCGGGGCTCATGCCGTGAGGACATATGATACTTTATCATAAGTTAAGGGTATTTTCAGATTCCTTAGCCAGTCTTTATAATTGGTCACATTCAGTTTGTTTTTATCTAGTAGAAGCTTGAGTCCAGTCATTGGTATCTGCCATTAAGAGAGAGAAAAGAATACACTCAGCGAAAGCTCTTGCAAAGATCAGATTGGTTATTATCTTGTCTAATCGATGTCTCCCACTGCTTTAATCAAGTTTTTCTTTCAAACCTTAAAAAGAAAACTAGCCAGGATTAATTACAGTCTACAACTTCGCTAACCGTTCAGCCAGGCCAGTGTCGGTACTTGAGGGAGGTTCCCCGTGCTTTCGCACGGAACTAATTAAAGTAAACCTCATTTTCCCAGAGGCGTAGCCCCGTTAACACCTTTCTAGACACCTAATGAGTTAGCTAATTGTAAACTGTAAAACTCTCCTGGGAGCAACTATTGCCCACAGTGGGATCCAGATCCAACCATCATATGGAAGGTATGCAATCTCATTGCAAATCTCAACACTTGAAATTCCCGATGTGATTTTTACCCCTAGCACTTATGACCTTAACTATGGTCAACAAATCATAAGCACCAGTCAAGTTCTACCCGTCATTTCTTGATTAATTAGACCCACCCATTTGACCCTTAACTATGGTCAACTAAGTCGCATGAATGTCCTAATTAATCTGCATCATATGCAGTGTAGGAAGACATCACTTAGCTACCGTACACTACGCCTTAACTAAAGTCAACAAACGTAGCACGAATACTAAATACTCTACTTCCTAAAATGACGGAGGGTTGCGGGTGATTTTTAAGAAAATCTTTAACGCTTTGAACTTGATATCGTCGTAGAATCAAATGGTTTTCAAAAGGAGTGGCTTGTGCTCCGCAGTTTTGAAAAGTAGCTTTTTCATAAAGAGCCGAGTGGTTTTCAAATCCGATTCTACAATATCTTTTTAGGTTTATTTTCTTTACATTAATCATATTAATGTAGTCCCATCATTTAAGTCCTTAAGCCAATCACAGAAAAGAAACGAAAATACAACGTACGCTTATGCCATCCGCATTCGCCGCAATATTCCGTTATGCACCGTTAGGTTACTTAACTAACGGCATACCGGGATGGGACTAGTGCGGGTGTAAAACATAGGCAACGTCTACTATATATCTCATATATAATATATCATTCGTCTCAGATATCACAGAACACAGGCAGCAGAAACATATATATAATGTGGGATATACTTGGACGTCCGTATTTAGTATTTAGCCAACAATAGAAAATACGGATTCCACAGTCGCGATGAATAGCCAAGCCCACACCCCTAGACCCCTACGAGAGCGGCAAGCGACCCTACCAATCCTGGAGTTTAGGAGGCCCGGTCTCGACTCCTCGAGATGGCCTCCCACTGAACCCCAGAACCCGGTCACTTGTGCTCCTCTCCTTAGGTCTATCCTAATGCGGAAAAGTAAATAATATACAACACTGGTGACATCAACCTCAACCCGGAAGTGCCCCAAATAAAAGAATATTACATTACATTTAAATTTTACATGAATGAAAAATAAAACTCTCATCTCACATAAAACCCCTCGGCTATTCAATCGCGACAATCCTGCACATCATATCTCAGCAACACATAATATCATATATCATCAACGTAAGTAAGTATGCGTACCCCAATTATCGTTGATGTATAGCAACGAAATCGGCGATATCGACATACTACACTTACAGTCACAGAAAAGAAAGTGTAAAACTACAATATTTAGAATCCACATTCTCTTTAGACATCATAAATGCGAAATATCACATACTTCGTATTTCATGCCTAACTATATAAATTCTACATATTGCATCACATTCCAGATAATTAGACAGTATTAAACATTTCAATTGAATAATCAAATACCCAAAATTTCCCAAAGCTCAACACTTGAGCGGAGTTCAAAAACTCGGAATGTGTCACACTAGTAGCGGTCCAGCCGTAGAAGGGTCAAGCCAACGCCTCACATGTGGCACGTCGTACTGCCCCAAACTCTAAGGTTCAAAAGGCAGTTCAAGACGGTCACATAATCAAGTTAAGGTTTGTTGTCTTCTAGAGGGTCCACCACAAAACTTACACGCATTTCCGAAAGATTTAAACTCGAGAAAAGATTCAACACTTGAAAAATTTTCGTGTCGGGAAAAAGTGAGTTAATGATATCCGTTCGAACTTTTTAATACTTTCTAAATTATCCGGAAAAAAGCACGAAATTAAAATTCCGATCGAATTACCAAATCCAAAACAATCTCCAGAACATACAATACTTGTATCAGATTAAGAATATCCTAAAATATATTCAAGCAGGTAGGAATAACACTGTATAAAAAGGAGGCAATGACTCATCAGTACGGCCGCGGAGCCGCGGCCTAAGCAAGCTCTGGCCGCGGTTCCACGGTGAGATATACTGTTCATGGCTTCGTTTTTTACAGTTGTTCTTAAAATTGCCTGCTGAATTTTTTACATATTTTTAATTCTGAAAAATAACAGTTTTGAAAAAAAATCTAGAGAGTGCTAAAAATCGGTATTTTTCGGTTCGATCGGAGATTTAACTTCGTTAAAGTGTCGCCTAAAGTTCTAGGTCGGCTCTAATACCAATGTTAGGTTTACCTATCACCTCATGAAGGGTTTGCAAGCATCTCATGTCTCAAAATTAAATTTTTAAGGTGCTAAGTGAACATGCAAAGAATCATCACTAGAATTTTAGGGTTTCTTAAACATGACAACATCACAAGTAGGAAAAACTAGGGTTTTGAGAGTACCACCTTTGTAGCTCCCTACGCTAGACTTCTTGGGTACTTGAGGGTTGGAAAAAGGTTCGCTTGAGGTCTTCTAATTGTTGGAGATAGTGCCCTCAGAGTCAATTATTGGATCACAGGCATGTGATTGCAATGATTGAGGGAGGACCTATCCCGGTAGAACAGTCTTACTCGAGATGATAGTATGCTATCTGGTTTACCTTTATCATCGTGTACTGCTTTAGGTGACCTGACAGGTCGCTATTGCACGTTGATAGAGCCCCTAGGATTCTTGCTTGGCTGCCAGCAGTATGAGGGCGATCATATAAGTGAGAGCTGGAGTCTACAAGCATATCCTTAAAAGGTCCCTAGTCGTGGGAGTTTCGAGACAGGGCATCGATTCTCCAGAGTAGACTAGTGTATACAGTCGAGACCCCGACGAGGGGCGGTGGCCGGTCTCACAGGCCACTGGTGTCAGTTGGATCACCTAAGATGTATACAGGTGCTCATTGGGTTATGAGTACACCGGACAGGACTCGCCGGGAACATGCTAGTTGGTCTTATACCTGACGTCAGATAGCAGTTCCCAGGTGACATGTGTACAGGTTAGTTCATCGACCTGGGGATCGTCATTTGTCTCGTGTGAGTTCCCACTGTGCTTTGATTACTACCCTACCACGGCTCAAAGGAGTCGTGCAAACAGGTTTTAGTTGGGTACAGTCCCGAGCCACATGGAGGCAGTGAGCGGATCTTCGGGGGTTCGTCTCTCCCGGTATTGGGGGGGAGGTCGCGCTGTGTCTAGGAGAGCCATTACACAAAGTCCTTGGCCAAGGCAGGAGATTTACTGGTAGGTATTCCAGTAGTATCTCAGGGTGTTCTGGGCTACACTCCGACACGACTTGTACCGCTTTTGGGGGTCTGACTTTTACCAACCCCCTAAGCCCGACATGCGATGCTCATAGACGAACGGACCGGACTGTACGGATATTGTCACTGACAGGCTCAGTAGGGTGTCAGGATGAGTTCGCTCATCGACGTCCCTTTTAGTCAATAGCTGGTGGCCCGTCACGTATTGGCTTATACCTCTGACGTGCTAGTGGTTAAATCCATAGCCATAGTATTGACGAGTCTTTAGAGTCCACCACACTTTCAGTTACTCAAGCTTTCGGGCGAAACGCTGTAGAGGCCGTATGGAGATATGGCAGGGTTCGATCAGATACGTGCGGTATTGCACGGATCGTGATCGGACGATTTTTACTAGCCGGCTTTGGCTTAAGCCGGATCTTAGTATTTGATAGTGTAGTTTTGTCTTTTTGCTTTTGTATCCGGACGGAATACAGATGCGGGTGTGTATGCACAGTATCGAGGTTTTTCCTGTAATTTATTACGGGACCAGTTTTCTGGAGTTGCCAGTTTGCATTCCGTTCCGGCCGGTTTTCCTTTGTTCTTTCCCGGCCGGACTTTTCCGATGGAGGGGGTTATTTGCAATTGTGCAAATAACACTTTGTGGAGGGGTTTATTGCATAAGTTTTGATTTGATAGCATCTTTGCTCCATGATGCATTAATTAAGTCATGAGGAGGTATGGGTTTTTGATGTGTTGGAAATTGGAGTGGGCCGGCCACTGTTGATGTATGGAGTGAGGTTTAATTGTGTGGATTTTTCCCTTCTTGTTAATTTGGTGGACCCCCCCCATTTTGTATGTGTGCTGGAGAGATTGCATTATTGGATTGATGATGGAAATGAGATTAATTGAATGGGCTCAATTTTTCTTTACACAGCAAGGGACAGAGAGAGAACTTGATTCATTCCTTTTGACCAGTGAGCAAAAGACTTGGCCGAGCTCTTTTGTTGGGGATGCTCCATTCTTCATCTAGTTTTCATCCATGATTATTCTTGCAAAAATTCCTCCATACATGGTAACCTCTTAAACCCCAAAGAGACAAGTTTCTACATTATTCTACAGCAAATCTTGGGCGCGTCGGCTAGCCAACTTCGCGCCCGAGTTGCCTCGGTATTGAGGTGGGAGCCCGTAAAAGATACAGGCGATGTGGTGCCCTTCCGGCAAGGAGGCGACGACCGGAGGATCCGCGGGAGATCGGGACGACGACGAGAAGACCGGAGGACTCGGATCACTCGGTATATCTCTAACCCGTCTTCTAGTTAGCTTAGACTTGTTAATGGTTACGATCCGGGGTTTAGTGTGTGGTGGTGCCGGTTTGCTAAGTCCGCAAAATTAAAGTTTATCACCATTTCCGCATTCCGGCGTCGGTTCGACGGCCGGGGCGCCGCCGTGCACTTACAGTGGTATCAGAGCCTCGCCATTAACTTCGTCTAGCTTGGTTTAATGTGTTTTACGTTTCCGATCGAACAAAATCCCGAAACCGCATTTTTCATGCACATCAGTTTCTGTCGAATTTTTTTTTGAGTCCAAAAATTTTTCAGGTTGTCTCAGAGTGATGTGCAGGGAATTAGAAGCATACTGTAAAAATTTTGTTCCATGAACTCACCATTCCACCGCGGAAGGGCGGCCAAAACCCTACTTTGGCCGCGCTTCCGCCACAATGTTTACTGTTCATGCCCCCAAAACTTTGCAGAATGTTCCTGAGTTGAAAATGTGCTTTCTGAAAGGTTAAAGTTGGGCCAATTTTTTCTGTGAGTGCTACAGTTTTCTTTGGGGCCCACTTGTTAATTGTTTGATCAATCGGAAAATTTTAAACACATTTTTCACAGTATTTACATTATATCTGCGACCGTGAATGTCACTCGATCGGTAAATCCAGTCTAACTGCTATAGCCCGGTTAGACGAATTTGCGAACGTGACTTTCACGTTGATGTTCTATGTTTATGCTGTGATGTTACGGATCGGTCGTGGGGGATAGCCTGGATGCAATGCTAGTACAGTGCGGTTGTATTATGTACATTTGATATTGCGGGGCGAGCGTCCGACATGTGGACTGCCGTCACTGCCTGTTTGTATTATTATTTTGGGGCACGACCTGGTTGCGGTCGATGTACCCGGTGTATGTATATTTTACTTTCGGTACTAGGATTACCCCGCGGAGGGGTGCACGGATAGCCGGGTTCTAGAAGGCAACAAGCCCGCATCTCATGGCATTGGGACGGAGGGGGCTTCACTCCAGGATTGGCTGGCTATTCGCCGCACTCGTAGGGGGTATAGGATTTCATTGCACAGGCTATCCACACGACCAGGGGAACGTCGGGTTTCAGTAGTGTCTCTGTGAAACCCGGGGATCCCAGATATCTGTTATGTTCTGTGATGCTGTACATTTCTGTGATGTTGCATTTTATTCACGCCTTGAGCGAAATATAATATATTGGTATATATATTAGTAGATGTTGTATATGTTTTTCATCCGCGCTAGTCCAGTCCCCGCTCTGCCGTTAGTTAGCTAACCTAACGGGTGATGACGGGACCCAGTGGCGAATGCAGATGGCATATACGTACGTCAGTATATTTTCGTTCTTTTGTGGTGTGATCAAATGATGGGACTGCATTGATTCGGATCAATGCAAGTTAAACAAACCTATTCTGATGTTGTTGGAACACTTTTCAAAAAGCTGTTATTGCAAGGACGTTCACTTTTGTTTTGCATCGTGGTATTCATTTGGAATATCCTGCTCCTCAGTCGACGAGGCAAGGGCCGAGATCCCTTCACCGGGAGTGACCCCTTGGACAGAAGTTTGCGTCAGGGCATTAACTTCACTATAGCCGATTACTTTTGCTTTGCACAGTGATATTCGGTTATGAATATCCAGCACCCCATTCTACGGGGAAAGAGCCGAGATCCCTTCACCGGGAGTGACCTCTTTAGTAAAGGTTTTCGTCACTATATTTTCTAAAAAGCTATCCGTTCCTTCAACGATATCAAGTTCATTACGTTAAAGGTTTTCGCCAGAAACCATTCGTAGCCCTCCGTCATTTCATATGGGTAGTCAATAGTATTCAAGCTGTGTATGTTGGCCAAAGTCAAGGCACAGTGATTGGTAGCTATTGGGTATTCATATGCAGCATAGATAGATGTGTTGGTTTGGGGCAGTCGTACTACCATTTTGGCCCAAGTCAAGGGTATGTACGGGTGGGCTCAAATTAACCTGGAGAATGACGGGTTGAACTTGACATGTGACTTATGATATTTTGGCCAAAGTCAAGGTCATAAGAGCATGGGGTAGAAATTACATCGGGAGTTTCAAAAGAACTGAAACTTGCCAGATATGCGCATACCTTCTGGAGTGTGATAGCGTGAGCGGATTCCGTCACGTTATCATGCGATGAGAGTTGGATCCCGATTCCCACTGATGAGTTGGTTTACTCCTCGGATGACCCCGACTAATTCTTCTTTCAGGTTTGGAGGAGAATTTGAGGTACAGTGGGAGGTTTCCAGATTAGATAAATTGGTAACCATTCTGATCTAGGATAGAGTGCACGCTGAGTGTTTCTTTTCTCTCTCTCTCTGGCAGCGACCATTGACCCGACCCTATGACTATGACTCAGTGACCAAGTTGACCGAACCTTCTTAACACTGGCTTTTGGATTGTCAGAGTTGCAAACCTCATTGCCACTCCTACTTTTACCCTTTTCTCCAGGACACCCCGTATTACTACGAACGTCCACTTCCATTGGACAAAACCATCGTATGGTTATATACGAACTCGAAGGAATTTATTCGAGGATGGTTTTCGGTTTTGGAGAAAACGGATAGGATTATTCAGTTGTTTTTTTCCTTTTACCTTTTCTCAAGTTGTGAGTACTCCTTGGTTTAGGAGATAGTACACCTATTACGCAAATTGGATAGTCTTCTTCCAAACCTTAGGCTGGTGCCGACCGGTAGGGAATGAAGAAAACCAATTAGCATAATGATGGTGTGCAGAAGGTATTAAGATTAAGACAAAGCAAGGGATTAGTAAGAGGGCAAAGTAAATTGCGACTGTTATTCACGACCAAAACCAAGTATTTCTTCGCCAATCCTAAATCACCTTTGTATTTCTCCAGGACACTCCGTATCACTACGAAGATCCACAGTTTATTGGATACTCCATCGTATGGTTATATACGAACTCGAAAGGGACTTGTTCCAGTTCGGGGATGGATTCTGGTCCAGGATAAATAGGAATAAGGTTTATTCGGTTGTCTTTTATCTTCACCTTCTCTCGCATTGCGAGTGCTCCTAGGACTAGGACAGTACACCCATTATGCTTATTGGATAGTCTTCTTCCAAACCACAGGCTGGTGCCGAACGGTAGGGAAGGAAGAAAACCATTTGGCCTAAGGGGTGTGCAGAAGGTAATGACTAAAGACATATAAAGGGATTTGGAGAGGTGGCAAAGAAATATACGGTTACAGTTGTGAATCTGGATAATGGAAGAGGCATTACTAGGAATACCAGAATACCCCATCGAAACATTTCAATGTTTCAGTTTCACTGTGTACTGTTAAATGAAAACTGATTTCCTGATTAGACACTTACTCCAGGGTATGTATTTACCAGGTTTGATTCTCACATCTGTATGGTTTTACAGATGGTGAGTGGGAGTAAGTTATTGGGAATTGGGTGATCATCCTCATTATATCGGAATTCGTTGTAATCGGTGATATTTGAGGAGATCACCTGGGCTGTTTGCCGGTCGGCAAACATTTGGTTTTGAATATCCGCTGTTGTGCACCAATTTCAAATTGATATATCTGTACGTCTATTTTCATAGAGTGAGATATACCTTTTGATATTATGTCGATGACATTTACCTATATCAGTAGATGGTTAGGTAAGGAGCATTAAACAGCGGTGTAATTCTTCTTAACCATAAGTACAGTTTTCAACCTACGACACACAGTGAAAGAGTTGTTAGACTCAGCGGACTTATACAGAGTATTGTATGTTGTCCAGTGTCCATTAGGACAGAGGGGTTGGTCCTCATACTATGTTCTGTTTACTTTTAACTTTTCTAGTTCTTAGACATGTGTTTCGTAGAAACACAGGGTCTAAGTTTTGAGGAGTTATAGGTATTTGAATAGAGTAGAGAACCAGGTGTAGCAAGTATCGGGATTCTTCAAGGTGATCGAAGATGTAGATACTTGTATATGGTATTCAGTTGATAGTAATGATAAAGAGAAATTGCTTTTCTTTCAGGTTACTCATAATTGGAAGCATTCCTAAGTTGAGTAACGCTGATCAGCCTCTCTCCATTTAGTTGACATGCACTGGAGACAGCTGCATGATTTGAATCTGGTTCAATTAAATCAGTGCCTCTGGTTCTATATTGGATATAGTACAGTTCATATCTTAACATTCTTAAGGTACGGGGAGTTATCCGGCTTATGATTAAAACCAGACTCTGGATAACTCAAGGCACGTTTCTGTAATGGCTGTTTGTGGGTTGACCCAGGCTATGACGAGGGTTGACTTTCTACCATAAGAAAGATCAATAGTGATATTGTTCTTGACTCGCCACAGTTTTAATAAAAATGGATTTTTTCGAAAACAGTAGTGGGAGTATGGTAGAACTGGAAGCGATTCCAGAACCGCAAACAATTACTGAAGATTTGATAAGGAACCTAAAGATTCAATCTGATTTGACATTCCATTGGCCACTCCGCAAATACGGTGGGTAACTTCAGGCACCCGAGAGGTACTCCGGTAGCCTCAAGGACGGTGACAGGGAAGTTCTTGTTTACCCACACTTGCCATTGTTGTTGTTCCAGGCTGCGAGACCCGGCAGGAGGATGAGTATAGCGTCGTTCTAAACTAGCTTTAGAAGTGCACGTCTATATGACTCTGGCAGAGGGTTGTCGTAGTCAGTGGGAGCAGCGGAAGCATTGGTGGACATCAGGCTTATATCTATTTATAGACTAAAGCAGATGTAGCGGAGATAGATCATCTATTTCTGATGTGACAGTCATGGGTTTGACGTCATCAGAATAGGGGATGGATCTGTTGAGTAGGTAGTAGGGTGTGATATCCTGGTTTTGGATGACATACACAAGATAGGAAGTGATATTCCTATACTACGATCGGTTATACTTTGGTCGTTACACAGTGTTTCCTCCACATGGGACTTGGACATTATATCAGACATACTGATTACTAGATCTATGGTTTTTAGATCTAGATTTGGGTGGTTTCCCAATCAGGGTACTTTGACAGCATTCTAAGAGTATTTAGAATGGACGACTCCTGGCACGGTAGTGTACCTGCAGGTGATGGAGTCACCCTCTCTAAAGGTGTCTTACAGACTAAAGGGGAGAGGGATGCGCATGATTGGCAGATCACTTGCTTAGGCAATTGAGTCAATCATGAGATGTCAAGTACCACACCAGATATTGTTCTTGCACGAGATGCAATAAGTTGACATTGATCCAATCCTGGAGAAGCAGTCGGAAGCAGTTTTATAACATAAGTGGATGTTCTAGGGATATGATAACGACAGCCTCATTTGGGAGACAGTTATCATTCCAGGCTTCCAGGGTGACATGGACGACAAGGAGGTTGTCAGAGTTATAGTTTTCCTTCTGACGAGGGACAGTATTCTGGACAGGTGATCTAGGCAGATACTGAGGGAGGCATGGCGCGGGATACAGATTAAGTTCAGTTGACGATACAGTCTAAGAAGTTTGGATTTGGAGTTCATTTATGAGCTCGGTCCCATCAGACATCCAGACATTCTAAGACAGGTATTGCTCATTTCGGGAGATGGCATTCTCCGCGAACTTGAGATTTAGAGAGACATAGAAAGAAACATCAGAGCGGATCCACTCGCTGAGGCTATTCCTCGAACGCAATAGTTTCGCAAACAGGCTTTGTGAGACTGACTAGTAGAGGAGTTGGGTGTTCGGTATCACACGGGCTGTGAGTATGCGACATCTTAATAATTAGCCTTGAGTGCAAGTGGGAGATTGTTGGAGATAGTGCCCTCAGAGTCAATTATTGGATCACAGGCATGTGATTGCAATGATTGAGGGAGGACCTATCCCGGTAGAACAGTCTTACTCGAGATGATAGTATGCTATCTGGTTTACCTTTATCATCGTGTACTGCTTTAGGTGACCTGACAGGTCGCTATTGCACGTTGATAGAGCCCCTAGGATTCTTGCTTGGCTGCCAGCAGTATGAGGGCGATCATATAAGTGAGAGCTGGAGTCTACAAGCATATCCTTAAAAGGTCCCTAGTCGTGGGAGTTTCGAGACAGGGCATCGATTCTCCAGAGTAGACTAGTGTATACAGTCGAGACCCCGACGAGAGGCGGTGGCCGGTCTCACAGGCCACTGGTGTCAGTTGGATCACCTAAGATGTATACAGGTGCTCATTGGGTTATGAGTACACCGGACAGGACTCGCCGGGAACATGCTAGTTGGTCTTATACCTGACGTCAGATAGCAGTTCCCAGGTGACATGTGTACAGGTTAGTTCATCGACCTGGGGATCGTCATTTGTCTCGTGTGAGTTCCCACTGTGCTTTGATTACTACCCTACCACGGCTCAAAGGAGTCGTGCAAACAGGTTTTAGTTGGGTACAGTCCCGAGCCACATGGAGGCAGTGAGCGGATCTTCGGGGGTTCGTCTCTCCCGGTATTGGGGGGGAGGTCGCGCTGTGTCTAGGAGAGCCATTACACAAAGTCCTTGGCCAAGGCAGGAGATTTACTGGTAGGTATTCCAGTAGTATCTCAGGGTGTTCTGGGCTACACTCCGACACGACTTGTACCGCTTTTGGGGGTCTGACTTTTACCAACCCCCTAAGCCCGACATGCGATGCTCATAGACGAACGGACCGGACTGTACGGATATTGTCACCGACAGGCTCAGTAGGGTGTCAGGATGAGTTCGCTCATCGACGTCCCTTTTAGTCAATAGCTGGTGGCCCGTCACGTATTGGCTTATACCTCTGACGTGCTAGTGGTTAAATCCACAGCCATAGTATTGACGAGTCTTTAGAGTCCACCACACTTTCAGTTACTCAAGCTTTCGGGCGAAACGCTGTAGAGGCCGTATGGAAATATGGCAGGGTTCGATCAGATACGTGCGGTATTGCACGGATCGTGATCGGACGGTTTTTACTAGCCGGCTTTGGCTTAAGCCGGATCTTAGTATTTGATAGTGTAGTTTTGTCTTTTTGCTTTTGTATCCGGACGGAATACAGATGCGGGTGTGTATGCACAGTATCGAGGTTTTTCCTGTAATTTATTACAGGACCAGTTTTCTGGATTTGCCAGTTTGCATTCCGTTCCGGCCGGTTTTCCTTTGTTCTTTCCCGGCCGGACTTTTCCGATGGAGGGGGTTATTTGCAATTGTGCAAATAACACTTTGTGGAGGGGTTTATTGCATAAGTTTTGATTTGATAGCATCTTTGCTCCATGATGCATTAATTAAGTCATGAGGAGGTATGGGTTTTTGATGTGTTGGAAATTGGAGTGGGCCGGCCACTGTTGATGTATGGAGTGAGGTTTAATTGTGTGGATTTTTCCCTTCTTGTTAATTTGGTGGACCCCCCCATTTTGTATGTCCTGGAGAGATTGCATTATTGGATTGATGATGGAAATGAGATTAATTGAATGGGCTCAATTTTTCTTTACACAGCAAGGGACAGAGAGAGAACTTGATTCATTCCTTTTGACCAGTGAGCAAAAGACTTGGCCGAGCTCTTTTGTTGGGGATGCTCCATTCTTCATCTAGTTTTCATCCATGATTATTCTTGCAAAAATTCCTCCATACATGGTAACCTCTTAAACCCCAAAGAGACAAGTTTCTACATTATTCTACAGCAAATCTTGGGCGCGTCGGCTAGCCAACTTCGCGCCCGAGTTGCCTCGGTATTGAGGTGGGAGCCCGTAAAAGATACAGGCGATGTGGTGCCCTTCCGGCAAGGAGGCGACGACCGGAGGATCCGCGGGAGATCGGGACGACGACGAGAAGACCGGAGGACTCGGATCACTCGGTATATCTCTAACCCGTCTTCTAGTTAGCTTAGACTTGTTAATGGTTACGATCCGGGGTTTAGTGTGCGGTGGTGCCGGTTTGCTAAGTCCGCAAAATTAAAGTTTATCACCGTTTCCGCATTCCGGCGTCGGTTCGACGGCCGGGGCGCCGCCGTGCACTTACACTAATGTCCACGACGATCCATCCGAAGCTCCTTTTCCCAAAGCTCCTTGCTTTACCCGATATGTGAAAGAAGTAATGCAAACACCTTACACAAACCGGCTAGATGTGTGTAGTATGATGATGTGGTTGTTTTTCTATAATCAAAACTCTTTCTTTTATCAATCTCACTTAAAGAAAATTATCAACAGAGGAAGAAGAAGATGGTGGCTTTTCTTTCTCACAAAAGGAAAAGAGATAAGAATGTGAATAAATGAAAATGAGAAAAGAATAATATATCATAATCCTTTCTCACTTCAACCATGGTTAGAATCATCTAGATTTTTATCAAATGAGTTAAAGATGAAGGGATAATTAACTCAAGATTAAATGGTGGTTGAAGCATGGTCAAAGATGATAAGTATAAACCTTGTGTGAATTATCCCTTTCCTTTTTCTAAATGATAAATAAAATAGATAATTCTACAATGTGAGTCTTGCATTGCCACCAAATATGTATCAACAACCATGATACAACGTATGTATGTATCCATGCACATCATCATGTGCATACATGTATGCATACAAAAGTAGAAAAAGAGTTTGATTAAAGAATTGATCTAAAAGTCATTTGTAAAATCAACACTTGATTTTACAAACCGGTCATATCACATACGACCCGACCAATAGAAAATGCCCGATTAATATACGGTATCACATATCCGTATTTAATTGGGTCCCCGCGCATATCTCATATGCACACCATATCTTTTCGCCTGAGCCAGGAAACTTCATTGTGGGACTCTAAGACTCGTCAATACGCCGGCAGTAGGTAACGATCATATCAAATACCTACAAGCCGTAAGCGGTCAGCTAAACGTAACGGCCACCCGGGTATTGAGCGATCAGAAGAAAATAAGCGAACCTGCTACAACTCCCGTCGAGTCAACCGGCAACACTACCGTACAGTCCGGTCTCTTCATCAGATATGCTGCATATCGAGTCTAGGGATGGTAACGTCGACCCCAATAACTCAATAAGTCGTGCCAATGAATGGTCTATAACAGATCGAGAAACTATTGATAACACTTATCAGCAAATCCCAACACCCCTGGCCAGGGACTTACTGATATAGCCAGTCGAGCACAGCACAGCATCAACTCCCAATACCGGGAGAAACGAAACCCTTCCTATCGCTCATCGCCTTCGTGTGTCTCGGGACTGTACCCAACGGCCACCTGTTTGCACGACTCAATAGAGCCATGGTAGGGTGGTAATAAAAGTACAGTGGGAGAACACACAAGACTCTATGACGATCTCAGGTCTACAGACTAACCTGCACCAGTGTCACCTGAGAGCTGCTATCCGACGATAGATATACTTCCATATAGGAGTTCTCGGCGAGTCCGTCCAGTGTACCCAGTCACCACTGAGCACCCGTATACGATCTCGATGTCAAACATCGATGAATGTGGGAACATTCATAGCCCATCATATGGTTCTAGTATCATATACGCTAGTCTACTCTGGTATATCGATGCCCCATCTCGATACACCCACGACTAGGGACATTCTAGGATATTCTTATAAACTACAGATGTCCCACTAGTATGATCTCTATCATAATCACTGTAGTCAAGCCAATATCCTCAGGGCTTTATCAACATGTATGAATGAATAAAAGCATGATCAAATCAACATGTCAGATAAAGAAGAACCAGATAGCATACTATCATGACGAGCAAGAATGTACACTGAATATATATATATATACACATGTATAAATACATCCAGTATCATATAATGGCCTCTAGGGCATACATATATCCAACACCAAGTAATCTTCTCAAGATATACTTTCTCCTGATGGGGATTTAACCCTTCAGATATAGCAACCAAAGTCCATACTTTGTTGGTGTACATGGATTCCATCTCAGATCGCTAAGCATCCAGCCATTCTTATAGAGTCCCTACTCTCGATGGCCTGCTCGAAACTAGTTGGGTCATCATCTTATGATGCATTCCTCGCTCCCACTGTCATCGAGAAACCGAAGTATCTCTCAGGCGGATGAGGAACCCTACCAGATCGGCGGAGAGGCTGAGGTTCGTCGGGGACTACTGAATCCTTTGGTTCTGTCAAATCATTAGCTGTAGTTTGTATAGCTGGAAATCCTTCAAGTTCTACAGAACTGACCTTGCCTCGATCTTGTCCGGATTTTGCTTTTGACATAGGCCGGACAATCCCAAATCTTAACTCACTTAAGAGATAGGCTCTTCCCATACCATATCTTATATGGAGTGGTAGGCACAGATTTGATTCGAACCCAATTCAATAGGTATGCAGCTTCTCAAGTGCACAACCCCCAAAAGGAAAAAGGTAACTCAGTAGTACTCATCATAGAGCGCACCATATCTCATAAGGTGCGATTGCTCCGCCCTGATACACCGTTGTTCTGTGGTGTATTCAGAGGAGTAATGCTGAGAGAGAATCCCATTCTCCTTTTGAATAGTCTATGAATTCCATACACAAGTATTCTCCTCCCTGATCCCATCATAGGACATAATACTTATACCCGTATTTTGGTTCTCTACTTCTAACTTATATTCTGTGAATATCTCAAAAACTTCGGACTTATGTTTCAATAGGAACATATGACTGAATCTTGAGAGATCATCAGAGAATGTAATGAAGTACAAAGAACTGGTCCTGGCATGTGTAGACAGGGGACCTTACATACATCATCATGTATCAGTCCCAAGAGTTTACTAACTCTTTCTCTGTTTCCAATAAACAGAGCTATGGTCATCTTATCTTTGTGACATGACTGGCAAATTTCACAAGATGTAAATTCAAACTAATTTAAATATGCATCTAGAATGTAACTTAAGCTAGTCGGGTCGCATTGATATGACCTAGTCTACAATACCTCAAGAAGGAATCGTTCATATCTGAACTCTTCCTCTTGTGTGTGTTCTGTATACTAGGAACTGTAGTTTGATTTAGAACGTCAATGCTTTCACATAACGTGCCTGAACCGATTAACTTTTGAAATGTTCAAAACAATATTCAACAATACAAAATTATATCCTTCTTTAATAAATAAAGAAATTGATATGATTTTGTATATCAGGCTCGGTATCTAATAGCATTTGTTCAGAATCAATGTATTTGGAAATACAGGGTGACAGTGACCAACAGACTTGGCTGCAACACTTGCACCATTTTCTGTCTCATGAAACTTATCATCCATTCTCAGTTCTCTACCTTTCTGTAGCCCATATAACAGATTATATATTTGGGATCCCGATTCATTATCTAATACCCAGGATGTAGAGGATACTGAGAAACAGTTCTTTATAATGAACACACCCGAAGGAGATGCATCTCATGCACTTTCTTCGTCTGGGCGGCATGGGAATCCTGGTATTCCCCTATTTCCTGCTCGGTCTTATAACAATTATAAGTTGGAGCGGGACCAACGGTCCCCAGCTCAGTATAACAAGCGGGTTCGGTCAATACATCCATATTATTATCTTGATTAAGGCATGACATGGTCGCTACCTGGAGAGAGAGAGAGAAGAAAACACTCTGCGTGCGCTCTTGCAAGATTAGATTGGTTATAAATTTTATCTAATCAGGATGGCTCCCACTGTTTTTATCAAATCTTCCTCCAAACCTTAAAAGGAAAGACTAACCGGGATTAATTACACTCTACAAGTTCGTCAATCTTTCAGCAAGGTCAGTGCCAGTACTTTGAGGGAGGTTCCCCGTGCTTTCGCACGGACCTAATTAAAGTAAACCTCGTTTTCCCAGGGGCGTAACCCCGTTGACACCTTTCTAGACACCTACTTGATCAGCTAATTGCAAAGTGCAAAACTCTCCCAGGAGTAACAATTACTCACAGTGGGTATCGGGATCCAACTATCATAAAGAAGGTATGCAATCTCATTGCAAATTTCAACACTTGAAACTCTCGATAAAGGTTTTTACCCCTAGCACTTATGACCTTAACTTTGGTCAACAAATCATAAGCACTAGTCAAGTTCTACCCGTCATTTCGTGATTAATTAGACCCACCCGCATGACCCTTAACTAAGGTCAACAAAGTCACGCGACTGTCCTAACTAATCGCATCATATACGGTGTAGGAAGACATCACTTAGCTACCGTACACTGTACCTTGACTATGGTCAACAAACACAACACGAATACTAAGTACTCTACTTCCTAAAATGACGGAGGGTTGCGGATGGTTTTTAGAAAACCTTTAACGTTTTGAACTTGATCTCGTTGCGGAATCAAATGGTTTTTAAATGGAGTGTTTTTTAGGCTTTTCTAGTTCTGCTAAAGGGGTCACTCCCGGTGAAGGGATCGTCGGCCCTTTCCTCATCGAATAAGGTGCAGGATATATCATATATACCGCTGTGCAAACCAAAAACTATAGAAGCAATCAAAAACAAACTGAGGGTTGTAGCATCTTCCAGTTATGGCAAAAGGGGTCACTCCCGGTGAAGGGATCTCGGCCCTTTCCTTATCGAATAAGGTGCAGGATGTTCTACAAGGAACACCGCTATGCAAAGCAACAACTAGAGCTACCTAATTTTATTTTTGAAATTCGATTCCACAATATCTTTTAGGTTTATTTTCTTTCATTAATCTCATTAATGAATATCCCATCATTTAAGTCCACCTAAACATCACAGATAAATATAACGTACACTTATGCCATCCGCATTCGCCTCGATGTCCCGTCTGCACCGTTAGGTTAGGTAACTAACGGCAGAACGGGGCAGGGCTAGCGTAGGTGTAAAACATAAGCAACGTCTATATAATATATCATATATACTATATACTATATCTATCTGAACATATCACATGATCACATCACAGATAACGCAGCAGAAAATATCATATGAAATATTGGATATACTAGGACGTCCGTGTTTTATTTTGAGCTTGTATAAAACACAGATTCCACGGTCGTGATGAATAGCCAATCCCACACCCCTAGACCCCTACGAGAGCGGCAAGCAACCCTACCAATTCTAAAGTTAGGAGACCCGGACTAGACTCCTCGAGATGGTCTCCTACTGGACCCTAGAACCCGGTTACTTGTGCTCCCCTCCTTGGGTCTATCCTAACGCGGAAAAGAAATAATATACATCAACGGTGACATCTTCCGCAACCTGGAAGTGCCCCAATAAAAGAATATTACATACAAGTTTTTACATGAATGAAAAAGAAAAACACTCATCTCACATAAAAAAAACCCGGCTATCCAAACACGACGATCCAATATAACATATCCAGCAACACATAATATCACATGTCATCAACGTAAGTAAATATGCCCATCCCAATTGTCGTTGACATATAGCAACGAAACCGGCGATATCACATATTACACTTACGGTCGCAGAAAAGAAAGTGTAAAACTACAACAGTTGGAATCCGCAACCTCTTTAGACATCGCATGCCTAATCAAATGAATTCCTTAGACATCGCATGCCTAACAATTATAAACCCCGCATTTTAGTCTCAAAATCGAAAACTCTTTTCAATATCAAGCCGGGCAATTCAACAAGATTCCCGACATCCTGATCGAATGTTCGTCGCAAACTTTAGTAGACGGCCGCACCCCCGGATGCCGTCGACGAAGTGCACTAAAGCGGAACACCGCTGCCGCAAGCACCCGAACGGATGCTTTCGGCGATGGGGTTTTCCTACAGTCACTTGGTCGGGGCTATGGGGTGAGGCTGTCTATTAAGTTTACCCGGCGAGTATCCGCGTACGCAACGTGATTGCGATGGACTTTTGATCACATCAAAATCCCGTGGCAACCGATCAGGTGAGACTAAACTGCTAGATTTATAACATTCAAATCAGTTATCGCATAACTACTTGTGGATTACAAATATTGTATCACATTCCGGATAAATAGAAAATGTTAAACTTTCTGATCGAATGATCAAACACCCAAGTTTTTCCAAAATAGCTCAACACTTGAAATAAGTTTAAAAACATCCACTTCATGCCACAGTACTAATGGTCCAGCCGTAGAAGGGTCAAGCCAACGCGTCACATATGGCACGCCGTACTGCCCCAAACCCTAAGGTTCAAAGGGCAGTTCAAGACGTTCACATAATCGAGTTAAGGTTTGTTGTCTTCTAGAGGGTCCATAGCATTACTTGCACTACTTAGAACGTTCTTAAACCACGGAAAAATCCAACACATGGAAATTTCCCGGCAGGGAAAAAAATGGGTATTTATATCCGGTCGAACTTTTTAACATGTTCTAAAATTACCCGGGAAAAACACTTAGACGAAATTAATCTTTCGATCGAATCAACGAACTCCAAATACAACCCAGAAAGCTCAACTGTTGAGTGCAAATTAAAAATTCCCAGGAGTCACAAGAAACATCTACAGAGATAACTGCAGAAAATGTACAGCCTAATCATCACAGACGGCCGCGGAACCGCCGCAACAAGTAGGTTAACGCCGCGGTTCCGCGGCTCTACTGTAGACTTAGGTTGTCATTTTCTGCATCATTCCTTAGAATTTCCTGCTCTATTTTCTGAGCATTTTTAATTCACAAAAATCCACAATTTCAGAAAATGTACAGAGAGGGGTCAAGTTTAGAGTTTCGGGGTTCGATCGGATTTCTAACATCGTCTACACATCGCCTAAAGCTCTAGCTAGGCTCTGATACCACTGTAGGGTTCCTAAGCACACTCATGAGGTTCCAGAAGGCATCAACCATGCCAAAATCAAAATTTTCATGTGCCGAGAAACCCTAATGCATGATCGTTACTAAAGGTAAGGCGAAATACATGCAAGTTAACTACTTTAACTATAAGTGAAAGGGATTACAACCTTTGTAGATCTGGTCCTCCACTTCTTTAGCTCCGTGTTGACGTCCCTCCGCTGCGATCATCGGGATCCCGGACTGTAGTGTTGGTTTCATCGAAGAAATGAGGGGCTAGGTCGTTGACTTCGATGCCGAAGATGATCTACGTCGAGGCGACTCAAACTCAAGCTCCATCTTCACTAGGTCATGAAACTTGTGAAGATAACACACTCTGCTACATGACAAGTTATAGAGGATGAAGAAATAGGAAGTGGGTTCACTTTGGATTTGGATTTCTCACTTGATTTCATCACTTGAAAATTTTCAAGAAAGCTTTTCTTCACTTCATGAAGAAGAAGAAGAAGAAAGAAAAATGAATTTATGAAAATAATAAATCAAGTGAAGACTTATCATAATGCAACCATGGGTGAGTAAACTAATGTAGAGAGTAAACTAGGGTTTTGGTTGATGGTTAGGTTAAAGCATAAACCAAAATGGTTAGACTTTTCAAAGATGCTTAAAAAGCTTCATGAAGCTTCAAGCATAAAAAAAAGAAAGCCTACCATTTTATTTTTGCCAAAAATAAATAAATAAAATAAATAAAACCTAACCATTAACCTAAACATGGTGTAAGTCATACACACACCCAAGTTTGCATGTATCATCAATCATGATACAAACTAGTGCACAAACATATATCACATATACAACTTGCGCACATCAAGTGAGAAAATTAATCTTAAGTGAACAAATACTAGTTAATATGAAGTAATATATCAAATATATAATCATACATTAAATCATTAAATCAACACTTGATTTAATGATCCGGTCATACTGCATATAACCGACTAATATCAAGTGTATCAATATATCGAATCAACATTTGAATCGGTAACCCGGCTATATCTTATATAACCGTCCGATGATACAAATCGCGAGAATAGAATTCAGTATCACATACTGGTATTATTCTCGGTCCCGCACATATCTCATATGCGCTCCTATTTCGTTTCGCTTGAGCCAGGAAACCTCTGTGTAGGACTCTAAAGACTCGTCAATACGCCGGCAGTTGGTGGTGATCATATCAATCACCCACAAGCCGCAAGCGGTCTGCTAAACGTAACGGCCACCCGGGTATTGAGCGATCAGAAGATCAACGAGCAAGCCCGCTCACACTCCTGTGAATCCAACCAGTAACACTTACCGTACAGTCCGGTCTGTTCGTCCGATATGTCGCATATCTCGCCTAGGGGTGGTAAAAGTCAGACCCCAGTAGCTTGATAAGTCATGCCGATGTAAGGTCCATAACAAGCGTGAAACTACTGATAACTCTTACCAGTATATCACTGCAACCCTGGCCAGGGATTTCCAGTTATGGCCCGTCGAGCATAGCGCAAAATCAACCCCCAATACCTGGAGAGACGAATCCCCTCGTATCGCTCATTGCCTCCATGTGAATCGGGACTGTACCCAAAAACTACCTGTTTGCGCGACTCAGTAGAGCCATGGTAGGGTGGAAATCAAAGTACAGTAGGAGACACACAAGACTCTATGACGATCTCGGGTCAACAGACTATGTTGTACCAGTGTCACCAGAGAACTGCCATCTGACGTGAGGTATAATACCATCTGGGAGTTCTCGGCGAGTCCGTTCAGTGTACCCAGTCTCTACTGAGCACCCGCATACCATCTCTGATGTCAAACACCAATGGATATGGGATCATCCATCGCCCATCACATGGGTCGAGAAGATATACGCTAGTCTACTCTGGAATATCGATGCCCCGTCTCGATATCCCCACGACTAGGAACATTGAAGGATGTACTCATGGACTACCCAGGCCCCCCTAGTATGATCTACATCATAGTCCTGGAAGTCGAGCACATATCCTAAGGGTTTTATCAACATGTAATAGAGAGACAGTAAGTATACATGTTAAGATAAAGAGCAACCAGATTACGTACTATCATGTCGAGCAAGAAAGTCCTACCTATATATGTCCCAGCATCCACTATAATATACATCCTAAGTACAGTAATCGCCTCTAGGGCATACATATAACTAACAGTTCTGGACATTGAAAACCTGAGCTTGATTCAGTACGTATATTCCGTTTTCTAATGTACCTGACCCAATCAGAACTTGATTTAGATGGATGTGGACCACATCGCTTACAAAAGTAAAATCATATCCTTCCTTAGAAAGTAAGGATACAGATATGATATTACAAGCCGTACTAGGTACATACAAACAGTTACGCAGAATCAATATCTGCCCACTTGTCAATCCAAAGTGATATTCTCCTACGGATTCAGCGTCCACGCTCATTCCGTTGGCAACCCTGAGAGTCATGTCACCTATCCTGATAACTCTATGGTTTCTTAGAGCCTGTAATGAATTACAGATTTAAGATCCTGATCCAGTATGCAATACCCAAGAAGTAGGGTTAATTGACATACAGTTCTCTATTACGAACACACCCGAAGCCGAAGCCATAACATGCTTCGAGTCCTGGCTACTGGCTTTGCTAGCCCTACAATTCTTCTGCCAATGTCCTTTCCCGTAACAATAGGAACGTCCCTCTTTTACTACATCTAGTCCCGAAACTTTTGCCCTTCCCTTTCCCCTTTCTTCCCTGGTTTCCTTCAGGGTACAAGTAGAGGGCAGAGACTGTAGAATCAAGTCAGTACTTGACCCGTTCTTCAACGTGGTCTTCAGGTCCATGAGCTCATCAAAATAGCTAGCCTCTGTAAGGACGTTGTCCTTTACAGATGACCCGAAAGCCAACCTCGCTTGAAGCAATTCGTTCGAGGTTTCATATCTTGCGATAAGAGATTGCTCTCCATATAAATCTTTGTTATGGAGGAAGATTCAAGCTAAGTCCATCTTCTCGTGCTGCCTCTGGTATGCACCATCAACTGAGACCAACACGAGGCACTTGGCATTCGCACAGTCTTTTTCCGATATCTTACGGATATCAATATCCGTGACAGGGGAAACTGGTCCTGATACGGCAGGGGTTTGATTAGTTAGGAGGTGTCCCAGCTTGTTATGGGTAATGGATATCTGGACAGACCTTTGCCAGCCATAACAGTCAGATTCAGTCATTTTATTATCTAGATGTAACCTATGTCTGGTCACTGGGTCGCTGCAATTAAGAGAGAAAGAAGAAAACACTTAGCATGATGCTCTTGCAAGTTTAGATTAGTTTTTAGTTTATCTAAACGGGATGGCTCCCACTGTTTCTCGAATCCTTCCTCAAAGCACAAAAGAAGAATTAGTCGGGATCAATCTCACCGTACAATACATGCTTAACCGTTCAGCCAGGCCAGTGTCGGTACTTCGAGGGAGGTTTTACGACGCTTTCGCGAAGTTCCTTAATTAAATAACCTCATTTCCCTGTGGGCGTAGCCCCGCTAACACCTTTCTAGACACCAACTTGGTTTATAGTATTGATCATTAAGTGAAAAGTTTCCTGAGGAGTAGCGGATACTCATAGTAGGATCGGGATCCAAATATCATTGTGAGATAATGCTAAAGGAATCCTACCAACATTATCAAACTCCAAATGGTATGCAGCACTAGCAAGTTTCAGTTTCTTTAGAAACTCCCGATGTGGATTTTTGCCCCATGCTCTTATGACCTTGACGAAGGCCAACATATCATAAGTCACATGTCAAGTTCTACTCGTCATTATCCAAGTTAATTTGAACCCACCCGTACATACCCTTGACGGAGGCCAAAATAGTAGTACGACTGTCCCAAACCAACGCATCTATCTATGCTACAGATACCAATCATTATGCCATGGCGAAGGTCAAAATACATAGCTTGAATACTACTGAATATTTAACCTAAATGACGGAGGGCTACGAATGGTTTTGGCGAAACCGTGAACGTAGTGAACTTGATATAATCGAAGGAACCTGATAGCTTTTAAAATGAGTGGTTTAAGCTCCGCGTTTTTAAAAGCTTTTCTGTTTTGTACAAACCGAGTGGTTTTGAAATTGTTCCAACGACTTAACTTTGGTTTATTTTCTTGTGTTAATTTAATGCGTCCCATCAATTAATCCTACCATTGCAGAAAACAACGAAAATATGACGTACGCTTATGCCATCCGCATTCGCCACGGGGCCCCGTCATCACCCGTTAGGTTACTTAACTAACGACAGAGCGGGGGCTGGACTAGCGCGGATGCAAAACATAAGCAACGCCTACTAGATATCATATATAGATATATACATTCGTCAGATGCAATGATAGTCATTCCAGATCATAGATGAACACATTGGATATGCTAGAAATCTGCGTTTCGTTCGAGCCTGCAACGAAAGACGGATTACACGGTCGCGATGAATAGCCAAACCCCACCCTAGACCCCTTCAGGTGTGGCAAACTACCCGCCAAGTACCCGAAGTGAAGCAACCTCTCTCAACAACGTGAGTAGGCCACTCGGCACTTCAAAGTACCCGGTAGTTTGTGCACCCCACCTTGGGTCTATCCTAGGAGCAAAAACAGTAAAAGAAATAATATACAATGGCGGCTACAACCTCATCCCGGATGTGCGGCCATAAAAATAATATTACATCAATTTACATATTACATCAAATGAAAAATAAAGAAACTCTCATCTCACAAAACCCCGGCTATTCATCCGCGACAATCCAACGAGTTTATATACACAATCCAACAACATTACAGATCACAGATATGCATAACCCCCACTAATCGACGTATAGCAATTAGTCGACGTTTAGTGCATATATCACATCACAGATATAACCATTTAGCAAAAGTTTGTAGAACTTCGATCAAAACACCAATTTGTAACTACCCCAAACACAAGATTGTTCTCTGGATAATCTGGCCAGAAACAAAATATCTTAAAAATCCCAAAACAGTACACTGAACAAACTGCAGGAAATCTGAGTCGCGGCCGAGTCAACTCGGCCGCGGATCCGCGGTGAAACGCGTGGTTTCGCCGCACTTCCATGGCGCGTTGACCGAGTCGTGGGCTCGTTTTTCCTGTATGTTCCTAAAAAACCCTGCACCGATTTTTAAGGTATATGGAATTATTTTTAGAGCAGTTTTAAAAATCGGCAGAAAGTATATGTTTTTGACATGTTTCGCGAATTTTTTTCGGATCGAAGTTCTAAACACTTTGCTAACATGCTAGTTGTTGTTTAGCTAGGCTCTGATACCACTGTAAGTCAACGTTACCCACCCCGGTGCTTACGGGGAGGTGGAATAGGTAAAAAACGGTTTTTTAACACAAGGTAACATGGACAAGAAATGGAGGATCTTTGCTAAACAAAAACTAACAAACAAGCTAAAAGATTTAGCTACTCGGTTAGAAGGTTATACCTAGGTCTTGAACTCCTTCTCTTCTTGCTCCTTGGAGTGGTTTGAACGGCTCCTCCTCGTCGCCTTCTCTTTGCCGAAGAAAGATCCACCCGAAGGCCTCTACCTTGAGCTCCTACCTCAACCTAAAGGTAACTAAAGTGCTTGGTTTGCTAAACCCAGAACCCTAGAATGAGTAGAGAGGAGTTTTGGTGGTTTTATCTCAAGAGCTAATAGTTCCCAACACATGAGAGATGAGAGCTTTGAGAAAGAGGAAGAGGATGAGTTAAACATATGAGAGAGAAAGAGCAAGAAGGAATGAGGATATATTTGCAACCATACTCTCATATAAGTGAATTATGAAAAATAATAATAATCAAAGAAATTGTGATGGTTCATTTGGGATGACCATTATCATTTCACATTAAATGAATTTTGCAAGAATCAAAGAGCATCTTTCATGTGAAATGACGATGGTCAATATGTCAACATAGGTCAACAAGTCAACCAAAGTCAAATGGTCAACAACCCTAACCATGGCACAATTATCCTTAATTAATACCATTAATCATATTTCTCATTCTCATTAGGGTTTAGAAAAAGTCAACGGTCAACAACCCTATTGAAAATCCTCTGCCTCTGTCAACTGTGCATTCACACCCGCATCCGTGTTCCGAGGAACACGAATACACTGAGACAAAACCAATCACAAAAAAAATACTAGGATCTGGCTTAAACTAAAGCCCGCTAGTAATAACTGCTCGGACACCAAACGTGCACAAGTGCGCGGATGTGAACGAACCCCGTCGCAAAACCATGCGACCTCTACTCTGTTTTGCCCAAAGGCGAATAGCCCTCCGTGTGGGACTCTAAAGACTCGACACTATGCTGGCAGTGGGTTTAACCATAGGCCGCAAGCGGTACTAGCTGTACGTAACGGTCCCCAGGTAGATGCCGATAAGAAGACTGATGAGGTGAACCCATCCGAACTCCTACTGAGCTTGAATGTGACAATCTCCGTACAGTCCGGTCTGTTCGTCTTAAGAGTATCGCATGGCGGGCCTAGGGGCGGTAAATGTCAGTCCCCTAATAGCGGTACAAGTCGTGTCGGAGTGTAGCCCAGAACACCCTGAGATAACACTGGAAACGCTACCAGTATATCTCGCTCCAGGGACTTTGTGTAATAGCTCTCCTAGACACAGCGTGATATCAACCCCTAATACCGGGAGAGACGAATCCTGTCTAACCGTCACTGCCTCCAAGTGCTTCGGGACTGCACCCAACTGCTACCTGTTTGCACGACTCATTTGAGCCGTGGTAGGGTAGCAATCTAAGAACAGTGGGAACATACTCGAGGCGAAGTGATATTGTCAAGTCAGCGGACTAAGATGTACTCATGTCACCTGGGAGCTGATAACTGATGATAGGTATAGTACCAACTAACAGTTCCCGACGAGTCCTGTCCAGTGTACTCGTAAGCTAACGAGCACCCGCATACTATCTCAAGTACGACGTACTAATGGCTGTGGGACAGACCATCTCCCCTGCTGGGATGAGAAGCGCATACGCTAGTCTACTCCGGAGTATCGATGCCCCGTCTTCATAATCCTACGACTAGGGACCTGTATAAGGATATGCTTGTATATTACCCAGCCCCCACTAGTGTGACTGCCATCACAACGCTGGTAATGAAGCAAAGATCCTAAAGGCTCCACTAATATGCATAGGCGATATGCTAAAAGAAACACATGCACACATTAAAGTAGAAACAAACCAAGTAGCATACTACTACTTTGAGCAAGATTTTCTATACAACTGTGAATATCCCAAGCTTCCATTAAGTAATATACAAACTAGTATGATACAGTAATGGCCTCTACGGCTTAAACACTAACAGTGTGTGTAGCATACAATTAGTGCTCGTGGAACATGAACCGTCAATAATGCTGTTGTGTCTCATTAATACTAAGTCCATGCACAATAGGAAATGAGATATGCAACAAAGGTACACATGCAAAATCAATATCCATATACATCTAACTAACAGTCATATCATGTAATCTAGCACAGACGCATAACGCCATGCGGGCGATTCCCCTGTAGATGTTAAATCTACTCACCAACCATCCTGGCTAAGTAAAGCCAACAATTCGTTTTCCCCTCTTCGCAGCGCCGGAAGTCCCCGCCTGCGATCCTGAAAGCATATAACAATATAACAAGTATAAATTAGCAATCGACCAATAGCATGTACCAACTACGTTTGACCGACGCACCAACTCCAAACATACTCTCAAGTGTTCGTCCAGTGGCTAACGCGCGTAGCGATACAACGAAACCAACTCAAGAGTACAAGCTACACAAAGACACGAATGACATCGGTACAACCCTAGCTAGGAACGCAAAGCGGCACAACTACCAAGCCTAGACCCTGATCGTACCGATCGCGCATTCACAACACGAGATATAGCATGGAATCAATATAATTAACGTCACAACGTCGAAAGAAACCCATGCCAAAACTTACCGAAATCTAGTAAGCAACAAAACTCATCATTTTTTCCTCCAAAATGATGTCTTGAAAGAAGATCCAAGCTAGTTTACTGAAGAAGAATGAAGGGTATTGGTTTGTATTTGAGTTTGGGTGAATTATTTTGGATTTTTGATGAATTTTTCAAGCATTAAAATGAAGAAATGAGGTGATGAAGGAGATGGGGCAGCAAGCTTGAAGTGGCCGGCCATGAGGAAATGGGCGGGGGGGGTTGTGATAAAGTGTGGAAAAATCTAGAAGGTAAAATCAATAATTGATTAATAAAACAAAATACCTTTATGTCTTCATTTTCTTTTCTTTTAAAATTTCAAATTAAAATTACAAATATCTAAATATTTTGGATGGATTTTTTCAAAGATGGATTAGTGCTAATCTAGTGATTAACTTAGTATAGATTCACATTAGTATTAATTAACCCAGCCCAAAATGTAATTACCACTAATTAAGTGCATAATTAACAACTTAAAATAATATTAAATTAGGGAAAAATTCTATATGAACCAAAACTTCCAATTGACCCCCAAAGCCCGCACACTAGCTTCCTTCTAGCTAAAGTAGGTTCCGCCAAGTCTATACAGAAGTTTGATCACAATCGGGTTAAAACGGAAAACACCAACTATTTTACCCTAAAAACGAAAAATCACCTAAACGATTTCTAAAACGTTACAATTTTCCCCTATTAAAGAAATTCGGTCCCCGAATTTAAAATTCATCTACGCGTACCTTCAAAGAGATGAGTAAAAAACTCCCAAATCTCGCTCGCATCCTCCCAAGTGATCACCTCACTATACGTCTACGCCAAAGAACCTTCACATATAGCAAGACCCTTGATCGAAGTCCCTCCACCTGCCGATCCACTAAAATTATCGGCTGCTGGTGAACGAAAGATCGTGTCCAAAAGAATGGCCTGGTGCTGAATCATGTAAGAAAGGTCATGAAGGTATTTGCGAAGTATCGACACAAGGAAAACGGGGTGAATACTCAAAAATCTGGACGGAAGTGCCAAATTATAGGCAACGGAACTAACTCGCTCGAGGATCTCAAAGGACCAACAATCTGGGACTATGCTTCCCAAAACTCAACATGCCATTTTATCGGAAAAATCCGTAGGAATACATGATCTCCAATTGCGAACTCAAGTCTGCGACCACCACGGTCGGCATAAGACTTCTGTCTGCACTAGGTTGCTCTCATCCTGACTTGAATCAACTGGATCTTCTCCGCAGTCTCATGACTAGCTGGGGTCCAAAATCCTACTCTCGCTGAGTCAGCAGAACAGACTGGCGATCGACACGACCTAACAAACAAAACCTAAAGGTTGCCAATTGGAATGTCTCCTGATAACAGCTATCGAAGGAGAACCCTAACAATGGCAAGTGACTATCCCAACTGTGTAACGTTTTGGAAATCGTTAGGCGATTTTGTCCGTTTTAGGGTAAGTTTGTCGGTATTTTCCGTTTTTACCCGACTGTGAACAAACGACCATATAGACTTGCCAGCACCTAGATTAGCTAAAATAAAGCTAGTGCGCGAGCTTTGGGAGTATATGGGACGTTTTGGTTCAATTTGATTTTTTCCCAATTTTTAATATTATTTTAATGCGGTACTCAAATTTTGGGAAAATTTCTGTTAGCGATCTTTTCTTTAATTTATTAGGTTAAGTAAATCCTTCTCACTTCACCTTGGGCTTAATGTGTGGACTAGGATTTAAGTTAGGAAATTAAATGAAAAAGAAAAGAAAAGAGAAGGAATAGATGCATGCATGTGTGTGTATGTGTGCAAGTGCTTTAATTAGCAATAAATGAAGGAAATTGCTAGGAAACCCTCACAAATCTCCACCTCCTCACACTTGGCCGAAATTCCCTCAATCCCCACTGTCCTTGATCTTTTCCCTTCTCATTTTAATTCATTTTCATCACAAAACTTCTCCAAAATCCTAAAATATCACAAAAATACCAAAAGCTTGGGATTTCTTGCTCTTGATCAATTGGAGATAGGGAAAAGCTTGGAACTTGAGAGCAAAATTGTTAGGTATATTCCCTCTACTGTTAATTTATAGTTTTTGTGTGGTTTTGATCGTTAATTTCTGCGTAGAACGTAGTTTATATCGATTGAGGCGATATCGGGTTTTTAGTGTCTTTTTAGAGTTTTTAGTATCTGCTGTGACCGGGGAATTTTAGTGATTGAATCAACAACTTTAGAGGAGTGTGCAGGTTGACCTGAGACACCACCTAGGAGACGGGGGCCATCCCACCGGCCGGGGCCGGCGAGACTTGAAGAGGGGACCGGCGACGCCGGCCTAATAGTAAGGGTTTGGGGTGGGTTTTCTGTGGGTGTTGTCTGCTATGGTTTTGGGTTGTTTGGTACTGTTGATTTACTTAGTAAATGCAGTATGCAAAATCTGGGATCGATTACCTATAATCGTGTGTTTGCACTAGACGTGTACTCGTGAGTTGGTTTAGTGCGTTGATGCGTTTTATAATACGTAGTTTTTCGTTATTGTGATTGCTTCTGAGATGTTCGCTTTATTTCTTGTGTTTGTGATATTATAGCGTCGCAAGCGGGGACATCAGACGCTGCGAACAAAGGGAAGCAGGTGGTCGGATTTTCATAGCTGAAGACCACAGGGTGAGTAGATTTAACATCTACGGGGAATCGCCCGTATGGCGCTACGCGTCGGGGCTAGATATGATATAATATTAGCCGTATGTTGATTTGCTTATATAGAGATATTGCATGATTCATGTTGCATATAGTTACTTGTGCTTGATACTGTACCTGTTGTACACTACACTATTATCGACAGTCCATGTTGTACGAGCACCAATGATATGCTACACACACCCTGTCGGTAATTGCCATGACACGCACAACACAAATGCGCATTTATATACCTTGCTATTGGTTAGCGACATTAAACAGTTATACTTGTGCGATAGTACATATTACATAGAACATACCTGTATACCTACATGCTCATATGTATGCCATGCTATATTACTCGTTCGCACATATACCTTGCTATTGTTATATGATCAGTTTTTATTGCATATATATCGGTGGTATGGGACGCTGTATATATATGTATTCTGGATTTGGATTTTTGGGAACCGCGAGATACATTTAATGACTTGATGCATTATTTGGCGAATCGTTCCGTGATATGCTCATATTGATGTTTTATGTTGCATATGCTACTTTTTATGGATTTATGCATTTGAGATGCGATATGGGAAATTAAAGTGTCGATCTTGGGCACTTACTTTCCGAGAGATATATGGGGTTTGACAGACCGATACGTGGAAATACAAGTGTCGAGGTGGGATACTTGGGTTTCGAGGAACGTATGGATATCAGAAAGACCGATGCGTGGAATATAAGTGTCGAAGAGGGATACTTGTGTTTCGAGGAACGTATGGATATCAGTATTTATGTGTCGATGATAGGCACTGGTTTTCATGATGTTTTTAAGTGTCGATGTTTGACACTCAGGTTTCATGAGACGTACAGGATTTGAGGGCCGATCTGAGGGCCGATCTGAGTATTTTGGGATTTGGGTGTTGTTGAGTTACACCGTATTTTCCATGCTTATGATTTGTGCATGAGATTATTTACTATTCCGCACTCAGTATAAAATTGATATGGATATCATGATAGTTGCATATTCATATTGTCATACTCATGCTATCAGTTCACATGTTATTGATCATTGCTGTTAGTGCATATTTGCGATTACTGTATGATGTTAATTACTATTCACGAGTTGGCAACTCACCCCCGTTGTGCCACAGTGTTTTGCAGGACACACCCCTCTGAGTAGTCGCGGCAGGGCAGCTTATCATCACTACTTTTGTGGATACCGCTACCTTTGGCAGTGAGGCCGTTGCATTATAGGTGGGTTTGCGGTTATCCGTTGTATATTGTATATCTTTTGTTGGATCTAGTATTCTCCATCTACCCCTGTTGTATTTGACTTAGAGACGACTTGTGAGATATCAGTGTTGTATTATATTGGTTTTGGGAGCCGTGCTCGTAGAAGCAGGTTATTTTTTTGATATGGTTTACTTCCTTTATAGTCGTTCTCTTTGATATTTCTTCGCTTTGGCGTCGTATACTTGTGGTGGTGATTGTCTCCGCCGGTGGGCGTGATTTTTCTCCCCCTTGGGATGTTTTATATATATTATCTGTGTTGTACCCGTTTTCGGGGCTGATTTTACAAAGGAGGTGCTGCCGAAATTTTTATGAAAGAAAACTAGAGTTAGAGATTTTAAATGGCGACTTCTAATACTTTTAAATTATGTTTTTCTCCGTTGATCCAGTTTTGGGTGGTTTTAGATTTCTGGGTTTTCGGCTTACTTAAGTTACGTACGCCTGTAGACGTTACGTAATTTAAGTGCCGGTTACGGACCGAATTTCGGGTCGTGACAAACTGCCAAGAAATAATTAGTACATATGCACAAGCATATCTTCCAGAGTCAGTATAGTCCGCTCTATGTAACCATCGGCCAACGGATGGAAAGCGGAGCTAAAGCTCAACCAGCACCCAAGGCTTCCTGAAGCTTCTGCCCAAGACGGCTAGCCAACTGGGTGCCTCTATTGGATACCACACATGAAGGAACTCCGTGCAAACGCACAAACTTAACAAAGAACAACTGAGCAAACTGAGCATAACCGGACAACAACACCTAAATGGAGTCACACCCTGTCTGGACCTGGGTAGACACCACAACGAAAAACATGGAGATCTGCTCCCATTCGCACTCCGGAGCGATTAAAGGTTGCAACTCTCCAGCCGGTCTCAAATGCTCAACCTTAGCTCGCAACAAGACAAATACCTCGAAACGAAATCCGAAACTTCACTCTTCATCCCTGCCCACCTGTAACTATCTCACAAGTCACGCTACATATTGGTGGACTTGAATGAACACAGAAAGCTGACTGATGTGCCAGCTCTGGGAACTCGCTTCTCTACCTATCAGTATTAAGTACACACAACGCATCCCTAAACGTAGCACACCCTAGTCACAAATCAAGGATTCCGAATCTTTACCCTGCCGAACATGCTCAAGTATCACAGACAACAAGTATCGGTGGGCTGTGCCTTATGAAAACGATTAAGTAAAAGCGGACAGGCGTGGACATGAGCAAGCTGTCCCCTCAGTAGAGGCGAACTTAAGTTATACACCACGATTGCATAAGAATTGTAAATCTGAAGAAGACTGTCTCTGAACTGCGCACAACTAGAACAAGCTACCCCCGGGCCTACGACTCAAAGCATCAGCTACCACAATCGCCTTGCTATGGGAAACAAAGGATCTCATAGTCACAATACTTCATAAGCTACATCCAACAGCGCTGTCTCAACAATCAAAACCCGCTGCAGGAAGATGTACATTATGCTCTGGTGGTCCGTGAAAATCTGACACGACTCTCCGCACAAGTAGTGTCTCCAAATCTCCAACGCACGACCACCGCGGCTATCTCCAGATCATAAGTGGGATATCCTGCTCGTACTTCCTCCAACTGTCGGGAAGCATGATAGATAACTCAATAGTGCCACATCAGTACACAATTGAGCCCCACTCGCAAAACATTACAGTAAACAACAAAGTCGCCCGATCCAGAAGCAAAGATAGAACTGGTGAAGTCATCAACCGACTCTTCAACTGCTGAAAACTCAACTCGCATGTGTAACATTTCAAAAAAATAAAATATTATTTTTGGGAATTTTTATAATTAAATAATAAAATATTGAATATTTTAATAAGGCGGTATAATTAAATACTGATAAATCGGGAAAAAATTTGGAAAATTATGGAAATTACTAAAAAGAGCATGTTTTATGTTAATTATGCAAATTATAAGTTTTTATGTTTTATTATACACTAATTTTGTGCAAATCGCGATTAAATATCGCTAATCGTGCAAAACATGCACATGTCTTTTTTTAGCACTTGTTACCTTTTTCTTTCATGCTTTCTTCTTTTTTTCATGCATGGTTATAAATTAAAGAGAAGAAAAGAAAAGGAAAAGGAAAAGAAAATAAAATAAAATAAAAAGGGATTTGAATAACGAAATGGGGTATGGGCATGAGAGAGAGTGTGAGGGGTTTTCATTGACCATAAAATTGTTTACACCTTCATCATTCTTCATTATTTTCTTGCCCTCGTCTCAAAGTGCTGCTGCCCTCACTCCCTCCCCCATTTCATCCTCTCAAACACCATTAAAAACACCTCAAAACTCAATCACCAATTGTCACGACCCAAAATTGGCCCGTGACGGCCCTAGTACTACGCAACGCCCTAAGACGTTACGTAGTAAAAGAAAGCCAAAACCCAGATATCTAAACCATAAAAATACGGAAAAGATAATATAATTTTTTGAAACATTTGAAATCGCAACCCAAATTCTTTAAAGGTCCTACTTTCTTTCTTTAAAATTTTAGCAACACCCACTTTGTGTAAAAACTAGCCCAAAGACGGAAAACAATCACATCAAAATATACGACGCCGTAGCGAAGAAATAAGAGACAACAGAGAGAAAGCTGTATATAAAAGACGACAAATCCATAAATAATATACAAATACGTCCTCACCAAGTCTTTAAGTCAACAATATACTAGTAGATGGAGAGTACAAGATACAACGAATGTACAATATGAAATACAGATAATCATCTAACCCACCTAAGCAAAATAGTACTGTGAGCTGATGCGGTATCTGTAGCAAAAGATGATAGATGAATACTGAATAGCCTGCCTCGACTACTCTGGGGAACAACCTGAAACACCTGTGGCACAACGGGGGTGAGTTGCCAACTCGTGAATAGTAGATAACATATGCAGGTAATCGCAGGAATGTACGTACAGCATGAATCTAAGATATGCGATTACAGTAATAACATGTCATGTGAATGCAAGGTAATGGAAATGTACACTAGCAGGTACAATCAATATATGAAGCAATGATGACATGATAATAGTATGCAATAACTATGCAATGGGGGTATGAGAAAGCAAATATGCAACTATCATAAGGGTACACTAACAGGTACTACCAATATATGAATCTGTGCAAAGAATAGATAAGTGTGAGGTATGGGGTGGAATATGTCATTCCCACGGAAACCTGACATCGTGGCCGGATCACAATCCATCAAGACACTCAAATCCCAAATCCTCAAATCAACCCCCAAACTAGTCTCTCACATCAAATAAGTCTCACATCTCCTCAATGTACAATATCGAGTAATCTCCTATATCCCGAATGTACAAATCAACAATCACATAGGTATGTCCAATACCCAATCTCAATGAATCACCTAGTAACCCAAGTCAAATCTCAAGTAAGAATCTAACATCCTAAAGGTATATATACAGAAATAAATATGATGGGGGCACTACACATATATTAGCGTCCCATTCCACTAATATTGGTGTAAGGGTATATATAATAACGGCTAAATCCCCTGTTATATATACAAAGGTATTAAAGAAATATCATGAAAACCATATGCCAAGCATCGACACAGAAATCTTGATCACGTATCATACGCTATCCCGAAAGCACGAGTGCCTAGCTCTGACCCTCGCCTTTCGACGTATGCATACGTACATGACTCCCAGCGGTGTCTCCGTGATCCCCCGCCGAGTCATGGGTACTGTCACCGGTAGGTACTCGCCCGCCTGCAGGCTCAATCGGCAAAATCCATCGATCTTCTTGCCGAGGGAAACCATACCGGGCCCCACCATGTACTCTCATACGGCAACCACACCTCGTATGGAGTATATAATCAGCACCGATAAAACTCATGGTGGACGCGCAAATATCATAATAAGGAAACCGGGTTTTTCAATGTATGCATAATTTCATGAACTCCCACGGTTCCCAAATCTAGAAAACACCATGTAAAATCCAAATAAACAATGAGCAAATCCAGGAACAACTAAATGCGATATATATGAATGTGAGCATATAAATGAGAACATGTCGCTGAAACGAGATGAATGCGAAATGAATAAGGTACAGCTAAGTATAGGTATCTACCTATAAGTAAAATATGTGCATGGTATATCTGTAGCTGTATCGCAAGGTGTATATGTACCTATCCCTAATGGTAAGATACACTACAGGTATACCGATAAGCTAGATGTCATATGTGATAAGCAATAGAATCTATAAGGGGTTGTGTGTGACATGGCAATTATTGATGGTGTATGTGTAGCATACAATCCGTGCTCGTGCAACATGAACCGTCAATAATGTGTGCAGTGTCCTACGACTGCTAGTCACAGTACAGCTATATCAAGGAAATAAAGTAAAAGCGCAATTCTAACAATGACGTAGAATATGGGACAAATATTAGAATCCTAGCCCAGACGCATAACGCCATGCGGGCGATTCCCCTGTAGATGTTAAATCTACTCACCTACGCTCCACGCTAGGTGAATCCTACCATCTGCTCCTCCCAGTAGCAGTGTCCGTAGTCCCTGCCTGCAAACCTGCAAATAAGACATAGAAAACATATATAAGCCAAATATTCCGCGAAACGCGATATCGAACCAAAACGAGAAACTCACGTCGCAAACTAAACGCGCGTGTGCACGATACGCTGAATCGTGTGTGTACGCGTCTAAAACTATCGCGACATGCCGCGATACGCTGGATCACAGAACCCACTCACACCAAGAGAGAGAGCAGCAGCAGAAGACAGCAGCAGCAACAGCAGTGACAACAACAACATCAGCACCAGCAGCAAAAGAAGATGCAGTAGCTTCAGCAGCAGTCGAAGCAAGCAGCAGCACCAATAGCATCAGCACCAGGGGCAGCAACAACAACCTCAGCATCAACAACAACAACAGAAGCAGCAGCAGTGGCACCAGCAACAGCTGCAGAAGCAAGCAGCAGTAGCAGCAACTGTAGCAGCAGGAGCCCCAGCAGCAGTAGCAACCCCTCACACACTTCTTCACCTGCTTCTTAGGGTTCTCTAGGGTTCATTGGGTATATTTTCTGAACCCAATCTCCTAGTTGCTTAGTTTATGTGATAATTGGTGTCGGTTAGTGTTAATTAGTGGGTTTAGTTTATGGTGATTAAGTGGAATTTTGGCTAATTGGTGATTGAGTTGGTTAACCTAGCTCATTTTAGTGTTGTTAGGTCACCTCAACTGAGATTCAACCCAGGTTTCACAAAAATACCATAAGGTTTCTAAATTGTGCAAATTGGTGATTTTAAAGCGATATATTGGCAATCTGGAATCTGCTTTTGACCCGGACCCTTAAGAACAAAATTGAGGAAACTGGAGCATGCTTGTTAGGTCTAGATCGCACACCCAGAACACGAGCCCCTAATTCCCAAACTTGGCCGTAATTTTAATGCATCTGGCCGCAATTTGCGGCCAGGAAGGGGAGTGGGGTGCTGGGGTTTTGGGTAGGGTTGTCTGCAATATTGTATAGTGCTTTGGCATGTCTAGTTTTATAAGATTTTACCTGTAGGAAAATCTGGGGTCAAATATCTTTTTGGTGTCCGTTGTGTAAATACAAAACCGTGCGGCTTCGGCCAGAGTGGACAATACTCTATTTATTGGGGGCGGGTCGTGACACCAATTCATCAAAAATGTGCATGAGCTCACTAGCTACACCTTGGATCAAGAAAGCTTACATTTTGGACACTTGGGGAAACTCAAGAAAATTCTTGAGTTGCAAAATTAGCTAATTATTCCCCCATTAGCATAGTATTTCCATTGCTTTTATATCCATGTTTGTTTAGAACCGATTTGGTGTCATTTAGTGAGATTTGAAAATTTCTAATTAGGGTTTATGCAATTCTTGAGTTGTGATGTGTAATTGAGCTTACAAGAGGTCACACAAACCTCCTAGTGCTAGAATTCAGACCCAAACCAAAGACAAGAACCGCGGAATACGAACTTAGAAAACCCGATAATGGAAAATTGTGGATTCTGTGAGTGTAAAATGAAATCTGCCAACACCCGGGTGACCTGAAAATTATTTAGCAAACACAGAGAGATGTGCAGGTGATTTAGAACATACCCTAAAGGCCAGAGACGCTACTTACACCATAGGTCCGCAGATTTATTCAATCTGGCCGCAATTTGCGGTCAGACCTGAAGCTTTTTGGTTCGTGTTTGGTCTGTAGTTCCATCGCCTGTAAACTAGACCCTTGGCATATGCAAAATTGGCTGATTTGACCTAGGGTAAAATCTGGAACCATTTTCAAGAGTTGCTGTTTTGATTCGGGGTTTCGTTTTGCGTATTTTGAATTCTGGATTTTTGTCATTTGTGTCGTATTCGATCACTTGACGTTTGTACGTCGAAATCGAGTGTTATTTGGTGGTTTTGAAAGCGTAGTCCATAAGTTCTAACCTATAGGCTTTTAGCGTGTCTTTTTGGTCTTGAATTGGGTTTTAATGCGACACGATAGGTTATGATGTGTAGGTACCCCACAAAGACTTTGAGACGACAAGCAAGCATGTGGCGACGTCGGCAACGGAAAGCTAAAAGCAAAGTGAGTATATTATATTTATTGGGGAAGTCGGGTGGATGGCGTATAGCGCCCCCGCAGTTCATAGTATAGCTTATATATATATATATGTGTGTGTGTGTGTGTGTGTGTGTGTTTATGTTACGTGGATGATTATCAAGATATGATTTGTGTTCATGGTTTAGTTTAGGGTAGTTAGAAGTAACTTGGTTTAGCTTCTTAGTCGCGAACCCTAGAATAGGTTTACACCCACACGCACACACATGCTTACTTTTTTCTACTGGTGCGTATATAGGGATATGTATATACATATACACACATAGGTAGGGGACTATGTATATATATACACGTATACCTACACATGGATGATGAGGATAGTGGATGATATTTGGAGATGAGTCTATGAGATTGGACATGGTGCCATGAGATCGGTGATATGATATAGTTCATATTATGAGATACGACATGAGTTATAGCGGGCCTTTAAGCGTGTGTTTTCATACACGCACATATATATATATATATGGTATCAGCTTGTACTCGACTTAGATCAGTACCCCAGTTCATGATATATGATGATAAGGATACCATATAATTGATGAGATAAATGTGAGATTTACCCGTACCCAGATTTGGGATGCCGTATGACGGATTTACGTACGAGCTACATATTGATGATAGAGCCACACTCTTTACTCAAGGATGTCGTATTGTATATTGTATCGTGTGTGATACTATTGAGGCGGGATCACGAACTACTATAGGTATATAAATCGACTCAGATTTAGGTGGTTTCCATACCCTTTCGATTAGCTTGTTAGTTAGATCTATAGTTTACTTAGTAGATGTTAGACTAGACCCGAATCATACCTATTTCAAAACTAACGAACCGTGAGTATTTTAAAGGCAGGTCAAGGGATTCTACGGATATTTTCAAAAGACGCATCTTTTCTTAAAAACACTGCAGCCCCTATTTTTCTAAACCCCACGATTTGTGCTATTTCAAATGGCAAAACTGTATGATATGTATATTGATGTAGATTCTTCACTTTTGTGTTTATTATTCATTTTCCGTATATTCTTGCTATTCGCATCGCATAGCATGTTTAAATGTGTTATTGTTATATTAAACCCATGCTGTCAGGACACCAGCACCATTATCGATGATGCGTATGTTCTACGTACACCTGCTTGCCGGCTCACACACTTCATCATCAATAATTTCCATGTCACTACACAGTAGGACTTTTGCATCAGGATATGATGCCTTGCATGACATACTTGTGTACACACATATTGTACACCCATACTTGCATACATGCGTATTTGCACATACATAGATGATTCTAGATTAATTTTGGAGATTTGGGAACCGCAAGATATATTTTAAAACTGAATTCATTTTAAAAGAGCGGTTTTCCCTCGATATGTGCATATTACTGTTTTATGTTGCATGAAATACTGATATGCTTACATTTCTATTATATGTCGCATACGTCATGCTTTATGATTATACACATTAAGATATGTTGTTTCCATGATATTTCTGGATTTAAGAACTGTGGGTATTTCAAAAGAAAGTATGCACTGTTTTAAAAACCCAGTTTCTCTTGATATGATATTTCAGTGGGTCCACCATTCGTTTTCTCGGTTCTGAGACGTGTGATATGTGAAACCCGATTCGAGGAGGCGGATGATTCCGTTTGCGGGTACATGGTGGACCCGGTATGGTACCCCGGGGCGAGAGAGAGATTTCGTATGGATGACGATGAGCCTGGCAGAGGGACTACTACCTACCAATGATAGTATTTGGGCTCGGCGGATATCCGGAGGATACCGACCGGAGTCGAGAGATGATATGGGCTGATCTGGACTGACGGAGCCCGTGGGCCGATCCGGACTGACGAAGCCCGAGATATGAGGATTTACGTATCTATGCTGGACACGGGTTTCTTGATGTTTTCGGGTGCCAATGTTGGACACCCAGGTTCCATGATTTTGATGTGTCGCGAGGGACACCGTTGATTTATATCCTCATACTTTCATGCACACTCTTTTATGATATTTACGTGCATACAGACATTGATTATATTGTTGGATGAGATCCACATGCATACAGACATTGATTACATAGTTGGATGATATCTACATACTTATAGACTTCATGATATAGTTGACATTGATTCATGTTGATTACGTTGATGATACCTTATATTTATGATATGCGGCTACCTGAGGCACTGACACGAGCACTTGGTATTACACTGATGTATAGATGTTTACCCTTGCCACTTTATCATGCTTCAGTCTTTATCTTATTGAGGATATATGTTACTGATCGTTTGACCTAGGATTGAGTCATACATACGATTTCTGCTCGGTGATGTTTTCTACTCACGAGTTGGCAACTCACCCCCGTTGTGCCACAGTTCTTGCAGGTTTTGCCGTACAGGTTTCATTGCGGCTTTCTGGCACACTGCTTCCTTTTGGGGTGATTGCATTGGTAGGTAGGTTCACTCGCATCGTAACCACCCTTGTATTTTTTTTAATCAGTTGTACCTAGTAATTCCATCAACCAGACTTGTATATTTTTTTGAGACATAGAAAAGCAGTTGTGTATTATTTCGACCTTAGAGTCCTGCGTTCTAGTATTATGGTTTTCTTGATGATTTTGAGTTTCCTTTTGTGTTTTGATCCTCGCCCTTCGGCGTTGTATATTATATTGCTTGCGTGGTTGTGACCGTCGATTGACGAAGAGCTAGCTCCCGCTTGGCGATGCCTTTTATTATTAATGTATATATTATTCAAGTTGTACCCCGTTTGGGCCAGTATTTACAAAGGAAACTCTGCCGAAATTTTCAGAAAAGACTTGAGATTTTAAAATGCACATTCGGCTTATGTTATTTAAAAACACTTGTTTCAAAACTAGTTTTCTTTACTTCTTCCTTAAAATGGTTTTAGATTTCTGGGCTTTTGGCTTACTTGAATTAGATGAAATCCTATAGACTTCATATGATTCAAGGACCAGTCACGTGCTATTTCGGGTCGTGACAAAGTTGGTCTTAGAGCCTAGGTTAACCTTGGTTCGAATCTAAGTTTTACTATGCGGAGCCTAGAGCGTTTGTATATATACGGAACTTAGGCTTGACCTAACGGAACTTAGGCTTAGTCGAGGGGTATTAGACCCGAATTTTCGTCGCATAGGTTGACCTTGGTTGATGGAGTAGCTGACTTAAGGGGAGTGACATACCGTGTGTATGTTCCGCGGCATACTTACGATACGCCACTCCGCTTAAGGAGCCTTAGGATGTATATTTCCTTGCACAGTATTATATTCATTCTTATGATCTATCCTCATTGATATTGGTTATGATTTTGCTGCCACGATTACACGGGCAGAGAGAGCTACGGCTAGAGTTGCGGTCAAAATGAGCTTGTCACGGACGAGGACTTACCAGGACGTGATTCCAGGGACATACGATTGCATAGAGGCGTCGTTTTATTGTGTTTTCGCTCCATGAGCGTTTGACGGATCGCTTTTACGAGATTTCTCGTACTTGCAAATCAGCACCAAAGGATTGAGCCACTGATAGAGGCCGGCCAGAATGTGGTGACCATTGATGTATCGCTTATTCATGATGATTGAGGCACTGTTCAGCGTGCAGACGAATGAGCCAGTTGTTGCTGCGAACGACGAGATATCGCCCCAGATGTTGGAGTTATTGCAGTACGAGTTGTACTTAGAGATATAATAGAAGGCCACTAGTCACCCGGGGATGAATGATTAGGACATGTGGTTCGTTCGCTTACCCTGATCCGAGGTCATCAGATAGATTGATTCCAGCTAGAGACGACTTAACGCAGGTACGTTGACAGTCGATGGAGACGATCGAATGTCAGAAGCCTATTTTCCAAGTATAAAGTATTCAGAGACAAATGCAAATAATTCTATAGACCCTCTAGAAGAATGAAACCCTAACTCGACGTAATGACCATGGATTGCCTTTGAACCTTAGGGTTTGCGGCAGTTTAGTGGTGCCATTTGTGAGGCTTGGGTTTGCCCTTCTACGGTTGGTCTGCAGGTACTGTGGCATGTACTGGAGTACTATTAAACTGTACCCAAGATGTTTAGCTCTTGGGGGAATTATAGAACCTTGACAAATCGATCGAAAGGCTTGACATCTTTCGGATATCATGTGATGGGATGCATTTCTTGGGAGACTCCAGATACGAGTATAGCCGGCGGAGCACAGTCCATGCAGTCGACAGCAGAGAAAAGTGGAGTAACGAGTTCGCACGAGATTTCGACGAGATGACGTTCCATTCCGCCGACGTCAGGGATGTGATACGCATGCAGAGGCGTTGATTATTGATATATCTTCCAGAAGAAGTCACGGTGTGAATGCAGCCATTCCGGAATAATGAATTGATTTAGAAAAAGATGATGGCTTCCGGGAAGTTCAGCAGAAACGAGAATTGGGAGAGACCTCGACAGGACGTTTATGGAATACTATACGAGAAGACTTGGACCCAGGAGCGGTCATATTGTGCACACCCAGCAGGCCAGAGTTGTGCATCGTCGACGAGATAGTTGGCCAGAGATCTGTAGAGGATGTGCAAGAGTGGGACTATTTCCGTCGTCATTCCATATTGGGCCGTTGAGCCGAAGAGCTATATATCTAGCAATGCACAGTGAGAGACAAGAGCCTAAAAGCACAAGGCGCCAGACCATGAACAGGAGACAAGTAGATATCTTGCTCTGCTAGCATTGGATGCACCGACACCTTCTCGGCTTTGAAGGAGGGAATATCGACGACGGTATTTATGATTTTTGATTTGGTGATTCGATTATCACGTATCTGTCACCATGGATTTCGGTATTTTGGGCGATCTATTCGTATGATTTAGTCTTGACGACTGAGTTTCATGATATTTGTTTCGGGTACGATGGTTGCACCTACTGGGTATTCATATTTTGTGTTTAGTTATTACCCTTGAGATATGCTTTATACACCGTTGTGTTGATTTATGATTTGTGCACAGTGATTGCACTTAATATCATTTCGTGCCTTGGTCGCACATGTTTATGATTTAATGGATTTCATACAGTTGGGTTGATTTTGTGCACATGGTATGCACACAATTTGGTTTATGCACTCGGTATAGCTTATATGTGCTTGTAGTGCATTGATATATATTTGTGCACCACAGTTGCACCTGACTTCGGTTTAATATCACTGGATATGTTGATTTTGATTTCATGCCTATGTTATGCATGTGAATTAACTTATGCTTTCGGCATAGTTTTCATGCACTTTTAGTGTTTTGATTTGATTTGTGCACGCTGATGCACATGATTTTGAGATTATATACCGCGGTATACCTGATTTGGATTGAGCTTTATTGTATACCGTCGATTTCGATTCTGATATTGATGTTGATTTCATGCACTCTATGCATTTGATTTGGAATCTTGCGCATATTTGGCGCGCTTGGATTGGATTTTGCGCATGTTCGGCGCTTGATATTGGATTTCGTGATTTCGTGCATGTTGGATGCACATGATTTAGATTTTATTCGTGCATGATGGATGCACCTGATTTGGACTTTCGCGCATGTTGAGCGCATGTTATGAGATGCGATTTTGGTGCACACCAGATGTACTGAATCGGGATTCTTCGTGCATATCAGATGCACCTGATATTTGTTGTCAGGCATACCCGTTGCCTTTGACAGGTGTTTCGTGCACACCCGATGCACTTAAATGTTGTTTCTATGCACATGTATGGCACATTAATGGATTTCAATTTTTCCGTGCTCACCAGACGCACGTAGCATTCTTATGCACATTTTGGGTTTGATTTCTTATGGAGCAGTACGTTTTTATGATACTTGCTATTTGTTTTCGTACTTAGCAGGACTAGTCAGAGGACAGTACCTGGATATATTTTGCATGCATTGATAGTTATCGAAGGGATTTCCAAAAAGGAAGTTATAGTCTCAGTATTTACCTACGTGTCTGATATGACACGAAACGTTTAAAAACAAGGAAACCCTTCTAAATTGTTTTCAGAACGGGGGGACGTACATATTAAACAAAGAATATATACATATATGGTTATTTTCTTATAATAGACTTCCGCCACTGTGCAGTGTTGTGTGCATCGCATAGCGATTTAAAACGGTTTGATATGCATTTACTTCGGATATTTACATGTATAAATTTGATGTTTACATGTATAGTTTTGATATATATCGCGTTGGGTTTCGTATTGGATTTGACATTGGTGTCTTCACCATGACTCCGATGATTGTGGAATGCATGACGGAGTTTTGATTTTGAATTATCTACTCATTGTTCATGCGCATGCATTGCGCTATGATGCGTTTTATGTATTGATGATTCCGGAGCCCCGACGACTTGGACTTTTTACTGAAATGTTATAGTATTGAAGGGTTTAAATTTAAATTTGGGGACCAAATTTCTTTAAGGGAAGAAGATTGTAACATTTCAAAAAAATAAAATATTATTTTTGGGAATTTTTATAATTAAATAATAAAATATTGAATATTTTAATAAGGCGGTATAATTAAATACCGATAAATTGGGAAAAAATTTGGAAAATTATGGAAATTACTAAAAAAAGGTGTTTTATGTGAATTATGCAAATTTTAAGTTTTTTTGATTTATTATACACTAATTTTGTGCTAATCGCGATTAAATATCACTAATCGCACATTAAGCTTGTATCGTGCAAAACATGCACATGTCTTTTTTAGCACTTGTTACATTTTTCTTTCATGCCTTTTTCTTTTTATCATGCATGGTTATAAATTAAAGAGAAGAAAAGAAAAAGAAAAGGAAAAGGAAAGAAAAGAAAAAGGGATATGAATAAAGAAATGGGGTATGGGCATGAGAGAGAGTGTGGGGGATCTTCATTGACCCTAGAATTGTTTACTCCTTCATCATTCTTCATTATTTTCTCTCCCTCATCTCAAAGTGCTGCTGCCCTCACTCCTTCCCCCTCTTCATCCTCTTAAACACCATTAAAAACACCTCAAAACTCAATCACCATTTCATTAAAAATGTGCATGAGCTCACTAGCTACACCTTGGATTAAGAAAGCTTACATTTTGGACACTTAGGGCAACTCAAGAAAATTCTTGACTTGCCAAATGAGGTAATTATTCTACCATTAGCATAGTATTTCAATTGCTTTTACATCCGTGTTTGTTTAGAACCGATTTGGTGTCGTTTAGTGAGATTTGGAAATTTCTAGTTAGGGTTTATGGAATTCTTGAGTTGTGATGTGTAATTGAGCTTAGAAGAGGCCACACAAACCCCCTAGTACTAGAATTCAGACCCAAACCAGAGACTAGAACCCCGGAATACGAACTTAGAAAACCCGATATCGGAAAATTGTGGATTCTGTGAGTGTAAAATGAAATCTGCTAACACCCGGGTGATCTAAAAATTATTTAGCAAACACAGAGAGATGTGCAGGTGATTTATAACATACCCTTGTCAGGACCCGAAATAGCACGTGACTAGCACTTTAATCATATGAAGTCTATAAGACCCTATATAATCAAGTATGCAAAGAAATCGCAGAAATCTAAACCATTTAAAGTGAGAAGTGATGAAAACATGTTTTAAAACAAGGGGTTTTTAAATAACATAAGCCGAATATGCATTTTAAAATCTCAAGCCTTTTCTGAAATTTCGGTAGAGTTTCCTTTGTAAATACTGGCCCCAAACGGGGTACAAGATGAATAATATCTGCACAATAATAAAAGGTATCTCTAAATGGGAGCTAGCTCTTCGTCAATGACGGTCACAACCATGCAAGCAATATAATATACAATACTGAAGGGCATGGATCAAAACTCAAAAAGAAACTCAAAATCATCAAGAAAACCATAATACTACAATGCGCAACTCTAAGGTCGAAATAATACACAACTGGTTTTCTAAGTCTGAAACAAATATACAAGTCTTGTTCATGGAATTACTAGATTCAACTGATTAAAATAAATACACGGGTGGTCACGATGAGAGTGAACCCACCTACCAAAGCAATCACCCAGAAAGGAAGCAGTGTGCCAGAAAGGCGCAATGAAACCTGTACGGCAAAACCTGCAAGAACTGTGGCACAACGGGGGCGGGTTGCCAACTCGTGAGTAGAAAACATCACAGAGCAGAAATCATATGTATGACTCAATCCTTGGTCAAATGATCAGTAATAATATATCCTCAATATGAATAAGTCTGAAACATGATAAGGTGCCAAGGGTAAACATCTATACATAAGTGTAGTACCAAGTGCTCGTACCAGTGTCTTAGGTAGCGACATATCATAAATATGAGGTAAGGTCAATGTAATCAACAGGAATCAATGTCAACTATATCATGAAGTCTATAAGTATGTGGGTATCATCCAACTATATAATCAATACCTGTATGCATGTGGATCTCGTCCACATGTCAATCAATGACACAAAAACATCATGCATGTAAATATCATAAAGCATATGCTTGGAAGTATGAGGATATAAATCAACGCGTGTCCCTCACGACACATTAAAACCATGGAACCTGAGTATCTAGCTTTGACACTCGAAAACATCATGAAACCCGTGCCCAGCATCGGCACGTAAATCCTCACATATCGGGCTCCGTCAGTCCGGATCGGCCCACGAGCTCCGTCAGTCCGGATCGGCCCATATCATCTCTCGACTCTGGTCAGTATCCTCCGGATATCCGCCGAGCCTAAATACTATCACTGGTAGGTAGGGGTCTCTCTACCAGGCTCATCGCATACTGCACGACAGATCCGTTCTCGTCCCGGGGTACCATACCGAGTCTACCATATACCCGCAATCGGCCTCATCCAACTCCTCGAATCGGGTTTCACATGTCACATGTCTCAGAACCGAGAAAACACATGGTGGACGCACTGAAATATCATATCAAGGGAAACCGGGTTTTTAAAATAGTACATGCTTTATTTTGAAATAGCCACTGTTCTCAAATCCAGAAATCTCATGAAAACAGTATATCTCAATGCGTAAAATCATAGAGTATGATGTATGCGATATATAACAGAAATATAAGCATATCCGTATATCATGCAACATGGAACAGTAATATGCACATATCGAGGGAAACTGCTCTTTTAAAGCAAATCCAATTTTAAAATATATCTTGCGGTTCCCAAATCATCAATATCAAGCCAGAATCATCTATGTATGTGCAATTACGTATATGCAAGTATGGGTGTATAATATGTGTGTACGCAAGTATGTCATGCAAGTAGTCATATCGTGATGCAACAGTCCTACTGTGTAGTGACATGGCAATTATCGATGATGAAGTCTATGAGCCATCAAGCAGGTGTACGTGGAACATACGCATCATCGATAATGTTGCTGGTGTCCTGACAACATGGGTTTAATATAATAATAAACACATTTAAACATGCGATGCGATGCGAATAACAAGAATATGCGAAAAATGAATAATAAACACAACAGTGAAGAATCTACATCAATATATATATATATATATCATACAGTTTTGCCATTTGAAATAACACAAATCGTGGTGTTTAGAAAAATAAGGGCTATGGTGTTTTTAAGAAAAGATGAGTCTTTTGAAAATATCCATAGAATCCCTTGACCTGTCTTTAAAATACTCACGATTCGTTAGTTTTGAAATAGGTATGACTCGGGTCTAGTCTAACATCTACTAAGTAAACTACAGATCTAACTAACCAGCTAATCGAAAGGGTATGGAAACCACCTAAATCTGAGTCGATATATATATATACCTATAATAGTCGGTGATCCCGCCTCAATAGTATCATACACGATACAATATACAATATGACATCCTCGAGTAAAGAGTGTGGATCTATTATCAATATATAGCTCGTACGTAATTCCGTCGTACGGCATCCTAAATCTTGGTACGGGTCGAATCTCACATTTATCTCATCAATTATCCGGTATTCTTATCGTCATATCTTATGAACTGGGGTACTGATCTAAGTCTAGTACAACTGATACCATCTATATAAATATAAATGCGTGTGTAAAACACACGTCCAAAGGCCCGCTAAAATCTCATGTCGTATCTCATAATACGAACCACATCATATCACCGATCTCATGGCACCATACCCAATCTCATCGACTCATCTCCACATATCATATACAATCCTCATCATCCATGTGTAGGTATACGTGTATATATATACATAGTCCCATACCTATGTGTGTATATATATATAAATATCCTCATATACGCACTAGTAGAAAAAGTAAGCATGTGTGTGCGTGTGGGTGTAAACCTATTCTAGGGTTCGCGACTAAGAAGCTAAACCAAGTTACTTCTAACTACCCTAAACAAAACCATGAACACAAATCATATCTTGATAATCATCCACGTAACATAAACACATATATATAACCATATATATATAAGCTATACTATGAACTGCGGGGATGCTATACGCCATTCAACCGACTTCCGCCATAAATATAATCTACTCACGTTGCTCTACGCTTTCCATTGCCGACGTCGCCATGTGCTTGATTGTCGTCTCAAAGTCTTCGTGGGGTACCTACAAATCATAACGTATCGCAAATGCGAATTAAACTCACATTGGAAAACCAAAGCGACACGCTAAAGGCCTTATGGACTACGCTTTAAAAACCACCAATAACACTCGATTTCGACGTAAAAACGTCAAGTGATCGAATACAACACAAATCACAAAAATCCAGAATTCAAAATACGCAAAACGAAACCCCGAATGAAAACAGCAACTCTTGAAAATGGTCCCAGATTTTTCCCTAGGTCAAATCAGTCAATTTTGTATATGCCTAAGGTCTAGTTTACAGGAGATGGAGCTACAGACCAAATACGAACCCATTTGGACCAGGTCTGGCCGCAATTTGCGGCCAGAAAGATTATATTTGCGGCATGAAGGTGGAGTCAGGGGCTGGGGTATTGGGGTTAGCTTCCTAGGTGCCTGCACACTCCTCTGTACTTGCTAAAAAATTTTCAGAGGCTTCGGGTGATAGCAGATTTCATTTTACACTCACAGAATCGACAATTCCTCCGATATCGGGTTTCTAAGTTCGTATTCCGGAGTTCTAGTCTCTGGTTTAGGTCTGAATCCTAGCACTAGGGGGTTTGTGTGGCCTCTACTAAGCTCAATTACACATCACAACTCAAGAATTCCATAAACCCTAACTAGAAATTTCCAAATCTCACTAAATGACACCAAATCGGTCTAAACAAACATCGATGTAAAAGCAATGGAAATACTATGCTAATGGTGGAATAATTACCACATTTGGCAACTCAAGAATTTTCTTGAGTTGCCCCATATGTCCAAAATGCAAGCTTTCTTGGTCCAAGGTGTAGCTAGTGAGCTCATGCACATTTTTAATGAAGTGGGTATTGAGTTGAGGTGTTTTTAATGGTGTTTGAGAGGATGAAGAGGAGGAAGGAGTGAGGGCAGCAGCTTTTGATGGAGGAAGGGGGAAAAAGATGGAGGAAATGAACAGGGAAAAGAATGACTCATGGTCAATTGACCCACTCACCTCTCTCTCATATGACCATGCCTAATATTCTAATCCCTTTTGTTTTCTTCTCTTTTTCTTTTCTTTTCTTTTCCTTTTCTCACATAAAACCCTACACCATGAATAAAAATGAAGAGAAAGCCATGTAGGAAAATTTAACACAAGTGTAAAAATGAAATGGTGCATGTTTTGCACAAAACAAGCTTAATGCGCGATTAGCGATATTTAATCGTGATTAGCTCTAAATTAGTGTGTAATTAATCATAAAAACTTAAAATTTGCATAATTCGTATAAAACTCTCTCTTTTTAGTAATTTCCATAATTTTCCAAAATTTTTCCCAATTTATCATTATTTAATTATGCCGCCTTATTAAAATATTCAATATTTTATTATTTAATTATAAAAATTCCCAAAAATAATATTTTATTTTTTTGAAATGTTACAATCTTCCCCCCTTAAAGAAATTCGGTCCCCGAATTTAAATTTAAACCCCATAAATACTAAAAGATTTAAGTAAAAATTCTAAGTCGTCGGGGCTCCGAAATCATCAATACATAAAACTCATCATAGCGCAATCCATGCGCATGAACAATGAGCAGATAACTCAAAATCAAAACTCCGTCAAGCATCCCACAATCATTGGAGTATTGGTAAAGACACAAATGTCCAATCCAATATGAAAACCAATATGACATACATCAAAACTATACAAGTAAACATCTGAAGGAAATGCATGCCAAACCATTCATGTTGCTGTGCGATGCGCGTATCGCGGCACAGTGGCGGACGTCTATTGCAAGAAAATCACTATATATATACTTATCCTTTGTTTAATATGTACGTCCCACTGTTTTTTGAAAACAATTTAGAAGGGTTTCCTTGTTTTTAAATGTTTCATGTCACACGTAGGTAAATACTGAGACTATAGCTCTCTTCTTGGAAATCCCTTCGATAGCTTTCAATGCATGCAAAATATATCCAGGTACTGTCCTCTGACTAGTCCTGCTAAGTACGAAAACAAATAGCAAATATCATAAAAACGTACTGCTCCATAAGAAATCAATCCCAAAAAGTATATAAGAATACCCTGTGCGTCTGGTGCACACGGAAATCGAATCCATGAATGTACCATACATGTGCACAAAAACAAAATCTAAATGCATCGGGTGTGCAAGAAACATTTGTCAAGGGCAACGGGTGTGCCTGACAGCAATATCCGGTGCATCTGATATGCATGAAGAATCCCGATTCAGTGCATCTGGTGTGCACCAAAATCGCATCTCATAACATGCGCCCAACATGCGAGGAATCCAAATCAGGTGCATCCATCATACACGAATAAAATCTAAATCATGTGCATTCAACATGCACGAAATCACGAAATTCAATATCAAGCGCCGAACATGCGCAGATTCCAATCCGGTGCACATGGTGCACAACAAAAATATCGAGTATCACAATCGAAATCGACGGTATACTGCACATTTCAATCCAAATCCAAATCAGGTATACCGTGGTATATAATCTCACAACCATGTGCATCAGCGTGCACACATCAAATCAAAACAGTACAAGTCCATGAAAACTATGCCTTAAGCATAAGTCAAATCACATGCATAACATAGGCATGAAATCAAAATCAACATATCGAATGACATCAAACCGAAGTCAGGTGCAACCGAGGTGCACAAAATACGCATCAATGCACTGCAAGCATATATGAACTATACCTAATGCAACAACGAAATCGTGTGCGTATCATATGCACAAAATCAACTCAACTGTATAAAGTCCATAAAGTTATAAACAGATACAGCCAAGGCACAAAACGATATCAAGTGCAATAACTGTGCACAAATCATAAATCAACACAACGGTGTATAAAGCATATCTCAAGTGTAATAACTATGCACAAAATATAAATACCCAGTAGGTGCAACCATGGTGCACAAAAACAAATATCATGAAACTCAGTCACCAAGACTAAATTATGCAAATAGATCGCCCAAAATACCAAAATCCAAGGTGACGGATACGTGATAATCAAATCACCAAATCACAAATCATAAATACCGTCGTCGATATTTCCTCCTTCAAAGTCGGGAAGGTGTCGGTGCATCCAATGCTAACAGAGCAAGATATCTACTTGCCTCCTGTTCATGGTCGGGCGCCAGGTGCTTTTAGGCTCTTGTCTCTCACTGTGCATTTCTAGATATATAGCTTCTCGGCTCAACGGCCCAATATGGAATGACGACGGAAACAGTCCCGCTCTGGCACATCCTCTACAGATCTCTGGCCAACTATCTCGTCGACGATGACGAACTCTGGCCTGGTGGGTGTGCACAATATGACCGCTCCTGGGTCCAAGTCTTCTCGCATAGTATTCCAGAAAGGTCCTGTCGAGGTCTCTCTCAAATCTCGTTTCTGCCGAATTGCCCGGAAGTTACCACCCCTTTACTATATATGTTTCTTGTTCCGGAACGGCTGCATTCTTATCGCGACTTCTTCTGGAAGATATATCAATAATCAACGCCTCTGCATGCGTATCGCATCTCTGATGTCGGCAGAGTGGAACGTCATCTCATCAAGATCTCGTACGAACCTCTTACTCCACTTTTCTCTCCTGTCGACTGCTTCGGACTCGTCTCATCGTGGCTGCATGGACTATGCTCCAACGGCTATACTCGTATCTGGAGTCTCCCAAGCAATGCATCCCATCACATGATATCCGAAAGATGTCAAACCATTCGATCGATTCGTCAAAACCTCATAATCCCCCAAGAGCTCTACATCTTGAGTACAGTTTAATAGTATTCCAGTACATACCACAGCACCTGTGGACCAACTGTAGAAGGGCAAACCCAAGCCACATAAATGGCACCGCTAAACTGCCGCAAACCCTAAGGTTCAAAGGAGTTCCCTGGTCATTAAGTCTAGTTAGGGTTTCATTCTTCTAGAGGGTCCATAGCATTACTTGCATTTGTCTCTGAATACTTTAAACTTGGAAAACGGGCTCCTGACATTCGATCGTCTCCATCGACTCTCAACGTACCTGTGTGAAGTCTTCTCTAGCTGGAATCAATCTATCTGATAACCTCACATCGGGGTAAGCGAACGAACCATATGTCCTAGTCATTCATCATTGGGTGACTAGCGAGCTTCTATCATATCTCTAAGTACAACTCGTACTGCAATAGCTCCAACATCTGGGGCAATATCTCGTCGTTCGCAGCAACAACTGGCTCATTCGTCTGCATGTTGAACAGTGCCGCAATCATCAAGAATAAGCGATACATCAATGGTCATCACATTCTGGCTGGTCTCTATCAGTGGCTCAATCCTCTGGTGCTGATCTGCACGTCCGAGAAATCTCATAAAAGCGATCCATCAAACGCTCCTGGCGCGAAAACAAAATAAAACGACGACTCTATGCAATCGTAAGTCCCAGGAATCACGCCGTGGTCAATTCTCGTCCGTGACGAGCTCGTGCTGACGCAATTCTAGCCGTAGCTCTCTCTGCCCGTGTAATTGTGGCAGTAAAATCATATCCAATATCGATGAGGATAGATCATAGGAATGAATATAATACTGTGCAACGAAATGTATATCCTAAGTCTTTTTAACCGGAGTAGCGTATCGTAAGTATGCCGCGGAATAAACACACGGTACGTCACTCTCCTTAAGTCACCTACTCCATCAACCAAGGTTAACCTACACGACGAAAGTTCGGGTCTAATACCCCCTCGACTAAATCTAAGTTCCGTAAGGTCAAGCCTAAGTTCCGAATATATACAAACGCTCTAGGCTCCTCATAGTCAAACTTAGACTCGAACCAAGGTTAACCTAGTGCTTTGATACCAACTTTGTCACGACCCGAAATGGCACATGACTGGCACTTGAATCATATGAAGTCTATAGGACCCCATCGAATTCAAGTAAGCCAAGAAATCCCAGAAATCTAAACCATTTAAAGAATAAAGTGAAGAAAATATGTTTTAAAACAAGGGGTTTTTAAATAACATAAGCCGAATATGCATTTTAAAATCTCAAACCTTTTCTGAAAATTTCGGAAGAGTTTCCTTTGTAAATACTGGCCCCAAACGGGGTACAACATGAATAATATATGCACAATGATAAAAGGCATCCCTAAACGGGAGCTAGCCCTTCGTCAATCGACGGTCACAACCACGCAAGCAATATAATATACAACGCCGAAGGGCGAGAATCAAAACTCAAAAGGAAACTCAAAATCATCGAGAAAACCATAATACTACAACGCGCGACTCTAAGGTCGAAATAATACACAACTGATTGTCTAAGTCTGAAACAAATATAAAAGTCGGGTTGATGGAATTACTAGATACAACTGATTAAAATAAATACAAGGGTGGTCACGATACGAGTGAACCCACCTACCAAAGCAATCACCCAGAAAGGAAGCAGTGTGCCAGAAAGCCGCAACGAAACCTGTACGGCAAAACCTGCAAGAACTGTGGCACAACGGGGGTGAGTTGCCAACTCGTGAGTAGAAAACATCACAGAGCAGAAATCGTATCTATGACTCAATCCTAGGTCAAACGATCAGTAATAATATATTCTCAATATGAATAAGTCTGAAGCATGATAAGGTGGCAAGGGTAAACATCTATACATAAGTGTAGTACCAAGTGCTCATGCCAGTGCCTCAGGTAGCGACATATTATAAATATGAGGTAAGGTCAATGTAATAAACAGGAATCAATGTCAACTATATCATGAAGTCTATAAGTATGTGGGTATCATCCAACTATAAAATCAATGCATGTATGCATGTGGATCTCGTCCACGTGTCAATCAATGACACAAAAACATCATGCATGTAAATATCATAAAGCATATGCATGGAAGTATGAGGGTATAAATCAACGCGTGTCCCTCGCGACACATCAAAATCATGGAACCTGGGTGTCTAGCATCGAAACTCGAAAACATCATGAAACCCGTTCCCAACATCGGCACGTAAATCCTCATATATCGGGCTTCGTCAGTCCGGATCGGCCCACGGCCTCCGTCAGTCTGGATCGGCCCATATCATCTCTCGACTCCGGTCGGTATCCTCCGGATATCCGACGAGCCCAAATACTATCACTGGTAGGTAGTGGTCCCTCTGCCAGGCTCATCGCCTACTGCCCGACAGATCCGTTCTCGCCCCGGGGTACCATACCGGGTCCACCATGTACCCGCAATCGGCCTCATCCAGCTCCACGAATCGGGTTCACATGTCACACAACTCAGAACCGAGAAAACGCATGGTGGACGCACTGAAAGATCATATCAAGAGAAACCGAGTTTTTAAAATAGTACATGCTTTATTTTGAAATAGCCACGGTTCTCAAATCCAGAAATCTCATGAAAACAGTATATCTCAATGCGCAAAATCATAGAGCATGTTGTATGCGACATATAACAGAAATGTAAGCATATCCGTTTATCATGCAACATGGAACAGTAATATGCACATATCGAGGGAATCCGCCCTTTTAAAGAAAATCCAGTTTTAAAATATATCTTGCAGTTCCGAAATCTCCAAAATGAAGCCAGAATCATCTATGTATGTGCAATTAGGTATGTATGCAAGTATGGGTGTACAATATGTGTGTGCGCAAGTATGTCATGCAAGGAGTCATATCCTGATGCAACAGTCCTACTGTGTAGTGACATGGCAATTATCGATGATGAAGTGTGTGAGCCGGCAAGCAGGTGTATGTGGAACATACGCATCATCAATAATGGTGCTGGTGTCCTGACAACATGGGTTTAATATAATAATAAACACATTTAAACATGCAATGCGATGCGAATAACAAGAATATACGGAAAATGAATAATAAACACAACAGTGAAGAATCTACATCAATATATATATATACCATACAGTTTTGCCATTTGAAATAACACGAATCGTGGTGTTTAGAAAAATAAGGGCTACAGTGTTTTTAAGAAAAGATGCGTCTTTTGAAAATATCCGTAGAATCCCTTGACCTGTCTTTAAAATACTCACGATTTGTTAGTTTTGAAATATGTATGACTCGGGTCTAGTCTAACATCTACTAAGTAAATTACAAATCTAACTAACCAGCTAATCGAAAGGGTATGGAAACCACCTAAATCTGAGTCGATATATATATATATATATATATATATATATATATAATGGTCGGTGATCTCGCCTCAATAGTACCGCGTACGATCGTATGACATCCTCGAGTCAAGAGTGCGGATCTATCATCAATATATAGCTCATACATAAATCCGTCGTACGACATCCTAAATCTGGGTATGGGTCGAATCTCACAATTATCTGGTATCCTTATCATCATATCTCATGAACTGGGGTACTGATCTATGTCTAGTACAACTGATACCATCTATATAAATATAAATGCGTGTGTAAAACACACGTCCAAAGGCCTGCTAAAATCTCATGTTGTATCTCATAATATAAATCACATCATATCACCGATCTCATGGCACCATGCCCAATCTCATCGACTCATCTCCACATTACATATACAATCCTTATCATCCATGTGTAGGTATACGTGTGTATATATACATAGTCTCATACCTATGTGTGTGTATATATATATACATATCCCTATATACACACCAGTAGAAAAAGCAAGCATGTGTGTGCATGTGTGTAAACCTATTCTAGGGTTCGCGACTAAGAAGCTAAACCAAGTTAATTCTAACTACCCTAAACTAAACCATGAACACAAATCATATCTTGATAATCATCCACATAACATAAACGCATATATATTACCATATATATAAATAAGCTATACTAAAAACTTCCTGGGTGCTATACGCCATCCACCCGACTTCCCCCATAGATATAATCTACTCACCTTGCTCTTCACTTTCCGTTGCCGACATCGCCATGGGCTTTCTTGTCGTCTCGAAGTCTTCATGGGGTACCTACACATCATAACGTATCGCAAATGCATATTAAACTCACATTGGAAAACCAAAGCGACACGCTAAAGGCCTATAGGTTAGAACCTATGGACTACGCTTTCAAAACCACCAATAACACTCGATTTCGACGTACAAACATCAAGCGATCGAATAGAACACAAATAACAAAAATCCAGAATTCAAAATAGGAAAAACGAAATCCCGAATCAAAACAGCAACTCTTGAAAATGGTCACAGATTTTTCCCTAGGTCAAATCATTCAATTTTGCATATGCCAAGGGTCTAGTTTACAGGAGTTGGAGCTATAGACCAAATACGAACCCATTTGGAATAGGTCTGGCCGCAATTTGCGGCTAGAAAGATTATATTTGCGGCCTGAAGGTGGAGTCAGGGGCAGGGGTCTTGGGGTTAGTTGCTTAGGTGCCTGCACACTCCTCTGTACTTGCTAAATAATTTTCAGAGGCTCCGGGTGATAGCAGATTCATTTTACACTCAAAGAATTGACAATTCCTCCGATATCGGGTTTCTAAGTTCGTATTCCGGGGTTCTAGTCTCTGGTTTAGGTCTGAATCCTAGCACTAGGGGGTTTGTGTGGCCTCTACTAAGCTCAATTACACATCACAACTGAAGAATTCCATAAACCCTAACTAGAAATTTCCAAATCTCACTAAACGACACCAAATCGGTTCTAAACAAACATGGATGTAAAAGCAATGGAAATACCATGCTAATGGTGGAATAATTACATCATTTGGTAACTCAAGAATTTTCTTGAGTTGTCCCAAGTATCCAAAATGCAAGCTTTCTTGGTCTAAGGTGTAGCTAGTGAGCTCATGCACATTTTTAATGAAGTGGGTATTGAGTTTTGAGGTGTTTTTAATGGTGTTTGAGAGGATGAAGAGGAGGAAGGAGTGAGGGCGGCAGCTCTTGATGGAGGAAGGGGAAAAAAGATGGAGGAAATGAACAGGGAAGAGAATGACTCATGGTCAATTGACCCACTCACCTCTCTCTCATATGACCATGCCTAATATTCTAATCCCTTTTGTTTTCTTCTCTTTTTCTTTTCTTTTCTTTTCCTTTTCTCACATAAAACCCTACACCATGAATAAAAATGAAGAGGAAGCCATTTAGGAAATGTAACACAAGTGTAAAAATAAAATGGTGCATGTTTTGTACAAAACAAGCTTAATGCACGATTAGCGATATTTAATCGCGATTAACACTAAATTATTGTGTAATTAATCATTAAAACATAAAATTTGCATAATTCACACAAAACACCCTCCTTTTAGTAATTTCCATAATTTTCCAAATTTTTTCCCAATTTATCGGCATTTAATTATACCGCCTAATTAAAATATTCAATATTTTATTATTTTATTATAAAAATTCCCAAAAATAATATTTTATTTTTTTGAAATGTTACAACCCTAAAGACCCGAGACCCCACTTCCACCATAGGGCCGCAAATTTATTCTATCTGGCCGCAATTTGAGGCCAGACCTGGAGCTTTGTGGTTTGTGTTTGGTCTGTAGTTCCATCTCCTGTAAACTAGACCCTTGGCATATGCAAAATTGGCTGATTTGACTTAGGGTAAAATCTGGAACCATTTTCAAGAGTTGCTGTTTTGATTCGGGATTTTGTTTTGCGTATTTTGAATTCTGGATTTTTGTGATTTGTGTCGTATTCGATCACTTGGCGTTTTTACGTCGAAATCGAGTGTTATTTGGTGGTTTTGAAAACGTAGTCCATAGGTTCTAACCTATAGGCTTTTAGCTTGTTCTTTTGCTTTTGAATTGGGTTTTAATGCGACACGATACGTTATGATGTGTAGGTAACCCACGAAAACTTCGAGACGACAAGTAAGCGCGTGTCGACGTCGGCAACGGAAAGTGAGTAGATTATATCTACGGGGGAAGTCGGGTGGATGGCGTATAGCACCCCCGCAGTTCATAGTATAGCTTATATATATATATATATATATATGTATGTATTTATGTTTCGTGGATGATTATCAAGATATGATTTGTGTTCATGGTTTAGTTTAGGGTAGTTAGAAGTAACTTGGTTTAGCTTCTTAGTCGCGAACCCTAGAATAGGTTTACACCCACACGCACACACATGCTTACTTTTTCTACTGGTGCATAAATGGGGATATGCATATACATACACACACACACATAAGTAGGGGACTATGTATATATATACACGTATACACACACTTGGATGATGAGGATAGTGGATGATATGTGGAGATGAGTCGATGAGATTGGGCATGGTGCCATGAGATCGGTGATATGATGTAGTTCGTATTATGAGATACGACATGGTTATAGCGGGCCTTTAGGCCTGTGTTTTCATACACACACATATATATATAGATGGTATCAGCTTGTACTAGACATTGATCAGTACCCCAGTTCATGAGATATGACGATAAGGATACCAGATAATTGATGAGATATATGTGAGATTCGACCCGTACCCAGATTTGGGATGCCGTACGACCGATTTACGTACGAGCTATATATTGATGATAGATCCACACTCTTGACTCGAGGATGTCATATTGTATATTGTATCGTGTGCGATACTATTGAGGCGGGATCACCGGCTATTATAGGTATATATATATATATATATATATATATATATATCGACTCAGATTTAGGTGGTTTCCATACCCTTTCGATTAACTTGTTAGATAGATCTGTAGTTTACTTAGTAGATGTTAGACTAGACCCGAGTCATACCTATTTCAAAACTAACGAATCGTGAGTATTTTAAAGACGGGTCAAGGGATTCTACGGATATTTTCAAAAGACGCATCTTTTCTTAAAAACACCGCATCCCCTATTTTTCTAAACCCCACGATTCGTGTTATTTCAAATTGCAAAACTGTATGATATATATATATATATATATATATTGATGTAGATTCATCAATGTTGTGTTTATTATTCATTTTCCGCATATTCTTGCTATTCCCATCGCATTGCATGTTTAAATGTGTTATTGTTATTATAAACCCTTGCTGTCAGGACACCAGCACCATTATCGATGATGCGTATGTTCCACATACACCTGCTTGGCGGCTCACACACTTCATCATCGATAATTTCCATGGCACTACACAGTAGGACTGTTGCATCAGGATATGACCCCCTGCATGACATACCTGTATACACACATATTGTACACCCATACTTGCATACATGCGTATTTGCACATACATAGATGATTCTGGATTGATTTTGGAGATTTAGGAACCGCAAGATATATTTTAAAACTAGATTCATTTTAAAAGAGCGGTTTTCCCTCGATATATGCTTATTACTGTTTTATGTTGCATGAAATACAGATATGCATACATTTCTATTATATGTCGCATACGTCATGGTTTATGATTATACGCACTGAGATATATTGTATCTATGATATTTCTGTATTTGAGAACCATGGGTATTTCAAAAGAAATTATGCACAGTTTTAAAAACCCGGTTTCTCTTGATATGATATTTCAGTGCATCCACCATGCATTTTATCGGTTCTGAGACGTGTGATATGTGAAACCTGATTCGGGGAGGCGGATGATTCCATTTGCGGGTACATGGTGGACCCGGAATGGTACCCCGGGACGAGAGAGAGATTTCGTGTGGATTACGATGAGCCTGGAAGAGGGACTACTACCTACCGGTGATAGTATTTGGGCTCGGCGGATATCCGGAGGATACCGACCGGAGTCGAGAGATGATATGGGCCGATCCGGACTGATGGAGCCCGTGGGCCGATACGGACTGACGGAGCCCGAGATATGAGGATTTACGTGTCGGTGCTGGACACGGGTTTCATGATGTTTTCAGGTGTCGATGTTGGACACCCAAGTTCCATGATTTTGATGTGTACAGATGGACATCGTTGATTTATATCCTCATACTTTCATGCACACTCTTTTATGATATTTACGTGCATACAGACATTGATTATATTGTTGGATGAGATCCACATGCATACAGACATTGAATAAATATTTAGATGATACCCACATTCTTATAGACTTCATGATATAGTTAACATTGATTCATGTTGATTACATTGATGATACCTCATATTTATGATATGTGGCTACCCGAGGCACCGACACGAGCACTTGGTATTACACTGATGTATAGATGTTTACCCTTTCCACTTTATCAAGCTTCAGACTTTATCTTATTGAGGATATATGTTACTGATTGTTTGAACTAGGATTGAGTCATACATACGATTTCTGCTCTGTGATGTTTTCTACTCACGAGTTAGCAACTCACCCCCGTTGTGCCACAGTTCTTGCAGGTTTTGCCGTACAGGTTTCATTGCGGCTTTCTGGCACACTTCTTCCTTTCTGGGTGAATGCTTTGGTAGGTGGGTTCACTCGCATCGTGACCGCCCTTGATTTATTTTAATCAGTAGTACCTAGTAATTCCATCAACCTGTCTTGTATATTTGTTTCAGACTTAGAAAACCAGTTGTGTATTATTTCGACCTTATAGTCGCGCGTTGTAGTATTATGGTTTTCTTGATGATTTTGAGTTTCCTTTTGAGTTTTGATCCTCGCCCTTCGTCGTTGTATATTATATTGCTTGCGTGGTTGTGACCGTCGATTGACGAAGAGCTAGCTCCCTTTTGGGGATGCCTTTTATCATTGATGTATATATTATTCATGTTGTACCTCGTTTGGGGCCAGTATTTACAAAGGAAACTTTGCCGAAATTTTCAGAAAAGACTTGAGATTTTAAAATGCACATTCAGCTTATGTTATTTAAAAACACTTGTTTTAAAACTAGTTTTCTTTACTTCTTCCTTAAAATGGTTTTAGATTTTTGGGCTTTTGGCTGACTTGAATTTGATGAGGTCTTATAGACTTCATATGATTCAAGGGCCAGTCAAGTGCTATTTCGGGTCGTGACAGCATGCCCCAGTCCAAGTAAAAGGAACCTCCTTCCCGGTAAGTCCAGTCAACGGTGCAACAATACACAATAAATCCTGCACGAAACGGCAGTAAAAACCGGCTAAGCCCTAAAATCTGCGGACCTCAGTCCCGGATATAAATATGGGCTAAAGCTGTACGGCCTCGATCTTCCTCGGGTCCGTATGAAAACCGTCTCTTGTAACCACATGACCTTAGGAAGACAACACAATCAAGCCTGTAGGAACACTCCGAGAATTTAGCAAATAGCCGGTACTCTCCCCATGTCTGCAAGCAATTCCTCAAGTGCTGCTCAAGTTCCTCACGACACATTGGAATAGACCAGATGTCATCAATAACACAACAATCAACTGGTCGAGGAACGGCTTGAAGAAATCTGGTTCATCACATCCACGAATGCTGCTAGGGCATTGGTGAGTCCAACGACACCACCAAAACACATACTTCCCGTAGCACGCACAAAAGCAGTCTTCGGAATGTCATCACTCCGAACCCGCAACCAATGATGACCTGATCCCGAACAAACTTAGAAAATGTCTCGCAATCTGGAGCAAGTCGAACAAATCTTCAATGCGAGGTAAATGATACCTATCCGCACCAAACTTGGTTCAATTGACGATCAATCAACACACAACCTCAAACTGCCGTCTTCCTCCCTGACGAAAAGAATAGGATCTCCTCGAACCAAAACACTTGGACGTACAAGTCCCACCTATCTAGCTACTTTGCAGCAGAACCTTATGTTGGAGATAGTGCCCTCAGAGTCAATTATTGGATCACAGGCACGTGATTGCAATGATTGAGGGAGGACCTATCCCAGGAGGACAGTCTTACTCGAGATGATAGTATGCTATCTGGTTTATCTTTATCATCGTGTACTGCTTTAGGTGACCTGACATGTCGCTATTACACGTTGATAGAGCCCCTAAGATTCTTGCTTGACGACCAGCAGTATGATGGCGATCATATACGTGGGAGCTGGGGTCTATAAGCACATCCTTAAAATGTCCCTAGTCGTGGGAGTTTCGAGACTGGGCATCGACACTCCATTAGTAGACTAGTGTATACAGTCGAGACCCCGACGAGGGGCGGTGGCCGGTCTCACAAGCCACTGGTGTCAGTTGGTTCACCTAAGATGTATACAGGTGCTCATTGGGTTATGAGTACACCGGACAGGACTCGCCGGGAACCTGCTAGTTGGTCTTTTACCAGATGTCAGATAGCAGTTCCTTGGTGACATGTGTACAGGTTATTTCATCGACCTGAGCTCGTCATTTGTCTCGTGTGAGTTCCCACTGTGCTTTGATTACTACCCTACCACGGCTCAAAGGAGTCGTGCAAACAGGTTTTAGTTGGGTACAGTCCCGAGCCACATGGAGGCAGTGAGCGGATCTTCAGGGGTTCGTCTCTCCCGGTATTGGGGGTGAGGTCGCGCTGTGTCTAGGAGAGCCATTATGCAAAGCCCTCGGCCGAGGCAGGAGATTTACTGGTAGGTATTCCAGTAGTATCTCAGGGCGTTCTGGGCTACACTCCGACACGACTTGTACCGCCTTTGGGGGTCTGACTTTTACCAACCCCCTAGGCCCGACATGCGATGCTCATAGACGAACGGACCGGACTGTACGGATATTGTCACTGACAGGCTCAGTTGGGTGTCGGGGTGAGCTTCCTCATCGACGTCCCTTTTGGTCAATAGTTGGTGGCCCGTCATGTATTGGCTTATACCTCTGACGTGCTAGTGGTTAAATCCACAGCCATAGTATTGACGAGTCTTTAGAGTCCACCACACTTACAGTTACTCAAGCTTTCGGGCGAAACGCTGTAGAGGCCGTATGTCGATATGGCAGGGTTCGATCAGATACGTGCGGTATTGCACGGATCAGGATCGAACGGATTATACTAGCCGGCTTTGGTTTAAGCCGGTACTAGTTTAGTACAGTGTAGATTTTGTCTCATCGCATTTGTATCCGGTCGGAATACAGATGCGGGTGTGTATACACAGTATCGGGGTTTTTCCTGTAATTTATTACGGGACCAGTTTTCTAGAGTTGCCAGTTTGTATTCCGTTCCGGCCGGTTTTTCTTTGTTCTTTCCCGGCCGGACTTTTCCGATGGAGGGGGTAATTTGCAGTTTTGCAAATTACACTTTGTGGAGGATTTTCTTGCATATGTATTTATCATGATAGCATCTTTAGATGCCATTCTTTTCCTTGATCTTTTCATGCTTTATCTTGATTAGAATTGATAAGAATGCTTGATGTAAGTTTGTAATGATTTTGTTTGGCTATGGTCACCACTTGTGCTCCTACCATCACCTCCCTTCATGCTTGATATTCATTCCTCCACCATTCTTCTACTCACTTGATAAGTTTTGATGAGAGGAAAAAGAAAGAGAGAAGAAGAAGAAGAGATCTTCTTCTTGAGAGTTTCATTTCTTGATCTCATTCATGCTAGAAAAATGCAAGCACCATTTTTCTTATCTCATTTCCTCCATCATCTTCAAATGGCAACAAACCCCAAGTGAGACACTACACTACACATTCTACAGCATATCTTGAGCATGTCGAGTTGCCGGCTTCATGCTCGAGTTGCCTCGGTATTGAGGCGGGAGCCCGTAAAAGACGCAGGCGATGTGGTGCCTTTCCGGCGAGGAGGCGACGATATGGAGACTACACTTTCCGCGGGAGATCGGGACGATGACGAGAAGACCGGAGGACTCGGATCACTCGGTATACTTCTCACCCTATCTCTTGATTGCTAGCATTAGGTTAATGGTAAACGATCCGGGTTTTCATTGTCCACGGTAGCGCCGGTTTCCGAGTAAGGAAAATTTTTGATTCCGCATTTTGGCCTCGAGTACGAGGCCGGGGCGCTGCCGTGGCGCAACACCTTAAGCTCCCTAAGCTTCGCTGGCTCATCTGGAACAACATCTGAAAATCCTCGCACGATAGGAACCCGGTCAAACAAACCCACTGTGGCTTCGGAATCACTAATAGAAGACAAGAATCCTTGACATCCTCTCCTCAAAATCCGACCATGGAAAAAGCTGAATTCAAGCTGTGAGGGCGGCACCACTGTCCCCCTGCACAACAAGAACTGACTCACCGGGAAAACAAATCCTGACTGTTTTCTCACGGTAATCCACAGACGCCTAGCATGTAGCTAACCAGTCCGTGCCCAGTAGAACATCAAATCCAACATCTCAAGAGGGATCAAAATGACGGACGAATCTCTATCTCCTATCCGATTGGCACACGACTGAAATACGTCCGCGCAACAAAAGAATCGCTGACAGAAATTAACACAACAACGGCTGATCTAGCTAATCGACTCTCCTCGTCCCAAGCCTCTGCTACTCCTGCGACGTGCACGAAACCTGTCACGGCGACTGAACCTCTGTCTCTGGGCTGGTACACCTGCATGAGCCCTCCTCTGTCCTTGAACTCCCAAAGTCTCAGAATGACGCTCCTCGTCAAATAGGGCTGATAGCAAGGAATAACTGGGTAACAGGGATGGCAACCTCCTGTGGCTGCGCTCGACTGGTCTCAACCAAAGACCTCATCGTCTGGCGCAAGTCCTGCATCTCTACCTCAAGCCTAACGATACGATCTATCGAAGGCTGATCCATCTGCTCCTGTGCAAAGAGCAAGCTATCCTGGTCACTCCTCGTACCACACGAGTCAACTCTGAGCTCGGCTCTCACTGCATCACTCTGAGTCCCCATAGTCATCAGAGGCAAAGGCTATAAATGGAAATAGTATTCGATATGAACACGGAAATCGAATCACAACGATATGTATCATCAAGGAATAAATTTCAAGCAATTAGTACATAGGTCACTTTAGGCGGAGTACCGTGATCGTGAGTATGCCGCGGACATACACACACTATGTTACTCTGCTTAAGCTACCTACTCCATCAAACCAAGGTCATCCTACACTCCGAAAGGTAAAACCTAGCGCTCTGATACCAACTTTGTCACGACCCGAAATTTAGCACATGACGGCCCTTAAACTACGCAACGTCAATAGGCGTAATGCAATTTAAGTAAGCCGAAAACCCAGTAATCTAAACCATCAAAAGTAGTAAGTGATAAGAACATTGTTAAAACTTTTGAAAATCTCGAGTACAAATTCTTTAAAGTCAAATTTTAGTTTCTTAAAAATTTTGGCAGCACCACCTTTGTAAAAACTAACCCCAAAAATGGATACAACATAAATATAAGTAAAGCATCCCCAACGGGAGCAAATCCATGCCCAATGGCGGAAAACAACCACCACAACAGATATACGACGCCGTAGCGAAGAAATAAAAGACGATATAAGTTAAACTGCATAAAAGACATCCAAGTCACCAAAATATACAATATCGTCCTCACATCAAGTCTCTAAGTCATACACATGAAAGTGGTAGATGGAGAGTACAAGGTACAAAAATATACAATTAGTAACATCGGATAACCGTAAAACCCACCTATAGCAAAATTGTACACAGTCAGCCGTAGCGGTATCCGCTGCAAAAGATGATACGAAAGATAAAAAGCCTTGCTGCGACTGCCTTGAGGGACTACCTGCAAAACACTGTTGCACAACGGGGGTGAGTTGCCAACTCATGAATAGTAATAATATATGCAGTTAATCGCAAGTATCCACGTACAGCGCAAATCTAATACAAGCAAGCGGATAGCAATAAATGGTCATATGTATGCAACAGTCATGAAATGTACTCTACCAGGTACAACTAATACATGAAGTAATAATATGACAATATGTATATGCAGCAGTTATGAAAAGTACTCTATCAGGTACGACTAATACATGAAGCAATGCATATAAAATAAATGAGGTGTGTGGAATAAAACATATCATTCTCACGGAATCCTGACCTCGTGACAGGACCAAAGTCTATCAAGACAATCTAAATCCCAAATTTCCTCAACTCGGCTCCCAAATTGGCCCTCATACCCTGAATGTACAATATCAAGTAAATCTCATATATCCTGAATGTACAATATCAAGTAAAATCTCATATATCCGGAATGTACAATATCAAGTGAATCTCATATATCCAATATCCAGTATCGAGTAAGTTACATATAAAGTGAGTGTCCAACATCAACACCCAAAAATTTCATGAAACAAGTGTCTAGCATCGACATATAAATATTGATCTATCAGGCGTTGTCACCACGACTGGCCCTCCTGATATGTACGTATCATACGCTATCCCGAAAACTCGAGTTCCCAGCTCTGACACTCGAAATTTGACCTATCCATGCGTACATGACACCGGTCGGTATCCCCACGCTAACCGCCGAGTCATAGGTACTGTCACCGGTAGGTATGGTTCTCCTGTCAGGCTCATCGGCATAGTCCATCGATCTTCTTGCCCCGGGGTACCTCCGGGCCCCACCATGTACCCGCACACGGCCCACGACGCCTCCTCGCATGGGGTATATATATATATCATAACCGATTAAACTCATGGTGGCTGCAGAAATATCATATCAAGAGAAACCGGGTTTTTCAAATAATGCATAATTTCAAGAAACTACCACGGTCCTCATATCCATAAAACATCAAGTAAAGAATAAGTCTAACTGCATGAATCAATATATATATATTAGAGTCCCATTCCACTAATATATATATATATATATATATATATATAACAACGTCCCATTCCACTGTTATATATACTTAAGAGTAAAAATATCAGAGAACATCATATGAAATCCATGAATATAATATATGCAACATAAAACAGTAATATGAGCATATAAAGGAAAAACCGCTATTTAACTGCAACAAGTTATATATTTATCATGCGGTTCCTAATTTCTCCAAGTCTATACATCATCAAATAAAGATGAACATGTGGCTTTAGCCAGGTATGCGTAACCATGTCGGTATAGCAAGATATGTGTATCAACCTATCAATAATGATGTAATACCCTCCAGGTATATATATAAGCATATAGGCAAGATGTACATGTAGCTATGTCTCATATGTGTATATACCTATCACTAATGGGTATATAGGTAACTAGCATGTAAGCATGTAGGTATACAGGTATGCTATGTGTCATATGCACGAAGGAAAGTAAGGATCATGCCTCAATATCCCTAAACAATACAATATCACGTATGTATAGGTGTTGTGCGTGTCATGGCAATTATCGACGGTGTGTGCGTAGCATACAATTAGTGCTCGTGAAACATAAACCGTCAATAATGGTGTTGTGTCTCATTAATACTAAGTCCATGCACAATAGGAAACGAGATATGCAACAAACGTACACATGCACAATCAATATCCATATACATCTAACTAATAGTCATATTATTTAATCTAGCCCAGACGCATAACGCCATGCGGGCGATTCCCCTGTAGATGTTAAATCTACTCACCAACCATCCTGGCTAAGTAAAGCCAACAACTCGCTTTCCCCACTTCGCAGCGCCTGAAGTCCCCGCCTGCGATCCTGAAAGCATATAACAATGTAAGAAGTATAAATTAGCAATCGACCAATAACACGTACCAACTACGTTTGACCGACACACCAACTCCAAACATACTCTCAAGTGTTCGTCCAGTGGCTCACGCGCGTAGCGACACTACGAAACCAACTCAAGAGCACAAGCTACACAAAGACACGAATGACATCGGCATGACCCTAGCTGGGAACGCAAAACGACACAACTACCAAGCCTAGACCCTGTTCGTACCGATCGCGCATTCACAACACAAGATATAGCATGGAATCAATATAATTAACGTCGCAACGTCAAAAGAAACCCACGCCAAAACATACCGAAATCTAGTAAGCAACAAAACTTATCATCTTTGCCTCCAAAATGATGTCTTGAAAGAAGATCCAAGGTAGTTTAGTGAAGAATAATGAAGGGTATTGGTTTGTATTTGAGTTTGTGTGAATTATTTAGGATTTTTGATGAATTTTTCAAGCATTAAAATGAAGAAATGAGGTGATGAAGGAGATGGGGCAGCAAGCTTGAAGTGGCCGGCCATGAGGAAATGGAGGGGGGGTTGTGATAAAGTGTGGAGAAATCTAGAAGGTAAAATCAATAATTGCTTAATAAAACAAAATACCTTTATGTCTTCATTTTCTTTTCTTTCGAAAATTCAAATTAAATGACATATATCTAGATATTTTGGATGCATAATTTCAAAGATGGATTAGTGCTAATCTAGTGATTAACTTAGCATAGATTCACATTAGCATTAATTAACCCAACCCAAAATATAATTACCACTAATTAAGTGCATAATTAACAACTTAAAATAATATTAAATTAGGGAAAAATTCTATGTGAATCAAAACTTCCAATTGACACCCAAAGCCTGCGGACTAGCTTCATTCTAGCTAAATTAGGTGCCGCCAAGTCTATACAGAAGTTTGATCATAATCGGGTTAAAACAGAAAACACCGACTATTTTACCCTAAAAAGGGAAAATCACCTGAACGATTTCTAAAATGTTACATGGGTGTTAGATATAATCATCACCTACTGCTGGCGTATTGATGAGTCTTTAGAGTCCTACATAGAGGATTTCTAGCTCAGGCGAAACGAAGTAGGAGCACATATGTAATATGTGCGGGACCGAGATTAATACGTATATGTGATACCGTATTCTATTCTCGCGATATGTGATATCGTTCGGTTGTATATGATATTGTCGGGTTATCGAATCAAGTGTTGATTCAATAAGTTGATACAAATAATATTAGTTGGTTATATGTGATATAGCCGGATTATTAAATCAAGTGTTGATTTAATAATTTAATGTATGATTATATATATTTCATATATTAATTTTTCATTAACTAATATTTTCTCACTTAAGCATTTCTTTTTCTCACATGTGCACATTCAATATATATGTGATATATATTATTTGTGTCATGCTAGTTGATACATGCAACATGGGTGTATGAGACTTACACCATTCTTTAGATAATTAAATGGTTTTATTTATTTAAAGTAATTCAAAATTGGTTAAAAATTAGTCATGGTTGATGCTTAGTGGAAACTTGTAGAACCCATTAACTTAGTTCACTAATTTTGTTTTACTTGAGATATTTATTAACCCAACCATTATCTTTAGCCATGGTTTAGTCTCTACATGAGTTAGTATAGGATATTAACTCACCCATGGTTGCTATTCTCACTTGATTGATTACCATTCCATTCACAACTTCATTTTCTTCTTCATTCCAAATTTGCTCTCTAGCTTTTTGGAAAGTGAAGAAATATTGTGAGAAAAATTATTCTAAAGTGAGCAAAAATCATACTTCATCAACTTATATTAGATTAGCCATTTAGTTTAGGTTGTTTGCTTCACTAATTCCGAATTACAGAAGAGGTACCTTGAGTTGAAGTTTGCTCGACGTAGATCAACTTAGGCCTCGAACACTTCAAGCCTGCTTATTCCTTTCGCCTTGTGAACCCTTACTTGAGTCCAGGAGATCACTACTTGGAGCAAAGGAACTACTACACGGAGCTTTAGAACTGAAGGACCGGTCTACAAAGGTTGTATTCCTCATTCACTTAGTGTAATATTTGATACATGATAGCTTAACTCCCAATTTTATAGTTAGATCCTTAGCATGGGTTGCATAGCTATCTAGGTTTTTAAAATTGCATACTTGATGCCCTATAAATCCTAGTTAGGGTGCTATACAACCCATCAGCGAGGGCTCCTGGTATTAGGAGAGTACACCTATTACGCTTATTGGATAGTCTTCTTCCAAACCAAAGGAAAGTGCCAAACGGTAGGGAAGGAAAAAAAACCAATTAGCCTAAGTGTGGTGTACAGAAGATAATAAGTGAAGACAAATAAAGGGATTAGAAAGAGGGCAAAGTAAATTGTGACTGCTATCATTTACGACGAAGCCGCATATATCATCGCCACTGCTTCTTCACTTTTGCATTTCTCCGGTTCAGGAGAAATTGAATAGGATTATTCAGGTTGTCTTTTATCATTACCTTCTCTCAGATTGCAAGGGCTCCTTCTATTTAGGAGAGTACACATATTACGCTTATTGGATAGTCTTCTTCCAAACCATGGGTTGGAGCCGAAAGGTAGGAAAGGAAGAAAATCAATTAGCTTAACTTTGGTGTACAGAAGGTAACACGTAAAGACAAATCAAGGGATTGGAGAGATGGCAAGGAAATATACGGTTGCAGTCATGAATATGGATAGTGGAAGAGGCATTACTAGGAATACCCGGATACCCCTTCGAAACATTTTCATGTTTCAGTATTCACTGTGCGTTGTTAATTGAAAACTGATTTCCCAATTAGATCCTTATTCCAGGGTATGTATTTACCAGATTTGTTTCATAAATCTGTATAGTATTATAGATGATGAGTGGGAGTAAAATATTGGGAATTAGGTGATTATATCCTCATTATATCGGAATTCGTTGTAATTGGTGATATTTGAGGAAATCACCTGGGTTTTTTCCTGACGGCAAATATTTGGTTTTGAATATCCGTAGTTATGCACCAATTTCAAACTGATATATCTGTACGTTTATTTCATAAAGTGACATATAACTTTTTGAAATTATGTCTATGTCATTTTCCTATATCAGTTGGTGATTGGGTAAGGAGCATTTTACAACGGTATAATTCTTCTTAATCATAGTACAGTTTTTCAACCTACGACGCACGTGGTTTGAGTTATTAAATTCAGAGGACTTATACAAAGTATTGTATGTTGTCCAGTGTCCATAAGGACAAAGGGGTTGGTGCTCGTACTATATTTTGTTTACTTGTGACTTCTCCTATTTCAGTCAAGTATTTTGATGAAATACAAGTTCCCAGTTTTGAGAAGTTATAGGTATAAGAATATAGTAGAGAACCATTTTTTGCGAGTGTTAGGATTCTTCAAGGTGATCGAAGATGTTGATACTTGTGTATGGTATTCCATTGATAGTAAACGTTTTGAGAACTTGCTTCTCTTTTAGGTTACTTATATTTGGATGCACTCCTAGATGAGTAATGCTGCTTGGCCTCATTCCACTTAGTTGACATGCACTGGAGACATGTGCATGATTTGAATCTGGTTCCAATTAAATCAGTTCATATGTTTCTGTATTGTATAAAAAATGGATCGTATCTTGACGATGTTGAGGTATATGGAGTTGTCCGGCTTATGCTTGAAACCAGAATCCAGATAAACTCAAGGCACGTTTCAGTAATGGCTGTTTGTGGGTTATCCCGGTGTAATATTTCAGAAAAATAAAATATTATTTTTAAGAATTTAAAATAATAAAATAATGAGTTTGTGTAAAACAATAAAAAATATCTTCACTGATTGGCCTAAAAGTATTTGTGCTTGAGAAGTTTGTCACAAAATGATATGGTTGTAGCATGTATGTGCGTGGGGGTGTGTGTTTTAAAAAAAAAACAACCAAATGTGTCTGTGTTTTCATATGGTATGGTTGTAGTTTGTCATTTTTTCCCCTTCTCAAGTCAACATGTCAAGCCAATCACCATTTTTTTTCCTATTGCCCTCACTTTCCCAGCAGCCCCATCACCTCAACATTCTTTAAATTCTTTTCCTAAGTTTGCCCAATTACTAAACTAGGAAAATTCAATCAAAATTCCCTATCTCATCCTCAAGAGACCTGCGATCAAGATCCGAGACGCGTTAACCTCGCCGCCGCTGACGTCTTCTCCTCCGTCTCCCCCCAAATTCGAACCCTAACCCTATTGATGGAAGATGCAGCATCTCTTCCCCTAAGCCAGGCGCTCTTCTCGTTCCTCTCTGACGACATCGTCCTCAACGTCAAGGCCAAGCTGGAGACGGATTCTCACGATTGGGCGTACCTCTTCTGTGTCTCCACCCGCTTAGCCTCCCTCATCGCCACCTACTGCTTCCGATCGAGATGCCCTTCCTCCGTCTCCGATCTCATCGCCTGCTCCTAATCATCGCAGCTCTCGCCTTCTCTTTCTCCTCAACAAGATCCCAATCGTCATCGGCGCCGGTTCTTCCGCCGTTTGAGCACCAGCCTGGCCTGTACAATGGGATTCTGGCAGATGAGGTCCTGAGGAAAAGGAAGGAGTTTTTGGCCCTTCGCTATTTTATTACTATCAGAAGCCACTCAACATTGTAGAAGGAAAGATGCAGTATTTATATGATGAGAGTGGTAAGCGTTATCTTGATGCATTTGCTGGCACAGTGACGGTCTCTTGTGGGCATTGCCATCCTGATATAGTGAATGCTGTTGTGAAGCAAAGTAAATTCCTTCAATACACCACCACTATTTATTTGCACCATGCAATTGTTGAATTTGCAAAAGCATTGGCATTAAAAATTCCAGGGAACTTAAATGTTGTTTATTTTGTCAATTCTGGTACTGAAGCTAATGAGTTAGCAACATTGATGGCGCAGCTATACACTGGCAACTTAAACATGGTTGCCTTGAGAAATGCATATCATGGGGGGGAGTGCTGGAACAATTGGTTTGACAGCCCTACATACTTGGAAGTACCCAATACCATAGGGTGAAATTCATCATGTCATGAATCCTGATCCATTGTCACGACCCGAAAGAGCACGTGACTGGCCCTTGAACCATATGAAATCTATAGGACTCCATCTGATCCAAGTAAGCCAAAAGCCCAAAAATCTAAAACCATTTTTGAGAATAAGTAAAGAAAACTGGTTTAAAGAAGTGAAGAAAAACATGTTTGAAATCAAGGTTTTTAAATAACTAAGCCGAATGTGCATTTGAAAACCGTACAGTCTTTTCTAAAATTTTCGGCAGAGTTTCTCTTGTAAAACTGGCCCCGAATGGGGTACAACATGAATAACAATATATAAAATGATAAAGGCATCCCCAAGCGGGAGCTAGCTCTTCGTCAATCGACGGTCACAACCACACGATGATATGATAATATACAACGCCAAGTGGCGAGGATCAAAATCAAGGAAAGCTCAAAAAGCAGCAAGAAAACCGCAATACTACTAAGCGCGACTCTAAGGTCGAATAATACCACACTGTCTCTAAGTCTGAAAGAATATACAAGTTTTTGGTTGATGGACAATTTCTAGATACAATGAAATACATGAATAAAATGGTGATTCTTGATGCGAAAGAATCCACCTACCAAAGCAAATCACCCGCAAGAAGGTAGTGTGCCAGAAATGCCGCAATGAAACCTGTACGGCAGAACCTGTAAGGACTGTGGCACAACGGGGGTGAGTTGCCAACTCGTGAATAGAAATATCTACAAGCAGAAACCGAATGCAAGACATAAACCTAAGTCAACGATCAGTAATACAATCCACAAGAGTGCATCTGAGTGTAATAAGGTGGCAAGGTAACATCTAATCATGTATGTAGTGCCAGGTACTCAGGTAATAACATGTCATCAGTGTAAGGTATGCCTGCATGAGGTAAGTATGATGAAATATCAATGATATCAATACACATATATTAGCGTCCCATACCACTAATATTGGTGTAAGGGTATATATAACAGCGCCCTCATACCCTGTTATATATACAAAATGAAGTATGACAAGTGTAAATCCAGTCTGTATATGATCCATGTCTGTATATATGTGGAACCCGTCCACCTGTCACCCACTGACAGTAAGCATCATGTATGCAAGTATGAGGATATAAACAATATCATGGAAAACATCATGAAACCCGTGCCAAGCATCGACACGTAAATCCTCATCCATATGGGGCTCCGTCTGCGGTATCGGCCCTCGGCCCCGGCAGCACGAGTCAACCCATGTCCATCTCTGGGCTCCGTCTGCGGTAGCGGCCCGTCGGCCCCCGGCAGTACGCCCATCTCTCGGCTCCAGGCGGTATCCCCCGGATATCCGCCGAGCTCAAATACAATCACCGGTAGGTACTCGCCCGCCTCCAGGCTCAATCGGCATAACCCATCGATCATCTCGCCGAGGGGAACCATACCGGGCCCACCACGAACCCGCAAACGGATCATCACTCCTCGAATCGGGTTTCAAGCACACGTCTCAGCACCGAGAAAACGCGTGGTGGACGCACCCAAATATCATATCACGAGGTACCGGGTTTTCATAAAAGAACATCTTTTCTTAAATAATCCCACGGTCCTCAAAATCAGAAATCACATGAAAATCCACATCAAGAAGTAAATCCAATGCAATGTGCTATGCAATCAATCCATGATGTATGCGACATGTAAAGAGAGATAATCATATCGGAAATCATGCAACATGGAATAGTAATGTACATATGTCGGGAGGAACCGCTCCTTTAGAATGAATCAGTTTAAAGAATATCTTGCGGTCCTCAATCTCAATCAAGTCAGAATCATCTATGTTTGTGTACAGGTACATGTGTACAATATGCCAAGCAGTAATCATATCATGAATGCAACAGTACTACAGTGTAGTGGCATGGCAATTATCGATGATGAAGTGTGTGAGCCGGCAAATAGTGTACGTGAAACATACGCATCATCGATAATGGTGCTGGTGTCCTAACAGCATGATAATAATATAACAATGAACATATGCCAGCAATGCGAATAGCAGGAAAATGCAGATATCTAGTAGTCAACACCACAGTGAAGTATCTACTATGCAAACTACATCTAAGTATCCGGTCAATCAGGAGGGGTAGGTGTGGAAACCACCTAAATCTGAGTCGATACATGTATAAAAGTATATAGTCGGTGATCTCGCCTCAATGTCATATCATAAGATATCCTCGAGTTATGAGTGCGGATCTATCATCAATATCGGCTCGTACGGTAAATCATCGTACGGCATCCCCATAGCTGGGTAGGGGTCAGTATCTCACTGTCTCATCACATAACAGATATCACCATCGTCAGATCATATAGTCTGGAGTACTACTCTATGTCTAGTACAAAACGGTAACCTCAGTAAGTATGCATGCGGGGGTAAACACATATCCCAAGCCCGCAAGAATCACAAGTCATATCCCACATATGAATCGTATAAAATCACCGATCCCAGGGCACCCAGCCCACATCATCGACTCATCTCCAAAGTCATCACATATCATCAATCACAGTGCAAGTACAAGTGATAAGCAAGGGTGTGTGTGTAGGTGTAATTCTACCCTAGGGTTCGCGACTATGAACTACACTAGTCACTTCTAACCCTACATTATCCACAATACACCTAATATCACAATAAACTACATAGTAATCTATCTACGGACTGCGGGGGTGCTATACGCCATCCACCCGACTTCCCCCTGTAGATATAATCTACTCACCTTGCATCACCAATTGCGGACGTCACCACGTATTTGCTTGTCGTCCCGAAGTCTTCATGGGTACCTACACATCAAAATATCGTATATGCGCATTAAAACCAAATCCAATCTAAAACGGCGCACGAAATCCAAAACGATACGATAAGGGGGCCTATAGGTGAGAACCTATGGGACGCCTTCAAAACCATCAATAAATCCTCTACATCGTCGTATAAACGACAATTAGTCGAGGCAAAACACATTCCACCATTTCAGAATCAAAAATACGGAATACGGAAACACGAATCCAAAATAGCAACTTAGGATATATGTCCCAGATTTCACCCTAGATAGAATCTGTCAAAACTAGAAGTACCCTGGGTCAACACTAGAGGAACAGGGGCTGTGCACAGAAAACGAGGAGAATGGCTAAGTATGCTAAGTCAAAGTCCACCTCTCTCTCTCACCTACCCTCATCATTATATTTTCCTTTCTTTTCCTTTTCTTTTAAAATCCAAACCTTCTCACATCAATAGTAATCCCAAAAGAAAACCATGGCTAGAAAAATGCACAAGTGTAGAAAAAGTGATATGTGCAAGTTTTGCACAAAATTGCCAAAAAACCCGATTAGCGATTTTAATCGCGATTAGCACTAAATTATTGTCAAACTAATCACAAAAACTTAAAAATGCCATAATCCACTAATTTACCCTATTTTAGAATTTTCCATAATTTTTCATAATTTTTTCTAACATTTTTCCTATTTATTTGCATTTAATATTAAAATAATCAATAAAATAATATTAAATTATAAAAATTCCCAAAATTAATATTTTATATTTTTGAAAATGTTACAATCTACCCCCCTTAAAGAAATTCGGTCCCCGAATTTTAAATTTAAACCCCCAGATACAAAAACATCTCAGTAATAAACCAAAGTCGTCGGGGCTCCGAAATCATCAACACATAGAACGTCACAGCGCAATGCATGCGCAAGGGTACTGAGCAGATAACTCGAAAACAAAACTCCGTCAAGCATCCCGCAATCATCGGAGTCAATGTAAAAAAAACACAATGTCAAATCCAATACAAAACCGATATGATATGGATCGGAACTACACATGTAGACATCCAATCTAAACATAACACCATCCTGTGCGTCTGGTGCGCACTGAAATCAAAAAAAAATCCATATATGTGCTAAACAGGTGCACAAAACAACATCCAAGTGCAACGGGTGTGCACGAAGCATCTGTCATGGGCATCGTATGTGCCTGACAGCAAAATAAATCAGGTGCATGTGACATGCACGAAGAATCCCGATTTAGCGCATCTGGCGTGCACCAAAATCGTATCTAAAAACATGCGCCCAACATGCGCGAAAATCCAAACCGGTGCATCCATCGTGCACGAATGAAAATCTAAACCCTGCGCACTCAACATGCACGGAAATCACGAAATCCAATAGCAAACACCGAACAGGCATAAAGCACATCGCCAGCACGGAGTGCAAAAATCAACCATCAAAATCCGAGTCAAAATCAACGATATAATGTGGCTCAAACCAAAATCAGGGTACCGCAAGGAAAATCTCACAACCGTGTGCATCAGCGTGCACGAATCAAAGCCTAACACTAAAATGCATGAAAACTCTGCGCAAAATATATAAATATCCAGTGGGTGCATGAAACCAATATCATGAAACTCAGTCACCAAAACTAGATCGTGCAAATAGAACGCCCAAAATACCGAAATCCAAAATGACGGATACGTGATAATCGAATCACAAAATCACAAATCATAAATACCGTCTTCGGTAGTTTCTCCTTCAAGGTCGAGAAGGAGTCAGTGTAATCCACTGCTAGCAGCGCAGGATATCTACCTGCCTCTTGCTCACGGTCTGGCGTCTTCTGACTCTCTAGGTCCTTATCTTCTCTGCGGATTACCTATCACGCGGTCAATCGGATCATCGGCCCTGTCAGGTGTGCTAACGGGGACGATTCCGTTCTGGCACTTTTCTGGTCACCTCTCGGTCAAACCTCACGACCACTCGTAAGGCAGCATATCACTGACGTCGGTCTCTGGCTATCTGAATGCACGTCACACATCTGATCCTGGGTGCAAACATCATTGCAGCAATGTCCTGGAAGGAATCCTGCTCAAGGTCTCTTCCAATCATGCCTATGCCGATCTGTACAGAGGCTGGCTCTCTTGTACTATCTCTTCTCGCTGGAAAGACATCTGTGTCCTCAGCACAACATTTCTCGGAAATTGGTCACATCCCAACGTTTCTGTAAGCATATCAGGTCTCTAGTTTCGACGGGAAGCAATGACAGCTCGTCAGTGTCTCACACGAACCTCTGGTTCCACTTGTCTCCATCGTCGTCCACTATGACGTCACGCCAAGCTACTATACACTGCACTGCTCTCGGCCACGGTCAATCTGAAGTCTCTCACACGGACTCGAAATCGCGTACTCTGTAGCTTCATCATTCTGTAGCAGATGTCAGGCCGAACTGGTCCTCGGAAACACGTCCCAACCATCGGAGGAATACTCATCACTCGTCCGTCCTTGATCCATTCGCAACGCATCTGGGTAAGTTCCTTTATCCGAACTTGGTCAACTACCTCGTCGACAATGCCGAACTCTGGCCTGCTGGGTGTGCGCAACACGACCACTCCTGGTCTAGGTCTTCTCGTATCGTACTCCAGAAAGGTCCTGCCGAGGTTCCTTTCTCAAATCTCAATCCTGCCGAAATGCCCGGAAGTCATCATCCAATGCTGAAGCTAAAGCTTATTCCGGAACGGCTGCATACCTATCGCGCTTCTTTCTGGAAGGTATATCCATATACCACGCCTCTGGGTGCGTATAACATCTCTGATGTCGGCGGAGTGGGACGTCATCTCGTCGAAATATCTTGCGAACTCTTTTCTTCACTCTGCATCAGTGTCGACTGATTCGGACTCGTCTCATCATGGCTGCACGAACTGCGCTCCGACGGCTATGCTCGCACCTGGAGTCTCCCAAGCAGTGTCCCATCACGATATCCGAAAGATGTCGAACCATCCGATCGACTCGTCAGATCCTCATAATCCCCCAAGAGCTCACATCTCGGGTACAGTTTAATAGTATCGAGTACATGCCACAGCGTCGGTGGTCCAGCCGTAGAAGGGCAAACCCAAGCCTCACTAATGGTGCCGCGGAACCGCCGTAAACCCTAAGGTTCCAAGGCTGTCACACGGTCATTAAGTCGAGTTAGGGTTTCATTCTTCTAGAGGGTCCATAGAATCACCTGCATGTCTTTCCGTATACTTTAAACTTGGAAAATAGGCTCCTGACATTCGATCGTCTCAATCGACTCTCAACGAATCTGCGTGAAGTCGTCTCTAGCTGGAATCAATCCACCTGATGACCTCGCATCGGGGTAAGCGAACTCACCACGCGTCCTAGTCATCCATCCTCGGTGACTAGCAACTCGCTATCATCTTTCTAAGAACATGCTCATGCTGCAGTAGCTCCAATCATCTGGGCGATATCTCATCATTTGCAGCAACAACTGGCTCATATGCCTGTACGCCGAACAACGCCTCAATCCTCCAGGAAAGGCAATACATAAGCGGTCATCTCTGAATCAGCCTGCTCTAGATCTGAGTAAGACTCTCCACACTGGAAATCTTCAACTCAACTGGGCCCGCTCTGGCGCAAAATCGGACGAATCACCTTCGTCTCTCAAATCGGGTAGACTAGCTATCATCTGTCGCATAACTGCCTGAAAGCTCTGGCAATCTCAGCTCGTAAGCTCCGAAAGCAGCACCCTGTCAATCTCAGCGACAGCTGGTCCATCTGTCTGCACGGTAGGCGACATCACCATCTCTGAGGTATGCTGTACATCAACAGTCCTCTCTCAACTGGCAGCTCTAACAAAGGCTCGATCATCCGGTGCAAGACCAAGCACTCGCCTCCACTAGAGGTCACAATCACCAACACTAACTCGAGACGTTCCCATGTCACCAGAAAACACAAAGGTCGGCCCTCGTACCAAACGAGCTCACACCGGCCGTAACCCTAGCAGCAGCCCAAACTGCGCTCAAACACGGTGACAGGAATCTCAATCGAGTATCAAAGAGAGCACATCAGTGGCAAGAAGGGAAACAACAGATCCAAAGTGGATACATGATCATAGGAAGGAACAGTATCAATGAAGGTATGATCATGAAACTAATAGAATCGGGGATCTCAAATGGATGAATAATCCTGGATATAAAGAGAATCACTGATCTCGAAAGTATGTACATCATAAGGTTCCTTAAGCGGAATGGCGTGTCGTAAGTATGCCGCGGAACATACCAACGGTACGTCACTCTACTTTAGTCACCAAATCCATCAACCAAGGGTCATCCTAAAACGACGAAAGTTCGGGTTTACACCCCCTCGACCAAGTCTAAGTTCCGTAAGGTCAAGCCTAAGATCCGTATATAAACAACTCCCTAGGCTCCACATAGTCAAACTTAGACTCGAACCAAGGTCAACCTAGCGCTCTGATACCAACTTTGTCACGACCCGAAAGAGCACGTGACTGGCCCTTGAACCATATGAAGTCTATAGGACTCCATCTGATCCAAGTAAGCCAAAAGCCCAGAAATCTAAAACCATTTTTGAGAATAAGTAAAGAAAACTGGTTTAAAGAAGTGAAGAAAAACATGTTTGAAATCAAGGTTTTTAAATAACTAAGCCGAATGTGCATTTGAAAACCGTACAGTCTTTTCTAAAATTTTCGGCAGAGTTTCTCTTGTAAAACTGGCCCCGAATGGGGTACAACATGAATAACAATATATAAAATGATAAAGGCATCCCCAAGCGGGAGCTAGCTCTTCGTCAATCGACGGTCACAACCACACGATGATATGATAATATACAACGCCAAGTGGCGAGGATCAAAATCAAGGAAAGCTCAAAAAGCAGCAAGAAAACCGCAATACTACTAAGCGCGACTCTAAGGTCGAATAATACCACACTGTCTCTAAGTCTGAAAGAATATACAAGTTTTTGGTTGATGGACAATTTCTAGATACAATGAAATACATGAATAAAATGGTGATTCTTGATGCGAAAGAATCCACCTACCAAAGCAAATCACCCGCAAGAAGGTAGTGTGCCAGAAATGCCGCAATGAAACCTGTACGGCAGAACCTGTAAGGACTGTGGCACAACGGGGGTGAGTTGCCAACTCGTGAATAGAAATATCTACAAGCAGAAACCGAATGCAAGACATAAACCTAAGTCAACGATCAGTAATACAATCCACAAGAGTGCATCTGAGTGTAATAAGGTGGCAAGGTAACATCTAATCATGTATGTAGTGCCAGGTACTCAGGTAATAACATGTCATCAGTGTAAGGTATGCCTGCATGAGGTAAGTATGATGAAATATCAATGATATCAATACACATATATTAGCGTCCCATACCACTAATATTGGTGTAAGGGTATATATAACAGCGCCCTCATACCCTGTTATATATACAAATGAAGTATGACAAGTGTAAATCCAGTCTGTATATGATCCATGTCTGTATATATGTGGAACCCGTCCACCTGTCACCCACTGACAGTAAGCATCATGTATGCAAGTATGAGGATATAAACAATATCATGGAAAACATCATGAAACCCGTGCCAAGCATCGACACGTAAATCCTCATCCATATGGGGCTCCGTCTGCGGTATCGGCCCTCGGCCCCGGCAGCACGAGTCAACCCATGTCCATCTCTGGGCTCCGTCTGCGGTAGCGGCCCGTCGGCCCCCGGCAGTACGCCCATCTCTCGGCTCCAGGCGGTATCCCCCGGATATCCGCCGAGCTCAAATACAATCACCGGTAGGTACTCGCCCGCCTCCAGGCTCAATCGGCATAACCCATCGATCATCTCGCCGAGGGGAACCATACCGGGCCCACCACGAACCCGCAAACGGATCATCACTCCTCGAATCGGGTTTCAAGCACACGTCTCAGCACCGAGAAAACGCGTGGTGGACGCACCCAAATATCATATCACGAGGTACCGGGTTTTCATAAAAGAACATCTTTTCTTAAATAATCCCACGGTCCTCAAAATCAGAAATCACATGAAAATCCACATCAAGAAGTAAATCCAATGCAATGTGCTATGCAATCAATCCATGATGTATGCGACATGTAAAGAGAGATAATCATATCGGAAATCATGCAACATGGAATAGTAATGTACATATGTCGGGAGGAACCGCTCCTTTAGAATGAATCAGTTTAAAGAATATCTTGCGGTCCTCAATCTCAATCAAGTCAGAATCATCTATGTTTGTGTACAGGTACATGTGTACAATATGCCAAGCAGTAATCATATCATGAATGCAACAGTACTACAGTGTAGTGGCATGGCAATTATCGATGATGAAGTGTGTGAGCCGGCAAATAGTGTACGTGAAACATACGCATCATCGATAATGGTGCTGGTGTCCTAACAGCATGATAATAATATAACAATGAACATATGCCAGCAATGCGAATAGCAGGAAAATGCAGATATCTAGTAGTCAACACCACAGTGAAGTATCTACTATGCAAACTACATCTAAGTATCCGGTCAATCAGGAGGGGTAGGTGTGGAAACCACCTAAATCTGAGTCGATACATGTATAAAAGTATATAGTCGGTGATCTCGCCTCAATGTCATATCATAAGATATCCTCGAGTTATGAGTGCGGATCTATCATCAATATCGGCTCGTACGGTAAATCATCGTACGGCATCCCCATAGCTGGGTAGGGGTCAGTATCTCACTGTCTCATCACATAACAGATATCACCATCGTCAGATCATATAGTCTGGAGTACTACTCTATGTCTAGTACAAAACGGTAACCTCAGTAAGTATGCATGCGGGGGTAAACACATATCCCAAGCCCGCAAGAATCACAAGTCATATCCCACATATGAATCGTATAAAATCACCGATCCCAGGGCACCCAGCCCACATCATCGACTCATCTCCAAAGTCATCACATATCATCAATCACAGTGCAAGTACAAGTGATAAGCAAGGGTGTGTGTGTAGGTGTAATTCTACCCTAGGGTTCGCGACTATGAACTACACTAGTCACTTCTAACCCTACATTATCCACAATACACCTAATATCACAATAAACTACATAGTAATCTATCTACGGACTGCGGGGGTGCTATACGCCATCCACCCGACTTCCCCCTGTAGATATAATCTACTCACCTTGCATCACCAATTGCGGACGTCACCACGTATTTGCTTGTCGTCCCGAAGTCTTCATGGGTACCTACACATCAAAATATCGTATATGCGCATTAAAACCAAATCCAATCTAAAACGGCGCACGAAATCCAAAACGATACGATAAGGGGGCCTATAGGTGAGAACCTATGGGACGCCTTCAAAACCATCAATAAATCCTCTACATCGTCGTATAAACGACAATTAGTCGAGGCAAAACACATTCCACCATTTCAGAATCAAAAATACGGAATACGGAAACACGAATCCAAAATAGCAACTTAGGATATATGTCCCAGATTTCACCCTAGATAGAATCTGTCAAAACTAGAAGTACCCTGGGTCAACACTAGAGGAACAGGGGCTGTGCACAGAAAACGAGGAGAATGGCTAAGTATGCTAAGTCAAAGTCCACCTCTCTCTCTCACCTACCCTCATCATTATATTTTCCTTTCTTTTCCTTTTCTTTTAAAATCCAAACCTTCTCACATCAATAGTAATCCCAAAAGAAAACCATGGCTAGAAAAATGCACAAGTGTAGAAAAAGTGATATGTGCAAGTTTTGCACAAAATTGCCAAAAAACCCGATTAGCGATTTTAATCGCGATTAGCACTAAATTATTGTCAAACTAATCACAAAAACTTAAAAATGCCATAATCCACTAATTTACCCTATTTTAGAATTTTCCATAATTTTTCATAATTTTTTCTAACATTTTTCCTATTTATTTGCATTTAATATTAAAATAATCAATAAAATAATATTAAATTATAAAAATTCCCAAAATTAATATTTTATATTTTTGAAAATGTTACATCCATACTATGGCACGTTTGGATCTGATGCTTCACGTTTTGCAAAAGAAGTAAAGGACCACATTGCCTACGGAACATTTGGAAAAGTTGCAGGATTTATTGCAGAAACTTTTCAGGGAGTGGGAGGTGCGGTTGAATTGGCTCCAGGATACTTAAAGTTGGTATATGATATTGTTCGCAAATCAGGCGGTGTTTGCATAGCTGATGAAGTTCAGTGCGGATTTGGTCGCGCTGGAAGTCACTATTGGTGGTTTCAGACGCAGTATGTTATTCCAGATATTGTCACAATGGATAAGGTACCCGTGTGGACGTCGTGCTGCAAGGAAGGAGAATGGCGGCATCGACTTCGGCAAGCGAGGATCGAGGTGAGTAGATGTATATCTACGGGGGAAATCGGGTGGATGGCGTTTAGCACCCCCGCAAACGTATAATAGGGATATTACTTACTGTCATTAGGAAGTCGGACGTGATCTTAGATTCTTGGCGATTAGGATCCTATTAAAGACTTTAGGTTGGACTGGACCGATTTAGAAAGACTTAACCAGAGAATGAATGCCTTGGAGGGAATTCGTAGGTTTCAGGTAGACACACACGCACACACATACATTTGACTTGGTGTAGGGTTTTATAGGTACACACAAACACACACATAACATATACACGTGATATGGGGAGGTTATATGATATCTGGAATGGAGTCGGTATGATTGGGCGTGATGCCGTGAGTTAAAGATATACGATCGAGTATGACATGAGATGTACTATGATATTAGCGGATCGTTGGGAAATGAGAAAATGGCTTTGTATAGATAAACGATAATAGGTGATGATGTACATAGGTGATAGTTGACCCATACTCCGATTTTTGGGATGCCGTACGATGGATTTTACCGTACGAGGCATAGATGTGATGATTGATCCGCACTCTTGACTCGAGAAAGTCGTACTATGTACGTGACGCTATTGAGGCTTGATCGCCGACTACTAGAGATATCGACTCAGACTTTAGGAGGATTCTTCTTACCTTTCGACTAGTGTCCTTAGTTAGTTTCTTAGTTGGTTAGGTAGATCTTAGTTTAGGCTCGAGTCATACTTATTTTCAAAACTAACGGATCATGCTTACTTTTCATCCAACAAGCTGTATGACTCGTAATTAGTATATATATTCTCTACTTTTGTGTTTACTACACATTTACTGTTATATTCAAGTTGCACTTATCGCATTGCATATTCATACGTATGTTATTTAGCTATTATGAAACTCTGCCTGTTAGGACACCAGCACCATTACCGATGATGCGTATGTTCCACGTACACTTATTTGCCGACTCACACACATCATCATACGTAATTGCCATGCTTCAGAACACATTATCTTTTATTGATAGCATCAGCTAAAGGCTAAATCGATATAATAATGTATGGTTACTTTCATGTGCTAGTTAGACATTGCATTTATTACATAGAAACTTCATGCATTCACATTTTCATATTATCATGCAGTATTGTGGGGCTTATGCCGATACTCATTATTACTTGCTCACGATTTTGGGATTTTGGATTTCTATGGGGTTTCTGGATTTTGTGGAAAACCGCAAGAATATATATAAACCTTCTCTCTCTCTCCCCCTCTCTTTTTGAAATATAAACTGCGGTTTTGTCGTGATGTATGTATCGTCCACCATGAGATTTCATGTTTTCTGTTAGATTTCGAGACCCGATTCGAGGAGTGGATGAACCGTCTCGTGTACATGGTGGGCCCGATATGGTACCCCGGGGCAAGAAGATCGAGTTGTAGACGATGAGCCTGGCAGGGGAAGACTACCTACCGATGATGTCTGGCGCGGCGGATATCCGGAGGATACCGACCGTTGTCGTGAGATTTGATGATATGGGCCGATCCGGACCGACGGAGCCCGAGATATTGAGACATTGAGATATATATGTTTTGTATCGATGTTTGACACGGATTTCCATGGATTTCATTGATGATATTTCAGTTAATCCAGAAGAATCTTTTCTATGATAAAAGTAAAGATTTTCTTCTACAGATATATCCAGATTTTGTGGTTGATTGTTTTTCATTCATGGTGCATGCATATACATACATGACATGATACCACTTAGTGACACTGACACGAGCACCGAGTATTACACTTGTGTATAGTTTATTACCATATCATTACTAGATGTCTAGTGTTATGTTGAGTATATTATATGACCTAGGAGAGCGTCGTGCACGCGATTTCTACTCGCAGATGTGTTCTACTCAAGAGTTGGTAACTCACCCCCGTTATGCCAAATTTTCTTACAGGTTCAGGTGTACAGGTTTCCTTGGGGGCTTGCTGGCACACCACTTCATTCAGTGCGATTGCTAGGTAGGTGAGTTCACTTGCATCGTGACCACTATTGTATTTTCATTATTTCAGTTGTATCTAGTAATCTCCATCAACCAGACATTGTACATTTGCTAGATTTGGAACTGGTTGTATAATCTTTCGACCTTAGAGTCGCGCTGTTTTATTGTTATGGTTTTCTGGTTTTCTTGATGATGCTAGTTTCCTTTCGTTTCTGAGTTTTGATCCTCTCCCTTTGGCGTTGTATTTTATATTGCTTGTGTGGTTGTTCCCGCCATTTGGCGAAGAGCCAGCTTCCGTTTAGGGATGCCTTTATTTTTTTTTTTGTATTTTCTTGCTTTGTACACGTTTCGGGGCCAGTATTTACAAAGGAGATTTTGCCGAAATTTTCGGGAAATTTTGATGCTTTTAAAATATGTAATGCGACTTATTTGGTTTAAATCACTTTCTTTAAATAAGTTTTCTTTCACTCTATTTCATTATCTGGTTTAGATTTTTATGCCTTGGCTTACTTAGATTACGTCACGCCTCTAGACGTTGCGTAATTTAAGTGCCAGTCACGTTCTGTACTTTCGGGTCGTGACAAAGTTGGTATCATAGCGTTATGTTTAACCAAGGTTCGACTTTAGGTTTGACCTTGGTTGATGGAGTAGGTGACTTAGGTAGAAGGACGTACCGTGTGTATGTTCCGCGGCATACCTACGATACGCTACAAGGCTTAAGAAGCCTTAGGATGTACATTTCTTTTGTACCATATTCTTTTCGTTCCTTTGATCTATCCTCATCGATGTCGGATTGTGGATTCTGTTACCACGGTTGCACGGGCAGAGAGAGCTGCGGCCAGAGTTGCGGTCAGCATGAGCTCTTCTTGGAGGATGACTGACCAGAGCGTAATTCCGGCGACACGACTGCGTACATACGTCGTTTTACGGTGTTCTTCCTGAAGAGAGCATTTTGAGGTGTTGTTTTGCTGAGATTTCTTGTTGACGCAAACGTTCAGATTAGCACCAGAGAATTGGGCCGCTGCTAGAGGCCGGCTAAAATGTGAAGACTGTTAATGTACCGTCTATTCTTGAGGATTGAGGCATTGTTTAGCGTGCAGACGAATGAGCCAGCTGTTGCTGCGACTGACAAGATATCTTCCAAATGTTGAAGTTATTGTAGCACGAGTTTGTACTTAGGGATATGATAGAAGATCGCTAGTCACCCATAGATGAATGACTAGGACATGTGGTTCGTTTGCATACCCCGATGCGAGGTCATCAGATTGGTTAATTTCAGTGGGAGAGGACCTCACACAGGAACGATGTAAGCCGATCAATGAAGGAAGAGCATAAGCGCAGTACTCCGATAATTGAACGAGTCCCCGAGAATGTAATTGGCAAGATGCCTACGACAAGATATTGAGATGACGAGTATGTAGCTTTTGGAAAGGAAACCCGAGATGAGTATAGCCGTTTAGAGCGTAGTTCGGACAACTATGAAGAGGGAAATCTGAGTTGATACATATTGAAGGAACAAGGAGTAAGAGGTTCGTATGAGATTTTGACGAGACATGTTATGAGTGACCATGATAATTGGTCAGGAGATCTTCAGAGGATGTGCCAGAGCGGAACTGTTTCCGTCATCATTTCATATTGGGCCGTTGACCCGAGGAGTTATATAATTGGCAATCCGCAGAGACGAGAGCCTAAGGGCATAAGGAGCCAGACCGTGAATAGAGGCAGGTAGATTATTGCTGCAGCTAGCTTGGATACACCGACACTCTTCGACATTGGAGAAGGAGCATATCGATGTCAGTGTTTACAATTGCGATTTGGTAATTCGAAAATCACATTTTCGTCGTTTGGATTCTAGTATTCGAGGATTTCATTTTACGATTGGTATTTCCTATGTGGACATTCATTGCACTCGATTCGTGTTCAATGTATCAGTTGTATTGATGTTCATTTTGTGCATACCCATTGCACTTGATTTTGGTTTATACATTCTAAGATTTTGATTTGATTTCGTGCATATGGGTTGCACATGATTCTGACTTGTGCTTTCGGTATAGTTTTCATGCACTTTTCGTATATCGATTTGGTCTTGTGTACGCTGATGCATGTGGTTGTGAGTTTATCTATCGCAGTATACTTGATTTTGGTTCGGTGTATGTCGTATACCGCTGATTTCGATTTTGATATGCGATAATTGTTTTCGTGCACCCTAGTGCACTGGATTTGTGTTTTAGTGCACCATGTGCATTTGATTGAGATTTTGCGCATACTTGGCGCACTTGATGCGATTCTGTGCACATCAGATGCACTGAATCGAGATTTTTGTGCAGATTAGATGCACCTGATATTGTTGTCATGCACGCCCATTGCACTCGACACAAGCTTTCGTGCACACCCGTTGCACTTAGATTTCGTTCTGTGCTCATGTATGGCATCTGGTTTTGATTTCGATTTCCGTGTGCACCAGACGCATGCGACACTTTTGCATACGCTAATTGAGTTGGATTTCTTTCGAGCATCATGTTTTCATGACTTATATGCTATATGGCTTAGTAAACCAGCGGGGCTATTTTGAGAACAGTACCTAAGTGTTTTTGCATTCATCGATAATTACCGTAGGGATTTCCCCAAAAAAAAAATGAGCTATAGTCTCAATATTTTCCTACGTGTCCAAGATGACACGAAGTATTTTACAAAGGAAACCCTTCTAAAATCATTTTCAGAAGGCGAGACGTATATGTTAAAAACAAAAGATATGTATACACGTATAACTATATTCCTTATAAACGAACGTCCGCTACTTATGCCGTGATACACGCATCACACGGCAATTTGAAAGGGTTTTTGCATACTTTTCCAATAGGATATTTTAACGACTCTACGACGATCCGTACCATGTACCTATTATAGTTTTGATTATATCGGGTTGTTTTTCATCTTGGATATGACACTCGTATTTTTGCCATAGCTCCGATGATTGCGCACTGCTTGATGGAGTTTTGATTTTGAGTTATACACTCATTTTCATGCGCACGTATTACGCTAAGAGATGTATTATGTATTCATGATACTCGGAGCTCCGTTGATTTGAGTAATTGACTGAAATGTTTCAAGTATTTAGGGGGTTTAATTTTAAATTCGGGGACCGAATTTTCTTAAGGGGGGAAGATTTTAACTTTTCAGAAAAATAAAATATTATTTTTAAGAATTTAAAATAATAAAATAATGAGTTTGTGTAAAACAATAAAAAATATCTTCAGTGATTGGCCTAAAAATATTTGTGCTTGAGAAGTTTGTCACAAAATGATATGGTTGTAGCATGTACGTGGGTTTGTGTTTTAAAAAAAAAAAAACCAAATGTGTGTGTATATTGATATGGTATGGTTGTAGTTTGTCATTTTTTCCCCTTCTCAAGTCAAACATGTCAAGCCAATCACCATTTTTTTCCTATTGCCCTCACTTTCCCAGCAGCCCCATCACCTCAACATTCTTTAAATTCGTTTCCTAAGTTTGCCCAATTACTAAACTAGGAAAATTCAATCAAAATTCCCTGTCTCATCCTCAAGAGACCTGCGATCAAGATCCGAGACGCGTTAACCTCGCCGCCGCCGACGTCTTCTCCTCCGTCTCCCCCCAAATTCGAACCCTAACCCTATTGATGGAAGATGCGGCATCTCTTCCCCTAAGCCAGGCGCTCTTCTCGTTCCTCTCTGACGACATCGTCCTCAACGTCATGGCCAAGCTAGAGGCGGATTCTCACGATTGGGCATGCCTCTTCTGCGTCTCCACCCACTTAGCCTCCCTCATCGCCACCTACTGCTTCCGATCGAGATGCCCTTCCTCCGTCTCCGATCTCATCGCCTGCCCCTAATCATCGCAACTCTCGCCTTCTCTTTCTCCTCAACAAGATCCCAATCGTCATCGGCGCCGGTTCTTCCGCCGTTTGAGCACCAGCCTGGCCTGTATAATGGGATTCTGGCCGATGAGGTCCTGAGGAAAAGGAAGGAGTTTCTTGGCCCTTCGCTATTTTATTACTATCAGAAGCCACTCAACATTGTAGAAGGAAAGATGCAGTATTTATATGATGTGAGTGGTAAGCGTTATCTTGATGCATTTGCTGGCACAGTGACGGTCTCTTGTGGGCATTGCCATCCTGATATAGTGAATGCTGTTGTGAAGCAAAGTAAATTCCTTCAATACACCACCACTATTTATTTGCACCATGCAATTGTTGAATTTGCAAAAGCATTGGCATTAAAAATGCCAGGGAACTTAAATGTTGTTTATTTTGTCAATTCTGGTACTGAAGCTAATGAGTTATCAACATTGATGGCGTAGCTATACACTGGCAACTTAAACATGTTTGCCTTGAGAAATGCATATCATGGGGGGGGGGGGTGCTGGAACAATTGGTTTGACATCCCTACATACTTGGAAGTACCCAATACCATAGGGTGAAATTCATCATGTCATGAATCCTGATCCATACTGTGGCACGTTTGGATCTGATGCTTCACGTTATGCAAAAGAAGTAAAGGACCACATTGCCTACGGAACATTTGGAAAAGTTGCAGGATTTATTGCAGAAACTTTTCAGGGAGTGGGAGGTGCGGTTGAATTGGCTCCAGGATACTTAAAGTTGGTATATGATATTGTTCGCAAATCAGGCGGTGTTTGCATAGCTGATGAAGTTCAGTGCGGATTTGGTCGCGCTGGAAGTCACTATTGGTGGTTTCAAACGCAGTATGTCATTCCAGATATTGTCACAATGGATAAGGTACCCGTGTGGACATCGTGCTGCAAGGAAGGAGCATGGCGGCATCGACTTCGGCAAGCGAGGATCAAGATGAGTAGATGTATATCTACGGGGGAAATCGGGTGGATGGCGTTTAGCACCCCCGCAAACGTAAAATAGGGATATTACTTACTGTCATTAGGAAGTCGGACGTGATCTTAGATTCTTGGCGATTACGATCCTATTAAAGACTTTAGGTTGGACTGGACCGATTTAGAAAGACTTAACCAGATAATGAATGCCTTGGAGGGAATTCGTAGGTTTCAGGTAGACACACACGCACACACATGCATTTGACTTGGTGTAGGGTTTTATAGGTATACACACACACACACAACATATACACGTGATATGGGAAGGTTATATGATATCTGGAAAGGAGTCAGTATGATTGGGCGTGATGCCGTGAGTTAAAGATATACGATCGAGTATGACATGAGAGCTACTATGATATTAGCGGATCGTTGGGAAATGAGAAAATGGCTTTGTATACATAAACGATAATAGGTGATGATGTACATAGGTGATAGTTGACCAATACCCCGATTTTTGGGATGCCGTACGATGGATTTTACCGTACGAGGCATAGATATGATGATTTATCCGCACTCTTGGCTCGAGAAAGTCGTAATATGTACGTGACGCTATTGAGGCTGGATCGCCGACTACTAGAGATATCGACTCAGAATTTAGGAGGATTCTTCTTACCTTTCGACTAGTGTCCTTAGTTAGTTTCTTAGTTGGTTAGGTAGATCTTAGTTTAGGCTCGAGTCATACTTATTTTCAAAACTAACGGATCATGCTTACTTTTCATCCAACAAGCTGTATGACTCGTAATTAGTATATATATTCTCTACTTTTGCGTTTACTACACATTTACTGTTATATTCATGTTGCACTTATCGCATTGCATATTCATACGTATGTTATTTAGCCATTATGAAACTCTGCCTGTTAGGACACCAGCACCATTACCGATGATGCGCATGTTCCACGTATACTTATTTGCCGACTCACACACATCATCATCGGTAATTGCCATGCTTCAGAACACATTATCTTTTATTGATAGCATCAGCTAAAGGCTAGATCAATATAATAATGTATGGTTACTCTCATGTGCTAGTTAGACATTGCATTTATTACATAGAAACTTCATGCATTCACATTTTCATATTATCATGCAGTATTGTGGGGCTTATGCCGATACTCATTATTACTTACTCACGATTTTGGGATTTTGGATTTCTATGGGGTTTCTGGATTTTGGGGAAAACCGCAAGAATATATATAAAAACTTATCTCTCTCTCCCCCTCTCTTTTTGAAATATAAACTGCGGTTTTCTCATGATGTATGTATCGTCCACCGTGAGATTTCATGTTTTCTGTTGGATTTCGAGACCTGATTCGAGGAGTGGATGAACCGTCTCGGGTACATGGTCGGCCCGGTATGGTACCACGGGGCAAGAAGATCGAGTTGTAGACGATGAGCCTGGCAGGGGAAGACTACCTACCGGTGATGTCTGGCACGGAGGATATCCGGAGGATACCGACCGTTGTCGTGAGATTTGATGATATGGGCCGATCCGAACCGACGGAGCCCGAGATATTAAGACATTGAGATATATATGTTTTGTATCGATGCTTCACACGGATTTCCATGGATTTCATTGATGATATTTCAGTTAATCCAGAAGAATCTTTTCTATGATAAAAGTAAAGATTTTTTTTCTACAGATATATCCAGATTTTGTGGTTGATTGTTTTCCATTCATGGTGCATGCATATACATACATGACATGATACCACTTAGTGACACTGACACGAGCACCGAGTATTACACTTGTGTATAGTTTATTACCATATCATTACTAGATGTCTAGTGTTATGTTGAGTATATTATATGACCTAGGAGAGCGTCGTGCACACGATTTCTACTCGCATATGTCTTCTACTCACGAGTTGGTAACTTACCCCCGTTATGCCAAATTTTCTTATAGGTCCAGGTGTACAGGTTTTCCTTGGGGGCTTGCTGGCACACCACTTCATTCAGTGCGATTGCTAGGTAGGTGAGTTCACTTGCATCGTGACCACTATTGTATTTTCATTATTTCAGTTGTATCTAGTAAGCTCCATCAACCAGACATTGTACATTTGCTAGATTTGGAACTGGTTGTATATTCTTTCGACCTTAGAGTCGCGCTGTTTTATTGTTATGGTTTTCTGGATTTCTTGATGATGCTAGTTTCCTTTTGTTTCTGAGCTTTGATCCTCGCCCTTTGGCGTTGTATTTTATATTGCTTGTGTGGTTGTTCCCGCCATTTGGCGAAGAGCTAGCTTCCACTTTGGGATACCTTTATTCTTTTTTTGTATTTTCTTGCTTTGTACCCGTTTCGGTTACTGGGATCTGACGTATACCACCCCTAGACTTGATATGCGACATATCAGACGAACAGACCGGACTGTACGGGAGTGTTACTGATTGGATTCATAGGAGAATGGACAGGCTAGCTTGTTGATCTTCTGATCGCTCAATACCTGGGTGGCTGTTACGTTTAGCTGACTGCTTGCAGCTTGTGGGTGTTTGATATGATCATCACCTGCTACCGGCGTATTGACGATTCTTTAGAGTCCTACATAGAGTTTTCTTGACTCAGGCAAAACGGAGTAGGGGCACATATGTGATATGTGCACGACCGAGGACAATGCGATATGAGATACCTTATTATATTCTCGCGATATTTAGATATGAGCCGGGTCATCGGATCAAGTGTTGATTCGATGAATCGGTACATGATATATTAGTCGGTTATATTCGATATAGCCAGATTGTCGGATCAAGTGTTGATTCGATAATTTAATGTATAATAATATATATGATATATTGTATTACATTATCTAATATTGGCTCGCTTTATTTTTTCATTTTCTCACCGGGTAATACATTGATATATATGCTATATATATTAATTGTATTATTTTCTTTTGTTACAAATATATAATATATATGTGATATATATTATAGGAACATGATATGATTAATAATGGAACTTGTTTAGCCGAGATTAAACAAGGTTAGGGTTTGATTTGGGTTAGTTCTTTCTTGCACCTTCTAGAAGGATTTCTTTTGTCATGAGAAAGATATTATGGTTGATATTTTCTCATGACTCATTGTTTTAACCCAACCAAACCCTAGCCCTAGTTAATTCTCTACAAGGGTTATCCTTGTCATCCTAAACCATGGTTGCATTATTATTCATATATTCATTTCATTATTCATCACAAAAGGTTTAATTCATTTTTCATCTTCTTCTTCAACCTTGAGCTTTGAGAAAGCTTACTAGGTTTTCATTTTTTGATGATTTCATGTGAGAATTTGATATAAAAAGAAAGCATAAATACTACTCCATCATCCTCATCTAATCTAGCCAATTAGATTAGGGTGTTCACCTCATTAGAGTGAGAGAGCTTGAGTTATAGAAACTTCGACGTAGATCATCGGAGAAAAGGAACACTACAAACTAGCATGGATCGTTCGAGTCGTGGAGCCTCTCTTGAGTCCGGGAGATCGTGGATCATGGTAAAGGGACTTCTACTCGGAGCTTATGAAGCGAAGGAGTGGACTACAAAGGTTGTAATTCCTCACACTTAGTTGTAAAGATGTTTACTTGCATGTTAAATCCTAATAATCTAGCAAAGATCCCGGCTTTGGGTTGTTCGGCATGTCTAAAATTTTATTCGGGCATGGTTGATGCCTTATGAACCTTTGTAAGAGTGCCTAGGAACCCAACAGTGGTATCAGAGCCTAGCTAGAGAATTAGGCGACGTGTATACGAAGTTAAAACTCCGATCGAACCCCGAAACGTCAAAACGACCCACTCTCTAGACAAATTTTAAAAATGTGATTTCTTCTGTATTAAAAATACCTAAAAAAACACCAGGGAATTATAAGCATCACTATGGAAAACGACATGGTAAGTCGTACGGACAGCCGCGGAACCGCGGCTATACCTTGCTTGGGCCGCGGATCCGCGGCTTTACAATTGTATTTAACCTTTTGTTTTGCGCAGTAATGCCCGTAGCTGCTATTGTATATTTCTGGGCATTTTTAATCTGACTCAAGTGTTGAGTGTTTTGGGGATTATTTTGTATTCGTTGATTCGATCGGAAAATTTTATTTCGTTATATTTTCCGGATATTTAGAAACTGTTAAAATGTTCGAACGGATATCATTAACTTACTTTTTCCCGGCACGAAAAACTTTCAGGTGTTGAATTTTTCTTGGGTTTAAATCTTTCAGAAAAACGTGCAAGTAACACGGCGGTCCCTCTAGAAGAACACAAACCTTAACTCGATTATGTGACCGTCTGAACCGCCTCTAAAACTTAGGGTTTGGGGAAGTACGGCGTGCCACATGTGAGGCGTTGGCTTGACCCTTCTACGGCGGGGCCATCGGTACTTTGATATATTCTGGGATTATTTGAACTCCGCTCAAGTGTTGAGCTATTTAGGAAATCTTGGGTATTTGATTATCCGATCGGAAAGTTTAATACTGTCTATTTATCTGGAATGTGATACAATATGTGGTGTTCATATAGTTAGGGATGAAATGCGAAGTATGTGATATTTCGAATTTACGATGTCTAAAGTGATTGTGGATTCCAAATGTTGTAGTTTTACTATTTCTTTTCTGTGACCGTAAGTGTAGTATGTAGTTGTATTGTTGGTTTTCGTTCATATACATCAACGACGATCGGTGTATGCATACTTACTTACGTTGATGATATGTGATATTATGTGTTGCTGTGATATGTTATATTGGATCGTCAGTTCTGAATAGCCCGGGGTTTTATGTGAGATGAGGGTTTTTGTTTTCATTCATATAAAATTCATTTGTATGTAATATTCTTTTATTGGGGCACTTCCGCGATGAGGATGATGTCACCAGTGTATATTATTTACTTTTCCGCATTAGGTAGACCTAAGGAGGGGAGCACAAGTAACCGGGTTCTAGGGTCCAGTGGGAGGCCATCTCGAGGAGTCGAGACCGGGTCTCCTAACCCTAGAATTGGCAGAGTTACTTGCCGCTCTCGTAGGGGTCTAGGGATGTGGGTTTGGCTATTCATCACGACCGTGGAATCCGTGTTTTATACCGGCTCGTATTAAAAACACGGACATCCTAGTATATCCAATATTTCATATATGTTCTTCTGCTGCAATGTTCTGTGATGAGATCATATTTCTGCCTGAGACTAATGCTTATACTATATATATATATATGCTGATATATAAATATTACTGCTTTCGTTTCATCTGTGATGCTTAGGAAGCATAAGCTGATGGGATTTTTATTAATGAGATTAATAAAAGAAAAGAAACCTAAAAGATATTGTAGAATCAAAATTTTATAAAAAGTGTAGCTACAGTTTTGCTTTGCACAGCGGTATATGATATACCCTGCACCTTATTCGATGAGGAAAGAGCCGAGATCCCTTCACCGGGAGTGACCTCTTTAGCGAAACTGGCAGATGCTACAAACTCGCGGTATTGTTTTTGACAGCTTATACAGTTCTTGCTTTGCACATCAGTATATATGATATACCCTGCACCTTATTCGATGGGGAAAGAGCCGAGATCCCTTCACAGGGAGTGACCTCTTTAGCGAAACTAGAAGCCTAAAAAACACTCTTTTTCAAAATCACTTATTTCTACAAAGATATCAAGTTCATTACGCTCATGGTTTTCTGAAAAACCTGCGTAGCCCTCCGACATTTCAGATAGGTAATACTTAGTATTCGTGCTGCGTTTGTTGGCTTTCGTCAAGGCGTAGTGTGCGGTAGCTAACTATTACTTATCTGCAACATATGATGAGATTGGGTTAGGGTAGTCGTGCGGCTTTGTTGGCTTTCGTCAAGGGACGTACGGCTGGGTTTAATTCAATCAAGAAATGTACGGGTTGAACTTGACTAGCGGACTATAGTTTGTTGGCATTCGTCAAGGTCATAGCACGTTAGGGGTAAAAGCATTATCAGGAATTTCAAGTGTTGAAATTTGCAATGAGATTGCATACCTTCTATGAGATAGATGGATCCTGATACCCACTACGAGTAAGTATTACTCCTAGGAGAGTTTTACACAGGACAATTAGCCGAACAAGTAGGTGTTTAGAAAGGTGTTACGGGGTTATGCCTCTAAGAAGACGGGGTTTATTTTAATTAGGTCCGTGCGAGAGCACGGGGAACCTCCCTCATGTACCGACACTGATCTGGCTGAAAGATTGACGAAATTGTAGGGTGTAATTCATCCCGGCTAATCTTACCTTTTAGGGTTTGAAGGAAGATTTGATAAAAACAGTGGGAGACATCCTGATTAGATAAGATAATAACCAATCTAATCTTGCAAGAGTATACGCTAAAGTGTTTCCTTCTCTCTCTTTCCAGGTAGCGACCATGTCAGGACTTAATCAAGATAATAAAATGGATGTATTGACTGAACCTAGTTATTATACTGAGCAAGGGATCGTTGGTCCCGTTCTTTCTTATAAGAGTTATAAGACTGAGCAGGAAACAGGAGAATATCTGGATTCTCACGCCGCCCAAACTAAGAACATGCATGCTGATGCATCTTCTTCGGGTGTGTTAGTTATTGAGAAGTGTTTCTCAGTTCACCCTACGTCCTGGGTATTAGATACTGGATCGGGATCCCACATATGTAAATTGTTACAAGGGCTACGGAAAGGTAGAGAACTGGGAAAAGGTGATCATTCCGTTCAAGTAGGGAATGGTGCAAGTATTGTAGCCAAAGCAGTTGGCAAATATCACCTAGTATTACAAGGTGGTAATACACTAATTCTGAATGAGTGCTATTATATACCGAACATGATGTGCAACATTATATCAGTTTCTTTATTAAGTAAAGAAGGATATAATTTTTTAGCAAAGGATAATGTTATGAACATATTCCTAGATCAAAAGTTGATTGGATCAGGCTCGTTACATAATGGCATATTCATTCTCAATCAAAATACAGTCCTTAAAATACAAAACACACACAAGAGAAAAAGTTCAGAAATGAACGAATCATACTTGTGGCATTGTAGACTTGGTCATATCAATGCGACACGACTAGCTAAGTTACATAAGGATGCATATTTGAATCCGTTCGAAATATCATCTTATGAAACTTTCCATTCATGTCTCAAAGGTAAAACGACCAAAACTCCATTTAGTGGACACGGAGAAAGAGTTACGGAACTCTTAGGACAGGTACATAGTGATGTATGCGGTCCTATGTCTACGCATGCCAGGATTGGTTCTTCCTACTTCATTACATTCACTGACGATCTCTCTTGATACGGATATGTGTTCCTGATGAAACACAAGTCTGAAGTTTTTGAGAAATTCAGAATATAAGCACGAAGTAGAGAACCAAACAGGGAAAAGTATTAAGATCCTTCGATCTGATCGAGGAGGAGAATACTTGAGCAATGATTTTCTGGATTATCTAAAAGAGAATGGGATTCTCTCTCAGCTTACTCGTCCTTATACACCACAGCATAATGGTGTATCGGAATGGAGGAATCACACCCTATTAGATATGGTGCGCTCTATGATGAGCGAAACTGAGTTACCTATTTCCTTCTGGGGGTATGCGCTTGAGACAGCCATACACCTATTGAATATGGTTCCTACCAAATCAGTGCCTACCACTCCATATGAGATATGGAAAGGGAAGAGACCACATCTTAAGTATGTTAAGATATAGGGTTGTCCGGCCTATGTCAAAAGGCTAAATCCGGACAAACTCGAGGCAAGGTCTGTCCTATGTAAGTTTGCAGGATATTCCAAGAACTCACAAGGGTATATCTTTTACCACACTGAGGAACAAAATGTATTTGTTTCTCGACATGCCACCTTTTTAGAAAAGGAATTTCTTGCAAAAGAAATTTGTGGCGAGGAGGTAGAACTGGAAGAGGTTCCAGCGATACAAACTATACTAGAAGACTTCGTAGAACCAGAGGATTCAGTAGTACCCGACGAATCCCAGCCTCTCCGCCGATCTAGCAGGGTTTCTCATCCGCCTGAGAGATACTATAGTTTTCTCATTGATGGTGGGAGCGAGGATTGCATCATGGAAGATGATGACCCGACTAGCTTCGAGCAGGCCATCACGAGTGGTGACTCTATGAAATGGCTGGATGCAATGCGATCTGAGATGGAATCCAGGTACACCAACAAAGTATGGACTTTGGAAAATGCTCCTGAAGGGGTAAAACCCATTGGGAGCAAGTGGATCTTTAAAAAGAAAATTGGTGTAGATGGAAAAGTTAAGACTTTCAAAGCTAGACTTGTTGCAAAGGGTTTTCGTCAATGGCCAGGTGTGGATTATGACGAAACCTTTTCTCTAGTGGCTATGCTTATGTCCATCCGGATCTTACTTGCCATTGCTGCATACCATGACTATGAAATCTGGCAAATGGATGTTAAGACCGCCTTTCTAAACGGTGATTTAGAAGAGTGCGTGTACATGACTCAGCCAGAGGGCTTCGTAGATAGTGGGAGCAGCGGAGAGGTGTGCAAGCTGCTTAAATCCATTTATGGGTTAAAGCAAGCATCGCGGAGTTGGAACATCTGCTTTGATGTTGTAGTCAAAGAGTTTGACTTCATCAAAAACGCAGATGAACCTTGTATCTATAAGAAGGTTGCTTAGAGTAAGGTTGTCTTCCTCGTATTGTACGTCGATGACATACTGTTGATAGGAAATGATGTTCCTATGCTGCAATCAGTCAAGCTCTTCTTATCACAAAGATTCTCAATGAAAGATGTAGGTGATGCCTCCTGCATACTAGGAATAATGATCTATAGAGATAGATCTAAACGGATACTGGGATTGTCTCAATCCAGGTACATTGACACCGTACTAAAGAGGTTTAGTATGGAAGAATCCAAGCGTGGGAACCTACCCACGATCTCTGGACTCACTCTCTCCAAAGTGATGTCTTCCAAGACTGATTTGGAAAGAGCTCGCATGCAAGGGATACCCTATGCTTCGGCAGTAGGCTCTATCATGTATGCGATGCTATGTACCAGACACGACGTAGCATACTCACTGAGTGTAGTGAGTCGGTATCAAGCAGATCCTGGAGTGAGTCACTGGACAGCTGTGAAGAACATTCTCAAGTACTTACGAAGGACTAAAGAGATATTCTTGGTGTATGGTAACGGAGAACTCCGGGTGGAGTCCTTTACCGATTCAAGCTTCCAAAGTGATAAAGACGACTCTAAGTCGCACTCGGGATTTGTCTTTACCCTCAATGGAGGGGCGGTATGTTGGAAGACCTCCAAACAGGATACCGTTGCAGACTCGACGATGGAGGCGGAATACATCGCTGCCAACGATGCTGCCAAAGAGGCTGTCTGGATAAAGAAGTTCATTAGTGAACTTGGTGTGGTTCCATCCATCGAACATCCAATACCTCTGTATTGCGAAAACAATGGAGCTGTGGCTTTGGCAAGGGAACCCAGGTCCCATTAGAAGTCCAGACATATTTTGAGGCGGTATCACCTGATCAGGGAGATAGTTGATCGCCGGGAGATCGAGGTCAGGAGAGTAGATATGAAGGACAACACTGTGGATCCACTCACGAAGGCCATTCCCCAGATACAGTTTGAGAGATTATTCGGGATGCTAGGTATGAGATACTACAGCAGCTGGCCTTAGTGCAAGTTGGAGATTGTTAGTTATGTATATGCCGTAGAGGCCATTGTTGTACATATGATGTATATTATAATGGATGCTTGGATATATATAGAGAGGACTTTCTTGGTCGTCATGATAGTATGCTATTTGGTTTTACTTTATCTTAACATGTTGACTTGTATTAGTTTACTGTCTTACTCTCACATGTTGGTAAAGCCCTTAGGATCTGCACTCGACTACTCGGACTATGATGAGATCATACTAGTGGGGCCATGGTAGTCGATGAGTACATCCTATAACTATTCCTGGTCGAGGGTATATCAAGACAGGGCATCGATACACCAGAGTAGGCTAGCGTATACGCATCTTGACCCATATGATGGGCGATGGATGATCCCATATCCATCGGTGTTTGACATCAAGGATGGTGTATGGGTGCTCAGTGGAGACTTGGTACACTGGACGGACTCGCCGAGAACTCCCAGATCGTGATATCAGATGGCAGTACTTCGGTGACACTGGTACAGGGTAGTCTGTGGACTCGAGATCGTCATAGAGTCTTGTGTGATTCCCACAGTGCTTTGATTTCCACCTTACCACATCCAAGAGGGCATGCAAAACGGTGGCTTTTGGGTGCAGTCCCGAATCACATGGAGGCAATGAGCGATAGGAGGGGATTCGTCTCTCCCGGTATAAGGAGTTGATGTTGTGCTGTGTTCGATTGGCTATAACTGGAAGTCCCTAGGCAGGGCTGATATAGAGATTTACTCGTAAGTGTTACCAGTAGTTTCTCGACCCGTTATGAGCCTCACATCGACATGACTTATCGGTTACTGGGGTCTGACGTATACCACCCCTAGACTTGATATGCGACATATCAGACGAACAGACCGGACTGTACGGGAGTGTTACTGATTGGATTCACAGGAGAATGGACAGGCTTGCTTGTTGATCTTCTGATCGCTCAATACCTGGGTGACTGTTACGTTTAGCTGACCGCTTGCAGCTTGTGGGTGTTTGATATGATCATCACCTGCTACCGGCATATTGACGATTCTTTAGAGTCCTACACAGAGGTTTCTTGACTCAGGCAAAATGGAGTAGGGGCACATATGTGATATGTGCATGACCGAGGATAATGCGATATGAGATACCGTACTATATTCTCGCGATATTTAGATATGAGCCGGGTCATCGGATCAAGTGTTGATTCGATGAATCGGTATATGATATATTAGTCGGTTATATTCGATATAGCTGGATTGTCGGATCAAGTGTTGATTCGATAATTTAATGTATAATAATATATATGATATATTGTATTATATTATCTAATATTGGCTCGCTTTATTCTTTCATTTTCTCACCGGGTAATACATTGATATATATGCGATATATATTAATTGTATTATTTTTTTTTGTTACAAATATATAATATATATATGATATATATTATAATAATATGATATTATTAATAATGGAACTTGTTTAGTAGAGATTAAACAAGGTTAGGGTTTGATTTGGGTTAGTTCTTTCTTGTACCTTCTAGAAGGATTTCTTTTGTCATGAGAAAGATATTATGGTTGATATTTTCTTATGACTCATTGTTTTAACCCAACCAAACCCTAGCCCTTGTTAATTCTCATCAAGGGTTATCCTTGTCATCCAAAACCATGGTTGCATTATTATTCATATATTCATTTCATTATTCATCACAAAAGGTTTAATTCATTTTTCATCTTCTTCTTCAACCTTAAGCTTTGAGAAAGCTTACTAGGTTTTCATTTTGTGATGATTTCATGTGAGAATTTGATATAAAAAGAAATCATAAATACTACTCCATCATCATCATCTAATCTAGCCAATTAGATTAGGGTGTTCACCTCATTAGAGCGAGAGAGCTTGAGTTATAGAAACTTCGACGTAGATCATCGGAGAAAAGGAACACTACAAGCTAGCATGGATCGTTCGAGTCGTGGAGCTTCTCTTGAGTCCGGGAGATCGTGGATCGCAGCGAAAGGACTTCTACTCGGAGCTTATGAAGCGAAGGAGTGGACTACAAAGGTTGTAATCCCTGACACTTAGTTGTAAAGATGTTTACTTACATGTTAAACCCTAATAATCTAGCAAAGATCCCGGCATTGGGTTGTTCGGCACGTCTAATATTTTATTCGGGCATGGTTGATGCCTTATGAATCCTTGTAAGAGTGCCTAGAAACCTAACAAGAACTGGAAGTGATTCCCAAACCATAAACGATTACTGGAAATTTAATAGACCCTAAAAATTCAATCGGATTTGACATTCCATTAGCCACTCCGTAGATATGGTGGGTGACCTCAGGCACCCGAGAAGTACTTCGGTATCCTCAAATACGGTGACAGGAGGTTCTTGTTTACCCAGACTTGCCATTACTGATGTTCTAGATTATGAAACCCGGCAAGAGGATGAGTATAGCGTCGTTCTAAACTAACTTTAGAAGTGCACGTGTATATGACTCTGCCAGAGGATTGTTGTAGTTACTGGGAGCTGCGGAAGCATAGTGGACAAGTAGCTTTTTTCTATTTAGAGAATAAAGAAAGTATAAAGGATACAAATCATCTATTTTTGATGTGACAGTCATAGGCTCTGATATTATCAGAATAGAAGATGGATCTGGTAAGAAGGTAGTAGGGTATGATATCCTGGTATTTGGATGGCATGCACTTTATAAGTAGTGAAATTCCTATACTACGATCAGTTATGCTGTGGTTGTCTTACAGTTATTTCTCCACATAGGATATGGATATAATATCAGGCATTCTGGTTACTAGATCTATGGTTTTAGATCTAGATTCGGAAAGTTTCCCAATTTGGATACTTTGACACTATTCTAAAGATGTTTTAGAATGGACGACTCTTGGCATGGTGGTGTACCTGCAGGTGATGGAGTCACCCTCTCTAAAGGATATGTTGATACGTATGCTCACTTCACCGCAGCTGGTGAGCAATTTCTCTTGAACCTCGGAATTCTATCTTACAGACTAAAGGGGAGAGTGATTTGCTTGATTTGCATATCACTTGCTTAGGCAATTGGGTCAATCATGAGATGTCGAATACCACACCAGATGTTGTTTTTGCACTGGCTGCAATAAATTTTTATATTAATCCAATCCTAAAGAAACATTGGGAAGCAGTTTATGAGCATAAGTGTAACATTTCAGAAAAATATAAAATATTTTTTTGGAATTTAATATTAAAGTAATATATTTTGCGAAAACTATTCGATTTGCGAATAGGGGTTTTCGTAAATCGGTATAATTATATACCAATATTTGGAAAATAATGTGAGATTAAAATGATTTATTTATTAAAAAAAATATTTATTGGATTTGGCATTTTTATAATTAATTATATGCAGTTTAAATTAAAATTTGATTAGTGCATTACTAATCGCGATTAGGCCAAATCCGTCATTATAATTAATCTTGGCTAGTGCACCATGACATGTTGCATTTTGTTACATGTTGTTTCATTTGTGTTTGTTTTATTGGTATTATTGTGAGAAAAGAAAATGAGACACTTATTGGAGAGAGAGAGGGGAAACACTCTTGTGAGAGGGTGAGATTAAGAGAGAGAGAGTGAGCATAAGAGAGAGAGAGGGGGGGGGGGCTACCTTCATTTCCTCCCCCATTGTTTTTCTTCAACTCCTTCATCCTCATACTTCTTCCACCTCCACCTCCATGTATCATCTCAATTTCTTCACCAAAACCCTATACCCCCTTCACTAAAAATGATCACAACCTCTCTACAAACACCATGGATGCTTCAAAGTTGGATTTTGAAGACTTTGAGCAACTCAAGGAAATTCTTGAGTTACCAAATGAGCTAATCCCTTCACTTTTAGATTAGTATGTGTGTTTATATATATACTAGTTTAGTATAGAATTTGATTTAGTTAGATTATGTGATGTTTGGAAATTCCAAGAGGGGGATTGGGTGATTGTGTGGACTTGTGATCTGTAGTGGCTGTTTACTTAACCCTTAGTGGTGTTTTACTGGCCAAGGCCCGAGATTAGAACCAAAATACGAACTTAGAATTGTTCCGTGTCGGTTTTGTGGTAGTTTTTAGCTTACAGGGTATCTGGAGCTATCATGGGTATTTTCAAGAAAATCAAACATGTTCAGTGACCTAGATAAATGACCAGAAGACCGGCACCAAAGTTCGAGCCAATTTTACCCTTATATGGCCGGTGAGATCAGAATTTTGGGCAATGTCGCCGGATTTCTGTTAGAGGCTGATGTTGAATTTTTGGCTATAGCTCACTTACCCTATAACCTATCCCTTGTACTTGTTTGTTTAGTCCCAATTGACCTGATCCAAAATCTGGGAGCATATTGGGTTGGTTTTGGCTATGTTTTCCGATATTGGAATTTTTGGTTTTGATATTTGATATGAGATTTGGTAGTTGGTTGTTTTTACGTCAACGACGAGGGTTGTTTGGTTGTTTTTGCATGCGTAAGCTATAGGTTCTAACCTATAAGCACTTCGTGTGCCGTTTCGGTTTTTCGGAATTGGTTTTAATAGCATTGCGATTGTGTATTGAATGTAAGTACCTTCGCGTAGATTTTGAGACGACGAAGCACATCGAATACGGCTGAACAAGGAGTTTAGCAGGTCAGTAAATTTATATCTATGGGGAAGTCGGGTGGATGGCGTATAGCACCCCCGCAACCATTTATATGTGATTTATAATTTGGAGACAAGATAGGCCACGACTTAAGGTGATAGTTAATGGTTTTAGTGTGAAATGATATGATAGAAAGGATGTCTCGAATTGATATATAAGGATATGAAACGTGAATGTGAATCACGATATATATATATATATATATATATATAGTTGCAAGAGAATAAATATGTGATTATAGTGGCATGTTATGAGGTCGATAAATACGACATGAGATTAATAAGATGACTTGATGTGATGAAAAGAGTATATGATGAAATTTGATGACTTGGTTTGATATGTCGTTATACGGAAGCAAGGCGATATGAGAATATTGATACCTTTGTCAGGTCCCACGATATGAGATTGAGACGGATGTGACCTAAGATATAGGTAAATATGTATATATATATATATACATATATAATTATGATAATAATGAGTGATATACCGTACGAGACTTAGACCCATATCCTCATTATTGTATAGGTCGATAGAATCCCTATTATGTTATTGTCATTGTACGATGGTTTACCGCACATGATGTTTTACCGGATGATTGATCCATACCCTTGACTAGAGGATGATGTACGATGGATTATACCGTAGGTGATGTTGTGAGTTTCGATGCCGATTGATAGATTCACCGACTCGGATGTGTTATAGATATTTAATCCCTGTCTACACCGCTTAGTTTAGCCTTTACGTAGATGTTAGATTAGATACGTATACCTAATAGCATTGAGCTCACGATTTACTTTCTGCTACATTCATGATATTCTCATTACATTATATAAACATGTGCTAGTATACATATATAATTATCGATGATGCGTATGTTACACTTACACAGATTTGCCGTCTCACACACTTTCATCATCGATAATTGCTATGCCACTTAAACAGTAGAATTGCTACATCATGCTATTACTCTTAATTCTTCAGTACTGTCACATGACTCGTTTGCATGATATATTGCTTTGCTCACATCATTATGCTATGTTGCATGATATACATGCTATGCTCACATCATTATACTATGTTGCATGATATATTTGCTATGCTCACATCATCATGCTATGTAACATAATATACTTGGTATGCTCACATTTCTGTTCTATGTTTGCATACATCATGCTTTATGATTATACGCATTGAGATGATGTTTTCATGAGCTTCTGGATTTGAGAACCGTGGGTATATTTCAAAGGAAATTATGTATTGTTTTAAAAACCCAGTTTCTCTTGATAAGATATTTTAAGGCGTCCACCATGAGTTTTGTCGGTTCTGAGATTGCTATGTGAAACCCGATTCGAGGAGATAGACGATCCATTTGCGGGTTCATGGTGGACCCGGTATCGTATCCCGGGGCAAGAAAGGTATGTTGTGTAGTAGACGATGAGCCTGGCAGAAGGACTACTACCTACTGGTGATAGTGTTTGGGCTCGGCTGTTATCTGGAGGATACCGACCGGAGTCGTGAGATGGATATGGGCCGATCCGGACTGACGGAGCCCGTGGGCCGATCCGGACTGACGGAGCCCGTGGGCCGATCCGGACTGACGGAGCCTGAGATATGAGGATTTACGTGTCGATGTTGGACACGGGTTTCATGATGTTTCGAGTGTCGATGTTAGACACTCAGGTTCCATGATTTTGATATGTCGTTGATGGACACACGTTGGTTGATATCCTCATATTTACATACATATGCTTTCATGATGTTTCAAGTGTCGATGTTGGACACTCAGGTTCCATGATGTTGTTGTGTCATTGATGGACACGTGGACGATATCCACATACATACAGGCATTGATTATTGTTGGCATATATGCAGACACGGTCACCCTAGATATCATAGTATTACCTTCATGATATACTTAACCTAGGAAATCGTTGTTTTATTCGATTTCTACCTGCTGATGTTTTCTACTAACGAGTTGAAAACTCACCCCCATTATGCCACAGTTCTTGCAGGTTTGACCGCATGGATCAGTAGCGGTATCGCTGGCACACAGCTTGCATTCGGGTGATTTGCTATGGCGGGTGGGACATATTGGATCGTGCCCACTCTTGTATTATTATCCCCGTTGTATCTAGTCAACTCCATCAATCAGAAAACTAATATTTGTATAATTAGTAAAACTTAGAAAGAATTGTGCTTGCGAGACTTAAAGCGACGGATTATATGTTTGCTATTGGGGGATTTGATGTCTCACTTCTTTACATTATCCATTAGTGTTGATCATCGCCGTTGGGCGTCGTATACATATATTTCTGACTTGTGTGGTTATGATTCCGCTGATTGGCGAAGAGCTAGCTCCCACTTGGGAATGCCATTATTTTTATCCTGTATATATGATTTTGGAAATATATAAGGGAGGTGCTGCCCAAATTTTTAAAAATACGAAACATGTTTTTCAACTAGTATAATCCACTTGCATTTTCATGTTCCATTATTTATGCATTTAAGAAAACGTTTGATTTCATCCAACCTTTATTTCAAAACATCACCTCTTTTATTTTCTTTAAAAGGGTTAGATTTCTGGGCTTCGGCTTACTTAATTTACGTTACGCCTTTAGACGTTGCGTGATTTATGTGCCGGTCACGAACTACATTTCGGGTCGTGACAATAAGTGGATGTTCTACGGATATAGTAACGGCAGCCTCCTTCGGTAGACGGTTATCATTCCAGCCTTCCAAGGTGACCTGGATAATAGAGTGACTGTCAGAGTTATAGTTTTCCTTCTTTTGAGGGGCAGTAGTTTGTACAGGTGGTCCAAGCGGATACTGAGAAAGGCATGGCACAGGATACTGATTAAATTCAGTGGACGATATAGTCTAAGGAGTTTCCTGGATTTGGAGTTCATTTGTCAACTGGGTCCCATCAGATATCTAGACATATTCTAAGAAAGGTATTGCTTATTTCGGGAGATAGCTTTCTCCGCGAAGTTAAGATAAAGAAAGATACAGAAAGAAATATTGGTGCGGACCACTCACTGAGGCTATTTCTAGAACACAATAGTTTCACAAACAAGGTTTGTGAAACTGATTATTTGAGAAGTTGGGTGTTCGGTATTACGTGGGCTGTGAGTATGCGACATCGCAATAATTAGCCTTAATTTCAAGTGGGAGATTGTTGGCTATAGTTCCCTTAAGTCAATTATTGGATCACCGGCTCGCGATTGCGATGATTGAGGGTGGATCTATAGGGGTAGAACAGTTTTATTGGAGATGATAATATGCTATCAGGTTTGTCTTTATCATCATGTACATGCTTCAGGTGGCATTACAGATCACTATTACATGTTGATAGAGCCCATAGGATTCTTGCTTGACTACCAGCATTATGATGGCGATCATATACGTGGGGGTTGGGTGGTCTATAAGTACCTCCTTAAATGTCCCTAGTCGTCGGAGTTTCTGTTGGATATATATATGCCCTAAAGGCCATTATATGATAGTGGATGTATCGGTATGTGTGTATATATATTCAGAGGACATTCTTGCTCGACATGAAAGTATGCTATCTGGTTGTACTTTATCTTGACATGTTCATTTGATCATGCATCTTACTCATTTGGTAAATGTTGATAAAGTCCTTAGGATATTTGCTTGACCACTGGGATTATGATGCAGATCATACTAGTGGGACATGTGTAGTTTATAAGCATATCCTTGAAATGTTCCTAGTCGTGGGTTTATCGAGACGGGGCATCAATATTCAAGAGTAGACTAGCGTATACGGTTCTTGACCCTTATGATGGGCAATGGATGATCCCATATCCATTGGTGTGGTGACACCAAAGATTGTATACGGGTGCTCAGTGGAGACTGGGTACACTGAACGCACTCGTCGAGAACTCCTATGCGGTATTATATCTATCGTCGAATAGCAGTTCTCAGGTGACACTGGTACAGGTTATTCTATAGACCCGAGATCGTCATAGAGTCTTGTGTGTCCTCCCACTGTACTTTCATCTCCACCCTACCACGGCTTTACTGAGTCGTGCAAACAGGTGGATTTTGGTTACAGTCCCGAGGCACAAGGAGGCAATGAGCGATATGAGGGGTTTCGTCTTTCCCGATTTTGGGGGTTGATGTTGCGCTAAGCTCGATTGGCTATAACAGGAAGTCCCTGGCCAGGACTGATGGGATTTACTGATAAGTGTTATCAGTAGCTTCTCGTTCTGTTATAGGCCATATACCAGCATGACTTATTGAGTTATTGGGGTCGACGATACCATACCTAGAGTCGATATGCAGCATATCTGACGAAGAGACCAGACTGTACGGTAAGTGTTTCCAATTTGCTCGATGGGAGTTTTGACAGGTTCGCTTGTTTTTCTTTTGATCGCTTAATACCTGGGAGCCGTTACGTACAACTAATGCCGCTGACGGTTTGTGGGTATGTGATATGATCACTGTCTATTGCTAGCATATTGACGAGTCTTAGAGTCCCACAGAGGGGTTTCCTAGCTCAGGCGAAATAATGTGGGGGTGCATATAGGATATGCGCGGGAGCTCGATTAAATACATGCATTTAATACCGTATTTTAAATCGGGCGTTTTCTATTGGTCGGGTCGTATGTGATATGACCGGATTATTAAATCAGGTGCTGGTTTAATATTATTGACTTTTAGCTAATTTATTTAAAGCCTTTTCTTTATGGATGTATGCATTAATGTGTGTATGTATATATGTTGATATGAATGCACACAAGCATGCATACATGTGTCATGGTTGATGATACAAAGGAGATGGCAATGTAAGACTCACATGGTATATATATATATATATATATATATATATATATTTGTTATTGAGAAAAAGAAAATGAATAAATCAAGGTTGCAAATTCTTCGACACTCTTCTTTACTTAACTATATTTATAACCATGGTTTAATATCAATTGTTCTTTAACTCATTAACAAAATATCTAGATATTTATTGACCATGGTTGTATGTGAATGTGACTCATATATTTATATTTTCTTTTCTCATTAATCCAGAGAATTATCACAAAAGAGCTCAAGCTTAGCCATCTCCTTCTTCTTCCTCCTTCTTGCTCTCTACCCTTTTTTCAAGTGAGTGAAGGAAACAAAAAGGAGAGGTTTTTAAGTGAGATTACAACCCACATCACCAATCTATATTAGTCTTGCCACTAGTGTAGGTTGTTTGCTCCACTTTTTCAAAGTTCAAGTGAAGCTAGGAGCTTGAGCAAAGGGACTACGTGGTGGATCGTCGTGGACTTAGAAGGACTTAAGCAGACCGTTTCAAACCCTACTTGATACAAGGACTCTATAAGGGAGGTCTACGAAGGTTGTATTACTCACCTCTTAGTGTTAAAATACTTGTATTATGTGATACTAGTTCTTTGTTACCCTAAATTTTTAGTTCGATTCATGGTTGGTATTGTTTAGCACCTCCTAAAAATATTATTGTAGCATGTGTGATGCAACCCAAACCCTTGGCATGGTGCTAAAGAAACCCTACAGTGGTATAAGAGCCAGGCTAGAAACTTAGACGATGTTATAAATATTACGAACCCGAAACAACTCCGAAAATACGATAACCTGAAATCCTGAAATATGCTCTCTGTCGATTTTTAAAGGCCTCGAAATTTTTTTTAAGCAACTGCAGAAGTTTGCATATGATGCACCGAGAACACTGGAGAAAAACGAGGCCCATCCACCAGTTTTGACCCGGTCACATGACCAATTTTTCCGTCCTGGCCGGCTCCTTGCCCTCTGTTTTGCCTCGGTTTCCTCTGGTGTTCTGGTTTGTTGTTTTTGGGGTTTCAGGTATTGTTTGTTTTGCCTAAAATTTCATGTAATGTTGATTTTGTTTAGGGGCTAATTCGGTGTATTTCATAGTCGTAATTTTAACATTGTTTTTGGTAACTTGGATGACGTTTAACAGTTCGAACGAACATCAATCACCACCTCATTGCTCTCACTGGAAATTTTCTAAATGTTGGAATTTTCCAAGTTAAACATATTCTGAAGATCGTGCTAGTAACCCTATGGACCCTCTAGAAGAACGTAACCCTAACTCGATTCTATGACTACAGAACCGCGGCCAAACTCTAGGGTTTGTCGTAGTTCCGTGGTGCCATAGGTGAGGCAAGAGTTGACTCTTCTACGGTTGGTCCATAAGCACTATGGCATGTTTTGGGTATTTTAACTTTGCTCAAGTGTTGAGCTCTCAGGGAAATTTGTGGGTGTTTGTTGATTCGATCGAAATCTTTAACATCGTCTAGATATTTGTGAAAGTGATGATTCCAATTGTTTTAGTTTTTCACTTTCTTTTCTGCGACCGTAAGTGTAGTATGTGGTGTATCGACGGTTTCGTTGCTATACATCAACGATAATTGGGGTACGCATACTTAGTTACGTTGATGACATGTGATGTTATGTGTTGCTGAGATATGATGTACTGGATCATCATGATTGAATGGTCGGGGGGTTTTATGTGAGATGGGAGTTTTTATTTTCATTCATGTAAAATTCATTTGTATGTAATATTCTATTATTTGGGCACTTCCGGGTTGAGTATGATGTCACCATTGTTGTATATTATTTACTTTTCCGTATTAGGATAGATCCAAGGAGGGGAGCACAAGTTACCGGGTTCTACGGTTCAGTGGGAGGTCATCTCGAGGAGTCAAGACCGGGTTTCCTAAACTCTAGAATTGGTAGGGTCACTTGCCGCTCTCGTAAGGGTTTAGGGGTGTGGGCTTGGCTATTCATCGTGACCAGGAAATCCGTATTTTCAATTGTTGGCTAAATACAAAATACGGACCTCCTAGTATATCCTATATTTTCATATATGTGCTTTTGCTGTTGATATTCTGTGATGTGATCACTTTATATGTTGAGACGAATGATGTATTATATATATGATATATAATAAACGTTGCTTATATTTTGCATCCGCACAATTCCTGCTTCGCTATGCCGTTAGTTAAGTAACCTAACGGTATATTGTAGCGAATGCGGATGGCATAAGCGTACGTTCTATTTTCGTTTCTTTTTTGTGATGGCTTAAGGACATAAATAATGGGACTACATTAATGGGATTAATGTAATGAAAAATGAAACTAAAAGATGTTGTAGAATCGGATTTGAAACAAACTCGGCTTTTTATGAAAAAGCAAGTTGTAACACTTCAGAAAAATAAAATATTATTTTTAGGGAATTTTTATAATTTAATATTATTTTTAATGAATATTTTAATATTTCGGTATAATTAAATACCGATAAATTGGGAAAAATTTGGAAAATTATAGAAATTATTAAAAGAGGGTGTTTTATTTGAATTATGCAATTTTTAAGTTTTTATGATTAATTATATGCTAATTTAGTGCTAATCGCGATTAAAAATCGCTAATCGCGCTTTAAGCGTATTTTGTGCAAATATGCACCATATCTTTTTATTAACACTTGTGCATTTTCTACCATGGTTTGTTTTGGGTTTACTATTGAGGTGAGAAAGAAATTGGAAAAGAAAAGAAAAGAAAAGGAAAAGGATTAAAGAAAGAAGTATGTTTTAGAGAGAGAAAGAGTGGGTGAGGGTCAACCTTGTCATGATGCCATCCCCTTATCATTTCTCACTCTCATTTCTCATCCCTCTCCTCATGTTCCTGCTGCTGTTGCTGCTGCCCCTCTCTCCCCTCTTCATCTCCCCAAAAACTCCATGCTAAACACCTCAAAACCTCACACCCATTTCACAAAAAAGGTGCACAAGCCCTCTAGCTACCCAATGGACCAAGAAAAATTCGATTTTGGCGCTGTAGAGGATTCTTGAGATCTAAATGAGGTAAACCCTTTCACAATTATTGTAGTATTTCAAGTGATTTAACCTCATTTCAAGTTTAATGTTGATTTGGCGAAGTTTGCCGAACTTTGGAAAACCCTAGAGAGGGTTAGGGTTAATTTGAGTTGTGGCTGTGCAATTGGACTTTAAAGATGAACTTAGACCCCCTATTGTCTAAAACCCTGACATAACAAAACCTGAAACCCAAAAATACGGAATTACAGGGCTTTCACGTCGGTTTGTGATGACTTTGAGGGTGCAGGGCAATTTAGAATGAACTGGGATTTTTACTGGAAAAACAAACAAGTCCAGAGACCAATTTGAGATCCTAGGGACCCCTTGTAGCAAGACGAACCCCATTAAAGCAGGCATGGCCGGCCTGGCCGGAATTTAGCGCGAGGGGATTGGCCACTTGGTGAAGGGGTGGGTCCAGGTTGCTTCAGTAGGTCATATGTACCCTATATATCACCCTAGTATTGTTTTGGAACCTTTGTTTCACCTGAGACAAAATCTGGGAACACTTTTATAAGTTGTTGCCTTATGTTTTGCGTGTGTTTGAATTCAAGTTTCGGATATTTGGTATTGTATTCGATTATATGACGTTTGTACGTTTATATCGAATGATATTTGGTTGAATTTCAAGATATATCCCATAGGTCAAAAACCTATGGGTGATTCGTGCGACATTTTGGTTTTCGTGTGCCGTTTTGGCTTTGATTTGGTTCTGATGCGATGCGATATGTGTGTCATGTAGGTACCCGCACGACGATTCGAGACGATGAAGAGGATGAAGGCGACATCAACATCGGCAAGCAAGACGCAAGGTGAATAGATTATATCTACGGGGGAAGTCGGGTGGATAGCGTATAGTACCCCCGCAGTTCGGTATTTAGTATACTAGATATATATACTATATTTACATAAATGATAGCAATATGTGTGATATGGATATTGGAGATGAGATTAGTTGTACTATGGGTAGAATAGGGTTTAGATGTAAACTAGTATATAGTTTCCTAGATGCGAACCCTAGAATAGGTTTACACCCACACGCACATACATGCTCATTTGTTATGGTTATACCTAGATGATGAGGATAGTGGATGATATTTGGAGATGAGTCGATGATATTGGGCATGATGCCATGAGATCGGTGATGTGATGTGGTTCGTATTTGGAATACGACATGAGATTTTAGCGGGCCTTTAGGCGTGTTTTCATACACGCACATATATTTATATAGATGGTATCAATTGTACTAGACTTAGATCAGTACCCCAGATCATGAGATATGATGATAAGGATACCAGATAATTAATGAGATGAATGTGACATTGACCCGTACCCAGCTTTTGGGATGCCGTACGATGATTTACCGTACGAGCTTTATATTGATGATAGATCCGCACCCATGACTCGAGGATGTTATATGATATTGTATCGTACATGGTACCTTTGAGGCGGGATCACCGACTATTATACTTATATATATATATATATATATATATATATATATATATATCGACTCAGATTTAGGTGGTTTCCATACCCTCCCGATTAGCGTGTTAGCTAGATCTGTAGTTGCTTAGTAGATATTAGACTAGGCGGATGTCATACCTATTTCAAAACTAACAAATCGGGATTATTTCAAAGATAGGCAAAGGGATTCTACGGATATTTTCAAAATACGCATATTTTCTTAAAAACACCGTAGCCCTTATTTTACTAAAAAAAACCCGATTCGTTTTATTTCAAAAGGCAAACTGTATGACTTTTTTTATATTGATGCAGATGCGTCACTGTTGCATTTATTAGTCGATTTCTGCATATTCTTGTTATTCGCATCGCATTGCATGTGCAAATGGTTATTGTTACATTAAAATCATGCTGTTAGGACACCAGCACCATTATCGATGATGCATATATTCCACGTACACCTGCTTGCCGGCACACACACTTCATCATCAATAATTGCCATATCACTACACTGTAGTACTGTTGCATTCAGGATATGACCCTTGCATGTCATACTCGTGTACTCACATATTGTACACTCATACTTGTGCACATACCTATTGTACATTCATACTCGTGTACTTATATATTGTACACCCATACTTGTACACATACTCATTTGCACATACATAGATGATTCTCACTTGATTTGGAGATTTGGGAACCGCAAGATACTCTTTAAAACTGATTCATTTTAAAAAGAGCGGTTTCCCTCAATATGTGCATCTTACTATTCCATATTGCATGATATACTGATATGCTTACATTTCTTTTACATGTCGCATACATCATGCTTTTTGATTATACGCATTGAGATATGTTGTTTCCTTGATATTTTTGGATTTGGGAACCGTGAATATTTTAAAGGAGAATATGTAATTGTTTAAAAAACCCGGTTACCCTTGATATGATATTTCAGTGCGTCCACCATGTGTTTTCTCGGTTCTGAGAGCGACATGTGAAACCCGATTCGAGGAGGCGGATGAGGCCGATTGCGGGTACATGGTGGACCTGGTATGGTATCCTGGGGCGAGAACGGATCGCTGTGTAGTAGACAGTGAGCCTGGCAGAGGGACTACTACCTACCGGTGATATTATTTAGGCTCGGGGGATATCCGGAGGATACCGACCGAAGTCGAGAGATGATATGGGCCGATCCAGACTGACGGAGCCCGATATATGAGGATTTACGTGCCGATGATAAGCACATGTTTCACGATGTTTTCTAGTGTCGATACTTGACACTCAGGTTCCATGATTTTGATATGTCGTGAGCGACACCTATTGATTTACATCCTCATACGTCCGTGCATATGTTTATGATGATGCTTATTGTCATTGGGTGACACGTGGACGATTTCCACATACATATATTGACATTGATGATATTGATTACATAGTTTGATGATATCCACTTTTTCATAGACTTCATGATATAGTCGACATTGATCATACGTCATATTTATGATATGTTATTACCCGAGGCACTGGCACGAGCACTAGGCACTACACTCATGTATAGATGTTACATTGCCACCTTATTATGCTTCAGACTTATTCATTTGAGGTTTATATATATATTTGGTCGTATTGACCTAGGATTGTGTCATGCATACAATTTCTGCTCTGTGATGTTTTCTACTCACGAGTTGGCAACTCACCACTATTGTGCCACAGTTCTTGCAGGTTTTGCCGTACAGGCTCCATTGCGGCTTTTCTGGCACACTGCTTCCTTTCTGGGTGATTTGCTTTGGTAGGTGGATTCTTTTGCATCAGAACCACCATTATATATGTATTATTCAGTTGTATCTAGAAATTCCATCAACCAAACTTGTATATTGTTTCAGACTTAGAAAACCAGTGGTGTATTATTTCGAGCTTAGAGTCGCGCGTTGTAGTATTATAGTTTTCATGCTGATTTGAGTTTCCTTTTTGTGTTTTGATCCTCGCCCATCGGCGTTGTATATTATACTGCTTGCGTGGTTGTAACCGTCGATTGACGAAGAGCTAGCTCCCGTTTGGGGATGCCTTTTATCACTGCATATATATTATTCTTGTTGTACCCCGTTTGGGGCCAGTATTTACAAAGGAAACTCTGCCGAAATTTTCAGAAAAGATATTGAGGATTTAAAAATGCATGTTCGGCTTACTAATTTTAAAACCTTGTTTTTAAACATGTTTTCTTACTTCTTAAAACTAGTTTTCCTTATTTACTCCCTAAAATGGTTTTAGATTTCTGGGCTTTTGGATTACTTGAATTAGATGAGGTCCTATAGACTTCATATGATTCAAATGCCAGTCACGTGCTATTTCGGGCCGTGACACAAGTTTTCAAAGTGCAAAGCTTAAGCCACTCCTTTTAAATCCATTTGATTCTATAACGATATCAAGTTTAAGGCGTTAAAGTTTTTCTTAAAATCCATTCGCAGTCCTCCGTCATTCTAGGAAGTAGAGTACTTAGTATTCGTGCTGTGTATTTTTACTATAGTTAAGTCGTAATGTACGGTAGCTAAGTGATGTCTTCCTACACCGCATATGATGCGATTATTTAGGATATTCATATGATTATGTTGACTATAGTTAAGGGTCATATGAGTGGGTCTAGTTAATCACAAAATGACGGGAAGAACTTGATTAGTACTTTTGATATGTTGACTATAGTTAAGGTCATGAGTGTTAGGGGTAAAACCATATCGGGTGTTTCAAGAGTTGAAATTTGCAGTGAGATTGCATACCTTCTGTGTGATAGTAGGACCCCGATCCCACTGTGAGCAAGAGTTGCTCCCAGGAGAGTTTTGCAATTTACAATTAGCTAACCCATTAGGTGTCTAGAATGGTGTCAACGAGGCTACGCCTCTGGGAAAATGAGGTTTATTTTAATTAGGTCTGTGCGAAAGCACGGGGAACCTCCCTCAAAGAACTGGTACTGGCCTGGCTGAACGGTTAGCGAAGTTGTAGAATGTAATTAATCCTGGCTAATTTTCTTTTTAAGGTTTGATGGAAAATTTGATAAAAGCAGTGGGAGACATCGATTAGATAAGATAATAACCAATATGATCATTGCAAGAGCTTTTGCTGAGTGTATTCTTTTCTCTCTCCCAATTGCAGATAACCATGATTGGACTTAAGCTTTTATTAGAGAAAAATAAGCTTACCGGGCCGAACTATAAAGACTGGCTGAGGAACATTAACATTACTCTCACATATGATAAGGTATCATATGTCCTCACTACCTCAGCCCCACCCAGCCCAGGCCCTGAATCTTCTATTGTAGATAGGGAGATCCGCAAAACGTGGGATATTGACTGTGCTACCGCAAAATGCCTCGCGCTTGCATCGATATACAATACACATCAAAAGTAGCATGAGCAGATGGATGTTCAATCCATCTTTCTGCATACAAAAGAGTTGTATGGGGAGCAATCTCGGACCCTGAGATACTAAGCATCTCGAAACTTGTTTCAGATGCGGATGGCTCCTGGCACACCAGTAGGCGATCACGTTTTGAAGATGATAGCTCTTATTGATGAGCTTGAGGGCTTCGGATGGACAATGGAGAACGAGCAATATGTTGATATTGTTCTACAGTCTCTTCCCTCTGCCTTTGCTCCTTTCATAGTGAACTTCAACATGCATAACATGGAGAAGTCAGTACTCGAACTTCTTAATATGTTGAGAAGTACGGAGAGCACGCCTAAGGCGAAGTCTCCCTCTCTGATTGTTGGACAATCTTCCTCTTCCGTCCCAAAAGCCAAGGCCAAGGGAAGGAATAAGAAGAAATCAACCAAACCGAGAGGTAGAATCAAGAAGGCACAAGGGAGAGACAAATCCAAGGTTGGGAAGTCAGGAAAAGGAGAATGTTTTCATTGCAAGAAGATGTAGCACCGGAAGCGGAACTGTACTGAATACCTTGATCTCAAGAAAAAGAAGCATGGTGATGCTTCTTCTGCAGGTGTGTTCATGACTGAAAATTGTTTGTCTATAAACTCTACTTCCTGGGTATCACATACCGGTTCGGGTTATCATATCTGCAATTCTGTGCAGGGCTTGAGAAATTGCAGAGTTTTGAAGACCGCTAATCATACTCTCCGAGTTGGAAATGGTTCTTTCAGTGGGAGAGTATCACCTAGGGTTGCCGTCAGGTTGTATATTGGTTTTGAACCTATGTTATTTTATACCTAGCATGCTTAGTAATATAATATTCATTTCTTTGTTAGACAATGAAGGATATCATTTTGTATTGCAGTACAATATTATGAACACTAAACTGAATCAAGAGTTGATTGGTTATGGTACACTTAATAACGGGATATACGTCCAAAATCAACACACAGTTTTCAACATACAACACACAAATAAAAGAAAATTTTCAGATATAAATGAAGTTTTTCTTTAGCATTGTAGACTTGGTCATATTGATGAAACAAGACTAAACAAGCTTCATAAAGATGGATATTTAAATCCTTTTGGAGATAAATCCTATGTGACTTGTCAGTCTTGTATCAAAGGGAAAATGACCAAAACTCCGTTTACTGGACACAGAGAAAGAGATACAGAGCTCTTGGGCCTCATACAAAGTGATGTATATGGGCCAATGTCTACACATGCGAGAGGCGGTTTTTTTACTTCATAACTTTTACTGATGATTTCTCGAGATTCGGTCATGTGTTTTTATTAAAGCATAACTCTGAAGCTTTCGAGAAATTCAAGGAGTACAAACATGAAGTAGAAAAACAAAAAGGAATGAGCATCAAGATACTTCGATCAGATCGAGGTGGAGAGTATCTTAGTACAGAGTTTTTGAACTTCCTAAAAGAGAATGGGATTCTCTCTCAGCTCACTCCCCCTTACACATCACAACACAACGGTGTGTCAGAGCGGCGGAATCGCACCCTATGTAGGGTTCCTAGGCACCCTAATGAGGTCACACAAGGCATCAACCATGCCAATTTCTAATTTTAACGGTACCGAGAAACCCGAATACGGATCGTTGGCTAGAAATCTAGGCGAAAAAAGACTAGTTAACAACTTAACTAAAGTTTATACGGAAATACAACCTTTGTAGATCCGGTGCTCCACCTCCATAGCTCCGTAACGAAGTCCCCTCACTGTCCAAATGAATTCCCGGACTCTAGCGTCGGCTTCGTTGGAGAAATGGCGAGCTAGGTCGTCGATGTCCATGCCGAAGATGATCTATGTCGAGGCATCGCTAGATCAAGCTCCACCTTCACCAAGCCATGAAAACTTATGAATGAAACACCCTATACTACTTGGCAAGAGGTAGAGGATGAAGAAATAGGAAGTGGGTTCACTTTAGAATTGGATTTCTCACTCTTTATCATCACTTTCCATTAATGGAGCAAGCTTTCTTCCATGAAGAAATGAAGAAGAAGAAGAAGAATGTTATGATAAGAATTAATTAAAATAGAAAAGAAAATCCATTCTTATCATAACTCTTACCATGGTTAAGTGTAGAGAGAGAACTATGGTTAAGTGTAGAGAGAGAACTATAGTTAAGTGGAGTGGTTAGGTTTTAACATGAGACAAAATGGTGACTTAATGAAAGCTTCATGAAGCTTCATATACAAACAAAGAAAAGCCACCATTTTCTCACTCTTTTTCTTTTTCCAAATGAATAACTAAATAAATAAATAGATAATAAGAGAATAAACAAAACCCTAACCACTCTTACAACCATGGTTTAATCTTCACACACAAATCCAAGTTAACATGTATCATCAAACATGACACAAGCAAGTGCACAAAAATATATCACATATACAATGTGCACATCCGAGTGAGAATATCCATTTAAAGTGAACCGATACTAGTTAATGCAAAGTAATATATCAAATATATAATTATACATTAAATCATTAAATCAACACTTGATTTAACGATCCGGTCATATCACATATAACCGACTAATATCCAATGTATCGGCTTATCGAATCAATCCATGATTCGATAACTAGGTTATATCGCATACAACCTTCCGATACATTCATCGCGAGAATGGAATACAGTATCACATACACGCATTATTCTCGATCCCGCACATATCTCATATGCGCTCCTATTTCGTTTCGCTTGAGCCAGGAAACCTCTGTGTAGGACTCTAAAGACTCGTCAATACGCCGGCAGCAGGTGATGATCATATCAAACACCCACAAGCCGCAAGCGGTCTGCTAAACGTAACGGCCACCCGGGTATTGAGTGATCAGAAGATCGACGAGCAAGCCCGCTCACACTCCAGTGAATCCAACCAGTAACACTACCGTACAGTCCGGTCTGATCGTCTGATATGTCGCATATCTCGCCTAGGGGTGGTAAACGTCAGACCACAATAGCTCGATAAGTCGTGTCGATATGAGGTCTATAACAATTCAAGAAACTACTGGTAACACTTACCAGTAAATCTCAGCAACCCTGGCCAGGGATTTCTGGTTATAGCCAATCGAACACAGCGCAACATCAACCCCCTATACCGGGAGAGACGAATCCCCTCCTATCGCTCATTGCCTCTATGTGACTCGGGACTGTACCCAAAAACCACCGTTTTGCACGCCCACTTGGACGTGGTAAGATGGAAATCAAAGCACAGTGGGAACCACACAAGACTCTATGACGATCTCGGGTCAACAGACTACTCTGTACCAGTGTCACCAGAGAACTGCCATCTGACGTAAGGTATAATACCATCTGGGAGTTCTCGGCGAGTCCGTCCAGTGTACCCAGTCTCTACTGAGCACCCGTATATCATCTCTGATGTCAAACACCAATGGATATGGGATCATCCATCGCCCATCTGTATGGGTCGAGAAGGTATACGCTAGTCTACTCTGGTATATCGATGCCCCGTCTCGATACACCCACGACTAGGGAATTTGAAGGATGTACTTATGGACTACCATGTCCCCACTAGTAAGATCCGCATCATTGTCCAGGTAGTCAAGCACACATCCTAAGGGCTTTACCAACATGTAACAGAGAGACAATCAGTGTACACGTTAAGGTAAAGAGCAACCAGATAGCATACTATCATGTCGAGCAAGAAAGTCCTCCCTATATATGTCCAAGCATCCACTACAATATACATCCTATGTATAGTAATGGCCTCTAGGGCATACATATAACTAACAATCTCCCACTTGCACTAGGGCCATCTGATAGCAGTGGTTGCAGTATCTCATACTCAACCATCCCATAAAAGTCTCTCTCTGGGAACAGGCCTTTGTGAGTGGATCCGCTGTGTTGTCCTCTGAGTCTACTCTCCTAACCTCGATCTCCCTGGAGATCAACTATCCCCATGATCAGGTGATACTGCCTTAGAATATGTCTGGATCACTGATGGGACCTGCGTTCCTTGGCATAAGCCACAACTCCATTGTCACACAATGGGAGGAACATAGTTCATCTTATGAACCAATATACACCCAAACAGCCTCTTTGGTAGTATCTTAAGTAGCGATGTATCCTGCCTTTATCGTTTAGTGTGCCACGGTATCTAGCTTGGAACTCTTCCAACATACCGTCCCTCAATTGAGGGTAAAGACAATGCCTGTGACTGACACTCAGTCGTCTTTATCACCCTGGAACCTTTCCAGTGATTCTCCCCAGGATCGGTTGATACCATCTCACTATAACTAGTGAGAATACTAACATCCAATTAGATCTATCTCATAGATCCAAAAACCCAGGATTTAGGAGGTATCATTTTGATCCTATGTGGAGAATCATTGTGATAAGCGGAGATTGATCGAGCGTAGCATAGGAAACTCCTTCTCTATCAAGAGTATGTCATCCACATACTCTACGAGGATCACTACCATACACCTTACTACCTTTTTGTTTATACAAGGTTCATCTACCATTTTGATGATGTCAACTTCTTTGACTAACTCATCAAAACAGATGTTCCAACTCCGCGATGCCTGCTTTATCCTATAAAGCATCTTGCACACGTTTTCGCTGCTCCCACTGTCTACGAAGCCCTCTGGCTGTGTACTTATAGACGCTCTCTTCTAAAACATTATTTAGAAAAGCTGTCATGACACCCAACCACCAGATATCGTAGTCATGGTCTGTAGCCGTGGCAAGTAGGATCTGGATGGACTTAAGCATAGATCCTTAAAAATGGTTTCATTATGATCCATATCTGGTCAATGATGCAAACCTTTAACATGTCTAGCTTTGAAAATCTCAACTTTTCCATCTACACCAAGTAATCTTCTCAAGATATACTTGCTCCTGATGGGGATTTAACCCTTCAGATATAGCAACCAAAGTCCATACTTTGTTGGTGTATAAGGATTCCATCTCAGATGGATAAACATCCAGCCATTCTTACAGAGTCTTACTCTCGATGGCCAGCTCGAAGCTAGTTGGGTCATCATCTCATGATGCAATCCTCGCTCCCACTGTCATAGAGAAACAGAAGTATCTCTCAGGTGGGTGAGGAACCCTACTAGATCGGCGGAGAGACTGAGGTTCGTTGGTATCTATTGAATCCTTTGGTTCTACCAAATCATCTGCTATAGTTTGCATAGCTGGAACCTTTCCAGTTGTACATAACAGATCTTGCCTCAAGTTTGTCCGGATTTTGCTTTTAGACATAGGCCGGACAACCCCAAATCTTAACTAGCTTAAGACATGGGCTCTTCCCATACCATATCATATATGAGGTGGTAGGCAACTGATTTGATTCGAACCCTATTCAATAGGTATGCAGCTTTTCAAGCGCACAACTCCCAAAAAGAAATAGGTTACTCAGTAGTACTCATCATAGAGCGCACCTTATCATATAGGGTGTGATTGCTCCGCCCCGATATACCATCGTGCTATGGTGTATACGGAGGAGTAATGCTGAGAGAGAATCTCATTCTCCTTTAGAAAAGTCCAAGAATTTCGTGCCCAAGTATTCTCCTCCTTGATCTTATCAAATGACATAATACTTATACCCGTGTTTTGGTTCTCTACTTCTAACTTATATTCTGTGAATATCTCAAAAGGTTCGGACTTGTGTTTCAACAGGAACATATGACTGAATCTTGAGAGATTATCAGAGAATGTAACGAAGTACAAAGAACCAGTCTTGGCATGTGTAGACAGGGGACCTACATACATCAACATGTATCATCCCAAGAGTTTACTAACTCTTTCTCTGTTTCCAGTAAACGGAGCTATGGTCATCTTATCTTTGTGACATGACTGGCGAGTTTCACAAGATGTAAATTCAAACTGATTTAAATATGCATCTATATGTAACTCTCGATAGTCGGGTCACATTGATCTGACCTAGTCTACAATGCCTCAAGAAGAATTCGTTCATTTCTGAACTCTTCCTCTTTTGTGTGTTCAGTATACTAAGAACTGTAGTTTGATTTAGAACATCAATGCTTTTAGATAACGTGCCTGAACCGATCAACTTTTGATATAGGAAATGTTCAAAACATTATCCAACAATACAAAATTTTATCATTTCTTTACTGATAAAGAGACTGATATGATTTTGTATATCAGGTTCGGTATCTAACAACATTCGTTCAGAATCAATGTATTGGTAATACAGGGTGACAGTGACCAACAGACTTGGCTGCAACACTTGCCCCGTTTTCTGTCTCATGAAACTTATCACCCGTTCTCAGTTATCTACCTAGCTGTAGCCCTATGTAATAGATTACATATCTGGGATCCTGATCTGGTATCACATACCCAGGACGTAGAGGATACAGAGAAACAGTTCTTTGTAACGAACACACCCGAAGATGATGCATCAGCATGCACTCTCTTCGTTTGGGCGGCACGGGAAATCTGGTATTCCCCAATTTCCTGCTCTGTTTTATAACAATTATAAGTTGGAGCGGGACCAACGTTCCCCAGCTCTGTATAACAAGCGGGTTCGGTCAATATTCCGTATTGTTATCTTGATTAAGGCGTGATATGGTCGCTACCTGGAGAGAGAGAGAAGAAAACACTCAGCGTGCGCTCTTTCAAGAATAGATTGGTTATTATTTTATCTAATCAGGATGGCTCCCACTGTTTTTATCAAATCTTCCTTCAAACCCTAAAAGGAAAGACTAGCCGGGATTAATTACAAACTACAAGTTCGCCAATCTTTCAGCCAGGCCAGTGTCGGTACTTTGAGGGAGGTCCCCCGTGCTTTCGCACGAACCTAATTAATGTAAACCTCGTTTTCCCAGAGGCGTAACCTCGTTAACACCTTTCTAGACACCTACTTGATTGGCTAATTGTAATGTGTAAAACTCTCCCAGGAGTAACTCTTACTCGCAGCGGGTATCGGGATCCAACTATCTCATAGAAGGTATGCAATCTCATTGCAAATTTCAACACTTGAAATTCCCGATAATATTTTTCCCCAAGCGATCTATGACCTTGACTGAGTCAACAAATCATAGACCACAAGTAAAGTTCAACCCGTCATTTCTCGATTGAATTAAACCCACCCGCACGACCCTTGACTGAGTCAACAAGGCCGCACGACTATCCTAATCCAATCGCATCATATGCTTTGCAGATAAGCACTAATCAGCTACCGCACACTACGCCTTGACTGAGTCAACAAACGCAGCACGAATACTAACTAGGACTTATCTGAAATGACGGAGGGCTACATCAGGTTTTTAAGAAAACCTTTTGCGTAATGAACTTTATATCGTTGTAGAATCAAATGATTTTAAAATGGAGTGTTTTTGAGGCTTTTCTAGTTTTGCTAAAGGAGTCACTCCCGGTGAAGGGATCGTCGATCCTTTCCTCATCGAATAAGGTGCAGGATATATCATATATATCACTGTGCAAAGCAAAAACTCTTAAAAGCAATCAAAAGACAAACCGAGTGTGTAGCATCAGCCAGTTATTGCTAAAGGAGTCACTCCCGGTGAAGGGATCTCGGTCCTTTCCTCATCGAATAAGGTGCAGGATATATCACATATACCTCTGTGCAAAGCAAGAACTGTAGCTACCTTTTTATTTTGAAATTCGATTCTACAACATCTTAGGTTTCTTTTATTTCATTAATCACATTAATGAAGTCCCATCATTTAAGTACCTAAACATCACAGATAAATACGACGTACACTTATGCCATCCGCATTCGCCTCGATGTCCCCTCGTGCACCGTTAGGTTAGGTAACTAACGGCAGAGCGGGGCAGGGCTAGCGCGGGTGTAAAACATAAGTAACGTCTATATAATATATCATATATACTATATACTGTATCTATCACAGAACATCACATGATCACATCACAGATATCGCAGCAGAAGAAACATATGAAATATTGGATATACTAGGACGTCCGTGTTTTCAATACGAGCCAGTATAAAACACGGATTCCACGGTCGTGATGAATAGCCAAACCCACACCCCTAGACCCCTACGAGAGCGGAAAGCAACCCTACCAATTCTAGAGTTAGGAGACCCGGACTCGACTCCTCGAGTTGGTCTCCCACTGGACTCCAGAACCCGGTTACTTGTGCTCCCCTCCTTGGGTCTAACCTAGTGCGGAAAAGTAAATAATATACAAACGGTGACATCTTCCGCAACCTGGAAATGTCCCAATAAAAGAATATTACATACAAGTTTTTACATGAATGAAAATGAAAAACACTCATCTCACATAAAACCCCCCGGCTATTCAAAGACGACGATCCAATATAACATATCCAGCAACACATAACATCACATGTCATCAACATAAGTAAATATGTCCATCCCAATTGTCGTTGACATATAGCAACGAAACCAGCGATATCACATATTACACTTACGGTCACAGAAAAGAAAGTGTAAAACTACAACAGTTGGAATCCGCAATCTGCATAGACATCGCATGCCTAATCAAATGAATACCTTAGACATCACATGCCTAACAATTATAAACCCCGCATTTTAGTCTCATTATCGAAAACACTTTTCAATATCAAGTCGGGCAATTCAACAAGATTCCCGAAAAACTGATCGAATGCTCGTCGCAAATTTTAGTAGGCGGCCGCACCCCTGATACCGTCAACGAAGTGCACCAAGGCGGAACACCGCTACCGCGAGCACCCGAACGGATGCTTTCGGCGACGGGGTTCTCCTACAGTCACTTGGTCGGGGCTATGGAGTGAGGCTGTCTATTAGGTTTACTCGGCGAGTATCCGCGTACACTACGTGATTGCGACGGACTTTTGATCACATCAAAATTCCGTGGCAACCGATCAAGTGAGACTAAACTGCTATGTTTATAATATTCATTCAGTTATCTCATAACTCCTTGTGAATTCCAATTATTGTATCCCATTCCGGATAAATAGAAAATGTCAAACTTTCCGATCGAACAATCGAACACCCAAGTTTTCCCGATACAGATCAACACATGAAACAAGTCTAAAAGCATTCAGTTCGTGCCTCAGTACCAACGGTCCAGCCGTAGAAGGGTCAAGCCAACGCCTCACATGTGGCACGTCGTACTGCCCCAAACCCGAAGGTTCAAAGGGCAGTTCAAGACGGTCACATAATCGAGTTAAGGTTTGTTGTCTTCTAGAGGGTCCATCGCGTTACTTGCACTACTTAGAACGTCGTTAAACTACGGAAAAATCCAACACTTGGAAATTTCCCGACAGGGGAAAAATTGGGTATTTATATCCGGTCGAACTTTTTTAACATATTCAAAAAATTATCCGGAAAGCCACTTAGACAAAATCTGATACTCCGATCAAAACACCGAATTCCCAAAACAACTCCAGAAAATTCAACTCTTGAATAAATTTTAAAAATACCCAGAGAACTCAGTACCTGAAACAATGAATTACTGTGCAAACAGTTAGGGCTAACGTCACAATTCTGCCGCGGAACCGCCGCATAAGCTAGGCTTATGCTGCGGTTCCGCCGCCGATTACACTGTTCATGCAAAACTTTTTGCGCTGTAATTCTTAGATTTCCCTGCTGAGTTTTCTGCATATTTTTAATTTCGAAAAATCCACAATTTTCAAAAAAGGACAGAGAGCATGTTTGGAATTGGGTTTCGGGTTCGTTCGGACTTCAAATTGCGTCTAAACTTCGCCTAAGTCTCTAGCTAGGCTCTGATACCACTGTAGGGTTCCTAGGCACCCTAATGAGGTCACACAAGGCATCAACCATGGCAATTTCTAATTTTAACGGTGCCAAGAAACTCGACTACGGATCGTTGGCTAGAAATCTAGGCGAAAAAAGACTAGTTAACAACTTAACTAAAGTTTAAACGGAAATACAACCTTTGTAGATCCGGTGCTCCACCTCCATAGCTCCGTAACGAAGTCCCCTCGCTGTCCAAATGAATTCCCGGGCTCTAGCGTCGGCTTCGTCGGAGAAATGGCGAGCTAGGTCGTCGATGTCCATGCCGAAGATGATCTACGTCGAGGCATCGCTAGATCAAGTTCCACCTTCACCAAGCCATGAAAACTTGTGAAGGAAACAACCTATACTACTTGGCAAGAGGTAGAGGATGAAGAAATAGGAAGTGGGTTCACTTTAGAATTGGATTTCTCACTCTTTATCATCACTTGCCATTAATGGAGCAAGCTTTCTTCCATGAAGAAATGAAGAAGAAGAAGAAGAATGTTATGATAAGAATTAATTAAAATAGAAAAGAAAATCCATTCTTATCATAACTCTTACCATGGTTAAGTGTAGAGAGAGAACTATAGTTAAGTGGAGTGGTTAGGTTTTAACATGAGACAAAATGGTGACTTAATGAAAGCTTCATGAAGCTTCATATACAAACAAAGAAAAGCCACCATTTTCTCACTCTTTTTCTTTTTCCAAATGAATAACTAAATAAATAAATAGATAATAAGAGAATAAACAAAACCCTAACCACTCTTACAACCATGGTTTAATCTTCACACACAAATCCAAGTTAACATGTATCATCAAACATGACACAAGCAAGTGCACAAAAATATATCACATATACAATGTGCACATCCGAGTGAGAATATCCATTTAAAGTGAACCGATACTAGTTAATGCAAAGTAATATATCAAATATATAATTATACATTAAATCATTAAATCAACACTTGATTTAACGATCCGGTCATATCACATATAACCGACTAATATCCAATGTATTGGCTTATCGAATCAATCCATGATTCGATAACTAGGTTATATCGCATACAACCTTCCGATACATTCATCGCGAGAATGGAATACGGTATCACATACACGCATTATTCTCGGTCCCGCACATATCTCATATGCGCTCCTATTTCGTTTCGCTTGAGCCAGGAAAACTCTGTGTAGGACTCTAAAGACTCGTCAATACGCCGGCAGCAGGTGATGATCATATCAAACACCCACAAGCCGCAAGCGGTCTGCTAAACGTAACGGCCACCCAGGTATTGAGCGATCAGAAGATCGACGAGCAAGCCCGCTCACACTCCAGTGAATCCAACCAGTAACACTACCGTACAGTCCGGTCTGATCGTCTGATATGTCGCATATCTCGCCTAGGGGTGGTAAACGTCAGACCCCAATAGCTCGATAAGTCGTGTCGATATGAGGTCTATAACAATTCGAGAAACTACTGGTAACACTTACCAGTAAATCTCAGCAACCCTGGCCAGGGATTTCCGGTTATAGCCAATCGAACACAGCGCAACATCAACCCCCTATACCGGGAGAGACGAATCCCCTCCTATCGCTCATTGCCTCCATGTGACTCGGGACTGTACCCAAAAACCACCGTTTTGCACGCCCTCTTGGACGTGGTAAGATGGAAATCAAAGCACAGTGGGAACCATACAAGACTCTATGACGATCTCGGGTCAACAGACTACTCTGTACCAGTGTCACCAGAGAACTGCCATCTGACGTAAGGTATAATACCATCTGGGAGTTCTCGGCGAGTCCGTCCAGTGTACCCAGTCTCTACTGAGCACCCGTATATCATCTCTGATGTCAAACACCAATGGATATGGGATCATCCATCGCCCATCTGTATGGGTCGAGAAGGTATACGCTAGTCTACTCTGGTATATCGATGCCCCGTCTCCATACACCCACGACTAGGGACTTTGAAGGATGTACTTATGGACTACCATGTCCCCACTAGTAAGATCCGCATCATAGTCCAGGTAGTCAAGCACACATCCTAAGGGCTTTACCAACATGTAACAGAGAGACAATCAGTGTACACGTTAAGGTAAAGAGCAACCAGATAGCATACTATCATGTCGAGCAAGAAAGTCCTCCCTATATATGTCCAAGCATCCACTACAATATACATCCTATGTATAGTAATGGCCTCTAGGGCATACATATAACTAACACCCTATAGGATATGGTGCGATCCATGATGAGTGATATTGAGTTACCTCTCTCCTTTTGGGGCCATGCGTTGGAGACTGTAGCTTTTCTGTTGAAAAATGTTCCAACCAAGACCGTGTCTACCACTCCATATGAGATATGGTATGAGAAGAGACTATCTCTTAAGCGAGTTAAGATTTGGGGTTGTCCGTCTTTTGTCAAAAAACAGAATCCAGACAAACTCGAGACACGATCCGTTAAGTGTATATTTGTGGGATATCCAAAACATTCGTTCGGATATCTGTTCTACCACTAGGAGGAACAAAAGGTATCTGTTTCTCAGCATGCCCTATTTTTAGAAAATGAGATTTTTCCAAATGATACTGATGGCAATGTGGTAGATCTAGAAGAAGTTCTAGAGACACAAGTTACAAATGACGACTTGGTTGAACCTGATGTTGCAACAGAGTCTTATGAATCTCAGCCACTCCGTAGATCTGGTAGGACTTCTCCCCCACCGGAGGGATACTACGGTTTTCTCATTGATGGTGATAGAGAAGATTGCATCATGAATGATGATGACCCTACCAGTTTTCAGCAAGCTATCACGAGTGGTGACTCTGTGAAGTGGCTGGATGCCATGAGATCCGAAATGGAGTCTATATACACCAACAGAGTATTGACTTTAGAAGTTGTACCCTCTGGGGTAAAACTGTAGGGTTACTAGGCATGGTCACAAGGTTCTATAAGGCATCAACCATGCCAAAATCAAATTTTTCATGTGCCGAACAACCCTAACCAAGATCTTAGACTAGAGATTAGGCGAAACAAAGCAAGTAAACAACTTTACTTCTAAGAGTTAGGGATTACAACCTTAGTAGTCCGTTCCTTCACTTCTAAAGCTCCGTGTTGAGGTCCCTTCGCTGTGATCATCGAATACCCGGACTCTAGAGAGGCTCCATGAAGAGAAAGATGCATGCTTGCTTCCGATCTTCAATAACAAAGATGATCTACTTTGAAGAAACTCAAACCTAAGCTCTTGCTTTGCTAATCAAGCATTAGCAAAGCAAACACCCTAATCTAAGTGGGTAGAATAGATGACGATGATGAAGTAGGAATTCAGCTCTCATTTGTTTTCTTTGTCTCACTCATTTTCATCACTTCATAAAAAGCTAGAAAGCTTTTTCAAGAGAGAAGGAAGAAGAGGAACAAAACCATTTGTGATGAATAATGAAAACCTGTGTTAGGTTAGAAATGCAACCATGGGTTAAGAATGAAAACTTAACCTATGTAGAGAATTAACTATGGTAAAGTGTTGGGTTGGGTTAAAGAAATATCAACCAAAATATCTTTACAAAATATCTTCGCTTAAAACAAAAGCAAAGCTTCTAGAAGCTTCAAGAAAGCTTAACCCTAATCGAAACCCTAACCATATTTAAACTTCACAAAACATGTTGCATTTGTAACCTTAACTTATTACAATATTATATATCACATATACAATATTTATTGTAACAAAATAAAATAATACAATTAACATAAATCGCATATATATATTAATGTATTACCCGAGTGAGAAAATGAATCTTTAAGTGAGCTTATATTAGTTAATGTAATTTAATATATTAAATATATAATTATACATCAAATTATCGAATCAACACTTGATCCGATAATCCGGCTATTTCACAAATAACCGACTAATATAATCTGTATCAGTTCATCGAATCAACACTTGATCCGATGACCCGGCTATATCACATATACCCGGCCGATATCTCATATCGCGAGAATCTAATACGGTATCACATACACGTATTGTTCTCGGTCCCGCACATATCATATATGTGCTCCTACTCCATTTTGCCTGAGCCAGGAAACCTCTATGTAGGACTCTAAAGAATCGTCAATACGCCGGCAGTAGGTAATGATCATATCAAACACCCACAAGCTGCAAGCGGTCAGCTAAACGTAACAGCCACCCAGGTATTGAGCAATCTGAAGATCAACAAGCAAGCCTGTACATTCTCCCGTGAATCCAACCAGTAACACTCATGTACAGTCCGGTCTCTTCGTCTTATATGTCGCATATCTCGCCTAGGGGTGATAAACGTCAGACCCCAGTAGCTTGATAAGTCGTGTCGATATGAGGTCCATAACAGTTCGAGAAACTACTGATAACACTTACCAGTAAATCTTAGCAACCCTGGCCAGGGATTTCCAGTTATAGCCAATCGAACACAGCGCAACATCAACTCCCTATACCGGGAGAGACGAAACCTCTCCTATCGCTCATTGCCTCCATGTGATTTGGGACTGTACCCAAAAGCCACCTTTTTGCACGCACTCTTGGACGTGGTATGATGGAAATCAAAGCACAGTGGGAATCACACAAGACTCTATGACGATCTCAGGTCTACAGACTAATCTGTACCAGTATCACCAGAGAACTGCCATCTGACGTGAGGTATAATACCATCTGGGAGTTCTCGGTGAGTCCGTCCAGTATACCCAGTCTCCACTGAGCACCCGTATACCTTCTCTGATGTCAAACACCAATGGATATGGATTCATCCATCGCCCATCATATGGTTCAAGAAGCGCATACGCTAGTCTACTCTGGAGTATCGATGCCCTGTCTCGGTACTCTCATGACTAGGAACATTTGAAGGATGTACATGGCAACTACACTGTCCCCACCAGTATGATCTGCATCATAGTCCTGGTAGTCAAGTACTCATCCTAAGGGTTTTATCAACATGTGATATAGAGACAACCAGAGTACATGTTAAGATAAAGAGTAACCAGATAGCATACTATCGTGTCGAGCAAGAAAGTCCTCACTATATATGTCCAAGAATCCACTAAAATATACAACGTATGTAAAGTAATGGCCTCTAGGGCATACGTATAACTAACAATCTCCAACTTGCGCTAGGGCCATCTGTTGTGGTATCGCATACCCAACAATCAGCTGTGGTTGAAGTATCTCATACTCAACCATCCCATAAATGTTTCTACTGGGAAATAGGACTTTGTGAGTGGATCCGCGCTGTTGTCCTCTGTGTATACTCTGTTAATCTCGATCTCCCTTGAGATCAACCATCTCCATGATCAGGCGATACTGCCTAAGAATATGTCTGGATCTCTGATGGGACGGGGGTTCCTAGGCATAAGCCACAACTCCATTGTCACACAATGGCAGGAAAGAAGTTCATCTCATGAACTAAAAAATATCCAGACTGCCTCTTTGGTAGCATCCTTGGTAACGATGTATCTTGCCTTTAATCATCTAGTATGTCACGGTATCTAGCTTGGAACTTTTCCAACATAACATCCCTCCACTGAGGGTAAAGACAAAGACTGTGACTGACATTCAGTCATCCTTATCACCCTGGAACCTTTCCAGTGATTCTACCCAGGATCGATTGATACCATCTCACTACAACTAGTGAGAATGCTAACATCCAATTAGATCTATCTCATAGATCCATAACCCAGGATTTAGGAGGTATCACCTTGATCCTATATGGAGAATCTCTGTGATAAGAGGAGATTGGCCGATCGTAGCATAGGAAACTCCTTCCCTATCAAGAGTATGTCAACCACGTACTATACGAGGATCATCACCATACTCTCTACTACCTTTTTGTATATACAATGTTCATCTACCATTTTGATGAAGTCAAACTCTTCGACTGCCATCAAAACAGACGTTCCAACTCCGCGATGCCTGATTTGTCCCATAAAATAACATGCTCACGTTTCCGCTGCTCCCACTGTCTGCGAAGCCCTCTGGATGTGTACTTATAGACGCTCTCTTCCAAATCAATATTTAGAAAAGCAGTCATGACACCCAACCGCCAGAGATCGTAGTCATGGTATGTAGCTGTGGCAAGTAGGATCTGGATGGACTTAAGCATAACTTTGAAAGTCTCAACTTTTCCATGTACACTAAGTAATCTTCTCAAGATATACTTGCTTCTGATGGGGATTTAACCCTTCAGATAAAGCAACCAAATTCCATACATTGTTGGTGTATAAGGATTCCATCTCAGATCGCTAAGCATCAAGCCATATTCATAGAGTCTCTACTCCTGATGGCCTGCTCGAAACTAGTTGGGTCATCATCTCATGATGCAATCCTCTCTCCTACTGTCATGGAGAAACCGAAGTATCTCTCAGGTGGATGAGGAACCCTACCAGATCAGCGGAGAGGCTGAGCTTCGTTGGAAACTATTGAATCCTCCGGGTTTACCAAATCATCAGCTGTAGTTTGTATAGCTGGAACTCCTTCCAGTTCTACCTCATAACCACTAATTTCTTCACAAGAAATTCCCTTTTTATCAAAAAGTGGTATGCCGAGAAATAAAACATCTTTTGTTCCTCGGTGTGGTAGAAGATATTCCCTTGCGAATGCTTTGGATATCCAACAAACTTCCACAGAACTGATCTTGCCTCGAGCTTGTCCGGATTTTGCTTTTGACATAGGCCGGACAACCCCAAATCTTACCATCTTTAAGAGATGGGCTCTTCCCATACCATATCACATATGGAGTGGTAGACATCTGATTTGGTTGGAACCCTATTCAATAGGTATGCAGCTTCTCAAGTGCATAACTCCCAAAAAGAAATAAGAAACTCAGTAGTACTCATCATAGAGCACACCATATCACATAGGGTGCGCTTGCTCCGCCCCGATACACCGACGTGCTGTGGTGTATACGAAGGAGTAATGCTGAGAGAGAATCTCATTCTCTTTTAGAATAGTCCAGGAATTCCGTGGTCAAGTATTCTCCTCCTTGATCTCATCAAAGGATATAATACTTAACCCGTTTTTGGTTCTCTACTTCTATCTTATATTCTGTGAATATCTCGAAAGCTTTGGACTTGTGTTTCAACAGGAACATATGTCAGAATCTTGAGAGATCATCAGTGAAAGTAATGAAGTACAAAGAACCTGTTAGTTATATGTATGCCCTAGAGGCCATTGCTATACATAGGATGTATATTGTAGTGGATGCTTGGAAATATATAGGGAGGACTTTCTTGCTCGACATGATAGTATGCTATCTGGTTACTCTTTACCTTAACGTGTATACTGATTGTCTCTTTGTTACATGTTGGTAAAGCCCTTAGGATGTGTACTTGACTACCTGGACTATGATGCGGATCATACTAGTGGGGACATGGTAGTCCATAAGTACATCCTTCAAGGTCCCTAGTCGTGGGTGTATCGAGACGGGGCATCGATATACCAGAGTAGACTAGCGTATACCTTCTCGACCCATACAGATGGGCGATGGATGATCCCATATCTATTGGTGTTTGACATCAGAGATGATATACGGGTGATCAGTGGAGACTGGGTACACTGGACGGACTCGCCGAGAACTCCCAGATGGTATTATACCTTACGTCAGATGGCAGTTCTCTGGTGACACTGGTACAGGTTAGTCTGTTGACCCGAGATCGTCATAGAGTCTTGTGTGGTTCCCACTGTGCTTTGATTTCCACCTTACCACGTCCAAGAGGGCGTGGAAAACGGTGGTTTTTGGGTACAGTCCCGAATCACATGAGGCAATGAGCGATAGGAGGGGATTCGTCTCTCCCGGTATAGGTAGTTGATGTTGCACTGTGTTCGATTGGCTATAACCGGAAATCCCTGGCCAGGATTGCTGAGATTTACTGGTAAGTGTTACCAGTAGTTTCTCGAACTGTTATAGACCTCATATCGACACGACTTATCGAGCTATTGGGGTCTGACGTTTACCACCCCTGGGCGAGATATGCGACATATCAGACGAACAGACCGGACTGTACGTTATGTGTTACTGGTTGGATTCACAGGAGTGTGAGCGGGCTTGCAAGTCGATCTTCTGATCACTCAATACCCGGGTGGCCGTTACGTTTAGCAGACCGCTTGCGGCTTGTGGGTGTTTGATATGATCATCACCTGCTGCCGGCGTATTGACGAGTCTTTAGAGTCCTACACAGAGGTTTCCTGGCTCAAGCAAAACGAAATAGGAGCGCATATGAGTTATGTGCGGGACCGAGAATAATGCGTGTATGTTATACCGTATTCTATTCTCGCGATGAATGTATCGATTGGTTGTATGCGATATAACCTAGTTATCGAATCAAGGATTGATTCGATAAGTCGATACATTAGATATTAGTCGGTTATATGCGATATGACCGGATCGTTAAATCAAGTGTTGATTTAATGATTTAATGCATAATTATATATTTGATATATTACATTGCATTAACTAATATTTGTTCACTTTAAATGGATTTTCTCACTTCATGTGCACATTGTATATGTGATATATTTTTGTGCACTTGCTTGTACCATGTTTGATGATACATGCATGTTTGGGTGTATGTTTAGATTAAACCATGGTTATGTAATGGTTAGGGTTTTGTTTTTATTTATTTATTCATTTATTTATTTATTTCTTTGGCATAAAAGAGAAAATGGTGGCTTTCTTTGTTTGATGTTGAAGCTTCATGAAGCTTTGACTAAGTCACCATTTTTGTCTTCATGCTTAACCCTAACCATTCACCTAACCCTAGTTTACTCTCTACACTTGACCATGGTTTGAGTATGATAAGTATTCCTTTTATTTTCTATTTTAGATAATACTCATTATATTCTATCATCTTCTTCTTCTTCCTCAAGAAGAAAAAGCTTGCAACCATCAATGGTGATTTGATGAAAAGAGTGAGAAATCCAATTCTAAAGTGAACCCACTTCCTATTTCTTCATCCTCTATGTCACGTCCCGAAAGTACGGAACATGACCGGCACTTAAACTACGAAATGTCTCGAGGCGTACGTAATCTAAGTAAACCGAAAACCCAGAAATCCAAACCAAGAAAAGAAGTAGAGTGAAGGAAAACCAATTTAAAACAAGTAGTTTTAATAGCATAAGCCGAATTATGCGGTTTTTAAAACATCAAAAATTTACTGAAAATTTCGGCAGAGTCTCCTTTGTAAATACAGGCCCCCAAACGGGATACAACATGAATAGTATACGAAAACAAGAAAAGGGCATCCCCAAGCGGGAGCTAGCTCTTCGTCAATCGACGGTCACAACCACACAAACAATATAATATACAACGCCAACGGCGAGGATCAATACTCAAAAGGAAACTCAAAACCACCAGAAATATAACGAGCAACTCTAAGGTCGAAAGAATAAACAACACTGGTCTCTATCTCAAAAAAATACATGTTTGGTTGATGGAATTTACTAGATACAACGGAATAATATTATACAAGGTAATATGATGGGTACGATACAAGAAAAACCCGCCTACTAGCAAGTCACCCGAATGAAACTGAGCCCGCAAAGCCGTAATGAAACCTGTACGGCAACCTGCAAGAAACTGGGGCCCAACGGGGGTGAGTTGCCAACTCGTGAATAGAAAAATATCTACGCACAGAAATCGCATAAATAACGCAACCTAGGTCAATGATCATAATATATCCTCAAATATATGAATAACACGTAGCCTATAACAAGGCTAGGGTAAATATCTAACCCGAGTGTAATCTCATGTGCCCGTGTCAGTGCCCAAGGGTAGCAATATATCATATGAATGAGGTATGAATGCATGAAAACAGAATACATGTAAATGAAGAACTGTTTCCATAATTTAGTGAGATTTCCTGTGTATTTTTAAAATGAGGTATCATAATGAAATCAGCATAAAACAGTGCCTAGCATCGGCACAAAACGTAATCCCAATATCTCGATATCTCTGTATCACAGTCTCTGTACCTCAATATCTAGGGCGCCGTCAGTCCAGACCGGCCCCTACCATCCATCTCAAGACCACGACGGTATCCTCCGGATATCCGACGCGTCGGGTAAAATCACCGGTAGGTAGTGCTCCCCTGCCAGGCTCACATCGTCATCATCACGCGCTTCTTGCCCCGGGGTACCTTACCGGGTCCACCATGTACCCGAAACGGTTCATCCGTCTCCTCGAATCGGGTCTCGAAATCCATCAGCAAACTCATGGTGGACGACTCATACATCATGGGAAAACCGCACTTTTTATTTTAAAAAGAGAGAAATCAGTTCATATAAGTTTTTGCGGTTTTTCTCTAAATCCAGAAAATCTCATGGAAATCCGAGTCCAAAACCTCAATAACACGTAAAATAGTGAATATATGCATGAGAATCCATGAATGCGGCATAACAATGAATAACAGTATGCATGAAGTAGCAGGTAATAACTACAATGTCTAAACTAACATATAAGGCAAGTACACTAATATCATGTCTAACTATTAGCTAACAGGCTATGTCAAGCAATAACATTTTCTAAGGTGTACGTGACATGGCAATTACCGATGAAGATGTGTGTGAGCCGGCAATTAAGTGTACGTGGTACATACGCATCATCGGTAATGGTGCTGGTGTCCTAACAGCATGATATCAATAATGGAGTATGAAACATAAAATAAGCATGCGATGCGAAGAGGACCACAAAAATGAGCGGGAGCTGAAAACTAGACGCAACTATAACTAATCTGCATTAATCTAATATCAGTCCTACAAATGGTGCCTTTTGAAATAACACGAATCATGGGGTTTTGAAAATAGGGGCTACGGTGTTTTTATGAAAAGATGCGTCTTTTGAAATATCCGTAGGATCCCTTGGGCTGTCTTTAAAAATGCCCACGATTCGTTAGTTTTTGAAATAGGTAAGAAGTCTAATCTAATCTAACAACTACACTAAACTATACGGCTGAACTAACAAGCTGAACTATAGGTAAGGAAACCGCCTATCATCTGAGTCGATACATATACATACCTGTATATGTATAGTCGGTGATCCCGCCTCAATAATATCATATCCAATACCATATCTATAATCAGGCATCCCAAGTCAAGAGTGCGGATCAATCATCAATATAGCTCGTACGTAAATCCGTCGTACGGCATCCCCAAATCTGGGTACGGGTTAATATCACATTCAATCACACTATTCATCTGGTATCTTCTTTATCAAATATCATGATCCGGGACAATGTCCTACGTCTAGTACAATACTGATACCGCCTAAGCATGCATACAGGTGTAAGAATTGCTACGTCAAAAGACCCGCTAAAACATCATGTCGTATCTCAATACGAACCAAATCACATCACCGATCTTCTGGCCTCAGGCCCAATATCATCAACTCATCTCAAATTCCAAATACTATCCTCAAATCCAGTATATGAACACATAGTCACATACCCATGTGAACACATAAATATATACTCCCATATACGCACATATAAAAGAAGAATGTATGCAAGTATGTGTGTGTGTGCGTGTGTGAGTGCGACCACTACTCTAGGGTTTCGCAACTACACTAAACCAATCCAAAAATACCAAATATCCATCTTATCATCAATAATCTCAACAACATATAATCAATATCTGTGTGTGTACGTATTCGTATACATCACCACGAACTGCGGGGGTGCTATACGCCATCCACCCGACTTCTCCCCGTAGATATAAATCTACTCACCTGGTCCTCGTTCGCCGGTGCCGACGTCGCCACGCGCTTGCTTGTCGTCTCGAAGTCCACATAGGGTACCTACATATCATAACGCACCGTATCGTATTAAAATCCGACTCATGACCAAAACGACACACGAATCCCACATAGGTCAAAACCTATGGTTGCTTTCACAAATCAACCCAGAAACCCTCGACGTCGGCGTACAAACGCCAAATCATCGAGAAAAACCCAAATACACTCATTTGCACATTCACAAACACTAATTTTAATATAAAATAGGTTAAAAATTCACAAAAACCCCAATTTCACTTAAAAAGTCATTTTTCCGAAAATCTAGCAAGCACAATTCGCCGTTTTTGTACAAAACATGATGTTTAAACAAATCTAGTGGCCATAATACTTATTAAATATCTTAAATAAGTCATAAAAACAATTTCCATAATTTAATCTCATTAAATTCCATTAACCCCAAAATTCTAGTTTACAAAATACCCAATTTTTTTTTACAATTTATAGCAAAAATGCACAAACAACAATTTAGCTAGGATTTTCATGAACTAAAAGCATTAACCCACTCAATATATTATCTATAATGACATGAAACCATAATTATAATTTAATCTAAGGCATTTAATAATTTTCCAAAACTCTAGTTAGCAAAATAACTTAATTAGGGCATTTTATAAGTAATGGTTTGGAATTAACAACTAAATTAGCTTTCTATAAAACTTAAGATGTTAATCCACAACACAAAACAATGCACAATTTATCATAACCCATTCCCACAACAAAACCCTAATTCAACTCAAGCCATAAACTTTTAAAAAAAACTAGTATGCAAATAGCACTAAAATTAACACTAAAACAACTCAATTAAATAAATCTAAACATAAGAATTTAAATGGGTAGAAATTATACCTTAAAATCTAGTGATCTAGCAAGAAGAATTTGCCTCCAATGATGGCTTCATAACACCATGATCCAAGTGATAAAAGCTAAGGAGAATGGGATGAAGAATGGAAATCAATTTGTGAGATTTAAATTGGATTTTGGAGCAATTTTTTGATTTAAATTGAAGGAAATGAAAAGAGGGAAAATGAAGGGGGAAGGGCTGCAGAATTTTGGCCATGGGGTGATGGGGGGAATGGTGTGGGTGTTGTGCACAATTGGTCAAGTCAACCCCCCTCAAATCAAGGTACAATGAGCCTCCAAAACAATACATCATAACCTACTCCTATAAACTCTATTTCACCCATACAAATGAGATGGAGAAATTTTTGAGGGGGAGAAGTGGGCTGCTGAATTCTTCAAGGGGAGAAGTAAATGGGAGTGTGTGGATGTGGGTACGGGTGTGGGGTGATGAAAAATGATAAATATAATACCCCAAACATCCATTTACGCTAAAAAAAAGCTTTTTTTCTTCAATAATTTCTAAACCGTTTTGGCAAATGATTTCATTCCAAAAACCACATGATAAAATTTTATTTAATGTTTTATGATGCACAAAATTTGTTTCAACTCATTCCAACTTGTAATTTTCCCTAATTAAATGTATTAGTGACGGCTTAAATAATAATAAAATAATATTTTTTTCAGAAAATTTGAAATTTCACCAGCGGCTCAATAAACACCAAATAATAGCAATTACATAGCTAGAATATGTATATTTAATTTTTATAATAAGATATTTGTATTTTGACTTTTTACAGAAAACCCCCTTATTTTACCGATTTTTCGAAATTTCACCGAAACGATTTTCAAAACGTTACACTCTACCTCTTGCCAAGTAGTATAGGGTGTTTTCTTCACAAGTTTCATGACTTGGTGAAGTGGGAGCTTGATCTTGTGATGCCTCGACGTAGATCATCTTCGGCATCGTAGTCGATGACCTAGCCCGCCCTTTTCTCCGATGATGCCGACACTAGAGTCCAAGATCCGATTTGTACAGCGGAGGGACGTCTACGTAGAGCTAAGGAAGTGGAGAACCGGATCTACAAAGGTTGTAGCCTCTTTCTTTTAGTTAAGTTGTTAACTAGTTTCATTTTCCGCCTAAAAATCTAGTCAACGATCCGTATTAGGGTTTCTCGGCACCTGTAATTTTTGATATTGGCATGGTTGATGCCTTGTGAGACCTCATTAGTGTGCCTAGGAACCCTACAGTGGTATCAGAGACTAGCTAGAGCCTTAGGCGATGTGTAGACGGAGTTAGAAGTCCGATCGAACCGAAACCCTAACTCAAAAATTGCTCTCTGTACATTTTTGAATTTTGTGGATTTTTGAGTATTAAAAATATGCAGAAAAATCAGCAGGAATATCTAAGAGTTACTGTGAAATTCGATTCCCTAATTCCATCAAACCGCCGCGGTTCCGCGGCACGAGCATGGCTCGTGCGGCGGATCCGCGGCCGTTTTGTCTTATCATGCATTGAATTTTGTACAGTAATTCTTATTTTGCAGTACTGGTTTTCCTGGGAATTTTTAATATTTATTCAAGAGTTGAATTTTCTGGGTTGTATTGGGGACTCGGTGTATCGATCGGATTGTCTAATTTTGTCAGTGTGTTTTTCCGGGTAATTTTAGAATATGTTAAAAAGTTCGACCGGATATAAATACCCACTTTTTCCCCTGCCGGGAAATTTCCAATTGTTGGATTTTTCTGTAGTTTAAAGACGTTCTAAGTAGTGCAAGTAACGTGATGGACCCTCTAGAAGACAACAAACCTTAACTCGATTATGTGACCGTCTTGAACTGCCCTTTGAACCTTAAGGTTTGGGGTAGTACGGCGTGCCACATGTGAGGCGTTGGCTTGACCCTTCTACGGCTGGACCGTTGGTACTGAGGCACGAAGTGAATGTTTTTGAACTTATTTCATGTGATGAGCTGTTTCGGGAAAACTTGGGTGTTCGATTGTTCAATCGGAAAGTTTAACATTTTCTATTTATCCGGAATGTGATACAATAATTGGAATCACAAGTAGTTATGAGATAACTGAATGAATGTTATAAATCAAGCACTTTAGTCTCACTTGATTGGTTGCCACGGAATTTTGATGTGATAAAAAGTCCGTCGCAATCACGTAACGTACGCGGATACTCGCCGGGTAAACTTAATAGACAGCCTTGCCCCATAGCCCCGACCAAGTGACTGTAGGAGAACCCCGTCGCTGAAAGCATCCGTTCGGGTGCTCGCGGCAGCGGTGTTCTGCCTTGGTGCACTTTGTCGACAGCGTCGGGGGGTGCAGCCGTCAACTAAAGTTTGCGATGAGCATTCGATCAGGATGTCGGGAATCTTGTTGAATTGCCCGACTTGATATTGAAAAGGGTTTTCGATAATGAGACTAAAATGCGGGGTTTATAATGGTTAGGCATGCGATGTCTAAGGAATTCATTTGATTAGGCATGAGATGTCTATGCAAGTTGTGGATTCCAACTGTTGTAATTTTACACTTTCTTTTCTGTGACCGTAAGTGTAATATGTGATATCGCCGGTTTCGTTGCTATATGCCAACGAAAATTGGGATGCGCATGTTTACTTACGTTGATGACATGTGATGTTATGTGTTGCTGGATATGTTATATTGGATCGTCGTGTTTGAATAGCCGGGGGTTTTTATGTGAGATGAGTGTTTTTCATTTTCATTCATGTAAAAACTTGTATGTAATATTCTTTTATTGGGGCACTTCCAGGTTGCGGTTGTTGTCACCTTTTGTATATTATTTACTTTTCCGCACTAGGATAGACCCAAGGAGGAGGGCACAAGTAACCGGGTTCTGGAGTCCAGTGGGAGACCAACTCGAGGAGTCGAGTCCGGGTCTCCTAACTCTAGAATTGGTAGGGTTGCTTGCCGCTCTCGTAGGGGTCTAGGGGTGTGGGTTTGGCTATCCATCGCGACCGTGGAATCCGTGTTTTATACTGGCTCATATTGAAAACACGGACGTCCTAGTATATCCAATATTTCATATGTTTCTTCTGCTGCGATATCTGTGATGTGATCATGTGATGTTCTGTGATAGATACAGTATATAGTATATATGATATATTATATAGGCGTTACTTATGTTTTACACCCGTGCTAGCCCTGCCCCGCTCTGTCGTTAGTTACCTAACCTAACGGTGCACGAGGGGACATCGAGGCGAATGCGGATGGCATAAGTGTACGTCGTATTTATCTGTGATGTTTAGCTGCTTAAATGATGGGACTTCATTAATATGATTAATGAAAGTAAAAGAAACCTAAAGATGTTGTAGAATCGAATTTCAAAAATAAAACAAGTAGCTACAGTTCTTGCTTTGCACAGTGATGTATATGATATATCCCGCACCTTATTCGACGAGGAAAGGACCGAGATCCCTTCACCGGGAGTGACTCCTTTAGCAATAACTGGCAGATGCTACACACTCGGTTTGTCTTTTGATAGCTTCTATAGTTTCTGCTTTGCACAGTGATATATATGATATATCCCGCACCTCATTCGACGAGGAAAGGACCGACGATCCCTTCACCGGGAGTGACTCCTTTAGCAAAACTAGAAAAGCCTAAAAAACACTCCATTTTAAATTCATTTGATTCTACAACGATATCAAGTTCATTAAGCAATAGGTTTTCAGAAAAACCTGTCGTAGCCCTCCGTCATTTCAGATAAGTACTAGTTAGTATTCGTGCTACGTTTGTTGACTATGTTAAGGCGTAGTGTGCGGTAGCTAATTAGTGCTTGTCTGCATAAGCATATGATGTGATTGGATTAGGGTAGTCGTGCGACTTTGTTGACTATGTTAAGGGTCGTGCGGGTGGGTTTAATTCAATCGGGAAATGACGGGTTGAACTTGACTAGCACTTATGATTTGTTAACTATGTTAAGGTCATATAGCTGCTAGGGGCAAAATATTATCGGGAATTTCAAGTGTTGAAATTTGCAATGAGATTGCATACCTTCTATGAGATAGTTGGATCCCGATACCCGCTGCGAGTAAGAGTTACTCCTGGGAGAGTTTTACACATTACAATTAGCCGATCAAGTAGGTGTCTAGAAAGGTGTCAACGAGATTACGCCTCTGGGAAAACGAGGTTTACATTAATTAGGTTCGTGCGAAAGCACAGGGGACCTCCCTCAAAGTACCGACACTGGCCTGGCTGAAAGATTGGCGAACCTGTAGCGTGTAATTAATCCCGGCTAGTCTTTCCTTTTAGGGTTTGAAGGAAGATTTGATAAAAACAGTGGGAGCCATCCTGATTAGATAAAATAAATAACCAATCTGATCTTGCAAGAGCGCACGCTGAGTGTTTTCTTCTCTCTCTTCAGGTAGCGACCATATCACGCCTTAATCAAGATAATAATACGGATGTATTGACCGAACCCGTTTGTTATACTGAGCTGGGGAACATTGGTCCCGCTCCAACTTATAATTGTTATAAGACAGAGCAGGAAATTGGGGAATACCAGATTTCCCGTGCCGCCCAAACGAAGAGAGTGCATGATGATGCATCATCTTCGGGTGTGTTCTTTATACAGAATTGTTTCTCTATTCTCTACGTCCTGGGTATTTGATACCGGATCAGGATCCCAGATATGTAATATGTTACATAGGGCTACAGAAAGGTAGAGAACTGAGAACGGGTGATAAGTTTCATGAGGCAGAAAACGGGGCAAGTGTTGCAGCCAAGTCTGTTGGTCACTGTCACCCTGTATTACCAATACATTGATTCTGAACGAATGTTATTAGATACCGAACCTGATATACAAAATCATATCAGTCTCTTTATTAGTAAAGAAAGGATATAATTTTGTATTGTTGGATAATGTTTTGAACATTTCCTATATCAAAAGTTGATCGGTTCAGGCACGTTATCTAAAAGCATTGATGTTCTAAATCAAACAACAGTTCTTAGTATACGGAGCACACACAAGAGGAAGAGTTCAGAAATGAACGGATCCTTCTTGAGGTATTGTAGACTAGGTCATATCAATGCGACCCGACTAGCTAAGTTACATTTTAGATGCATATTTAAATCAGTTTGAATTTACATCTTGTGAAACTTGCCAGTCATGTCACAAAGATTAGATGACCATAGCTCTGTTTATTGGAAACAGAGAAAGAGTTAGTGAACTCTTGGGATGATACATGTTGATGTATAAAGGTCCCCTGTCTACACATACCAAGACCGGTTCTTTGTACTTCATTACATTCTCTGATGATCTCTTTAGATTCAGACATGTGTTCCTGTTGAAACACAAGTCCGAACTTTTTGAGATATTCACAGAATATAAGTTAGAAGTAGGAAACCAATAAGGGTACAAGTATTATGTCCTTTGATGTGATCAGGGAGGAGAATACTTGAGCACGGAATTCCTGGACTATTCTAAAGGAGAATGAGATTCTCTCTCAGGATTACTCCTCCGTATACACCATAGCACGATGGTATATCGGGGCGGAGCAATCACACCCTATATGATAAGGTGTGCTCTATGATGAGTACTACTGAGTTACCTGTTTCCTTTTTGGGAGTTATGCACTTGAGAAGCTGCATACCTATTGAATAGGGTTCAAATCAAATCAGTTGCCTACCACTTCATATGTGATATGGAAAAGGAAGAGCCCATATCTTAAGATGGTTAAGATTTGGGGTTGTCCAGCCTATGTCTAAAAGCAAAATCCGGACAAGCTCGAGGCCAGGTCTGTTATATAGAACTGGAAAGGTTCCAGCTATACAAACTGCAGCTGATGATTTGAAAGAACCAAACGATTCAATAGTTACCAACGAACCTCAGCCTCTCCGCCGATCTAGTAGGGTTCCTCACCTACCTGAGAGATACTACTGTTTCTCTATGACAGTGGGAGCGAGGATTGCATCATGAGATGATGATCCAACTAGTTTCGAGCTGGCCATCAGGAGTGAGACTCTGTAAGAATGGCTGGATGCTTAGCGATCTGAGATGGAATCCATGTACACCAACAAAGTATGGACTTTGGTTGCTATATCTGAAGGGTTAAATACCCATCAGGAGCAAGTATATCTTGAGAAGATTACTTGGTGTAGATGGAAAAGTTGAGACTTTCAAAGCTAGACTTGTTAAAGGTTTTCATCATCGACCAGGCGTGGATAATTATGAAACCTTTTTCCAGTGGTTATGCTTAAGTCCATCCAGATACTACTTGCCACGGCTACATACCATGACTACGATATCTGGTGGTTGGGTGTCATGACTGCTTTTCTAAATGATGTTTTAGAAAAGAGAGTCTGTAAGTACACAGTCAGAGGGCTTCGTAAACAGTGGGAGCAGCGGAAACGTGTACAAGATGCTTTATAGGATAAAGCAGGCATCGCGGAATTGGAACATCTGTTTTGATGTAGTAGTCAAACAGTTTGACATCATCAAAATGGTAGATGAACCTTGTATATACAAAAAGGTAGTAGGGAGTATGGTGATGATCCTCGTAGAGTACGTGGATGACATACTCTTGATAAGGAAGGAGTTTCCTATGCTACGCTCGGTCAATCTCCGCTTATCACAATGATTCTCCATATAAGATCAAAGTGATACCTCCTAAATCCTGGGTTTTGGATCTATAAGATAGATCTAATTGGATGTTAGGATTTTTACTAGTTGTAGTGAGATGGTATCAACCGATCCTGGGGAGAATCACTGGAAGGGTTCCAGGGTGATAAGGATGACTGAAAGTCAGTCACAGGTATTGTCTTTACCCTCAGTAAAGGGACGGTATGTTGGAAGAGTTTCAAGCTAGATACCGTGGCATACTAGACAATAAAGGCTGGATACATCGCTACTTAAGATGCTACCAAAAGTGGCTGTCTGGGTGTATATTTGTTCATGAGATGAACTTAGTTCCGACCATTGTGAGACAATGAAGTTGTGGCTTATGCCTAGGAACGCTCGTCCCATCAGTGATCCAGACATATTCTAAGGCAGTATCACCTGATCATGGAGATGGTTGATCTCCAGGGTGATCAAGGTCAGGAGAGTAGACTCAGAGGAAAACACGGCGGATCCACTCACAAAGGCCTTTTCCCAGAGAGAGACCTTTATGGGATGGTTGAGTATGAGATACTACAACCACTGCTATCAGATGGCCCTAGTGCAAGTGGGAGATTGTTAGTTATATGTATGCCATAGAGGCCATTGCTATACATAGGATGTATATTGTAGTGGATGCTTGGACATATATAGGGAGTACTTTCTTGCTCGACATGATAGTATGCTATCTGGTTACTCTTTACCTTAACGTGTATACTTATTGTCTCTCTGTTACATATTGGTAAAGCCCTTAGGATGTGTACTTGACTACCTGGACTATGATGCGGATCATACTAGTGGGGACATGGTAGTCCATAAGTACATTCTTCAAGGTCCCTAGTCGTGGGTGTATCGAGACGGGGCATCGATATACCAGAGTAGACTAGCGTATACCTTCTCGACCCATACAGATGGGCGATGGATGATCCCATATCCATTGGTGTTTGACATCAGAGATGATATACGGGTGCTCAGTGGAGACTGGGTACACTGGACGGACTCGCCGAGAACTCCCAGATGGTATTATACCTTACGTCAGATGGCAGTTCTCTGGTGACACTGGTACAGGTTAGTCTGTTGACCCGAGATCGTCATAGAGTCTTGTGTGGTTCCCACTGTGCTTTGATTTCCACCTTACCACGTCCAAGAGGGCGTGCAAAACGGTGGTTTTTGCGTACAGTCCCGAATCACATGGAGGCAATGAGCGATAGGAGGGGTTCGTCTCTCCCAGTATAGGGAGTTGATGTTGCGCTGTGTTCGATTGGCTATAAACGGAAATCCCTTGCCAGGGTTGCTGAGATTTACTGGTAAGTGTTACCAGTAGTTTCTCGAACTGTTATAGACCTCATATCGACACGACTTATCGAGCTATTGGGGTCTGACGTTTACCACCCCTAGGCGAGATATGCGACATATCAGACGAACAGACCGGACTGTACGGTAAGTGTTACTGGTTGGATTCACAGGAGTGTGAGCGGGCTTGCTCGTCGATCTTCTGATCGCTCAATACCCGGGTGGCCGTTACGTTTAGCAGACCGCTTGCGGCTTGTGGGTGTTTGATATGATCATCACCTGCTGCCGGCGTATTGACGAGTCTTTAGAGTCCTACACAGAGGTTTCCTGGCTCAAGCAAAACGAAATAGGAGCGCATATGAGTTATGTGCGGGACCGAGAATAATGCGTGTATGTGATACCGTATTCTATTCTCGCGATGAATGTATCGATTGGTTGTATGCGATATAACCTAGTTATCGAATCAAAGATTGATTCGATAAGTCGATACATTAGATATTAGTCGGTTATATGCGATATGACCGGATCGTTAAATCAAGTGTTGATTTAATGATTTAATGTATAATTATATAATTGATATATTACTTTGCATTAACTAATATTTGTTCACTTTAAATGGATTTTCTCACTTCATGTGCACATTGTATATGTGATATATTTTTGTGCACTTGCTTGTACCATGTTTGATGATACATGCATGTTTGGGTGTATGTTTAGAGTAAACCATGGTTATGTAATGGTTAGGGTTTTGTTTTTATTTATTTATTCATTTATTTATTTATTTCTTTGGCATAAAATAGAAAATGGTGGCTTTCTTTGTTTGATGTTGAAGCTTCATGAAGCTTTGACTAAGTCACCATTTTTGTCTTCATGCTTAACCCTAACCATTCACCTAACCCTAGTTTACTCTCTACACTTGACCATGGTTAGAGTATGATAAGTATTCCTTTTATTTTCTATTTTAGATAATACTCATTATATTCTATCATCTTCTTCTTCTTCTTCAAGAAGAAAAAGCTTGCAACCATCAATGGTGATTTGATGAAAAGAGTGAGAAATCCAATTCTAAAGTGAACCCACTTCCTATTTCTTCATCCTCTACCTCTTGCCAAGTAGTATAGGGTGTTTTCTTCACAAGTTTCATGACTTGGTGAAGTGGGAGCTTGATCTTGTGATGCCTCGACGTAGATCATCTTCAGCATCGTAGTCGATGACCTAGCCCGCCCTTTTCTCCGATGAAGCCGACACTAGAGTCCAAGATCCGATTTGTACAGTGGAGGGACGTCTACGTAGAGCTAAGGAAGTGGAGAACCGGATCTACAAAGGTTGTAGTCTCTTTCTTTTAGTTAAGTTGTTAACTAGTTTCATTTACCGCCTAAAAATCTAGTCAACGATCCGTATTAGGGTTTCTCGGCACTTGTAATTTTTGATATTGGCATGGTTGATGCCTTGTGAGACCTCATTAGTGTGCCTAGGAACCCTATAGTACCAGTCCTGGCATATGTAGATAGGGGACTTTCATACATCAACATGTATCAATCGCAAGAGTACACAAACTCTTCCTCTGTTTCCAATAAACGGATTTATGGTCATCTTATCTTTGTGACATGACTGGCAAGTTTTACAAGATATAAATCCAAACTAATTTAAATATGCATCTTTATGTAACTTTAGCTAGTCGGATCGCATCAATTTGACCTAGTCTACAATGCCTCAAGAAGGATTCGTTCATTTCTGAACTCTTCCTCTTGTGTGTGTTTTGTACCTTAAGAACTGTGGTTTGATTTAGAACGTCTATGCTTTTAAATAAAGTGCCTGAACCGATCAACTCTTGATATAGGAAATGTTAAAAACATTATCCAACAATACAAAATTATATCCTTCTTTACTAATAAAGAGACTGATATGATGTTGTATATCAGGTTCGGTATATAATAACATTCGTTCAGAATCAATGTATTCTGGTAATACAAGGTGATAACTGCCAACCGACTTGGCTGCAACACTTGCATCATTTCTAACTCTTGAAACTTATCACCCGTTCTCAGTTCTCTACCTATCTGTAGCCCATGAAACTGTTGGATATAGTGCCCTCAAAGTCAATTATTGGATCGCAGGTACATGATTGCAATGATTGAGGGAGGACCTATGCCGGTAGGACAATCTTACTCAGGATGATTGTATACTATCTGGTTTGTCTCTATCATCGTGTACATGCTTTAGGTGAGATTGTGGTTCACTATTACACGTTGATTGAGAATAGTATACTACCATGGTTTGTCTTTATCATCGTGTACTGCTTTAGGTGACCTTACAGGTCGCTATTACACGTTGATAGAGCCCTTAGGATTCTTGCTTGACTACCAGCAGTATGATGGCGATCATATACGTGAGAGTTGGGTAGTATATAAGCACATCCTTAAAGTGGTCCCTAATCGTGGGAGTTTCGAGACCGGGCATCGATAATCCGTTAGTAGACTAGTGTATATAGTCGAGACCCCGACGAGGGGCGGTGGCCGATCTCACAAGCCATTGGTGTTAGCTGGTTCACTTAAAATGTATACAGGTGCTCATTGGGTTATGAGTACACCGGACAGGACTCGTCGGGAACATGCTAGTTGGTATTATACCTGACGTCAGATAGCAGTTCCCTGGTGACATGTGTACAGGTTAGTTCATCGACCTGAGATCGTCATTTGTCTCGTGTGAGTTCCCACTGTTCTTTGATTACTACCCTACCACGGCTCAAAGGAGTCGTGCTAACAGGTTTTAGTTGGGTACAGTTTCGAGCCACATGGAGGCAGTGAGCGGATCGGCAGGGGTTCGTCTCTCCCGGTATTAGGGGTGAGGTCGTGCTGTGTCTAGGAGAGCCATTACAAGAAGTCCTTGGCCAGGGCAGGAGATTTACTGGTAGATATTCCAGTAGTATCTCAGGGTGTTCTGGGCTACACTCCGACATGACTTGTACCGCTTTTAGGGGTCCGACTTTTACCAACCCCCTAGGGCCGACATGCGATGCTCATAGACGAACGGACCGAACTGTACGGATATTGTCACTGACAGGCTCAGTAGGGTGTCAGGATGAGTTCGCTCATCGACCTCCCTTTTGGTCAATACTTGGTAGCCCGTTACGTACGGCTAATACCTCTGACGTGGTAGTGGTTAAATCCACAGCCAAAATATTGACGAGTCTTTAGAGCCCCTCACAGACAGTTTCTCAAGTTTCGGGCGAAACGTTGTAGAGGCCGTATGAATGGCAGGGTCCGGTCATATACGTGCGGTATTGCACGGATCATGATCGGGCGGATCATATTAGTGGGCTTTGGTTTAAGCCGGATCTTAGTATTAGATTTGTTGGATTACTTTAGTCTCATCGCATTCGCATTCAGTCGGAATGCGGATGCAGGTATGTATATACAGGTGAGGGGTATCCTTGTGATCCGTCACGAGTTTACTTTAGATGTTTCCGTATCTTTTTGTTGTGGCAAACATTTGGATTAATGTTTGCTTATGGAAATAATGAGCTAGAATTCATCATGAGATGCATTAAATGTGACATGGACATATATGGTGACTCATGGTCTCTTTTAGTGTGTAAATGTCACATTATATGATGATTTTGTGATGATATGATAAGAGGAGAGAGAGAGGGGCTGCCATGAGGTAGTGAGCTCTCATATTATTGTTAGTTGTATGTATGCCCTAGAGGCCAGTATTGTACAGATGATGTATATTATATTGGATGCTTGGACATATATAGAGATGACTTTCTTGCTCGATATGATAGTATGCTATCTGGTTGCTCTTTATCTTAACATGTACACTTGTCTCTTTAAACTGTCTTATAGTTACATGTTGATAAAGCCCTTAGGATGTGTACTTGACTACCTGGACTATGATGCAGATCATACTAGTGGGGACGTGGTAGTCCATAAGTACATCCTTCAAGGTCCCTAGTCGAGGGTGTATCGAGACAGGGCATCGATATACCAGTGTAGACTAGCGTATACGCTTCTCGACCCATGAGATGGGCGTTGGATGATCCCATATCCATTGGTGTTTGACATCAGAGATGGTATACGGGTGCTCAGTGGAGACTGGGTATACTGGACGGACTCGCCGAGAACTCCCAGATGGTATTATACCTCACGTCAGATGGCAGTTCTCAGGTGACACTTGTGCAGGTTAGTCTGTAGACCCGAGATCGTCATAGAGTCTTGTGTGATTCCCACTGTGCTTTGATCTCCACCTTACCACGTCCATGAGGGTGTGCAAAACGGTGGTCTTTGGGTACAGTCCCGAGTCACATGGTGGCAATGAGCGATAGGAGGGGTTTCGTCTCTCCCGGTATTGGGGGTTGATGTTGCGCTGTGCTCGATTGGCCGTAACAGGGAAGTCCCTGGCCAGGGCTGATCAGAGATTTGCTGGTAAGTGTTACCAGTAGTTTCTCGACCCGTTATGAGCCTCATATCGGCACGACTTACCGGTTATTGGGGTCTGACGTTTACCACCCCTAGACTTGATATGCGACATATCAGACGAACAGACCGGACTGTGCGGTAAGTGTTACTGGTTGGATTCACAGGAGTGTGAGCGGGCTAGCTCGTCGATCTTCTGATCGCTCAATACCCGGATGGCCGTTACGTTTAGCAGACCGCTTGCGGCTTGTGGGTGCTTGATATGATCATCATCTGCTACCGGCGTATTGACGAGTCTTTAGAGTCCTACACAGAGGTTTCCTGGCTCAAGCGAAACGAAATAGGAGTGCATATGAGATATATGCAGGACCGAGAATGATTCGTGTATGTGATACCGTATTCCATTCTCGCGTTGGTTGTATTGATTGGTTATATTCGATATAACCTTGATATCGAATCAAGGATTGATTCGATAAGCCGATACATAGGATACTAGTCGGTTATATGCGATATGACCGGATCGTTAAATCAAGTGTTGATTTAATGATTTAATGTATAATTATATATTTGATATATTACTTTGCATTAACTAGTATTGGTTCACTTTAAATGGATATTCTCACTTGATGTGCAAGAAGTATATGTGATATACTTTTGTGCACATATTTGTATCATGTTTGATGATACTTGATCATGTGGTTAAGTGTAAAGGATTAAACCATGGTTAAGAGATAATTAGGGTTTTGCTTTTTCATTTATTTATTTGTTTATTTATTTGGAAAAGATTTAGATAAGAATGGTGGCTATGTTTGTTTCTAGTTGAAGCTTCATGAAGCTTTGACTTCTTAACCATTCTTGTCTTCATGCTTAACCCTAACCCATCCAAGTAACCATGGTCTATTCTCTACACTCTACTATGGTTAGCAAATGATAAGTATTGAATTATATTTCATTTTAATTCAACACTTATCATATTCTTTTTTCTTCTTCATCATCTTCTTCTTCAAGAAAACTTGATGCCATCAATGGCAACTTGTGTTCTAAAGTGAGAAATCCAATTCTAAAGTGAACCCACCTCCTATTTATTCACCCTCTACCTCTTGCCAAGTTGTTTTGGGTGTTTTCTGAAAGGTTCCTAGGCACCCTCTAGAGGTCTCACAAGACATCGAACATGCCATTTTACAAAAATTATGGTGCCGAGAAAACCCTAACACAGATCTTAGACTAGAATTCTAGGCGAAAAACTAAACTAGTTAGCAAATTAACTAAAGGTCGGAAACTACAACCTTTGTAGATCCGGATTTCCACCTCCTTAGCTCCACGTGGTCATGCCCTCGCTGTCCATCATGAATCATCGACTCATTCGTCGGCTTCATCCGAAAAGTGAGCGGAATAGTTCGTCGGCTTCGTGTCAAAGACGATCTACGTCGAGGTTGCACTAGTTCAAGCTCCGACTTCACAAAGTTGTGAAACTTGTGAAGAGAACACCCAAAACAACTTGGCAAGAGGTAGAGGGTGAAGAAATAGGAGATGGGTTCACTTTAGATTTGGAATTCTCTCACTAGAACTCAAGTTGCCATTGATGGCATCTAAGTTTTTCTTTTGAAGATGAAGAAGAAGAAGAGCTAGAATTATGATAAGTTATTTTAAATGAAAAGAAAAATCTATACTTATCATAATACTAACTAAGGTTAAGTGTAGAGAATCAACCATGGTTATTTTGAGAGTTAGGGTTAAGCTAGTGGACAAGAATGGTTGCATAAAGTCAAGGCTTCTTGAAGCTTCAACATAAAACAAGAAATGCCACCATTCTCCACTTAAGCTTTATCCAAATAAATGAATAAACAATTAAATGAATAAATGCATAATTAAAACCCTAATCTCAAGTTAACTATGGTTTAATTCCATACACTTAACCATATGATCAAGTATCATCAAACATGATACTTATATGTGCATAAATGTATATCACATATACAATGTGTAAATCAAGTGAGAAAAAACCGTTTAAAGTGAACCAATACTAGTTGATGCAAAGTAATATATCAAATATATAATTATACATTAAATCATTAAATCAACACTTGATTCAATGATCCGGTCATGTCGCACATAACCGACTAGTATTCAATGCATCGATTTATCGAATCAATGATTCGATAACTAGGTCATATCTCATACAACCAATCGAAACATTAATCGCGAGAATCAAATACGGTATCACATACACGCATTATTCACGGTCCCGCACATATCTCATATGCACTCCTATTTCGTTTTGCTTGAGCTAGGAAACCTCTGTGTAGGACTCTAAAGACTCGTCAATACGCCGGTAACAGATGATGATCATATCAAGCACCCACAAGCCGCAAGCGGTCTGCTAAACGTAACGGCCACCCGGGTATTGAGCGATCAGAAGATCGACGAGCTAGACCGCTCACACTCCTGCGAATCCGACCAGTAACACTTGCCGTACAGTCCGGTCTCTTCGTCTGATATGTCGCATATCAAGTCTAGGGGTGGTAAACGTCAGACCCCAATAACCCGATAAGTCGTGCCGATGTGAGGCTCGTAACGGGTCGAGAAACTACTGGTAACACTTACCAGCAAATCTCTGATCAGCCCTGGCCAGGGACTTCCCTGTTACGGCCAATCGAGCACAGCGCAACATCAACTCCAAATACCGGGAGAGACGAAACCCCTCCTATCGCTCATTGCCTCCATGTGACTCGGGACTGTACCCAAAGACCACCGTTTTGCACGCCCTCATGGACGTGGTAAGGTGGAGATCAAAGCACAGTGGGAATCACACAAGACTCTATGACGATCTCGGGTCTACAGACTAACCTGTACAAGTGTCACCTGAGAACTGCCATCTGACGTGAGGTATAATACCATCTGGGAGTTCTCGGCGAGTCCGTCCAGTGTACTCAGTCTCCACTGAGCACCCGTATACCATCTCTGATGTCAAACACCAATGGATATGGGATCATCCATCGCCCATCACATGGGTCGAGAAGCGTATACGCTAGTCTACTCTGGTATATCGATGCCCCGTCTCGATACACCCACGACTAGGGACCTTGAAGGATGTACTTATGGACTACCATGTCCCCACTAGTATGATCTGCATCATAGTCCAGGTAGTCAAGTACACATCCTAAGGGCTTTACCAACATGTAACTATAAGACAGTATAAAGAGACTAGTGTACATGTTAAGATAAATAGCAACCAGATAGCATACTATCATGTCGAGCAAGAAATTCATCTCTATATATGTCCAAGCATCCAATATAATATACATAATCTGTACAATACTGGCCTCTAGGGCATACATACAACTAACATTTTCTTCACAAGTTTCACAAATTTGTGAAGTCGGAGCTTGAACTTGTGATGCCTCGACGTAGATCATCTTCGGCACGAAGCCGACGACCTTGCCCGCTCATTTTTCCGATGAAGCCGACGATCGAGTCTAGGATTCGAGACGGACAGCGAGAGGACGCCTACGTGGAGCTAAGGAAGTTGAGAACCGGATCTACAAAGGTTGTAGCCTCTCTCCTTTAGTTAAGTTGTTAACTAGTTTAGTTTATCGCCTAAATTTCTAGTCAACGATCTAGTCTAGGGTTTCTCGGCACCGTAAAATTTAATATTGGCATGGTTGATGCCTTGTGAGACTTCATTAGCGTGCCTAAGAACCCTACAGTGGTATCAGAGCCTAGCTAGAGCCTTAGGCGATGTGTAGACGAAGTTTGAAACCCGATCGAGCCGAAACCCTAACCCGTATTTGCTCTCTCGACTTTTTTGAAAAAATGGGATTTTTCCAGATTAAAAATTGCTAAAAAATTCAGCAGGGAAATATAAGAATTACGGTGCAAAAATTATCCATTGAGTCATCAATAGTGCGGCGGAACCGCGGCAACTTTATCACATTATTTTATTATTTTTGCACAGTAATTTATATTTTTAGATTCTGGATTTTCTGGGAATTTTTAAAATTTATTCATGAGTTGAATTTTCTGGGGTGTATTGGGACTCGATGAATCGATCGGATTATTTAACTTTGTCTATGTGGCTTTCCGGATAAATTTTTGAATATGTTAAAAAGTTCGACCGGATATAAATACCCAATTTTTCCCCTGTCGGGAAATTTCCAAGTGTTGGATTTTTCCGTGGTTTAACGACGTTCTAAGTAGTGCAAGTAACTCGATGGACCATCTAAAAGACAACAAACCTTAACTCGATTATGTGACCGTCTTGAACTGCCCTTTGAACCTTCGGGTTTGGGGCAGTACGGCGTGCCACATGTGAGGCATTGGCTTGACCCTTGTACGGCTGGACCGTTGGTACTGAGGCATGAAGTGAATGTCGTTGAACTTATTTCATGTGTTGGACAGTTTCGGGAAAACTTGGGTGTTCGAATGTTCGATCGGAAAGTTTAATATTTTCTATTTATCTGGAATGGGATACAATAATTGGAATTCACAAACAGTTATGAGATAACTGAATGAATGATATAAATCTAGCGGTTTAGTTTCATTTGATATTGAAAAGAGTTTTCGATAATAAGACTAAAATGCGGGGTTTATAACTGTTAGGCATGTGATGTCTAAGTATTTTCATTTTGATTAGGCATGCGAGGTCTAAAGAGGTTGCGGATTCCAATTGTTGTAGTTTTACACTTTCTTTTCTGTGACCGTAAGTGTAAAATGTGATATCGCCGGTTTCGTTGCTATATGTCAACGACAATTGGGATGCGCATATTTACTTACGTTGATGACATGTGATGTTATGTGTTGCTGGATATGTTATATTGGATTGTCGTGTTCGAATAGCCGGGTTTTTTTTAATGTGAGATGAGTGTTTTTCATTTTCATTCATGTAAAAACTTGTATGTAATATTCTTTTATTGGGGCACTTCCAGGTTGCGGAAGTTGTCACCCTTTGTATATTATTTACTTTTCCGCATTAGGATAGACCCAAGGAGGGGAGCACAAGTAACCGGCTTCTGGGGTCCAGTGGGAGACCAACTCGAGGAGTCGAGTCCGGGTCTCCTAACCCTAGAATTGGCAGGGTTGCTTGCCGCTCTCGTAGGGGTCTAGGGGTGTAGGATTGGCTATTCATCACGACCGTGGAATCCGTGTTTTATATTGGCTCGTATTGAAAACACGGACGTCCTAGCATATCCAATGTTTCATATGTTTCTTCTGCTGCGATATCTGTGATGTGATCATGTGATGTTCTGTGATAGATACAGTATATAGTATATATGATATATTATATAGACGTTACTTATGTTTTGCACCCGCACTAGCCCTGCCCTGCTCTGTCGTTAGTTACCTAACCTAACGGTGCACGAGGGGACATCGAGGCGAATGCGGATGGCATAAGTGTACGTCGTATTTATCTGTGATGTTTAGGTACTTAAATGATGGGACTTCATTAATGTGATTAATGAAAGTAAAAGAAACCTAAGATGTTGTAGAATCAAATTTTAAACTAAATAGGTAGCTACAGTTCTTGCTTTGCATAGCGGTATATATGATATACCCTGCACCTTATTCGATGAGGAAAGGACCGAGATCCCTTCACCGGGAGTGACTCCTTTAGCAATAACTGGCAGATGCTACACACTCGGTTTGACTTTTGATTGCTTCTATAGTTTCTACTTTGCATAGCGATATATATGATATATCCCGCACCTCATTCGACGAGGAAAGGGCCGACGATCCCTTCACCGGGAGTGACCCCTTTAGCAAAACTGGAAAAGCCTCAAAATCACTCCATTTCAAAACTTCATTTGATTCTACAACGATATCAAGTTCATTACGCAATAGGTTTTCAGAAAAACCTGACGTAGCCCTCCGTCATTTCAGATAAATCCTACTTAGTATTCGTGCTACGTTTGTTGACCTCCGTCAAGGCGTAGTGTGCGGTAGCTAACTAGTATTTATCTGCTTTTGCATGTGATGCAGATTGGAATAGGGTAGTCGTACGACCTTGTTGACCTCCGTCAAGGGTCGTGCGGGTGGGTTTGATTCAATCAAGAAATGACGGGTTGAACTTGACTTGCACCCTGTGGTTTGTTGACCTCCGTCAAGGTCATAGGATGCTTGGGGCAAAATATTATCGGGAATTTCAAGTGTTGAAATTTGCAATGAGATTGCATACCTTCTATGAGATAGTTGGATCCCGATACCCACTGCGAGTAAGAGTTACTCCTGGGAGAGTTTTACACATTACAATTAGCCGATCAAGTAGGTGTCTAGAAAGGTGTCAACGGGGTTACGCCTCTGGGAAAACGAGGTTTTACATTAATTAGGTTCGTGCGAAAGCACGGGGGACCTCCCTCAAAGTACCGACACTGGCCTGGCTGAAAGGTTGGCGAACTTGTAGTGTGTAATTAATCCCGGCTAGTCTTTCCTTTTAGGGTTTGAAGGAAGATTTGATAAAAACCAGTGGGAGCCATCCTGATTAGATAAGATGATAACCAATCTGATCTTGCACGAGCATACGCTAAAGTGTTTTCTTCTCTCTCTCTCCAGGTAGCGACCATTTCATGCCTTAATAAGGATAATAATATGGATGTATTGACCGAACCCGCATGTTATACTGTGCTGGGGAACGTTGGTTCCGTTCTTTCCTATAAGAGTTATAGGACTGAACAGGATATAGGGGAATACCAGGATTCCCATGCCACCCGAATGAAGAAAGTACATGTTGATGCAATTTCTTCGGGTGTGTTCGTTACAGAGAACTGTTTCTCCATTTGCCCTACGTCCTGGGTATTAGATACCGGATCAGGATCCCATATATGTAATCAGTTACATGGGCTTAGGAAAGGTAGAGAACTTGGAGAAGGTGATAAAGACATTAGAGTTGGAAATGGTGCAATTGTTGCAGCTAAGACTGTCGGGAAATATCACCTTGAATTACCAACTGGTAATACATTGGTTCTGAACGAATGCTATTACATGCCGAACTTGATATGCAACATTATATCGGTTTCTTTATTAAGTAAAGAGGGATATAATTTTGTATTACAGGATAATGTTATGAACATTTTCCGTAACCAAAAGTTGGTTGGATCAGGCACGTTGTGCAATGGCATTTATGTTCTAAACCAATCAACAGTTCTGACCATAACAAACACACACAAGAGGAAGAGTTCAGAACTGAACGAATCCTTCTTGTGGCATTGTAGACTGGGTCACATCAATGCGACACGACTGGCTAAGTTGCATAAGGATGGATATTTATATCTGTTTGAATTTTCATCTTATGACACTTGCCAATCATGTCTCAAAGGCAAGATGACCAAAACTCCGTTTACGGGACACGGAGAAAGAGTTACCGAACTCTTGGGACTTATACATAGTGATGTATGCGGTCCTATGTCTACACATGCCAGGGATGGTTCTTCGTACTTCATTACATTCACTGACGATCTCTCTAGGTTCGGGTATGTGTTCCTGATGAAACACAAATCAGAAGCTTTTGAGAAATTTAGAGAATATAAACAAGAAGTTGAGAACCAAACCGGAAAAAGTATTAAAATCCTACGATCTGATCGAGGAGGAGAATACTTGAGCATTGAATTCCTGGACTTCCTAAAAGAGAATGGGATTCTCTCTCAGCTAACTCCTCCATATACACCACAGCACAACGGTGTATCGGAGCGGAGGAACCGCACCCTATTAGTTATTGTGCACTCTATGATGAGTGTAGCTGAGTTACCTGTTTCCTTCTGGGGATATGCACTGGAAACAGCAGCATACCTACTGAACAGGGTTCCCACCAAATCTGTGCCTACCACACCATATGAGATATGGGAAGGGAAGAGACCATATCTTAATTTTGTAAAGATATGGGGTTGCCCGGCCTATGTCAAAAGACAAAAACCGGACAAACTCGAGCTAAGGTCTGTATTGTGTAAATTTGTTGGATATCCTAAACATTCGCGAGGCTATATCTTCTACCACAGTGAGGAACAAAGAGTATTTGTTGCTCAACATGCCACCTTTTTAGAAAAGGAATTTCTTGCAAAAGAGATTAGTGGCTCTGAGGTAGAACTGGAAGAGGTTCCAGCTGAACAAAACACAACAGAAGATTTAGTAGAACCAGAGGATTCAGTAGTACCCGACGAACCCCAGCCTCTCCGCCGATCTAGTAGGGTTCCTCGCCCACCTGAGAGATACTACGGTTTTCTCATGGATGGTGGGAGCGAGGATTGCATCATGGAGGATGATGACCCAACTAGCTTCGAGAAGGCCATCACGAGTAGGGATTCAGTGAGATGGCTGGATGCTATGCGGTCCGAGATGGAATCCATGTACACCAACAAAGTATGGACTTTGGATGTTGCTCCTGAAGGGGTAAAACCCATCGGGAGCAAGTGGATCTTCAAGAAGAAACTTGGTGTAGATGGGAAAGTGGAGACTTTCAAAGCTAGACTTGTTGCAAAGGGTTTTCGTCAAAGACCAGGTGTGGACTATGACGAAACCTTTTCTCCAGTGGCTATGCTTAAATCCATCCGGATCATGCTTGCCATCGCTGCATATCATGATTACGAAATCAGGCAAATGGATGTTAAGACCGCCTTTCTAAATGGTGATTTAGAAGAGTGCGTGTACATGACTCAGCCAGAGGGCTTCGTAGACAGTGGGAGCAGCGGGAAGGTGTGCAAGCTGCTTAAATCCATTTATGGATTAAAGCAAGCATCGCGGAGTTGGAACATCTGCTTTGACGTCGTTATCAAAGAGTTTGATTTCGTCAAAAACCCAGATGAACCTTGTATTTACAAGAAGGTGGCAGAGAGTAAGGTTGTCTTCCTCGTATTGTATGTGGACGACATACTCTTGATAGGAAATGATATTCCTATGCTGCAATCGGTCAAGCTCTTCTTATCACAAAGATTCTCAATGAAAGATCTTGGTGATGCCTCCTGCATATTGGGAATTAGGATTTATAGAGATAGATCCAAACGGATTTTGGGATTGTCCCAATCCAGGTACATTGACACCATACTAAAGAGGTTTAGTATGGAAGATTCCAAGCGTGGGAACTTGCCCCCGATCTCTGGAGTCACTCTCTCCAAAGAGATGTCTCCCAAGACTGATTTGGAGAGAGCTCGCATGCAAGGGATACCCTATGCTTCGGCTGTAGGCTCTATCATGTATGCGATGCTATGTACCAGACCCGATGTAGCATACTCACTAAGTGTAGTGAGCAGGTATCAAGCTGATCCTGGAGAGAGTCACTGGACAGCTGTGAAGAGCATTCTCAAGTACTTACGAAGGACTAAAGAAATGCTCTTGGTGTATGGTAACGGAGAACTCCAAGTGGAGTCCTTTACCGATTCGAGCTTCCAGAGTGATAAGGACGACTCTAAGTCGCAGTCGGGATTTGTCTTTACCCTTTACGGAGGGGCGGTTAGCTGGAAGAGTTCCAAGCAGGAAACCGTGGCAGACTCGACGATGGAGGCTGAATACATCGCTGCCAACGATGCTGCTAAAGAAGCTGTCTGGATCAAGAAGTTCATTACTGAACTTGGAGTGGTTCCATCCATTGAGCATCCAATACCTTTGTATTGCGATAACAATGGAGCGGCTGCTTTGGCCAAGGAACCCAGGTCCCATCAGCGATCCAGGCATATTCTGAGGTGGTATCACCTGATCCGGGAGATAGTTGATCGCCGGGAGATCGAGGTCAGGAGGGTTGACACGAAGAACAACACGGCGGATCCACTCACGAAGGCCATTCCCCAGATACAGTTTGAGAGACTCTTCGGGATGCTCGGTATACGATACTACAGCAGCTGGCCCTAGTGCAAGTGGGAGATTGTTAGTTGTATGTATGCCCTAGAGGCCAGTATTGTACAGATGATGTATATTATATTGGATGCTTGGACATATATAGAGATGACTTTCTTGCTCGATATGATAGTATGCTATCTGGTTGCTCTTTATCTTAACATGTACACTTGTCTCTTTAAACTGTCTTATAGTTACATGTTGATAAAGCCCTTAGGATGTGTACTTGACTACCTGGACTATGATGCAGATCATACTAGTGGGGATGTGGTAGTCCATAGTACATCCTTCAAGGTCCCTAGTCGAGGGTGTATCGTGACAGGGCATCGATACACCAGTGTAGACTAGCGTATACGCTTCTCGACCCATGAGATGGGCGATGGATGATCCCATATCCATTGGTGTTTGACATCAGAGATGGTATACGGGTTCTCAGTGGAGACTGGGTACACTGGACGGACTCGCCGAGAACTCCCAGATGGTATTATACCTCACGTCAGATGGCAGTTCTCAGGTGACACTTGTGCAGGTTAGTCTGTAGACCCGAGATCGTCATAGAGTCTTGTGTGATTCCCACTGTGCTTTGATCTCCACCTTACCACGTCCATGAGGGCGTGCAAAACGGTGGTATTTGGGTACAGTCCCGAGTCACATGGAGGCAATGATCGATAGGAGGGGTTTCGTCTCTCCCGGTATTGGGTGTTGATGTTGCGCTGTGCTCGATTGGCCGTAACAGGGAACTCCCTGGCCAGGGCTGATCAGAGATTTGCTGGTAAGTGTTACCAGTAGTTTCTCGACCCGTTATGAGCCTCATATCGGCACGACTTATCGGTTATTGGGGTCTGACGTTTACCACCCCTAGACTTGATATGCGACATATCAGACGAACAGACCGGACTGTGCGGTAAGTGTTACTGGTTGGATTCACAGGAGTGTGAGCGGGCTAGCTCGTCGATCTTCTGATCGCTCAATACCCGGATGGCCGTTACGTTTAGCAGACCGCTTGCGGCTTGTGGGTGCTTGATATGATCATCATCTGCTACCGGCGTATTGACGAGTCTTTAGAGTCCTACACAGAGGTTTCCTGGCTCAAGCGAAATGAAATAGGAGTGCATATGAGATATGTGCAGGACCGAGAATGATGCGTGTCTGTGATACCGTATTCCATTCTCGCGTTGGTTGTATCGATTGGTTATATTCGATATAACCTAGATATCGAATCAAGGATTGGTTCGATAAGCCGATACATAGGATACTAGTCGGTTATATGCGATATGACCGGATCGTTAAATCAAGTGTTGATTTAATGATTTAATGTATAATTATATATTTGATATATTACTTTGCATTAACTAGTATTGGTTCACTTTAAATGGATATTCTCACTTGATGTGCAAGAAGTATATGTGATATACTTTTGTGCACATATTTGTATCATGTTTGATGATACTTGATCATGTGGTTAAGTGTAAAGGATTAAACCATGGTTAAGAGATAATTAGGGTTTTGCTTTTTCATTTATTTATTTGTTTATTTATTTGGAAAAGATTTAGATAAGAATGGTGGCTATGTTTGTTTCTAGTTGAAGCTTCATGAAGCTTTGACTTCTTAACCATTCTTGTCTTCATGCTTAACCCTAACCCATCTAAGTAACCATGGTCTATTCTCTACACTCTACTATGGTTAGCAAATGATAAGTATTGAATTATATTTCATTTTAATTCAACACTTATCATATTCTTTTTTCTTCTTCATCATCTTCTTCTTCAAGAAAGCTTGATGCCATCAATGGCAACTTGTGTTCTAAAGTGAGAAATCCAATTCTAAAGTGAACCCACCTCCTATTTCTTCACGCTCTACCTCTTGCCAAGTTGTTTTGGGTGTTTTCTTCACAAGTTTCACAAATTTGTGAAGTCGGAGCTTGAACTTGTGATGCCTCGACGTAGATCATCTTCGGCACGAAGCCGACGACCTTGCCCGCTCGTTTTTCCGATGAAGCCGACGATCGAGTCTAGGATTCGAGATGGACAGCGAGAGGACTCCTACGTGGAGCTAAGGAAGTGGAGAACCGGATCTACAAAGGTTGTAGCCTCTCTCCTTTAGTTAAGTTGTTAACTAGTTTAGTTTATGGCCTAAATTTCTAGTCAACGATCTAGTCTAAGGTTTCTCGGCACCGTAAAATTTAATATTGGCATGGTTGATGCCTTGTGAGACTTCATTAGCGTGCCTAGGAACCCTACAATTATTGTTTCAACTCTCTCTCATTTTATCATAGAAAACACAAAAAGAGACAGCTTCTCCTCCTTCTTCTTCCTCTAGCTCATGATCTCCATTAATGGCAATTTCTTCAACCTCCATCCAAGCAATGGATGCAAGAGACAAAGTGATAAAAAACATTCTCTACAACACCTTGGACACGTCGGCTAGCACACTTCGTGCTCGAGTTGCTTCGGATGAAGCGGGAGACCGTAAAAAGACTCGTAGATGTGGTGCCCTTTCCGACGAGGCGATCAAGACCGGAGATGCCGTGAGGAGCTTGGGATGGTGGCCAAAGACCGAAGGACACGGGTCGATCGGTATAGCCTTTCTATCCCTTCTGTAGATAGCTAGTTGTAGGTTAATGGTTCGATCCGGGTTTTAAGCATATGATAGCGCCGTTTTCTAGTTTGAAAAAAGTTTTCGTTTCCGCATTTTGGCCTCGGAAACACGGCCGGGGCGCTACCGTAGACTTGCATGGTATCAGAGCCATGCCATTAACCTTTACTAGCTTGCTCTAACGTGTTTAGAACATCAATCGAACGAATTTTCTAAAAACTGCATTTCCAAGTCACAGTTTCTGTCGAATTTTTCCTGTGGTCAAAAAATTATTTGGTGTACTGCAGAAAAATAGGCAGGGTTTTTTAAGAAAACAGAGAAAATTTAGCACACTATTTTTACTGTTGCACGGCGGAACTGCGGCCGTACCCACGCTTTGGCCGTAGTTCGACGGCCGTATTGTAGCTTCACTTTACCAAATTTCTTCAGATGGTCTCTGACTTGGAAAAGGGGTTTCTGGTAATTTTATTTTGGGCCCAGATTTATTTGAGTTCTGGGTATTGTGCTTGGGGCCTTCTTCGGGAATTTTTGTCGATCGAAAATTGTAAACATGTTAGTTCACGGTATTTACATTATATTTGCTACCGTGAATGTCATCTGATCGGTAAATCCTGTCTAACTGCTATAGCCCTTTTAGACGGATTTGCGAACGTGACATTCACGTTGATGTTCTGTGTTGTGTTGTGATGTTGCGGATTTGTCGTGGTGGATAGCCTGGATGCAATGGTAGTACAGCTTGGTTGTATTTGTACATTTGATATTGCGGGGCGAGAGTCCGACATGTGGACTGCCGTCACTGCCTGTTTGTATATTATTCTTTTGGGGCACGGCCGGGCTGAGGTCGATGTACCCGTTGTATATTTTTTATTTTCTGTACTAGGATTACCCCGCGGTGGGGTGCACAGATAGCCGGGTTCTAGAACGCAACAGGCCCGCATCTCATGGCTTTGAGACGGAGGGGGCTTTACTCTAGAATTGGCGGGCAATTCGCCACACTCGTAGGGGGTACAGGTTGACCCAAGGAGGGGTGCTCAAGTTACCGGATTCCGTGAAGTGCTGAGTGGTCCATTCACGTTGTTGAAGGGGGCTGCCGCTCTTCAGCTTTTGGCGGGTAACTTGCCGCGCCCGTAGGGGTCTAGGATTTCATTGCACAGGCTATCCACACGACCAGGGGAACATCAGGTTTCTGTATGTCTACGGTAGTGCCCCGGCCGTCTACAGACGCCAAATGCGGAACAAAAACTTTTTAACTGACGCTATCGTATACTTTATCCCAGATCTGCCATTATTGCTAAATTAACAAACTGTAAAGAGAGTAGAAAGGTTATACCGAACGATCCGAGACCTTCGTTCTTTAACCATCATCCCACGCTCCGTTGCGGCTGCTCCGATCTCCGATCTTCTTGTCCAGGTAGCACCACGTCAACGATTCTTTAAACGGGCTCCCGCCTCTAACTCGAGGCAACTCGGTCGTCAAGTTTGCTAAAAGAGAAGACCAAGATTGATGTAGAGAATGAGTAGAAGACTTTGTCTCGTTCCGTCCAAAGCTATGGACGAACGGTTAATGAAATTGCCAATTGATTCGGGTGATGGAATGAAATGAGCTATGAAATTTCCATACACCCCAAAACTATCATAATCTTTTACCAAATTGATCAAGCATGTGTATGAGAGAGAGGAGGGGGCCATCCATATATATAGGAATGGGGGTGAGTGTAGGAGAGGGGAGAGTGACCACAAGAGAAAATATCTAGTGTGAACACAAAATGTGAATGAAAAAGCTGAATCACTAATCCTTGTCACCAAAACTATTAATGCAACATATGAGTCATAAGCCTAATCACCACTTCTAGAATCTTCTAGAAGCATGACTCACCCTCATCCAAGAAAAGATAAATCCGTCTTTAACCGAATGTTAAAAGACGGCTGATAGAAAACTGGAAACTGGAAACTGGCAACTTCCAAAATTGATCCTGAAACGAATTTCAGGACAACACCCGTAACTGTATAAATATACCCGCATTTGTATTACGACCGAATACAAATGCAACTGAGACAAAGATATTATATCTACTCAATATAATACTCGGATCTGGCTTAAACCAAAGCCGACCAGTATCAACTGCCCGAAATCTGACACGTGCCTAAACATACGTGCATTTTCCGAACCCTGCCATAAAACCATACGGCCTCTACAACGTTTCGCCCGAACTTGGGAAACTGTCGGTGGGGGACTCTAATGACTCGTCAGTACCCTGGCAGTGGGTTTAACCACAAGCCGTCAGCGGCACTAGCTATGCGTAACGGCTGCCCATGGACTGACCTCAAGGGAGGCCGATGAGCGAACTCATCCGGAAACCCTACTGAGCCTAACAGTGACAATGTATATACAGTCCGGTCCGTTCGTCTATGAGTATCGCATATCTGCCTAGGGGGCTACTAACGTTAGACCCCCAATAGCAGTATAAGTCGTGTCGGAGTGTAGCCCAATAACACCCTGAGATACTACTGGAGTACCTACCAGTAAATCTCCTGCCACGGCCGTGGGCTTTGTGTAATGGCTTTCCTAGACACAGCACGATCTCACCCCCAATACCGGGAGAGACGAATCCCGTGCTGATCCGCTCACGTGCCTCCATGTGGCTCGGGACTGTACCCAAAAACTACCTGTTTGCACGACTCCTTTGAGCCATGGTAGGGTAGAAATCAAAGCACAGTGGGAACTCACACGAGACAAATGACGACCTTAGGTCGATGAACTAACCTGTACACATGTCACCAGGGAACTGCTATCTGATGATATGTATAATACCAACTAGCAGGTTCCCGGCGAGTCCTGTCCGGTGTACTCATAACCCATTGAGCACCTGTATACATCTTAGGTGATCCAACTGACACCAGTGGCTTGTGAGACCGGCCACCGCTCCTCGTCGAGGTCTCGACTGTATACACTAGTCTACTCCGGAGTATCGATGCCCTGTCTCGAAACTCCCATGACTAGGGACCACAATTAAGGATATGCGTATAAACCACCCAAAACTCACGTATATGATCGCCATCATACTGTTGGTAGTAAAGCAAGATCCTAAGGGCTCTATCAAAGTGTAACATGTAATCAGTCACCTGAACATGTACACGACTGATAAAGGCAAACCTGATAGCATACTATCATCTCGAGTAAGACTGTCCTACCTGTATAGGTCCTCCACAATCATTGCAATCACGTACCTGCGATCCAATAATTGACTCTGAGGGAAATATCTCCAACAATCTCCCACTTGCACTTAAGGCTAATTATTGCGATGTCGACTACTCACAGCCCGTGTGAAACCGAACATCCAACTCCTCTACTAATCAGTTTCACAAAGCTCGTTTGTAAAACTATTGTGTTCGAGAAATAGCCTCAGTTAGTGGATCCGCCTAGATGTTTCTTTCTATATCTCTCTTAATCTCAAGTTCGCGGAGAAAACCATCTCCCGGATTGAGTAATACCTGTCTTAGAATATGTCTGGATATTTGATGGGACCTAGTTCATAAATGAACTCCAAATCCAAACTTCTTAGACTGTATCGATCACTGAACCTAATCAGTATCCGGCACCAAGCCTCCCACAGTATTCTCTTGGACCACCTGTCCATAATACTGTCCCTCGTCAGAGGGAAAACTATAACTCTGACAATCACTCTGTCAACCATGTCACCTTTGAAGCCTGGAATGATAATCGTCTCCCGAAGGAGGCTGCCGTCATCTAATCCGTAGACATGCACTTATGTTCTAAAACTGCTTCCTTATGTTTCTCCAGGATTGGATTAATACAAACTTATTGCATCTAGTGCAAAAACAACATCTGGTGTGGTACTTGACATCTCATGATTGACTCAATTGCCTAAGCAAGTGATCTGCAAATCATGCACATCCCTCTCCCCTTTAGTCTGTAAGACACCTTTAGAGAGGGTGACTCCATCACCTGCAGGTACACCACCATGCCAGGAGTCACCTATTCTAAAAACCATTAGAATACTGTCAAAGTACCCATATTGGAAAACTACCCAAATCCAGATCTAAAACCATAGATCTAGAAACCAGATGTCAGATATTATATCCATATCCTGTCTGGGGAAACAACTGTGTGACGACCACAGTACAACCGAACGTAGTGTAGGAATTTTACTTCCTACTCTGTGTATGTCATCCAGATACTAGGACATCACACCCTACTACCTTCTTAACTGATCCATCCCCTGTTCTGATGAAGTCAAACCTATGACTATCACATCAAAACTAGATGATCTATCTCCGCTATATCTTCTCTAGTCTATAAATAGACATAAGCTACTTGCCCACTATGCTTCAGCTGCTCCCACTGACTATGACAACCCTCTGGCAGAATAATATACACGTGCACTTCTAAAGCTAGTTTAGAATGACGCTATACTTATCCTCCTGCCTGGTCTCATAGTCTGGAACAACAGTAGTGTCAAGTTTGGGTAAACAAGAACCTCCCTGTCACCGTCCTTGAGGCTACCGAAGTACCTCTCGGGTGTCTGAGGTTACCCACTATATCTGCGGAGTGGCTAATGGAATGTCAAACCTGATTGAATCTTTAGGTCCTATTAAATTTTCCGCAATCGTTTGTGGTTCTAGAATCACTTCCAGTTCTACCATACTCCCACTACTGTTTTCTGAAAAAATCCATTTTACTAAAACTGTGGCGAGTCAAGAACAATATCACTACTGATCTTCCAAATGGTAGAAAATCAACCCTCGTCATAGCCAGGGTCAACCCACAAACAGCCGTTACAGAAACGTGCCCCGAGTTATCCAGAGTCTGGTTTTAAGCATAAGCTAGACAACTCCCCGTACCTTAACATCTATTAAGGTATGAACCATTCTATATCCAATATAGAAACTTTGGCACTTATTTAATTGGAACCAGATTCTAATCATGCAACTGTCTCCAGTGCATATCAACTGAATGGAAAGAGGCTAATCAGCATTACTCAACTTAGGAATCCATCCAATTATAAGTAACATGAAAGAGAAACACGTTTCTCAAAACCATTACTATCATCTGAATACCAATCACAAGAATCTACATCTTTGATCTCTTTAAAGAATCCCGATACTTGTGACACCTGGTTCTCTACTTTATTTTTATACTCACAACTTCTCAAAACTTAGACCTTGTATTTCTACGAAACACTTGTCTAAAAACTAAAGAAGTCATAAGTAAATGAACATAGTACAAGGACCTACCCCTTTGTCCTTATGGACACTGGACAACATACAATACTCTGTATAAGTCCACTGAGTTCAATAACTCACAACCTGTGCGTCGTTGGTTGAAAACTGTACCCTGGCGATTTCCTCAAATATCACCAATTACAATGAATTCCGATATAATGAGAATAATTACCTAATTCCCAATAACTTACTCCCACTCATCATCTGTAAAACCATACAGATATGAGAATGAAACCTGGTAAATACATACCCTTGGAGTAAGTATCTAATCGGGAAAACAGTTTTCTTTTAACAATGCACTGAAACATGAAAATGTTTCGTAGGGGTGTCCTGGTATTCCTAGCAATGCCTCTTCCATAATCCAATTCATGACTTTAACCGTATATTTCAATGTCATCTCTCCAAATCCCATTATTTGTTTTTAGTCGTTACCTTCTGTACACCTTCGTTAGGCTAAATGGTTTTCTTCCTTCCCTACCGTTCGGCACCAGCCTATGGTTTGGAAGAAGACTATCCAGTAAGCATAATAGGTGTATCCTCCTAAACCAAGGAGCACTCGCAACTTGAGAGAAGGTGATGATAAAAGACAACTGAATAATACCTTATTCTTTTAAAGGTGAAATAGAAGTGGTGATGAAGTACGTGGTTTGGTCGTGAATGATAACAGTGGCAATTTACTTTGCCCTCTTTCTAATCCCTTTATTTTGTCTTTACATATTACCTTCTGCACACCCTACTTAGGCTAATTGGTTTTCTTCATTCCCTACCTTTCGACACCTGCTTATGGTTTGGAATAAGACTATCCAATAAGCGTAATAAGTGTACTCTCCTAAACCAAGGAGCCCTCGCAACCTGAGAGCAGGTGATAATAAAAGACAACTGAATAAACCAATTCTATTTCTCCTGAACCTTGATCCATCCTCGAAGAAGTCCCTCCGAGTTCGTATATAACCATACGATGGATCTATCCAATGGAAGTAGATGTCCGTAGTAATACGGGATGTTCTGAGAAATTCAAAGGGTAGAAGAAGGAGTAGAAATGACTTATGCAACTCAGACAATCCAAAAGCCAGTATTTTAAGAAGGTTCGGTCAACTTGGTCACTGAGTCATAGTCTAGGGTCGGTCAAAGGTCGCTGCCAAAGAGAGAGAGAAAAGAAACATTCTGCGTGCACTCTAACCTAGATCAGAATGGTTATCAGTTTATCTAATCCGGAAACCTCCCACTGTCCTGTCAAATTCTCCTCCAAACCTAAAAGAAGAATCAATCAGGATCACCCGAAAGAGTAAACCAACTCATCAATGGTAATCGGGATCCAACTCTCATCGCATGATAACGTGATGGAATGCATCCACGTTACTCATACTCCAGAAGGTATGCGCATACTTGGCAAGTTTCAGTTTCTTTAGAAACTCCCGATATGATTTTTGCCCCATGCTCTTATAACCTTGGCTTTGGTCAAAATGTCATAAGTCACATGCCAAGTTCTACCCGTCACTATCTTGTCAATTTGAACCCACCTGCACATGCCCCTGACTTTGGCCAATCGGCAGAACGACTGTCCCAAACCAACTCATCTATCTATGCAACAATTGAATACCCAGCAGCTACCAAACACTATGCCTTAACTTTGGCTAAAATGCATAGCTTGAATACTACTGAATATCCAAAAGAAATGACGGAGGGCTACGGCTGGTTTTCGGCGAAAAACCTTTAACGTAGTGAACTTGATATCGCTGAAGGAACCTGATTGCTTTTTAAAATATAGTGGCGAAAACCTTTTTGCTAAAGAGGTCAGTCCCGGTGAAGAGATCTCGACTCTTTCCTCGTAGAATGAGGTGCAGGATGTTCCACTGAATACCGCGATGCAAAGCAACTTGTAATCGACTACAGTGAAGTTATTACCCTGACGCAAACTTCTGCCAAGGGGTCAGTCCCAGTGAAGGGATATCGGCCCTCGCCCCGTCGAATGAGGTGCAGGATATTCCACTGAATACCGCGATGCAAAACAAAAGGAAACGTCTTTGCAATAACACTTTTTAAATTGTTCCAACAACTGCCAAATAGGTTTGTTTTCTTTGCATTGATCAGAATCAACGCAGTCCCATCATTCAATCACACCAGAAAAGAACGAAAATAAAATGTACGTATATGCCATCAGCATTCGTCACTGGGTCCCGTCATCATCTGTTAGGTTACTTAACTAACGACAGAGCGGGGACTGAACTAGTGCGGGTGTAAAACATATACAACATCTAATAGTATATAAACCAATATACAATAATCACTCCAAGCGTGATAATATGCAACATTACAGAAAAGTAATAAGCATCACAGAACAATACAGATAATCTGGGATCCCCGAGTTTCACAGAGCCGCTGCTGAAACCCGACGTTCCCCTGGTCATGTTGATAGCCTGTGCAATGAAACCTAGAACCCTACGGGTGTGGCAAGTTACCCGCCAAAACCTGAAGCAGGGTAGTCCCCCACAGCATAGTGAATGGAACATCCGGCACTTCACGGAATCCGGTAAATTGAGCACCCCTCCTTGGGTCAACCTGAAACCCCCTACGAGTGCGGCGAATAGTCTGCCAATTCTAGAGTGAGGTCCCTATGCCTCTCAAAGCCATGAGATGCGGACCCGTTGCACTCCCGAACCCGGCTATCCGTGCACTCCGTCACGGGGTAAACCTAGTACAGAAATAAATAATAGTACAACAGGTACATCGATCGCAACATCACAGCACAACACATAACATCAAAGCGAATGTCACGTTCGCAAACCTGTCTAAAAGAACTATAGCAATCAGACGCGGTTTACCGATCAAATGACATTCCCGGTCGGAGATATAATGTAAGAACTGTAAACTAACATGTTTAAATTTCGATCGACTAAATATCATGAAGTGGGCCCCACGAACATCTGTTCAACAGTAACAAAATATGGGCCCAAAAGATATATACCAAAAACTCCAATTTCCAGAGAAGAAAACACTGTGCAAATTTGGAGCCATGATCTCACATAATTGTTGGAGATAGTGCCCTCAGAGTCAATTATTAGGTCACAGGTACGTGATTGTAATGATTGAGGGAGGACCTATCCCGGTAGGACAGTCTTACTCGAGATGATAGTATGCTATCTGGCTTACCTTTATCATCGTGTACTGCTTTAGGTGACCTGACACGTCGCTATTACACGTTGATAGAGCCCCTAGGATTCTTGCTTGACCATCAGCAGTATGAGGGCGATCATATAAGTGGGAGCTGGGGTCTATAAGCTTATCCTTAAAAGGTCCCTAGTCGTGGGAGTTTCGAGACTGGGCATCGATACTCCATTAGTAGACTAGTGTATACAGTCGAGACCCCGACGAGAGGCGGTGGCCGGTCTCACAAGCCACTGGTGTCAGTTGGATCACCTAAGATGTATACAGGTGCTCATTGGGTTATAAGTACACCGGACAGGACTCGCCGGGAACATGCTAGTTGGTCATATACCAGACGTCAGATGGCAGTTCCCTGGTGACATGTGTGCAGGTTAGTTCATCGACCTGGGGATCGTCATTTGTCTCGTGTGAGTTCCCACTGTACTTTGATTACTACCCTACCACGGCTCAAAGGAGTCGTGCAAACAGGTTTTAGTTGGGTACAGTCCCGAGCCACATGGAGGCAGTGAGCGTATCTTCAGGGGTTCGTCTCTCCCGGTATTGGGGGTGAGGTCGTGCTGTGTCTAGGAGAGCCATTACACAAAGTCCTTGGCCAAGGCAAGGAGATTTACTGGTAGGTATTCCAGTAGTATCTCAGGGTGTTCTGGGCTACACTCCGACACGACTTGTACCGCTTTTGGGGGTCTGACTTTTACCAACCCCCTAGGCCCGCCATGCGATACTCATAGACGAACGGACCGGACTGTACGGATATTGTCACTGACAGGCTCAGTAGGGTGTCAGGTTGAGTTCGCTCATAGATGTCCCTTTTAGTCAATACCTGGTAGCCCGTTACGTATTGGCTTATACCTCTGACGTGCTAGTGGTTAAATCCACAACCAAGGTGTTGACGAGTCTTTAGAGTCCCCCATATTCTGTTACTCAGCTTTCGGGCGAAAGGTTGTAGAGGCCGTATGGAGATATGGCAAGGTCCGATCAGATACGTGCGGTATTGCACGGATCAGGATAGGACAGTTTGTACTATAGGCCGTATGGTTATATGGCAGGGTTCGATCAGATACGTGCAGTATTGCACGGATCAGGATCGAACGGATTTTACTAGCCGTCTTTGGTTTAAGCCGGATCCTAGTATAGTACAGTGTAGATTTTGTCTCATTGCATTTGTATTTCGGTCGGAATACAAATGCGGGTGTGTATGCACAGTATTGGGGTTTTTCCTGTAATTTATTATAGGACCAGTTTTCTGTAGTTGCCAGTTTGCTTTTCGTTTCGGCCAATTTCCTTTGTATCGATCATTGGTCGAAGATTGGTGGAGGAGGGCTTATTTGCATTGTTGCAAATAGGCAATTGTGGAGGGGGGTCTTTGCATATTTCCTTGTATCATGATGGCTCACCATACCTTGACCTTGCTTGACTTTTTGCTTCATGATGGTGTCATGATGGCTTGACCTTTGTTGTGATGATGAGGTTGGTGGAGTATGGCTTTGTTGTTTATCATTTCCTTTTTCACCTCTTGCTTGAAAAAGAATTTATCTTTTCACCCACAATTTGAGTGGGGCCGGCCACTGTTTGGGCTTGGGTGTGAGGTTTTAATTTGGTGGAAATTTCCTTATGCATGGATTAATTTATGCATTGTTTTCCACTTGTTTTTCAAGTGCTGATGAATGGTTTTAATTAGGATATTCTATCCACTTGCTATTTTCCAGAGAGAGTTTTTTGCTTCATTGTTTTTCACAGTGAGCACATTTCTTCTGGTGGCCGAGCTCATTTTCCATGGATGTTCCATTATTCCCTCAAGCATCCATGAATATCTTTGTGCAAAATTCCTCCAACATGGCAACCTCTTAAACCCCAAAGAGACATGGCTACTACACATTCTACAGCAAATCTTGGGCACGTCGACTAGCCAGCTTCGTGCCCGAGTTGCCTCGGCATTGAGGTGGGAGCCCGTAAAAGAAGTAGGCGATGTGGTGCACTTCCGGCGATGAGGAGGAGACGGGACATTCCGCAGGAGATTGGGACGACGACGAGAAGACCGGAGGACTCGGATCTGTCGGTATATTTCTCTTCCCCTTTTTTGTAGATAGCTAGGACTAATTAATGGTTCGATCCGGGTATTAGTGCGCGGCGGTTTGCTAAGTTCGCAAAATTAAAGTTTATCACCGCTTCCGCATTTGGCCGTCGGTTTGACGGCCGGGACGCCTCCGTGCACTTACAGTGGTATCAGAGCCTCGCCATTAACTTAGTCTAGCTTTGTGTAATGTGTTTGCATTTCTGATCGATCAAAAAGTTCCAAAACCCATATTTGCTCACGATAGTTTTCTGTTGAAATTTTTTGGTCCCCAAAATTTTTTCAGGTTGTATAAAAGTACTGTACAGGATGACATAAGACTTCTGGGAAAATTCGAGCCGTTGACTTTTCAGTCAGAGCGCGGAACCGCGGCCAATACCCACCTGGGGCCGCGGTTCCGCCGCAGAATGAAAGGTTCAATGGGTCGGTTTTTTCCAGTGGGCCTCTGGGCTTAGATTAGGGGTTTTGGAACATTAATTTTGGGCCCATAATTTCTTTAACTGCTACAGTATTATTTTGGGGCCCACTTGTTAAATTTTGATCGGTCGGATATTTTAATCACATTTTTCACAGTATTTACATTATATCTGCGACCGTGAATGTCACTTGATCGGTAAATCCGGTCTAACTGCTATAGCCCGGTTAGACGGATTTGCGAACGTGACTTTCACGTTGATGTTTTGTTTTTGCTGTGATGTTGCGGATCGGTCGTGGGGGATAGCCTGGATGCAATGCTAGTACAGTTTTGTTGTATTATGTACATTTGATATTGCGGGGCGAGCGTCCGACATGTGGACTGCCGTCACTGCCTGTTTGTATTATTATTTTGGGGCACGACCTGGTTGCGGTCGATGTACCCGTTGTATGTATATTTTACTTTCTGTACTAGGATTGCCCCGCGGAGGGGTGCACGGATAGCCGGGTTCTGGAGGGCAACAAGCCCGCATCTCATGGCATTGAGACGGAGGGGGCTTCACTCTAGGATTGGCGGGCTATTCGCCGCACTCGTAGGGGGTACAGGTTGACCCAGGAGGGGTGCCCAAGTTACCGGATTCCGTGAAGTGCTGGGTGGTCCATTCATGTTGCTGAAGGGGGCTGCCTCGCTTCAGGTTTTGGCGGGTAACTTGCCGCGCCCGTAGGGGTCTAGGATTTCATTGCACAGGCTATCCACACGACCAGGGGAATGTCGGGTTTCAGCGGCTCTGTGAAACCCGGGGATCCCAGATATCTGTATTGTTTCTGTGATGCTGTACATTTCTGTGATGTTGCATTTTATTCACGCCTTGAGCGAAATATAATATATTGGTATATATATTAGTAGATGTTGTATATGTTTTGCATCCGCGCTAGTCCAGTCCCCGCTCTGTCGTTAGTAAGCTAACCTAACGGGTAATGACGGGACCCAGTGGCGAATGCGGATGGCATATACGCACATCAGTATATTTTCGTTCTTTTTGGTGTGATCAATTGATGGGACTGCATTGATTCGGATCAATGCAAGTTAAAAACAAACCTAATCTGATGTTGTTGGAACACTTTTCAAAAAGCTGTTATTGCAAGGACGTTCACTTTTGTTTTGCATCGCGGTATTCATTTAGAATATCCTGCTCCTCAGTCGACGAGGCAAGGGCCGAGATCCCTTCACCGGGAGTGACCCCTTGGACAAAAGTTTGCGTCAGGGCAATGACTTCACTATAGCCGATTACTTTTGCTTTGCACCGTGGTATTCAGTTAGAATATCCTGCACCACATTCTACGGGGAAAGAGCCGAGATCCCTTCACCGGGAGTGACCTCTTTAGCAACGGTTTTCGTCACTATATTTTTAAAAGCTATCCGTTCCTTCAACGATATCAAGTTCATTACGTTAAAGGTTTTCGCCAGAAACCATTCGTAGCCCTCCGTCGTTTCATATGGATAGTCAATAGTATTCAAGCTGTGTTTGTTGGCCAAAGTCAAGGCACAGTGTTTGGTAGCTGTTGGTTATTCATATGCAGCATAGATAGATGCGTTGGTTTGGAACAGTCGTACTGCCTTGTTGGCCAAAGTCAAGGGTATGTACGGGTGGATTCAAAACAACCTGGAGAATGACGGGTAGAACTTGACATGTGACTTATGATTTGTTGGCCAAAGTCAAGGTCATAAGAGCATGGGGCAGAAATCACATCGGGAGTTTCAAAAGAACTGAAACTTGCCAGATATGCGCATACCTTCTGGAGTGTGATACCGTGAGCGGATTCCGTCACGTTGTCATGCGATGATAGTTGGATCCCGATTCCCACTGATGAGTTAGTTTACTCCTCGGGTAACCCCGACTAATTCTTCTTTCAGGTTTGGAGGAGAATTTGAGGTACAGTGGGAGGTTTCCAGATTAGATAAATTGGTGACCATTCTGATCTAGGTTAGAGTGCACGCTGAGTGTTTCTTTTCTCTCTCTCTTTGGCAGCGACCATTGACCCGACCCTAAGACTTTGACTCAGTGACCAAGTTGACCGAACCTTCTTAAACACCGGCTTTTGGATTGTCAGAGTTGCAAACCTCATTGCCACTCCTACTTTTACCCTTTTCTCCAGGACACCCCGTTTTACTACGAACGTCCACTTCCATTGGACAAAACCATCGTATGGTTAGATACGAACTCGAAAGAATTTATTCGAGGATGGTTTCCGGTTCTGGAGAAAACGGATAGGATTATTCAGTTGTCTTTTCCTTTTACCCTCTCTCAGGTTACGAGTACTCCTTGGTTTAGGGGTAGTACACCTATTACGCAAATTGGATTGTCTTCTTCCAAACCTTAGGCTGGTGCCGACCGGTAGGGAATGAAGAAAACCAATTAGCATAACGATGGTGTGCAGAAGGTATTAAGTTCAGACAAAGCAAGGGATTAGTAAGAGGGCAAAGTAAATTGCAACAGATATTCACGACCAAACCAAATATTTCGTTACCACTCCCACATCACCTTTGTATTTCTCCAGGACACTCCGTATCACTACGAAGATCCACAGTTTATTTGGATACTCCATCGTATGGTTATATACGAACTCGAATGGAACTGGTTCCAGTTCGGGGATGGATTCTGGTTCAGGAGAAATAGGAATAAGGTTTATTCGGGTGTCTTTTATCTTCACCTTCTCTCGCATTGCGAGTGTTCCTAGGATTAGGACAGTACACCCATTATGCTTATTGGATAGTCTTCTTCCAAACCATAGGCTGGTGCCGAACGGTAGGGAAGGAAGAAAACCATTTGGCCTAAAGGGGTGTGCAGAAGTTAATGACTAAAGACATATGAAGGGATGTGGAGAGATGGCAATGAATTATACGGTTGTAGTTGTGAATCTGGATAATGGAAGAGGCATTACTATGAATACCGGGATACCCCACGAAACATTTCAATGTTTCAGTTTCACTGTGTACAGTTAAAGGAAAACTGATTTCCCGATTAGACACTTGCTCCAGGGTATGTATTTACCAAGTATGATTCTCACATCTGTATGGTTTTACAGATGATGAGTGGGAGTAAGCTATTGGGAATTAGGTAATTGTCCTCATTATATCGGGATTCGTTGTAATCGGTGATATTTGAGGAAGTCACCTGGGTTATTTGCCGGACGGCAAGTATTTGGTTTTGAATATCCGCCGTTATGCACCAATTTCAAATCGATGTATCTGTACGTCTATTTTCATAGAGTGAGATATACCTTTTTGAAATTATGTCTATGACATTTACCTATATCAGCGGATGGTTATGTAAGGAGCATTAAACAGCGGTGTAATTCTTCATAACCAAAGGTACAGTTTTCAACCTACAACACACAGGGAATGAGTTGTCAGACTCAAGGGACTTATACAGTGTATTGTATGTTGTCCAGTGTCCATTAGGACAGAGGGTTTGGTTCTCATACTATATTCGGTTTACTTATGACTTCTCTAGTATTTAGACAAGTGTTTCGTGGAAACACAGGGTCCGAATTTTGAGAAGTTATTGGTATTTGAATAAAGTATAGAACCAAGTGTTGCAAGTATCGGGATTCTTCAAGGTGATCGAAGATGTAGATACTTATGTATGGTATTCAGTTGATAGTAGTGATTAAGAGAAATTGCTTCTCTTTCAGGTTACTCATAAATGGAAGCATTCCTAAGTTGAGTAACGCTGATCGGCCTCCTTCCATTTAGTTGACATGCACTGGAGACAGTTGCATGATTTGAATCTGGTTCAATTAAATCAGTGCCTCTGGTCCTATATGGGATATAGAACAGTTCATATCTTAACGATGTTAAGGTACGAGGAGTTGTCCGGCTTATGCTTAAAACCAGACACTGGACAACTCAAGGCACGTTTCTGTAATGGCTGTTTGTGGGTTGACCCAGGCTATGAAGCGGGTTGATTTTCTACCATCTGGATGAACAATAGCAATATTGTTCTAGACTCGCCACAGTTTTAATAAAAATGGATTTTTTCAGAAAAACAGTAGTGAGAGTACGGTAGAACTGGAAGTGATTCCAGAACCACAAACGATTACTGAAGATTTGATAAGGAACCTAAAGATTCAATCTGGATTGACATTCCATTGGCCACTCCGCAGATAAGGTGGGTAACTTCAGGCACCCGAGAGGTACTACGGTAGCCTCAAGGATGGTGACAGGGAAGTTCTTGTTTACCCACAATTACCATTGCTGTTGTTCCAGGCTGCGAGACCCGGCGGGAGGATGAGTATAGCGTCGTTCTAAACTAGTTTTAGAAGTGCACGTCTATATGACTCTGCTAGAGGGTTGTCGTAGTCAGTGGGAGCAGCGGAAGCATTGGTGGACAGGTAGCTTATGTCTATTTACAGACTGAAGCACCAGTAGCGGAGATAGATCATCTATTTCTGACGTGACAGTCATAGGTTTGACTTCATCAGAATAGGGGATGGATCTGTTGAGAAGGTAGTAGGGTGTGATATCCTGGTATTTGGATGACATACACAAAGTAGGAAAGGAAACTCCTATACTACGATCGGTTATACTTTGGTCGTCACACAGTGGTTTCTCCACACAGGACTTGGACATTATATCAGACATACTGGTTACTGGATCTATGGTATTAGATCTAGATTTGGATGGTTTCCCAATCAGGGTACTTGACAGCATTCTAAGAGTATTTAGGATGGACGACTCCTGGCACGGTAGTGTACCTGCAGGTAATGGAGTCACCCTCTCTAAAGGTGTCTTACAGACTAAAGGGGAGAGGGATGTGCATGATTGGCAGATCACTTGCTTAGGCAATTGAGTCAATCATGAGATGTCAAGTACCACACCAGATATTGTTCTTGCACTAGATGCAATAAGTTGACATTAATCCAATCCTGGAGAAACAGTTGAAAGCAGTTTTAGAACATAAGTGGATGTTCTAGGGAGATGATAACGACAGCCTCATTCAGGAGACAGTTATCATTCCAGGCTTCCAAGGTGACATGGACGACAAGGAGGTTGTCAGAGTTATAGTTTTCCTTCTGATGAGGGGCAGTATTTTGGACAGGTGGTCCAAGGCAATACTGAGGGAGGCATGGCGCGCAGGATACTGATTAAGTTCAGTTGACGATACAGTCTAAAAAGTTTGGATTTGGAGTTCATTTATGAGCTAGGTCCCATCAGACATCCAGACATATTCTGAGACAGGTATTGCTCTTTTCGGGAGATGGCTTTCTCCGCGAACTTGAGATATAGAGAGTCATAGAAAGAAACAACTAAGCGGATCCACTCACTGAGGCTATTCCTCGAACGCAATAGTTCCGCAAACGAGCTTTGTGAGACTGACTAGTAGAGGAGTTGGATGTTCGGTATCACACGGGCTGTGAGTATGCGACATCGCAATAATTAGCCTTGAGTGCAAGTAGGAGATTGTTGGAGATAGTGCCCTCAGAGTCAATTATTAGGTCACAGGTACGTGATTGTAATGATTGAGGGAGGACCAATCCCGGTAGGACAGTCTTACTCGAGATGATAGTATGCTATCTGGCTTACCTTTATCATCGTGTACTGCTTTAGGTGACCTGACACGTCGCTATTACACGTTGATAGAGCCCCTAGGATTCTTGCTTGACCACCAGCAGTATGAGGGCGATCATATAAGTGGGAGCTGGGGTCTATAAGCTTATCCTTAAAAGGTCCCTAGTCGTGGGAGTTTCGAGACTGGGCATCGATACTCCATTAGTAGACTAGTGTATACAGTCGAGACCCCGACGAGGGGCGGTGGCCGGTCTCACAAGCCACTGGTGTCAGTTGGATCACCTAAGATGTATACAGGTGCTCATTGGGTTATGAGTACACCGGAAAGGACTCGCCGGGAACATGCTAGTTGGTCATATACCAGACGTCATATGGCAGTTCCCTGGTGACATGTGCGCAGGTTAGTTCATCGACCTAGGGATCGTCATTTGTCTCGTGTGAGTTCCCACTGTACTTTGATTACTACCCTACCACGGCTCAAAGGAGTCGTGCAAACAGGTTTTAGTTGGGTACAGTCCCGAGCCACATGGAGGCAGTGAGCGTATCTTCAGGGGTTCGTCTCTTCCGGTATTGGGGGTGAGGTCGTGCTGTGTCTAGGAGAGCCATTACACAAAGTCCTTGGCCAAGGCAAGGAGATTTACTGGTAGGTATTCCAGTAGTATCTCAGGGTGTTCTGGGCTACACTCCGACACGACTTGTACCGCTTTTGGGGGTCTGACTTTTACCAACCCCCTAGGCCCGCCATGCGATACTCATAGACGAACGGACCGGACTGTACGGATATTGTCACTGACAGGCTCAGTAGGGTGTCAGGTTGAGTTCGCTCACAGATGTCCCTTTTAGTCAATACCTGGTAGCCCGTTACGTATTGGCTTATACCTCTGACGTGCTAGTGGTTAAATCCATAACCAAGGTGTTGACGAGTCTTTAGAGTCCCCCACATTCTGTTACTCAGCTTTCGGACGAAAGGTTGTAGAGGCCATATGGAGATATGGCAAGGTCCGATCAGATACGTGCGGTATTGCACGGATCAGGATAGGACAGTTTGTACTATAGGCCGTATGGTTATATGGCAGGGTTCGAACAGATACGTGCAGTATTGCACGGATCAGGATCGAACGGATTTTACTAGCCGGCTTTGGTTTAAGCCGGATCCTAGTATAGTACAGTGTAGATTTTGTCTCATTGCATTTGTATTTCGGTCGGAATACAAATGCGGGCGTGTATGCACAGTATTGGGGTTTTTCCTGTAATTTATTATAGGACCAATTTTCTGGAGTTGCCAGTTTGCTTTTCGTTTCGGCCAATTTCCTTTGTATCGATCATTGGCCGAAGATTGGTGGAGGAGGGCTTATTTGCATTGTTGCAAATAGGCAATTGTGGAGGGGGGTCTTTGCATATTTCCTTGTATCATGATGGCTCACCATACCTTGACCTTGCTTGACTTTTTGCTTCATGATGGTGTCATGATGGCTTGACCTTTGTTGTGATGATGAGGTTGGTGGAGTATGGCTTTGTTGTTTATCATTTCCTTTTTCACCTCTTGCTTGAAAAAGAATTTATCTTTTCACCCACAATTTGAGTGGGGCCGGCCACTGTTTGGGCTTGGGTGTGAGGTTTTAATTTGGTGGAAATTTCCTTATGCATGGATTAATTTATGCATTGTTTTCCACTTGTTTTTCAAGTGCTGATGAATGGTTTTAATTAGGATATTCTATCCACTTGCTATTTTCCAGAGAGAGTTTTTTGCTTCATTGTTTTTCACAGTGAGCACATTTCTTCTGGTGGCCGAGCTCATTTTCCATGGATGTTCCATTATTCCCTCAAGCATCCATGAATATCTTTGTGCAAAATTCCTCCAACATGGCAACCTCTTAAACCCCAAAGAGACATGGCTACTACACATTCTACAGCAAATCTTGGGCACGTCGACTAGCCAGCTTCGTGCCCGAGTTGCCTCGGCATTGAGGTGGGAGCCCGTAAAAGAAGTAGGCGATGTGGTGCACTTCCGGCGACGAGGAGGAGACGGGACATTCCGCAGGAGATTGGGACGACGACGAGAAGACCGGAGGACTCGGATCTGTCGGTATCTCTCTTCCCCTTTTTTGTAGATAGCTAGGACTAATTAATGGTTCGATCCGGGTATTAGTGCGCGGCGGTTTGCTAAGTTCGCAAAATTAAAGTTTATCACCGCTTCTGAATGGTTCCTAGGCACCCTAATGAGGTCACACAAGGCATCGAACATGCCATATTAAAATTTTAATGGTGCCGAGAGACCCGACTACGGATCGTTTGCTAGAATTCTAGGCGAAACTAAAAGCTAGTTAACAGTTAACTACTGGGATACGGAAATTACAACCTTTGTAGATCCGGATATCCACCTCCACTGCTCCGCAAGGGCGTCCTCTCGCTGTCCATCTTGAAGCTTGAACTCTCGTGACGGCTTCATCGGAGAAACGTGCGGAATAGGTCGTCGGCTTCGTGTCAAAGACGATCTACGTCGAGGTTGCACAAACTCAAGCTCCGACTTCACAAACTTGTGAAACTTGTGAAGTAAACACCCAAAACAACTTGGCAAGAGGTAGAGGGTGAAGAAATAGGAGGTGGGTTCACTTTAGAATTGGATTTATCTCACTTTAACTCAAGTTGCCATTGATGGACCTTGAGCTTGAAGAAGAAGAAGAAGATGAAGATGAAGAAAGAAAGATAAGTCTTCATATTTTAAAATAAAACTAATATGAATACTTATCATATCTTGACCATGGTCAAGTGTAGAGATTAAACCAAGGTTAGTAAATGTGGTTAGGGTTAAGGATGAGATAAGGATGGTGGACTTTGTCAAAGCTTCATGAAGCTTCAACATAGCTCCAAAATAAGCCACCATTCTTAACTTAATCCTTTCAAATAAATAAACAAATAAATAAATGAAAAACCAAAACCCTAATCATCACTTAACCATGGTTTAACCCTTTACACTTAATCACATTATCAAGTATCATCAAACATGATACAAAGATGTGCACGAAAGTATATCACATATACAATGTGCAATCCAAGTGAGAAAAAATCCGTTTAAAGTGAACCAATACTAGTTAATGCAATGCAATATATCAAATATATAATTATGCATTAAATCATTAAATCAACATTTGATTCAATGATCCGGTCATGTCGCACATAACCGACTAGAATCCAATGTATCGATTTATCGAATCAATGATTCGATAACTAGGTCATATCGAATATAACCAATCGAAACATATATCGCGATAATGAAATGCGGTATCACATACACGCATTATTCTCGGTCCCGCACATATCTCATATGCGCTCCTATTTCGTTTCGCTTGAGCCAGGAAACCTCTGTGTAGGACTCTAAAGACTCGTCAATACGCCGGTAGCAGATGATAATCATATCAAGCACCCACAAGCCGCAAGCGGTCTGCTAAACGTAACGGCCACCCGGGTATTGAGCGATCAGAAGATCGACGAGCTAGCCCGCTCACACTCCTGCGAATCCGACCAGTAACACTTACCATACAGTCCAGTCTCTTCGTCTGATATGTCGCATATCAAGTCTAGGGGTGGTATACGTCAGACCCCAATAACCCGATAAGTCGTGCTGATGTGAGGCTCGTAACGGGTCGAGAAACTACTGGTAACACTTACCAGCAAATCTCTGATCAGCCCTGGCCAGGGACTTCCCTGTTACGGCCAATCGAGCGCAGCGCAACATCAACCCCCAATACCGGGAGAGACGAAACCCCTCCTATCGCTCATTACCTCCATGTGACTCGGGACTGTGCCCAAAGACCACCGTTTTGCACGCCCTCATGGACGTGGTAAGGTGGAGATCAAAGCACAGTGGGAATCACACAAGACTCTATGACGATCTCGGGTCTACAGACTAACCTGTACAAGTGTCACCTGAGAACTGCCATCTGACGTGAGGTATAATACCATCTGGGAGTTCTTGGCGAGTCCGTCCAGTGTACTCAGTCTCCACTGAGCACCCGTATACCATCTCTGATGTCAAACACCAATGGATATGGGATCATCCATCGCCCATCACATGGGTCGGGAAGCGTATACGCTAGTCTACTCTGGTATATCGATGCCCCGTCTCGATACACCCACGACTAGGGACCTTGAAGGATGTACTTATGGACTACCATGTCCCCACTAGTATGATCTGCATCATAGTCCATGTAGTCAAGTACAAATCCTAAGGGCTTTACCAACATGTAACTATAAGACAGTATAAAGAGACTAGTGTACATGTTAAGATAAATGGCAACCAGATAGCATACTATCATGTCGAGCAAGAAAGTCATCTCTATATATGTCCAAGCATCCAATATAATATACATAATCTGTACAATACTGGCCTCTAGGGCATACATACAACTAACAATCTCCCACTTGCACTAGGGCCAGCTGCTGTAGTATCTCATACCGAGCATCCCGAAGAGTCTCTCAAACTGTATCTGGGGAATGGCCTTCGTGAGTGGATCCGCCGTGTTGTTCTTCGTGTCAACTCTCCTGACCTCGATCTCCCGGCGATCAACTATCTCCCGGATCAGGTGATACCGCCTCAGAATATGCCTGGATCGCTGATGGGACCTGGGTTCCTTGGCCAAAGCCACCGCTCCATTGTTATCGCAATACAAAGGTATTGGATGCTCAATGGATGGAACCACTCCAAGTTCAGTAATGAACTTCTTGATCCAGACAGCCTCTTTGGCAGCATCGTTGGCAGCGATGTATTCAGCCTCCATCGTCGAGTCTGCCACGGTTTCCTGCTTGGAACTCTTCCAGCTAACCGCCCCTCCGTAAAGGGTAAAGACAAAGCCCGACTGCGACTTAGAGTCGTCCTTATCACTCTGGAAGCTCGAATCGGTAAAGGACTCCACTTGGAGTTCTCCGTTACCATACACCAAGAACATATCTCTAGTCCTTCGCAAGTACTTGAGAATGCTCTTCACAGCTGTCCAGTGACTCTCTCCAGGATCAGCTTGATACCTGCTCACTACACTTAGTGAGTATGCTACATCGGGTCTGGTACATAGCATCGCATACATGATAGAGCCTATTGCCGAAGCATAGGGTATCCCTTGCATGCGAGCTCTCTCCAAATCAGTCTTGGGAGACATCTCTTTGGAGAGAGTGACTCCAGAGATCGTGGGTAAGTTCCCACGCTTGGAATCTTCCATACTAAACCTCTTTAGTATGGTGTCAATGTACCTGGATTGGGACAATCCCAAAATCCGTTTGGATCTATCTCTATATATCCTAATCCCCAATATGCAGGAGGCATCACCAAGATCTTTCATTGAGAATCTTTGTGATAAGAAGAGCTTGACCGATTGCAGCATAGGAATATCATTTCCTATCAAGAGTATGTCGTCCACGTACAATACGAGGAAGACAATCTTACTCTCTGCCACCTTCTTGTAGATACAAGGTTCATCTGGGTTTTTGACGAAATCAAACTCTTTGATAACGACGTCAAAGCAGATGTTCCAACTCCGCGATGCTTGCTTTAATCCATAAATGGATTTAAGCAGCTTGCACACCTTCCCGCTGCTCCCACTGTCTACGAAGCCCTCTGGCTGAGTTATGTACACGCACTCTTCTAAATCACCATTTAGAAAGGCGGTCTTAACATCCATTTGCCAGATTTCGTAGTCATGAAAAGCAGCAATGGCAAGCATGATTCGGATGGATTTAAGCATAGCCACTGGAGAAAAGGTCTCGTCATAGTCCACACCTGGTCTTTGACGAAAACCCTTTGCTACAAGTCTAGCTTTGAAAGTCTCCACTTTCCCATCTACACCAAGTTTCTTCTTGAAGATCCACTTGCTCCCAATGGGTTTTACCCCTTCAGGAGCAACTTCCAAAGTCCATACTTTGTTGGTGTACATGGAATCCATCTCGGACCGCATAGCATCCAGCCATTTCACTGAGTCCCCACTAGTGATGGCCTGCTCGAAGCTAGTTGGGTCATCATCCTCCATGATGCAATCCTCACTGCCACCATCAATGAGAAAACCGTAGTATCTCTCAGGTTGGCGAGGAACCCTACTAGATCGGCGGAGAGGCTGGGGTTCATCGGGAACTACGGAATCCTCTGGTTCAACCAAATCTTCTGTTGTAGTCTGTATTGCTGGAACCTCTTCCAGTTCTACCTCAATGCCACTTATCTGTTTCATAAGAAAACTTTTTTCTAAGAAAGTGGCATGTCGAGAAACAAACACTTTTTGTTCCTCGGAGTGGTAGAAGATATACCCTCGCGAATGTTTGGGATATCCAACAAACTTACATAGAACAGACCTTGCCTCGAGCTTGTCCGGATTTTGTGTTTTAACATAGGCCGGACAACCCCATATCTGAATAAAATTAAGACATGGTCTCTTGCCATTCCATATCTCATATGGAGTGGTAGGCACTGATTTGGTCGGAACTCTATTCAGTAGGTATGCAGCAGTCTCCAGTGCATATCCCCAGAAGGAAATAGGTAACTCAGCTGTACTCATCATAGAGCGCACCATATCTAATAGGGTGCGGTTCCTCCGTTCTGATACACCGTTGTGCTGTGGTGTATATGGAGGAGTCAGCTGAGAGAGAATCCCATTCTCTTTTAGGAAGCCCAGGAATTCATTGCTTAAGTATTCTCCTCCTCGATCAGATCGAAGGATTTTAATACTTTTTCCGGTTTGGTTCTCAACTTCTTGTTTATATTCCCTAAATTTCTCAAAAGCTTCTGATTTGTGTTTCATCAGGAACACATATCCGAATCTAGAGAGATCGTCAGTGAATGTAATGAAGTACGAAGAACCATCCCTGGCATGTGTAGACATGGGACCGCATACATCACTATGTATCAGTCCTAAGAGTTCGGTAACTCTTTTTCCGTGTCCCGTAAACGGAGTCTTGGTCATCTTGCCTTTGAGACATGACTGGCAAGTGTCATAGGATGAAAATTCAAACGGATTTAAATATCCATCCTTATGCAACTTAGCTAGTCGTGTCGCATTGATGTGACCCAGTCTACAATGCCACAAGAAGGATTCGTTGAGTTCAGAACTCTTCCTCTTGTGTGTGTTTGTTATGCTCAGAACTGTTGATTGATTTAGAACATAAATGCCATTGCACAACGTGCCTGATCCAACCAACTTTTGGTTACGGAGAATGTTCATAACATTGTCCTGTAATACAAAATTATATCCCTCTTTACTTAATAAAGAAACCGATATAATGTTGCATATCAGGTTCGGCATGTAATAGCATTCGTTCAGAACCAATGTATTACCAGTTGGTAATACAAGGTGATATTCCCCGACAGTCTTAGCTGCAACAATTGCACCATTTCCGACTCTAATGTCTTTATCACCTTCTCCAAGTTCTCTACCTTTCCTAAGCCCATGTAACTGATTACATATATGGGATCCTGACCCGGTATCCAATACCCAGGACGTAGAGCAAATGGAGAAACAGTTCTCAATAACGAACACACCCGAAGAAAATGCATCATCATGTACTTTCTTCATTCGGGTGGCATGGGAATCCTGGTATTCCCCTATATCCTGTTCAGTCCTATAACTCTTATAGGAAAGAACGGAACCAACGTTCCCCAGCACAGTATAACATGCGGGTTCGGTCAATACATCCATTTTATTATCTTTATTAAGGCATGAAATGGTCGCTACCTGGAGAGAGAGAGAAGAAAACACTTTAGCGTAAGCTCGTTCAAGATCAGATTGGTTATTATCTTATCTAATCAGGATGGCTCCCACTGCTTTTTAACAAATCTTCCTCCAAACCCTAAAAGGAAAGACTAGCCGGGATTAATTACACACTACAAGTTCGTCAATCTTTCAGCCAGGCCAGTGTCGGTACTTTGAGGGAGGTCCCCCGTGCTTTCGCACGAACCTAATTACTGTAAACCTCGTTTTCCCAGAGGCGTAACCTCGTTAACACCTTTCTAGACACCTACTTGATCGGCTAATTGTAATGTGTAAAACTCTCCCAGGAGTAACTCTTACTCGCAGCGGGTATCGGGATCCAACTATCTCACAGAAGGTATGCAATCTCATTGCAAATTTCAACACTTGAAATTCCCGATAATATTTTGCCCCTAGCGTCCTATGACCTTGACGGAGGCCAAACAACCCATAGTCCGCTAGTCAAGTTCAACCCGTCATTTCCTGATTGAATTAAACCCACCCGCACGACCCTTGACGGAGGCCAAACAACGCCGTACGAATACCCTAATCCAATCGCATCATATGCTAGCAGATAAGCACTAGTTAGCTACCGTACACTGCGCCTTGACGGAGGCCAAACTACCGCAGCACGAATACTAACTAATACTTATCTGAAATGACGGAGGGCTACGCAGGTTTTTCATAAAAACCATGAGCGTAATGAACTTGATATCGTTGTAGAATCAAATGATGTTTTGAAATGGAGTGATTTTGAGGCTTTTCTAGTTTTGCTAAAGGAGTCACTCCCGGTGAAGGGATCTCGGTCTTTCCTCGTCGAATGAGGTGCGGGATATATCATATATATCGCTGTGCAAAGCAAAAACCCAAAAGCAGTCAAAAGCAAACCGAATGTGTAGCATCTGCCAGTTATTGCTAAAGGAGTCACTCCCGGTGAAGGGATCTCGGTCCTTTCCTCATCGAATAAGGTGCGGGGTATATCATATATACCGCTGTGCAAAGCAAGAACTGTAGCTACCTTTTTAATTTAAAATATGATTCTACAACATCTTAGGTTTCTTTCCTTTCATTAATCACATTAATGAAGTCCCATCATTTAAATACCTAAACATCACAGATAGATATGACGTACACTTATGCCATCTGCATTCGCCTCGATGTCCCCTCGTGCACCGTTAGGTTAGGTAACTAACGACAGAGCAGGGCAGGGCTAGCGCGGGTGTAAAACATAAGTAACGTCTATATAATATATCATATATACTATATACTATATCCATCACAGAAACATCACATGATCTCATCACAGATATCGCAGCAGAATAAACATATGAAATATTGGATATACTAGGACGTCCGTGTTTTCAATACGAGCCAGTATAAAACACGGATTCCACGGTCGTGATGAATAGCCAATCCCACACCCCTAGACCCCTACGAGAGCGGCAAGCAACCCTGCCAATTCTAGGGTTAGGAGACCCGGACTCGACTCCTCGAGTTGGTCTCCCACTGGACCCCAGAACCCGGTTACTTATGCTCCCCTCCTTGGGTCTATCCTAATGCGGAAAAGTAAATAATATACAAAGGGTGACAACTTCCGCTACCTGGAAGCGCCCCAAATGAAAGAATATTACATACAAGTTTTTACATGAATGAAAATGAAAAACACTCATCTCACATAAAAACCCCCGGCTATTCAAACACGACGATCCAATATAACATATCCAGCAACACATAACATCACATGTCATCAACGTAAGTAAGTATGCATACCCCAATTGTCGTTGACGTATAGCAACGAAACCGGCGATATGAACATACTACACTTACGGTCACAGAAAAGAAAGTGTAAAACTATAACAATTGGAATCCGCAACTACTTTAGACATCACATGCCTAACAGTTATAAATCCCGCATTTTAGTCTTATTATCGAAAACTCTTTTCAATATCGTATGGGACTAAACTGCTAGATTTATAACATTCATTCAGTTATCTCATAACTACTTGTGAATTCCAATTATTGTATCACATTCCAGATAAACAGAAAATGTTAAACTTTCCGATCGAACAATCGAACACCCAAGTTTTCCCAATACAGATCAACACATGAAATAAGTCTAACAACATTCAGTTCGTACCTCAGTACCAACGGTCCAGCCGTAGAAGGGTCAAGCCAACGCCTCACATGTGGCACGCCGTACTGCCCCAAACCCGAAGGTTCAAAGGGCAGTTCAAGACGGTCACATAATCGAGTTAAGGTTTGTTGTCTTCTAGAGGGACCATCGCGTTACTTGCACTACTTAGAACGTCGTTAAACTACGGAAAAATCCAACACTTGGAAATTTCTCGACAGGGGAAAAATTGGGTATTTATATCCGGTCGAACTTTTTAACATATTCTAAGATTTATCCGGAAATACACAAAGACGAAATTTGATACCCCGATCGAAACACCGAATCCCCAAAACAAATGCAGAAAATTCAACTCTTGAATAATTTTTAAAAATATCCAGAAAAAACACCACTGAAAACTAACAGTTACTGTACAAAATTATATGAATATTGTGGCCGTACGGCCGCTGAACCGCCGCCTGAGCTATTGCTCAGGCCGCGGATCCGCGCTCAGAAAAAGGAATTGGGCCTCCAAATTTTTACAGTAACTCTTATATGTTTGTGATGTGTTCTCTGCATATTTTTAATGTGGAAAAATCCCCGATTTTAGAATTCGTCCAGAGAGCAATTTTAAGGTTGGGGTTTCGGGTCGTTCGGACTTCAAAATCCGTCTAGACTTCGCCTACGGCTCTAGCCAGGCTCTGATACCAGTGAAAGGTTTCTAGGCACCCTAATGAGGTCACACAAGGCATCGAACATGCCATATTAAAATTTTAATGGTGCCGAGAGACCCGACTACGGATCGTTTGCTAGAATTCTAGGCGAAACTAAAAGCTAGTTAACAGTTAACTACTGGGATACAGAAATTACAACCTTTGTAGATCCGGATATCCACCTCCACTGCTCCGCAAGGGCGTCCTCTCGCTGTCCATCTTGAAGCTTGAACTCTCGTGACGGCTTCATCGGAGAAACGTGCGGAATAGGTCGTCGGCTTCGTGTCAAAGACGATCTACGTCGAGGTTGCACAAACTCAAGCTCCGACTTCACAAACTTGTGAAACTTGTGACGTAAACACCCAAAACAACTTGGCAAGAGGTAGAGGGTGAAGAAATAGGAGGTGGGTTCACTTTAGAATTGGATTTATCTCACTTTAACTCAAGTTGCCATTGATGGACCTTGAGCTTGAAGAAGAAGAAGAAGATGAAGATGAAGAAAGAAAGATAAGTCTTCATATTTTAAAATAAAACTAATATGAATACTTATCATATCTTGACCATGGTCAAGTGTAGAGATTAAACCAAGGTTAGTAAGTGTGGTTAGGGTTAAGGATGAGATAAGGATGGTGGACTTTGTCAAAGCTTCATGAAGCTTCAACATAGCTCCAAAATAAGCCACCATTCTTAACTTAATCCTTTCAAATAAATAAACAAATAAATAAATGAAAAACCAAAACCCTAATCATCACTTAACCATGGTTTAACCCTTTACACTTAATCACATTATCAAGTATCATCAAACATGATACAAAGATGTGCACGAAAGTATATCACATATACAATGTGCAATCCAAGTGAGAAAAAATCCGTTTAAAGTGAACCAATACTAGTTAATGCAATGCAATATATCAAATATATAATTATGCATTAAATCATTAAATCAACATTTGATTCAATGATCCGGTCATGTCGCACATAACCGACTAGAATCCAATGTATCGATTTATCGAATCAATGATTCGATAACTAGGTCATATCGAATATAACCAATCGAAACATATATCGTGAGAATGAAATGCGGTATCACATACACGCATTATTCTCGGTCCCGCACATATCTCATATGCGCTCCTATTTCGTTTCGCTTGAGCCAGGAAACCTCTGTGTAGGACTCTAAAGACTCGTCAATACGCCGGTAGCAGATGATGATCATATCAAGCACCCACAAGCCGCAAGCGGTATGCTAAACGTAACGGCCACCCGGGTATTGAGCGATCAGAAGATCGACGAGCTAGCCCGCTCACACTCCTGCGAATCCGACCAGTAACACTTACCATACAGTCCAGTCTCTTCGTCTGATATGTCGCATATCAAGTCTAGGGGTGGTATACGTCAGACCCCAATAACCCGATAAGTCGTGCTGATGTGAGGCTCGTAACGGGTCGAGAAACTACTGGTAACACTTACCAGCAAATCTCTGATCAGCCCTGGCCAGGGACTTCCCTGTTACGGCCAATCGAGCGCAGCGCAATATCAACCCCCAATACCGGGAGAGACGAAACCCCTCCTATCGCTCATTGCCTCCATGTGACTCGGGACTGTGCCCAAAGACCACCGTTTTGCACGCCCTCATGGACGTGGTAAGGTGGAGATCAAAGCACAGTGGGAATCACACAAGACTCTATGACGATCTCGGGTCTACAGACTAACCTGTACAAGTGTCACCTGAGAACTGCCATCTGACGTGAGGTATAATACCATCTGGGAGTTCTTGGCGAGTCCGTCCAGTGTACTCAGTCTCCACTGAGCACCCGTATACCATCTCTGATGTCAAACACCAATGGATATGGGATCATCCATCGCCCATCACATGGGTCGGGAAGCGTATACGCTAGTCTACTCTGGTATATCGATGCCCCGTCTCGATACACCCACGACTAGGGACCTTGAAGGATGTACTTATGGACTACCATGTCCCCACTAGTATGATCTGCATCATAGTCCAGGTAGTCAAGTACAAATCCTAAGGGCTTTACCAACATGTAACTATAAGACAGTATAAAGAGACTAGTGTACATGTTAAGATAAATGGCAACCAGATAGCATACTATCATGTCGAGCAAGAAAGTCATCTCTATATATGTCCAAGCATCCAATATAATATACATAATCTGTACAATACTGGCCTCTAGGGCATACATACAACTAACAGCTTCCGCATTTGGCCGTCGGTTTGACGGCCGGGGCGCCTCCGTGCACTTACAATAATGGCCGCGGATGTGCGGTCAAACCATAGGTTTGACCGCGATTCCACGGCGGTTTTGTTGAATCACGTGCGAAATTTGTATGGTGTGCTTATAAAACCCTGCAAAGATTTCTGTGATATGTAAAAGAATTTTTGGACTTGATTTAAAATCGACAGAAACTGTGAATGGAAATTTTGCAGTTTTTGATATTCGGTCCAATCGATATTTTGAACGCGTTAGCACAAGTTAGTAAAGCAAAATGGTGAGGCTTTGATACCATTGTAAGTCTACGGTAGCGCCTCGGCCGTCTACAGACGCCAAATGCGGAACAAAAACTTTTTAACTGGCGCTATCGTATACTTTAACCCAGATCTGCCATTATTGCTAAACTAACAAACTGTAAAGAGAGTAGAAAGGTTATACCGAACGATCCGAGTCCTTCATTCTTTAACCATCATCCCACGCTCCGTTGCGGCTGGTCCGATCTCTTCGATCTCCGATCTTCTCGTCCAGGTGGCACCACGTCAACGATTCTTTAAACGGGCTCCCGCCTCTAACTCGAGACAACTCGGTCGTCAAGTTTGCTAAAATAGACGACCAAGATTGATGTAGAGAATGTGTAGAAGACTTTGTCTCATGCCGTCCAAAGCTATGGACGAACGGTTAATGAAATTGCCAATTGATTCGGGTGATGGAATGAAATGAGCTATGAAATTTCCATACACCCCAAAACTAACATAATCTTTTACCAAATTGATCAAGCATGTGTATGTGAGAGAGGAGGGGGCCGGCCATATATATATGAATGGGGGTGAGTGTAGGAGAGGGGAGAGTGACCACAAGAGAAAATATCTAGTGCGAACACAAAGTGTGAACACAATAAATGAAAAAGATGAATCACTAATCCTTGTCACCAAAACCATTAATTCAATATATGAGTCATAAGCCTAATCACCACTTCTAGAATCTTCTAGAAGCATGACTCACCCTCATCCAAGAAAAGATAAATCCGTCTTTAACCGAATGTTAAAAAACGGCTGATAGAAAACTGGAAACTGGAAACTGGCAACTTCCAAAAGTGATCTTGAAACGAATTTCAGGACAACCCCCGTAACTGTATAAATATACCCGTATTTGTATTACGACCGAATATAAATGCAACTGAGACAAAGATATTATATCTACTCAATATAATACTCGGATCCGGCTTAAACCAAAGCCGACTAGTATCAACTACCCGAAATCTGACACGTGCGTAAACATACGTGCCTTTTCCGAACCCTGCCATAAAACTATACGGCCTCTACAATGTTTTGCCCGAACTTGGGAAACTGTCGGTGGGGGACTCTAATGACTCGTCAGTACCCTGGCAGTGGGTTTAACCACAAACCGTCAGCGGCACTAGCTATGCGTAACGGCTGCCCATGGACTGACCTCAAGGGAGGCCGATGAGCGAACTCATCCGTAAACCCTACTGAGCCAAACAGTGACAATGTATATACAGTCCGGTCCGTTCGTCTATGAGTATCGCATATCTGCCTAGGGGGCTAGTAACGTCAGACCCCCAATAGCAGTATAAGTCGTGTCGGAGTGTAGCCCAATACCACCTTGAGATACTACTGGAGTACCTACCAGTAAATCTCCTGCCACGGCCGTGGGCTTTGTGTAATGGCTCTCCTAGACACAACACGATCTCACCCCCAATACCGGGAGAGACGAATCCCCTGCCGATCCGCTCACGTGCCTCCATGTGGCTCGGGACTGTACCCAAAAACTACCTGTTTGCACGACTCCTTTGAGCCGTGGTAGGGTAGAAATCAAAGAACAGTGGGAACTCACACGAGACAAATGACGACCTCAGGTCGATGAACTAACTGTAAGTCCACGTTGCGACCCCCGGTTCTTACGGGGAGGCGGAAACGGTATAAAAATCAATTTTTTAGCGCATGGGGCAACATGGACTAACAAAGTCGGGATCTTTTCTAAACTAAACTAGCAAACTTGCTAAAGAGAGTTAGCTACTCAGAAAGATGGTTATACCTAAACTTGAACTCCTTCTTCTTGAAACCTTGTAGAGGTTGATGGTTCTCTTCTCGTCGCCTTCTTCCGTCGAAGATGGATCCACCTGAGGGTTCAACCTTCGGACTCTTTCTCGAACTTTGAGTGAACTAGAATCTCCGGCTTGCTAAACCCTTGATCCTAGAGTGAGTAGAAAGTGTCTAAGGGGTGCTTTTCCTTTAAGGAGAGGGATTCTCAACACATGAGAAGGATTCTCCTTTGGCTAGAGGAAGAAGAAGATGAAGTGAGGAGAGAGAATGATTATGATAGAATGAGCTCTTTTCTTTTGCAACCATAACTAAAAGAAAAGGAATTATCAAATTAATAATAATAATTGAAATGAGAATAGTTGATGGTTGTTTTGGAATGACCACTATCATACTTTCAATAAATGAGTGTAAGCATGAATCAAGGAGTATCCTTTCAAAGCATGATGGTGGTCAACATTCAACCATGGTCAACAAGTCAACCATGGTCAACAAGTCAACAAAATCAACCATAACAATATTTCATTTAATTACTATTATTAATTGATATTTCATAAATCTATTAGGGTTTGGAAAATGACGACTGTCAACTGTGCATACGCACCCGTTCCGAAACCCTAATGAAATACCTCATCCTCCGCCTCAAGCAACTGTGCATACACACCTGCATTCTCGTTCCGAGGAACAAGAATACCGAGAAATAAAAGCAACCCCCAAAACATATACCAGTATCTGGCTCAAACCAGAGCCTGCTGGCAATATCCGTCCGGACTCCAAACGTGCATAAGTGCGCGGATGAGAACGAACCCTGTCGCAAAACCATGCGACCTCTACTCTGTTTTGCCCAGAGGCGAATACCCTCTGTGTGGGACTCTAAAGACTCGACACTACGCTGGCAGTGGGTTTAACCACAGACCGCAAGCGGCACTAGCTGTGCGTAACGGTCCCCAGGTAGATGCCGACAAGAAGGCTGACGAGGTGAACCCCATCTGAACTCCTACTGAGTCTGAATGTGACATTCTCCGTACAGTCCGGTCTGTTCGTCTGATACATCGCATGTCGGGCCTAGGGGGCGGTAAAACGTCAGTCCCCCAATAGCGGTACAAGTCGTGTCGGAGTGAAGCCCAAAACACCCTGAGATAACACTGGAAGCCTACCAGTATATCTCGCTTGCCCTGGCCAGGGACTACTCGTGTAATGGCTCTCCTAGACACAGCGCGATGTCAACCCCAATACCGGGAGAGACGAATCCTGTCTAACCGTCACTGCCTCCAAGTGCTTCGGGACTGCACCCAACCACTACCTGTTTGCACGACTCCTTTGAGCCGTGGTAGGGTAGTGATCAAAGTGCAGTGGGAACACACTTGAGGCGAAGTGCCAGTGTCAAGTCAGCGGACTAAGCTGTACTCATGTCACCTGGGAACTGATAACTGACGATAGGTATAATACCAACCTGTCAGTTCCCGACGAGTCCTGTCCAGTGTACTCGTAACCTAACGAGCACCCGTATACTATCTCCAGTACGACGTACTGATGGCTGTGGGACAGACCATCTCCCACACTGGGATGAGAAGCGCATACGCTAGTCTACTCCGGAGTATCGATGCCCTGTCTCGATAGTCCTGCGACTAGGGACCTGTATAAGGATGTGCTTATCGATTACCCAGCCCCCACTAGTGTGACGGCCATCACAACGCTGGTAATCAAGCAAAGATCCTAAGGGCTCCACTAATGCGTATAGGTGATATCGCAAAATAAACACATGTACACATTGAAGTAGAAACAAACCAAATAGCATACTACTATATTGAGCAAGATTGTTTATACAAGGTGAATATCCCAAGCTTCCATTAAGTAATATACAAACTAATATGATACAGTAATGGCCTCTAGGGCATATACACTAACACTAACCGGTACACATATCACCAGGGAACTGCTATCTGACGATATGTATAATACCAACTAACAGGTTCCCGGCGAGTCCTGTCCGGTGTACTCATAACCCAATGAGCACCTGTATACATCTTAGGTGATCCAACTGACACCAGTAGCTTGTGAGAACGGCCACAGCCCCTCGTCGGGGTCTCGACTGTATACACTAGTCTACTCCGGAGTATCGATGCCCTGTCTCGAAACTCACACAACTATGGACCATAATTAAGGATATGCGTGTAAACCACCCAACTCTCACGTATATGATCGCCATCATACTGTTGGTAGTAAAGCAAGATCCTAAGGGCTCTATCAAAGTGTAACATGTAATCAGTCTCCTGAACATGTACATGACTGATAAAGGCAAACAAGATAGTAAACTATCATCTCGAGTAAGACTGTCCTACCTGTCTAGGTCCTCCGCAATCATTGCAATCACGTACCTGCGATCCAGCAATTGACTCTGAGGGCACTATCTCCAACAGTTTCAGTTGCGGCTTAATGAAACCCGGGGATCCCAGATATCTATATTGTTCTGTGATGCTTATTACATTTCTATGATGTTGCATTTTATCACGCCTTGAGCGAATATTATATATTGATATATATACTAGTAGATGTTGTATATGTTTTACACTCGCGCTAGTCCAGTCCCCGCTCTGTCGTTAGTTAAGTAACCTAACGGGTGATGACGGGACCCAGTGGCGAACGCGAATGGCATATACGTACATCATATTTTCGTTCTTTTGTGGTGTGATTAATTGATTGGACTGTATTGATTCGGATCAATGCAAGCTAAACAAACCTATTCCGATGTTGTTGGAACATTTTTTTCAAAAAGCTGTTATTTCAAGGACGTTCTCTTTTGTTTTGCACAGTGGTATTCGGTTATGAATATCCAGTACCTCAGTCGACGAGGCAAGGGCCGAGATCCCTTCATCGGGAGTGACCCCTTGGACAGAAGTTTGCATTAGGATAATAACTTCACTATAGCCGATTACTTTTTGCTTTGCATCGTGGTATTCAGTTGGAATATCCTGTACCTCATTCTACGGGGAAAGAGCCGAGATCCCTTCACCGGGAGTGACCTCTTTAGCAAAGGTTTTCGCCACTATATTTTTATAAAAAGCTATCCGGTTCCTTCAACGATATCAAGTTCATTATGTTAAAGGTTTTTCGCCAAAAGCCATTCGTAGCCCTTCGTCATTTCAGACGGGTAGCACTTAGTATTCATGCTATGTCTGTTGACCTTCGTCAAGGCATAGTGAATGGTAGCTGCTTGTTACCTTTCTGCTGCATAGATAGATGCGTTGGTTTGTGACAGTCGTATAGCCTTGTTGACCTTCGTCAAGGGTTTATACGGGTGGGTTCAAATTAACCTGGACAATGACGGGTAGAACTTGACATGTGACATATGATTTGTTACCTTCGTCAAGGTCATAAGAGCATGGGGTAAAAATCATATCGGGAGTTTCTAAAGAAACTGAAACTTGCCAGATATGCGCATACCTTCTGGAGTGTGATAACGTGACTGGATTCCATCACGTTGTCATGCGATGATAGTTGGATCCCGATTCCCACTGATGAGTTGGTTTACTCCTCGGGTGATCCCGACTAATTCTTCTTTCAGATTTGGAGGAGAATTCGACGATACAGTGGGAGGTTTCCTGATTAGATAAATTGATAACCTTTCTGATCTAGGTTAGAGTGCATGCAGAGTGTTTCTTATCTCTCTCTCTTTGGCAGCGACCATGACCCGACCCTTGACTATGACTCAGTGACCAAGTTAACCGAACCTTCTTAAAACACTGGCTTTTGGATTGTCAGAGTGGCATACCTCATTGCCATTCCTACTTTTACCCTTTTCTCCAGAACACCCCGTATTACTACGAACATCTACTTCCATTGGATAAAACCATCGTATGGTTATATACGAACTCGAAGGAACTTGTTCCAGATTCGAGGATGGTTTCTGGTTCTGGAGAAAACGAATAGGACTATTCAGTTGTCTTTTCCTTTTACCTTCTCTCAGGTTGCGAGTGCTCCTTGGTTTAGGACGGTACACCTGTTACGCTAATTGGATAGTCTTCATCCAAACCATAGGCAGGTGCCGAACGGTGCGGAATGAAGAAAACCAATTAGCCTAATGATGTTGTACAGAAGGTAATAAGTTAAGACAAATAAAGGGATCAGAAAGAGGGCAAAGTAAACTGCGACGGCTATTCATGACCAAATCAAGTATTTCATTACCACTCCTACTTCACCTTTGTATTTCTCCAGAACACTCCGTATCACTAAGAAGAACCACAGTTATTTGGATACTCCATCGTATGGTTATATACGAACTCGAAGGAACTTGTTCCAGTTCGGGGATGGATTCTTGTTCAGGAGAAATAGGAATAAGGTTTTATTCAGTTGTCTTTTATCTTTACCTTCTCTCGGGTTTCGAGTGCTCCTAGGATTAGGACAGTACAGCCATTATGCTTATTGGATAGTCTTCTTCTAAACCATAGGCTGGTGCCAAACGGTAGGGAAGGAAGAAAACCATTTGGCCTAAAGGGGTGTACAGAAGGTAATGACTAAAGACATATAAAGGGATTTGGAGAGATGGCAAAGAAATATAGGGTTACAGTTGTGAATCTGATAATGGAAAAGGCATTACTAGGAATACCCGGATACCCCTTCGAAAAATTTATATGCCTCAGTTTCACTGTGTATTGTTAAAAGAAAACTGATTTCCCAATTAATCCTTGCTCCAGGGTATGTATTAACCAGGTTTGATTCTCACATCTGTATGGTTTTACAGATGATGAGTGGGAGTATGTTATTGGGAATTGGGTGATCATCCTCATTATATCGGGATTCGTTATAATTGGTGGTATTTGAGGAAATCACCTGGATTGTTTGCCGGGCAGCAAATATTTGGTTTTGAATATCCGTTATAATGCACCAATTTCAAATTGATATATTTGTACGTTTATTTTTATAAAGTGAGATATAACTTTTTGAAATTATGTCGATAACATTTACCTATATCAGTTGATGGTTAGGTAAGGAGCATTAAACAGCAGTGTAATTCTTCTTAACCATAAGTACAGTTTTCAACCTACGACACATAGGGAATGGGTTATTAGACTCAGGGGACTTATACAGAGTATTGTATGTTGTCCAGTGTCCATTAGGACAGAGGGGATGGTACACGTATTATATTCTGTTTACTTGTGACTTCTCTAGTTTTTAGACATGTGTTTCGTAGAGATGCAAGGTCTAAGTTTTGAGAGTTATAGGTATAAGAATAAAGTAGAGAACCAGGCGTTGCAAGTATCAGGATTCTTCAAGGTGATCGAAGATGTAGATACTTGTGTATGGTATTCAGTTGATAGTAATGATTAAGAGAACTTCCTTCTCTTTCAGGTTACTCATAATTAGAAGCACTCCTAAGTTGAGTAATGCTGATCGGCCTCCCTCGTCATATGCTTAAAACCAGACTCTGGATAACTCAAGGCACGTTTCTGTAATGGCTGTTTGTGGGTTGACCCGGGCTATGACGAGGGTTGACTTTCTACCATCTGGAAGATCAGTAGAGATATTGTTCTTGACTCGCCACAGTTTTAGTAAAATGGATTTTTTCAGAAAACAGTAGTGGGAGTATGGTAGAACTGGAAGTGATTCCAGAACCGCAAACGATTATTGAAAATTTGATAAGAACCTAAATATTCAATCTGGTTTGACATTCCATTGGCCACACCGCAGATATGGTGGGTAACCTCAGCCACCCGAGAGGTACTCCGGTAGCCTCAAAGACGGTGACAGGGAGGTTCTTGTTTACCCAGACTTGCCATTGCTGTTTTTCCAGACTGTGAGACCCGACAGGAGGATGAGTATAGCGTCGTTCTGAACTGGCTTTAGAAGTGCACGTGTATATTATTCTGCCAGAGGGTTGTCGTAGTCAGTGGGAGCAGCGGAAGTATAGTGGACAAGTAGCTTATGTCTATTTATGGATTAAAGCAAATATAGCGGAGATAGATCATCTATTTCTGATGTGACAGTCAAAGGTTTGACTTCATCAGAATAGGTGATGGATCTGTAAAGAAAGTAGTAGGGTGTGATGTCCTGGTATTTGGATGACATACACAGAGTAGGAAGTGAAATTCCTATACTACGATCGGTGATACTTTGGTTGTCACACTGTGGTTTCTCCGCATAAAGGATATATATATAATATCAGACATTCTGGTTACTAGATCTATGGTTTTAGATCTAGATTTGGGTAGTTTCCCAATCTGGGTACTTTGATAGCATTCTAAAGGTGTTTTAAAATGGACGACTCCTGGCATGGTAGTGTACCTGTAGGAGATGGAGTCACCCTCTCTAAAGGTGTCTTACAGACTAAAGTGGAGAGGGATGTGCATGATTGACAGATCACTTGATTAGGCAATTGAGTCAATCATCAGATGTCAAGTACCACACCAGATATTGCTTTTGCACGAGATGCGATAAGTTATGATATTAATCCTATCGTGGAGGAACGTTCGGAAGCAGTTTTAGAACATAAGTGGATGTTCTAGGGAAATGATAACGGCAGCCTCCTTCGGGAGACAGTTATCCTTCCAGGCCTCCAAGGTGACCTGGATGACAGAGTGGCTGTCAGAGTTATAGTTTTCCCTCTGACGAGGGGCAGTATTTTGGTCAGGTGGTCCAAGATGATACAGAGGGAGGTGTGGCGCAGGATACTGATTAAGTTCAGTTGACGATATAGTCTAAGAAGTTTGGATTTGGAGTTCATTTATGAACTAGGTCCCATTAGATATTCAGACATATTCTAAGACATGTATTGCTCATTTCGGGAGATGGCTTTCTCCGCGAACTTGAGATAAAGAGAGACATAGAAAGAAGCATCTGGACGGATCCACTAACAGAGGCTATTCCTCGAACGCAATAGTTTTGCAAACGGAATTTGTGAGACTGATTAGTAGAAGAGTTGGGTGTTCGGTATCACACGGGCTGTGAGTACGCGACATCGCAATAATTAACCTTGAGTGCAAGTGGGAGATTGTTGGATATAGTGCCCTCAAAGTCAATTATTGGATCGCAGGCACATGATTGCAATGATTGAGGGAGGACCTATGCCGGTAGGACAATCTTACTCAGGATGATTGTATACTATCTGGTTTGTCTCTATCATCGTGTACATACTTTAGGTGACATTGTGGTTCACTATTACACGTTGATGGAGAATAGTATGCTACCATGGTTTGATTTTATCATCGTGTACTGCTTTAGGTGACCTTACAGGTCACTATTACAAGTTGATAGAGCCCTTAGGATTCTTGCTTGACTACCAGTAGTATGATGCGATCATATACGTGAGAGTTGGGTAGTCTATAAGCACATCCTTAAAGTGGTCCCTAGTCGTGCGAGTTTCGAGACCGGGTATCGATACTCCGTTAGTAGACTAGTGTATACAGTCGAGACCCCGACAAGGGGCGGCGGCCGGTCTCACAAGCTATTGTTGTCAGTTGGTTCACCTAAGATGTATACAGGTGCTCATTGGGTTATGAGTACACCGGACAGGACTCGCCGGGAACATGCTAGTTGGTATTATACCTGACGTCAGATAGCAGTTCCCTGGTGACATGTGTACAGGTTAGTTCATCGACCTGAGATCGTCATTTGTCTCATGTAAGTTCCTACTATGCTTTGATTACTACCCTACCACGGCTCAAAGGAGTCATGGAAACAGGTTTTAGTTGGGTACAGTCCCAAGCCATATGGAGGCAGTGAGCGGATCGGCAGGGGTTCGTCTCTCCCGGTATTGGGGGTGAGGTCGCGCTGTGTCTAGGAGAGCCATTACACGAAGTCCTTGGCCAAGGCAGAAGATTTACTGGTAGGTATTCCAGTAGTATCTCAGGGTCTTCTGGGCTACACTCCGACACGACTTGTACCACTCTTGGGGGTCTGACGTTTACTAACCCCCTAGGCCCGACATGCGATGCTCATAGACGAACGGACCGGATTGTATGGATATTGTCACTGACAGGCTCAATAGGGTGTTGGATGAGTTCGCTCATCGACCTCCCTTTTAGTCAATATTTGGTAGCCCATTCCGTACGGCTAATACCTCTGAAGTGCTACTGGTTAAATCCACAGCCAAAGTATTGACGAGTCTTTAGAGTCCCCCACAGATAGTTTCTCAAGTTTCGGGTGAAGCGTTGTAGAGGCCGTATGATATATGGCAGGGTCCGATAATATACGTGCGGTATTGCATGGATCATGATCGGGCGGATCATACTAGTGGGCTTTGGTTTAAGCCGGATCCTAGTATTAGATTTGTTGGATTACTTTAGTCTTATCGCATTCGCATTTAGTCGGAATGCGGATGCAGGTATGTATATACAGGTGAGGGGTATCCTTGTGATCCGTCACGAGTTTACTTTAGATGTTGCCATATCTTTTTGTTGTGGCAAACATTTGGATTAATGTTTGCTTATGGAAATAATGAGCTAGAATTCATCATGAGATCCATTAAATGTGACATGGACATATATGGTGACTCATGGTCTCTTTTAGTGTGTAAATGTCACATTATATGATGGTTTTGTGATGATATTATAAGAGGAGAGAGAGAGGGGCTGCCATGAGGTAGTGAGCTCTCATATTATTGTTTGAACTCTCTCTCATTTTATCATAAAAAACACAAAAAGAGAAAGCTTCCCCTCCTTCTTCTTCCTCTAGCTCATGATCTCCATTAGTGGCAACCCCTTCAACCTCCATCCAAGAAATGGATGCAAGAGACAAAGTGATCACAAACATTCTCTACAACACCTTGGACACGTCGGCTAGCAAACTTTATGCCCGAGTTGCTTCGGATGAAGCAGGAGTCCGTAAAAAGACTCGTAGATGTGGTGCCCTTTCCGACGAGGAAATCAAGACCGGAGATGCCACGAGGAGCTTGGGATGGTGGCCAAAGACCGAAGGATACGGATCGATCGATATAGCCTTTCTATCCCTTCTCTAGATAGCTAGTTGTAGGTTATTGGTTCGATCCGGGTTTTAAGCATACGATAGCACCGTTTTCTAGTTTGAAAAAAGTTTTCGTTTCCGCATTTTGGCCTCGGAAAGACGGCCGGGGCACTACCGTAGACTTAAAGTAACAAAATTACATTTGCGGGATCCTGATCCGGTATCTCATACCCAGGACATAAAGGATACTGAGAAACAGTTCTCGGTAATGAACATACCCGAAGATGATGCATCAACATGCACTTTCTTCATTTGGGCGGCACGAGAATTCTGGTAATCCCCTATTTCCTGCTCTGTTTTATAACAATTATAAGTTGGAGCGGGACCAACGTTCCCTACCGTAGTATAACAAGCGGGTTCGGTCAATACATCCGTATTATTATCTTGATTAAGGCGTGACATAGTCGCAACCTGGAGAGAGAGAAGAAAACACTCAGCGTATGCTCTTGCAAGATTATATTGGTTATTAATATATCTAATCAGGATGTCTTCCACTGTTTTAGTCAAATCTTCCTTCAAACCCTAAAAGGAAAGACTAGCCGGGATTAATTACACCCTACAAGTTCATTAATTTTTCATCCGGGCCAGTGCCGGTACTTTGAGGGAGGTTCCCCGTGCTATCGCAGGGACCTAATTAAAATAAACCTCGTTTTCCCAGAGGCATAACCCCGTTGATACCTTTCTAGACACCTACTTGATCGGTAAATTATAATGTGTAAAACTCTCCCAGGAGTAATTCTTACTCGCAGCGGGTATCGGGATCCAACTATCTCATAGAAGGTATGCAATCTCATTGCAAATTTAAACTCTTAAATTCCTGATAATATTTTGCCCCGAGCGATCTATGTCCTTGATAAGGTCAACAAACCATAGACCGCAAGTCAAGTTCAACCCGTCATTTCCCGATTGAATAAAACCCACCCGCATGACCCTTGACAAGGTCAACAAAGTCACACAACTACCCTAACTCAATCGCATCATATGCTTTTGCAGATAAGCATAAATAGCTACCGCACACTACGCCTTGACAAGGTCAACAAACGCGGTACGAATACTATGAAGTACTTATCTGAGATGACGGAGGGCTACGACAGGTTTTTAAGAAAACCCTATGCTTAATGAACTTGATATCGTTGTGGAATCGAGCGATTTTGAAAAGGAATGTTTTTGAGGCATTTACTAGTTTCGCTAAAGAGGTCACTCCCGGTGAAGGGATCTCGGCTCTTTCCTTATCGAATAAGGTGCAGGATATTTCACATATACCGCTGTGCAAAGCAAAAACTATAAAAGAAATCAAAAGACAAACCGAGTGTGTAGCATCTGCTCGTTTCGCTAAAGAGGTCACTCCCGGTGAAGGGATCTCAGCTCTTTCCTTATTGAATAAGGTGCTGGATATTCTACAAGGAATACCGCTATGCAAAGTAAGAACTAGAGCTACCAGTTTTTAAACAAGTTTCTACAACATCTTTAGGTTTCTTTTATTTCATTAATCTCATTAATGAAGTCCCATTTTATTATGCTTCCCAAGCATCAGATCTGAAACGAAATCATGCAATATAACATATATCTCATGTATATAATATAAACATTCGTCTCAGGCAGTAATATGATCTCATCACAGAACATTGCAGCAGAAGAACATATATGAAGTATTGGATATACTAGGAGGTCCATATTTTAATACAAGCCTGTATAAAACACGGATTCCACGGTCGTGATGAATAACCAAACCCATATCCCTAGACCCCTACGAGAGCGGCAAATAACCCTGCCAGTTCTAGAGTTAGGAGACCCGGTCTCGACTCCTCGAGATAGTCTCCCACTGGACCCTAGAACCCGGTTACTTGTGCTCCCTGCCTTGGGTCTATCCTAATGCGGATAAGTAAATAATATACAATGGTGACAGCATCCTCATCCCGGAAGTGCCTTAATAAAAGAATACTACATACAATGAATTTTACATGAATGAAAAAGAAAAACTCTCATCTCATATAAAACCCCCGGCTATTCAGACATGACGTTCCAATATAACATATCACAGCAACACATAATATCACATGTCATCAACGTAAGTAAATATGCGTATCCCAATTGTCATTGATGTATAGCAACGAAACCGGTGATACACTTCATATTACACTTACGATCACAGAAATGAAAGTGTAAAACTACAACAGTTGGAATCCGCAACCTTCTTAGACATCTCATGCCTAACCGAATGAATTCCTTAGACATCGCATGCCTAACAATTATAAACCCCGCATTTTAGTCTCAATATCGAAAACTCTTTTCAATATCAAGTCGGGCAATTCAACAATATTCCCGACATCCTGATCGAATGCTCGTCGAAAACTTTAGTAGACGGCCGCACCCCAGGACGCCGTCGACGAAGTGCACTAAGGCGGAACACCGCTGCCGCAAGCACCCGAACTGATGCTTTTAGTGACGGGGTTATCCTACAGTCAGTTGGTCGGGGCTATGGGGCGTGGCTATCTATTAAGTTTATCCGGCGAGTATCCGCGTACGCTACGTGATTGCGATTGACTTTTGATCACATCAAAATCCCTTGGCAACCGATCAAATGAGACTAAACTGCTAGATTTATAACATTCAAATTAGTTATCTTATAACTACTTGTGAATTCCAAATGTTTTATCACATTCTAGATAAGTAGACAATGTTAAACTTTTCGATCGAATAAACAAACACCCAAGATTTCCCAAATAGCTCAACACTTGAGCGGAGTTCAAAAAGTATTCATCACATGCCACAGTACCAATGGTCCAGCCGTAGAAGGGTCAAACCAACACCTCACATGTGGCAACGCCGTACTGCCCCAAACCCTAAGGTTTAGAGGCGGTTCAGTTGCTCACTGTAACGTTTCAGAAATCGTTTTGCGAATTTTCCCGTTTTAGGGCAAAATTGTCGGTCTTTTCCCGTTTTAACCCGATTTCGATCAAACGTCCGTATATACTTGCCGGCACTTTTTTTAGCTAAAATAAAGCTTGTGCACGAACTTTAGGGGTATTTGGGAGGTTTTGGTTCAGATAGAATTTTTCCCAAATAAAATATTATTTTAAGCGGTATTTGGTGCACGTAAATCGGGAAATTTCTTCTCTTGAGAATAAATTATTTTTTTTGTCACTAGAATATTTTGGAAACTTCTTTTTAAATATCTAGATATTTTTGGAGTGCAAAAGTTTTTATTTTAAAAAGAAAAGAAAATGAATAAAAGGTGGCATTTTTGCATTAAATGTGCATTAATTGTTTTCTTTTGCTAGAAAATTCCACACAATTCACCAAAAATCCCCCCATTCTCCAATTGGCCGGCCCTTCCCTTCCCCTTGCTGCCCTCAATCATTTCCATCCATTTCCAACTCATTTTGCATCAAATAAATCATGAAAAATCCAAATAAAATCACAAAAACTAAAATATATTCATTTTCCTTCTTTCTTCTTCACAAAATTGGCTTGGATCTTCATTCAAAACATCATTTTTTAGGAAAAGATGAAGAGTTTGGTTTCTTGGTTTTGATCTTTTGTGGAGGTATAAAACCCTAACCCTAATCCTTTTAATTGTTTCTAAATTTCTAATTAGTATATTAATTGTTTATTTAAGCTTTTAATTTCATGTTTGAAATTCAAGACTTGATTTTTATGATAATCTAGTTAGGGTAAAACATGATTTATGTGTTTAATGTTTATTTGTGTTTTTGGAGAAGATTAACCTAGTAGAAAATGTTAATTTTTGCTAATGAACACTTTGTTTAATTATGCAATTTTGCTTACTAGGTTTTTGCTCAAATTTATTTAGCAAGTGTTAAAAATATAGAAATGGTTTTTATTGATTAGTTAAGCTATTTTATGGTGTTTATAATCGCTAGATATGCGTTAGCTTGAAACTGCGAAATATTGCGATAGGTTGCTTACTAGATTTCGGGGTTTTTCCGACGTGGGTTCGATTGGTCGTTGCGAGGTCATATTTATTGTATTCTTCGTAATTTTGTGTTGTGTTGCGCGATCGGGACGATCGGGGTCTAGACTTGTGTTTTGTAGTTTAGCGACCCCAATTAGGGTTTTTGGCCGATGTCGTGCGCGATAGATGCGCTAAGCGCGCACTGTAATTTTCAGGGCGTCATTCTTGCGTTTTGATGTCTTTTCTTCGATGTAGGATATTTGCTTACGTGATGTGTTTGAGAAATTTTAGGTTCGCAAGCGGGGACTTCGGACGCTACGACAAGGGAAAACAGGTGGTAGGCTTCACTTAGCCAGGAGCGTTGGTGAGTAGATTTAACATCTACAGGGGAATCGCCCGCATGGCGTTATGCGTCAGGGCTAGAGATTTTATTACTTGTCGCATATTCTACGTTATTGTTAGAATTGCGCCTTTACCCTATTATTTAGATGTAGTTGTGCCTGGACTAGTAGTAGTAGGACACTGCATATATTATTGACGATTCATGTTGCACGAGCACTGATTGTATGCTACACACACCGTCAATAATTGCCATGTCACGCACAACCCACTTACAGATATGATATTTCTTGGTTAGGGACATTGAGACTTTGATTCATATTTCTTTACGCACTGACTTATAGCATACCTGTATACCTACATGCTTACACATATGTTCTGATATACTTACATGCTAGTATCTGTATACCTATAGTGTATCATACCATTAGTGATAGGTGATACACACTTTATGATACAACTACAAGTATACTTTGCATATATGTTACTTATACCCGTGGGGTGCCCTTCTTATTTTACTATACTCAGGGGGGTATACTACATCATTTGCTTATAGGTAGACACCTATACTTAGCTGTACCATATTGATTTCGCATACATCTGGTTTCAGCTACATATTTTCCTTTATATGCTCGCATTTCAGATATATCGCACATATTTATTCTTGGATTTGTGCATTGTTATTTGGATTTTACATGATGTTTTCTGGATTTGGGAACCGCGGGAGTTCATGAAATTGTGCATTAATTGAAAAACCCGGTTTCCTTGATATGATATTTGCGCAGCCACCATGAGATTTATCGGTTCTGATTATATACTCCATACGAGGTGTGGATGCCGTATGAGGGTACATGGTGGGGCCCGGTATGGTTCCCCTCAGCAAGAAGATCGATGGACTTTGCAGATTGAGCCTGGAGGCAGGCGAGTACCTACCGGTGACAGTACCAATGACTCGGCGGGGATCATGGGGATACCGTTGGGAGTCATATACGTATAGATACGTCGAGAGGCGAGGGTTAGAGGTAGGCACTCGACCTTTCAGGATAGCGTATGATACGTACCTATCAGGGGGCCAGTCGTGGTGACAGCACCTGATAGATCAGTATTTCTGTGTCGATGTTTGGCACATTGGTTTCATGATATTTCTAATTATTCTTTTTTATATATAACAGGGGATTGAGCCGCTGTTATATATACCCTTACACCAATATTAGTGGAATGGGACGCAAATATATGTGTATTGACCTCATCATATTTATTTATGTCATTATATTTAGGATGTTAGAATTTTTGCTGGAGATTTGATTCGGAATATAAGAGATTCATTTGAGATTGGATACTGGATAGATATGTGAGATCTGCTTGATATTGTACATTCGAGATATATGAGATCTACTTGCTGTTGTACATTCAAGATATGTGAGATATACTTGATATTGTACATACGAGATATGTTGTAAGTCCATGCTACCGCTCCCGGTACTTACGGGCTTGCGGAAATGACGAAAAACGATTTTTCTAGAGGGGGTAACATGGACTCAAAACGGATCTTTGTTAAACTATCTACTTAACAACCTAAGTAGGAGTTGTTAACTACTCGGTTAGGGGGTTATACCTTTCTTTTCTTGAACTCCTTCGTCTTCAAGCCTCGATGGTGTATGGATCGGCTTCACCCCGTCGTCTCCTTGCGCCAAAGATCGATCCACCCGAAAGCTTCTACCTTTGGCTTCTTCTTCGAACTTTGAAGAAACTAGTTCACTCGGTTTGCTAAACCTTGTGAACTAGAGTGAGTAGAGGAGAGTGTGTTGGGATTTTTCTCTATGGTTCTTGCTTCTCAACACATGAGACAAGTGAACCATAGACTAGAGAGGGAGGGAGAGCAAGAGGAAGAGGGCGAGAGCTCAAGCCAAGAGAGAGAAAGGAAATGAGAGAATGAGTATGACTTTTCTCTCTTGGCTCCCATAATCCAAAGCCATCATAACAAATCATAGCAATCAAGTATATGTGATGGTTTAAGCTACAATAGCCATATCATTTCATGCACTCATTTTGCACAAGAGAAACAAGCAAGCAAAAGTCTTTGCCATGAAATGATAGCCATTGTGATCATGATGGTCAACTAGTCCAACCTAGTCAACCGGTCAACAAACTCAACAAGTCAACAAAGTCAACCCCTCAACAACCATGTCACCATAATACTTAATTAATATTATTGTTAATCATATATCATATTCTCATTAGGGTTTAGCAAAAAGTCTAAGGTCAACAACCCTAATAAGAATCCTCTGCCTCTGTCTTTCCGTCAACTGTGCATACACACCCGCATCCGCGTTCCGAGGAACACGAATACATACTAGATAAAACCAATCCCAAAACGTACACTAGGATCTGGCTTAAACCAAAGCCCGCTAGTGTTAACTGTCCGGACACTAAACGTGCACAAGTGCACGGATGTGACCGAACCCTGTCGCAAAACCATGCGACCTGTCGCAAAACCATGCGACCTCTACTCTTTTGCCTAAAGGAGAATAGCTTTCTGTGTGGGACTCTAAAGACTCGACACTACGCTGGCAGTGGGTTTAACCACAGACCGCAAGCGGCACTAGCTGTGCGTAACAGTCCCCAGGTAGATGCCGACAAGAAGACTGACGAGGTGAAACCCATCTGAACTCCTACTGAGCCTGAATGTGACAGTCTCCGTACAGTCCGGTCTATTCGTCTGATAAATCGCATGGCGGGCCTAGGGGGCGGTAAACGTCAGTCCCCTAATAGCGGTACAAGTCATGTCGGAGTGAAGCCCAGAGCACCCTGAGACAATACTGGAAACCTACCAGTATATCTCGCTTGCCCTGGCCAGGGAATACTCATGTAATGGCTCTCCTAGACACAGCGCGATGTCAACCCCCAATACCGGGAGAGACGAACTGTCTAACCGTCACTGCCTCCAAGTGCTTCGGGACTGCTGTTGGAGATAGTGCCCTCAGAGTCAATTATTAGGTCACAGGTACGTGATTGTAATGATTGAGGGAGGACCTATCCCGGTAGGACAGTCTTACTCGAGATGATAGTATGCTATCTGGTTTACCTTTATCATCGTGTACTGTTTTAGGTGACCTGACACGTCGCTATTACACGTTGATAGAGCCCCTAGGATTCTTGCTTGACCACCAGCAGTATGAGGGCGATCATATAAGTGGGAGCTGGGGGTCTACAAGCATATCCTTAAAAGGTCCCTAGTCGTGGGAGTTTCGAGACCGGGCATCGATACTCCATTAGTAGACTAGTGTATACAGTCGAGACCCCGACGAGGGGCGGTGGCCGGTCTCACAAGCCACTGGTGTCAGTTGGATCACCTAAGATGTATACAGGTGCTCATTGGGTTATGAGTACACCGGACAGGACTCGCCGGGAACCTGCTAGTTGGTCATATACCAGACGTCAGATGGCAGTTCCCTGGTGACATGTGTGCAGGTTAGTTCATCGACCTGGGGATCGTCATTTGTCTCGTGTGAGTTCCCACTGTACTTTGATTACTACCCTACCACGGCTCAAAGGAGTCGTGCAAACAGGTTTTAGTTGGGTACAGTCCCGAGCCACATGGAGGCAGTGAGCGTATCTTCAGGGGTTCGTCTCTCCCGGTATTGGGGGTGAGGTCGTGCTGTGTCTAGGAGAGCCATTACACAAAGTCCTTGGCCAAGGCAAGGAGATTTACTGGTAGGTATTCCAGTAGTATCTCAGGGTGTTCTGGGCTACACTCCGACACGACTTGTACCGCTTTTGGGGGTCTGACTTTTACCAACCCCCTAGGCCCGCCATGCGATACTCATAGACGAACGGACCGGACTGCACGGATATTGTCACTGACAGGCTCAGTAGGGTTGTCAGGCTGAGTTCGCTCACAGACATCCTTTTTGGTCAGTACCTGGTAGCCCGTTACGTATTGGCTTATACCTCTGACGTGCTAGTGGTTAAATCCACAACCAAGGTGTTGACGAGTCTTTAGAGTCCCCCACATTTCAGTTACTCAGCTTTCGGGCGAAAGGTTGTAGAGGCCGTATGGAGATATGGCAGGGTCCGATCAGATACGTGCGGTATTGCACGGATCAGGATCGGACAGTTTGTACTATAGGCCGTATGGTTATATGGCAGGGTTCGATCAGATACGTGCGGTATTGCACGGATCAGGATCGAACAGATATTACTGGCCGGCTTTGGTATAAGCCGGATCCTAGTATAGTACAGTGTAGAGTTTGTCTCATTGCATTTGTATTTCGGTCGAAATACAGATGCGGGTGTGTATGCACAGTATCGGGGTTTTCCTGTAATTTATTACAGGACCAGTTTTTGGAGTTGCCAGTTTGCTTTCCGTTTCGGCCAATTTCGATTGTTCCGTTCATTGGCCGAAGATTGGTGGAGGAGGGTTTATTTGCATTGTTGCAAATAGGCAATTGTGGAAGGGGGTCTTTGCATATTTCCTTGTATCATGATGGCTCACCTTACCTTGACCTTGCTTGACTTTTTGACTTCATCATGGTTGCACCTTACCTTGCTTTCTTGACTTTGGTTGTGATGATGGGAGAGGAGATGGTTGTTGAGTGTTGGACTTTACAAGCCATCATTTCTCTTTGCATTATTGTTCAAGCCACTCTCTCTCTCTCTCCAATCACACCAAAATGGGGGGGGCCGGCCATTCCATTTGACAAGGGTTCATTTTCATTTGTGAAGAGAAAAATGTTACTCTCATTTTTCTTTGTATGCTACATTTTTCCCACTTCTCTCCAAGCTCTCTTTTCCTTCACCAATGGCAATTCCACAATCCCCAAAAAGTGAGACATGGTTCTACACATATTCTACAACGGATCTTGGGCACGTCGAGTAGCCGGCTTCGTGCCCGAGTTGCCTCGGCATTGAGGTGGGAAGGCGATGTGGTGCACTTCCGGCGACGAGGAGGAGACGGGACTTTTCCGCAGGAGATCGGGACCATGACGAGAAGACCGGAGGACTTGGATCGTCGGTATATCTCTAACCCATCTTCTTGTTAGCCTAAACTAGTTAATGGTTCGATCCGGGTGTTTAGTGTGCGGTGGTGCCGGTTTGCTAAGTCCGCAAAATTTTAGTTTTTCACCGCTTCCGCATTCCGGCGTCGGATTGACGGCCGGGGCGCCGCCGTGCACTTACAGTGGTATCAGAGCCTCCCCATTAACTTAGTCTAGCTTTGTGTAATGTGTTTTTCTGTTCCAATCGATCGAAATGTCCGAAAACCCCAATACACCCACGACAGTTTCTGTTGAAATTTTTCTGTCTCCAAAATTTTTTCAGGTTGCATAAAAGTACTGTGCTAGAAATTCTAAGAACACTGTTCAAATTCGACGCACTAATCTTCTTACTTGACCGCGGAAGGGCGGCCAAAACCTACGTTTGGCCGCGCTTCCGCCGCAGTCTACAGGGATCAGTGGGTTGGGTTTTTACAGTGGGCTTCTGGGCTTAAATTAGGGGTTTTGGAATATTGAAATTGGGCCCATATTTTCTGTAACTGCTACAGTATTGTTTTGGGGCCCACTTGTTATAATTTGATCGGTCGGATATTTTAAACACATTTTTCACAGTATTTACATTATATCTGCGACCGTGAATGTCACTCGATCGGTAAATCCTGTCTAACTGCTATAGCCCGGTTAGACGGATTTGCGAACGTGACTTTCACGTTGATGTTCTATGTATTTGCTGTGTTGTTGCGGATCGGTCGTGGGGGATAGCCTGGATGCAATGCTAGTACAGTTGTGGTTGTATTATGTACATTTGATATTGCGGGGCGAGCGTCCGACATGTGGACTGCCGTCACTGCCTGTTTGTATTATTATTTTGGGGCACGGCCTGGTTGCGGTCGATGTACCCGGTGTATGTATATTTTACTTTCTGTACTAGGATTGCCCCGCAGAGGGGTGCACGGATAGCCGGGTTCTGGAGGGCAACAAGCCCGCATCTCATGGCATTGAGACGGAAGGGGCTTCACTCTAGGATTGGCGGGCTATTCGCCGCACTCGTAGGGGGTACAGGTTGACCCAGGAGGGGTGCCCAAGTTACCGGATTCCGTGAAGTGCTGGGTGGTCCATTCACGGTGCTGAAGGGGGCAGCCTCGCTTCAGGTTTTGGCGGGTAACTTGCCGCGCCCGTAGGGGTCTAGGATTTCATTGCGCAGGCTATCCACACGACCAGGGGAACGTCGGGTTTCAGTAGTGGCTCTGTGAAACCCGGGGATCCCAGATATCTGTATTGTTTCTGTGATGCTGTACATTTCTGTGATGTTGCATTTTATTCACGCCTTGAGCGAATATAATATATTGGTATATATATTAGTAGATGTTGTATATGTTTTGCATCCGCGCTAGTCCAGTCCCCGCTCTGTCGTTAGTTAGCTAACCTAACGGGTAATGACGGGACCCAGTGGCGAATGCGGATGGCATATACGTACATCAGTATATTTTCGTTCTTTTTGGTGTGATCAATTGATGGGACTGCATTGATTCGGATCAATGCAAAGTTAAAAACAAACCTAATCTGATGTTGTTGGAACACTTTTTCAAAAGGCTGTTATTGCAAGGACGTTTACTTTTGTTTTGCATCGTGGTATTCATTGGAATATCCTGCTCCTCAGTCGACGAGGCAAGGGCCGAGATCCCTTCACCGGGAGTGACCCCTTGGACAGAAGTTTGCGTCAGGGCATTAACTTCACTATAGCCGATTACTTTTGCTTTGCATCGCGGTATTCAGTTGGAATATCCTGCACCCCATTCTACGGGGAAAGAGCCGAGATCCCTTCACCGGGAGTGACCTCTTTAGCAACGGTTGTCGTCACTATATTTTCAAAAAGCTATCAGTTCCTTCAACGATATCAAGTTCTTTACGTTAAAGGTTTTCGCCAGAAACCATTCGTAGCCCTCCATCATTTCAGTTAAATTTTCGGTAGTATTCAAGCTATGTATTTTGACCTCACGCCAAGGCATAGTGTTTGGTAGCTGCCGGGTATTTATCTGTTGCATAGATAGATGCGTTGGTTTGGGACAGTCGTACTACTATTTTGGCCTACGTCAAGGGTATGTACGGGTGGATTCAAATTAACCTGGATAATGATGGGCAGAACTTGACATGTGACTTATGATATTTTGACCTCACGCCAAGGTCATAAGAGCATGGGGCAGAAATCACATCGGGAGTTTCAAAAGTACTGAAACTTGCCAGATATGCGCATACCTTCTGGAGTGTGATACCGTGAGCGGATTCCGTCATGTTATCATGCGATGAGAGTTGGATCCCGATTCCCACTGATGAGTTAGTATACTCCTCGGGTGACCCCGACTAATTCTTCTTTCAGGTTTGGAGGAGAATTTGAGGTACAGTGGGAGGATTCCAGATTAGATAAATTGGTGACCATTCTGATCTAGGTTAGAGTGCACGCTGAGTGTTTCTTTTCTCTCTCTCTTTGGCAGCGACCATTGACCCGACCCTAAGACTTTGACTCAGTGACCAAGTTGACCGAACCTTCTAAACACTGGCTTTTGGATTGTCAGAGTTGCAGACCTCATTGCCACTCCTACTTTTACCCTTTTCTCCAGGACACCCCGTATTACTACGATCGTCCACTTCCATTGGACAAAACCATCGTATGGTTAGATACGAACTCGAAAGAATTTATTCGAGGATGGTTTCCGGTTCTGGAGAAAACGGATAGGATTATTCAGTTGTCTTTTCCTTTTACCCTCTCTCAGGCTACGAGTACTCCTTGGTTTAGGGGTAGTACACCTATTACGCAAATTGGATTGTCATCTTCCAAACCATAGGCAGGTGCCGACCGGTAGGGAATGAAGAAAACCAATTAGCATAACGATGGTGTGCAGAAGGTATTAGGTTAAGACAAAGCAAGGGATTAGTAAGAGGGCAAAGTAAATTGCAACAGATATTCACGACCAAACCAAGTATCTCTTCGCCAATCCTAAAATCACCTTTGTATTTCTCCAGGACACTCTGTATCACTACGAAGATCCACAGTTTATTGGATATTCCATCGTATGGTTATATACGAACTCGAAAGGAACTTGTTCCAGTTCGGGGATGGATCCTGGTTCAGGAGAAATAGGAATAAAGTACATTCAGGTATCTTTTATCTTCACCTTCTCTCGTGTTGCGAGTGATCCTAGGATTAGGACAGTACACCCATTATGCTTTTTGGATAGTCTTCTTCCAAACCATAGGCTGGTGCCGAACGGTAGGGAAGGAAGAAAACCATTTGGCCTAAAGGGGTGTGCAGAAGGTAAAGACTAAAGACATATGAAGGGATTTGGAGAGGTGGCAAAGGATTATACGGTTACAGTCGTGAATCTGGTAGAGGCATTACTAAGAATACCGGGATACCCCATCGGAACATTTCAATGTTTCAGGTTCGCTGTGTACTGTTAAAAGAAAACTGATTTCCCGATTGGACACTTGCTCCAGGGTATGTATTTACCAGGTACGATTCTCACATCTGTATGGTTTTACAGATGATGAGTGGGAGTAAGTTATTGGGAATTGGGTGATTATCCTCATTATATCGGGATTCGTTGTAATCGGTGATATTTGAGGAAATCACCTGGGCTGTTTGCCGGTCGGCAAATATTTGGTTTTGAATATCCGCTGTTATGCACCAATTTCAAATTGATATATCTGTACGTCTATTTTCATAGAGTGAGATATACCTTTTTGAAATCATGTCGACGACATTTACCTATATCAGTGGATGGTTAGGTAAGGAGCATTAAACAGCGGTGTAATTCTTCTTAACCATAAGTACAGTTTTCAACCTACGACACACAGTGAATGAGTTATCAGACTCAAGGGACTTATACAGAGTATTGTATGTTGTCCAGTGTCCATTAGGACAGAGGGGTTGGTCCTCGTACTATATTCGGTTTACTTATGACTTCTCTAGTTTTTAGACAAGTGTTTCGTGGAAACACAGGGTCCGAATTTGGAGAAGTTATAGGTATTTGAATAGAGTAAAGAACCAGGTGTAGCAAGTATCGGGATTCTTCAAAGTGATCGAAGATGTAGATACTTGTATATGGTATTCAGTTGATAGTAGTGATTAAGAGAAATTGCTTCTTTCTCAGGTTACTCATAAATGGAAGCATTCCTAAGTTGAGTAACGCTGATCGGCCTCCTTCCATTTAGTTGACATGCGCTGGGGACAGCTGCATGATTTGAATCTGGTTCAATTAAATCAGTGCCTCTGTTTCTATATTGGATATAGAACAGTTTATATCTTAACGATGTTAAGGTACGGGGAGTTGTCCGGCTTATGATTAAAACCAGACTCTGGATGACTCAAGGCATGTTTCTGTAATGGCTGTTTGTGGGTTGACCCAGGCTATGACGAGGGTTGACTTTCTACCATCTGGATGAACAATAGCAATATTGTTCTAGACTCGCCACAGTTTTATTAAAAATGGATTTTTTCAGAAAACAGTAGTGGGAGTATGGTAGAACTGGAAGTGATTCCAGAACCACAAACGATTACTGAAGATTTGATAAGGAACCTAAAGATTCAATCTGGATTGACATTCCATTGGCCACTCCGCAGATAAAGTGGGTAACTTCAGGCACCCGAGAGGTACTCAGGTAGCCTCAAGGACGGTGACAGGGAAGTTTTTGTTTACCCACAATTACCATTGCTGTTGTTCCAGGCTGCGAGACCCGGCGGGAGGATGAGTATAGCGTCGTTCTAAACTAGTTTTAGAAGTGCACGTCTATATGACTCTGCCAGAGGGTTGTCGTAGTCAGTGGGAGCAGCGGAAGCATTGGTGGACAGGTAGCTTATGTCTATTTATAGACTAGAGCAGATGTAGTGGAGAAAGATCATCTATTTCTGACGTGACAGTCATGGGTTTGACTTCATCAGAATAGGGGATGGATCTGTTGAGAAGGTAGTAGGGTGTGATATCCTGGTATTTGGATGATATACACAGAGTAGGAAAGGAAACTCCTACACTACGATCGGTTATACTTTGGTCGTCACACAGTTGTTTCTCCACAAAGGAAATGGATTTTATATCAGACATACTGGTTACTAGATCTATGGTTTTAGATCTAGATTTGGGTGGTTTCCCAATCAGGGTACTTGACAGCATTCTAAGAGTATTTGGGATGGACGACTCCATGCACGGTAGTGTACCTGCAGAAGATGGAGTCACCCTCTCTAAACGTGTCTTACAGACTAAAGGGGAGAGGGACGTGCATGATTGGCAGATCACTTGCTTAGGCAATTGAGTCAATCATGAGATGTCAAGTACCACACCAGATGTTGTTCTTGCACTAGATGCAATAAGTTGACATTAATCCAATCCTGGAGAAACAGTCGGAAGCAGTTTTAGAACATAAGTGGATGTTCTAGGGATATGATAACGACAGCCTCATTCAGGAGACAGTTATCATTCCAGGCTTCCAAGGTGACATGGACGACAAGGAGGTTGTCAGAGTTATAGTTTTCCTTCTGATGAGGGGCAGTATTTTGGACAGGTGGTCCAAGGCAATACTGAGGGAGGCATGGCGCTCAGGATACTGATTAAGTTCAGTTGACGATACAGTCTAAGAAGTTTGGATTTGGAGTTCATTTATGAGCTAGGTCCCATCAGACATCCAGACATATTCTGAGACAGGTATTGCTCTTTTCGGGAGATGGCTTTCTCCGCGAACTTGAGATATAGAGAGACATAGAAAGAAACATCTAAGCGGATCCACTCACTGAGGCTATTCCTCGAACGCAATAGTTCCGCAAACGAGCTTTGTGAGACTGACTAGTAGAGGAGTTGGATGTTCGGTATCACACGGACTGTGAGTATGCGACATCGCAATAATTAGCCTTGAGTGCAAGTGGGAGATTGTTGGAGATAGTGCCCTCAGAGTCAATTATTAGGTCACAGGTACGTGATTGTAATGATTGAGGGAGGACCTATCCCGGTAGGACAGTCTTACTCGAGATGATAGTATGCTATCTGGTTTACCTTTATCATCGTGTACTGTTTTAGGTGACCTGACACGTCGCTATTACACGTTGATAGAGCCCCTAGGATTCTTGCTTGACCACCAGCAGTATGAGGGCGATCATATAAGTGGGAGCTGGGGGTCTACAAGCATATCCTTAAAAGGTCCCTAGTCGTGGGAGTTTCGAGACCGGGCATCGATACTCCATTAGTAGACTAGTGTATACAGTCGAGACCCCGACGAGGGGCGGTGGCCGGTCTCACAAGCCACTGGTGTCAGTTGGATCACCTAAGATGTATACAGGTGCTCATTGGGTTATGAGTACACCGGACAGGACTCGCCGGGAACCTGCTAGTTGGTCATATACCAGACGTCAGATGGCAGTTCCCTGGTGACATGTGTGCAGGTTAGTTCATCGACCTGGGGATCGTCATTTGTCTCGTGTGAGTTCCCACTGTACTTTGATTACTACCCTACCACGGCTCAAAGGAGTCGTGCAAACAGGTTTTAGTTGGGTACAGTCCCGAGCCACATGGAGGCAGTGAGCGTATCTTCAGGGGTTCGTCTCTCCCGGTATTGGGGGTGAGGTCGTGCTGTGTCTAGGAGAGCCATTACACAAAGTCCTTGGCCAAGGCAAGGAGATTTACTGGTAGGTATTCCAGTAGTATCTCAGGGTGTTCTGGGCTACACTCCGACACGACTTGTACCGCTTTTGGGGGTCTGACTTTTACCAACCCCCTAGGCCCGCCATGCGATACTCATAGACGAACGGACCGGACTGCACGGATATTGTCACTGACAGGCTCAGTAGGGTTGTCAGGCTGAGTTCGCTCACAGACATCCTTTTTGGTCAGTACCTGGTAGCCCGTTACGTATTGGCTTATACCTCTGACGTGCTAGTGGTTAAATCCACAACCAAGGTGTTGACGAGTCTTTAGAGTCCCCCACATTTCAGTTACTCAGCTTTCGGGCGAAAGGTTGTAGAGGCCGTATGGAGATATGGCAGGGTCCGATCAGATACGTGCGGTATTGCACGGATCAGGATCGGACAGTTTGTACTATAGGCCGTATGGTTATATGGCAGGGTTCGATCAGATACGTGCGGTATTGCACGGATCAGGATCGAACAGATATTACTGGCCGGCTTTGGTATAAGCCGGATCCTAGTATAGTACAGTGTAGAGTTTGTCTCATTGCATTTGTATTTCGGTCGAAATACAGATGCGGGTGTGTATGCACAGTATCGGGGTTTTCCTGTAATTTATTACAGGACCAGTTTTTGGAGTTGCCAGTTTGCTTTCCGTTTCGGCCAATTTCGATTGTTCCGTTCATTGGCCGAAGATTGGTGGAGGAGGGTTTATTTGCATTGTTGCAAATAGGCAATTGTGGAAGGGGGTCTTTGCATATTTCCTTGTATCATGATGGCTCACCTTACCTTGACCTTGCTTGACTTTTTGACTTCATCATGGTTGCACCTTACCTTGCTTTCTTGACTTTGGTTGTGATGATGGGAGAGGAGATGGTTGTTGAGTGTTGGACTTTACAAGCCATCATTTCTCTTTGCATTATTGTTCAAGCCACTCTCTCTCTCTCTCTCCAATCACACCAAAATGGGGGGGGGGCCGGCCATTCCATTTGACAAGGGTTCATTTTCATTTGTGAAGAGAAAAATGTTACTCTCATTTTTCTTTGTATGCTACATTTTTCCCACTTCTCTCCAAGCTCTCTTTTCCTTCACCAATGGCAATTCCACAATCCCCAAAAAGTGAGACATGGTTCTACACATATTCTACAACGGATCTTGGGCACGTCGAGTAGCCGGCTTCGTGCCCGAGTTGCCTCGGCATTGAGGTGGGAGCCCGTAAACGCAGAAGGCGATGTGGTGCACTTCCGGCGACGAGGAGGAGACGGGACTTTTCCGCAGGAGATCGGGACCATGACGAGAAGACCGGAGGACTTGGATCGTCGGTATATCTCTAACCCATCTTCTTGTTAGTCTAGACTAGTTAATGGTTCGATCCGGGTGTTTAGTGTGCGGTGGTGCCGGTTTGCTAAGTCCGCAAAATTTTAGTTTTTCACCGCTTCCGCATTCCGGCGTCGGATTGACGGCCGGGGCGCCGCCGTGCACTTACAACTGCACCCAAAAACTACCTGTTTGCACGACTCCTTTGAGCCGTGGTAGGGCAGTAATCAAAGTATAATGGGAACACAATCGAGGCGAAGTGACAGTGTCAAGTCAGCGGACTAAGCTATACTCATGTCATCTGGGAACTGATAACTGACGTTAGGTATAATACCAACCAATCAGTTCCCGACGAGTTCTGTCCAGTGTACTCGTAACCTAACGAGCACCCGCATACTATCTCAAGCACGACGTACTGACGGCTGTGGGACAGACCGTCTCCCACACTGGGATGAGAAGCGCTTACGCTAGTCTACTCCGGAGTATCGATGCCCTGTCTCGATAGTCCTGCGACTAGGGACCTGTATAAGGATGTGCTTATGGATTACCCAGCCCCCACGAGTGTGACTGCCATCACAACGCTGGTAATCAAGCAAAGATCCTAAGGGCTCCACTAACGCGTATAGGTGATATAATAAAATAAACACATGTACGCATTGAAGTAGAAACAAACCAAGTAGCATACTACTATTTTGAGCAAGATTGTATATACAACTGTGAATATCCCAAGCTTCCTTTAAGTAATATACAAACTAGTATGATACAGTAATGGCCTCTAGGGCATATACACTAACAGTGAGATCCACTTGATTTTGTACATTCGATATATACGAGTTATACTTGATGATTGTACGTTCGATATATGTGAGATATACTTGAGGTTATACATTCGGGATATATGAGATATACTTGATATTGTGCAATTGAGGAGAGATTATACTTAGATAATATGAGAGCCAATTTGGGGGCTGATTTGAGGAATTGGTATTTAAATTGTCTTGCTGGATTGTGATCCTACCATGATGTCAGAATTCCGTGAAAATGACATACTTCACTCCATACCTCACCTTAACTGTTTGTGCACTGCTTCATGTACTAGTAGTACCTGTTAGTGTACCTTTCATGATTGTTGCACATTTACATTCTCATATCCCTATCGCATGATTATTGCATACCGTTGTCATATCATTATTGCTTTATATATATTGGTTGTACCTGCTAGTGTACTTTCCATTATTCTGCATTTATATGACAAGTTATTACTGTTAATTGCATATCTTAGATTCACGCTTTACGTGCATACTTGCGATTACCTGCATATGTTATTTACTATTCACGAGTTGGCAACTCACCCCCGTTGTGCCACAGGTGTTACAGAGTGTTCCCCAGAGTAGTCGAGGCTGGCTATTCTTCTATCATCTTTTGCTATAGATACCGCATCGGCTCACAGTGTGCTGTTTTGTTCAGGTGGGTTTTGGTGGTTATCTGTATTTGTATTGTATATTCGTTGTGTTAGTTATATGTATGCCCTAGAGGCCATTACTGTACATTGGATGTATATTGTAGTGGATGCTTGGACATATATAGGGAGGACTTTCTTGCTCGACATGATAGTATGCTATCTGGTTACTCTTTACCTTAACGTGTACATTGATTGTCTCTCTGTTACATGTTGGTAAAGCCCTTAGGATGTGTGCTTGACTACCTGGACTATGATGCGGATCATACTAGTGGGGACATGGTAGTCCATAAGTACATCCTTCAAAGTCCCTAGTCGTGGGTGTATCGAGACGGGGCATCGATATACCAGAGTAGACTAGCGTGTACCTTCTCGACCCATGCAGATGGGCGATGGATGATCCCATATCCATTGGTGTTTGACATCAGAGATGATATACGGGTGCTCAGTAAAGACTGGGTACACTGGACGGACTCGCCGAGAACTCCCAGATGGTATTATACCTTACGTCAGATGGCAGTTCTATGGTGAAACTGGTACAGAGTAGTCTGTTGACCCAAGATCGTCATAGAGTCTTGTATGGTTCCCACTGTGCTTTGATTTCCATCTTACCACGTCCAAGAGGGCATGCAACACGGTGGTTTTTGGGTACAGTCCCGAGTCACATGGAGGCAATGAGCGATAGGAGGGGATTCGTCTCTCCCGGTATAGGGAGTTGATGTTGTGCTGTGTTCGATTGGCTATAACAGGAAATCCCTGGCCAGGGTTGCTGAGATTTACTGGTAAGTGTTACCTGTAGTTTCTCGAATAGTTATAGACCTCATATCGACACGACTTATCGAGCTATTGGGGTCTGACGTTTACCACCCCTAGGCGAGATATGCGACATATCAGACGATCAGACCGGACTGTACGGTAGTGTTACTGGTTGGATTCACTGGAGTGTGAGCGGGCTTGCTCGTCGATCTTCAGATCGCTCAATACCCGGGTGGCCGTTACGTTTAGCAGACCGCTTGTGGCTTGTGGATGTTTGATATGATCATCATCTGCTGCCGGCGTATTGACGAGTCTTTAGAGTCCTACACAGAGGTTAACTGGCTCAAGCGAAACGAAATAGGAGCGCATATGAGATATGTGCGGGACCGAGAATAATGCGTGTATGTGATACCGTATTTCATTCTCGCGATGAATGTATCAATTAGGTTATATGCGATATACCCTAGTTATCGAATCAAGGGTTGATTCGATAAACCGATGCATTGGATACCAGTCGGTTATGTGAGTCATGACCGGATCGTTAAATCAAGTGTTGATTTAATGATTTAATGCATAATTATATATTTGATATATTACTTTGCATTAACTAGTATCGGTTCACTTTAAATGGATTTTCTCGCTCGGTTGTGCGCATTGCATATGCGATTTGATTTTGTGCACTTGTTTGTATCATATTTGATGATACATGCAAATTAGGGTTTGTGTAAAGAATTAAACCTTGGTTAAAGAAATGGTTAGGGTTTTTATTTGATTATTCATTTTTTTTTATTTTTGGAAATTAAAAAGCAAAAGAGATAAGATGGTGGCTTTCTTTGTTCTTATTATGAAGCTTCATGATGACTTTGACTTTTGTAACCATTTTGTCTCATGCTTAACCTTAACCATTTCACTTAACCTTGGTTCACTCTCTACACTTAACCATGGTAAAGATTATGATAAGAATGCTTTTATTATTCTTATTAAAAAAACTTATCATAATACTTATCTTCTTCTTCTTCATCTTCTTCTTTGAAGAAGCTTGAGGTCATCAATGGTGATTGATGATAAAGAGTGAGAAATCCAATTCTAAAGTCTACCCACTTCCTATTTCTTCATCCTCTACCTCTTGCCAAGTAGTAGAGTGTGTTTTCTTCACTAGTTACTTGACTTGGTGAAGTCGGAGCTTGATTTAGCGATGCCTCGACGTAGATCATCTTCGGCATGGTCATCGATGACCTAGCCCGTTCATTCTCCGATGAAGCTGACGCTAGAGCCCAGGACTTGTTATGGACAGCGAGGAGACTTCATTGCGGAGCTATGGAGGTGGAGAACCGGATCTACAAAGGTTGTATTTCCGTATTCTTGTAGTTAAGTGTCAACTAGATTGTTATTCGCCTAGTTTTCTAGCCGACGATCCGTGTTCGGGTCTCTCGGCACCCATAAATTTTGAAATTGGCATGGTTGATGCCTTGTGTGACCTCATTAGGGTGCCTAGGAACCTTTCACTGGTATCAGAGCCTAGCTAGAGCCTTAGGCGATCGGTAGACGAAGTTAGAGATCCGATCGAACCGCGAAACCCCAAGCAAAATCGCTCTCTGTACATTTTTCAAAACTGTTGAATTTTGTGAATTAAAAATATGCAGAAAAATAAGCAGGAAAAACTAAGAATTACTGTGAAGTTTTGTTGACTAATTCAATAATTGGAGCGCGGAACCGCGTCCAAAACAGGGTTTTGGCGGCGCTTCCGCGGCCAAAATTTGGACTTAGTCCCTCAAATTTCATATATTTATTCTTAGGTCCTTTCTTGGCATTTTTTTTGTGAATTTTTTAATTCCCCTCAGGTGTTGAGTTTTCTAGGGTTTTATTGGGGATTCGTTAATTTGATCGGATAATTTAACTTTGTTTATGTTTTTCCGGATATTTTAGAAACTGTTAAAAAGTTCGACTGGATATAAATACCCAATTTTTCCCCTGCCGGAAAATTTCCAAGTGTTGGATTTTTCCGTGGTTTAAAGACGTTCTAAGTAGTGCAAGTAACGCGATGGTCCCTCTAGAAGATAACAAACCTTAACTCGATTATGTGACCGTCTTGAACTGCCCTTTGAACCTTAGGGTTTGGGGCAGTACGGCGTGCCACATGTGAGGCGTTGGCTTGACCCTTCTACGGCTGGACCGTTGGTACTGAGGCACGAAATGAATGTTTTTAGACTTGTTTCATGTGTTGATCTGTTTCGGGAAAACTTGGGTGTTCGATTGTTCGATCGGAAAGTTTAACATTTTCTATTTATCCGGAATAGGATACAATAATTGGAATTCACAAGTAGTTATGAGATAACTGAATGAATGTTATAAACATAGCAGTTTAGTCTCTCTTGATCGGTTGCTACGGAATTTTGATGCGATCAAAAGTCCGTTGCAATCACGTAGCGTACGCGGATACTCGCCGGGTAAACTTAATAGACAGCCTCACCCCATAGCCTCGACCAAGTGACTGTAGGAGAACCCCGTCGCCGAAAGCATCCATTTGGGTGCTCGCGGCAGCGGTGTTCCGCCTTGGTGCACTTCGTCGACGGCGTCGGGGGTGCGGCCGCCTACTGAAGTTTGCGACGAGCATGCGATCAGGATGTCGGGAATCTTGTTGAATTTCCCGACTTGATATTGAAAAGTGTTTTCGATTTTGAGACTAAAATGCGGGGTTTATAAATGTTAGGCATGCGATGTCTAAGTAATTCATTTGGTCAGGCATGCGATGTCTGAGGTGGTTGCGGATTCCAACTGTTGTAGTTTTACACTTTCTTTTCTGTGACCGTAAGTGTAATATGTGATATCGCCGGTTTCGTTGCTATATGTCAACGACAATTAGGATGCGCATGTTTACTTACGTTGATGACATGTGAAGTTTTATGTTGCTGGATATGTTATATTGGATCGTCGTGTTTGAATAGCCGGGGTTTTTTATGTGAGATGAGTGTTTTTCATTTTCATTCATGTAAAAAACTTGTATGTAATATTTTTTTTTATTGGGGCACTTCCAGGTTGCGGAAGTTGTCACCTTTTGTATATTATTTACTTTTCCGCACTAGGATAGACCCAAGGAGGGGAGCACAAGTAACCGGGTTCTGGAGTCCAGTAGGAGACCAACTCGAGGAGTCGAGTACGGGTCTCCTAACTCTAGAATTGGTAGGGTTGCTTGCCGCTCTCGTAGGGGTCTAGGGGTGTGGGTTTGGCTATTCATCACGACCGTGGAATCCGTGTTTTATACTGGCTCGTATTGAAAACACGGACGTCCTAGTATATCCAATATTTCATATGTTTCTTCTGCTGCGATATCTGTGATGTGATCATGTGATGTTCTTTGATGGATACTTTATATAGTATATATGATATATTATATAGGCGTCACTTATGTTTTACACCCGCGCTAGCCCTGCCCTGCTCTGTCGTTAGTTACCTAACCTAACGGTGCACGAGGGGACATCGAGGCGAATGCGGATGGCATAAGTGTACGTCGTATTTATCTGTGATGTTTAGGTACATAATTGATGGGACTTCATTAATATGATTAATGAAATAAAAGAAACCTAAGATGTTGTAGAATCGAATTTCAAAATAAAACAGGTAGCTACAGTTCTTGCTTTGCACAGCGGTATATACGATATATCCTGCACCTTATTCGATAAGGAAAGGACCGAGATCCCTTCACCGGGAGTGACTCCTTTAGCAATAACTGGCAGATGCTACACACTCGGTTTGTCTTTTGATTGCTTTTAAGAGTTCTGCTTTGCACAGTGATATATATGATATATCCCGCACCTCATTCGACGAGGAAAGGACCGACGATCCCTTCACCGGGAGTGACTCCTTTAGCAAAACTAGAAAATCCTCAAAAGCACTCCATTTCAAAATCATTTGATTCTACAACGATATCAAGTTCATTACGCAATAGGTTTTCAGAAAAACCTGTCGTAGCCCTCCGTCTTTTCAGATAAGTATTAGTTAGTATTCGTGCTGCGGTTGTTTGGCATGCGTCAAGGCGTAGTGTACGGTAGCTAACTAGTGCTTATCTGCCAGCATATGATGCGATTGGATTAGGGTATTCGTACGGCGTTGTTTGGCATGCGTCAAGGGTCGTGCGGGTGGGTTTAATTCAATCAGGAAATGTACGGGTTGAACTTGACTAGCAGACTATGGGTTGTTTGGCATGCGTCAAGGTCATAGCGAGCTAGGGGCAAAATATTATCGGGAATTTCAAGTGTTGAAATTTGCAATGAGATGGCATACCTTCTATGAGATAGTTGGATCCTGATACCCGCTGCGAGTAAGAGTTACTCCTGGGAGAGTTTTATACATTACAATTAGCCGATCAAGTAGGTGTCTAGAAAGGTGTCAACGGGGTTACGCCTCTGGGAAAACGAGGTTTACATTAATTAGGTTCGTGCGAAAGCACGGGGGACCTCCCTCAAAGTACCGACACTAGCCTGGCTGAAAGATTGGCGAACTGGTAGTGTGTAATTAATCCCGGCTAGTCTTTCCTTTTAGGGTTTGAAGGAAGATTTGATAAAAAGCAGTGGGAGCCATCCTGATTAGATAAAATAATAACCAATCTGATCTTGCAAGAGCGCACGCTGAGTGTTTTCTTCTCTCTCTCTCTCCTGGTAGCGACCATATCACGCCTTAATCAAGATAATAACACGGATTATTGACCGAACCCGCTTGTTTTACTGAACTGGGGAACGTTGGTCCCGCTCCAACTTATAATTGTTATAAGACAGAGCAGGAAATTGGGGAATACCAGATTTCCCGTGCCGCCCAAACGAAGAGAGTGCATGCCGATGCATCATCTTCGAGTGTGTTCATTATACAGAACTGTTTCTCAGTATCCTCCGCATCCTAGGTATATGATACCGGATCAGGATCCTAGATATGTAAGTTGTTACATAGGGCTACAAAAGAGTAGAAAAACTGAGAACGGGTGATAAGTTTCATGAGACAGAAAACGGGGCAAGAGTTGCAGCCAAGTCTGTTGGTCACTGTCACCCTGTATTACCAATACATTGATTCTGAACGAATGTTATTAGATACCGAACCTGATATACCAAATCATATCACTCTCTTTGTTAGAAAAAGAAAGGATATAATTTTGTATTGATGGATAATGTTTTGAACATTTCCTATATCAAAAGTTGATCGGTTCAGGCACGTTATCTAAAAGCATTGATGTTCTAAATCAAACTACAGTTCTTAGTATACAGAACACACACAAGAGGAAGAGTTCAGAAATGAACGAATCCTTCTTGAGGCATTGTAGACTAGGTCATATCAATGTGACCCGACTAGCTGAAGTTACATGTAGATGCATATTTAAATCATTTTGAATTTACATCTTATGAAACTTGCGAGTCATGTCACAAAGATATAATGACACCAGCTCTGTTTATTGGAAACAGAGAAAGAGTTAGTAAACTCTTGGGATGATACATGTTGATGTATGTAGGTCCCCTGTCTACACATGCCAAGACCGGTTCTTTGTACTTCATTACATTCTCTGATGATCTTTCGAGATTCAGACCTATGTTCCTGTTGAAACACATGTCCGAACCTTTTAAGATATTCACAGAATATAAGTTACAAGTAGAGAACCAAAATACGGGTATAAGTATTATGTCCTTTGATGTGATCGAGGAGGAGAATACTTGAGCACGGAAATCCTGGTCTATTCTAAAGGAGAATGAGATTCTCTCTCAGCATTACTCCTCCGTATACACCATAGCACGATGGTATATCGGGGTGGAGCAATCACACCCTATATGATATGGTGTGCTCTATGATGAGTACTACTGAGTTACCTATTTCCTTTTAGGGGTTATGCACTTGAGAAGCTCCATACCTATTGAATAGGTTCAAATCAAATCAGTTGCCTGCCATTTCATATTTGATATGATAAGGGAAGAGCCCATCTCTCAAGTTAGTTGAGATTTGGGGTTGTCCAGCCTATGTCTGAAAAGCAAAATCCGGACAAGCTCGAGGCAAGATCTGTTATGTACAACTGGAAAGGTTCCAGCTATACAAACAACAGCAGATGATTTGGTAGAACCAAAGGATTCAGTAGATTCCAACGAACCTCAGCCTCTCCGCCGATCTAGTAGGGTTCCTCACCCACCTGAGAGATACTTCGGTTTCTCTATGACAGTGGGAGCGAGGATTGCATCATGAGATGATGACCCAACTAGTTTCGAGCTGGCCATCAGGAGTAAGACTCTGTAAGAATGGCTGGATGCTTAGTTATCTGAGATGGAATCCATGTACACCAACAAAGTATGGTCTTTGGTTGCTATATCTGAAGGGTTAAATCCCCATCAGGAGCAAGTATATCTTGAGAAGATTACTTGGTGTAGATGGAAAAGTTGAGACTTTCAAAGCTAGACTTGATAAAAGTTTGCATCATTGACCAGGTGTGGATAATGATGAAACCTTTTCAAGTAGCTATGCTTAAGTCCATCCAGATCCTACTTGTCACGGCTACATACCATGACTGCGATATCTGGTGGTTGGGTGTCTTGACTGCTTTTCTAAATAATGATTTGGAAGAGAGCGTCTATAAGTACACAGCCAGAGGGCCTCGTAGACAGTGGGAGCAGCGGAAACGTGTGCAAGATGCTTTATAGGATAAAGCAGGTATCGCGGAGTTGGAACGTCTGTTTTGATGAAGTAGTCAAAGAAGTTGACATCATCAAAATGGTAGATGAACCTTGTATAAACAAAAGGGTAGTAGGGAGTATGGTGACGATCCTCGTAGAGTACGTGGATGACATACTCTTGATAGGGAAAGAGTTTCCTATGCTACGCTCGGTCGATCTCCGCTTATCACAAGGATTCTCCAATAGGATCAAAATGATACCTACTAAATCCTGGGTTTTAGATCTATGAGATAGATCTAAATGGATGTTAGAATTCTCACTAGATATAGTGAGATGGTATCAATCGATCCTGGGGAGAATCACTGGAAGAGTTCCAGGGTGAAAAAGACGACTGAATGTCAGTCGCAGGCATTATCTTTACCCTCAGTAAAGGAACGGTATATTGGAAGAGTTCCAAGCTAAATACCGTGGCATACTAGACGATAAAGGCTGGATATATCGCTACTTACGACGCTACCAAAGAGGCAGTCTGGATGTATATTTGTTCATGAGATGAACTTAGTTCCTCCCATTGTGTGACAATGGAGTTGTGGCTTATGCCAAGGAACGCCGGTCCCATCAGTGATCCAGACATATTCTAAGGCAGTATCACTTGATCATGGAGATGGTTGATCTCCAGGGAGATCGAGGTTAGGAGAGTAGACTCAGAGGACAACACAGCGGATCCACTCACAAAGGCCTGTTCCCAGAGAGAGACTTTTATGGGATGGTTGAGTATGAGATACTACAACCACTGCTACAGATGGCCCTAGTGCAAGTGGGAGATTGTTAGTTATATGTATGCCCTAGAGGCCATTACTGTACATTGGATGTATATTGTAGTGGATGCTTGGACATATATAGGGAGGACTTTCTTGCTCGACATGATAGTATGCTATCTGGTTACTCTTTACCTTAACGTGTACATTGATTGTCTCTCTGTTACATGTTGGTAAAGCCCTTAGGATGTGTGCTTGACTACCTGGACTATGATGCGGATCATACTAGTGGGGATATGGTAGTCCATAAGTACATCCTTCAAAGTCCCTAGTCGTGGGTGTATCGAGACGGGGCATCGATATACCAGAGTAGACTAGCGTGTACCTTCTCGACCCATGCAGATGGGCGATGGATGATCCCATATCCATTGGTGTTTGACATCAGAGATGATATACGGGTGCTCAGTAAAGACTGGGTACACTGGACGGACTCGCCGAGAACTCCCAGATGGTATTATACCTTACGTCAGATGGCAGTTCTATGGTGACACTGGTACAGAGTAGTCTGTTGACCCGAGATCGTCATAGAGTCTTGTGTGGTTCCCACTGTGCTTTGATTTCCATCTTACCACGTCCAAGAGGGCGTGCAAAACGGTGGTTTTTGGGTACAGTCCCGAGTCACATGGAGGCAATGAGCGATAGGAGGGGATTCGTCTCTCCCGGTATAGGGAGTTGATATTGTGCTGTGTTCGATTGGCTATAACAGGAAATCCCTGGCCAGGGTTGCTGAGATTTACTGGTAAGTGTTACCTGTAGTTTCTCGAATAGTTATAGACCTCATATCGACACGACTTATCGAGCTATTGGGGTCTGACGTTTACCACCCCTAGGCGAGATATGCAACATATCAGACGATCAGACCGGACTGTACGGTAGTGTTACTGGTTGGATTCACTGGAGTGTGAGCGGGCTTGCTCGTCGATCTTCAGATCGCTCAATACCCGGGTGGCCGTTACATTTAGCAGACCGCTTGCGGCTTGTGGATGTTTGATATGATCATCATCTGCTGCCGGCGTATTGACGAGTCTTTAGAGTCCTACACAGAGGTTTCCTGGCTCAAGCGAAACGAAATAGGAGCGCATATGAGATATGTGCGGGACCGAGAATAATGCGTGTATGTGATACCGTATTTCATTCTCGCGATGAATGTATCGATTAGGTTATATGCGATATACCCTAGTTATCGAATCAAGGGTTGATTCGATTAACCGATGCATTGGATACCAGTCGGTTATGTGAGTCATGACCGGATCGTTAAATCAAGTGTTGATTTAATGATTTAATGCATAATTATATATTTGATATATTACTTTGCATTAACTAGTATCGGTTCACTTTAAATGGATTTTCTCGCTCGGTTGTGCGCATTGCATATGCGATATGATTTTGTGCACTTGTTTGTATCATATTTGATGATACATGCAAATTAGGGTTTGTGTAAAGAATTAAACCTTGGTTAAAGAAATGGTTAGGGTTTTTATTTGATTATTCATTTGTTTTTATTTTTGGAAATTAAAAAGCAAAAGAGATAAGATGGTGGCTTTCTTTGTTCTTATTATGAAGCTTCCTGATGACTTTGACTTTTATGACCATTTTGTCTCATGCTTAACCCTAACCATTTCACTTAACCTTGGTTCACTCTCTACACTTAACCATGGTAAAGATTATGATAAGAATGCTTTTATTATTCTTATTAAAAAAACTTATCATAATACTTATCTTCTTCTTCTTCTTCATCTTCTTCTTTGAAGAAGCTTGAGGTCATCAATGGTGATTGATGATAAAGAGTGAGAAATCCAATTCTAAAGTCTACCCACTTCCTATTTCTTCATCCTCTACCTCTTGCCAAGTAGTAGAGTGTGTTTTCTTCACTAGTTACTTGACTTGGTGAAGTCGGAGCTTGATTTAGCGATGCCTCGACGTAGATCATCTTCGGCATGGACATCGATGACCTATCCCGTCCATTCTCCGATGAAGCTGACGCTAGAGTCCAGGACTTGTTATGGACAGCGAGGAGACTTCATTGCGGAGCTATGGAGGTGGAGAACCGGATCTACAAAGGTTGTATTTCCGTATTCTTGTAGTTAAGTGTCAACTAGATTGTTATTCGCCTAGTTTTCTAGCCGACGATCCGTGTTCGGGTCTCTCGGCACCCATAAATTTTGAAATTGGCATGGTTGATGCCTTGTGTGACCTCATTAGGGTGCCTAGGAACCTTTCACGTTGTATCCCTGTACTCTCAATCTACTATTTTCATATTGACTTAGAGACTTGGTGAGGACGATGTTGTATATTATGTTGGATTTGTTGTCTTTTATACAGTTTCCTTTCTATCGTCTTCTATTTCTTCGTATGGCGTCGTATATTTGTTGTGGTGATTGTTTTCCGTCTTTGGGCGTGGATTTGCTCCCGTTGGGGATGCTTTACTTTATATTTATGTTGTACCTATTCTTGGGGCTAGCTTTTACAAAGGTGGTGCTGCCAAAATTTTAAAAGGAAATAAAATTGGACCTTTAAAGAATTTGGGTTGTGATTTCAAAGACTTTTAAACAATGTTTCTTATCTTTTAATGGTTTAGATTTCTGGGTTTTGGCTTTCTTTTACTACGTTACGCCTGTAGATGTTGCGTAGTATTAGGGCCGTCACGTGCCAATTTCGGGTCGTGACAAAGTTGGTATCAGAGCGCTAGGTTTTTACCTTACGGAGTGTAGGATGACCTTTATATGATGGAGTAGGTAGCTTCAGCAGAGTAACGTAGTGTGTGTATGTCTGCAGCATACTCACGATGCAGTACTCCGCCTAAAGTGACCTAAGTACAATTACTTGAAATTCCTTCCTTGATGATTCATATCCTTGTGATTCGATTTCCGTGTTCATATCGAATCCTATTCCTATTTATAGCCTTTGCCGACGATGACTATGGGGACTCAGTGAGGTGCAGCGAGGGCCGAGGTCAGTATTGACTCAGGAAGAGCGAGGTCTGACCAGGATGGCACGCTCGTTGCACAGGTGTAGACGATTCCGCCTTCGACAAATAGTATCGCTAGGCTTGTGGCAGAGATGCAGGACATGCGCCAGACGATGAGTTCATTGGCTGAGGCCATTCGAGCGCAGCAACAGGAGGTTGTCACCCCTGTTACTCAGTTGTTCCTTGGGATCAGCATGCAGCAGTCCATCACCCACTTAGCACTAGTGGTTGCAGCCCCAGTTGACGAGGCACATATTCCAAAGACTCTGAGAGTTCCAGGACAGCGGAGGACTCGTACCAGTGTACCAGCCCAGAGACAGAGGCTTAGTCGTCGAGACAGATTTCATGACCGTTGCGGGAGTAGCAGAGGTTTGGGACGAAGGGATTCGTGTTAGCTAGATCAGCCTTTTGTTGTGTTAACTTCTGTCAGCGATTCTTTTGATGCGCGACACGTATTTCAGTCGTATGCCAATCGGTTAGGAGATTCATCCATCACTTGATCCTTCTAGAGATGTTGGATTTGACGTTCTCCTGGGCATGGACTGGTTAGTTACGTGCTAGGCGTCTGTGGACTACCGCGAGGAAACAGTCAGGTTCGTTTTTCCGGCAAGTCAATTCTTGTTGTGCAGGGGGACAGTGGTGCCGCCACTCACAGCTCGAATTCAGCCTTTTTCGCTAGTCGGCTTTTGAGGAGAGGATGTCGAGGATTCTTGGCGTTGATTCGTGATACCGGAGCCACTGTGGGTTTGTTGGATCGGGTTATTATCGTGCGAGAGTTTTCCGACATTGTTCCAGATGAGCCGGCGGAGCTTAGGGAGCTTAAGGATCAGCTGCAGAGTTGTTTGTTGGGGGGCTAGTGCGTCTGAGTGTTTCACATTGAGGAGCTCCTATTTCTGTTCGTCAACGAGGAAGACGGCAGTTCAGGTTGTGTATTGATGGATCGCCAATTGAACCGGCTTACGGTGCGGATAGATATCCTTTACCTCGCATTGACGATTTCTTCGATCAGCTCCTAAGTGCGAGGCATTTTTTTTCCTAAGTTTGTTCGGGATCAGGTCATCATTGCTCCAGGTTCGGAGTGATGACATTACGAAGACTGCCGTGTGCGTGTTACGGGCTTTGTGTGTTTTGGTGGTGTCGTCGGACTCACCAATACCCTAGCAGCATTCGTAGATATGATGAACCGGATTTCTTCAGGCCGTTCCTCAACCAGTTATTATTGTGTAATTGATGACATTCTGGTCTTTTCTTTGTGTCTTGAGGGACAGGAGCAGCACTTGAGGATTTGTTTTGCAAACATCGGGAGAGCCCCAGCTGTTTGCTAGATTCTCGGAGTGTTCCTTCAGGCTTGTTTGTGTTGACTCCTAGGTCTTGTAGTTACGGGAGACGGTTTTTCGTATGGTCCCGAGGAAGATCGTGTCCGTACATCTTAGTCCCAGGCTTGTGTTCGGATGGAAGTCCGTAGATTTTTGGGCTTAGCAGGTTTTTGCCGCCGTTTCGTGCAGGATTGCTAGTGTAGTACTGCACCGTTGACTGGACTGACCTGAAAGGAGGTTTCTTTTCTTTGGACTGAGGCATGCGTGCGGAGTTTTTCAGAAGTTGGAGATTCGGTTAACAACTGCACCAGTTCATTCTTGGTTTTTGGTTGGGGCGACTTTGTTGTTTTAACTGTGATGTTTCGCGAGTGGGGCTCGATTATGTACTGAGGTGACACTATAGAGTTATCGCTTTTGCTTCCCTACATTTGGAGGAAGTACGAGCTGGATATCCCACTCATGATCTGGAGATGGCCGCGGTGGTCTTGCGTTGGAGATTTGGAGACAATACTTGTTCGAGAGTCGTGTCAGATTTTCACGGACTATTAGGGCTTAATGTACATCTTCCTGCAACGGATTTTGATTGTTGTGATAGTCTTCTGCAGATTTTCAGTTCTTGTGCGATCGTTGAGTACAGCTTAAGTTCGTCTCTACAGAAGGGACAGCTTGCTCATGTCCGCGCCCGACCACTTTTCCTTAATCGCTTTCGCGAGACACTGCCCGCCGATGCTCGTTCCTCAGAGATACTTGAGCATACTCGGCTGGGTAATGATTCGGAGTCCTTGATTTGTGACAATGGTGTGCTAAGTTAGGAATGCGTTTGTGTACCTGATATTATCGGGTAGAGATGTGAAATCCTAGAGCTGGCACATCTGTCAATTCTCTGTATTCATTCAAGTTCCACCGACATTGATGTGACTTGTGAGATAGTTACGGGTGGGCAGGAATGTAAAGAGAAATTTCAGATTTCGTTTCAAGGTGTTTGTCTTGTTGTGTGTTTTGGGTTGAGCATCTGAGACCGGCTGGAGAGTTGCAATCTTTAACTGTTCCGAAATGGGAATGGGAGCAGATCTCCATGAAATTCGTTATGGTGTCTACCCAGGTTTAGTCAAGGTGTGACTCCATTCGGATGCTTGTTGTTCGATTTTTCTCTGTCTGCTCAGTTGTTCTTTGTTAAGTTTGTGCGTTGCATGGAGTTCCTTCGAGGGTCGTATCCAATGAAGGCACCCTATTCGCTTGCCGTCTTGGGCAGGAGCTTCAGGAAGACTTGCGTACTGGTTGAGCTTTAGCTCCATTTTTCCATCCGTAGGATGATGGTTTTGTGAGAGCGGGCTACACCGACTCTGGAGGATATGCTTGTGCGTATGTATTAATTGTTTTCGGCAGTTGGGATCGTCACTTACCATTGTTCGGATTCTCCTTCGATAGCAGTTATCAGGAGACATTCCGATTGGCAACCTTTAAGTTTTGTTTGTTAGGTGGTGTCGATCTCCAGTCTGTTTTTCTGACTCTGCGTGGTAGGATTTTTGGACCCCAGCCTGTCTAGAGACTTCGGAAATGATCCAGCTGTTTCAGGTGAGGATGATGACAGTCCTGTGCGGACAGAGGTCTTATGCCGACCATGGTGGTCGCAGGCTCGAGTTCATAGTGGGAGATCACGTATTCCTACGGATTTTTGCCGATGAAGGACGTGTTCAGTTTTGGGAAGATTACCCAGAATTGTAGGTCCTTTTGAGATCCTTAAAGTGAGTTAGTTTCGTTGCCTTTAATTTGGCACTTCCGCCCAGATTATTGAGTATTCACCCCTTATTCCTTATGTCGATACTTTGCAATTACCTTCATGACCTTTCTCACATGATTCAGCACTAGACCATTTAGTTTGGACGCGATCTTTTGTTCACCAGTAGCAAATTGTGTTAATGGCCCGGCAGGTGGAGAAACTTCGGTCAAGGGTCTTGCTATCTGTGGAGAGTTGTCTTGGACGTAGCCGTATAGTGAGATGATCACTTGGTAGGCTGCGAGCGAGAATTGGGAGTTTTATACTCTTCTCTTTGAAGGTACGCTTAGTGAATTTTTTTTTAATTCGGAGACGTATTTTTATAAGGGGGGAGATTGTAACGTTTCAGAAATCGTTCTGCGAATTTTCCCGTTATAGGGCAAAATTGTCGGTTTTTCCCGTTTTAACCCGATTTCGATCAAACGTCCGTATAAGCTTGCCGGCACTTTTTTTTAGCTAAAATAAAGCTTTTGCACGAACTTTAGGGGTATTTGGGAGGTTTTGGTTCAGATAGAATTTTTCCCAAATAAAATATTATTTTAAGCGGTATTTGGTGCATGTAAATCGGGAAATTTCTTCTCTTGAGAATAAATTATTTTTTTTGTCACTAGAATATTTTGGAAACTTCTTTTTAAATATCTAGATATTTTTGGTGTGCAAAAGGTTTTATTTTAAAAAGAAAAGAAATTGAATAAAAGGTGGCATTTTTGCATTAAATGTGCATTAATTGTTTTCTTTCGCTAGAAAATTCCACACACTTCACCAAAAAAAAAACCCATTCTCCCCTTGGCCGGCCCTTCCCTTCCCCTTGCTGCCCTCAATCATTTCCACCCATTTTCAACTCATTTTGCATCAAATAAATCATGAAAAATCCAAATAAAATCACAAAAACTCAAATATATTCATTTTCCTTCTTTCTTCTTCACAAAAGTAGCTTGGATCTTCATTAAAAACATCATTTTTGAGGAAAAGATGATGAGTTTGGTTTCTTGGTTTTGATCTTTTGTGGAGGTATAAAACCCTAACCCTAATCCTTTTAGTTGTTTCTAAATTTCTAATTAGTATTTTAATTGTTTATTTAAGCTTTTAATCTCATGTTTGAAATTCAAGACTTGATTTTTATGATAATCTAGTTAGGGTAAAACATGATTTATGTGTTAAATGTTTATTTGAAGTGGTAATTTGTGTTTTTGGAGAAGATTAACCAACTAGAAAATGTTAATTTTTGCTAATGAACACTTTGTTTAATTTGCAATTTTGCTTACTAGGTTTTTGCTAAAATTTATTTAGCAAGTGTTAAAAATATATAAATGGTTTTTATAGATTAGTTAAGCTATTTTATGGTGTTTATAATCGCTAGATATGCGTTAGCTTGAAACTAGTGCGAAATATTGCGATAGGTTGCTTACTAGATTTCGGGGTTTTTCCGATGTGGGTTCGATTGGTCGTTGCGAGGTTATATCCATTGTATTCTTCGTAATTTTGTGTTGTGTTGCGCGATCGGGACGATCGGGGTCTAGACTTGTGTTTTATAGTTTAGCGACCCCAATTAGGGTTTTTGGCCGATGTCGTGCGCGATAGATGCGCTAAGCGCGCAGTGTAATTTTCAGGGCGTCATTCTTGCGTTTCGATGTCTTTTCTTCGATGTAGGATATTTGCTTATGTGATGTGTTTGTGAAATTTTAGGTTCGCAAGCGGGGACATCGGACGCTACGACAAGGGAAAACATGTGGTAGGCTTCACTTAGCCAGGAGCGTTGGTGAGTAGATTTAACATCTACAGGGGAATCGCCCGCATGGCGTTATGCGTCAGGGCTAGAGATTTTATTACTTGTCGCATATTTTACGTTATTATTAGAATTGCGCCTTTACCCTATTATTTAGATGTAGTTGTGCCTTGACTAGTAGTAGTAGGACACTGCACATATTATTGACGATTCATGTTGCACGAGCACTGATTGTATGCTACACACACCGTCAATAATTGCCATGTCACGCACAACCCACTTATAGATATGATATTGCTTGGTTAGGGACATTGAGACCTTGATTCATATTTCTTTACGCATTGACTTATAGCATACCTGTATACCTACATGCTTACACATATGTTCTGACATACTTACATGCTAGTATCTGTATACCTATAGTGTATCGTACCATTAGTGATAGGTGCATACACACTTTACGATACAACTACAGATATACTTTGCATATATGTTACTTATACCCGGGGTGTGCCCTTCTTATTTTACTATACCCAGGGGGTATAGTACAACATTTGCTTATAGGTAGACACCTATATTTAGCTGTACCATATTGATTTCACATACATCTGGTTTCAGCTACATATTTTCCTTTATATGCTCGCATTTCAGATATATCGCACATATTTATTCCTGGATTTGCGCATTGTTATTTGGATTTTACATGATGTTTTCTGGATTTAGGAACCGCGGGAGTTCATGAAATTATGCATTAATTGAAAAACCCGGTTTTCTTGATATGATATTTGCGCAGCCACCATGGGATTTATCGGTTCTGATTATATACTCCATACGAGGTGAGGATGCCGTATGAGGGTATATGCTGGGGCCCGGTATGGTTCCCCTCGGCAAGAAGATCGATGGACTTTGCCGATTTAGCCTGGAGGCGGGCGAGTACCTACCGGTGACAGTACCAATGAGTCGGCGGGGAACGTGGGGATACCGTTGGGAGTCATGTACGTATAGATACGTCGAGAGGCGAGGGTCAGAGCTAGGCACTCGAGCTTTCGGGATAGCGTATGATACGTACCTATCAGGGGGCCAGTCGTGGTGACAGCACCTGATAGATCAGTATTTCTGTGTTGATGTTTGGCACATTGGTTTCATGATATTTCTAATTACTCTTTTGTATATATAACAGGGATTGAGCCGCTGTTATATATACCCTTACACCAATATTAGTGGAATGGGACGCTAGTATATGTGTATTGACCTCATTATATTTATTTATATCATTATATTTAGGATGTTAGAATTTTTGCTGGAGATTTGATTCGGGATATAAGAGATTCATTTGAGATTGGATACTGGATAGATATGTGAGATCTACTTGATATTGTACTTTCGAGATATATGAGATCTACTTGCTGTTGTACATTCGAGATATGTGAGATATACTTGATATTGTACATACGAGATATATGAGATCCACTTGATTTTGTACATTCGATATATACGAGATATACTTGATGATTGTACATTCGATATATGTGAGATATACTTGAGGTTGTACATTCGGGATATATGAGATATACTTGATATTGTGCAATTGAGGAGAGGTTATACTTAAATAATATGAGAGCCAATTTGGGGGCTGATTTGAGGAATTGGTATTTAAATTGTCTTGCTGGATTGTGGTCCTACTACGATGTCAGGATTCCGTGGAAATGACATACTTCACTCCATACCTCATCTTATCTGTTTGTGCACTGCTTCATGTACTAGTAGTACCTGTTAGTGTACCTTTCATGATTGTTGCACATTTACATTTTCTTATCCCTATCGCATGATTATTGCATACTGTTATCATATCATTATTGCTTTATATATATTGGTTGTACCTGCTAGTGTACTTTCCATTATTCTGCATTCATATGAAAAGTTATTACTGTTAATTGCATATCTTAGATTCACGCTTTACGTACATACTTACGATTACCTGCATATGTTATTTACTATTCACGAGTTGGCAACTCACCCCCGTTGTGCCATAGGTGTTACAGAGTGTTCCCCAGAGTAGTCGAGGCTGGCTATTCATCTATCATCTTTTGCTACAGATACCGCATCGGCTCACAGTGTGCTGTTTTGTTCACGTGGGTTTTGGTGGTTATCTGTATTTGTATTGTATATTCGTTGTATCCCTGTACTCTCATCTACTATTTTCATATTGATTTAGAGACTTGGTGAGGACGATATTGTATATTATGTTGGATTTGTTGTCTTTTATACAGATTCCTTTCTATCGTCTTCTATTTCTTCGCTACGGCGTCGTATATTTGTTGTGGTGGTTGTTTTCCGCCTTTGGGCGTGGATTTGCTCCCGTTGGGGATGCTTTACTTTATATTTATGTTGTACCCATTTTTGGGGCTAGCTTTTACAAAGGAGGTGCTGCCAAAATTTTAAAAGGAAATAAAATTGGACTTTTAAAGAATTTGGGTTGTGATTTCAAAGACTTTTAAACAATGTTTCTTATCTTTTCTTGTCTTTTAATGGTTTAGATTTCTGGGTTTTGGCTTTCTTTTACTACGTTACGCCTGTAGACGTTGCGTAGTATTAGGGCCGTCACGTGCCAATTTCGGGTCGTGACAGTCACATAATCGAGTTAAGGTTTGTGTTCTTCTAGAGGGTCCACTGTGTTACTTGCATGACTATGAATGTTCTTTAATTAAGGAAAAAATTCAACACCTGGAAATTTTCCGGCAGGAGAAAAAGTAAGTTATTGATATCCGTTCGAACTTTTTAACACGTTCTAAATTACCCGAAAAAAACATAAACAAAGTTAAACTTTCCGATCGAATCAACGAATACAAAAGATCTACAGAAAACTCAACAGTTGAGTAGGATTAAAAATTCCGAGAAGCATCTAGAAATATATACGGATGTTACTGTGAAGTATGAGTCCCTAATACCCATGTACGGTCGCGGAACCTCCGCGCAAGGCATGGTATTGCCGCGGTTCCGCGGCGCTTTAAGTGAATTAGGATCTCGTATTTTACAGTAATCCTTAGAATTCCCTGCTTGATTTTCTGAGTATTTTTAATACAGAAAAAATCAACATTTTAAGAAATTTCCAGAGAGGGGGTGTATTGCGAAGTTTCGGGGTTCGATCAGACTTTAAACTTTGTCTAGACTTCGCCTAAAGCTTTAGCTTGGCTCTGATACCCCTGTAGGGGTACTAGACACGATCACAAGGTTCTACAAGGCATCAACCATGCCAAAATTAAATTTTTCATGTGCCGTACAACCCAAACCAAGATCTTAGACTAGAGATTAGGCGAAACAAAGCAAGTAAACAACTTTACTTCTAAGAGTTAGGGATTACAACCTTTGTAGTCTGTTCCTTCACTTCTAAAGCTCCGTGTTGAGGTCCCTTCACTGTGATCATCGAATACCCGGACTCTAGAGAGGCTCCATGAAGAGAAAGATGCATACTTGCTTCCGATCTTCAATAACAAAGATGATTTACCTTGAAGAAACTCAAACCCAAGCTCTTACTTTGCTAATCAAGCATTAGCAAAGCAAACACGCTAATCTAAGTGGCTAGAATAGATGAGGATGATGAAGTAGGAATTTAGCTCTCATTTGTTTTCTTTATCTCACTCATTTTCATCACTTCATAAAAAGCTAAAAAGCTTTTTCAAGAGAGAAGAAGGAAGATGAAGAACAAAACCATTTGTGATGAATAATGAAAACTTGTGTTAGGAAAGAAATGCAACCATGGGTTAAGAATGAAAACTTAGCCCATGTAGAGAATTAACTATGGTAAAGGGTTGGGTTGGGTTAAAGAAATATCAACCAAAATATCTTTACAAAATATATTTGCTTAAAACAAAATCAAAGCTTCTAGAAACTTTAAGAAATCTTAACCCTAATCCAAACCCTAACCATATATAAACTCCACAAAGCATGTTGCCTTTGTAACCTTAACTTGTTACAATATTATATATCACATATACAGTATTTATTATAACAAAATAAAATAATACAATTAACATATATTGCATATATATCAATGTATTACCCGAGTGAGAAAATGAATCTTTAAGTGAGCTTATATTAGTTAATGTAACTTAATATATCAAATATATAATTATGCATTAAATTATCGAATCAACACTTGATCCGATAATCCGGCTATTTCATAAATAACCGACTAATATAATCTGTATCAGTTCATCGAATCAACACTTGATCCGATGTCCCGGCTATATCACATATACTCGGCCGATATCTCATATCGCGGGAATCTAATACGGTATCACATACACGTATTGTTCTCGGTCCCGCACATATCATATATGTGCTCCTACTCCGTTTTTCCTAAGCCAGGAAACCTCTCTGTAAGACTCTAAAGAATCGTCAATACGCCGGCAGCAGGTGATGGTCATGTCAAACACCCACAAGCTGCAAGAGGTCAGCTAAATGTAACAGCTACCCAGGTATTGAGCAATCAGAAGATCAATAATCAAGCCTGTACATTCTCCCGTGAATACAACCAGTAACACTCCCGTACAGTCCGGTCTCATCGTGTGATATATCACATATCTTGCCTAGGGGTGGTAAACGTCAGACCCCAGTAGCTTGATAAGTCGTGTCGATATGAGGTCCATAACAGTTCGTGAAACTACTGATAACACTTACCAGTAAATCTCAGCAACCCTAGCTAGGGATTTCCAGTTATAGCCAATCGAACACAGCGCAACATCAACTCCCTATACCGGGAGAGACGAAACCCCTCCTATCGCTCATTGCCTCCATGTGATTCGGGACTGTACCCAAAAGCCACCATTTTGCACGCCCTCTTGGACGTGGTATGATGGAAATCAAAGCACGGTGGGAATCACACAAGACTCTATGACGATCTCGGGTCTATAGACTAACCTGTACCAGTGTCACCAGAGAACTGCCATCTGACGTGAGGTATAATATAATCTGGGAGTTCTCGGCGAGTCTGTCCAATGTACCCAGTCTCCACTGAGCACCCGTATACCTTCTCTGATGTCAAACACCAATGGATATGGGATCATCCATCGCCCATCATATGGGTCAAGAATCGCATACGCTAGTCTACGCTGGAGTATCGATGCCCTGTCTCGGTACTCCCACGACTAGGAACATTTGAAGGATGTACTTGGCGACTACACTGTCCCCACTAGTATGATCTGCATCATTGTCCTGGTAGTCAAGTACTCATCCTAAGGGCTTTATCTACATGTGACATAGAGACAATCAGAGTACATGTTTAGATAAAGAGTAACCAGATAGTATACTATCATGTCAAGAAAGAAAGTCCTCCCTATATATGTCCAAGCATCCACTACAATATACAACGTATGTACAGTAATGGCCTCTAGGGCATACATATAACTAACAAAAACCCGTAGGGTGAAAATGGATCTTTAAGAAAAAGATCGTTGTAGATGGGCTGGTGGAGACTTATAAGGAAAGACTTGTGGCGAAAGGATTCCATCAAAGACCAGGACTGGACTATGCCAAAACCATTTCTCCTGTAGCTATGCTTAAATCCATTCAGATCCTACTTGCTATTGCTGCTCACTACGACTATGAAATCTGGCAGATGGACGTTATAACAGCTTTTCTAAATTGTGATTTAGAAGAATGCATTTATATGGATCAGCCAAAAGGCTTCATTGATAGTGGGAGCAGCGGGAAAGCATGTAGGTTGCTTAAATCCATTTATGTATTAAAGCAGGCATCACGAAGTTGGAACATCTGTTTTGATGATGTTATCAAAGAGTTTGATTTCGTCAAAAATCCAGATAAACCTTGTGTTTATAAGAAGATTATAGGAAGTACTGTCACATTCCTCGTATTGTACGTGGATGCCATTCTTCTGATAGGAAATGATGTTCCTATGCTACAATCGGTCAAAATGTTCTTATCACAAAGGTTCTTCATGAAGGACCTCGGTGATGCCTCGTTCATACTCGGCATGAAGATCTATAGGGATAGATCTACAAGGTTGTTGGGATTGTCCCAAACCAGGTACATTAACACCATCCTAAAGAGGTTTAGTATGGAAGACTCTAAGCGGGGTGCCTTACCCGCTAGTCATGGAGTCACTCTTTCGAAGGACTTTTGCCAAAAGACTGATGAAGTAAGAGATCGCATGAGCATTATACCCAACGTTTCAGCCATAGGATCTATAATGTATGCGATGTTATGTACACGCCCTGATGTAGCTTATGCACTGGATGTAGTAAGCAGGTATCAATCCAACCCAAGGGAGAATCACTGGACAGCTGTGAAGAACATTCTTAAGTACTTGCGAAAAACTAAAGAAATGTTCTTGGTGTATGGTAATGGTGATCTCCAAATTGAAGCCTTTACCGATTCGAGCTTCGAGAGTGATAAGGATGACAACAAATCAATCTCAGGGTTTGTATTTACCCTCAATGGAGGGGCGGTATGTTGGAAGAGTTCCAAACAAGATACCGTTGCAGACTCAACGATGGAAGCTGAGTACATTGCTGCAAATGATGCTGCCAAGGAAGCCGTCTGGATGAGGAAGTTCATCTCGGATCTAGGAGTAGTTCCAACCATTATTGATCCAAAACTATTGTATTATGATAATAATAGGGATATGGTGTTGGACAAAGAGCCCAGGTCCCATCAGCGATCCAGACACATCCAGAGGCGATATATCTGATCCGGGAGATAGTTGATCGCCGCGAGATCGAGATTCGGAGAGTAGATATAAAGAATAACACCACGGATCCACTGTAGGGTTCCTAGGCACACTAATGAGGTCGCACAAGGTATCAACCATGCCAATTTCAATTTTTACAAGTGCCGAGAAACCCTAATACGGATTCGTTGACTAGAGTTTAGGCGAAAAGTGAAGCTAGTTAACATTTTAACTAAAGGAAAGAGGCTACAACCTTTGTAGATCCGGTTCTCCACTTCCTTAGCTCCATGTAGACTTCCTCTCGCTGTCCATCTCGAATCCTGGACTCTTGCATCGGCTTCATCGGAGAAATGGGCGGGCTAGGTCGTCGGCTTCGATGCCGAAGATGATCTACGTCGAGGCAACACAAGATCAAGCTCCAACTTCACCGAGTCGTGAAACTTGTGAAGAAAACACCCTATACTACTTGGCAAGAGGTAGAGGGTGAAGAAATAGGAGGTGGGTTCACTTTAGAATTGGATTTCTCACTCATTTACTCAAGATGCCATTAATGGAGGCAAGCTTTTCTTCTTGATGAAGATGAAGAAGAAGAAGATAGAATATGATAAGTGTTTTTAAAAAGAAAAACAATATGAATACTTATCATATCCTAACCTTGGTTAGGTGTAGAGAATAGACCATGGTTACTTTTAGTGGTTAGGGTTAAGCATGAGACAAGAATGGTGGACTTGTTCAAAACTTCATGAAGCTTCAACAAGCATCCAAAGAAAGCCACCATATCATATTTATCTTTTCCATAATGGAAAAATAAATAAATAAATAAATAAGCAAATAAACAAAACCCTAATCATTAACTTAACCATGGTTTAATACTTTGCACAAACCCAAGTGAGTATGTATCATCAAACATGATACAATCAACTGCACACAAAATATATCACATATACAATGTGCACATCAAGTGAGAAAATCCTTTTAAAAATGAACCAATACTAGTTAATGCAAAGTAATATATCAAATATATAATTATACATTAAATCATTAAATCAACACTTGATTCAATGATCCGGTCATGTCGCACATAACCGACTAGTATCCAATGTATCGACTTATCGAATCAATCTTTGATTCGATAACTAGGTTATATCGCATACAACCATTCGAAACATTCATCGCGAGAATGAAATACGGTATCACATACACGCATTATTCTCGGTCCCGCACATATCTCATATGTGCTCCTATTTCGTTTCGCTTGAGCCAGGAAACCTCTGTGTAGGACTCTAAAGACTCGTCAATACGCCGGCAGCAGATGATGATCATATCAAGCACCCACAAGCCGCAAGCGGTTTGCCAAACGTAACGGCCACCCGGTTATTGAGCGATCAGAAGATCGACGAGCAAGCCCGCTCACAGTCCTGTGAATCCAACCAGTAACACTTACCGTGCAGTCCGGTCTGTTCGTCTGATATGTCGCATATCAAGTCTAGGGGTGGTAAACGTCAGACCCCAATAACCGATAAGTCATGCCGATGTGAGGCTCATAACGGGTCGAGAAACTACTGGTAACACTTACCAGCAAAACTCTGATCAGCCCTGACCAGGGACTTCCCTATTACGGCCAATCGAGCACAGCGCAACATCAACCCCCAATACCGGGAGAGACGAAACCCCTCCTATCGCTCATTGCCTCCATGTGACTCGGGACAGTACCCAAAAACCACCGTTTTGCACGCCCTCATGGACGTGGTAAGGTGGAGATCAAAGCACAGTGGGAATCACACAAGACTCTAAGACGATCTCGGGTCTACAGACTAACCAGCACAAGTGTCACCTGAGAACTGCCATCTGACGTGAGGTATAATACCATCTGGGAGTTCTCGGCGAGTCCGTCCAGTGTACCCAGTCGCCACTGAGCACCCGTATACCATCTCTGATGTCAAACATCAATGGATATGGGATCATCCATCGCCCATCTCATGGGTCGAGAAGCATATACGCTAGTCTACACTGGTATATCGATGCCCCGTCTCGATACACCCACGACTAGGGACCTTGAAGGATGTACCTATGGACTACCATGTCCCCACTAGTATGATCTGCATCATAGTCCAGGTAGTCAAGTACACATCCTAAGGGCTTTATCAACATGTAACTATAAGACAGTTTAAAGAGATAAGTGTACATGTTAAGATAAAGAGCAACCAGATAGCATAGTATCACATCGAGCAAGAAAGTCATCTCTATATATGTCCAAGCATCCAATATAAAATACATCATCTGTACAATACTGGCCTCTAGGTCATACATACAACTAACAATCTCCCACTTGCACTAGGGCCAGCTGCTGTAGTATCGCATACCGAGCATCCCGAAGAGTCTCTCAAACTGTATCTGGGGAATGGCCTTCGTGAGTGAATCCGCCGTGTTGTTCTTCGTGTCAACCCTCCTGACCTCGATCTCCCGGTGATCAACTATCTCCCGGATCAGGTGATACAGCCTCAGAATATGCCTGGATCGCTGATGGGACCTGGGTTCCTTGGCCAAAGCCACCGCTCCATTATTATCGCAATACAAAGGTATTGGATGCTCAATGGATGGAACCACACCAAGTTTAGTAATGAACTTTTTGATCCAGACAGCCTCTTTAGCAGCATCGTTGGCAGCGATGTATTCAGCCTCCATCGTCGAGTCTGCCACGGTTTCCTGCTTGGAACTCTTCCAGCAAACCTCCCCTCCGTAAAGGGTAAAGACAAATCCCGACTGCGACTTAGAGTCGTCCTTATCACTCTGGAAGCTCGAATCGGTAAAGGACTCCATTTGGAGTTCTACGTTACCATACACCAAGAGCATCTCTTTAGTCATTCGCAAGTACTTGAGAATGCTCTTCACAGCTGTCCAGTGACTCTCTCCAGGATCAGCTTGATACCTGCTGACTACACTTAGTGAGTATGCAACATCGGGTCTGGTACATAGCATCGCGTACATGATAGAGCCTACAGCCGAAGCATAGGGTATCCTTTGCATGCGAGCTCTCTCCAAATCAGTCTTGGGAGACATCTCTTTGGAGAGAGTGACTCCAGAGATCGTGGGCAAGTTCCCACGCTTGGATTCTTCCATACTAAACCTTTTTAGTATGGTGTCAATGTACTTGGATTGGGACAATCCCAATATCCGTTTGGATCTATCTCTATAGATCCTGATTCCCAATATGCAGGAGGCATCACCAAGATCTTTCATTGAGAATCTTTGTGATAAGAAGAGCTTGACTGATTGCAGCATAGGAATATCATTTCCTATCAATAGTATGTCGTCCACGTACAATACGAGGAAGACAACCTTACTCTCTGCCACCTTCTTGTAAATACAAGGTTCATCTGGGTTTTTGACGAAATCAAACTCTTTGATAACGACGTCAAAGCAGATGTTCCAACTCCGCGATGCTTGCTTTAATCCATAAATGGATTTAAGCAGCTTGCACACCTTCCCGCTGCTCCCACTGTCTACGAAGCCCTCTGGCTGAGTCATGTACACGCACTCTTCTAAATCACCGTTTAGAAAGGCGATCTTATCATCCATTTGCCAGATTTCGTAGTCATGATATGCAGCGATGGCAAGCATGATCCGGATGGATTTAAGCATAGCCACTGGAGAAAAGGTTTCGTCATAGTCCACACCTGGTCTTTGACGATAACCCTTTGCAACAAGTCTAGCTTTGAAAGTCTCCACTTTCCCATCTACACCAAGTTTTTTCTTGAAGATCCATTTGCTCCCAATGGGTTTTACCCCTTAAGGAGCAACTTCCAAAGTCCATACTTTGTTGGTGTACATGGATTCCATCTCGGACCGCATAGCATCCAGCCATTTCACTGAGTCCCTACTCGTGATGGCCTGCTCGAAGCTAGTTGGGTCATCATCCTCCATGATGCAATCCTCGCTCCAACCATCCATGAGAAAACCGTAGTATCTCTCAGGTTGGTGAGGAACCCTACTAGATCGGCGGAGAGGCTGAGGTTCATTGGGAGCTACTGAATCTTCTGGTTCCACTAAATCTTCAGTTACGGTTTGTGTATCTGGAACTTCTTCCAGCTCTACCACTTTGCCACTAATTTCTTTTTCAAGGAATTCCTTTTCTAAAAAGGTGGCATGTCGAGAAACAAACACTTTTTGTTCCTCTGCATGGTAGAAAAGATATCCATGTGAATGTTTGGGATATCCTACGAACTTGCATAGAACTGACCGTGCCTCGAGTTTGTCCGGATTTTGCCTTTTGACATAGGCCGGGAAACCCCATATCTTAACTCGTTTAAGACATGGTCTCTTCCCACTCCATATCTCATATGGTGTGGTAGGTACAGATTTAGTTGGAACTTGATTCAATAGGTATGCTGCTGTTTCCAGCGCATATCCCCAGAAGGAAATAGGTAACTCAGCTGTGCTCATCATAGAGCGCACCATATCTAATAAGGTGCGGTTCCTCCGTTCTGATACACCGTTGTGTTGTGGTGTATATGGAGGAGTCAGCTGAGAGAGAATCCCATTCTCTTTTAGGAAGTCCAGGAATTCATTGCTCAAGTATTCACCTCCTCGATCAGATCGAAGGATTTTAATACTTTTTCCGGTTTGGTTCTCGACTTCATGTTTATATTCTCTAAATTTCTCAAAAGCTTCCGATTTGTGTTTCATCAGGAACACATATCCGAATCTAGAGAGATCGTCAGTAAATGTAATGAAGTACGATGAACCATCCCTGGAATGTGTAGACATGGGACCGCATACATCACTATGTATCAGTCCCAAGAGTTCAGTAACTCTTTCTCCGTGTCCCGTAAACGGAGTTTTGGTCATCTTGCCTTTGAGACATGACTGGCAAGTGTCATAAGATGAAAATTCAAACGGATTTAAATATCCATCCTTATGCAACTTTGCTAGTCGTGTCGCATTGATGTGACCCAGTCTACAATGCCACAAGAAGGATTCGTTCAGTTCAGAACTCTTCCTCTTGTGTGTGTTTGTTATGCTCAGAACTGTTGATTGATTTAGAACATAAATGCCATTGCACAACGTGCCTGATCCAACCAACTTTTGGTTACAGAAAATGTTCATAACATTATCCTGTAATACAAAATTATATCCCTCTTTACTCAATAAAGAAACCGATATAATGTTGCATATCAGGTTCGGCATGTAATAGCATTCGTTCAGAACCAAAGTATTACCAGTAGGTAATGCAAGGTGATATTCCCCGACAGTCTTAGCTGCAACAATTGCACCATTTCCAACTCTAATGTCTTTATCACCTTCTCTAAGTTCTCTACCTTTCCTAAGCCCATGTAACTGATTACATATATGGGATCCTGACCCGGTATCTAATACCCAGGACGTAGGGCAGATGGAGAAACAGTTCTCTGTAACGAACACACCCGAAGAAAATGCATCAACATGTACTTTCTTCATTCGGGTGGCTTGGGAATCCTGGTAATCCCCTATGTCCTGTTCATTCCAATAACTCTTATAAGAAAGAACGGAACCAACGTTCCCCAGCACAGTATAACATGCGGGTTCCGTCAATACATCCATATTATTATCTTTATTAGGGCATGACATGGTCGCTACCTGGAGAGAGAGAGAGAAGAAAACACTTTAGCGTATGCCCTTGCAAGATCAGATTGGTTATTATCCTATCTAATCAGGATGGCTCCCACTGGTTTTTATCAAATCTTCCTTCAAACCCTAAAAAGAAAGACTAGCCGGGATTAATTACACCCTACAACTTCGCCAATCTTTCAGCCAGGCCAGTGTCGGTACTTTGAGGGAGGTTCCCCGTGCTTTCGCACAGACCTAATTATAGTAAACCTCGTTTTCCCAGAGGCGTAATCCCGTTGATACCTTTCTAGACACCTACTTGATCGGCTAATTGTAATGTGCAAAACTCTCCCAGGAGTAACTCTTACTCGCAGTAGGTATCGGGATCCAACTATCTCATAGAAGGTATGCAATCTCATTGCAAATTTCAACACTTGAAATTCCCGATAATGCTTTTGCCCCTTGCGTCCTATGACCTTGACAAAGGCCAACAAATCATAGGCTGCTAGTCAAGTTCAACCCGTCATTTCTTAATTGAATCAAACCCACCCGCACGACCCTTGACAAAGGCCAACAAGGTCGTACGACTACCCTGAAACAATCTGCATCACATGCACAAGCAGATAAGCATTATTCAGCTACCGCACACTACGCCTTGACAAAGGCCAACAAACGCAGCACGAATACTAAACAGTTCTTATCTGAAATGACGGAGGGCTACGACAGGTTTTTCTGAAAACCTATTGCGTAATGAACTTGATATCGTTGTAGAATCGAATGATTTTGAAATGGAGTGTTTTTTAGGCTTTTTTTAGTTTTGCTAAAGGGGTCACTCCCGGTAAAGGGATCGTCGGCCCTTTCCTCGTCGAATGAGGTGCGGGATATATCATATATATCACTGTGCAAAGCAAAACTCCAAAAAACAATCAAAAGCAAACCGAGTGTGTAGCATCTGCCAGTTATTGCTAAAGGAGTCACTCCCGGTGAAGGGATCTTGGTCCTTTCCTTATCGAATAAGGTGCGGGATATATCACATATACCTCTGTGCAAAGCAAGAACTGTAGCTACCTATTTTATTTAAAATTTGATTCTACAACATCTTTTAGGTTTCTTTTCTTTCATTAATCACATTAATGAAGTCCCATCATTAAAGTCACCTAAACATCACAGATAAATACGACGTGCACTTATGCCATCCGCATTCGCCTCGATGTCCCCTCGTGCACCGTTAGGTTAGGTAACTAACGACAGAGCAGGGCAGGGCTAGTGCGGGTGCAAAACATAAGTAACGTCTATATAATATATCATATATACTATATACTGTATCCATCAGAACATATCAAATGATCACATTACAGATATCGCAGCAGAAAATATCATATGAAATATTGGATATACTAGGACGTCCGTGTTTTCAATACGAGCCAGTATAAAACACAGATTCCACGGTCGTGACGAATAGCCAATCCCACACCCCTAGACCCCTACGAGAGCGGCAAGCAACCCTACCAATTCTAGGGTTAGAAGACCCGGACTCGACTCCTCGAGATGGTCTCCCACTGGACCCTAGAACCCGGTTACTTGTGCTCCCCTCCTTGGGTCTATCCTAATGCGGAAAAGTAAATAATATACAAAAGGTGACATCTTCCGCAACCTGGAAGTGCCCCAAATAAAAGAATATTACATACAAGTTTTTACATGAATGAAAATGAAAAACACTCATCTCACATATAAACCCCCGGCTATTCAAACACGACGATCCAATATAACATATCCAGCAACACATAACATCATATGTCATCAATGTAAGTAAATATGCGCATCCCAATTGTCGTTGATATATAGCAACGAAACCGGCGATATCACATATTACACTTACGGTCACAGAAAAGAAAGTGTAAAACTATAACAGTTGGAATCCGCAACCTCTTTAGACATCGCATGCCTAATCAAATGAAATACTTAGACATCACATGCCTAACAATTATAAACCCCGCATTTTAGTCCCATTATCGAAAACTCTTTTCAATATCAAGTGAGACTAAACCGCTAGATTTATAACATTCATCCAGTTATCTCATAACTGTTTGTGAATTCCAATTATTGTATCCTATTTCGGATAAATAGAAAATATTAAACTTTTCGATCGAACATTCGAACACCCAAGTTTTCCCGAAACCGTTCAACACATGAAATAAGTTCAAAGACGTTCACTTCATGCCTCAGTACCAACGGTCCAGCCGTAGAAGGGTCAAGCCAACGCCTCACATGTGGCACGCCGTACTGCCCCAAACCCTAAGGTTCAAAGGGCAGTTCAAGAAGGTCACATAATCGAGTTAAGGTTTGTTGTCTTCTAGAGGGACCATCGCATTACTTGCACTACTTAGAACGTTTTTAAACCTCAGAAAAATCCAACACTTGGAAATTTTCCGGCAGGGGAAAGATTGGGTATTTGCATCCGGTCGAACTTTTTAACATATTCTAAAATTATCCGGAAAAACACATAGACAAAGTTTGATAATCCGATCGAATCTTCGATTCCTAATACAACCCCAGAATACTCAACTGTTGAGTGCATATTAAAAATTCCCAGAAAACTCAGCACCTGAAAACATGAATTACTGTGCAAATATTGGAAGCAGATCCTATCATTTGGCCGTGGAACCGCCGCAGAAGCCAGGCTTCTGCCGCGGTTCCGCCACGCTTTAAACATATCATGAGATAATTTTTGCACCGTAATTCTTAGAATTCCCTGCTGAATTTTTTAAGCATTTTTAATATGGAAAAAAACCCAGTTTTTGAAAAAAGTCCAGAGAGCATGAAAAATTAGGGTTTCGATATTCGTTCGGATTTCAAACGTCGTCTAGACTTCGCCTAAGGCTCTAGCTAGGCTCTGATACCACTGTAGGGTTCCTAGGCACACTAATGAGGTCTCACAAGGCATCAACCATGCCAATTTCAATTTTTACAAGTGCCGAGAAACCCTAATACGGATTCGTTGACTAGAGTTTAGGCGAAAAGTGAAGCTAGCTAACATTTTAACTAAAGGAAAGAGGCTACAACCTTTGTAGATCTGGTTCTCCACTTCCTTAAATCCACGTAGACGTCCTCTCGCTGTCCATCTTGAATCTCGGACTCTTGCATCGGCTTCATCGGAGAAATGGGCGGGCTAGGTCGTCGGCTTCGATGCCGAAGATGATCTACGTCGAGGAAACACAAGATCAAGCTCCAACTTAACCGAGTCGTGAAACTTGTGAAGAAAACACCCTATACTACTTGGCAAGAGGTAGAGGGTGAAGAAATAGGAGGTGGGTTCACTTTAGAATTGGATTTCTCACTCTTTTACTCAAGATGCCATTAATGGAGGCAAGCTTTTCTTCTTGATGAAGATGAAGAAGAAGAAGATAGAATATGATAAGTGTTTTTAAAAAGAAAAACAATATGAATACTTATCATATCCTAACCTTGGTTAGGTGTAGAGAATAGACCATGGTTGCTTTTAGTGGTTAGGGTTAAGCATGAGACAAGAATGGTGGACTTGTTCAAAGCTTCATGAAGTTTCAACAAGCATCTAAAGAAAGCCACCATATCATATTTATCTTTTCCATAATGGAAAAATAAATAAATAAATAAGCAAATAAACAAAACCCTAATCATTAACTTAACCATGGTTTAATACTTTGCACAAACCCAAGTGAGTATGTATCATCAAACATAATACAATCAAGTGCACACAAAATATATCACATATACAATGTGCACATCAAGTGAGAAAATCCTTTTAAAAATGAACCAATACTAGTTAATGCAAAGTAATATATCAAATATATAATTATACATTAAATCATTAAATCAACACTTGATTCAATGATCCGGTCATGTCGCACATAACCGACTAGTATCCAATGTATCGACTTATCGAATCAATCTTTGATTCGATAACTAGGTTATATCGCATACAACCATTCGAAACATTCATCGCGAGAATGAAATACGGTATCACATACACGCATTATTCTCGGTCCCGCACATATCTCATATGTGCTCCTATTTCGTTTCGCTTGAGCCAGGAAACCTCTGTGTAGGACTCTAAAGACTCGTCAATACGCCGGCAGCAGATGATGATCATATCAAGCACCCACAAGCCGCAAGCGGTCTGCCAAACGTAACGGCCACCCGGGTATTGAGCGATCAGAAGATCGACGAGCAAGCCCGCTCACACTCCTGTGAATCCAACCAGTAACACTTACCGTGCAGTCCGGTCTGTTCGTCTGATATGTCGTATATCAAGTCTATCGGTGGTAAACGTCAGACCCCAATAACCGATAAGTCGTGCCGATGTGAGGCTCATAACGGGTCGAAAAACTACTGGTAACACTTACCAGCAAAACTCTGATCAGCCCTGGCCAGGGACTTCCCTGTTACGGCCAATCGAGCACAGCGCAACATCAACCCCCAATACCGGGAGAGACGAAACCTCTCCTATCGCTCATTGCCTCCATGTGACTCGGGACTGTACCCAAAAACCACCGTTTTGCACGCCCTTATGGACGTGGTAAGGTGGAGATCAAAGCACAGTGGGAATCACACAAGACTCTATGACGATCTCGGGTCTACAGACTAACCTGCACAAGTGTCACCTGAGAACTGCCATCTGACATGAGGTATAATACCATCTGGGAGTTCTCGGCGAGTCCGTCCAGTGTACCCAGTCTCCACTGAGCACCCGTATACCATCTCTGATGTCAAACACCAATGGATATGGGATCATCCATCGCCCATCTCATGGGTCGAGAAGCATATACGCTAGTCTACACTGGTATATCGATGCCCCATCTCGATACACCCACGACTAGGGACCTTGAAGGATGTACCTATGGACTACCATGTCCCCACTTGTATGATCTGCATCATAGTCCAGGTAGTCAAGTACATATCCTAAGGGCTTTACCAACATGTAACTATAAGACAGTTTAAAGAGACAAGTGTACATGTTAAGATAAAGAGCAACCAGATAGAATACTATCATATCGAGCAAGAAAGTCATCTCTATATATGTCCAAGCATCCAATATAAAATACATCATCTGTACAATACTGGCCTCTAGGGCATACATACAACTAACATCCACTTACCAAGGCATTCCCTCAACCACAGCTTGAGCGACTTTTTGAGATGTTGGGTATAAGATACGCCAATAATTGGCCTTAGTGCAAGTGGGACATTGATGGATATATGTATGCCCTAGTGGCAATTGTTTGATAGTGGATGTATCGGTATGTGTGTCTGTGTGTGTGTATATATATATTCAAAGGACATTCTTGCTCGACATGATAGTATGCTATCTGGTTGTACTTTATCTTGACATGTTCATTTGATCATGCATCTTACTCATTTGGTAAATGTTGATAAAGCCCTTAGGATATTTTCCTGACTACTGGGATTATGATGCAGAACTTATGAGTGGGACATGTGTAGTTTATAAGTATATCCTTAAAATGTTCCTAGTCGTGGGTGTATCCAGATGGGGCATCGATATTCCAGAGTAGACTAGCGTATACGGTTCTTGTCCCATATGATGGGCGATGGATGATCCCATATCCATTGGTGTGGTGACACCAAAGACTGTAAACGGGTGCTCAGTAGAGACTGGGTACACTGAACGGACTTGCCGAGAACTCCTATGTGGTATTATATCTATCGTCGGATAGTGTTCATATCAGATTTTTGCATTTTCATACCGCCCAATTTTTATCACATTGCATATCGGTAGGTACTCTTGAGCCGTGTTTGCTAGTCAATTGCAGGATACAGGTTCTCGGCTCTAAACGGTGAAATTCATGAAAAAACACGACAAAATCCGGGTTCCTGCCAACCACAGATTAAACACGGGTCTCCGCTCTTTATCCGTCTTTTTCCACACACCAGTTTAGGAGACAAAATGGCAAATCGATTGTCACCTTCATGCACAAAGCACAATGGCAACACCAAGTCCAAGAAATCTACGCGGAGCTCAAGAAAATCATGACAAAAGATCCATGTCCAATCACCTTTTGATCCACTAGAATTCTGGAAGAAATGTGGAAAGATTATCAGAAACAACATGTACCAGACAAAAAGGGACAGCAGACCAGGGAAGCACAGAAAATACCATGCCCCAACTCCATCAAACGGCCGCGGAACCGCGGCCAATAGGGGGTTTAGGCCGCGGTTCCGCGGCCGTTCAGGTGCCGCATTTGAAGATTTTTTTAGGGGTATTTTGGTCTTTCTATGTACAGGCAGAATTTTGCCCTAGATTTCCATTTCTCTGCCTATAAATAGCCCAGAACCTTATGAAGCCAAGGGTGCATAATCTTGTATTTTTTCTAGGTTTTAGAATACTTGATCTTCTTCTTCTTCTCATCTCTTCTCCATTGAAAAACTTGTAGTGAGCTTTTGTGAGTGAAGAGTGATGAATAAAGAAGTTCATTTTATTATCATACTTGTCTTGCTCTTATGTTAAATGCTTGTAATTTTCATTTGTTAACTTAGTTGTTTCTTTCTTTCTCTTTTTCTTTATCCTTAAAACAACCATGATGCTTACGCTTGATGCTTGCCAAGGTGAGGTCGCAAATAGCTAGTTGTTATCTTCTAATCTCTTTCTTTCTATCTTCCTCTTTGTTTTGTTTTCTTTTCATTATGATGTGTGAGTAGTTTCCATACTTGTTAGGGTAGGATAAGGGAAGTTTGAGAGAAGGAAATCTCTCTCACTCTTTCCTTGCCCAACATCTGAAATCGACTCCCGTTAATTGAACCACAATCCGCTCCCTACGGCACCCTATCCTACATGATAGCGGTGATTCCGTAGTGAGACCGGTTGTGGTTGAATTAACCGGAGGTTATGGCTAAGAGCCAAGAACGGACGGACAAGCACCAAAAGGAAGAACTTAAGCGTTAGAAAGCCTAGCTTATACTCGCAAGTTCCTTCCTAGTCGTGCTAATCCCCATTGTTGCCCATTACCGTAACACCGATATTAAGAGTGGCAACGAAAGAAGTGAGCGACTCCTAACTCAAACTAACCTAATCCTAACCCTAACAAGCTCTCTTTACATATCATTTTAACACTTAGATAATCACAAACAAATCTGGAAAATTGGACTTAACTCGTTAAAGCACATAGAAAAAGATTCCCTTCTCCCTGCGGACGACCCGTACTCAACCGGCTAGCTACAAGAGAAACCGTTTTGATTGCGGTAATTAACTAAACTTAAAAACATAGAACTTCTACCAATTGGATTGCAGTTCTGAGGTGACACTGGTACAGGTTAGTCTGTAGACCCGAGTTCGTCATAGAGTCTTCTGTGTCCTCCCACTGTACTCTGATCCCCACCATACCACAGCTTTACTGAGTCGTGCAAACAGGTGGATTTTGGGTACAGTCCTGAGGTACATGGAGGCAATGAGCGATAGGAGATGTTTCGTCTCTCCTAGTATTGGGGATTGATGTTGCATAATGCTCGATTGGCTATAACAGGAAGTCCTTAGCCAGGGCTGATGTGTTTTACTGATAAGTGTTATCAGTAGTTTCTCGATCTGTTATAGGCCATATACCAGCATGACTTATTGAGTTATTGTGGTCGACGATACCATCCCTAGACTCGATATGCAGCATATCTGACGAAGAGACCGGACTGTACGGTATGTTTTTCTAGTTGGATCGACGGGAGTTTTGACAGGTTCGCTTGTTTTTCTTCTGATCGCTCAATACCTGGGATCCGATACGTACAGCTGTGCCGCTGAAGGTTTGTGGGTATGTGATATGATCATTGCCTACTGCTAGCGTATTGACGAGTCTTAGAGTTGAACAGAGTGGTTTTCTAGCTCAGGCGAAATGATATGGGGTGCATATGGGATATGCGAGGGAGCTCGAATAAATGCGTGTATTTGATACCGTATTTTAAATCGGGCGTTTTCTATTGTTCGGGTCGTATGTGATATGACCGGGTTATTAAATCAAGTGTTGGTTTAATATTATTGACTTTTAGCCCATTTATTTAAAACCTTTTCTTTATGGATGTATGCATGAATGTGTGTATGTATATATGTTCATATGAATGCACACATGCACACATGCATGTGTCTTGGTTGATGATACAAAGGACATGGCAATGCAAGACTCACATGATATATATATATATATATATATATATATATTTATTATTGAGAAAATGAAAATGATTAAATCATGGTTGCAAATTCTTCTACACTCTTCTTTGCTTAACCTTATTTATAACCATGGTTTAATATCCATTTGTTCTTTAACTCATTAACAAAATATCTAGATATTTATTGACCATGTTTGTATGTGAGTGTGACACATATATTTATATTTTCTTTTCTCATTAATCTAGAGTATTATCACAAAAGAGCTCAAGCTTAGCCATCTCCTTCTTCTTCCACCTTCTTGCTCTTTACCCTTTTTAAAGTGAGTGAAGGAAACAAAAATGAAAGGTTTTTAAGTGATATTAGAACCCACATCACCAATCTATATTAGTCTAACCCACTAGTGTAGGTTGTTTGCTCCATTTCTTCAAAGATGAAGTGAAGCTAGGAGCTTGAGCAAAGGGACTCCGTGGTGGATCGTCGTGGACTTGGAAGGACTTAAGTAAACCATTTCAAACCCTAGTTGATCCAAAGAGTCAAGAAGGGATGTTTACAAAGGTTGTATTACCCACCTCTTAGTGTTAAAATACTTGTAGTATGTGATACTAGTTCGTTGTTACCCTAAATTTCTAGTTAGATTCATGGTTGGTATCGTTTAGCACCTCCTAAAATTTTATTATAGCATGTGTGATGCAACCCAAACCTTAGGCATGGTGCAAAAGAAACCCTACAGTTTCAAGACTGGGCATCGATACTCCAGAGTAGACTAGTGTATACTGATCGAGTCCCCGACGAAGGGCAGTGGCCGGTCTTACAAGCCATTGGTATCAATTTGTTCACTTAAGATGTATATAGGTGCTCATTGGGTTATTAATACACCGGACGGACTCGCCGGGAACAAGCTAGTTGGTATTATTCCTATTGTGAGATAGCAGTTTCCAGGTGACATGTGTACAGGTTCGTCTATCGATCTGAGATTGTCATTTGTCTCGTGTGACTTCCCACTGTGCTTTGGTTACTACCCTACCACGGCTCAAAGGAGCCGTACTAACAGGTTTTAGTAGGGTACGGTCCCGAGCCACATGGAGGTAGTCAGCGGATCGTCAAGGGTTTCGTTTCCCACGGAATTGGTGGTTGATGTTGCGTTGTGCACGGATAGCCATCACCAGAAATCCTTGGCCAAGGTAGTCGAGATTACTGATCTAGGATCGGTAGTTTCTCAGGTGGTGATAGGTTTCATACCGACACTAAATGTTGTGTTATTAGGGGTCTAAATTTATCTACCCCCCTAGACTCAATATGCGATACTCATAGACGAATGGACCGGACTGTATGGATATTGTCACTATCAGGCTCAGTAGGGGTTTCAGGATGAGTTTGCTCAACTGCCACTTTTTCGCCCAATACCTGGGTAGCCTTTACGTACAGCTAGTGCTGCTGACGTGCTTGTCGTTAAACCCACTGCCAGCGTATTGACGAGTCTTTAAAGTCCCACACAGAGGGTTTCCCTGCTTCGAGTGGAACGATGTAAAGGCCGTATGGTTTTATGGTAGGGTTCCATCATATACGTGCACTTGTGCACGGATCATGATTCGGACGGATAATACTAATGGGCTTTCTTTTAAGCCGGATCCTAGTATTATATTGTTGTATTATTTTTGTCTCATGTATTCGTATTCTATCAGGATATGGATACGGGTATGTATATACGGATGAGGGGTATTCTTGTAATTCTTTACAAGATTTTTGAAGTTTCCATTTCTTATTGTATTAAACATTTAGGTTAAATGTTTATTAAAGTAGAGAGTGTGAGTTATTGTTTTGGCATTTATTCATGCATGTTCACTTGGTGACTCATTGTGATGAGTCATGTAGTGACTCATGGTGGCATGATGAGTTTCTTGTTTGTATTGTGAGATATTTGTGGTGAGCAATGAGATATTTATTCTTTAGTTATTTTCTTTAGTTGCTAGCATGCTTGATAAAAAGCTCATAACAAATAGCTCACAACACTCAAGCTTTCTTCACTTGGATTTTCTTTGTCTTACACTCTCCTCTCATGGCATCTTCTTCTACCTCCACCTTAATTGTCTCATGTGTTGAGAAACCTAAGGTGTATTGATACAAACTAATTCTACACACTCTCTACTTCACCTTGGCTATGTAGTGTAGCGAACTAGATACTCGAGTTGCCTCGGATTTGAGGTTGGAGCTCGATTCATGGACTCTCGGGTGGATCATCTTCGATGGGGGGAGATCGGAGATCAAACTTGATCAAGGAATCTTTGAGGAGCTTGGGATAAAGGTTAAAGACCGAAGGACACGGATTATCTCGGTATAATCACTCTAACCCTATGCATGTTTTTTGTTATCTAGGGATTATGGGTCGATCCGTAGACTAGGGCTCCGTTAGCACCGGTTTTTAAAAATTTTTGTTCAGCATTTGGCCACGGATTGACGGCCGGGGCACTTGCGTAACCCAACAAATCTTTGGTATGGAGGAAGATGGAAGCTAAGTCCATCTTCTCGTGCTGCCTCTGGTGTTCATTATCAATTGAGGCCATTACGAGGCACTTGGCTTTCGCCCAATCTATTTCCCATGTCTTATGGATTTCTATATCCACGATGCTGGAATCTGGACTTAGGACGGCGGGGGCTTTTGTAGTAAGGAAGTAGCCCGGCTTGTCATATGTTATGGCCATCTGGACATTCATTAGCCAATATTTATAGTTTGGCCCCGTAAATATATTTTTATCTAGCAGTATCTTAAGCCTAGTCATTCTGGTCGCTGCAATTAGGAGAGAGATAAGAAACACTAAGCATGATGCTCTGGCAAGTTTAGATTGGTTATTAGTTTATCTAAACAGGATGGCTCCCTCTGTTTTCTCAAATCCTCCTTCAAACCATAAAATAAGAATTAGTCGGGATTAATTGCACCCTAAAATTCTTATTTAACCTTTCGTCCAGGCTAGTGTCTGTACTTTGAGGGAGGTTTTACAACGCTTTCGCGAAATTCCTTATTTACATAACCTCTTTTCCCTGGAGGCGTAGCCACGTTAACACCGTTCTAGACAAGTACTTTGTTTTTAGCATCGATTCTAAAGTGAAAAACTCTCCCGAGGAGTAATAAAACTCACGGTGGGATCGGGATCCAACTATCATCACATTACAACTTTGAAAGAATCTTACCAAAATAATCACACTCTAGATGGTATGAAAAACTAGCAAGTTTCCTTTGCTTTTGAAACTCCCGATATGGATTTTTGCCCAAGGCGTTTATGACCTTGACGAAGGCCAACATATCATAAGATGTAAGTCAAGTTCTACCCGTCATTGCCCAAGTTAATCGGAACCCATTCATACAAATGCTTGATGAAGGCCAAAATAGCTGTACGCCTTTCTCAGGTTAACGCATCTATCTATGCTACAGATGAATACCCAGCAGCTACCAATCACTATGCCTTAGCGAAGGTCAAAATACATAGCTTGAATACTACTGAGTACCCATCTGAAATGATGGAGGGCTACGGCTGGTTTTGGCGAAAACCGTAAACGTAAAGAACTTGATATAGTCGAAGGAACCATGATAGCTTCTAAACGGAGTGGTTTAGGCTCCGCATTTAAAAGTTATTTGTAAAGAAAACCGAGTGGTTTTGAAATTATTCCAACGATTTATCTTTTGTTTGTTTTCTTTGTATTAAACAATATTAATGTTGTCCTATCATTTAACCCTATCATTGCAGAAAAAAATGAAAATAGAATATACACTTATGCCATTCGCATTCGCCACGGGGCCCGTCATGCACCGTTAGGTTATTAAATTAACGGCAATACAGGGGCTGGACTAGCACGGGTGTAAAACATAAGCAACGTTTATTATATATATATATATAGCCATTCCTCCCACGCAATAATCGTCATTCCAGATTAAAGCAACACAGATGAATATATTGGATATACTAGGATTTCCGTGTTTTGTTTTAGCCTAGAATGAAAAACGGATTCCACGGTCGTGATGAATAGCCAAACACCACCCTAGACCCCTACGGCTGCGACAAACTACCCACCAAATTCACGAAGTGAAGCAACATTCCTCAATGAAATGAGTAGGCCACTGGATACTTCAAGAACCCGGTAGTTTGTGCACCCTTCCTTGGGTCTATCCTAGGTTCAAGAAAAAGTAAATGAAATAATACAACGGTGACTACAACCTCAACCCGGATGTGCCCCGCTAAAGAATATTACATCAATTTAAAAATATACATGAATGAAAGAAAAGAACACTCTTCTCACATCCCAGCTACTCATTCACGACGATCCAATACTTTATATACACAAACCATCAACAAGATACTAGATATATGCAACCCCCACTGATCGACATATAGAAATTAGTGGACATTTAGCAACACATATACAAACACAAATAAGAAATAATTTGGAATTTCGATCGATAAAAACTTTCTGTATTTATCCCATGTACAAACCCGTACACAAACAAATCTGGGCAAAAACTAAATGTACCAAAAATCCTATTTCCATGAACCTGAACCACATAAAAAAATTGGAGCAATATAGCCACAATTAGGCCGTGGATTAGCGGTCTAATTAGGAGCTTATTTGATTAATTTTTTTTGGTCCTATAAATGCCTGCATGTAATTTTATGGTCACTAAAATAATTTTTTGAACAAATTTGAAAATCGGACAGCAAGCATGAATTAGAAATGTAATTTCTGATTTTTTCCTTTAATCGAACTTCTAACTACTTACTAGCTAGCAAGTTAAGGTTTAAGTAAGCTCTGATGCCACTGTAAGTCGATGTCACAAACCCTACACACTTGTGGGGAGACGGAATTTACAAAAAATGATTTTTATACTTGCAACATCGACCTATATACAAGATCTTTTCGAAAACCTTAACTAGCTAAACACTTCGAGGTGTTGGATATATGTATATCCTAGTGCCCATTATTTGTATAGTGGATGCTTGGACATGTATATATATAGAGGACATTCTTGCTCGACATGATAGTATGCTATGTGGTTGTACATTATCATAACATGTTCACTTGATTGTATTTACTATTCATTTGATACATGTTGATAAAGCCTTTAGGATATCGTCTTGACTACCATGATTATGATGTAGATCATACTAGTGGGGAATATGTAGTCTATGAGCATATCCTTAATTGTTCCTAGTGATGGGTGTATTGAGACGAGGCATCGATATTCTAGAGTAGACCAGTGTTTACATTTCTTGACCCAGTTGAGGGGGCGTTGGATGATCCCATATCCATTGGTGTTTGACATCAGAGATTGTATACAGGTGCTCATTGGAGACTAAGTACACAGAACAGACTCGCCGAGAACTCCTATATGGTATTATACCTATCACCGAATAGCAGTTCTCTGGTGACACTTGTACATGTTAGTCTGTAGACCCGAGATCATCATGGAACCTTGTATGTTTCCCACTGTGCTTTGATTTCCACCCTACCATGGCTCTACTGAGTCTTGCAAATAAGTGGCTATTGGGTACAGTCCTGAGACACATGGAGGCAAAGAGCGATAGGAGAGGTTTCGTCTCTCCCAGTATTAGGAGTTGATGTTGTACTATGCGCGATTGGCTATAACAGGAAGTCCCTGACCAGGGCTGATGAGATTTACTTATAAGTGTTATCAGTAGTTTCTCGAACTATTATAGGCCACACATCGACATGACTTATTGAGTTATTGGGGCTTGACGATTCCATCTCCAGACTCAATATGCAACATATCAGACGAAGAGACCGGACTGTACGGTAAGTGTTGCTGGTTGGCTCTATGGAGTTTGAAGAAGATCTATTGTTTTTCTTCTGTTCGCTCAATACCTGGGTAGCCGTTATGTGCAGCTAGTACCGCTGATGGTTTGTGGGTATCTGATATGATCACTGCCTACTGCTAGCGTATTGACGAGTCTTAGAGTCCCATATAGGGGTTTCCGAGCTCAAGTGAAAAGAAGTGGGGCACATATGGAGATATGTGCGGGAGCTTGGTTAAATACGAGTATATGATACCGTATTTTAATCTAGCATTTTTATTAGTATGGTTATATGTGATATGGTCGGGTTATTAAATCAAGTATTGATTTAATAGAAAGACTAATTACTCATTTATATTCTTTATGCATGTGTGTGTGTGTATAGTTGTATTTATGTGTGTGTATGTGTGTGTGTGTGTTTATGTCATGGTGGATGTTACATTGGACATGGCTATGCTAGACTCACATGGAAATATATTAGCTATTTATTTTTGTGAAAATGGAAAATGCAATAATAAGTCTTGATTTCTACACTCTACTTAAAATATCTAACCATGGTTGATTATTTTATTCCTCCACTCACTTACAAATATCTAAGATATTTTCTTTTCTTCATTAATTGTGATTGTGATCACTCTCATTATCTAAAGCTAAGCCATTAGTTCATCTTCTTCTTAAGCTCTCTACCCTTTTCTAGGTTAGAAAAAGATAAAGAAAAAGAAGGTCTTTCATTGAGAAAAATCCTATTTCATCAATCTATATTAGTTTAGTAAACTTGTATAGGTTGTTAGCTTCACTTCATCTTAGTTTATTGAAGTTAGAGATTGAGTGTAAGGAACTCCGAGTGGTTCATCGTGGACATCGAAGACTTCAAGCTGAATTGTTCTATGCTTCGAGTGGAGCCAAGAGGAGTCCAAGGACTTCTACACGGAGCCATTGAAGAGAAGGAGTGGTTTACAAAGGTTTTAGTCATCTTTCCCTTAGTTTTAGACACTCTTTGTATATGATACTTACCCTAATCTCTAGTTCGATTCATGGTTTGTGTGCTTTAGGTCTCTAAAATTTTAAAATACACCACATATAGTTGTTTAAACACTTGTAGAGGTGCTAAGACATGCTTACATGGTATCAGAACTACTAGGTATTAGATATCGACCTATGGGGGTTCTCACTGTGTGAAAGTATGGAGAAGCATGGGCTCTTACCCCCAGGTTGTCCCAAGAACGGAAGGTGTTCCGACGGGTTGTAGTCCTCGCGAAGAGGCTTGCCTAAAAAGTAGCTGCTAAGGAACCTATAGGTGCCACGGTGATCCCATTAGATGAGGTGGTTGCCTGACTTACATGGTATCAGAGTCAAACTAGAGCATTAAGGTAGTTTAGACGACATTAAAAGTGTTCGATCGAAATCAAAATATGGACTTTTTCATGGTTTTTGTACATTTTTCCAAATGTTGGTATTTTGCAGAATAAAAATATTCAAAAAATGGTGCAGGTAAATCTATGGAACCCCAAGAAAAATGAACACCCCATTCCCCAGAATGGCCGCTGAACCGTGGCATAACCCTTATTTTCTCCGCAGTTCCGCCGCGCATTTTGAGAATTAAGGTTTCAATTTTTCTGTGCTGCTCCATTTTGACATTTGTGACTTTCTAGATATTTTTGTTGAGGCTCAATGTGTTGAGGTCCTTATGGTTTGAAGAATTTTTGATGTCAATCGAAATGTTTAATATCGTCTAGACAGTTGCTATATGTGATACAATATTTGGAATCTATACTAATTAGTTTTGAGAAAATTAATTGGTTGTTTGTAAATCTAACATTTTAGTTTCATTGATATCCGGGAATCTTTTTTAATTACCCTTCTTCTTTATGAAAAGATTTTTCATTTCGAGACTTAAATGTAAGATTTATGAGGTTAGGCATGAATCAGGAATATGAGATAATCCGGGTTTGCGATGTCTAAGGCTAGTGTGGATTCCAACTGTTCTAGTTTTACATTTCTTTTCAGCGACCGTAAGTGTAATATGTATATCCCTAATCTCGTTGCTATATGTCGATGACATTAGAAATACGCATAATTACTTACGTTGATGATCTGTGATGATTATTCTGTTGTTGTACTAATATGATGTATAGGATGGTCATGATAGAATAGCCGGGGGTTTTATGTGAAATGAGAGATTTTCTTTTCATTCATGCAAATTCAATGTATGTAATATTCTTTTACTGGGACACTTCCGGGTTGAGGTTGATGTCACCATTGATGTATATTATTTACTTTTTCACATTAGGATAGACCCAAGGTGGGGAGCAGAAGTAACCGGGTTCTAGAGTCCAGTGGGAGGCTGTTCAGTCGAAAATAGTGCATTTTTAAAATGACAATTCCCTTACTATTCGTAATCATCTAAAGGTATTTGATATAAATATAACATATATTAGAAGTTCGTCTGCAAAATATCATTTACTGGCAGATATCGGAATTTTGTGTGTTATAGATTATAATCAACATTATGAAGGAAATTGTGTGTTTAATATTTCACGCATAATTTTGTATATCTCTAACATTCTTCTTTGAGATTTTGTGCAAAAATTAGCTGAGGTCAGAAATCGGAATCCGAAATTCGCCGATTAAAATACAGGAAATCGAAGAATCAAATACTGGCAGAAATTCAGAAGAGATAAGAAAATTCGAGATATCACATAAAGACCCAGAGGTCAACACTAGAAGACCACAGAGAATTGAAGACATGAAGACACTAATCGACCGCAGAACCGCGGCCCAGTCAGGCCGAGTTGCCGCGGATCCACGGCCGAGTTGTGGGCTTCGGAGTCGGGAAGTCTCTGGAAACTTCTTCTCAAAATCCTAGTTTGCTGAGGAAGGCTCGTTGTAACAACGTTGTTCTGGAAACTTCTCTACAATAACCTAGCTTGTTGAGGAAGATTGATAACAATCTAGCTTATTCTAGAAGCCTCCTTGTAACAACCTAGTTTATGGAGGAAGCTTGATGAGGGGCTATAAAAAGGACCTAAGCCTTAAGGTGAGGGGTTCGACACTTTTGGTCCGAAATCAAAATCAAGATCCAATTCCAAATTATGATCTAAGATCAAGAATCGTTGAGAAATTCATCGAGCGACATCATTCAAGATTTCTTTACGCGAAGCCGAACGTCATCAACTAGCACGTGATCCTCGATATATTCAAGATTCACGGTGATCGAGCGAAGCGAAGATTGACGGAGAAATTACCTCTTCAAGGGAGTGATCGAGAGCGAATTTTCTTGTAATCTCGGAATGAGGAAGTTATAATTTGAAGTTGAATAATAAAGGTGATCAATACTTTTAATCTCACTTTCTTTAAATCTCGCATTATGAAATCTTTAATTTTTGATTCTTCTAATTTCATTATGTGTGAGTAAATCTCCGCTTGCTAGGATTCAAAGGAATTTGGTAGATCAAATGGAGATAGAATCCTATATTCATATTAAATCTTATAGAGATTATAAAGTTTAGCAAAGAGAATCATCAATGTCCAAATTGTGAGCGAGATCAATTTATTGTGAATTTCGCCACAATTTGGAGATTAGATTGATGATCCTTCTTATTAAAAGATAGATAAGAATGGCAATCAATGAAAGGACAAAGGGCGATGAAGGAGAAACCCTAGTTTCTTCAAGTGATCCCTAATTCTCATTTTTAGCCATAAATCTAGTTTTAATTCTATCAATAGATTAGAAGAATCATTTTGAATAGTCATCCATGGCTACCAATTCCGTTCGAATTCTACAAGCCTTATACAATTTTCTTGGTAACTAAATCTTGAACATTTTCTTGACTATTCTTTCTTGAAAACGATTTCTTGAATTTCTTGAAATGATCACTTCAACCAAATCTTAAACATTTTCTTGAATTTTCTTTACTATTTGTTTCGACTCAACTAAAGCAAGAATTTACGAATTCCTCAAATCCCAGAGGACGACCCGTGCTCACTAACGCTCGCTACACGCGACACCGTTATTGATTGCGGTTACTTTACTACTTTCCCATGACCAATCAAAGGGCGTCGTTGCCGATGATGCGTGCGTAATTTGTTTTTTCTTGCTATTAGAGTTGAAATATTATTATTCCATCAAAATCTAAATAAAAAACGCATCGTGTGCTTAACAATTAGTGTGTGAATTTTGCAAGAAAATCTGGAATCACTGTAGCAGGGAGAAAAATATTGTGGTCATTTCATCGATACCAGAGGACCAAGGGGAGCACCAGTAAAAAATTTGTTTCAATGATTATTCAAATTGACCGTGGAACCGTGGCAATAGGCTTGTACTGGCAGTGGAACCGCAGTGCTATTGGGGTATTGAGACTCCAGTTTTCTCTGGTATATTCTCTCCTTTCACCTCTCTCCTCTGCAAAAGTCCAATAACAATTTTTCTGCAGGATTCTTTGCAAAAATTCGCCACGTAAAATATTCTTGTTGCGTGATTTGATATTGTTTGTTTGTGCATATTGTAATACGGAAAATTAGGACGTAAAGACCAAATTCAGATTAAGTGGGGATTTCATTACCCTTCATAAGCCCTAAAAATCACAAAACTAGCATTCGCATCACCCTTCATTAACTAAAAAATATCTAGACAAAACTCTAAGACCGTCGCGCTCAATTAGGACAGAGGAAGTTCATGGGTAATCTACTGCTTATCCGCATTTCTTTTGTGGTGTCTAGGCAATTGTGTCTAAGACAAGTTATTACTTAATTAGGCCCGCTATTTACATAGTGGATATCTCCCACTTACCTGGCACTTACCTGGCCATAGGTGGGATAAAGAGGTAGTAGAGGATTTATCTTGCGATTTGTCTTCTGCAAGTCTAGGAGCGGTTTAGTGACATGACCTAGGGGACCTTAGATCTAGGGTTGATTGTGCTTTTTGTGTGATTTGTCTAAATCCGTCTTTTTCAAAACAAATCCTAAAACAAACCTTTCTTTTAATTTGCACATACGCTGCCACTTGCGCTAAACCCGCTTAGTGCATGCTCGGCTGGACACGGGATTCTAGTACCCGTCTTGTCCGCGTTTTTTATATCGACTCTGAAGTCGGTATTTCTTCCTCTTCTTTTTCCTCACCACCCACAACATCCACTGAGATGGACGGTTCTCTATCGAATTTCAATAACGCCACTCTGCCATCACCCGCAGGTGCGCAGAATCTACTACGTATATCTCTCCAAGAGAGATGCTACCCTTTATGTGGTCCTCTTTCTACTTGTCTTTCTATTCCACTAACCAATAGGGATAATTTCGAAATCAGGCCACACTATATCAATCTTTTGCCTAAATTTCACAGTCTCGAGTCTGAAAACGCATACGTTTTTATCACCAAATTTGAAAACTTATGTGCTAAGATGGGCACTTCATAACTTTCTGTGGATGCTATGCGTTTACGTCTTCTCCCGTTTACTTTGTGCGATTTAGCCGAAAAGTGACTTTATAACACACCCGTACACTCTATTTCCAATTGGGACGAATTCGTTATAGCATTCCTTAAGAAATTTTATCCCAATTATAAGACCGCCCGTGTTAGGAGTGAAATCAACCAGTTTTCCCAGCTTCCCAATGAACCATTTTGGAAATGCTTTGAACGGTTCAAGGATCTGCTTGTCCAATGTCCTCATCATGGAATCCATAGATGGGATCTGTGCCGAATTATATATAAGGGCATTAATTCAACGCAAAAACAGATGGTTGAAAACTTGTGTCAAGGCAATTTCAAGTCTAAAGACGATGTTGAAGCTTGGAAATTTTTGGAAGATTTTGCTGAAAACACTTTGCTATGGGAAAACGTTAGTCCATCATTTAGGGGTAGTATCCATCAACTTGATGTTTCCATTACCGTAAAACCCGAAATGGCAGCAATGCAAAAGAATCTCGAAACTATGGAAAATAAATTTTTATTAGTCTCCCTAAACTAGGTGACGCTCCCTAAAACCGTGTGTGTATGCTGTTTCGATCCATCACATCTGACGGAAGAATGTCCTTTGAATTCTCCGTTTCAAGGTCAAGAACACACTAATGCTGCTTTTCAGCAACGACCTAGAAACGATCCTTATTCTTCCACATATAATCAAGGTTGGAGGAATCACCCTAATTTTGGTTGAACCTGTTGGAGATAGTGCCCTCAAAGTAAATTATTGGATCGCAGGTACGTGATTACAATGATTGAGGCAGGACCTATACCAATATGACAATCTTGCTCGAGATGATAGTATGCTATCTGGTTTGTCTTTATCATCGTATACATGATTTAGTTCACTATTGCATGATGATAGAGCCCATAGGTTTCTTGCTTGACTACCAGCAGTATAATGGCGATCATATACGTGGGAGCTGGGGTCTGTAAGCATATCCTTAAAAGTGTCCTTAGTCATAGGAGTTTCGAGATAGGGCATCGATACTCCAGAGTAGACTAGTGTATACAGTCGAGACCCCGGCGAGGGGCGATGGCCGGTCTCACAAGACATTAGTGTTAGTTGGTTCACCTAAGATGTATACAGGTGCTCATTGGGTTATGAGTACACCGGACATGACTCGCCCTGAATCTGCTAGTTGGTATTATACATATCGTCAGATAGCAATTCCCTGGTGACATGTGTACAGGTTAGTTCATCGACCTGAGATCGTCAATTGTCTCGTGTGAGTTCCCACTGTGCTTAGATTACTACCCTACCACACTCAAAGGAGTTGTGCAAACAGGTTTTAGTTCGGTACAGTCCCGAGCCACATTAGAGGTAAGTGAGCGGATCGTCGGGGATTCGTCTCTCCCGGTATTGGGGGTTAATGTTGCGCAGTGCACAGGTGGCCATCACTAGGAATCCTCGGCCGAGGTAGTGGAGAATTACTGATTTGGATCAGTAGTTTCTCACGTGGTGATGGGCTTCATGCCGACACGATTTATCGTGTTATTAGGGGTCTGACTTTATCCACCCCCCTAGACTCGGTATGCGATACTCTTTAGATGAATGGACCGGACTGTATATACATTGTCACTGTCAGGCTCAGTAGGGTTTATGGATGAGTTCGCTCGTCGGCTTCCCTTCCAATCAATACATAGGCAAAACGTTACGTGCAGCTTGTACCTCTGGCGTGCTAGAGGTTATATCCAGTGCCAGTGTGTTGATGAGTCATTAGAGTCCCCCACAGACACTTTCCCAAGTTCGGGCGAAATTTTGTAGAGGCCGTATGGTGATATGGCAAGGTTCGGAAAAAGCACGTGCGTTTTCGCACGTGTCGTTTTTCGTGTAGATAATACTGGTAGGCTTTGGTTTAAGCCGGAACCCAGTATTATACTGTGTAGATATAATATCTTTGTCTCAGTTGCATTTATATTCGGTCGTAATATAATTGCGGGTATGTTTATACTGATACGGGATTATCCTGAAATTCGTTTCAGGATCGCTTTTGGAAGTTTCCAGTTTCCAGTTTTCTATCAGCCGTATTTTGACATTCGGTTAAAATACGGATTTATCTTTTTGGGTGAGTCATGAGGAGATGTGTGTTGAAGATTCTAGGGTTTGTGAGGCGTTCTTTGTTCATTGGTGGCATTTAATGAAATGGTGACTAAGGTTTATGAGTCACCATTTGCATTAATGCATTTTTGTTTATGCTTAGATATTTTCTTTATGATAAGCTTTGCTTACACTCACCCCCCCTCTCCTACACTCACCTCCTTCCTATAAATAAGTGGCCGGCCTCCCCCCTCTCTTGGCTCATGGTTATTGTTCACTAGAAAAAAGATTATGATAGATTCGGGTTCATGAAAATTAGATAGCCTCTTTCTCATTTCACCCGATCCAAAAGGCAACTTCCATAACCGTTCGTCCGTGACCTTGGACGTAACGAGACAAAGTGTTCTACTCATTCTCTACTTCATCTTGGTTGTCTCTTTTAGAAAACTTGACGATCGAGTTGCTTCGGTTCAGAGGCGGGAGCCCGTTTAAAGATCCGTCGACGTGGTGCCACCTGGACGAGAAGATTGGAGATTCAGGAGATCGGAGCAGCCGCAACAAGCGTGGGATGATGGTTGAAGACCGAATGAGTCGAATCGTTCCGTATAACTCTTCTACCCACTTTGTAATTTGTTAGTTTAGTTTTAATGGCAGATCCGGGTTATAGTACGCGATAGCTCCAGTTGTAAAAAGTTTTTGTTCCGCATTTGGCGTCTGTTAGACAGCCGGGGCGCTACCGTGGACTTACAGTGGTATCAGAGCCTCACCATTAAGCTATACTAACTTGTGCTAACACGTTTGAAATATCGATCGAACGAATTTTCGAAAAACCGCAAATTCCAATGCTGTAGTTTCTGTCGATTTTAAATCTGGTCTAAAAATTATTTGACATATCACAGAAAACTAAGCAGGAAACTCTAAGCAAACTGGTGAAATTTAGTCATGTGATCCCACAGAACGACCGCGGATCCGCGGCCCAAACCATGGTTTGGCCGCTTATCCGCCGCGCTTTTGTGGGAACAGTGCCCCAAATTTTTCCAGTGAGTTTAACATGGGAAATTATAGTTTTTGGTATATGTTTTTTTGGCCCATGTTTTGTTACTGTACACCAGATGTACGTGGGGCCCACTTCGGGAAATTTAGTAGATCGAAATTTCAAACTTGTTAGTATGCAGTATTTACATTATATCTGCGACCGGGAATGTCATTTGATCCGTAAACCGCGTCTGATTGCTATAGTTCTTTTAGACGGGTTTGCGAACGTGACATTCGCGTTGATGTTCTGTGTTGTGCTGTGATGTTGCGGATATGTCGTGGTGGATAGCAAAGTGCAATGGTAGTGTTGTTTGGATTTATTTGTACATTTGATATTGCGGGGCGAGCGTCCAACATGTGGACTGCCGTTACTGCCTGTTTGTATAATATTCTTTCGGGGCACGACCGGGTCGAGGTCGATTTACCCGTTGTACATATTTTATTTTCTGTACTAGGTTTATCCCACGAAGGAGTGCACGGATAGCCGGGTTCTAGAGGGCAACGGGTCCGTATCTCATGGCTTTGAGAGGCAAAGGGACCTCACTCTAGAATTGGCAGACTATTCGCCGCACTCGTAGGGGGTACAGGTTGGCCCAAGGAGGGGTGCTCAATTTACCGGATTCCGTGAAGTGTCGGGTGTTCCATTCACTATGTCGTGGGGGACTACCTCGCTTCAGGTTTTGGCGGGTAACTTGTCGCACCCGTAGGGGTCTAGCTTTCATTGCACAGGCTATCCACACGACCTGGGGAACGTCGGGTTTCAGCAGCGGCTCTGTGAAACCCGGGGATCCCAGATTATCTGTATTGTTCTGTATTGCTTATTACTTTTCTGTAATGTTGCATATTATCACGCCTGGAGCGATTATTGTATAATGGTATATATACTATTAGATGTTGTATATGTTTTACACCCGCGCTAGTCCAGCCCCCACTCTTTCGTTAGTTAAGTAACCTAACAGGTGATGACGGGACCCAGTGGAGAATGCGGATGGCATATACGTACATTTTATTTTCGTTCTTTTCTGGTGTGATTGATTGATGGGACTGCATTGATTCTTATCAATGCAAGGATAAAGCAAACCAATATTTGATGTTGTTGGAACAAATTTTAAAAAGGTGTTATTACAAAGATGTTTCCTTTTGTTTTGCATAGTGATATTCAGTAAGAATATCCCGCACCTCATTCGACGAGGCAAGGGCCGAGATCCCTTCATCGGGAGTGACCCCTTGGGCAGAAGTTTACGTCAGGGTAATAACTTTAATATAGTCGATTAAAAGTTGCTTTGCATCGTGGTATTCAGTTAGAATATCCTGCACCTCATTCCACGAGGAAAGAGCCGAGATCCCTTCACCGGGAGTGACCTCTTTAGCAAAACGTTTTCGCCACTATATTTTTATAAAAAGCTATCAGTTTCCTTCAACGAGATCAAGTTCATTACGTTAAAGGTTTTTCGCCAAAAACCAGCCGTAGCCCTCCGTCATTTCTTATGGATGGTCAGTAGTTTTCAAGCTATGTATATTTGGCCCTTAGTCAAAACATAGTGATTGGCAGCTACTAGGGTGTTCACATGTTGCATAGATAGATGCGTTGGTTTGGGACAGTCGTATTACTATACTTGGCCCTTTGTCAAGAGTATGTACGGGTGGGTTCAAATTGACCTGGATAATGATGGATAGAACATGACGTGTGAATTATGAGATATTTGGCCCTTAGTCAAGGTCATAAGAGCATGGGGCAAAAATTTACATCGGGAGTTTCAAACATACAGGAAACTTGCCAGATATGCGCATACCTTCTGGAGTGTGATAACTTGAGTGGCATCTATCAAGTTATCATGCGATGATAGTTGGATCCCGATTCTCACTGATGAGTTAGTTTACTCTTCGGGTGATCCCGACTAATTCTTCTTTCAGGTTTGGAGGAGAATTTGAGATAACAGTGGGAGGTTTCCTGATTAGCTAAAGTGATAACCATTCTGATCTAGGTTAGAGTGCACGTAGAGTGTTTCTTTTCTCTCTCTCTCTTTGGCAGCGACCTTTGACCGACTCTAGACTATGACTCAGTGACCAAGTTGACCGAACCTTCTTAATATACTGCCTTTTGGATTGTCTATAGTTGCATAAGTCATTGTCGCTCCTTCTTTTACCCTTTGCATTTCTCAGAACACCCCGTATTACTACGGACATCCACTTCCATTGGATAGATCCATCATATGGTTATATACGAACTCGGAGGGACTTCTTCGAGGATGGATCTAGGTTCAGGAGAAATAGAATTGGTTTTATTCAGTTGTCTTTTATTGTCACCTTCTCTCAGGTTGCGAGGGCTCCTTAGTTTAGGAGAGCACACCTATTACGCTTATTGGATAGTCTTATTCCAAACTATAGGCTGGTGCCGAAAGGTAGGGAATGAAGAAAACCAATTAGCCTAAGTAGGGTGTACAGAAGGTAATATGTAAAGACAAAATAAAGGGATTGGAAAGAGGGCAAAGTAAATTGCGACTGTTATCACTCACGACCAAACCGCGTACTTCATCGCCACTCCTATTTCACCTTTGATTTTTCCCAATTCAGCAGAAATAGAATAAGGTTTTATTCAGTTGTCTTTTATTATCACCTTCTCTCAAGTTACGAGTACTTCTAGGATTAGGAGAGTACACCTATTATGCTTACTGGATAATCTTCTTCCAAACCATAGGCTGGTGCCGAACGGTAGGGAAGGAAGAAAACCATTTAGCCTAACAATTGTGTACAGAAGGTAACGACTAAAGACAAATAAAGGGATTTGGAGAGATGGCAAAGAAATATACGGTTATAGTCATGAATTGGATTATGGAAGAGGCATTACTATGAATACCAGGATACCCCTACGAGATATTTTAATGTTTCAGTTTCACTACGCATTGTTAAAAGAAAACTATTTTCCCGATTAGATACTTACTCCAGGGTATGTATTTACCAGGTTTCATTCTCATATCTATATGGTTTTTACAGATAATGAGTGGGAGTAAGTTATTGGGAATTAGGTGATCATCCTCATTATATCGGAATTCGTTGTAATTGGTGATATTTGAGGAAGTCGCCTGGGTACAGTTTTCAACCTACGATGCACAGGTATTGAGTTATTTGAACTCAGCGGACTTTTACAGAGTATTGTATGTTGTCCAGTGTCCATCAGGATAAAGGGGTAGGTCCTCGTACTATGTTCTGATTACTTGTAACTTCTCTAGTTTTTAGACAAGTGTTTCGTAGAAATACAATGTCTAAGTTTTGAGAAGTTTTGGGTATAAGAATAAAGTAGAGAACCAGGTATCGCAAGTATCTGGATTCTTCAAAGAGATAGAAGATGTAGATTCTTGTGATTAGTATTCAGATGATAGTAATGGTTTTGAGAAACTTGTTTCTCTTTCAGATTACTCATAATTGGATGGTTTCCTAAGTTGAGTAATGCAGATTAGCCTTTCTCCATTAAGTTGTTATGCACTGGAGACAGCTGCATGATTTGAATCTGGTTCCAATTAAATTAGTACCTCTATTTCTATATTGGATATAGAAAGGTTCATATCTTAACGATGTTAAGGTAAGGGGAGTTGTCCAGCTTATGCTTAAAACCAGACACTGGATAACTCAAGGCACGTTTCTATAATAGCAGTTTATGGGTTGACCCTGGCTTTGACGAGGGTTGACATTTCAACCATCTGATAGATCAATTGTGATATTGTTCATGACTCGCCACAGTTTTAGTAGAATGGATTTTTTCAGAGAATAGTAGTGGGAGTATGGTAGAACTGGAAGTGATTCCAGAACCGCAAACGGTTACGTAAAATTTAATAGGACCTATAAATTCAATCAGGTTTGACATTCCAATAGCCACTCCGCAGATATGGTGGGTAACCTCAGACACCCGAGAGGTACTCCGGTAGCCTCAAGGACGGTGACAGGGAAGTTCTTGTTTACCCAGACTTGACACTACTGTTGTTCCAGATTATGAGACCTGGCAGGAGGATAAGTATAGCGTCGTTCTGAAGTAGCTTTAGAAGTGTACGTATATATTATTCTGCCAGAGGGTTGTTGTGGTCAGTGGGAGCAGCGGAAGCATAGTGGGCAAGTAGCTTATGTCTATTTATAGACTCGAGCAGTTATAGCAGAGATAGATCATCTATTTTTGATGTGACAGTCATGGGTTTGACATCATCAGATTAGGGGATGGATCTGTTAAGAAGGTAGTAGGCTGTGATGTCCTGGTATTTGGATGACATACACAGAGTAGGAAGTAAAACTCCTATAATACGATCGGTTGTACTGTGGTCGTCACACAGTTGTTTCTCCGGACAGGATATGGATATAATAACAGACATTCTGGTTACTAGATCTATGGTTTTAGATCTAGATTTGGGTAGTTTCCCAATGTGGGTATTTTGACAGTATTCTAATAGTATTTTAGAATAGATGACTCCTGGCATGGTGGTGTACCTGCAGGTGATGGAGTCACCCTCTCTAAAGGTGTCTTAGAGATAAAGAAGAGAGAGATGTGCATGATTGGCAGATCACTTGCTTAGGCAATTGAGTCAATCATGAAATGTCAAGTACTCCACCAGATGTTGTTTTTTGCACTATATGCGATATGTTTATATTAATCCAATCCTGAAGAAACATAAGGAAGCAGTTTTAGAACATGAGTGAATGTTCTACGGATTTGATGACGGCAGCCTCCTTCGGGAGACGGTTATCATTCCAGGCTTCAGAGGTGACATGGATGACAGAGTGATTGTCAGAGTTATAGTTTTCCCCCCTGACGAGGGACAGTATTATGGACAGGTGGTCCAAGAGGATACTGTGGGAGGCATGGTGCTGGATACTGATTAGGTTCAGTTATCGATACAGTCTAAGAAGTTTGGATTTGGAGTTCATTTATGAACTAGGACCCATCAGATATTCAGACATATTCTAAGATAAGTATTACTCGATTCGGGAGATGGGTTTCTCCGCGAACTTGAGATTAAGAGAGATATAGAAAGAAACATCAGGGCAGATCCACTCACTGAGGCTATTTCTCGAACACAAGAGTTTTACAAACTAGCTTTGTGAAACTGATTAGTAGAGGAATTGGGTGTTCGGTATCACACGGGCTGTGAATATGCGACATCACAATAATTAGCCTTAAGTGCAAGTGGGAGATTGTTGGAGATTGTGCCCTCAATGTCAATTATTGGATCGCAGGTACGTGATTGCAATGATTGAGGCAGGACCTATACCGATATGACAGTCTTGCTCGAGATGATAGTATGCTATCTGGTTTGTCTTTATCATCGTATACATGATTTAGTTCACTATTGCATGATGATAGAGCCCATAGGATTCTTGCTTGACTACCAGCAATATGATGGCGATCATATACGTGGGAGCTGCGGTCTGTAAGCATATCCTTAAAAGTGTCCCTAGTCGTGGGAGTTTCGAGATAGGGCATCGATACTCCAGAATAGACTAGTGTATACAGTCGAGACCCCGGCGAGGGGCGATGGCCGGTCTCACAAGCCATTGGTGTTGGTTGGTTCACCTAAGATGTATACAGGTGTTCATTGGGTTATGAGTACACCAGACAGGACTCGCCGGGAATCTGCTAGTTGGTTTTATACATATCGTCTGATAGCAATTCCCTGGTGACATGTGTACAGGTTAGTTCATCGACATAAGATCGTCATTTGTCTCGTGTGAGTTCCCACCGTGCTTAGATTACTACCCTACCATGCTCAAAGGAGTTGTGCAAACAGGTTTTAGTTGGGTACAGTCCCGAGCCACATTTGAGGCAAGTGAGCGGATCGTCGGGGATTCGTATCTCCCGGTATTGGGGGTTGATGTCGCGCAGTGCACGGGTGGCCATCACTAGGAATCCTCGACCGAGATAGTGGAGAATTACTGATTTGGATCAGTAGTTTCTCAGGTGGTGATGGGCTTCATGCCGACACGAATTATCGCGTTATTAGGGGTCTGACTTTATCCACCCCCTAGACTTGATATGCGATACTCTTTAGACGAATAGACCGGACTGTATATACATTGTCACTGTCAGGCTCAGTAGGGTTTATGGATGAGTTCGCTCGTCGGCTTCCTTTCCAATCAATACATTGGCAAAACGTTACGTGCAGCTTGTACCTCTAACGTGCTAGAGGTTATACCCAGTGCCAGTGTGTTGATGAGTCATTAGAGTCCCCCACAGACACTTTCCTAATTTCGGGCGAAACGTTGTAGAGGCCGTATGGTGATATGGTAAGGTTCGGAAAAAGCACGTGCGTTTTCGCACCTGTCGTTTTTCGGGCAGATAATACTGGTAGGCCTTGGTTTAAGCCGTAACCCAGTATTATACTGTGTAGATATAATATCTTTATCTCAGTTGCATTTATATTCGGTCGTAATATAAATGCGGGTATATTTATACTGATACGGGGTTATCCTGAAATTCGTTTCAGGATCGCTTTTGGAAGTTGCCTGTTTCCAGTTTTTTATCTGCCGTATTTTGACATTCGGTTAAAATACGGATTTATCTTTTTGGGTGAGTCATGAGGAGATGTGTGTGGAAGCTTCTAGGGTTTGTGAGGTGTTCTTTGTTCATTGGTGGCATTTAATGAAATGGTGACTAAGGTTTATGAGTCACCATTTTCATTAATGCATTTTTGTTTATGCTTAGATATTTTCTTCATGATAAGCTTTGCTTACACTCACCCCCTCTCTCCTACACTCACCTCCCTCCTATAAATAAGTGGCCGGCCTCCCCCCTCTCTTGGCTCATGGTTATTGTTCACTAGAAAAAAGATTATGATAGATTCGGGTTCATGAAAATTAGATAGCCTCTTTCTCATTTCACCCGATCCAAAAGGCAACTTCCATAACCGTTCGTCCGTGACCTTGGACGTAACGAGACAAAGTGTTCTACTTATTCTCTACTTCATCTTGGTCGTCTCTTTTAGCAAACTTGACGATCGAGTTGCTTTGGTTCAGAGGTGGGAGCCCGTTTAAAGATCCGTCGACGTGGTGCCACCTGGACGAGAAGATTGGAGATTCAAGAGATCAGAGCAGCCGCAACAAGCGTGGGATGATGGTTGAAGACCGAAGGAGTCGGATCGTTCGGTATAACTCTTCTACCCACTTTGTAATTTGTTAGTTTAGCTTTAATGGCAGATCCGGGTTATAGTACGCGATAGCGCCAGTTGTAAAAAGTTTTTGTTCCGCATTTGGCGTCTGTTAGACGGCCGGGGCGCTACCATGGACTTACAGAACCAACACCAAACTCAAAATACGGTTCCAAACCAAAATAACTATCAAAGGGTTCCTCCACAGCAACAACAACCACCATAATGTCAGCACCCCTTTCAAACACAAAAGTTTCAAAATCCAGCCAACGATTCTGCCCCTTATAATAATTCTTTCCAAACGGGTGGTACCGAAAACTCCTCTTGACTCGAACGGATCTTGGATTTGTTTATGAAACATACCATGCAAATGTCAACTGATATAAGGTCTTCTATCGGTACCATAAAGAAGGACTCCGCCTCACACAGTGAGAGTATCAAATCTATAGTAGTACAAATTGCAAAATTAAATGCCGCAATGAGTGCTAGAGAGAAAGGGAAACTTCCATCTCAACCTCTACCGAATCCTGGCCACTCACAATATCACAATGTGAATGCCATCATCATGTTGAGATCCGGAAGAGTACTGAATAACTAAGTCGGTGAACAGGTTGATAATGATGAATCAATCAATGACACCCCGGCTTCCACTTCCACTTGCACTTCTGACCCTAGTTCATCTTCTTTTGAGCCTATTCTAAATTTTCCCCTAGGCTTGAACCCTCCGCCCACCTCTTTGAGTCAACCCGAAGTGATCCTCACTCCAATTCTGGAATCTGTTCCACCCAAATGACCTTCTCCAATGTTGGACCCAGCTTTTATTGCTAAAGCTCGTTATCCAAATCGGTTAAGGGAAAACAAACCAAGTACACAAATGGAGAAGATTATGGAAATGTTTAAATAGGTTAACATAAATATCCTTCTCCTAGATGCTATTCAACAAGTTCCGGCGTATGCGAAAATACTTAAGGACTTGTGAATTAGGAAGAGGAAGACTCAAGTGCTGAAAAAAGTATTCATGACGAGTAATGTTAGCATAGCTTTTACCCCTCAGTTACTAAAGAAACGTAAGGACCCTGGCTGTCCTACAATCTCTATTTCTATTGGGGGTAAAAATATTAATCGTGCTCTACTCGACCTTGGCGCTAGTGTCAACCTGCTTTCTTACTCTTTCTATGAGCAGTTAGGTATTGGAGAGTTGAAACCTGCCCACTGCACTCTCCAGATGGCAGATCGATCTATCACCAAACCTAGGGGTGAGTTTGAGGATGTGTTGATAAAAGTCGGGGAATTTATATTCCATGTGGACTTTATTGTTTTAGATACACAACCTGTAGCAAACCCACGGAACCAAATTCCAATAATTCTCGGTCGACCCTTCTTAGCTACTTCTAATGTTTTCTTCAATTGCCGAAATGGTTCCATTAACTTATCCTTTGGGAAAATGACAATTGAGCTTAACATTTACAAGTTAGGAAGTCAACCATCTGAACCTTCTGCTCATATTCTTGATGTCTGTTCTGTCCACGAGATAGCTCCCGAAAGCTGCATGGTTGGTGAACCTTGCTTTGATGATCTCGATGATATTAGTACATCATTGTTTGATCTTGCACAGTATCATAGTAAGGACACTTTTGACTAGTCCACCCCTGATTTTGAACCTTTTGACTCATCACAAAAGTCAGTAGCACTTTCCGAGTGAATATCCTATACAGGTTATGAACTTCTTAGGGAATTCGAATAACATTCCCTTACCCCACTTTCTATTGTCTCTCCGCCGACATTAGATCTTAAATTGTTACCTTCTCATCTTAAATATGCGTATTTAGGTTAGAATGAGTCTTTTCCTATGATCATATCCGCTTCTCTAGCTTTAGAGCCAGAGGACGCTCTTTTGATGGTCTTAAAATCAAATCGGCAAGCATTTGGTTGGAATATGGCAGACATCAAAGGGATTAGTCTTTTGATTGTAGAGCATCATATACATTTGATGGATGAAGCCAAGCCAACCCAAGACCCACAAAGACGGTTGGATCCCTTCATGAAGGAGGCGGTAAAGAAAGAAATCGGCAAGTGCTTAGATAGTGGTATAATTTACCCAATCTCAGATAGCTAATGGCTAAGTCCTATTCATGTAGTCCTTAAAAAGTCCGGCATCACGGCCATAACTAATGAGACTAATGTGTTGATCCAAACACGCATCCAAACTGGATGGCCTGTATGTATTGATTATAAAAAACTCAATGCTGCAACAAGGAAAGATCACTTCCCTCTACCTTTCATTGACCAGATGTTGGAACGATTAGCTAGACATGAATATTATTGTTTCATGGACGGATACTCTGGCTATAACCAGGTCCTAATCACTGAAAAGGATCAAGATAAAACAACATTTGCTTGTCCTTTCGGTACCTTTGCTTAAAGACGCATGCCCTTTGGGTTGTGCAATGCTCCCGCTATATTTCAGCGGTGTATGATGGGGATATTTCTCAGACATGGTCGAGAATTTTCTGGAGATTTTTATGGACGATTTCTTTATATTCGGGGAATTATTTGAGGATTGCCTATGTCATCTTGACGCAGTTCTTACCCGCTGTAAGGATAAGAACATAACTTTGAATTGGGAAAATTTCCATTTCATGGTCCAAGAAGGTATCGTGCTTAGACATGTCATTTCACGAAAAGGCATTAAGATAGACAGAGCTAAAATAGATGTCATCCATAACCTTCCTTATCCCAAATGCGTCAAGGATATACGATCTTTCCTTGGTCATGCAGGATTTTATTGGAGATTCATTAAGGATATTCGCAAAATTGCTAGACCTTTAACTCTTCTCTTGGCTAAGGATACTACATTTCACTTCGATTCGGATTGTGAGGCTGCTTTTGAATCACTTAAAAGATCTCTCACTACAGCCCCCGTTCTATCATCTCCTAATTGGAACAACCCGTTTAAGCTTATGTGTGATGCATCAGATTTTACTGCTGGTGCAGTCTTAGGACAACACATTAATAAGATGCCACATGTAATCTATTATGCAAGTAAGACCTTGAATGATTCCCAAATTAATTATACAAACACCGAGAAAGAACTCTTGGCAGTTGTATTTACATTTGAAAAATTTAGGCCTTACTTGATTGGCTCACCTATTGTGGTTTACACCGATCACTCTGCCCTAAAACATCATTTATCTAAGAAGGATGCTAAAGGCAGGTTAATACATTGGATTCTATTATTACAAGAATTTGATCTTGTCACTCAAGATAAGAAAGGATGTGAAAACGTTGTAGCCGACCATCTTTCATGCATCTCTTCTTCACCTACTGTGACCTTGCCAATAAACGACTCTTTCCCTAACGAACAGCTCTTGACCGTATCCTGCAAACTTTGGTTCGTGGATATTGTGAATTATCTAGCAACATGACTTATTCCCAGCGAATGGTCTAAACAAGACAATCATCGATTTCTATCCCAAGTAAAGCATTTTTACTGGGATGAACCTTATTTTTTTAGGTATTGTCCTGACCAAATCATTCGCAGATGTATCCCTAATAATGAATTCAAGAGTGTTTTTTCTTTTTGTCATGATCATGAATGTGGTGGTCACTTTGGTCCACATAAGACGGCAGAGAAAGTTTTGCAATGTGGTTTTTACTGGCCTACACTATTCAAAGATGCATTTGATCATTGCAAAACTTGTCCACGGTGTCAACACACGGGTCGGATTTCTCGAAAAAATGAGATGCCACTACAACCTATCTTCGTTGTGGAATTTTTTTTACGTTTGGGGTATTGATTTTATGGGTCCTTTTCCCAACTCTTTTGAGAATTTTTATATTTTGTTAGCGGTTGATTACGTCTCAAATTGGGTGGAAGCAATACCATGTCACACTAATGACAACAAAATTGTTATTAAGTTCCTTAAAGAAAATATCTTTTCACGATTTGGACACCCACGTGCTATAATTAGCGACAATGAGACGCATTTCTGTAATCGGTTTTTCGAGATTTTGATGCGGAAATATTCAATCGACCATAAACTTTCTACGCCCTATCATCCCGAAACGAGCGGGCAAGCTGAGATTTCCAATGGGCAAATCAAACAAATTTTGGAGAAGACGGTTTCTAAAAACCGGAAAGATAGGTCAACCAAATTGACGGACACTCTTTAGGCATTCCGTACCTCTTATAAGACTGATCTTGGTTTGTCTCCTTACCGCCTAGTGTTTGGAAAAGATTGCCACCTTCCTGTATAGATCTAACATAAAGCAATGTGGGCCATTAAAGAACTTAACTTCAATTTAAATCAAGCCTGCAACTTTCGGAAGCTGTAATTAAATGAGCTAAGCGAACTCCGTAATGAAGCTTACGATAATGCAGTTATAGTAAATAACCGGACTAAGGTATTTCACGATAAAAATATTATGAGAAAAACTTTCATCCCAAGAAAATAAGTCCTTCATTACGATTCCCGTCTCTATCTTCATGCGGTTAAGCATAAATTTCGTTGGAAAGGACCATTTGTGGTACGGTATGTATACCCGCACGGGACAGTTGAAGTTGAAAATAGTAAAAATGGTTTAATTTTCAAAGTGAATGGGCATAGATTAAAACCATATTTTTCCACTGACCCTACGGAGGTGCTCCTGTTTTTACAGGAGCCGCTTTATCATGACTAAATTTCCTCCGCTTCACCTCTATGTCTTGGTAATATTGTCTCGTCTTAAGAATGGAGGTCAGTAAAAAAAATATAAATAAATAAATAAGTAAATAAAAGTGATAAACAAATAAACAAGTTTGGGGTAAGATTTTCACTTTCATTTATTCTTGTCCTTATTAATAACATTTCTTCCCAAGTCAACAGGTTTTTGAGATTTAAAAGATGACAACAGTGAGGACACTGCTGTAAACAGGTTTGGGGGAGGTTTGTGCTTATTGACGCATTACCTTGCATTACACTTTGCATAAGCATAAAATTGTCAAAAAATTTCTTTTATAATAATAGATTAGAAAGTGAAAAATTACATTTAAAAGATTAGAAAAATTTATGAAAACCAAGAATATTAGATATTTTCTTAAACAAAACTAGTAATAAGTAGTTATGAACCGTTGTCCCCAAGGGTTAGTAAGAGGAAGGAAATCACTAATCTGAGAATAAAAATAAGTCTGAAAAATAGTTCATATTCTTGAAGCCAAACATTTGAACGTTGATACCCTACTATACGCACTTACACATGTCTTGAAACTCGAGTTAGTAGAGGTTACCTTGAAATGCACATGTCTAAAAGCCAAAGTACGAAGAAAATAATAAATAAAGCATAAAAGTATAAAATGGTGAAGAAAAATGAACACTGGTTTTGTAATCACCAAGGCAGCAATAAAAATATAGCGAGGGTGCTTCATCACCTAGTTGCTTAGACCAACTGGTTTGTGAGTCACTGCTAAGTCTTAAATGTTGCAAGACGAGAAAATTGCTAATTACGCCTAATAAGTGAGCACATTTAGTAATCGGTCGGTTAGTACCTCAAGAAGTATTAACGGTCGCATTAAGAATGTGTGAACAATTCCATCCAAAATATTCAACGACTAAAAAGTACTGAGGTAGTTAGATAAGAGTATGATAGCTTGAATTGAATTCTCCTAGGGTAGCGATGTCTTTTACAAACATGAAGGGTTATATGATCGGTGTTTGGAGGAAAGGTAGGGATGAAGAATAAAGGCGATGTTTTATTGAGAGATGATGTGATTTCTAACATCTTGTCATGACTATTAAGATAGGGCTCATGACAACCGAAAAGTTAATGTAGTTGAAAACTCTGATTTTCAAATTCTTTCATTTATAATTCTTATCTTTATATGTAACTTTCACAGTTTTTCTTTTATTAAAGGATTTTGTCGGTGAATCTGCTGAAAACCCTAAGGAGACAACACTCCTCCAACTAGGGACACCTAGAAGTTTAAAAGCTTGTTGCACGTGCTCAGTGCAATCGTGTTGCTTATGAAAGTGTGCTAGCTAGTTTTTCTTTTTCTTTCAATTTTTTTCCTTCTCTTGAATAAATAAAATTTGCTCGAGACGATCAAAGTCGTGTTTGGGGGAATTTTTTCAGTCGAAAATAGAGCATTTTTAATATGACAATTTCCTTACTTTTCGTAATCATCTAAAGGTATTTGATATAAATATAACACATATTATAAGTTTGTCTGCAAAATATCATTTACCATGTATTATACATTATAATCAACATTATGAAGGAAATTGTGTGTTTAATATTTCCCGCATAATTTTGTATATCTCTAACATTCTTCATTGAGACCTTGTGCAAAAATTAGCTCAGGTCAGATATCGGAATCAGAAATTCGCCGATTAAAATACAGGAAATCGAAGAATCAAATACTGGCAAAAATTCAGAAGAGATAAGAAGAATCCAGATATCAAATAAAGACCTAGAGGTCAACACCAGAAGACCACAGAGAATTGAAGACAAGAGTACACCAATCGACCGCGAAACCGCGGCCGAGTCAGGCCGAGTCGCCGTGGATCCGTGGCCGAGTTGTGGGCTTCGGAGTCGGAAAGTCTCTGGAAAATTCTTCTCAACATTCTAGCTTGCCAAGGAAGCCTCGTTGTAACAGCCTTGTTTTGGAAACTTCTCTACAATAACCTAGCTTGTTGAGGAACCTTGATAACTATTTAGCTTATTCTAGAAGCCTCCTTGTAACAACCTAGCATATGGAGGAAGCTTGATGAGGGGCTATAAAAAGGACCTAAGCCTTGAGGTGAGGGTTGTAGGTGTTGGAGATAGTGCCCTCAGAGTCAATTATTAGGTCACAGGTACGTGATTGTAATGATTGAGGGAGGACCTATCCCAGTAGGACAGTCTTGCTCGAGATGATAGTATGCTATCTGGTTTACCTTTATCATCGTGTACTGCTTTAGGTGACATGACACGTCGCTATTACACGTTGATAGAGCCCCTAGGATTCTTGCTTGACCACCAGCAGTATGAGGGCGATCATATAAGTGGGAGCTGGGGGTCTATAAGCTTATCCTTAAAAGGTCCCTAGTCGTGGGAGTTTCGAGACTGGGCATCGATACTCCATTAGTAGACTAGTGTATACAGTCGAGACCCCGACGAGGGGCGGTGGCCGGTCTCACAAGCCACTGGTGTCAGTTGGATCACCTAAGATGTATACAGGTGCTCATTGGGTTATGAGTACACCGGACAGGACTCGCCGGGAACATGCTAGTTGGTCATATACCAGACGTCAGATGGCAGTTCCCTGGTGACATGTGTGCAGGTTAGTTCATCGACCTGGGGATCGTCATTTGTCTCGTGTGAGTTCCCACTGTACTTTGATTACTACCCTACCACGGCTCAAAGGAGTCGTGCAAACAGGTTTTAGTTGGGTACAGTCCCGAGCCACATGGAGGCAGTGAGCGTATCCTCAGGGGTTCGTCTCTCCCGGTATTGGGGGTGAGGTCGTGCTGTGTCTAGGAGAGCCATTACACAAAGTCCTTGGCCAAGGCAAGGAGATTTACTGGTAGGTATTCCAGTAGTATCTCAGGGTGTTCTGGGCTACACTCCGACACGACTTGTACCGCTTTTGGGGGTCTGACTTTTACCAACCCCCTAGGCCCGCCATGCGATACTCATAGACGAACGGACCGGACTGCACGGATATTGTCACTGACAGGCTCAGTAGGGTTGTCAGGCTGAGTTCGCTCACAGACATCCTTTTTGGTCAGTACCTGGTAGCCCGTTACGTATTGGCTTATACCTCTGACGTGCTAGTGGTTAAATCCACAACCAAGGTGTTGACGAGTCTTTAGAGTCCCCCACATTTCAGTTACTCAGCTTTCGGGCGAAAGGTTGTAGAGGCCGTATGGAGATATGGCAGGGTCCGATCAGATACGTGCGGTATTGCACGGATCAGGATCGGACAGTTTGTACTATAGGCCGTATGGTTATATGGCAGGGTTCGATCAGATACGTGCGGTATTGCACGGATCAGGATCGAACAGATATTACTGGCCGGCTTTGGTATAAGCCGGATCCTAGTATAGTACAGTGTAGAGTTTGTCTCATTGCATTTGTATTTCGGTCGGAATACAAATGCGGGTGTGTATGCACAGTATCGGGGTTTTCCTGTAATTTATTACGGGACCAGTTTTATGGAGTTGCCAGTTTGCTTTCCGTTTCGGCCAATTTCCATTGTTCCGTTCATTGGCCGAAGATTGGTGGAGGAGGGCTTATTTGCATTGTTGTAAATAGGCAATTGTGGAAGGGGGTCTTTGCATATAGTTGTATCATGACATCTTTTCATTGACCTTGACTTCTTCTTGTCATGATGGCATGACTTTTGGCTCATCATGGTTGTTGATGATGAGGTTGGTGGTTGGTGGTGGAGTATGGGTTTTGTTTTGGTATCATTGTTTTTCATGATAACCATTCCTCTCTCTCTCTCTCTTGCATGATTCATATGGTTACCTCCCCCTTGACTTTTCCCCTCTCTCCCTTTGCTACAAGGGGCCGGCCATTCTTGAGGATGGGGGTTGATTGATTTTTGGTGTGGCATTTTTGGTTCTCTTCATTCTCCAAAAATCACACAAGAACCCTCTCCAAAAGTTCACTTCATTTTCCTCCACCACAAAGGCATCTCCATGAACCCCAAATGAGACTTCTTCTACTACGAATTCTACAACGAATCTTGGGCACGTCGAGTAGCCGGCTTCGTCCCCGAGTTGCCTCGGCATTGAGGTGGGAGCCCGTAAACAAAGTAGGCGATGTGGTGCACTTCCGGCGACGAGGAGGAGACGGGACTTTTCCGCAGGAGATCGGGAGCATGACGAGAAGACCGGAGGACTTGGATCGTCGGTATATCTCTATTCCCATTCTTGTAGTTAGCTTAGACTAGTTAATGGTTCGATCCGGGTATTAGTGCGCGGTGGTGCCGGTTTGCAAAGTCCGCAAAATTTTAAGTTATTCACCGCTTCCGCATTCCGGCGTCGGATTGACGGCCGGGGCGCCGCCGTGCACTTACAGTGGTATCAGAGCCTCGCCATTAACTTCGTCTAGCTTTCGTTTGATGTGTTTTGCGGTTCCGATCGACCAAAATTCCAAAAACTCATTTTTACCTCACATCAGTTTTCTGTTGAGAATTTTTGGTGTCTAAAAATTTTTTAGGTGGTCTCAGAATGATGTGCAGGAGATTCTAAGAACTCTGGGAAAATTCGACACTCTGATCTCTCACACAGAGCGCGGATCCGCGGCCCCACCCTTCTATTGGGCCGCGGTTCCGCCGCAGTCTTGAGAGTTCAGTGGGCCATCTTTTTCCAGTGGGCTTCAGGGGTGTAATTAGGGGTTTTGGAATATTAAAATTGGGCCAATTATTTCTGTGAGTGCTGCAGTATTGGTTTGGGGCCCACTTGTTAATTTTTGGTCAATCGGAAAATTTTAAACACATTTTTCACAGTATTTACATTATATCTGCGACCGTGAATGTCACTCGATCGGTAAATCCGGTCTAACTGCTATAGCCCGGTTAGACGGATTTGCGAACGTGACTTTCACGTTGATGTTCTATGTATTTGCTGTGATGTTGCGGATCGGTCGTGGGGGATAGCCTGGATGCAATGCTAGTACAGTTGTGGTAGTATTATGTACATTTGATATTGCGGGGCGAGCGTCCGACATGTGGACTGCCGTCACTGCCTGTTTGTATTATTCTTTTGGGGCACGACCTGGTTGCGGTCGATGTACCCGTTGTATGTATATTTTACTTTCTGTACTAGGTTGCCCCGCGGAGGGGTGCACGGATAGCCGGGTTCTGGAGGGCAACAAGCCCGCATCTCATGGCATTGAGACGGAGGGGGTTTCACTCTAGGATTGGCGGGCTATTCGCCGCACTCGTAGGGGGTATAGGTTTGACCCAGGAGGGGTGCCCAAGTTACCGGATTCCGTGAAGTGCTGGGTGGTCCATTCACGGCGCTGAAGGGGGCTGCCTCGCTTCAGGTTTTGGCGGGTAACTTGCCGCGCCCGTAGGGGTCTAGGATTTCATTGCGCAGGCTATCCACACGACCAGGGGAACGTCGGGTTTCAGTAGTGGCTCTGTGAAACCCGGGGATCCCAGATATCTGTATTGTTTCTGTGATGCTGTACATTTCTGTGATGTTGCATTTCTTTCACGCCTTGAGCGAATATAATATATTGGTATATATATTAGTAGATGTTGTATATGTTTTGCATCCGCGCTAGTCCAGTCCCCGCTCTGTCGTTAGTAAGCTAACCTAACGGGTAATGACGGGACCCAGTGGCGAATGCGGATGGCATATACGTACATCAGTATATTTTCGTTCTTTTTGGTGTGATCAATTGATGGGAATGCATTGATTCGGATCAGTGCAAGTTAAAAACAAACCTAATCTGATGTTGTTGGAACACTTTTCAAAAGGCTGTTATTGCAAGGACGTTTACTTTTGTTTTGCATCGTGGTATTCATTGGAATATCCTGCTCCTCAGTCGACGAGGCAAGGGCCGAGATCCCTTCACCGGGAGTGACCCCTTGGACAGAAGTTTGCGTCAGGGCATTAACTTCACTATAGCCGATTACTTTTGCTTTGCATCGCGGTATTCAGTTGGAATATCCTGCACCCCATTCTACGGGGAAAGAGCCGAGATCCCTTCACCGGGAGTGACCTCTTTAGCAACGGTTGTCGTCACTATATTTTCAAAAAGCTATCAGTTCCTTCAACGATATCAAGTTCTTTACGTTAAAGGTTTTCGCCAGAAACCATTCGTAGCCCTCCGTCGTTTCAGACGGGTAGCACGTAGTATTCATGCTGTGTTTGTTGACCTTCGTCAAGGCATAGTGTATGGTAGCTACTTGTTACCTTTCTGCTGCATAGATAGATGCGTTGGTTTGGGACAGTCGTATAGCCTTGTTGACCTTCGTCAAGGGCTTGTACGGGTGGATTCAAATTAACCTGGATAATGACGGGTAGAACTTGACATGTGACTTATGATTTGTTGACCTTCGCCAAGGTCATAAGAGCATGGGGCAGAAATCACATCGGGAGTTTCAAAAGAACTGAAACTTGCCAGATATGCGCATACCTTCTGGAGTGTGGTACCGTGAGCGGATTCCGTCACGTTATCATGCGATGAGAGTTGGATCCCGATTCCCACTGATGAGTTAGTTTACTCCTCGGGTAACCCCGACTAATTCTTCTTTCAGGTTTGGAGGAGAATTTGAGGTACAGTGGGAGGATTCCAGATTAGATAAATTGGTAACCATTCTGATCTAGGTTAGAGTGCACGCTGAGTGTTTTCTTTTCTCTCTCTCTTTGGCAGCGACCATTGACCCGACCCTAAGACTTTGACTCAGTGACCAAGTTGACCGAACCTTCTAAACACTGGCTTTTGGATTGTCAGAGTTGCAGACCTCATTGCCACTCCTACTTTTACCCTTTTCTCCGGGACACCCCGTATTGCTACGAACGTCCACTTCCATTGGACAAAACCATCGTATGGTTAGATACGAACTCGACAGATTTATTCGAGGATGGTTTCCGGTTCTGGAGAAAACGGATAGGATTATTCAGTTGTCTTTTCCTTTTACCCTCTCTCAGGTTACGAGTACTCCTTGGTTTAGGGGTAGCACACCTATTACGCAAATTGGATCGTCTTCTTCCAAACCATAGGCAGGTGCCGACCGGTAGGGAATGAAGAAAACCAATTAGCATAACGATGGTGTGCAGAAGGTATTAAGTTCAGACAAAGCAAGGGATTAGTAGGAGGGCAAAGTAAATTGCAACAGATATTCACGACCAAACCAAGTATCTCTTCGCCAATCCTAACATCACCTTTGTATTTCTCCAGGACACTCCGTATCACTACGAAGATCCACAGTTTATTTGGATACTCCATCGTATGGTTATATACGAACTCGAATGGAACTTGTTCCAGTTCGGGGATGGATTCTGGTTCAGGAGAAATAGGAATAAGATTTATTCGGTTGTCTTTTATCTTCACCCTCTCTCATTGCGAGTGTTCCTAGGATGGGGACAGTACACCCATTATGCTTATTGGATAGTCTTCTTCCAAACCATAGGCTGGTGCCGAACGGTAGGGAAGGAAGAAAACCATTTGGCCTAAAAGGGTGTGCAGAAGGTAAAAACTAAAGACATATGAAGGGATTTGGAGAGGTGGCAAAGAACTATACGGTTACAGTCGTGAATCTGGAAGAGGCATTACTAGGAATACCAGAATACCCCATCGGAACATTTCAATGTTTCAGTTTCACTGTGTAATGTTAAAGGAAAACTGATTTCCCGATTAGATACTTACTCCAGGGTATGTATTTACCAGGTACGATTCTCACATCTGTATGGTTTTACAGATGATGAGTGGGAGTAAGTTGTTGGGAATTGGGTGATTATCCTCATTATATCGGGATTCGTTGTAATCGGTGATATTTGAAGAAATCACCTGGGCTGTTTGCCGGTCGGCAAATATTTGGTTTTGAATATCCGCTGTTATGCACCAATTTCAAATTGATATATCTGTACGTCTATTTTCATAGAGTGAGATATACCTTTCTGAAATTATGTCTACGACATTTACCTATATCAGTGGATGGTTAGGTAAGGAGCATTAAACAGCGGTGTAATTCTTCTTAACCATAAGTACAGTTTTCAACCTACGACACACAGTGAATGAGTTATCAGACTCAAGGGACTTATACAAAGGATTGTATGTTGTCCAGGGTCCATCAGGACAGAGGGGTTGGTCCTCGTACTATATTCGGTTTACTTATGACTTCTCTAGTTTTTAGACAGGTGTTTCGTGGAAACACAGGGTCCGAATTGTGAGAAGTTATAGGTATTTGAATAGAGTAGAGAACCAGGTGTAGCAAGTATCGGGATTCTTCAAAGTGATCGAAGATGTAGATACTTGTATATGGTATTCAGTTGATAGTAGTGATTCAGAGAAATTGCTTCTCTTTCAGGTTACTCACAAATGGAAGCATTCCTAAGTTGAGTAACGCTGATCGGCCTCCTTCCATTTAGTTGACATGCACTGGAGACAGTTGCATGATTTGAATCTGGTTCAATTAAATCAGTGCCTCTGGTCCTATATGGGATATAGAACAGTTCATATCTTAACGATGTTAAGGTACGGGGAGTTGTCCGGCTTATGCTTAAAACCAGACACTGGACAACTCAAGGCACGTTTCTGTAATGGCTGTTTGTGGGTTGACCCAGGCTATGACGCGGGTTGATTTTCTACCATCTGGATGAACAATAGCAATATTGTTCTAGACTCGCCACAGTTTTAATAAAAATGGATTTTTTCAGAAAAACAGTAGTGGGAGTATGTTAGAACTGGAAGTGATTCCAGAACCACAAACGATTACTGAAGATTTGATAAGGAACCTAAAGATTCAATCTGGATTGACATTCCATTGGCCACTCCGCAGATAAGGTGGGTAACTTCAGGCACCCGAGAGGTACTTCGGTAGTCTCAAGGACGGTGACAGGGAAGTTCTTGTTTACCCACAATTACCATTGCTGTTGTTCCAGGCTGCGAGACCCGGCGGGAGGATGAGTATAGCGTCGTTCTGAACTCGCTTCAGAAGTGTACATGTATATGACTCTGCCAGAGGGTTGTCGTAGTCAGTGGGAGCAGCGGAAGCATTGGTGGACAAGTAGCTTATGTCTATTTATAGACTAAAGCAGATGTAGCGGAGATAGATCATCTATTTCTGACGTGACAGTCATGGGTTTGACTTCATCAGGATAGGGGATGGATCTGTTGAGAAGGTAGTAGGGTGTGATGTCATGGTATTTGGATGACATACACAAAGTAGGAAAAGAAACTCCTATACTACGATCGGTTATAGTTTGGTCGTCACACAGTTGTTTCTCCACAAAGGAAATGGATTTTATATCTGACATACTGGTTACTGGATCTATGGTTTTAGATCTAGATTTGGGTGGTTTCCCAATCAGGGTACTTGACAGCATTCTAAGAGTATTTAGGATGGACGACTCCTGGCACGGTAGTGTACCTGCAGGTAATGGAGTCACCCTCTCCAAAGGTGTCTTACAGACTAAAGGGGAGAGGGACGTGCATGATTGGCAGATCACTTGCTCAGGCAATTGAGTCAATCGTGAGATGTCAAGTACCACACCAGATGTTGTTCTTGCACTAGATGCAATAAGTTGACATTAATCCAATCTTGAAGAAACAGTCGGAAGCAGTTTTAGAACATAAGTGGATGTTCTAGGGAGATGATAACGACAGCCTCATTCAGGAGACAGTTATCATTCCAGGCTTCCAAGGTGACATGGACGACTAGAAGGTTGTCAGAGTTATAGTTTTCCTTCTGATGAGGGGCAGTATTTTGGACAGGTGGTCCAAGGCAATACTGAGGGAGGCTTGGCGCGCAGGATACTGATTAAGTTCAGTTGACGATATAGTCTAAGAAGTTTGGATTTGGAGTTCATTTATGAGCTATGTCCCATCAGACATCCAGACACATTCTAAGACAGGTATTGCTCATTTCGGGAGATAGGTTTCTCCGCGAACTTGAGATATAGAGAGACATAGAAAGAAACAACTAAGCGGATCCACTCACTGAGGCTATTCCTCGAACGCAATAGTTCCGCAAACGAGCTTTGTGAGACTGACTAGTAGAGGAGTTGGGTGTTCGGTATCACACGGGCTGTGAGTATGCGACATCGCAATAATTAGCCTTGAGTGCAAGTGGGAGATTGTTGGAGATAGTGCCCTCAGAGTCAATTATTAGGTCACAGGTACGTGATTGTAATGATTGAGGGAGGACCTATCCCAGTAGGACAGTCTTGCTCGAGATGATAGTATGCTATCTGGTTTACCTTTATCATCGTGTACTGCTTTAGGTGACATGACACGTCGCTATTACACGTTGATAGAGCCCCTAGGATTCTTGCTTGACCACCAGCAGTATGAGGGCGATCATATAAGTGGGAGCTGGGGGTCTATAAGCTTATCCTTAAAAGGTCCCTAGTCGTGGGAGTTTCGAGACTGGGCATCGATACTCCATTAGTAGACTAGTGTATACAGTCGAGACCCCGACGAGGGGCGGTGGCCGGTCTCACAAGCCACTGGTGTCAGTTGGATCACCTAAGATGTATACAGGTGCTCATTGGGTTATGAGTACACCGGACAGGACTCGCCGGGAACATGCTAGTTGGTCATATACCAGACGTCAGATGGCAGTTCCCTGGTGACATGTGTGCAGGTTAGTTCATCGACCTGGGGATCGTCATTTGTCTCGTGTGAGTTCCCACTGTACTTTGATTACTACCCTACCACGGCTCAAAGGAGTCGTGCAAACAGGTTTTAGTTGGGTACAGTCCCGAGCCACATGGAGGCAGTGAGCGTATCCTCAGGGGTTCGTCTCTCCCGGTATTGGGGGTGAGGTCGTGCTGTGTCTAGGAGAGCCATTACACAAAGTCCTTGGCCAAGGCAAGGAGATTTACTGGTAGGTATTCCAGTAGTATCTCAGGGTGTTCTGGGCTACACTCCGACACGACTTGTACCGCTTTTGGGGGTCTGACTTTTACCAACCCCCTAGGCCCGCCATGCGATACTCATAGACGAACGGACCGGACTGCACGGATATTGTCACTGACAGGCTCAGTAGGGTTGTCAGGCTGAGTTCGCTCACAGACATCCTTTTTGGTCAGTACCTGGTAGCCCGTTACGTATTGGCTTATACCTCTGACGTGCTAGTGGTTAAATCCACAACCAAGGTGTTGACGAGTCTTTAGAGTCCCCCACATTTCAGTTACTCAGCTTTCGGGCGAAAGGTTGTAGAGGCCGTATGGAGATATGGCAGGGTCCGATCAGATACGTGCGGTATTGCACGGATCAGGATCGGACAGTTTGTACTATAGGCCGTATGGTTATATGGCAGGGTTCGATCAGATACGTGCGGTATTGCACGGATCAGGATCGAACAGATATTACTGGCCGGCTTTGGTATAAGCCGGATCCTAGTATAGTACAGTGTAGAGTTTGTCTCATTGCATTTGTATTTCGGTCGGAATACAAATGCGGGTGTGTATGCACAGTATCGGGGTTTTCCTGTAATTTATTACGGGACCAGTTTTATGGAGTTGCCAGTTTGCTTTCCGTTTCGGCCAATTTCCATTGTTCCGTTCATTGGCCGAAGATTGGTGGAGGAGGGCTTATTTGCATTGTTGTAAATAGGCAATTGTGGAAGGGGGTCTTTGCATATAGTTGTATCATGACATCTTTTCATTGACCTTGACTTCTTCTTGTCATGATGGCATGACTTTTGGCTCATCATGGTTGTTGATGATGAGGTTGGTGGTTGGTGGTGGAGTATGGGTTTTGTTTTGGTATCATTGTTTTTCATGATAACCATTCCTCTCTCTCTCTCTCTTGCATGATTCATATGGTTACCTCCCCCTTGACTTTTCCCCTCTCTCCCTTTGCTACAAGGGGCCGGCCATTCTTGAGGATGGGGGTTGATTGATTTTTGGTGTGGCATTTTTGGTTCTCTTCATTCTCCAAAAATCACACAAGAACCCTCTCCAAAAGTTCACTTCATTTTCCTCCACCACAAAGGCATCTCCATGAACCCCAAATGAGACTTCTTCTACTACGAATTCTACAACGAATCTTGGGCACGTCGAGTAGCCGGCTTCGTCCCCGAGTTGCCTCGGCATTGAGGTGGGAGCCCGTAAACAAAGTAGGCGATGTGGTGCACTTCCGGCGACGAGGAGGAGACGGGACTTTTCCGCAGGAGATCGGGAGCATGACGAGAAGACCGGAGGACTTGGATCGTCGGTATATCTCTATTCCCATTCTTGTAGTTAGCTTAGACTAGTTAATGGTTCGATCCGGGTATTAGTGCGCGGTGGTGCCGGTTTGCAAAGTCCGCAAAATTTTAAGTTATTCACCGCTTCCGCATTCCGGCGTCGGATTGACGGCCGGGGCGCCCCCGTGCACTTACAGTAGGGTTGCATAGCGCGGGAGCAAGGTTTCAGGAGGCATCGTCCATGTCGTTTAAAAAAATTTGTTGTTCTAAACAACCCAAACCCTAGAATCTTAACTAGAGTATTAAACGAAACGATATGTAAACAACTTTACAACTAAGTGAATGCGGAATACAACCTTTGTAGACCGGTCCTTCACTTCAATTGCTCCGTGTAGAAGTCCCTTCAGTACGAGTAATGATCTCCCGAACTCTTGAGAGGATCCAAAAGGTGAAAAATGCAAACTTGCTCGAAGTCTTGGAGGCCGAAAATGATCAACGTCGAGGAGACTCAAACTCATGCTACCTCTTCACTAAATTAGGGTTTAGTGAAGCAAACACCCTAAACTAAATAGATAATAGTAGAGGATGATGAAGTAGGAAATGGGCTCACTTTAGATTTATTTTTCTCACAATATTTTCTCACCATTTTCAAAATCTAGAAATCTTTTTTTTCATGAAGAAGAAGATGAAGTGATCAAGAGAGAATGAACTCATCAGGCGAGAATATGAACCATGGGTGAGTTAGTGTCATGCGTTAACTCATGTATAGACTTAACCTTGGGTGAGGTTTAATGGTTTGGTTAATAAATATCTACAAGTGAAACAAAAATGGTGGACTTGGTCAATGTTTTTACAAGCTTCTATATGCTTGTATCCATGATAAAATCCATCCAATTTTGAATTACTTCGATAAATAAAAACCATACATTAAATCAAGCATGGTGTAAGTCGCATACATCCATGAAGGATGTTGCATCAAGCATGACACAATAAAATGTACATTATTGAATATCACATATATACTATATGCACACTTGTGAGAAAAAGAATACTTAGTGAGCAAATATTAGTTAATATAAGTTAATATATCAAATATATAATTATACATTAAATTATCAAATCAACACTTGATTTAATAATCCGGCTATATCACATACAACCGACCAATATCATATGAATCAAGTTATCGAATCAACACTTTATCCGTTAACCCGGCTATATCTCATATAACATACTGATATCACATATCGCAAGAATAGAATGTCGTACCACATATGCGCATTAATATCGGTCTCGCACATATCACATATGTGCTCCTACTCCGTTTCACATGAACCAGGAAAGCTCTGTGTATGACTCTAAAGACTCGTCAATACGCCGGCAGTAGGTGATGATCATATCAAACATGCACATGCCGCAAGCGGTCTGCAAAACGTAACGGCCATCCGGGTATTCAGCGATCAGAAGATCAACAAGAAAGCCTATTCATACTCCTGCGAATCCAATTAGTAACACTACCGTACAGTCCGGTCTCTTCGTCAGATATGTCGCATATCACAGCATGAGGGTGGTATAACGTCAGACCCCAATAGCCTGATAAGTCATGCCGATGCAAAGTCCATAACGGTTTGAGAAACTACTGATAACACTTACCAGTAAATCTCAGCAACCCTGGCCAGGGATTTCATGTTATGGCCAATCGAGCATAGCGCAACATCAACTCCCAATACCGGGAGAGACGAATCCCTTCCTATCGTTCATTGCCTCCATGTGACTCGGGACTGTACCCCAAAACTACCTTTTTGCATGATCTCTTGACCGTGGTATAGTGGAAATCAAAGCACAGTTGGAATCATACACGCCTGTATGACGATCTCGGGTCGACAGACTAACCTGTACCAGTGTCACCAGAGAACTGCTATCTGATGATAGGTATAATACTATCTAGGAGTTCTCTGCGAGTCCGTTCAGTGTACCCAGTCTCCACTGAGCACCCGTATACCTTCTCTGATGTCAAACACCAATGGATGTAGGATCATCCATCGCCCATCATATAGGTCGAGAAGTGCATACGCTAGTCTACTCTGGAGTATCGATGCCCTGTCTTGATACTCTCATGACTAGGAACAATCTATAGATGTACTTACCGACTACCTCTACCCTATTAGTATAATCTGCATCATACTCCTGGTAGTCAAGTACTCATCCTAAGGGCTTTATCAATTTGTAATAGAGAGACAATAAGTGTACATGTTAAGATAAAGAAGAACCAGATAGCATACTATTATGTCAAGAAAGAAAGTCCTACCTATATATGTCCAAGCATCCACTACAATATACATCACATGTACAGTAATGGCCTTAATGCATACATATAACTAATAATCTCCCACTTGCACTAAGGCCATCTGTTCTAGTATCCAATACCCAACGATATAGCAGTGGTTGTAGTATCCCAAACTCAATCATCCTAAAATCTCTCAAATAGTATTTGGGGAAGCAGGCCTTGGTGAGTGGATCCGCTGTGTTGTTCTTCGTGTCAACTCTTCTTAAGTCGATCCGTTGGAGATTAACCATCTCCCTGATCAGGTGATACTGTCCTCAGAATATGTCTGGAACGCTGATGGGACCGGTGTTCCTAGGCCAAACCTACAACTCCATTATTGTCACAATAACAATTATTGGACGCTCAATTATAGGAACCATGTTCATCTCATGAACAAGAAATGCCCAGTGTCACGACCCGAAAGTACGGAACATGACCGGCACTTAAACTACGAACGTCTCGAGACGTACGTAATCTAAGTAAACCGAAAACCCCGAAATCCAAACCAAGAAAAGTAGTAGAGTGCAGGAAAAACCAACTTAAAGCAAGTAATTTCAATAGCATAAGCCGAATTATGCGGTTTTTAAAACATCAAAAATTTACTGAAAATTTCCGCAGAGTCTCCTTGTAAAAACTGGCCCCCAAACGGGATACAACATGAATAGTATACGAAATCAAGAAAAGGGCATCCCCAAGCGGGAGCTAGCTCTTCGTCAATCGACGGTCACAACCACACAAACAATATAATATACAACGCCAACGGCGAAGATCAAAACTCAAAAGGAAACTCAAAACCACCAGAAATATAACGAGCGACTCTAAGGTCGAAAAAATAACCAACACTGGTCTCTATCTCAAAAAATACATGTTTGGTTGATGGAATTTACTAGATACAACGGAATAATATTATACAAGGTAATATGATGGGTACGATACAAGAAAAACCCACCTACTAGCAAGTCACCCGAATGAAACTGAGCCCGCAAAGCCGTAATGAAACCTGTACGGCAAACCTGCAAGAAACTGGGGCACAACGGGGGTGAGTTGCCAACTCGTGAATAGAAAAATTTCTACGCACAGAAATCGCATAAATAACGCAACCTAGGTCAATGATCATAATATATCCTCAAAAATGTATATAACACGTAGCCTATAACAAGGCTAGGGAAAATATCTAACCCGAGTGTAATCTCATGTGCCCGTGTCAGTGCCTCAGGTAGCAATATATCATATGGATGATGTATGAATGCATAAAACAGAATGCATGTACTGAATAAAACTGGTTTCATAAATCATTGAGATTTCTGTATTTTAAAAGAAATGAGGTACCATATATGAAATCAGCATAAAACAGTGCCCAGCATCGACACAACACAAGTGTCCAAATACCTCGATATCTCTGTGTCACAATCTATGTACCTCAAGTCTCAATCTCAATATCTAGGGCGCCGTCAGTCCAGACCGGCCCCTACCATCCATCTTAAGACCACGACGGTATCCTCCGGATATCCGACGCATCGGGTAATATCACCGGTAGGTAGTGCTCCCCTGCCAGGCTCACATCGTCATCATCACGCGCTTCTTGCCCCGAGGTACCTTACCGGGTCTACCATGTACCCGAAACGGTTCATCCGTCTCCTCGAATCGGGTCTCGAAATCCATCAGCAAACTCATGGTGGACGACTCATACATCATGGGAAAACCGCACTTTTTATTTTAAAAAGAGAGAAATCAGTTCATATAAGTTTTTGCGGTTTTCCTCCAAATCCAGAAAATCTCATGGAAATCCGAATCCAAAACCTCAATAACACGTAAAATAGTGAATATATGCATGAGAATCCATGAATGCGGCATAACAATGAATAACAGTATGAATGAAGTAGCAGGTAATAACTACAATGTCTAAACTAACATATAAGGCAAGTACGCTATGTCAAGCAATAATATTTTCTAAGGTGTACGTGACATGGCAATTACCGATGAAGATGTGTGTGAGCCGGCAAGTAAGTGTACGTGGTACATACGCATCATCGGTAATGGTGCTGGTGTCCTAACAATATGATATCAACAATGGAGTATGAAACATAATATAAGCATGCGATGCGAAGCGAACCACAAAAATGAGCCGGAGTTGAATACTAGACGCAACTATAACTAATCTGCATTAATCTAATATAAGTCCTACAAATGGTGCCTTTTGAAATAACACGAATCATGGGGTTTTGAAAATAGGGGCTACGGTGTTTTTATGAAAAGATAAGTCTTTTGAAATATCCGTAGGATCCCTTGGGCTATCTTTTAAAATACCCACGATTTGTTAGTTTTTGAAATAGGTAGGAGTCTAATCTAATCTAACAACTACACTAAACTATACGGCTGAACTAACAAGCTGAACTACAGGTAAGGAAACCGCCTATCATCTAAGTCGATACATATACATACCTGTATATGTATAGTCGGTGATCCCGCCTCAATAATATTATATCCGATACCATATCTATAATCAGGCATCCCAAGTCAAGAGTGCGGATCAATCATCAATATAGCTCGTACGTAAATCCGTCGTACGGCATACCAATCTGGGTAAGGGTCAATATCACATTCATCATACTATTCACCTGGTATCCTCTTTATCAAATATCATGATCGGGGTACTGATCTACGTCTAGTACCATACTGATACCGCCTACGTATGCATGGACGTGTGTGAAACACTACGTCAAGGACCCGCTACAACGTCATGTCGTATCTCAAATACGAACCCTGCTATATCACCGATCTCACGGCCTCAAATCAAATCTCATCGACTCGGCTCAATCCTAAGTATCATCCTCAAATCCGTATGTGAACACATAGTCCCATACCCATGTGAACCCATAACTATAAAGAATCCCATGAGCACATATCAGTAGGAATGTATGCAAGTATGTATGTGTGTATGTGTAGTGCAACACTACCCTAGGGTTCGCAACACTAAAGTAATCCAACACACCAATATCCATCCTAAGCATCGTTATTAATCCCAAATAACATATAATAATTGTTGGTGTGTATACGCATCCGTATACACCACCACGGACTGCGGGGGTGCTATACGCCATCCACCCGACTTCTCCCCGTAGATATAAATCTACTCACCTGGTCCTCGCTAGCCGGTGCCAACGTCGCCACGCACTTGCTTGTCGTCTCGAAGTCCACATGGGGGTACCTACATATCATAACGCACCATATCGCATTGAAACTAAATTCGAAATCGAAACGGCATACGAAAATCAAATCGGCACGCATATCACGCATAGGTCCAAACCTATCGCCTACGCATGCAAGAATAGTCAAACCAACCCTCGATGTCGATGTACAAACGTCAAACAATCGACAAAAATCCAATCACACTCATTTGCACATTCACGAACACTAATTTTAATATAAACTAGGTTAAAACTCACAAAAACCCCAATTTTACTTAAAAAGTCATTTTTTCCGAAAATCTAGCAAGCACAATTCGCCGTTTTTGTACAAAACAGGATGTTTAAATGAATGTAGCGGCCAATATATTTATTAAATATCTTAAATAAGTCATATAAACAATTCCCGGAATTTAATCTCATTAAATTCCAAAAACCCTAATATTCTAGTTTACAAAATACCTAAAATTTAACAATTTCAAAGCAAAAATACACAAACTACAATCTAGCTTAGATTTGCATGATCTAGAGCATTAAACCACACTTAATAAAGTTAATGAAGTCATGAAAAACCTAAACACATTTTTAATCCCAAGTATTTAACCAATTTCAAAAACCTAGTAAGCAAATTAGCAAATTAACACAATTTTTAAACTAACCATTAGCACAAACTACTAATCTTGTATTAACATGACAAAAGCCTAAATAAAACACACAACCATACACCAATTTTATAAAACCCTAACTTGCATTCAAATTCATAACTTGAATTCCAAAACTTGCAACTTAAGCCTAATTAACACTTAAGTAGTTTAGCTTTAAGAAATTAGTAAGCAATTAAGCAAAAATGTTTTAGAATTATACCCAAAAACATTTGAAGATCCACAAGCATCCATGGCCTCCCAAAATGCTCTCTTTTCACAAAGATCCATGCTATACGGGCTAAGCTAAAATGGGTAGGAGTCGGATTTGGGTTTTGGGATTTTTTTTGATGGATTTGAGGCAATTTTTGATGAAGTTTGAAGAGAAAAGAGAAGGGAAATGGGGGGGGCTGTTGCTGCTGTAGGAGGGGGGTCGGCTGGAATGGGAGTGGGAGAGGAGAGAGAGGGAGGTAGATAAAGTGGGAGAAGAAGTCAAAGTCAATTCAAGGTCAAAGGTCCACCTCATTTCTCCATTTTCTTTACTTTTCTTTCATTTCTTTCCTTTGAAATTCAAGTGGGGAAAATAAATGGGGGCTGCTGAATTCTTCAAGGGGAGAAGTAAATGGGAGTGTGTGGATGTGGGTACGTGTGTGGGGTGATGAAAAATGATAAATATAATACCCCAAACATCCATTTACGCTAAAAAAAGCCTTTTTTTCTTCAATAATTTCTAAACCGTTTTGGCAAATGATTTCGTTCCAAAAACCACATGATAAAATTTTATTTAATGTTTTATGATGCACAAAATTTGTTTCAACTCATTCCAATTTGTAATTTTCCTTAATTAAATGTATTAGTGACGGCTTAAATAATAATAAAATAATATTTTTTTCAGAAAATTTGAAATTTCACCAGCGGCTCAATAAACAGCAAATAATAGCAATTACATAGCTAGAATATGTATATTTAATTTTTATAATAAGATATTTGTATTTTGACTTTTTACAGAAAACCCTCTTATTTTACCGATTTTTTTGAAATTTCACCGAAACGATTTTCAAAACGTTACAATCTTCCCCCCTTAAAGAAATTCGGTCCCCGAATTTAAATTCAAACTTCCCCAAATACTAAAACATCTAAGAAAACACATCAAGTCGTCGGGGCTCCGAAAGTGTAAATACATAAAACAAATCGTAGCGCAGCGCATGCGCTTGAAAAATGAGCATATAACTCAAATCAAAACTCCGTCAAGCATCCCGCAATCATCGGAGTCATGAAGAAGACATCAATGCCAAATCCAAATCAAACCAATATGATATAACTCGAAACTATACATGTAAACATCGAATCTATATCTGTAAGTATCTGAAGGAAATGCATGCCAAATCTCTTTAAGTCGCTGTGCAACGCGTATAACACTGCACGGTGGCGGACGTCTATCATAGGAAAATAACTATATACATATATACCTTTGTTTGAAATGTACGTTCCACCGTTTTGGAAACAATTTAGAAGGGTCTCCTTGTTTGAAACATTTCGTGTCATATCAGACACGTAGGTAAATACTGAGGCTATAGCTCGCTTTTTGGAAATCCCTTCAACAACTATCAATGCATGCAAAATATATTCAGGTACTGTCCTCTGACTAGTTCTGCTCAGTACGAAAATACATAGCAATATCATAAAAACGTACTGCTCTATACAAAATCAATCCCAAAATATGCACATGAATGCTACGTGCGTCTGGTGCGCACGGAAATCAAAATCCATGAATGTGTCATACATGCGCACAGAAACAACATCTAAGTGCATCGGGTGTGCACGAAACATCTGTCGTAGGCAACATGTGTGCCTGACAGCAAAATCAGGTGCATCTATCGTGCACGAAATCATGAAATCCAATATCAAGCGCCGAACGTGCGCAAAATCAATCAGGTGCACAAGGTGCACAAAACAAATATCGGGTATCACAATCGAAATCGAAGTCCAGTGCATCTAAGTGCACAAAAGGCGTATCACTGCACTGCAAGCATATATAAACTATACCGAGTGCAGGAACGAAATCGTGTGCATGCATACGCACAAAACCAACTCAACTGTTTAAAATCGTAAAATCACAAACATGTGAAACTGAAGCACGAAAACGATATCAAGTGCAACACTGTGCAAAGATCGTAAATCCTCAATCATCAAAATCAAATCATACGAATAAATCACCCAAAACATCGTAATCAACAATGGCGGAATAGTACTGCTCAAGCGCATCCTCTAAGAATCTCGGCCAACTGTCGCGGTCACTAATGGGACGTCTCGTCGATGATCATGAACCCTGGCCTGCTGGTGTGCGTAACCATGACCACTCCTGGGTCAAGGTCTTCACTGTGAATTACCAATCTTTCGGTCCATCGGCTCATCGGCTCATCGGCCCTGTCAGGTGTGCTAACGGGGACGATTCCGTTCTGGCACTTCTCTGGTCATCTCTTGGTCAATCATCGCGACCACTCGTAAGAAAGCATATTACTGGCGTCGGCCTCTGGCTCTCTGAATGTACGTGACACATCTGATCCTGGGTGCAAGTATCATTGTAGCAGTGTCCTGGAAGGAATCCTGCTCACGGTCTCTTCCATGTCTCGTCTCTGCCAACTGTCCGGAAGTCATTGTCCTTTCCTATATCTGCATCTTGCTCTGGAACGACTGCATACTCATCGCGACTCCTTCTGGAAGGTAAGTCCAAGTACCATGCCTCGGCATGCGCATCGCCTCTCTGATGTCGGCGGAGTGGAACGTCATCTCATCTAGATCTGGTGCGAACCTCTTACTCCACTTTTCTCTAATGTCGACCGCTTCGGACTCGTCTCGTCGTGGCTATATGGACTGAGCTCCAACGGCTATCCTCGTATCTGGAGTCTCCCAAGAATGTATCTCACCACCTAGCATCCGATTGAAGTCGAACCATTCGATCGATTCGTCGAAACCTCATAATCCCCCAAGAGCTCAACATCTTGGTATAGTTTAATAGTATCGAGTACATACCACAGCATCGGTGGTCCAGCCGTAGAAGGGCAAACCCAAGCCTCACTAATGGCGCCGTAGAACTGCCGCAAACCCGAAGGTTCAAAGGCTTTCACACGGTCATTAAGTCGAGTTAGGGTTTCATTCTTCTAGAGGGACCATAGAATTGCCTGCATGTCTTTCCGACTAATTTAAACTTAGAATAATAGGTTTCTGACATTCGATCGTCTCTGTCAACTCCCAACGTCTCCGCGTGAAGTCGTCTCTAGCTGGAATCAATCTATCTGATGACCTCGCATCGGGGTAGGCGAACGATCCACATGTCCTAGTCATTCATCCTCGATGACTAGCGACCTTCTATCATCTCTTAGTACAACTCGTTCTGTACTAACGCCAGCATCTGGGGCAATATCTCGTCGTTCGCAGCAATAACTGGCTCGCTCGTCTGCACGCTGAACAGTGCCTCAACCATCATGAATAAGCAACACACCAACGGTCATCAAAATCTGGCTGGCCTCTGCCAGTGGCCCAATCCTCTGATACTGATCGGCACGTCTGAGAAATCTCATAAAGGCGATCCGCCAAACGCTCGTGGCGCGGAAACACAGTAAAAAGACACATCTCCGGAATCGAGTGTCGCCGGAATTTCCCCTGGTCAGCCCTCATTCGTGACGAGCTCGTGCTGACTGCAACTCTAGCCGTAGCTCTCCCTGCCCTTAACCGTAGCAGCAAAACCAAACTGGTACCAATGAGGCTAGATCGGGAAGGAATATAATACTTAACAAGGAAATGTACATCCTAAGGCTTCATAAGTGGAGTGGCGTGTCGTAAATATGCCGCGGAACATATCAACAGTACGTCACTCTACTTTAGTCACCTATTCCATCAACCAAGGGTCATCCTACGCTCCGAAGGTTAAAACCTAACGCTCTGATACCAACTTTGTCACGACCCGAAAGTACGGAACATGACCGGCAATTAAACTACGAACGTCTCGAGACGTACGTAATCTAAGTAAACCGAAAACCCAGAAATCCAAACCAAGAAAAGTAGTAGAGTGCAGGAAAAACCAACTTAAAGCAAGTAATTTCAATAGCATAAGCCGAATTATGCGGTTTTTAAAACATCAAAAATTTACTGAAAATTCCGGCAGAGTCTCCTTGTAAAAACTGGCCCCAAACGGGATACAACATGAATAGTATACGAAATCAAGAAAAGGGCATCCCCAAGCGGGAGCTAGCTCTTCGTCAATCGACGGTCACAACCACACAAACAATATAATATACAACGCCAACGGCGAAGATCAAAACTCAAAAGGAAACTCAAAACCACCAGAAATATAACGAGCGACTCTAAGGTCGAAAGAATAACCAACACTGGTCTCTATCTTAAAAAATACATGTTTGGTTGATGGAATTTACTAGATACAACGGAATAATATTATACAAGGTAATATGATGGGTACGATACAAGAAAAACCCACCTACTAGCAAGTCACCCGAATTAAACTGAGCCCGCAAAGCCGTAATGAAACCTGTACGGCAAACCTGCAAGAAACTGGGGCACAACGGGGGTGAGTTGCCAACTCGTGAATAGAAAAATATCTACGCACAGAAATCGCATAAATAACGCAACCTAGTTCAATGATCATAATATATTCTCAAAAATGTATATAACACGTAGCCTATAACAAGGCTAGGGTAAATATCTAACCCAAGTGTAATCTCATGTGCCCGTGTCATTGCCTCAGGTAGCAATATATCATATGGATGATTTATGAATGCATAAAACAGAATGCATGTACTGAATAAAACTGGTTTCATAAATCAGTGAGATTTCTGTATTTTAAAAGAAATGAGGTACCATATATGAAATCAGCATAAAATAGTGCCCAGCATCGACACAACACAAGTGTCCAAATACCTCGATATCTCTGTGTCACAATCTATGTACCTCAAGTCTCAATCTCAATATCTAGGGCGCCGTCAGTCCAGACCGGCCCCTACCATCCATCTCAAGACCACGACGGTATCCTCCGGATATCCGACGCGTCGGGTAATATCACCGTTAGGTAGTGCTCCCCTGCCAGGCTCACATCGTCATCATCACGCGCTTCTTGCCCCGGGGTACCTTACCGGGTCCACCATGTACCCGAAACGGTTCATCCGTCTCCTCGAATCGGGTCTCGAAATCCATCAGCAAACTCATGGTGGACGACTCATACATCATGGGAAAACCGCACTTTTTATTTTAAAAAGAGAGAAATCTGTTCATATAAGTTTTTGCGGTTTTCCTCCAAATCCAGAAAATCTCATGGAAATCCGAATCCAAAACCTCAATAACACGTAAAATAGTGAATATATGCATGAGAATCCATGAATGCGGCATAACAATGAATAACAGTATGCATGAAGTAGCAGGTAATAACTACAATGTCTAAACTAACATATAAGGCAAGTACGCTATGTCAAGCAATAATATTTTCTAAGGTGTACGTGACATGGCAATTACCGATGAAGATGTGTGTGAGCCGGCAAGTAAGTGTACGTGGTACATACGCATCATCGGTAATGGTGCTGGTGTCCTAACAATATGATATCAACAATGGAGTATGAAACATAATATAAGCATGCGATGCGAAGCGAACCACAAAAATGAGCCGGAGCTGAATACTAGACGCAACTATAACTAATCTGCATTAATCTAATATAAGTCCTACAAATGGTGCCTTTTGAAATAACACGAATCATGGGGTTTTGAAAATAGGGGCTACGGTGTTTTTCTAAAAAGATAAGTCTTTTGAAATATCCGTAGGATCTCTTGGGCTGTCTTTTAAAATACCCACGATTTGTTAGTTTTTGAAATAGGTAGGAGTCTAATCTAATTTAACAACTACACTAAACTATACGGCTGAACTAACAAGCTGAACTACAGGTAAGGAAACCGCCTATAATCTGAGTCGATACATATACATACCTGTATATGTATAGTCGGTGATCCCGCCTCAATAATATCATATCCGATACCATATCTATAATCAGGCATCCCAAGTCAAGAGTGCGGATCAATCATCAATATAGCTCGTACGTAAATCCATCGTACGGCATCCCAATCTGGGTACGGGTCAATATCACATTCATCATACTATTCACCTGGTATCCTCTTTATCAAATATCATGATCGGGGTACTGATCTACGTCTAGTACCATACTGATACCGCCTACGTATGCATGGACGTGTGTGAAACACTACGTCAAGGACCCGCTACAACGCCATGTCGTATCTCAAATACGAACCCTGCTATATCACTGATCTCACGGCCTCAAATCAAATCTCATCGACTCAGCTCAATCCCAAGTATCATCCTCAAATCCATATGTGAACACATAGTCCCATACCCATGTGAACCCATAACTATAAAGAATCCCATGAGCACATATCAGTAGGAATGTATGCAAGTATGTATGTGTGTATGTGTAGTGCAACACTACCCTAGGGTTCGCAACACTAAAGTAATCCAACACACCAATATCCATCCTAAGCATCGTTATTAATCCCAAATAACATATAATAATTGTTGGTGTGTATACGCATCCGTATACACCACCACGGACTACGGGGGTGCTATACGCCATCCACCCGACTTCTCCCCGTAGATATAAATCTACTCACCTGGTCCTCGCTAGCCGGTGCCAACGTCGCCATGCGCTTGCTTGTCGTCTCGAAGTCCACATGGGGGTACCTACATATCATAACGCACCATATCGCATTAAAATTAAATTCGAAATCGAAACGGCATACGAAAATCAAATCGGCATGCGTATCACGCATAGGTCCAAACCTATCGCCTACGCATGCAAGAATAGTCAAACCAACCCTCGATGTCGATGTACAAACGTCAAACCATCGAGAAAAATCCAATCACACTCATTTGCACATTCACGAACACTAATTTTAATATAAACTAGGTTAAAACTCACAAAAACCCCAATTTTACTTAAAAAGTCATTTTTTCCGAAAATCTAGCAAGCACAATTCGCCGTTTTTGTACAAAACAGGATGTTTAAATGAATGTAGCGGCCAATATATTTATTAAATATCTTAAATAAGTCATATAAACAATTCCCGGAATTTAATCTCATTAAATTCCAAAAACCATAATATTCTAGTTTACAAAATACCTAAAATTTAACAATTTCAAAGCAAAAATGCACAAACTACAATCTAGCTTAGATTTGCATGATCTAGAGCATTAAACCACACTTAATAAAGTTAATGAAGTCATGAAAAACCTAAACACATTTTTAATCCCAAGTATTTAACCAATTTCAAAAACCTAGTAAGCAAATTAGCAAATTAACACAATTTTTAAACTAACCATTAGCACAAACTACTAATCTTGTATTAACATGAAAAAAGCCTAAATATAACACACAACCATACACCAATTTTATAAAACCCTAACTTGCATTCAAATTCATAACTTGAATTCCAAAACTTGCGACTTAAGCCTAATTAACACTTAAGTAGTTTAGCTTTAAGAAATTAGTAAGCAATTAAGCAAAAATGTTTTAGAATTATACCCAAAAACATTTGAAGATCCACAAGCATCCATGGCCTCCCAAAATGCTCTCTTTTCACAAAGATCCATGCTATACGGGCTAAGCTAAAATGGGTAGGAGTCGGATTTGGGTTTTGGGATTTTTTTTGATGGATTTGAGGCAATTTTTGATGAAGTTTGAAGAGAAAAGAGAAGGGAAATGGGGGGGGGGGGGCTGTTGCTGCTGTAGGAGGGAGGGTCGGCTGGAATGGGAGTGGGAGAGGAGAGAGAGGGAGGTAGAGAAAGTGGGGGAAGAAGTCAAAGTCAATTCAAGGTCAAAGGTCTACCTCATTTCTCCATTTTCTTTACTTTTCTTTCATTTCATTCCTTTGAAATTCAATTGGGGAAAATAAATGGGGGCTGCTGAATTCTTCAAGGGGAGAAGTAAATGGGAGTGTGTGGATGTGGGTACGGGTGTGGGGTGATGAAAAATGATAAATATAATACCCCAAACATCCATTTACGCTAAAAAAAAGCCTTTTTTTCTTCAATAATTTCTAAACCGTTTTGGCAAATGATTTCGTTCCAAAAACCGCGTGATAAAATTTTATTTAATGTTTTATGATGCACAAAATTTGTTTCAAATCATTCCAATTTGTAATTTTCCCTAATTAAATGTATTAGTGACGGCTTAAATAATAATAAAATAATATTTTTTTTCAGAAAATTTGAAATTTCACCAGCGGCTCAATAAACACCAAATAATAGCAATTACATAGTTAGAATATGTATATTTAATTTTTATAATAAGATATTTGTATTTTGACTTTTTACAGAAAACCCCCTTATTTTACCTTTTTTTGAAATTTCACCGAAACGATTTCCAAAACGTTACACCCAGACAGCCACTTTGGCAGTATCATAGGTAGTAATGTATTCAACCTATATCGTCTAGTATGCCTCAGTATCTAGCTTGGAACTCTTGCAAAATACCGTCCCTCCCTGAGGGTAAAGACAATGCATGTGACTGACTCTCAGTCGAACTTATCACTCTGGAAGCTGGAACCAAGAACTTTCTTTTAGTGCTTCTCAAGCACTTAAGAAGGTCCTCCACAGCTGTCCAGTGATTTTCCCAAGATCCGATTGATTCCTGATCACTACACGTAGTGAGTCATCTACTTCTGGTCTGGTACATAACACCTCATACATGATAGAGCCTAGTGCCGAAGCATAGGATATCCCTTGCATGCGAGTGATCCATTAGTAAGTGGGCGAACCACCACGCTTAGAATCCTCCATACTAAACCCCTTTAGTATGGTGTTAATGTACCTGGATTTGGGACACTCCCAACATCCACTTAGATCTATCATCATTGATCATAATCCACAAGATGTAGTAGGTATCATCCAGATCTTCTGTGGAGAATCTTCCTGATAAGAGGAGCATGACCGAGTGTAGCATAGGAAAACATTTTCTATCAAGAGTATGTTATCTACGTACAATACATGGAAGACAACCTTACTCTCTACAACCTTCTTGTATATACAAGGTTCATCCACCATTTTGATGAAGTTAAACTCTTTGACTGCCACATCAAAACAGATGTTCTAACTCCGCGATACTTGCATTGATCCTGATAGACATAAGCATAGCTTTGAAAGTCTCAATTTTTCCATTTACACCAAAAATCATCTCAAGATCCATTTGCTCTCAATGGGTTTTACCCCTTCAGGTGATACATGCAAAGTCATACTTTGTTGGTGTAGACAGATTCCATCTTTGATCGCATTGCATCCAGCCTTTTCACATTGTCGCCACTTGTGATGGCCTGTATGAACCTAGTTGGGCCATTATCTACCATGATGCAATTCTCGCTCCCACTATCACCGAGAAGACCGTAGTATCTTTCAAGTGGAGGAGGAACCCTACTAGATTCGCGGAGAGGCTGAGCTTCGTTGAAGACTATTGAATCCTTCGGTTTCACCAAATCATCAGCTCTTAGTTTGACAAGCTAGAACAACTTCCAGTTCTACCTAATGACTACAACTTTCTTCAAAAGAAATTCCTTTTCTAAAAAGGTAGCATGCTGAGAAACAAAACACCTTTTGCTCCTCGATTTGGTAGAAGATATTCCCTCGCAAATGTTTGGGATATCCTAACAATCTTATAGAACTGACCTTGCCTCGAGCTTGTCCGGATTTTGCTTTTCAACATAGGCCGGACAACCCCATATCTTAACTCGTTTAAGACATGGTCTTTTCCCGTACCATATCTCATATGGAGTGGTGGGCACTAATTTGGATGGAACCCCATTCGAAAGGTATGCAGCTTCTCAAGTGCATAACACTCAAAAGTAAACAGGAAACTCAGCAATACTCATCATAGAGCGCACCATATCTCATAGGGTGTGATACCTCCGTCTAGATACACCGTTGTGCTGTGGTGTATACGAAGGAGTAAGCTAAGAGAGAATCCCTTTCTCCTTTTAGAAACTCCAAGAACTCCATGCGCAAGTATTCGCCTCCTCGATCACATCGAAGGATTTAATATTTCTACCCGTCTGGTTCTTCAAGTTCAAGCTTATATTCCTTGAATTTCTCAAAAGTTTCAGACTTGTGCTTCAACAGAAACACATGTTCGAATCTTGAGAAATAGTCGATGAATGTAATGAAGTACGAAAAACTAATCTTGGCACTTGGAGACATAGGACCGTATACATCATCATGTATTTTTCCGAAGTGTTCAGTAACACTTCCTCTGTTTCCAGCAAACGGAGTATTGGTCATATTAGCTTTGAGACAAGACTGGCAAGTAGCATAAGATGAAAATTCGAATAGATTCTCATATTCATCCTTATGTAACTTAGCTAGTCGTGTCACATTGAGACGACCTAATCTACAATGCTAAATGAACGATTCGTTCATTTCTGAACTACTACTCTTGTGTGTGTTCTCTATACTTTGAACTGTGTTTTGATTTAGAACGTATATGCTATTGCATAACGTGCCTGACCGAATCAACTCTTGATTCAGGAAAACGTTCACAACATTATCCTCCAATACCGAATTATATCCTTGTTTAACTCATTAAAGAAACTGATGTAATGTTGTATATCAGGTTCGGTATGTAATAACATTCGTTCAGAATCAATGTATTAATATAAGGTGATATTTGCCAACTGACTTGGCTGCAATAATTACACCATTCTCTAACTCTTAGAGATATATCACCCATTCTCAGTTCTCTACCATTATATATCCCATGTAACATATTACATATGTGTGATCCTGATCCGATATCACATACCCAGGACGTAGAGGATATTGAGAAACGGTTCTCGGTAATGAACACACCCGAAGAAGATGCATCAACATGCACTTTCTTCGATTGGGTGGCATGGGAATCCGGATATTCCCATATTTCCTGCTCGGACTTATAACAGTTATAAGATACAGTGGAACCAACGATTCCCAGCTCAGTATAATAAGCAGGTTCGGTCAATGCATCCATATTATTAACTTGATTAAGGCGTAACATGGTCGCTACCAGGAGAGAGAGAGGAAAACACTGTGCGTGCGCTCTTTGTAAGATTAGATTTGTTATTATTTTATCTAATCAGGATGGCTCGCACTGTTATTAATCAAATCTTCTTTCAAACACTAAAAGGTAAGACTAGCCTGGATTAATTACACCGTACAAGTTCGCCAATCTTTCGGCCAGGCCAGTGTCGGTACTTTGAGGGAGGTTCCCCGTGCTTTTGCACGAACCTAATTAAAATAAACCTCATTTTCCGGGGGGAGTGACCCCGTTAACACCTTTCTGGACACCTACTTGATCGTCTAATTGTGATGTGTAAAACTCTCCCAGGAGTAACTCTTACTCGCAGTGGGTATCGGGATCCAACTATCTCATACAAGGTATGCAATCTCATTGCGAATTTCAACTCTTGAAATTCCCGGTAATATTTTGCCCCAAGCGTCCTATGACCTTGACAGAGGTCAACAAATCATAGGCTGCTAGTCAAGTTCAACCCGTCATTTCTTGATTGAAATAAACCCACCCGCACGATCCTTGACAGAGGTCAACAAGGTCGTACGGCTAGCCTAATCCAATCGCATCATATGCTTTGCAGATAAGCAGTAATCAGCTACTGCAAACTATGCCTTGACAGAGGTCAACAAATGCAGCACGAATACTAAATATTATTTATCTGAAATGACGGAGGGCTAAGACAGGTGTTTAAGAAAACCCTTTGCGTAATGAACATGATATCGTTGTAGAATCGAGTGAATTTTTAAAAAGAGTGTTTTTTAGGCTTTTACAAGTTTCGCTAAAGAGGTCACTCCCAGTGAAGGGATCTTGGCTCTTTCCTTATCGAATAAGGTGCAGGATATTTCAGAAATACCACTATGCAAAGCAAAAACTATATAAGCAATCAAAAGACAAACTGAGTTTGTAGCATCTGCTAGTTTCGCTAAAGAGTTCACTCCTGGTGAAGGGATCTCGGCTCTTTCCTTATCGAATAAGGTGCGGGATATTCTAGAAGGAATACCGCTATGCAAAGCAAGAACTAGAGATAACGGTTTTTAAACAAGTTTCTACAACATCTTTAGGTTTCTTTTTCTTTCATTAATCTCATTAATGAAGTCCCATCGATTATGCTTTCTAAGCATCACAGAAGAAACGAAAGCATCAATAGTTATTATATATCATATATATAATATAGGCATTCGTCTCAGAACATATCAAGTGATCACATTACAAAATATCAGCAGCAGAAGATTCACATACGAAATATTAGATATACTAGGAATTCCGTGTTTTAAATTAAGCCAGTATAAAACAAAGATTCCACGGTCGTGAAGAATAGCCAAACCCACATCCCTAGACCTCTACGAGAGCGGCAAGTAACCCTACCGATTCTAGTGTTAGGAGACCCGGTCTCGGCTCCTCGAGATGGTCTCCCACTTAACCATAGAACCCGGTTACCTGTGCTCCCCGCCTTGGGTCTATCCTAATGCGGAAAAGTAAATAATATACATTAATGGTGACATCATCCTCAACCCGGAAGTGGCATAATAAAAGAATATTACATACAAGCTTTTACATGAATGAAAATGAAAAACTCTCATCTCAAATAAAAACCCTCGGCTATTCAAAACACGACAGTCCAATACAACATATAACAGCAACACATAACATCACAAGTCATCAACGTAAGTAAATATGCGTATCCCAATTGTCGTTGACGTATAACAACGAAACCGGCGATACACCACATATTACACATACGGTCACAGAAAAGTAAGTGAAAAACTACAATAATTGGAATTCGCAACCACCTTAGACATCATAAACCCAATGTATCACATACTTTGGATTCCATGCCCAACATAAAGAATTCCTTAGACATCACATGCCTAACAATTATAAACCCCGCATTTTAGTCTCGATATTGAAAACACTTTCCAATAGCCTGTCGGGTAATTTGACAAGATTCCCGATAACCTGATCGAATACTCGTCGGAAACTTTAGTAGACGGCCGCATCCCCGATGCCGTCGACGAAGTGCACTAAGGCGGAACACCGCTGCCGCGAGCACCCGAACGGATGGTTTTAGCGACGGGGTTCTCCAACAGTCACTTGGTACGGGCTATGGGGTGTGGCTATCTAGTAAGGTTACCCGGTGTGTTTTCGCATACACTACGTAATTACGACGGACTTTTGATCAACATCAAAATCCCGTCGCAACCGATCAAACGAGACTAAATTGCTAGATTTATAAAATTCAAGCTAGTTATCTCATAACTATTTGTGGTTTCCAAATATTGTATCACAATCACAGATAGCTAGACAAAGTAAAACTTTTCGATCGAATAATAAAACACCCAAACTTTCCCGACAAGCTCAACACTTGAGCGGAATTCAAAAAGTACCCAGAAGCTGCCACAGCTCCTATGAACCATCCGTAGAAGAGCCGACCCATGCCTCACTCATGTCGCCACGGAACTGTGGCAAACCCTAGGGTATTTTAGTGGTTCCGTGATCCAAAAAGTCGAGTTTGGGTATCATTCTTCTAGAGGGTCCACAGAATCGCTTGCATGATTTTCTGATGATTTTAAACTCGGAAAAAATACAACACATAGAAAATTTCCAGCGGGGAAAATATGGGTTGTTGATATCCGTTCAAAATTTTTATCATCGTCTAAATAACCTGAATACATGTTAGAATTGCGATTGCGAAACACTCCGAGTTGCCTTTGTAGAAAGTTAACATCACATGCGAATTTAGCAAAAACAAACAACACCTGAAACACCAAAACCCAGAGACTGGAACACCCTAAAAATTTGAAGCCTAAAATCCAAAATTAAACCGGCGAGCTCGGAATTTATCCCTATGTAGCCGGCCACTTCATGGCCAAATTGGTTGAAATTTCCATGGTGTTCATGTTGCATCTCATACAACATTCAGTACTTGTTTAATAGAATTTTAGAGCACTTTAAAATTTCGATAGAAACTACGTGATATTGTTTCAAGTTTCGGAGTTTTTCAGTTTCGTAATCTAACAAACATCGTTTAAATCTCTAGCTTGCTCTGATACCACTGTAGGGTTTCTTAGCGCGGCAGCAAGGTTTCGGGAGGTATCGTCCTTGCCGTTTTAAAAAATTTGTCGTTCTAAACAACCCAAACCCTAGAATCTTAACTAGAGTTTTAAACGAAACGATATGTAAACACCTTTACAACTAAGTGAATGTGGAATACAACCTTTGTAGACCGGTCCTTCACTTCAAATGCTCCGTGTAGAAGTCCCTTCGCTGTGAGTAATGATCTCCCGAACTTTTGAGAGGATCCACAAGGGGAAAGATGCAAACTTGCTCGAAGTCTTCGAGGCCGAAGATGATCTACATCGAGGAGACTCAAGCTCATGCTACCTCTTCTCTAAATTAGGATTTAGTGAATCAAACACCCTAAACTAAATGGCTAATAGTAGAGGATGATGAAGTATGAAATGGGCTCACTTTAGATTTATTTTTCTCTCAATATTTTCTCACCATTTTCAAAGCTAGAAAGCTTTTTTTATGAAGAAGAAGATGAAGTGATCAAGAGAGAACAAACTCATGAGGTGAGAATATGAAACATGGGCGTGTTAGTGTCATGCACTAACTCATGTAGAGACTTAACCATGGGTGAGGTTTAATGGTTTGGTTAATAAATATCTACAAGTGAAACAAAAATGGTGGACTTGGTCAATGTTTCTACAAAATCTTCTACAAGCTTGTAGCCATGATAAAATCCATCCAATTTTGAATTACTTTGATAAATAAAAACCATACATTAAATCAAGCATGGTGTAAGTCACATACACCCATGAAGGATGTGGCATCAAGCAAGATACAATAAAATGTACAATAATATATATCACATATATACTATATGCACACTTGTGAGAAAAAGAATACTTAGTGAGCAAATATTAGTTAATGTATGCTAATATATCAAATATATAACTATACATTAAATTATCAAATCAACACTTGATTTAATAATCCGGCTATATCATATACAACCGACCAATACCATATGAATCAACTTATCGAATCAACACTTGATACGATAACCTGGCTATATCTCATATAACCGACCGATATCACATATCGTGAGAATAGAATGCGGTATCACATATGCGCATTAATCTCGGTCCCACATATCACATATATGCTCCTACTCCGTTTCGCATGAACCAGAAAATCTCTGTGTAGGACTCTAAAGACCCGTCAATACGCCGGCAGTAGGTGATGATCATATCAAACACGCACAAGCCGCAAGCGGTCTGCCTAACGTAACGGCCACCCGGGTATTGAGCGATCAGAAAATAAAAAAGCAAGCCTGCTCATACACCTGCGAATCCAATCAGTAACACGATCGTATGGTCCGCTCTCTTCGTCAGATATGTTGCATATCACAGCATGCGGGTGGTATAACGTCAGACCCCAATAGCCCGATAGGTCATTCCGATGTAAGGTCCATAATGGTTCGAGAAACTACTGATAACATTTACCAGTAAATCTCAGCAAACCTGCCCAGGGATTTCATGTTATGGCCATTCGAGTATAGTGCAACATCAACTCCCAATACCGGGAGAGACGAATCCTCTCCTATCGCTCATTGCCTTCATGAGTGTAAAATTTCAGAAAAAATAAAATATTATTTTTGGGAATTTATTTAATTAAAATAATAAATATTATGAATATTTTAATGATGCGGTATAAATATATACTGATAAATTGGGAAATATTTGGAAATTATGTTAATTATTAAATTTGAAAGAGATTATAAGAATGGAGCATTCATAGATTTTTATATAATTAATTATATTCTATTTTTATGCTAATCGCGATTAAATATCACTAATCGTGCATTAAACTTGATTTGTGCACATGACATGCACCATGTCATATTACACTTTTTACATTTTTTCTACCATGGGTTTTCTTTTTCTTTTTCTTTTGCTTGGATTTGTTCTAAAATGAATTGAGAAGAAAAGAAAAGAAAAGAAAAAGGATTAAAATAAGAAGTATGGGCAAGTGAGAGAGGAGAGAGAGGTGAGGGGTCATTTGACTAAGGCCTTCAGCGTTTTCACTTCATTCTGTTAGTTGTATGTATGTCCTAGAGGCCATTATTTTACATATGATGTATATTATAGTGGATGCTTGGACATATATAGAGAGGACGTTCTTGCTCGACATGATAGTATGCTATCTGGTTGCTCTTTATCTTAACATGTATACTTTACTCTTGATACTGTCTTATGGTTACATGTTGGTAAAGCCCTTAGGATGTGTACTTGACTACCAGGATTATGATGCAGATCATACTAGTGGGGCCATGGTAGTCCATAAGTTCATCCTTTAATGTTCCTAGTCGTGTGTGCATCGAGACAGGGCATCGATATACCAGAGTAGACTAGCATATACGCTTCTCGACCCATGAGATGGGCGATGGATGATCCCATATCCATTGGTGTTTGATATCAGAGATGGTATACGGGTGCTCAGTGGAGACTGGGTACACTGGACGGACTCGCCGAGAACTCCTAGTTGATATTATACCTATCGTCAGATAGCAGTTCTCTGGTGACACTGGTAGTTAGTTTGTAGACCCGAGATCATCATAGAATCTTGTGTGATTCCTACTGTGCTTTGATTTCTACCATACCACGTTCAAGAGGATATGCAAAACGGTAGTTTTTGGGTACAGTCCCGAGTCACATAGAGGCAATGAGCGATAGGAAGGGTTTCGTCTCTCCCGGTATTGAGAGTTGATGTTGCGCTGTGCTCGATTGGCCATAACAGGGAAGTCCCTAGCCAGGGCTAATTTAGAGATTTACTGATAAGTGTTATCAGTAGTTTCTCGACCCGTTAAGAGCCTCGTATCGGCATGACTTATCCGGTTATTAGGGTCTGACATTTACCACCTCTAGACTTGATATGCGACATCTTAGACGAAGAGACCGAACTGTACGGTAGAGTTACTGACAGGCTTTACAGGAGCTAGAGTGGGCTTGCTTGTTGATCTTCTGATCGCTCAGTACCCGGGTAGCCGTTACTTTCAGCTAGTACCGCTGATGGCTTGTAGGTATTTGATGTGATCATCACCTACTGCCGGTGTATTGACGAGTCTTTAGAGTCCTACATAGAGGTTTTACTAGCTCAGGCAACATGAAATAAGAGCACATATGTGATATGTGCGGGAACGAGAATAATGCGAGTATGTGATACCGTATTCTATTCTCGCGATATTTGTATTGGTAGGTTATTTGTGATATTGCCGGGTTATCGAATCAAGTGTTGATTCGATAAGATGGCACATATGATATTAGTCGGTTATATGTGATATAACCTGATTATTAAATCAAGTGTTGATTTGATAATTTAGTGTATAATTGTATATTTGATATACTAGTTTACATGAACTAATATTAGCTCACTTAAGCATTTATTTTTCTCACATGTGCACACTTAATATATATGTGATATATATTAATTGTGTTATTTTTGTGTCATGGTTGTTGATACATACTATATTGGTTTATGAGACTTACACCATACTAATTATAATGTGAGGATTTAATATTTAAAGTAAATCCAAATTAGTTGATAATTGCTCACATGCATGAAGCATGTAGAAGCTTGTGGATGCATTGACTTAGTCCACTCATTTTGTTTTACTTAACATATTTATTAACCTAACCATTATAATTTAGCCATAGTTATGTCTCTACATGTGTTAGCTATATGATAGAAACTCACCCATGCTTGATTCTCTCACGTCATTAGTTCATTCTCATTTTTTCGCTTCATCTTCTTCAACCTAGAGAAAAAGCTCACTAGCTTTTCGCAAAGTAAGAAAATATTGTTAGAAAAATTAAACTAAAGTGAGCCCACTTCCTACTTCATCATTCTCTACTAGATTAGCACTTTAGTATAGGCCGTTAGCTTCACTAATCTCTCATTAGTAAAGTAGTAACTTGAGTTAGTGTCTCCTCGACGTAGATCATCTTCGGCCTTGAAGACTTCGAGCATGATCGTTCCTTTCACCATGAGAAGCGATGCAAGAGTCCGGGAATTCCATGATCGCAGTGAAGTGACTACTAAAAAGAGCCATTGAAGTGACGGACCGGTCTACAAAGGTTATATTCCGTTATCACTTAGAAGTAAAGATGTTTACTTTGTAGTTTATCTCTTAAAACTGTAGTTAGATACTTGGTTAGGGTTGTTTGGCACACTAAATTTTTAAATAGAGCATGTTTGATGCCTTGTGAAACCTTGTGGTTTTGCCTAAGAACCCTACAGTGGTATCGGAGCCTTATTAGAGCATTAGGAGTTGTCTAGGCGAAATTAGAAATTCGAACGAACTCCGAAAACCCGAAATAGCCCACTTTCTGGAAATTTTTCAAAATGTCGAAACTTTTCACATTAAAAATCCTCAGAAAATCATGCAGGTAATTGTATAGAACTTCTTGAAGAATGAGTGCCTAACTGTCTTTAGTGACCGTGGAACCGCGACCAAAACATGGTTTTGGCGGCAGTTCCGCAGCGCCACTAAGGAGGCGAGGGACGACACTTCAACGGTTGGTCCCTTGGTACTGGGGCATGCTTTTGGGAATTTTTAATATTTCTCAAGTGTTGAGTTTTCTGGGGAAATTTTGGGAATTCGTTGATTCGATCGAAAGGTTTAACATCGTTTACCTATCTGCAATGTGAGACAATATGTGGAATTCATATTGTTAGGCATGAAATCTGTTGTCAAAACCCGAAAGATCACGTGACTGGCCCTTGAACCATATGAAGCCTATAGGACTCCATCTGACCCAAGTAAGCCAAAAGCCCAGAAATCTAAAACCATTTTAAGGAGTAAAAAAACATGTTTTGAAGTCAAGCTTTTTAAATAACTAAGCCGAATATGCATTTTTAAAATTTGTAGTCTTTTCTGAAAAATTCGGCAGAGTTTCCTTTGTAAAAACTAGCCCCGAACGGCGTACAACAAGAATAATATATAAATGCAGTGATAAAAGGCATCCCCAAGCGGGAGCTAGCACTTCGTCAATCGACGGTCACAACCACGCAAGCAATAATAATATACAATGCCAAAGGGCGAGGATCAAAACTCAAAAGAAACTCAAACAGCCTGAAAACCGTAATACTACAAGCGCGACTCTAAGGTCGAAATAATACATCACTGTTTTCTAAGTCTGAAACAATATACTGTAAGTCCACGTTGCCCACCCCGGTGCTTACGGGGAGGCGGAAAACATAATAAAAATCGGATTTTTCTCAACTATAGGCAACATGGACTATGCTTTAAGGATCTTTACTAAACAAAAACTTGCTAAAGCTAACTTGAAAGTAGCTAAGTGGTAGAAAAGTTATACCTTTGGTCTCTTAGTCCTTCTCTCCTTGCTCCTTGGAGTAGTGGAAGGAGGTCACCTTGCTCGTCTTCTCACGCCGAAGAAAGATCCACCCGAAAGCCTCGACCTTTGGCTTCAACTCCAAGCTAGAAGTAACTAGGGTTCAAGAAGTGCTAGTCCTTCAACCCTAGATGAGAGTAGAGAAGATCAAGAGAGGGTTTTTCTCAAGCTCAAGTGTTTCTCAACACATGAGAGGGAGAGAGCTTGAGGGAGAGGAAGAACAAGAGAGAGAGGATATGATAGAATGAGAAATAATTGAGCCATTCTCACTAATATGTGTGAATTATTTTAATTGAATAATTAGCTAGATAATTGTCATGGTTAATCATGACATGACCATTATCATTTCAATTTGCAAAGATCAAAAAGCATCTTCCAAAAGAAATGATGATGGTCAAAGTGTCAACCTAGGTCAACAAGTCAAAGAAGTCAAATGGTCAACAACCATGACCATGGACAATTATTAAACAAATTATTAATTAACAATAATACACACATAAACATTAGGGTTAATAAAATGACAATAGCCATTAACCCTAATCAAGGTCCTCTCCCTCAATCTCAAGCAACTGTGCATACGCACCTGCATTCGTGATCCGAGGAACACGAATACACTGAGAAAAACCAATCTCAAATCATATACTAGGATCCGGCTTAAACCAAAGCCCGTTAGTATAAACTGTCCGGACAGCAAACGTGCACAAGTGCGCGAATGTGAATGAACCCTGTCGCAAAACCATGCGACCTCTACTCATTTTGCCTAAAGGCGAATAGCTCTCTGTGTGGGACTCTAAAGACTCGACACTACGCTGGCAGTGGGTTTAACCACAGACCGCAAGCGGCACTAGCTGTACGTAACGGTCCCCAGGTAGATGTCGATAAGAAGACTGACGAGGTGAACCCCATCCGAACTCCTACTGAGCCTGTATGTGACAATCTCCGTACAGTCCGGTCTGTTCGTCTGATACATCGCATGGCGGGCCTAGGGGGCGGTGAACGTCAGTCCCCTAATAGCGGTACAAGTCGTGTCGGAGTGTAGCCCAGAACACCCTGAGATAACACTGGAAACCTACCAGTATATCTCGCTTGCCCTAGCCAGGGACTACTCATGTAATGGCTCTCCTGGACACAGCGCGATGTCAACCCCCAATACCGGGAGAGACGAATCCTGTCTAACCATCACTGCCTCCAAGTGCTTCGGGACTGCACCCAAAAACTACCTGTTTGCACGACTCCTTTGAGCCGTGGTAGGGTAGTAATCAAAGTGCTGTGGGAACACACTCGAGGCGAAGTGACAGTGTCAAGTCAACGGACTAAGCTGTACTCATGTCACCTGGGAACTGATAACTGACGATAGGTATAATACCAACCAACAGTCCCCGACGAGTCCTGTCCAGTGTACTCGTAACCTAACGAGCGCCCGTATACTATCTCAAGTACGACCTACTGACGGCTGTGGGACAGACCGTCTCCCATGCTGGGATGAGAAGCGCATACGCTAGTCTACTCCGGAGTATCGATGCCCTGTCTCGATAGTCCAACGACTAGGGACCTGTATAAGGATGTGCTTATAGATCACCCAGCTCCCACGAGTGCGAGCGCCATCACAACGCTGGTAATCAAGCAAAGATCCTAAGGGCTCTACTAATATGTATATCAGCAATATGCTAAAAGAAACACATGCACATATTAAAGCAGAGACAAACCAAGTAGCATACTACCATTTCGAGCAAGATTGTATATACAACTGTGAATATCCCAAGCTTCCATCAAGTAATATACAAACTAGTATGATACAGTAATGGCCTCTAGGGCATATACACTAACATATACAAGTTTTGGTTGATGGAATTTCTAGATACAATGAATAATACATGTACAATGGCGGTTCTGATACCAAGAACCCACCTACCAAAGCAAGTCACCCGTATGGAAGCAGTGTGCCCGAAAAGCCGCTATGGAAACTGTACGGCAAAAACCAACAAGAACTGTGGCACAACGGGGGTGAGTTGCCAACTCGTGAATAGAAAATATCTACAAGCAGAGATCGAATGTATGACCCATCCTAGGTCAATACGATCAGATATATATAAACCTCAATATGAATAAATCTGAAGCATGCTAAACTGGCAATGTAATCTTTATACATGAGTGTAGTGCCAAGTGCTCGTGCTAGTGCCTCAAGTAATAGCATATCATAAATATGAGGTATGGTCCATGTAATCAATCTGCATGTACGTGGATCCCGTCCACTCGTCACCCAATGACAATAACCATCATGCATGTAAATATCATCAGCATATGCATGGAAATATGAGGATATAAACCACCCGTGTCCCTCGCGACACGTCAAAATCATGGAACCGGAGTGCCCAGCATCGACACTCGAAAACATCATGAAAGCTGTGCCCAGCATCGGCACGTAAATCCTCATATATCGGGCTCCGTCAGTCCGGATCAGCCCACGGGCTCCGTCTGCGGAATCGGCCCTCGGCCCCAGTAGTACCCCGTATCCATCTATCGACTCTGGTCTGTATCCTACGGATAACCGCCAGGTCCAACCAATCACCGGTAGGTAGTGGTCCCACTGCCAAGCTCACCGTCTACTACACAGCGAAACCATTCTCGCCCCGGGGTACCATACCGGGTCCACCATGTACCCGCAATCGGCCTCATTCGCCTCCTCGAATCGGGTTTCACATGTCGTCTCAGCACCGAGAAAACACATGGTGGACGCACTGAAATATCATATCAAGGGTAACCGGGTTTTAAAACAATTACATATTCTCCTTTTGAAACACCCACGGTTCCCAAAAACCAGAAATATCATGGAAACAACTTATCTTAATGCGTATAATCGGAAAGCATGATGTATGCGACATGTAAAGAAATGTAAGCAACATACACTGAATGCAACAGTACTACAGTGTAGTGACATGGAAATTATCGATGATGAAGTGTGTGAGCCGGCAACCAAGTGTACGTGGAACATACGCATCATCGATAATGGTGCTGGTGTCCTAGCAGCATGACTGAAATATATCAACAATACAAGCGATGCAATGCAAATAGCATGAATATGCGGAATCGAATAATCAACGCAACAGTAAAGAACCTACTTCAATAGATATATCATGCAGCCTTGCCTTTTGAAATAAGACGAATCAGGGCTTTTGGTAAAATAAGGGCTACGGTGTTTTAAGAAAAGATGCGTCGTTTGAAAATATCCGTATAAACTCTTTTGCCTATCTTTAAAATATCCCCAATTCGTTAGTTTTGAAATAGTTATAACTCGGGTCTAGTCTAACGCCTACTATGCGAACTACGAACCCAACAATCAAGTCAATCGGGAGGGGTATGGAAACCACCTAAATCTTAGTCGATATACATATATATATATATATATATATATATAGTCGGTGATCTCGCCTCATTAGTATCACGTACGATACAGTATATCATATAACATCCTCGAGTCATGTGTGCGGATCTAATATCAATATAAAGCTCGTACGGTAAATCGCCGTACGGCATCCCAATAGCTAGGTACGGGTCAATATCCCATTCATCTCATCACATATCCGGTATCACTACCATCATATCACATCTCAAATACGAACTCCGTCATATCGCCGAATCTCACGGCCTCAAACAAACCTCATCGACTCATCTCAATCCCATGTATCATCCTCAATCCCGTATATGAACACATAGTCCCATACCCATGTGTAGATATACACACCTCTATATGCGCACAGATAAATGAAAGAATGCATGCAAGTATATATGTACATGTATGTGTGGGTGCAACCACTACTCTAGGGTATCACACTATACTAAACCAATACATCCTTATCACCAATAGTACCATTATTACCATCAATAATCCTAAACAACACATAATAAATATATGTGTGTATACGTATTCGTATACATCACCACGGACTGCGGGGGTGCTATACGCCATCCACCCGACTTCTCCCAGTAGATATAATCTACTCACCTTGCCTCTCATGTGTCGGTGCCGATGTCGCCATCTTCATCTTCTTGCCTCAACATCACGTAGGGTACCTACAAGTATATCACAACGCTAAAGCACATGAAAATCACATCGGAAACCAAAATAGCACACTCTACTCGCATAGGTAAAAACCTATCGTCTCGCATGTAAACACGATCAATATCCACTTGCCGTTGACGTCCAAACGCCACCCGACAGAAACGAATCACCAAATACCAAAATCCATGCTAAAACAAGTCATAAATCATACGCCAACTCAAGTAAATCAACCCAAATTTTACCCTAACTGGAATCTGTCAAAACTAGACATACCCAGGGTCAAGAATAGAGGAAATAGGGCCATGCACAAAAATCGAGGCAAATCCCTCCTGCTCTAGCCGCAATTTGCGGCCAGAAGGAATTAATTGGTGGCCGGGGTTTGGAGTTGGGGGCTAGGGTTTGGTGTTGTCGTTCCATAGTGACTGCACATCTCACTGTCAACTCAGTTTTATTTTTGGGGTCTCGGGGTGATAGCAGATTCCTAATTCCGATCACAGATTCACAGTTTTCTCCGATATCGATTCCGTAATTCCGTATTCTGTGTTCTAGCTTCAGGTTTTGTCCAAAATAACATCACACCAGGGGTTCTAAGGTCACCACCATCCTCAATTTCATCATTGATTTCAGTTTTACCCTAAACCCTAACTAGAAATCTCTAAAGTCCACAAACAACACATTATCGATATGAAACTAAAATAGATGCACAAGGAAATGAAATACTACTCTAATAGGTCCAGAATTTACCTCCTTTGGCAACTCAAGTATATTCTTGAGTTGCTCAAAGTCCTCCAAATCCAATCTTGCTAGGTTCAATGTGTAGCTAGTGAGCTTGGGAGCAAGTTTTGTGAAGTGGGAATGGGGTTTTGGTGAGGGAAATGAGAGGGATCTTTGAAATGAAGGGGAGGGAGATGAGAGAGCAGGAGCAAGAGCAGCAGCTCTTGTTTGAAGAGGGGAGAGAAAATGAGAAGGGAAATGATGGAGGAAAGGGTCAAAAGTCAAAAGCAACTACTCTCTCTCTCTCTCATCATCATACTTACTTTTTCCTTTTCTTTTCTTTTCCTTTTTCTTTTCCTTCTCACTCCAATAGTGAACCCAAAAGAACAACAATGGCAATAGAAATGTAACACAAGTGTAACAAGTGTGGAAAATGATATGTGCACATTTTTGCAAAAAAAAGCTAAAAATCCAATTAGCGATTTTTAATCGCGATTAGCACGAAATTAGCAAATAACTAATCTTAAAAACTTTAAAATGGCATAATTCCATAAAATACCCTATTTTAGAATTTTCCATAATTTCCCCATTTATTTGTATTTAATTATACCGGAATATTAAAATATTTATTAAAATAATATTAAATTATAAAAATTCCCAAAAATAATATTTTATTATTTTGGAAACGTTACATCTGTAATATGTGATATTTCGGGTTTATGATGTCTAAGGTTATTATGGATTCCAAATGTTGTAGTTTGACATTTTCTTTTCTGCGACCGTAAGTGTAATATGTGGTGTATTGCCGGTTTCGTTGCTGTATGTCAACGATAACTGGGATGCGCATATTTACTTACCTTTATGACATGTGATGTTATGTGTTGCTGTGATATGTTATATTGGATCGTCGCGTTTTGAATAGCCGAGGGGGTTTATGTGAGATGAGAGTTTTTATTTTCATTCATGTAAAATTCGATGTATATAATATTCTTTTATTGGGGCACTTCCGGGTTGAGGATGATGTCACCATTGTTGTATATTATTTACTTTTCCGCATTAGGATAGACCCAAGAAGGGGAGCACAAGTAACCGGGTTCTAGAGTCCAGTTGGAGACTAACTCGAGGAGTCGAGTTTGGGTCTCCTAACTCTAGAATTGGTTGCTTGCTGCTCTCATAGAGGTCTAGGGATGTGGGTTTGGCTATTCATCGCTACCGAGGAATCCGTGTTTTTTGTAGGCTCAAAATAAAATACGGACCTCCTAGTACATCCAATATTTCATATGTTTCTTCTGCTGCTTTGTGATGTGGTCACTGTGGATTCTGAGACGAATGGATATACATTATATATGACATATATAGTAGACATTGCTTATGTTTTGCACCCGCGCTAGTCCCGTCCCGGTATGCTCTTAGTTAAGTAAGCTAACGATGCATAACGGGACATTGTGGTGAATGCGGATGGCATAAGCGTGCGTTGCATTTTTGTTTCTTTTGTGATGCGTAGGAAGCTTAAATGATGGGACTTCACTAATGAGATTAATGAAAAGAAAGAAACCTAAAAGATGTTGTGGAATCAAATTTTCAAAAATGGTAGCTACAGTTTTTTCTTTGCATAATGATATATGTAATATATCCTGCACCTTATTCGATAAGGAAAGAGCCGAGATCCCTTCACCGGGAGTGAGCTCTTTAGCAATAACTGGCAGATGCTACAACACACGGTTTGTCTTTTGATTGCTTTTGGAGTATTTGCTTTGCTTAGTGATATATGTGATATATCCTGCACCTTATTCGATAAGGAAAGAGCCGAGATCCCTTCACCTGGAGTGACCTCTTTAGCGAAACTAGGAAAAGCCTCAATGACACTCATTTTCAAAATCACACAATTCCGCAACAAAATCAAGTTCATTACGCAAAAGGTTTTCAGAAAAACCTGTCGTAGCCCTCCGTCATTTCAGATAAGTCCTATTTAGTATTCGTACTGTGTTTGTTGGCTTTTGTCAAGGCGTAGTGTGCGGTAGCTGAATGGTGCTTATCTGCTTATGCATATGATGCAGATTGGATTACGGTAGTCGTACGACCTTTTTGCCTTTATCAGGGGTCATGCGGGTGGGTTTAATTCAATCAGGAAATGACGGGTTTGACTTGACTAGCATCCTATGATTTGTTGGCCTTTGTTAAGATCATAGGGGTTAGGGGAAAAATATTATCGGGAATTTCAAGTGTTGAAATTTGCAATGAGATTGCATACCTTCAATGAGATAGTTGGATCCCGATACCCACTACGAGTAAGAGTTACTCCTGAGAGAGTTTTACACAAGACAATTAGCCGATCAAGTAGGTGTCAAGAAAAGTGTCAACGGGGTTACACTCCTGGGAAAACGAGGTTTATTTTAATTTGGTCCGTGCGAAAGCACGGGGAACCTCCCTCAAAGTAATGGCACTGGCCTGGCTGAAAGATTGACGAAGTTGTAGGGTGTAATTAATCCCGGCTAATCATTCCTTTTAGGGTTTGAAGGAAGATTTGATAAAAATAGCGGGAGCCATCATGATTAGATAAAATAAAAACCAATCTGATCTTGCAAGAGCATACGCTAAAGTGTTTTCTTCTCTCTCTCTCATGGTAGCGACCATGTCACGTCTTAATCAAGATAATAATATGGATGTATTGACTAAACCCGCATGTTATACTGTGCTGGGGAACGTTGGCTCCGTTCTTTCTTATAAGAGTTATAAGACTGAACATTATATAGGGGAATGCCAGGATTCCCATGCCACCCGATTGAAGAAAGTACATGATGATGCATTTTTTTCGGGTGTGTTCGTTACAGAGAACTGTTTCTCCCTTTGCACTACAGCCTGGGTATTAGATACCGGGTCAGGATCCTATATATGTAATCTGTTACATGGGCTAAGGATAGGTAGAGAATTGGGAGAAGGTGATAAAGACATAAGGGTTGGAAATGGTGCAATTGTTACAGCTAAATCCGTCGGGGAATATCACCTTGTATTACTAAGTGGTAATACATTGATTTTGAACGAATGCTATTACATTCCGAACCTGATATGCAACATTATATCAGTTTCTTTATTAAGTAGAAGGGAATATAATTTTGTAATACAGGATAATGTTATGAACATTTTCCGGAACCAAAAGTTGGTTGGATCAGGCACGTTGTGCAATCACATTTATGTTCTAAATCAATCAACACTTCCGAGCATAACAAACATACATAAGAGGAAGAGTTCAGAGATGAACGAATCCTTCTTGTGGCATTGTAGACTAGGTCATATCAATGCGACACGACTAGCTAAGTTGCATAAGGATGGATATTTGAATCCGTTTGAATTTTCATCTTATGACACTTGCCAGTCATGTATCAAAGGAAAGATGACCAAAACTCCGTTTATAGGACACGGAGAAAGAGCTAGTGAGCTCTTAGGACTAATACATAGTGATGTATGTGGTCCTATGTCCACACATGCCAAGGATGGTTCCTCGTACTTTATTACATTCACTGACTATCTCTCTAGTTTCAGACATGTGTTCCTGATGAAACACAAGTATGAAGCTTTTGAGAAATTTAGAGAATATATGTCTGAAGTCGAGAACCAAACGTGTAAAATTATTAAAATCCTACGATCTGATCGAGGAGGTGAATACTTGAGCACGGAGTTCCTGGACTTTCTAAAAGAGAATGGGATTCTCTCTCAGCTTACTCCTCCGTATACACCACAGCACAACGGCGTATCGGAGCAGAGGAATCGCACCCTATTAGATATGGCGCGCTCTATGATGAGCACTGCTGAGTTACCTATTTTCTTTTCGGGTTATGCGCTTGAGACAGCAGCATTCCTATTGAATAAAGTTCCATCTAAATCTGTACCTATCACACCATATGAGATATGGAGTGGGAAGAGACCTGTCTTAAATGAGTTAAGATATGGGGTTGTCCGGCCTATGTCAAAAAGCAAAATCCGGACAAACTCGAGGCACGGTCAGTTCTATGCATGTTTGTGGGATATCTCAAACATTCACATGGATATCTTTTCTACCATGGCGAGGAACAAAAGGTGTTTGTTACTCGACATGCCACCTTTTTAGAAAAGGAATTTCTTGCAAAAGAAATTAGTAGCAACGAGGTAGAACTGGAAGAAATTCCGCCTACACAAACTGAAACTGAAGATTTAGTGGAACCAGAGGATTCGTTAGTTCCCAACGAACCCCAGCCTCTCCATCGATCTAGTAGGGTTCCTCGTCTACCTGAGAGATAATACGGTTTTCTCGTTGATGGTGGAAGCGGGAATTGCATCATGGAGGATGATGACCCAACTAGCTTCCAGCAGGCCATCACGAGTGGAGACTCTGTAAGTGGCCGGATGCAATGCGATCCGAGATAGAATCCATGTACACCAACAAAGTATGGACTTAGGAAGATGCTCCTGAAGGGGTAAAGCCTATTGGGAGCAAATGGATCTTCAAGAAAAAACTTGGTGCAGATGGGAAAGTGGAGACTTTCAAAGCTAGACTTGTTGCAAAGGGTTATCGTCAACGACCATGTGTAGATTTTGACGAAACATTTTCTCCAGTGGCTATGCTTAAATCCATCCGGATCATGCTTGCCATTGCTGCATAACATGACTACGAAATATGGCAAATGGATGCTAAGACCGCCTTTCTAAATAGTGATTTAGAAGAGTGCGTGTACATGACTCAGCTAGAGGGCTTCATAAAAAGTGGGAGCAGCGGGAAGGTGTGGAAGCTGCTTAAATCCATCTACAGGTTAAAGAAAGCATCACAGAGTTGGAACATCTGTTTTGATGTCCTTATCAAAGAGTTTGATTTCGTCAAAAACGTAGATGAACCTTGTATATACAAGAAGGTGGGAGAGAGTAAGGTTGTCTACCTCGTATTGTACGTGGATGCCATACTCTTGATAGGAAATGACATTCCTATGCTGTAATCGGTCAAGCACTTCTGGTCATAAAGATTCTCAATGAAAGATCTAGGGGATGCCTCCAACATCTTAGTCATTAAGATCTATAGAGATAGATCTAAACGGATACTGGCATTGTCCCAATCCAGGTACTTTGACACTATAGTAAAGCAGATTAGTATGGAAGAATCCAAGCGTGGGTTTATACCCACGATCTCAGGACTCACACTTTCCAAAAAGATGTCTCCCAAAACTGATTTGGAGAGAACTCGCATGCAAGGGATACCCTATGCTTCGGTAGTAGGCTCTAGTGATGCTATGTACCAGACCCGATGTAGCATACTCACTAAGTGTAGTGAGTAGGTATCAAGCAGATCCTGGAGAGAGTCACTCGACAGGTGTGAAAAGCATTCTCAAGTACTTGAGAAGGACTAAAGTGATGCTCTTGGTGTATGGTAACGGAGAACTCCAAGTGGAGTCCTTTACCGATTCGAGTTTCCAGAGTGATAAGGACTACTCTAAGTCGGTCTCGGGATTTGTTTTTACCCTAAATGGAGGGGCAGTAAGCTGCAAGAGTTCCAAGCAGGAAACCGTGGCAGACTCGACGATGGAGGCTTAATACATCGCGGCCAATGATGCTGCCAAAGAGGCAGTCTGGATGAAGAAGTTCATAACTGAACATGGAGTGGTTCCATCCATTGAGTATCCAATACCTTTGTATTGCGATAACAATGGAGTGGTGATTTTGGCTAAGGAACCCAGGTCCCATCAGCAATCCACGCATATTCTGAGTCGGTATCACCTGATCCGGAAGATAGTTGATCGCCGGGAGATCGAGCTCAGGAGAGTTGACATGAAGAATAACACTGCGGATCCACTCACGAAGGCCATTCCCCTGATACAGTTCGAGAGACTCTTCGGGATGCTGGGTATGCGATACAACAGCAGCTGGCCGTAGTGCAAGTGGAAGATTTTTAGTTGTATGTATGCCCTAGAGGCCATTATTGTACATATGATGTATATTATAGTGGATGCTTGGACATATATAGAGAGGACTTTCTTGCTCGACATGATAGTATGCTATCTTGTTGCTCTTTATCTTAACATATATACTTGTCTCTTGATACTGTCTTATTGTTACATGTTGGTAAAGCCCTTAGGGTGTGTACTTGACTACCAGGATTATGATGCAGATCATACTAGTGGGGCCATGTCAGTCCATAAGTTCATCCTTTAATGTTCCTAGTCGTGGGTGTATCGAGACAAGGCATCGATATACCAGAGTAGACAAGCGTATACGCTTCTCGACCCATGAGATGGGCGATGGATGATCCCATATCCATTGGTGTTTGACATCAAAGATGGTATACAGGTGCATAGTGGAGACTGGGTACACTGGACGGACACGCCGAGAACTCCTAGTTGTATTATACCTATCGTCAGATAGCAGTTCTCTGGTGACACTGGAACAGGTTAGTCTGTAAACCCGAGAACGTCATAGAGTCTTGTGTGATTCCAACTGTACTTTGATTTTCACCTTACCACGTTCAAGAGGACGTGCAAAACGGTTGTTTTTGGGTAGTGTCCCGAATCACATGGAGGCAATGAGCGATAGGAGGGGTTTCGTCTCTCCTGGTATTGAGAGTTGATGTTGCGCTGTGCTCGATTGGCCATAATAGGGATGTCCCTGGCCAGGACTGATTTAGAGATTTACCGATAAGTGTTATCAGTAGTTTCTCGACCCGTTATGAGGCTCGTATCGGCATGACTTATCAAGTTATCAGGGTCTGATGTTTACTACCCGTAAACTTGAAATGCAACATCTTAGACTAAGAGACCGGACTGTACGATAGTGTTACCGACAGGCTTTACAGGAGCTAGAGCGGGCTTGCTTGTTGATCTTCTGATCGCTCAATACCCGGGTAGCCGTTACGTCCAGCTAGTACCGCTGACGGCTTGTGGGTGTTTGATGTGATCATCACCTACTGCTGGCGTATTGACGAGTCTTTAGAGTCCTACAAAGAGGTTTTACTAGCTCAGGCAAAACGAAGTAGGAGAACATATGTGATATGTGCGGGACCGAGAATAATGCGAGTATGTGATACCGTATTCTATTCTCGCGATATTTGTATCGGTAGGTTATATGTGATATAGCTGGGTTATCGAATAAAGTGTTGATTCGATAAGATGGTACATATGATATTAGTCGGTTATATGTGATATAACCGGATTATTAAATCAAGTGTTGATTTGATAATTTAGTGTATAATTGTATATTTGATATACTAGTTTACATTACCTAATATTAGCTCACTTAAGCATTTATTTTTCTGACATGTGCATACTTAATATATATGTGATATATATTAGTTGTGTTATTTTTGTGTCTTGGTTGTTGATACACACTACATGGGTGTATAAGAATTACACCATACAAATTATAATGTCGGGGTTTAATATTTTAAGTAAATTCAAATTAGTGGATAATTTCTCACGTGCATGAAGCATGTAGAAGCTTGTGGATGCATTGACATAGTCCACTCATTTTGTTTTACTTAAGATATTTATTAACCTAACCATTATAATTCAGCCATGGTTATGTCTCTACATGAGTTAGCTATTTGATAGAAACTCACCCATGGTTGATTCTCTCAACTCATTAGTTCATTCTCATTTCTTTGCTTCATCTTCTTGAACCTTAAGAAAAAACTCACTAGCTTTTTGCAAAGTGAGAAAATATTGTGAGAAAAAATATAAATAAAGTGAGCCCACTTCCTACTTCATCATTCTCTACTAGATTAGCACTTTAGTATAGGGTGTTAGCTTCACTAATCTCTCATTAGTGAAGTAGTAGTTTGAGTTAGTGTCCTCTCGACGTAGATCATCTTCGGCCTCGATGACTTCAAGCAAGATCGTTCCTTTCATATTGAGAAGCCATGCAAGAGTCCGGGAGTTCCATGATCACAGCGAAGGGACCACTACAAGGAGCCATTGAAGTGAAGGACCGGTCAACAAAGGCTGTATTCCGTTATCACTTAGAAGTAAAGATGTTTACTTTCTATTTTAGCTCCTAAAACTCTAGTTAGATCCTTGGTTAGGGTTGTTTGGCACACTAAATTTTTAAATATAGCATGTTTGATGTCTTATGAAACCTTGTGGTTATGCCTAAGAACCCTACACATTCCCTTCACCATTTTCTTCTCCTTCTTCATCCTTGGCTGACCTCTTCTCTCCATCATCTCAACCCTTCACAACACACCCAAAACCACATCAAAACTTCATATCCATTTCATTAAAGATGTGCACAAGCTCACTACAAGCATTTTGGACTAAGAAAAATTGGATTTCGAAAACTTGGGCAACTCAAGAATTTTCTTGAGTTGCCAAATGAGGTAATTCCTTCACCATTAGTATTGTATTTCATTCACTTTAGCACTTATGTAAGTTAGAAGTGATTAAGTGATATTTAGTGAGGTTTGAAAATTCCAAGTTAGGGTTATGAGGAGTTATTGAATTGAGATAGTGTAATTGAGTTTAGTTGTGACCTCAAACCCCCTGTAGTGATTGTATTTTGGGCTAAACCATAGACTTAAACCCCAAACGCCAAACCTAGAAACCCCGATATCGTATTTTGTAGACTTTGGTGATGGTATATGTTGGATATAGTGCCCTCAAAGTCAATTATTGGATCGCAGATTCGTGATTGCAATGATTGAGGAGGACCTATACCGGTAGGACAGTCTTACTCGAGATGATAGTATACTATCTGGTTTGTCTTCATCATTGTGTACAACCTTTAGGTGACATGATCACTATTACACGTTGATAGAGACCTTAGGATTCTTGTTTGACTACCAGCAATATGATGGCGATCATATAAGTGAGAGTTGGGTAGTCCATAAGCACATCCTTAAATGTGGTCCCTAGTCGTGGGAGTTTCGAGATAGGGCATCGATACTCCGGAGTAGACTAGTGTATACAGTCGAGACCCCGACGAGGGGCGATGGCCGGTCTCACAAGTCATTGGTGTTAGTTGGTTCACCTAAGATGTATACAGGTGCTCATTGGGTTATGAGTGCACCGGACAGGACTCACCGGGAACCTGCTAGTTGGTATTATACCCAGCGTCAGATAGCAGTTCCCTGGTGACATATGTACAGGTTAGTTCTTCGACCTGAGATCGCCATTTGTCTCGTATGAGTTCCCACTGTGCTAAGATTACTTCCCTACCACGGCTCAAAGGAGTCATGCAAACAGGTTTTAGTTAGGTACAGTCCCGAGCCACATAGAGGCAGTGAGCGGATCGGCAGGGGATTCGTCTCTCCCGGTATTGGGGGTGAGATCGCACTGTGTCTAGGAGAGCCATTACAACAAGTCCTTGGCCAAGGCAGCTTAGAATTACTGGTGGGTATTCCAGTAGTTTCTCAGGGTGTTCAAGGCTACCCTCCGACACGACTTATACAGCTTTTTAGGGTCTGACGTTACCAGCCCCCTTGTCCCGATATGCGATGCTCATAAATGAATGGACCGGACTGTACAGATATTGTCACTGATAGGCTAAGTAGGGTTTCATAATGAGTTCGCGCATCAGCTTCCCTTTCTGTCAATACATGGGCAGCCGTTACGTACAGCTAGTACCACTGACGGCTTGTGGTTAAACCCACTGCCGGGTATTGACGAGTCTTTAGAGTCCCCCATAGAAAGTTTCCCAAGTTCGGGCGAAATGCTGTAGAGGACGTATGGTTTTATGGCAGGGTTCGAACATGCACGTGCACTCATGCACGTGTCAATTTTCGGACAGATAATACTGGTGGGCTTTGGTTTAAGCCGGATCCAAGTATTATATTGAGTCGGAATATTTTAGTCTCATCGTATTCGTATTCGGTCGGAATACGGATATAGGTATGTATTTACAGTTGAGAGGTATTCTCGAAATCCGTTACGAGATTACTTTAGAAGATGTATTTCTTTTTGTATTAATCATTTTGGTTTAAATGAATATTGGATTTGGAATGTGTGACTCATTTGGATGACACATTTCTTCATGCATGTTCACTAGTGACTCATGCTAATGAGTCATTAAGTGAGTCATGATAGAATTAATGGTGTTTTGTTTTTGGTAAGATATTTTTGAGGGTTTGTGTGGGATATTTTTGTGAGATCTTTTCTTTGTTTAAAGACACAAAACCTCATTATATCTTCTCACCAAAATGTTTGGACAGCCATCACAATTTTTGGTGCTTTGTTATTATTGCTCACTAGAGTTTTCCTGAGCTCACACTCTCCAAACCTTAGCATCTTCTTCAACCTCCACTCTTTCCCTCTCATGTGATGAGAACCAAAGAGTGTAATGAGACAAAGTATTCTACTCTTTCTCTACTTCATCTTGGTCATCCCTTTTAGCAGACTTGATGTCCAAGTTGCCTCGGTATAGAGGCGGGAGCAAGTATAATGATTCATTGACGTGATGCCATCTCGACGAGGAGATAGGAGATCGAGCGAGTTCGGAGATGCCGCGAGGAGCGTAGGATGATGGCTAAAGATCGAAGGACACGGATCGATCGGTATAGCCTTTTTATCGTTTTTGTAGTTAGCTAGTTTAGCGTTAATGGCTAGATCCGGGTTATAGTATGCGATAGCGCCAGTTGTAAAAGTTTTTGTTCCGCGTTTGGCCACAGATTGATGGCCGGGGCGCTACCGCAGACTTACATGGTATCAGAGCCACACCATTAACCTTTACTAGCTTGTTCTAACATGTTTAAAATATCGATCAAACGAATTTTCCAAAACCGCTATTCCAAAATTAAAGTTTTTGTCGAATTTGTTTTGTCGTCTAAAAATTATTTTGAGTATGTCAGAAAATCATGCAGGCTTTTCTAAGACTCTTGAAGAAATTTGGTCAACTGAACCTTCAAGACCGCCGCGGAACCGCCGCACAAGCCTTGTATAGGCCGCGGTTCCGCCGCCTTTTTGGGGCTTTACTCCAGCATTTTTCATCTGGGTGTCTTTCATGTGGAATTGTGGTTTCTGGAATATTTTTTTTGGGCCCAGATTTTGTTTGAGTACTGGAGTTGTACTTGGGTCCTACTTCGGGAAGTTTTGTCGATCGAGATTTTAAATAAGTTAGTTTACAGTACTTACATTATATCTCCGACCGTGAATGTCATTCGAGCGGTAAATCGTGTCTAATTGCTATAGTCCTTTTTGACGGGTTTGCGAACGTGACATTCGCGTTGATGTTCTGTGTTGTGCTGTGATGTTGCGGATTTGTCGTGGTGGATAGCTGTGTGCAATGGTAATGCAGTTTATATTTATTTGTACATTTGATATTGCGGGGGGAGCGTCCAACATGTGAACTGCCGCCACTGCCTGTCTGTATATTATTCTTTTGGGGCACGACTGGGTTGAGGAAGATGTACCCGTTGTACATATTTTCATTTCTGTACTAGGTTTACCCCACGACGGAGTGCATGGATAGCCGGGTTTTGGAGGGAAACGGGTCCGCATCTCATGGCTTTGAGAGGCAGGGGGCCTCACTCTAGAATTGGCAGACTATTCGCCGCACTTGTAGGGGGTAAGGTTGACCCAAGATGGAGTGCCCAAGTTACCGGATTCCATGAAGTGCAGGGTGGTCCATTCACTTTGCTGTAGGGGGCTACCTCGCTTCAGGTTTTGGCGGGTAACTTGCCGCAATCGTAGGGGTCTAGGTTTCATTGCACAGGCTATCCACACGACCAGGGGAACGTCGGGTTTCAGTTGCGGCTCTATGAAACCCGGGGATCCCAGATTATCTGTATTGTTCTGTGATGCTTATTACTTTTTTGTGATGTTGCATTTATCACGCCTAGATCGATTATTGTATATTTGTATATATACTAGTAGATGTTGTATATGTTTTACACCCACGGTAGTCCAGTCCCCGCTCTGTCGTTAGTAATTAACCTAACGGGTGATGACGGGACCTAGTGACGAATGCGGATGGCATATACGTATATTTTATTTTCGTTCTTTTCTGGTGTGATTAATTGATGGGACTGCGTTGATTCTAATCAATGCAAAGGAAAACAAAACTGTTTGACGTTATTGGAACAGTTTTCAAAAGTGTTATTATAAGGACATTTTTTTTTGTTTTGCACAGTGATATTCAGTTGGAATATCCTGCACCTCATTCGACGAGGCAAGGGCCGAGATCCCTTCACCGGGAGTGACCCCTTGGGCAGAAATTTGCGTCTGGGTAATAACTTCACTATAGTCAATTACTTGTTGCTTTACACCGCGGTATTCAGTTGGAATATCCTGCACCTCATTCCACGAGGAAAGAGCCGATATCCCTTCACCGGGAGTGACCTCTTTAGCAAAGGTTTTCGCCACTATGTATTTGTAAAAAGCTATCAGGTTCCTTCAGCGATATTAAGTTCGTTACGTTAAAGGTTTTTCACCAAAAACCAGCCGTAGCCCTCCGTCATTTCAGTTGGGTATTCTATAGTATTCAAGCTATGTATTTTGACCAACGCCAAGGCATAGTGTTTGGTAGCTGCTGGGTATTCATCTGTTGCATAGATAGATGAGTTGGTTTGGGACAGTCGTTCTGCCATTTGGCCAACGTCAGGGGTATGTACGGGCGGGTTCAAATTAACAAGATAATGATGGGTAGAACTTAACATGTGACGTATGGCATTTTGGCCAATGTCAAGGTCATAAGAGCATGGGGCAAAAATCCACATCAGGTGTTTCTAAAGAAATTGAAACTTGCCAGGCATGCGCATACCTTCTGGAGTGTGATAACATGAGTGGATTCCTTCACGTTATAATGCGATGATAGTTGGATCCCGATTCCCACTGATGAGTTGGTTTACTCTTCGGGTGATCCCGACTAATTCTTCTTTCAGGTTTGGAGAAGAATTTGACGGTACAGTGGAAGGTTTCCTGATTAGATAAAGTGATAACCATTCTGATCTAGGTTAGAGTGCACACAGTGTGTTTCTTTTCTCTCTCTCTTTGGCAACGACCTTTGACCGACCCTAGACTTTGACTCAGTGACCAAGTTGACCGAACTTTCTTAAAACACTGGTTTTTGTATTGTCTGAGTTGCATAAGTCATTGCCGCTCCTTCTTTTACCTTTTTCTCCAGAACACCTCGTATTACTACGAACATCCACTACCATTGGATAAATCCATCGTATGGTTATATACGAACTTGAAGGGACTTCTTCAAGGATAGATCCAGGTTCAGGAGAAATTGAATTGGTTAATTCAGTTGTCTTTTATCATCACCTTCGCTCAGGTTGCGAGGGCTCCTTGGTTTAGGAGATTACACCTATTACGCTTATTGGATAGTCTTCTTCCAAACCATAGGCAGGTGCCGAAAGGTAGGGAATGATGAAAACCAATTAGCCTAAGTAGGTTGTACAGAAGGTAATAAGTAAAGACAAAATAAAGGGATTAGAAAGAGGGAAAAGTAAATTGCGACTCCTATCATTCACGACCAAACCGCGTAGTTCATCGCCTCTCCTACTTCACCTTTGCTTTTTCTCCAGTTTGGGAGAAATAGAATAAGGTTTTATTCAGTTGTCTTTTATCATCACCTTCTCTCAGGTTGCGAGTACTCATAGGATTAGGAGAGTACACCTATTATGTTTACTGGATAGTCTTCTTCCAAACTATAGGCTGGTGCCGAACGGTAGGGAAGGAAGAAAACCATTTAGCCTAACGATGGTGTACAGAATGTAATAACTAAAGACAAATAAAGGGATTTGGAGAGATGGCAACGAAATATACGGTTAAAGTCATGAATCTGGATAATGGAAGAGGCATTATTATGAATACCAGGATACCCCATCGAAACATTTTCATATTTCAGTTTCACTATGCATTGTTAAAGGAAAACTGTTTTCCCGATTAGATGCTTACTCCAGGGTATGTATTTACCAGGTATGATTCTCACATTTGTATGGTTTTACAGATGATGAGTGAGAGTAAGTTATTGGGAATTAGGTGATCATCCTCATTATATCGGAATTCGTTGTAATTGGTGATATTTGAGAAAATCGCCTTGGTTTTTGCCGGACGGCAAGTATTTGGTTTTCAGTATCCGTTGTTGTACACCAATTTCAAATTGATATATCTGTACGTTTATTTTCATAAAGTGAGATATATCTTTTGAAATTATGTCTGTGGCATTTACCTATATCAGTTGACGATTGGGTAAGGAGTATTGAACAACGGAGTAGTTCTTAACCATAAGTACAGTTTTCAACCTACGATGCACAGGTTTTGAGTTATTCAACTCAGCGGACTTATACAGAGTATTGCATGTTGTCCAGTGTCCAATTGGACAAAGGGGTTGATCCTCGTACTATGTTTTGTTTAAGTGTGACTTCTCTAGTTTTTAGACAAGTGTTTCATAAAAATACAAGGTCTAAATTTTGAGAAGTTATAGGTAAAGAATAAAGTAGAGAACCAGGTGTTGCAAGTAACGGGATTCTTCAAGGTGATCGAAGATGTAGATACTTGTGATTGGTATTCAGTTGATAGTAATGGTTTTGAGAAACTTGTTTCTCTTTCGGGTTACTCATAATTGGATGCATTCCTAAGTTGTGTAATGCTTATCGGCCTCTCTCCATTAAGTTGATATGCACTGGAGACAGCTGCATGATTTGAATCTGGTTCCAGTTAAATAAGTGCCAAAGTTTCTATATTGGATATAGAATGGTTCGTACCTTAACGATGTTAAGGTACGGGAAGTTGTCCGGCTTATGCTTAAAACCAGACTCTGGATAACTCAAGGCACGTTTCAGTAATGGCAGTTTGTGGGTTGTCCCGGGCTATGTCGAGGGTTGATTTTCTACCATCTGGAAGATCAATAGTGATATTGTTCTTGACTCGCCACAATTTTAGTAAAATGGATTTTTTCAGAAAACAGTAGTGGGAGTATGGTAGAATTGGAAGTGATTCCAGAACCGCAAACGATTACGGAAAATTTAATAGAACCTAAAGATTCAATCAGGTTTGACATTCCATTAGCCACTCCGAAGATATAGTGGGTAACTTTAGACACCCAAGAGGTACTCCGGTAGCCTCAAGGACGGTGACAGGGAGGTTCTTGTTTACCCAGACTTGCTACTACTGCTGTTCCAGACTATGAGACCCGGCAGGAGGATGAGTATAGCGTCGTTCTAAATTAGTTTTAGAATTGCACGCGTATATGACTCTGCCAGAGGGTTGTTGTGGTCATTGGAAGCAGCGGAAGCATTGTTGGCAAGTAGCTTATGTCTGTTTATAGACTAGAGCAGATATAGCGGAGATAGATCATCTAATTTTGATGTGACGGTCATAGTTTTGACTTCATCAGAATAGGGGATGGATCTGTTAACAAGGTAGTAGGGTGTGATGTCCTGGTATTTGGATGACATACACAGAGTAGGAAGTAAAATTCCTATACTACGATCGGTTATACTGTGGTTGTCACACAGATGTTTCTCCACACAGGATATGGATATAATATCAGACATTCTGGTTACTAGATGTTTGGTTTTAGATCTAGATTTTGGTAGTTTCCCAATCTGGGTACTTAGACGGTATTCTAAAGGTGTTTTAGAATGGACGACTCCTGGCATGGTGGTGTACCTGCAGGTGATGGAGTCTCCTTCTCTAAAGGTGTCTTACAGACTAAAGGGGAGAGGGATGTGCATAATTGACATATCACTTGCTTAGGCAATTGAGTCAATCATGAGATGTCAAGTACCACACCAGATGTTGTTTTTGCACTAGATGCAATAAGTTTATATTAATCCAATCCTGGAGGAACATTCGGAAGCAGTTTTAGAACATAAGTGGATGTTCTACGGATTTGATGACGGCAGCCTCCTTCGTAGACGGTTATCATTCCAGGCTTCCAAGGTGACATGGATGACAGAGTGATTGTCAGAGTTATAGTTTTCCCTCTGATGAAGGGGCAGTAGTTTGGACAGGTGGTCCAAGAGGATACTGTGGGAGGCATCGTGCAGGATACTGATTAAATTCAGTTGACGATACAGTCTAAGAAGTTTGGATTTGTAGTTCATTTATGAACTAGGTCCTATCAGATATCCAGACATACTATAAGACATGTATTACTCAAATCGGGAGATGGCTTTCTCCGCGAACTTGAGATTAAGAGAGACATAGAAAGAAACATCAGGGCGGATCCACTCATTGAGGCTATTTCTCGAACACAATAGTTTTACAAACGAGCTTTGTGAAACTGATTAATAGAGGAGTTGGGTGTTCGGTATCACACTGGCTGTGAGTAAGCGACATCGCAATAACTAGCCTTAAGTGCATGTAGGAGATTGTTGGATATAGTGCCCTCAAGGTCAATTATTGGATCGCAGATTCGTGATTGCAATGATTGAGGAGGACCTATACCGGTAGGACAGTCTTACACGAGATGATAGTATACTATCTGGTTTGTCTTTATCGTCGTATACAGCTTTTAGATGACATGATCACTTTTACACGTTGATAGAGCCCTTAGGATTCTTGCTTGACTACCTGCAGTATGATCGCGATCATATACGTCAGAGTTGGGTAGTCCATAAGCACATCCTTAAATGTGGTCCCTAGTCATGGGAGTTTCGAGATAGGGCATCGATACTCCGGAGTAGACTAGTGTATACAGTCAAGACCCCGACGAGGGGCGATGGCCGGTCTCACAAGTCATTGGTGTCAGTTGGTTCACCTAAGATGTATACAGGTGCTCATTGGGTTATGAGGGCACCGGACTGGACTTGCCGGGAACCTGCTAGTTTGTATTATACCTAGCGTCAGATAGCAGTTCCCTGGTGACATGTGTACAGGTTAGTTCATCGACCTAAGATCATCATTTGTCCCGTGTGAGTTCCCACTGTGCTTAGCTTACTACCCTACCACGGCTCAAAGGAGTCGTGCAAACAGGTTTTAGTTGGGTACAGTCCCGAGCCATATAGAAGCAGTGAGCGGATCGGCAGGGGATTCGTCTCTCCAGGTATTGGGGGTGAGATCGCGCTGTGTCTAGGAGAGCCATTACACCAAGTCCTTGGCCAAGGCAGGTGAGAATTACTGGTAGGTATTCCAGTAGTTTCTCAGGATGTTCAGGGCTACCCTCCGACACGACTTATACGGCTTTTTGGGGTCTGACGTTACCAGCCCCTTAGGCCCGATATGTGACGCTCATAGACGAACGGACCGGACTATACAGATATTGTCACTGATAGGCTCAGTAGGGTTTCAGGATGAGTTCGCTCGTCGGCTTCCTTTTCTGTTAATACATGGGCAGCCGTTACGTACAGCTAGTACTACTAACGGCTTGTGGTTAAACCCACTGCCAGGGTATTGACGAGTCTTTAGAGTCCCCCACAGAAAGTTTCTCAAGTTCGGGCGAAATGTTGTAGAGGCCGTATGGTTTTATGGCAAGATTCGAACATGCACGTGCACTTGTGCATGTGTCATATTTCGGACAGATAATACTGGTGGGCTTTGGTTTAAGCCGGATCCAAGTATTATATTGAGTCGGAATATTTTAGTCTCATCGTATTCTTATTCGGTCAGAATACGGATACAGGTATGTATTTACAGGTGAGGGGTATTCTCGTTATCCGTTACGAGATTAGTTTAGAAGACGCATTTCTTTTTGGATTAATCATTTTAGTTTAAATGATTATTGGATTTGGAAAGTGTGACTCATTTGGATGACACATTTCTTCTAGCATGTTCACTAGTCACTCATGCTAATGAGTCACTAAGTGAGTCATGATAGAATTAATGGTGTTTTGTTTTTGGTAAGATATTTTTGAGGGTTTGTGTGGGATATTTTTGTGAGATCTTTTCTATGTTAAAAGACACAAAACCTCATTATATCTTCTCACCAAAATGTTTGGATGGCCATCACAATTTTTGGTGCTTGGTTATTTTTGCTCACTAGAGTTTTCTTGAGCTCACACTCTCCAAACCTTAGCATCTTCTTCAACCTCCACTCTTGCCCTCTCTTGTGATGAGAACCAAAGAATGTAATGAGACAAAGTATTCTACTCTTTCTCTACTTCATCTTGGTCATCCCTTTTAGCAGACTTGATGTCCGAGTTGCCTCGGTATAGAGGCGGGAGCCCGTATAATGATTCGTTGACGTGGTGCCATCTCGACGAGGAGATAGGAGATCGAGTGAGTTCGGAGATGCCGCGAGGAGTGTGGGATGATGGCTAAAGACCAAAGAACACGGATCGATCGGTATAGCCTTTCTGTCATCTTTGTAGTTAGCTAGTTTAGCGTTAATGGCTAGATCCGGGTTATAGTATGCGATAGCGCCAGTTGTAAATGTTTTTGTTCCGCGTTTGGCCTCAGATTGACTGACGGGACGCTACTATCGACTTACAGTATATTGACATCTGCTATGACCCGGGGCACCTGAAAATTTTATAGCGATCACAGTGAGTCGTCCAGGCAACCTAGAAGCTGCCCTGAAGACCCGAGACCCTACCCCCTACAGTTGGCCGCAAATTTAATCTTCGTGGAAGCAAATTGAGGCCAGGGTGTGGTGAAATGAATCCATGTTTGGTCCATGGTTTTAACTCCAATAAAATAGGCCCCCCATATATGCAAAATGTCCCAATTGTCACCTGAGGAAAATCTGGAGAAAGTTTTCAAAGTTTCTGATTTCGTTTTGCTGCTTTTAATGAATTGGATTTGGTATTTGATATGTGTGTAAGGTTACTAGGCACTATCACAAGGGTCTATAAGGCATCAACCATGCCGAATTTAAAATTTGAAGTGCCGAACAACCTAAAGCGAGGATCTTTGCTAGATAATTAGTGTTAACAAAGCATGTAAATATCTTTACATCTAAGGAAAAGGGATTACAACTTTTGTAGTCCGTTCCTTTGCTTCATAAGCTCCGAGTAGTAGTCCCTTCGCTACGATTCATGAACTTCCGAACTCTAGAGAGGCTCGAGAAGCCGAATGATCCATGCTTGCTTGAGATGATCTACCTTGAAGAATCTTTAACTCAAGCTCTCACATCTTTAATCAAGTATTAATGAAGTGAACATCCTAATCTAAGTGGCTAGAATAGATGAGGATGATGAAGTAGGAGTTTAGCTCTTTTTTGTTTTCATTTTCTCACTTTTATTCATCACTTTTCAAAAAGCTAGCAAGCTTTTCAAGGAGGAAAAAGAAGAAGAAGTCTTTTGTGATGAATAATGAAATTATTGTCCATGGTTACAAATCCAACCTTGGGTTAAGTATGATGGCTTAACCCTTGTAGAGAATTGACTAGGGTAAAGGGTTTGGGTTGGGTTAAGAAATATCTGTTAGTTATATGTATGCCCTAGAGGCCATTACTATACATAGGATGTATATTGTAGTGGATGCTGGGACATATATAGTGAGGACTTTCTTGCTCGACATGATAGTATGCTATCTGGTTGAACTTTACCTTAACGTGCACACTGATTGTCTCTCTATTACATGTTGGTAAAGCCCTTAGGATGTGTACTTAACTATCTGGACTATGATGCGGATCATACTAGTGGGGACATGGTAGTCCATAAGTACATCCTTCAAAGTCCCTAGTCGAGAGTGTATCAAGACGGGGCATCGATATACCAGAGTAGACTAGCGTGTACCTTCTCGACCCATACAGATGGGCGATGGATGATCCCATATCCATTGGTGTTTGACATCAGAGATGATATACGGGTGCTCAGTAGAGACTAGGTACACTGGACGGACTTGCCGAGAACTCCCAGATGGTATTATACCTCACGTCAGATGGCAGTTCTCTGGTGACACTGGTACAGAGTAGTCTGTTGACCCGAGATCGTCATAGAGTCTTGTGTGGTTCCCACTGTGCTTTGATTTCCATCTTACCACGTCCAAGAGGGTGTGCAAAACGGTGGTTTTTGGGTACAGTCCCGAGTCACATGGAGGCAATGAGCGATAGGAGGGGATTCGTCTCTCCCGGTATAAGGGGTTGATGTTGCGCTGTGTTCGATTGGCTATAACAGGAAATCCCTGGCCAGGGTTGCTGAGATTTACTGGTAAGTGTTACCAGTAGTTTCTCGAACAGTTATAGACCTCATATCGACACGATTTATCGAGCTATTGGTGTCTGACGTTTACCACCCCTAGGCAAGATATGCGACATATCAAACGATCAGACCGGACTATACGGTAAGTGTTACTGGTCGGATTCACAGGAGTGTGAGCGGGCTTGCTCGTCGATCTTCTGATCGCTCAATACTCGGGTGGCCGTTACGTTTAGCAGACCGCTTGCGGCTTGTGGGTGCTTGATATAATCATCATCTGCTGCCGGCGTATTGACGAGTCTTTAGAGTCCTACACAGAGGTTTCCTGGTTCAAGTGAAACGAAATAGGAGCGCATATGAGATATGTGCGGGACCGAGAATGATACCAGTATGTGATACTGTATTTGATTCTCGCGATTTGTGACATTGATCGGTTATATGCGATATAGCCAGGTTATCGGATCAAGTGTTGATTCGATCAGATGTTACTGTTGATATTAGTCGGTTATATGCGATATGACCGGATCATTAAATCAAGTGTTGATTTAATGATTTAATGCATAATTATATATTTGATATATTACTTTTCATTAACTAGTATCGGTTTACTTAAGATGGATTTTCTCACTCGGATGTACACATTATATATGTGATATACTTTTGTGCACTTGATTGTATCATGTTTGATGATACATGTTTGCTATGGTTTTTGTGTAAAGATCAAACCATGGTTACAAGATAATGGTTAGGGTTTTGCTTTATTTATTTATTTATTTATTTCATTTTGGCAAAAGGAAAATGGTGGCTAATTTTGTTTGTTTGTTGAAGTTTCAAGAAGCTTTGAAAAAGTCCACCATTTTTGTTTTATGCCTAACCTAACCATTCACCTAACTATAGTTTGCTCTCTACACATAACCATGGTTGGATTATGATAAGTTTTGATTTTCTTATCTATTTTAAAATAACTTATCATAAGACATATCATCTTCTTCATCTTCTTCACTTCATGAAGAAAGCTTGCTACTCCAATGGCAGGTGATGAAAACTAGTGAGAAATCCAAAACCAAAGTCTACCCACTTCCTATTTCATCATCCTCTACCTCTTGCCAAGTAGTATAGGGTGTTTCCTTCACAAGTTTTCATGGCTTGGTGAAGGTGGAGCTTGATCTAGCGATGCCTCGACGTAGATCATCTTCGGCATGGATATCGACGACCTAGCTCGCCATTTCTCCGACGAAGCCGACGCTAGAGCCTGGGAATTCATTTGGACAGCGAGGGGACTTCGTCGCGGAGCTATGGAGGTGGAGCACCGGATCTACAAAGGTTGTATTTCCGTATTCTTGTAGTTAAGTGTTAACTAGTTGCTTTTTCGCCTAGTTTTCTAGCCAACGATCCGTAGTCGGGTTTCTCGGCACCGTTAAAATTTTAAATTGGCATGGTTGATGCCTTGTGAGACCTCTTGGGAGTGCCTAGGAACCCTACAGTGGTATCAGAGCCTTGCTAGAGCCTTAGGCGAAGTCTAGACGACGTTTGAATCCCGATCGAACCCGAAACCCCATTTTTCCCATGCTCTCTGTACTTTTTTCAAAACAGTGCATTTATCCACATTAAAAATATGCAGAAAATTAAGCAGGGTATTATATGAATTACTGTGAAATACGGGGGCCTAATTCAATTAAACCACCGCGGAACCGCGGCACGTGCTTGGTATGTGCGGCGGTTCCGCGGCCTTATGGTCTCCTCTTGCGTTGACTTTTGCACAGTAATTCCTATTTTACAGTGGTGAGTTCTCTGGGTATTTTTAATATTTATTCAAGAGTTGAATAATCTGGGATGTTTTGGAGCTTCGATGATTCGATCGGGTTTATCAGACTTTGTCTATTTGGCTTTCCGGATAATTTTTGAATATGTTAAAAAGTTCGACCGGATATAAATACCCAATTTTTCCCCTGTCGGGAAATTTCCAAGTGTTGGATTTTTCCGTAGTTTAACGACGTTCTAAGTAGTGCAAGTAACGCGATGGACCCTCTAGAAGACAACAAACCTTAACTCGATTATGTAACCGTCTTGAACTGCCCTTTGAACCTTAGGGTTTGGGGCAGTACGGCGTGCCACATGGGAGGCGTTGGCTTGACCCTTCTACGGCTGGACCGTTGGTACTGAGGCACGAACTGAATGTTGTTAGACTTATTTCATGTGTTGAGCTGTATCGGGAAAACTTGGGTGTTTGACTGTTCGATCGAAAAGTTTAACATTTTCTAATTATCCGGAATGGGATACAATAATTGGAATTCACAAAGAGTTATGTGATAACTGAATGAATGTTATAAAATAGCAGTTTAGTCTCACTTGATCGGTTGCTACGGAATTTTGATGTGATCAAAAGTCCGTCGCAATCACGTAGCGTACGCGGAGACTCGCCGGGTAAACTTAATAGACAGCCTCACTCCATAGCCCCGACCAAGTGACTGTAGGAGAACCCCGTCGCCGAAAGCATCTGTTCGGGTGCTCGCGGTAGCGGTGTTCCGCCTTGGTGCACTTCGTCGACGGTATCGGGGGTGCGGCCGTCTACTGAAGTTTGCGACGAGCATTCGATCAGGATGTCGGGAATCTTGTTGAATTGCCCGACTTGATATTGAAAAGAGTTTTCGATAATGAGACTAAAATGCGGGGTTTATAAATGTTAGGCATGCGATGTCTAAGTAATTCATTTGGTCAGGCATGCGATGTCTGAGGTGGTTGCGGATTCCAACTGTTGTAGTTTTACACTTTCTTTTCTGTGACCGTAAGTGTAATATGTGATATCGCCGGTTTCGTTGCTATATATCAACGACAATTGGGATGCGCATATTTACTTACGTTGATGACATGTGTGTTGCTGGATATGTTATATTGGATCGTCGTGTTTGAATAGCCGGGGTTTTTTATGTGAGATGAGTGTTTTCATTTTCATTCATGTAAAAACTTGTATGTAATATTCTTTTATTGGGGCACTTCCAGGTTGCGGAAGTTGTCACCGTTGATGTATATTATTTACTTTTCCGCATTAGGATAGCCCCAAGGAGGGGAGCACAAGTAACCGGGTTCTGGGGTCCAGTGGGAGACCATCTCGAGGAGTCGAGTCCGGGTCTCCTAACCCTAGAATTAGTAGGGTTGCTTGCCGCTCTCATAGGGGTCTAGGGGTGTGGGATTGGCTATTCATCACGACCGTGGAATCCGTGTTTTATACTGGCTCGTATTGAAAACACGGACGTCCTAGTATATCCAATATTTCATATGTTTCTTCTGCTGTGATTTATCTGTGATCATGTGATGTTCTGTGACAGATATTATATATAGTATATATGATATATTATATAAACGTTGCTTATGTTTTACACCCGCGCTAGCCCTGCCCCGCTCTGCCGTTAGTTACCTAACCTAACGGTGCAGACGGGACATCGAGGCGAATGCGGATGGCATAAGCGTACGTTATATTTATCTGTGATGTTTAGGTGGGCTTAAATGATGGGATATTCATTAATGAGATTAATGAAAGAAAATAAACCTAATTGATGTTGTGGAATCGAATTTCAAAATAAAAACAGGTAGCTACAGTTCTTGCTTTGCATCGCGGTGTTCATTATAGAACATCCTGCACCTTATTCGATGAGGAAAGGACCGAGATCCCTTCACCGGGAGTGACTCCTTTAGCAATAACTGGCAGATGCTACAACTCTCGGTTTGTCTTTGATCGCTTCTATAGTTTCCGCTTTGCACAGTGATATATATGATATATCCCGCACCTCATTCGACGAGGAAAGGGCCGACGATCCCTTCACCGGGAGTGACCCCTTTAGCAAAACTAGAAAAGCCTCGAAAACATTCCATTTAAAAACCATTTGATTCCGCAACGAGATCAAGTTCAAAGCGTTAAAGGTTTTCATAAAAACCATTCGCAACCCTCCGTCATTTTAGGAAGTAGAGTACTTAGTATTCGTGCTGTGTTTGTTGACCATAGTCAAGGCACAGTATACGGTAGCTAAGTGATGTCTTCCTACACCGCATATGATGCGATTAGTTAGGACAGTCATGTGGCTTTGTTGACCTTAGCCAAGGGTCATGTGGGTGGGTCTAATTAATCACGAAATGACGGGTAGAACTTGACTAGTACCTATGATTTGTTGACCTTAGCCAAGGTCATAGGTGCTAGGGGTAAAAAATATTATCGGGAATTTCAAGTGTTGAAATTTGCAATGAGATTGCATACCTTCTATGAGATAGTTGGATCCCGATACCCGCTGCGAGTAAGTGTTACTCCTGGGAGAGTTTTATACATTACAATTAGCCGATCAAGTAGGTGTCTAGAAAGGTGTCAACGAGGTTACGCCTCTGGGAAAATGAGGTTTACATTAATTAGGTTCGTGCGAAAGCACGGGGGACCTCCCTCAAAGTACCGACACTGGCCTGGCTGAAAGATTGGCGAACTTGTAGTGTGTAATTAATCCCGGCTAGTCTTTCCTTTTAGGGTTTGAAGGAAGATTTGATAAAAAGCAGTGGGAGCCATCCTGATTAGATAAAATAATAACCAATCTATTCTTGCAAGAGCGCACGCTGAGTGTTTTCTTCTCTCTCTCTCCAGGTAGCGACCATATCACGCCTTAATCAAGATAATAATACGGATATTTGACCGAACCCGCTTGTTATACTGAGCTGGGGAACGTTGGTCCCGCTCCAACTTATAATTGTTATAAGACAGAGCAGGAAATTGGGGAATACCAGATTTCCCGTGCCGCCCAAACGAAGAGAGTGCATGCTGATGCATCATCTTCGGGTGTGTTCATTATACAGAACTGTTTCTCAGTATCCTTTACGCCTGGGTATGTGATACCAGATCAGGATCCCAGATATGTAATCTGTTACATAGGGCTACAGAAAGGTAGAGGACTGAGAACGGGTGATAAGTTTCATGAGACAGAAAACGGGGCAAGAGTTGCAGCCAGGTCTGTCGGTCACTGTCACCCTGTATTACGATACATTGATTCTGAATGAATGTTATTAGATACCGAACCTGATATACAAAATCATATCAGTCTCTTTATTAGTAAAGAAATGGTAAAATTTTGTATTGTTGGATAATGTTTTGAACATTTCCTATATCAAAAGTTGATCGGTTCAGGCACGTTATCTAAAAGCATCGATGTTCTAAATCAAACTACAGTTCTTTAGTATAAGGAACACACACAAGAGGAATAGTTCAGAAATGAACGAATCCTTCTTGAGGCATTGTAGACTAGGTCATATCAATGCGACCCGACTAGCTGAAGTTACATGAAGATGCATATTTAAATCAGTTTGAATTTACATCTTGTGAAACTTGCCAGTCATGTCACAGAGATAAGATGACCATAGCTCCGTTTACTGGAAACAGAGAAAGAGTTAGTGAACTCTTGGGATGATACATGTTGATGTATGTAAGCTCCCCTGTCTACACATGCCAAGATCGGTTCTTTATACTTCATTACATTCTCTGATTATCTTTCGAGATTCAGACCTATGTTCCTGTTGAAACACAAGTCTGAACCTTTTGAGATATTCATAGAATACAAGTTAGAAGTAGAGAACCAGAATACGGGTAAAAGTATTATGTCCTTTGATGAGATCAAGGAGGAGAATACTTGAGCACGGAAATCCTGGACTATTCTAAAGGAGAATGAGATTCTCTCTCAGCATTACTCCTCCGTATACACCATTGCACGATGGTATATCGGGGTGGAGCAATCACACCCTATATGATAAGGTGTGCTCTATGATGAGTACTACTGAGTCACCTATTTCTTTTAGGGAGTTATACGCTTGAGAAGCCGCATACCTATTGAATAGGGTTCGAATCAAATCAGTTGCCTACCACTTCATATTTGATATGATAAGGGAAGAGCCCATCTCTTAAGTTAGTTGAGATTTAGGGTTGTCCAGCCTATGTCTGTAAAGCAAAATCCGGACAAGCTCGAGGCAAGATCTGTTATGTACAACTGGAAAGGTTCCAGCTATACAAACAACAGCAGATGATTTGGTAGAACCAAAGGATTCAGTAGATTCCAACGAACCTCAGCCTCTCCGCCGATCTAGTAGGGTTCCTCACCCACCTGAGAGATACTTCGGTTTCTCTATGACAGTGGGAGCGAGGATTGCATCATGAGATGATGACCCAACTAGTTTCGAGCAGGCCATCGAGAGTGAAGACTCTGTAAGAATGGCTGGATGCTTAGTGATCTGAGATGGAATCCTTATACACCAACAAAGTATGGACTTTGGTTGCTATATCTAAAGGGTTAAATCCACATCAGGAGCAAGTATATCTTGAGAAGATTACTTGGTGTAGATGGAAAAGTTGAGACTTTCAAAGCTAGACTTGTTAAAAGTTTGCATCATTGACCAGCTGTGGATAATGATAAAACCATTTCAAGTATCTATGCTTAAGTCCATCCAGATCCTACTTACCACGGCTACATACCATGACTACGATATCTGGTGGTTGGGTGTCATGACTGCTTTTCTAAATGATGTTTTAGAAGAGAGCGTCTAAAAGTACACAGCCAGAGGGCTTCGTAGACAGTGGGAGCAGCGGAAATGTGTGCAAGATGTTTTATGTGATAAAGCAGGCATCGCGGGGTTAGAACATCTGTTTTGATGTAGTAGTCAAAGAGTTTGATATCATCAAAATGGTAGATGAACCTTGTATAAACAAAAAGGTAGTAGGGAGTATGGTGATGATCCTCGTAGAGTACGTGGATGACATACTCTTGATAGGAAAAGAGTTTCCTATGCTACGCTCGATCAATGTCCGCTTATCACAATGATTCTCCATATAGGATCAAAGTGATACCTCCTAAATCCTGGATTTTGGATCTATGAGATAGATCTAAATGGATGTTAGGATTCTCACTAGTTGTAGTGAGATGGTATCAATTGATCCTGGGGAAAATCACCGGAAGTGTTCCAGGGTGATAAAGACGACTGAATGTCAGTCACAGGCATTGTCTATACCCTCAGTAAAGGGACGGTATGTTGGAAAAGTTCCAAGCTAGATACCGTGGAATACTAGAAGATAAAGGCAGGATACATCGCTACTTAAGATGCTACCGAAGAGGCTGTTTGGGTGTATATTGGTTCATGAGATGAACTACGTTCCTACCATTGTGAGACAATGGAGTTGTGGCTTATGCCGAGGAACGCCGGTCCCATCAGTGATCCAGACATATTCTAAGGCAGTATCACCTGATCATGGAGATGGTTGATCTCCAGGGGATCGAGGTCAGGAGAGTAGACTCAGAGGACAACACAGCGGATCCACTCACAAAGGCCTGTTCCCAGAGAGAGACTTTTATGGGATGGTTGAGTATGAGATACTTCAAACCACTGCTACAGATGGCCCTAGTGCAAGTGGGAGATTGTTAGTTATATGTATGCCCTAGAGGCCATTACTATACATAGGATGTATATTGTAGTGGATGCTGGGACATATATAGTGAGGACTTTCTTGCTCGACATGATAGTATGCTATCTGGTTGAACTTTACCTTAACGTGTACACTGATTGTCTCTCTATTACATGTTGGTAAAGCCCTTAGGATGTGTACTTAACTACCTGGACTATGATGCGGATCATACTAATGGGGACATGGTAGTCCATAAGTACATCCTTCAAAGTCCCTAGTCGAAGGTGTATCGAGACGGGGCATCGATATACCTGAGTAGACTAGCGTGTACCTTCTCGACCCATACAGATGGGCGATGGATGATCCCATATCCATTGGTGTTTGACATCAGAGATGATATACGGGTGCTCAGTAGAGACTGGGTACACTGGACGGACTCGCCGAGAACTCCCAGATGGTATTATACCTCACGTCAGATGGCAGTTCTCTGGTGACACTGGTACAGAGTAGTCTGTTGACCCGAGATCGTCATAGAGTCTTGTGTGGTTCCCACTGTGCTTTGATTTCCATCTTACCATGTCCAAGAGGGCGTGCAAAACGGTGGTTTTTGGGTACAGTCCCGAGTCACATGGAGGCAATGAGCGATAGGAGGGGATTCGTCTCTCCCGGTATAGGGGGTTGATGTTGCGCTGTGTTCGATTGGCTATAACAGGAAATCCCTGGCCAGGGTTGCTGAGATTTACTGGTAAGTGTTACCAGTAGTTTCTCGAACAGTTATAGACCTCATATCGACACGACTTATCGAGCTATTGGGGTCTGACGTTTACCACCCCTAGGCAAGATATGCGACATATCAGACGATCAGACCGGACTGTACGGTAAGTGTTACTGGTCGGATTCACAGGAGTGTGAGCGGGCTTGCTCGTCGATCTTCTGATCGCTCAATACCCGGGTGGCCGTTACGTTTAGCAGACCGCTTGCGGCTTGTGGGTGCTTGATATGATCATCATCTGCTGCCGGCGTATTGACGAGTCTTTAGAGTCCTACACAGAGGTTTCCTGGTTCAAGCGAAACGAAATAGGAGCGCATATGAGATATGTGCGGGACCGAGAATGATACCAGTATGTGATACTGTATTTGATTCTCGCGATTTGTGACATTGATCGGTTATATGCGATATAGCCAGGTTATCGGATCAAGTGTTGATTCGATCAGATGTTACTGTTGATATTAGTCGGTTATATGCGATATGACCGGATCATTAAATCAAGTGTTGATTTAATGATTTAATGCATAATTATATATTTGATATATTACTTTGCATTAACTAGTATCGGTTTACTTAAGATGGATTTTCTCACTCAGATGTACACATTATATATGTGATATACTTTTGTGCACTTGATTGTATCATGTTTGATGATACATGTTTGCTATGGTTTTTGTTTAAAGATCAAACCATGGTTACAAGATAATGGTTAGGGTTTTGCTTTATTTATTTATTTATTTATTTCATTTTGGCAAAAGGAAAATGGTGGCTAATTTTGTTTGTTTGTTGAAGTTTCAAGAAGCTTTGAAAAAGTCCACCATTTTTGTTTTATGCCTAACCTAACCATTCACCTAACTATAGTTTGCTCTCTAAACATAACCATGGTTGGATTATGATAAGTTTTGATTTTCTTTTCTATTTTAAAATAACTTATCATAAGACATATCATCTTCTTCATCTTCTTCACTTCATGAAGAAAGCTTGTTACTCCAATGGCAAGTGATGAAAACTAGTGAGAAATCCAAAACCAAAGTCTACCCACTTCCTATTTCTTCATCCTCTACCTCTTGCCAAGTAGTATAGGGTGTTTCCTTCACAAGTTTTCATGGCTTGGTGAAGGTGGAGCTTGATCTAGCGATGCCTCGACGTAGATCATCTTCGGCATGGACATCGACGACCTAGCTCGCCATTTCTCCGACGAAGCCGACGCTAGAGCCCGGGAATTCATTTGGACAGCGAGGGGACTTCGTTGCGGAGCTATGGAGATGGAGCACCGGATCTACAAAGGTTGTATTTCCGTATTCTTGTAGTTAAGTGTTAACTAGTTGCTTTTTCGCCTAGTTTTCTAGCCAACGATCCGTAGTCGGGTTTCTCGGCACCGTTAAAATTTTAAATTGGCATGGTTGATGCCTTGTGAGACCTCTTGGGAGTGCCTAGGAACCCTACAATATCAACTCAAAATATCAAAGCAAAATATCTAAGCATAAAACAAAAGTAAAGCTTCTAGAAGCTTCATGAAAATGCTAACCCAAATCAAACCCTAACTATGTTTAATCTCCACAAATCATGTTGCATTGGTAATCATAACTTGTTACAATATTATATATCACATATATAATATATTTTTGTAACAAAAGAAAATAATACAATTAACATATATCGCATATATATCATTGTATTATCCGGTGAGAAAATGAATCAATAAAGCAAGCTTATATCAGTTAATGTAATGTAATATATCACATATATAATTATACATTAAATTATCGAATCAACACTTGATCCGACAATCCGGCTATTTCTCAAATAACCGACTAATATAATCTGTATCAGTTCATCGAATCAACACTTGATCCGATGACTCGGCTATATCACATATACCCGGTCGATATCTAATACCGTGAGAATAGAATACGGTATCTCATATCGTAATATTCTCGATCCAGCACATATCACATATGTGCTCCTACTCCGTTTTGCCTGAGTCAAGAAACCTCTGTGTAGGACTCTAAAGAATCGTCAATACGCCGGCAGTAGGTGATGATCATATCAAACAGCCACAAGCTGCAAGCGGTCTGCTAAACGTAACAGCCACCCAGGTATTGAGCGATCACAAGATCAACAAGCAAGCCTGTACATTCTCCTATAAATCTAATCAGTAACACTACCGTACAGTCCGGTCTCTTCTTCTGATATGTTGCATATCTAGTCTAGGGGTGGTAAACGTCAGACCATAGTAACTGATAAGTCATGTCGATGTGAGGCACATAACAGGTCGAGAACCTATTGATAGCACTTACCAGTAGTTCTCTATATCCGCCCTGGCCATAGACTTGCTGTTATAGCCAATCGAACAAAGTACAACACCAACTCCCTATACCGGGAGAGACGAATCCCCTCCTATCGCTCATTACCTCCATGTGATTCAGGACTGTACCCAAAAACCACCGTTTTTCACGCCCTCTAGGACGTGGTAAGGTGGAAATCAAAGCACGGTGAGAATCACACAAGGCTCTATGACGATCTCGGGTCTACAGACTAACCTGTACCAGTGTCTCCGGAGAACTGCCATCTGACGTGAGGTATAATACTATCTTGGAGTTATCGGCGAGTCCGTTCAGTGTACCCAGTCTCCACTGAGCACCCGTGCACCATCTCTGATGTCAAAACACCAATGGATAAGGGATCATCCATCGACCATCATATAGGTCAAGATGCGTATACGCTAGTCTACTCTGGTGTATCAATGCCCTGTCTCGATACAACCTCGACTAGGAACAATTATAGGATGTACTCGTTGACTACCCTGGCCCCACTAGTATGATCTCATCATAGTCCAAGTAGTCGAGCACATATCCTAAGGGCTTTATCAACATGTGAGAGCAAGACAGTAAACTAATACAAGTCAACATGTTAAGACAAAGTGAAACCAAGTAGCATACTATCATGTTGAGCAAGAAAGTCCTCTCTATATATATCCAAGCTTCCACTATAATATACATCATATGTACAATAATGGCCTCTAGGGCATATACATAACTAACAATCTCCCACTTGCACTAAGGCCAGCTGTTGTAGTATCTCATACCTAACAACCCGAAGAGTCTCTCAAATTGTATCTGGGAAATGGTCTTTGTGAATGGATCCGCAGTGTTGTCCTTCGTATCAACTCTCCTGACCTCGATCTCCCGGCGATCAAATATTTCCCGGATCAGGTGATACCGCCTAAGAATGTGTCTGGACTTCTGATGGGACATGGGTTCCTTGGCCAAAGACACGGCTCCATTGTTATCACAGTACAAAGGTATTGGATGCTCAATGGATGGAACCACACCAAGTTCAGTGATGAACTTCTTCATCCAGACAGCCTCTTTGGCAGCATCGTTGGCAGCGATGTATTCAGCCTCTATCGTCGAATCTGCAATGGTTTCCTCTTTGGAACTCTTCCAACACACCGCCCCTCCATTGAGGGTAAAGACAAATCCCGAGTGCGACTTAGAGTCATCCGTATCACTTTAGAAGCTCGAATCGGTAAAGGACTCCACCTGGAGTTCTCCGTTAACATACACCAAGAACATCTCCTTAGTTCTTCTCAAGTACATGAGAATGTTCTTCACAGCTATCTAGTGACTCTCTCCAGGATCTGCTTGATACCTACTCATTACACTTAGTGAGTATGCTACATCAGGTCTGGTACATAGCATCGCGTACAAGATAGAGCTTACTGCCAAAGCATAGGGTATCCCTTGCATGCGAGCTCTTTCGAAATCAATCTTGGAAGACATCTCTTTGGATAGAGTGAGTCGAGAGATCGTGGGTTGGTTCCCACGCTTGGATTCTTCCATACTAAACTTCTTTAGTATGGCGTCAATGTACCTGGATTGGGACAATCCCAGTATCCTTGTAGATCTATCTCTATAGATCATAATTCCCAGTATGCTGGATGCTTCACCTAGATCTTTCATTGAGAATCTTTATGATAAGAAGAGCTTGAACGAGTGCAGCATAGGAACATCATTTCCTATCAAGAGTATGTCATCCACGTACAATACGAGGAAGACAACCTTACTCTCTGTAACCTTCTTGTATATACAAGGTTCATCTACGTTTTTGATGAAGTCAAACTCTTTGACTACAACATCAAAGCAGATGTTCCAACTCCGCGATCCCTGCTTTAACCCATAGATGGATTTAAGCAGTTCCACACCTTTCCACTGCTCCCACTGTCTACGAAGCCTACTGGCTGAGTCATGTACACGCACTCTTCTAAATAACCATTTAGAAAGGCGGTCTTAACATCCATCTGCCAGATTTCATAGTCATGGTATGCAGCAATGGCAAGTATGATCCGGATGGACTTAAGCATAGTCACAGGAGAAAAGGTTTCGTCTTAATCCACACCTGGTCGTTGACAAAAACCATCTGCAATAAGTCTAGCTTTGAAAGTCTCAACTTTTCCATCTACACCAAGTTTCTTCTTCTAGATCCATTTGCTCCCAATGGGTTTTACTTCGTTAGGAGCAACTTCCAAAGTCCATACTTTGTTGGTGTACATGGATTCCATCTCAGATCACATTGCATCCAGCCATTTCACAGAGTCCCTACTCATGATGGCCTGCTCGAAACTAGTCGGGTCATCATCTTCCATGATGCAATCCTCGCTCACACCATCAATGAGAAAACCGTAGTATCTCTCAGGTGGATGAGAAACCCTGCTAGATCGGCGGAGAGGCTGGGGTTCCTCGGGAACTACTGAATCCTCTGGTTCTACCAAATCTTCTGCTGCAGTTTGTGTTGCTGGAACTTCTTCCAGTTTTACCTCCTTGTCACTAATTTCCTTTGCAAGAAATTCCTTTTCTAAAAAGGTAGCATGCCGAGAAACAAACACCTTTTGTTTCTCGGTGTGGTAGAAGATATGTAAGTCCACGTTGCCGTCCCTGGTTCTTGCGGGGAGGCGGAAACGGTATGAAAACCAAATTTTTAGCGCAAAGGGCAACATGGACTACCAAAGTCGGGATCTTTTCTAAACTAAACTAGCTATCATGCTAAAGAGAGTTAGCTACTCGGATAAAAGGTTATACCTAACTTGAACTCCTTCTTCTTGAAACCTTTGTATGGTTTGATGGTGCTTTCCTCATCGCCTTCTTCCGTCAAAGATGGATCCACCTGAGGGTTCGACCTTCGGGCTCCTTTCTCGAACTTTGAGAGAACTAGGATCTTTGGCTTGCCAAACCTCTAACCCTAGAGTGAGTAGAGAGAGGCTTTGGGGTGTTTTTATCTCAAGGAGAGGGATTCTCAACACATGAGAAGGAATCTCCTTGAACTAGAGGAGGAAGAAGAAGAAGTGAGGAGAGAGAAGTGTTATGATAGAAAACGAATAAAATCCTTCTCATTTTGCAACCATAACAAAATGAAATGAATTATCAAATTAATAATAATAATAAAAATGAAATAGTTGATGGAAGGTTTGAAATGACCATTATCATTACATTCATTAAATGAATTTTGCTAGAATCAAAGAGCATCTTTGATATGTAATGATGATGGTCAAACTTTCAACCATGGTCAACAAGTCAACCTTGGTCAACAAGTCAACAAAACCAACCATGACACAATTTCATTTAATTAATATTATTAATTGATATAACATAAATTCATTAGGGTTTGGAAAAAGACGACTGTCAACTGTGCATACGCACCCGTTCCGAAACCCTAATGAAAATCCTCTTCCTCCGCCTCAATCAACTGTGCATACACACCCGCATTCTTGTTCCGAGGAACATGAATACAATGAGATAAAATCAACCCCAAAACATATACCAATATCTGGCTCAAACCAGAGCCAGCTAGTAATATCTGTCCAGACTCCAAACGTGCACAAGTGCGCGGATGAGAACGAACCCTGTCGCAAAACCATGCGACCTCTACTCTGTTTTGCCCAGAGGCGAATAGCCCTCTGTGTGGGACTCTAAAGACTCGACACTACGCTAGCAGTGGGTTTAACCACAGACCGCAAGCGGCACTAGCTGTGCGTAACGATCCCCAGGTAGATGTCGATAAGAAGACTGATGAGGTGAACCCCATCTGAACTCCCACCGAGTCTGAATGTGACAGTCTCCGTACAGTCCGGTCTGTTCGTCTGATACATCGCATGTCGGGCCTAGGGGGCGGTAAACGTCAGTTCCCTAATAGCGGTACAAGTCGTGTCGGAGTGAAGCCCAAAACACCCTGAGATAACACTGGAAGCCTACCAGTATATCTCGCTTGCCCTGGCCAGGGACTACTCGTGTAATGGCTCTCCTAGACACAGCGCGATGTCAACCCCCAATACCGGGAGAGACGAATCCAGTCTAACCGTCACTGCCTCTAAGTGCTTCGGGACTGCACCCAACCACTACCTGTTTGCACGACTCCTTTGAGCCGTGGTAGGGCAGTGATCAAAGTGCAGTGGGAACACACTCGAGGCGAAGTGCCAGTGTCAAGTCAGCGGACTAAGCTGTACTCATGTCACCTGGGAACTGATAACTGACGATAGGTATAATACCAACTTGTCAGTTCCCGACGAGTCCTGTCCAATGTACTCGTAACCTAACGAGCACCCGCATACTATCTCAAGTACGACATACTGACGGCTGTGGGACAGACCGTCTCCCACACTGGGATGAGAAGCGCATGCGCCAGTCTACTCCGGAGTATCGATGCCCTGTCTCGATAGTCCTGCGACTAGGGACCTGTATAAGGATGTGCTTATAAATTACCCAGCCCCCACCAGTGTGACTGCCATCACAACGCTGGTAATCAAGCAAAGATCCTAAGGGCTCCACTAATGCGTATAAGTGATATGATAAAATAAACACATGTACACATTGAAGTAGAAACAAACCAAGTAGCATACTACTATTTTGAGCAAGATTGTATATACAAGGTGAATATCCCAAGCTTCCATTAAGTAATATACAAACCAGTATGATACTGTAATGGCCTTCGAACCTCGATCTCCTTGCGATCCACGATCTCTCTGATCAGGTGATACCGCCTCAAGAGGTGCCTGGATCTCTGATGGGACCTGGGTTCCTTCGCTAAAGCTATAGCCCCGTTGTTGTCGCAATACAGAGGTATTGGGTCAACAATGGACGGAACCACCTGAAGTTCTTGCAAGAACTTCCTCATCCAGACAGCTTCTTTTGTGGCATCAGATGCAGCGATGTATTCCGCTTCCATCGTCGAGTCTGCAACGGTTTCCTGTTTGGAACTCTTCCAACACACCGCCCCTCCATTGAGGGTAAAGACAAAACCCGACATCGACTTGGAATCATCCTTGTCACTCTGGAAGCTGGAGTCAGCAAAAGCCTCGATCTGGAGGTCTTTTCCGCTATACACCAAGAACATCTCCTTAGTCCTTCTCAGGTACTTGAGAATGTTCTTTACTGCTATCCAGTGTTTCTCCCCAGGGTTTGACTGATACCGGCTTACCACACTTAGTGCATAAGCTACATCCGGTCTGGTACACAACATCGCATACATTATAGAGCCTACCGCAGAAGCGTAGGGTATAATAGACATGCGATCCCTCTCTAAATCAGTCTTGGGAGACATCTCTTTATAGAGGCAAGCCGGTAGGTTACCGCGCTTGGAATCTTCCATACTGAATCTCTTCAGTATAGTGTCGATGTACCTGGACTGTGAAAGTCCTAATATCCTCTTGGATCTATCACGATGGATCCGGATCCCCAGGATGTATGAGGCATCACCCAGGTCTTTCATGGAGAACCTGTGTGACAAGAATCCCTTGACAGATTGTAGCATAGGAATGTCATTTCCTATTAAGAGAATGTCATCCACGTATAAAACGAGGAATACTACAGTTCTCGCTACAAATCTACTATAGATGCATGGTTCATCTGGATTTTTGATAAAGCCAAATTCCTTGACCGTCTCATCAAAACAGATGTTCCAACTCCGCGATGCCTGCTTTAGTCCATAAATAGACTTAAGCAACTTGCACACCTTTCCGCTGCTCCCACTCTGAATGAAACCCTCTGGCTGGTCCATATAGACACACTCCTCTAAATTTCCATTTAGAAAAGCGGTCTTTACGTCCATTTGCCAAATCTCATAATCGTGGAAGGCAGCAATGACAAGAAGGATCCGAATGGATTTCAGCATAGCCACTGGAGAAAAGGTTTCGTCATAGTCCAAACCAGGTCTTTGACGAAAACCCTTTGCTACAAGTCTAGCTTTATAGGTCTCAACCTGTCCATCTACACCAATCTTCCTTTTGAAGATCCACTTGCATCCTACGGGTTTTACCCCGTCTGGAGCAATGTCCAACGTCCATACTTTGTTGGTGTACATGGACTCCATTTCGGTCCGCATTGCATCCAGCCATTTTACCGAGTCAACGCTCTGAACGGCCTGCTGGAAGCTAGTAGGCTCATCATAATCTATGATGCAATCCTCTCTATCCCCGTCTATGAGAAAACCGTAGTATCTCTCGGGCGGATGAGACTGCCTACTACTCCTGCGGAGCGGCGTAGGAATGTCCTTTTCTTTTGAACCTTCTGGTTCCACTAAACTTTCAGTAATAGTCTGTGGTTCTGGAATTTCTTCCAGTTCTACTGTGCTCCCACTTATCTGGTTTTCCAAAAACTCAGTTTCCAAGAAGTAGGCATGACGAGAAACAAGAACTTTTTGTTCCTCTTCATAGTAGAAGAAATATCCCTTGGAGTTCTTTGGATATCCCACAAACTTGCACTGTACTGAGCGTGCCTCGAGCTTGTCCGCATGCTGCTTTTTGACAAAAGCTGGACATCCCCATGTATTAATGTGATTAAGATGGGTCCTCTTCCCACACCACATCTCAAATGGTGTGGTAGGCACAGTTTTAGTAGGAACTCGGTTCAAAAGGTATGCAGCTGATTCTAGCGCATACCCCCAGAAAGATCGTGGCAACTCAGCGTTACTCATCATGGACCGTACCATATCCAATAGGGTTCGGTTCCGTCTCTCCGATACACCGTTATGTTGCGGAGTGTATGGAGGAGTAAGCTGAGAGAGAATTCCGTTCTCTTTTAAATAGTTCAGGAACTCGGCACTCAAGTATTCACCACCTCGATCCGATCTTAGAATCTTGATACTTTTGCCGGTTTGTTTTTCTACTTCATTCTTATATTCCTGGAACTTTTCAAAAGCTTCGGACTTATGTTTCATCAAGAAGACATAACCGTACCTTGAAAAGTCATCCGTAAAAGTAATGAAGTAAGAATAACCGCTTCGCGCATGTGTAGACATTGGACCGCACACGTCGCTGTGTACGAGTCCCAAGAGCTCGCTCGCTCTTACTCCGTGTCCAGTGAACGGAGTCTTTGTCATCTTTCCTTTGAGACAGGATTGACAAGTGGCATATGATTGATATTCGAACGGATCCAAATATCCTTCTGTATGTAACTTAGTCAACCTTCTCTCATTGATGTGACCCAGTCTACAATGCCATAAGAAAGTCTGATTAATATCTGGAGACTTTCTTTTGTGTGTATTCTGGACATTGAAAATCTGTGGTTGGTTTAATACGTATATACCATTGCTCAGTGTACCTGACCCAATCAGAACTTGATTAAGGTGAATGTTTACAACATTACTTACAAACGCAAATTCATAACCTTCTTTTGAAACCAAAGATACAGAAATGATATTACAAGTTGCGTTGGGTACAAAAAAGCAATTACGTAAAACCAAAACATGTCCATCTGACATTCCCAAGTGATAGTCCCCCATGGCTTTAGCATCCATGCTAGCTCCGTTCGCAACTCTGAGGGTCATGTCACCTGCCTTCAAAACCCTACGGTTTCTCAACGCCTGCAAAGAATTACAGATATGAGATCCTGATCCGGTATCCAATACCCAGGAAGTAGAGTTTATCGAAAGACAGTTTTCAATAACATACACACCTGAAGCTGAAGCCGCAACCTGCTTCAGTTCCTGTGTCCTGGCCTTCCAAGCCCTGCAATCTTTCTTCCAGTGTCCACTCTTATGACAATAGAAGCATTCTTCTTTACCCACAAGCTTCCCCGCTATCTTTGTTGCCTTTACCTTTCCCTTCGTATCCACTTTACTAACACCGCCCCTTGGTTTGGTGGGGGCTTTCTTCTTCTTTCCCTTGGCTTTCGCCTTGGACCTAGAAGAAGAAGATCCTCCTACAAACAAAGTAGGTGTTTCCCTACCTTTCTGTAGGGTGCCCTCTGCGCTCCTCAGAATGTTGAGGAGTTCTGAAAGTTCAACTTCTTTTTCTTGTAAGTTGAAGTTCAGTATAAACTGGGCGTAAGTGGAAGGAAGGGACTGGAGAATCAAGTCCGTATAGAGCTCACTCTCCAACGTGGTCCCAAGTTCTGCGAGCTCCTCAATGTAGCCAATCATCTTAAGCACGTGTTCCTCTACCGATGATCCGACGGCCAATCTTGCCGAAAATAACTTTTTCGATATTTCGTATCTTGCGATACGAGACTGCTCTCCATACAGTTCTTTTGTATGGAGAAATATGGATTCCAGGTCCATATTCTCGTGCCTCCTCTGATGTTCGTTGTCCATAGAGGCAAGCACGAGGCACTTGGCCTTCGCGCAATCAATCTCCCAAGTCTTACGGATTTCCTTATCCGCGATGATGGAGTTGGGACCTGGGACGGGGGGAGCTTTGGTGGTAAGAAGATACCCCAGCTTGTCGTAAGTGATTGCCATCTTGACATTCCTGAGTCAATCTTTGTAGTTTGGCCCTGTCGGTATGTTTTTATCTAGAAGTAACTTAAGTCCAGTCATGTTGATTGGTCGCTGCAATTAGGAGAGAGAGAAGAAACACTCAGCACGATGCTCTTGCAAGTTTAGAATGGTTTTTAATTTGTCTAAACAGGATGGCTCCCACTGTCTCTCGAATCCCTCCTCAAACCATAAAGGAAGAATTAGTCGGGATCAATCCCACCGCACAATACTTGCTTAACCGTTCAGCCAGGCCAGTGTCGGTACTTCGAGGGAGGTTTTCCAACGCTTTCGCGAAGTTCCTTATTTTAAGAACCTCTTTTCCCTGGGGGCGTAGCCCCGCTAACACCTTTCTAGGCACCTACTAGGTTTATAGCATTGATCGTTTAGTGAGAAATTTCCCGAGGAGTAGCATATACTCACAGTAGGATCGGGATCCAAATATTATCGCGTGACGAAACTGAAGGAATCCTACCAGAATCATCACACTCCAAATGGTATGCAAATCTAGCAAGTTTCAGTACTTATGAAACTCACGATGTGGATTTTTGCCCCATGCTCTTATGACCTTGACTTTGGCCAACAAATCATAAGTCACATGTCAAGTTCTACCCGTCATTCTCCAGGTTAATTTGAATCCACCCGTACCTACCCTTGACTTTGGCCAACAAGGCAGTACGACTGTTTCAAATCAACGCATCTATCTATGCTGCACATGAATACCCAATAGCTACCAATCATTATTCCTTGACTTTGGCCAACAAACACAGCTTGAATACTATTGACTATTCATGTGAAACGACGGAGGGCTACGAATGGTTTTGGCTAAACCGTGAACGTAGTGAACTTAATATAATCGATGGAACGAGATAGCTTTTAAAAGGAGTGGCTCAAGCTCCGCATTTAAAAGTTAGTTTTGAAAAGAACCGAGTGGTTTTTCGAAAGTGTTCCAATGACTTTAGCTTGGTTTATTATCTTGCATTAGTTCTTTTAATGCGCGATATTCTTGCATTAGTTCTTTTAATGCGTCCCATCATTTAATCCTACCATTGCAGAAAACAACCAAAATATGACGTACGCTTATGCCATTCGCATTCGCCACGGGGTCCCGTCATCACCCGTTAGGTTACTTAACTAACGACAGAGCGGGGCTGGGCTAGCACGGCTGTAAAACATAAGCAACGCCTAAATAGTTATTAATATATATAGCAATGATAGACATTACAGATCACAGATGAATACATTGGATATACTAGGAATCCGCAATCCTTTCGAGCCTGCAACGAAAAGCGGATTACACGGTCGCGGTGAATAGCCAATACCCCACCCAAGACCCCTACGGGTGCGGCAAACTACCCGCCAAGTACCCGAAGTGGAGCAACCTCCCTCAATGCCGTGAGTAGGCCACTCGGCACTTCGAGATACCCGGTAGTTTGTGCACCCCTCCATGGGTCTATCCTAGGAGCAAAAACAGTAAAAAGAATTATACAATGACGGCTACAACCCCGACCCGGTTGTGCGGCCATACAAATAATAATATTACATCAATATACATTTTACATGAATGAAAGAAAAAGAAACACTCATCTCACATCCACCCCGGCTATTCACCCGCGACAGTCCAACGCATTCATATACACAAACCATCATCAAACACAGATCACAGATATGTATAACCCCGACTAATCGACATATAGCGATTAGCCGACGTTCAATACATATAAACATCACAGATATAACCAATATAGTCAAAGTGTAGTGAAGTTCGACAAAAATACGGATTTATAGGCCCCCAAAAACAAATTTCTTTTCTAGAAAACCTGGGCACAAATAAACCATCTGAAAAATCCCAAAACCCTACCAGAAGAACACTGCACAAAACCCGATCACGAGAGGAGCCCAAACAGCGGTGGTTCCGCGGCAAATGCATACCTATTGCCGCGTAACCGCGGCGGTTTGAGGGAATCAGGGGATCGTCTTTGGTGAGTGTTCTCACAAAACCCTGGGCCGATTTTAGGAGTAAAACATTTTATTTTTAGAGCACAAAAAAATTCAACAGAAACTTAGGGTTTTGGTTTTTCCGGTTTTTACGATTTTTCCGTTTCGAACTTCGATACACTTTACTACTAAGCTAGTTTAAGTTTAGTTAGGCTCTGATACCACTGTAAGTCCACGTTGCCGTCCCCGGTTCTTGCGGGGAGGCGGAAATGGTATAAAAAACAAATTTTTAGCGCAAAGGGCAACATGGACTACCAAAGTCGGGATCTTTTCTAAACTAAACTAGCTATCATGCTAAAGAGAGTTAGCTACTCGGATAAAAGGTTATACCTAACTTGAACTCCTTCTTCTTGAAACCTTTGTAGGGTTTGATGGTGCTTTCCTCGTCGCCTTCTTCCGTCAAAGATGGATCCACCTGAGGGTTCGACCTTCGGGCTCCTTTCTCGAACTTTGAGAGAACTAGGATCTTTGGCTTGCCAAACCTCTAACCCTAAAGTGAGTAGAGAGAGGCTTTGGGGTGTTTTTATCTCAAGGAGAGGGATTCTCAACACATGAGAAGGAATCTCCTTGAACTAGAGGAGGAAGAAGAAGAAGTGAGGAGAGAGAAGTGTTATGATAGAAAATGAATAAAATCCTTCTCATTTTGCAACCATAACAAAATGAAATGAATTATCAAATTAACAATAATAATTAAAATGAAATAGTTGATGGAAGGTTTGGAATGACCATTATCATTACATTCATTAAATGAATTTTGCTAGAATCAAAAAGCATCTTTGATATGTAATGATGATGGTCAAACTTTCAACCATGGTCAACAAGTCAACCTTGGTCAACAAGTCAACAAAACCAACCATGACACAATTTCATTTAATTAATATTATTAATTGATATAACATAAATTCATTAGGGTTTGGAAAAAGACGACTGTCAACTGTGCATACGCACCCGTTCCGAAACCCTAATGAAAATCCTCTTCCTCCGCCTCAATCAACTGTTCATACACACCCGCATTCTTGTTCCGAGGAACCTGAATACAATGAGATAAAATCAACCCCAAAACATATACCAGTATCTGGCTCAAACCAGAGCCAGCTAGTAATATCTGTCCGGACTCCAAACGTGCACAAGTGCGCGGATGAGAACGAACCCTGTCGCAAAACCATGCGACCTCTACTCTGTTTTGCCCAGAAGCGAATAGCCCTCTGTGTGGGACTCTAAAGACTCGACACTACGCTGGCAGTGGGTTTAACCACAGACCGCAAGCGGCACTAGCTGTGCGTAACGATCCCCAGGTAGATGTCGATAAGAAGACTGATGAGGTGAACCCCATCTGAACTCCCACCGAGTATGAATGTGACAGTCTCCGTACAGTCCGGTCTGTTCGTCTGATACATCGCATGTCGGGCCTAGGGGGCGGTAAACGTCAGTCCCCTAATAGCGGTACAAGTCGTGTCGGAGTGAAGCCCAAAACACCCTGAAATAACACTGGAAGCCTACCAGTATATCTCGCTTGCCCTGGCCAGGGACTACTCGTGTAATGGCTCTCCTAGACACAGCGCGATGTCAACCCCCAATACCGGGAGAGACGAATCCAGTCTAACCGTCACTGCCTCCAAGTGCTTCGGGACTGCACCCAACCACTACCTGTTTGCACGACTCCTTTGAGCCGTGGTAGGGCAGTGATCAAAGTGCAGTAGGAACACACTCGAGGCGAAGTGCCAGTGTCAAGTCAGCGGACTAAGCTGTACTCATGTCACCTGGGAACTGATAACTGGCGATAGGTATAATACCAACTTGTCAGTTCCCGACGAGTCCTGTCCAGTGTACTCGTAACCTAACGAGCACCCGCATACTATCTCAAGTACGACGTACTGACGGCTGTGGGACAGACCGTCTCCCACACTAGGATGAGAAGCGCATGCGCCAGTCTACTCCGGAGTATCGATGCCCTGTCTCGATAGTCCTGCGACTAGGGACCTGTATAAGGATGTGCTTATAGATTACCCAGCCCCCACCAGTGTGACTGCCATCACAACGCTGGTAATCAAGCAAAGATCCTAAGGGCTCCACTAATGCGTATAAGTGATATGATAAAATAAACACATGTACACATTGAAGTAGAAACAAACCAAGTAGCATACTACTATTTTGAGCAAGATTGTATATACAAGGTGAATATCCCAAGCTTCCATTAAGTAATATACAAACTAGTATGATACAGTAATGGCCTCTAGGGCATATACACTAACAAGATATACCCGCATGAATGTTTGGGATATCCAATAAACTTACACAGAATAGATCTTGCCGCGAGTTTTTCCGGATTTTGTGTTTTCACATATGCCGGACGACCCCATATCCTAACATAATTAAAATATGGTCTCTTTCCTTTCCATAGCTCATATGGAGTGGTTGGCACAGATTTGGTAGGAACCATATTCAATAGGTCTGCAGCTGTCTCCAGTGCATATCCTAAGAAGAAAAAAGGTAACTCAGCTGTGCTCATCATAGAGCGCACCATATCTAATAGGGTGCGATTTCTTCACTACGATACAACGTTGTGCTGTGGTGTATAAGGAGGAGTAAGCTGATAGAGAATCCCATTCTCTTTTAGATAGTCTAGGAACTCATTGCTCAAGTATTCTCCTCCTCGATCAGATCGAAGGATCTTAATATTTTTGCCCGTTTGGTTCTCTACTTCATGCTTATATTCCCTAAATTTCTCAAAAGCTTCAGACTTGTGTTTCATCTGGAACACATGTCCGTATCTTGAGAGATCGTCAGTGAATGTAAAGAAGTAGGATGAACCGTTGCTGGCATGTGTAGACATGGGACCACATACATCACTATGTATCAGCCCTAAGAGTTCTGTAACTCTTACTCCGTGTCCACTAAACGGAGTTTTGGTCATTTTGCCTTTGAGACATGACTGGCAAGTGTCATAAGATGAAAATTCAAACGGATTCAAATATCCATCCTTATACAATTTAGCTAGCCGTGTCGCATTGAAATGACCTAGTCTACAATGCCACAAGAATGATTCATTCATTTCTGAACTCTTCCTTTTGTCTGTGTTTTGACATTAAGTACTGTAGTTTGGTTGAGAACGTACATGCCATTATTTAACGATCCTGATCCTATCAACTTTTGATTCAGGAATATGTTCATAACATTATCCTGTACTACAAAATTATTTCCTTCTTTATTCAATAAAGAAACTGATATAATATTGCATATCAGGGTCGGAATGTAATAGCACTCGTTCAGAACCAATGTATTACCATTTGGTAACACAAGGCGATATTCGCCAACTGCTTTGGCTGCAAGATCTGCACCATTCTCTACTCTTACGGAATGATCAGCCATTCCCAGTCCTCTACCTTTACGTAGCCTACGTAACAAATTACATATGTGGGATCCCGATCCGGTATCTAATACCCAGGACATAGAGTGAACTGAGAATCAGTTCTCAATACCTAACACACCCGAAGAAGATGCATCAGCATGCTTGTTCTTCGTTTGGGCGGTGTGAGAATCCAGATATTCTCCTATTTCCTGCTTAGTCTTATAACACTTATAAGAAAGAACGGGACCAACGTTCTCCTGCTCAGTATAATAAGCGGGTTCAGTCAATACATCCATATTATTATCTTGATTAAGTCCTGACATGGACGCTACCTGGAGAGAGAGAAGAAAACACTTTAGCGTATGCTCTTGCAAGATTAGATTGGTTATTATCTTATCTAATCAGGATGTCTCCCACTGTTTTTATCAAATCTTCCTTCAAACCCTAAAAGCTAAGACTAGCCGGGATTAATTACACTTTACAAGATCGCTAATCTTTCAGCCAAATCAGTGTTTGTAGTTTGAGGGAGGTTCCCCGTGCTTTTGCACGGACCTAATTAAAATAAACCTCATTTTCCCAGAGGCATAACCCCGTTAACACCTTTCTTGAAACCTACATGATCGGCTAATTGTCCTGTGTAAAACTCTCCCGGGAGTAACTCTTACTCGCAGTTGTTATCGGGATCCATCTATCTCATAGGTGGTATGCAATCTCATTGCAAATTTCAACACTTGAAATTCCCGATAAAGCTTTTACCCCTAGCGTCCTATGACCTTGACGCAGGCCAACAAACCATAGTCTGCAAGTCAAGTTCAACCCGTACATTTATTGATTGAATTAAACCCACCCGTACAATCCTTGATGCAGGACAACAAAGTCCAACTTTGTCACGACCCGAAAGTACGGAACGTGACCGGCACTTAGATTACAAAACGTCTAGAGGTGCAACGTAACCTAAGTAAGCCGAAGCCCAGAAATCTAAACCATAAAAGAAGAAGTAAAAGAAAACATGAAGAAAACAAGTTTAAAAGCATCAGCAAATTTTTCCAAAAATTTCGGCAGAGTCTCCTCTGTAAAAACTGGCCCCAACCGGGTACAAATAAGAATAAATACATACAAACAATAAAAAGCATCCCCAAACGGGAGCTAGCTCAACGCCAACAGGCGGAAACAACCACACCAAAGCACAATAGTATACAACGCCAAAGGGCGAGGCTCAAAACTCAAAAGAAAACAAAACCACCAGATATCATAATAATACAAGCGCGACTCTAAGGTCGAAACAAATAAATGGTCCAGTAAACTATCAAGTAATACAAGTTTGGCTGATGGAGCTTTCTAGATACAAATGAAGTAATAAAATTACAATGGCGGTCCAGATACAAGTGAACAACCTACCGTGTAAATCACCCGGAATGAAATGATGTGCCAGCAAGCTGCCAAGGAACCCTGTACATCAACCTGTAATAAAATTTGCAACAACGGGGGTGAGTTGTCAACTCATGAAGAGAAGATATCTGCAAAAAGAAATCGAAATGCACGACGCTATCCTAGGTCAAAATAATATAATAATATACTACTAGTCATCAAGTAAAGGCAGGATAATAAGCTACGTGTAAGTGCAAATACTCCGTGCTCGTGTCAGTGCCTCAAATAGTACTAAGCCATATGAATGAGTATGCATGCACCATGAATGTAAAATATCCAATCATGAAATCTAGATATATCTGTATAAGAAATCTTTAGCTTTTATCATAGTAAAATATGTATAGAAATCTGAAATATCAATGATGAAATCCATAGAAATCTGTGTCAAGCATCGACACAAAACATGTAAATCTCAAGTCTCAATATCTCGGGCTCCATCAGTCCGGATCGGCCCATATCATCAAATCTCACGACAACGATCGGAATCCTCCGAATATCTGCCGCGCCGACATCACCGGTAGGTAGTCTTCCCCTGCCACGCTCATCATCTACAACTCGATCTTCTTGCCCCCGGGTACCATACCGGGCCCACCATGTACCCGAGACGATTCATCCACTCGTCGAATCGGGTCTCGAAATCCAACAGAAAACATAAAATCTCATGGTGGACGACACATACATCATAAGAAAACCGCATCTTATGTTTTAAAAGAGAGGAGGAGAGAGAGAGAAGTTTTTATATATTCTTGCGGTTTTCCCCAAAAATCCAGAAATCTCATAGAAATCCAAAATCCCAAAATCATGAGTAAGTATATGATAAGTGTCGGCATATGCCCCATAATACTGCATGATAACATGAAAATGCGAATGCATGAAATGTCTAAGTAATAAATACCATATCTATACTAACACCAGAGAGTAATCACAATATTATATCGATCTAGCTGTTAGCTGATTGTATCAATAAAAGATAATATGATCTAAAGTGTACGTGACATAGCAATTACCGATGATGATGTGTGTGAGCCGGCAAATAAGTGTGCGTGGAATATGCGCATCATCGGTAATAGTGCTGGTGTCCTAACAGGCAGAGTTTTATACTGATATAGAAACATATGTATGAACATGCAACATTATGATTACGGTATGAATGTAAAGACGGATGTGAATAACCACTCATCCGCGATATACAAGTACAACTACCACTATATGACTCGAACCTAAACTAGTGTCCATCTAACCTCCTAAGGAACTAAACCTAAGAAACTAGTCAATAAGAAACAAGAGTCCACCTAAGGTCTGAATCCATATCCCTAATAGTCGGCGATCCAGCCTCAATAGCGTCACGTACGTAGTACGGCGTCCTCGAATCAAGAGTGCGGATCAATCATCATATCTATGCCTCGTACGGCATCCCAATATCGGGGTACGGGTCAAGTATCACCTACGTGTCTCATCATTCGTAATACCATCGTCAATACATGTCATGATCAAGGTGCTACACTGTATCGCATGCATCAATCATATATCATTGCCAGCATAAATATACATCGTTAATTTATCGACAGAAATATCATGTCTCATGTATCATATTATGGTTAAGTTACACTTATATGATATCGAAATCATGTCACACCTATATGATGTCGTGATCGAGTCACACATATATCATATCAGAATTTCAATCACATGTTACGGTACGGGTGCTGTTCTAGAATCCTACATATCTCAATATCATCACCACACTTTATTATCTATGTATACCTATTCATTAACTCATTTCCTAAAGATCCGCTATCATCATAACACGACCGTAGCCAAGAATCATGGCATCAAGCCTAGTTATACTGTTTCATTCCCGTGTATCATATCACATCATTGTATCCCATATACGTGTTGTATATATATATATACCTACACCTAGTCCTATATATATACACATACATGTATACACCACGTCGAGTTTCAGTATGTGCGTGTGTGTATCTACCTGAAACTTACGAATCTTTTCCAAGGTATTCATCCTCTGGTATGGTCTGTTGGAGAAGGTGCCCTCAAAGTCAATTATTGGATTGCAGGTACGTGATTGCAATGATTGAGGCAGGACCTATACCGATATGACAGTCTTACTCGAGATGATAGTATGCTATCTGGTTTGTCTTTATCATCGTATACATGCTTTAGTTCACTATTGCATGATGATATAGCCATAGGATTCTTGCTTGACTACCAGCAGTATGATGGCGATCATATACGTGGGAGCTGGGGTCTGTAAGCACATCCTTAAAGTGTCCCAAGTCGTGGGAGTTTCGAGACAGGGCATCGATACTCCAGAGTAGACTAGTATATACAGGCGAGACCCCGACGAGGGGCGATGGCCGGTCTCACAAGCCATTGGTGTCAGTAGGATCACCTAAGATGTATACAGGTGCTCATTAGGTTTTGAGTACACCGGACAGGACTCGCCGGGAATCTGCTAGTTGGTGTTATACATATCGTCAGATAGCAATTCCCTGGTGACATGTGTACAGGTTAGTTCATCGACCTGAGATCGTCATTTGTCTCGTGTGAGTTCCCACTGTGCTTAGATTACTACCCTACCACGCTCAAAGGAGTTATGCAAACAGGTTTTAGTTGGGTACAGTCCCGAGCCACATTGGAGGCAAGTGAGCGGATCGTCGGGGATTCGTCTCTCCCGGTATTGGGGGTTGATGTCCCGCATTGCACGGGTGGCCATCACTAGGAATCCTCAGCCGAGGTAGTGGAGAATTACTGATTTGGATCAGTAGTTTCTCAGGTGGTGATGGGCTTCATACCGACACGATTTATCGCGTTATTAGCGGTCTGACTTTATCCACCCCCCTAGACTCGATATGCGATACTCTTTTGACGAATGGACCGGACTGTATATACATTGTCACTGTCAGGCTCAGCAGGGTTTATGGATGAGTTTGCTTGTCAGCTTCCCTTCCAATCAATACATAGGCAAACCGTTATGTACAGCTTGTACCTCTGACGTGCTAGGGGTTATACCCAGTGCCAGTGTGTTGATGAGTCATTAGAGTCCCCCACAGACACTTTCCTATGTTCGGGCGAAACGTTGTAGAGGCCGTATGGTGATATGGCAAGGTTCGGAAAAAGCACGTGCGTTTTCGCACGTGTCGTTTTTCGGGCAGATAATACTGGTAGGCTTTGGTTTAAGCCGGAACCCAGTATTATACTGTGTAAATATAATATCTTTGTCTCAGTTGCATTTGTATTCGGTCGTAATACAAATGCGGGTATGTTTATACTGATACGGGGTTATCCTGAAATTCGTTTCAGGATAACTTTTGGAAGTTGCCAGTTTCCAGTTTTCTATCAGCCGTATTTTGACATTCGGTTAAATGCGGATTTATCTTTTCTTGATGAGGTGAGTCAGTGTTCTAGAAGGTTCTAGAGAGGGTGACAAGGCTAGTGAGTCATTCGTGCATTAATGGAGCAATTAATGCTTGATGACTAAGGGTTAAGGTTCAATGTATGCATTGATTGCTTTCATACTAGGTGTTAAGGTGATTCATCATTCTTGTGGTCACCCTCCTCTCCTACACTCACTCCCCCTCTCCTTAAATGGCCGGCCTCCCCCCCCACTCTTGGCTCATGATTATTGTTTACTAGAAAAAAGATTATGATAGATTCGGGTTCATGAAAATTAGATAGCCTCTTTCTCATTTCACCCGATCCAAAAGGCAACTTCCATAACCGTTCGTCCATAGCCTTGGATGTAACGAGACAAAGTGTTCTACTCATTCTCTACTTCATCTTGGTCGTCTCTTTTAGCGAAATTGACGATCGAGTTGCCTCGGTTCAGAGGCGGGAGCCCGTTTAAAGATCCGTCGACGTGGTGCCACCTGGACGACAAGACTGGAGATCGAGGAGATCGGAGCTGCCGCAACAAGCGTGGGATGATGGTTGAAGACCGAAGGACTCGGAACATTCGGTATAACGTTTCTACCCACTGTGTAGTTTGTTAGTTTAGCTTTAATGGAAGATCCGGGTTACGGTACACGATAGCGCCATTTGTAAAAAGTTTTTGTTCCGCATTTGGCGTCTGTTAGACGGCCGGATCGCTACTGTGGACTTACAATGGTATCAGAGCCTCACCATTAAGCTACTCTAACTTGTGCTAACGCGTTTAAAATATCGATCGAACGGATTTTCAAAAACCACAAAATTCCATGTTCTGAGTTTCCGTTGATTTTAAACAGTGCCTAAAAATAATTCTACACATCACAGAAAATTCAGCAGGGTTTTCTAAGCTCACCGTACAAATTTGGTCACGTGACCTTACAAGACCGCCGCGGAATCGCGGTCAAACCTAGGGTTTGACCGTGCATCCGCGGCCATTCTGTGAGATCTGTGCTCCAAATTTGCACAGTGACTTCTTGGATGGAAATTATGGTTTTTGGTATATATGTTTTGGGCCCAGATTTTGTTACTGTACAGCATATGCATGTGGGGTCCACTTCGTGATATTTTGTCGATCGAAATTTTAAATTTGTTAGTATGCAGTATTTACTTTATATCTCCGACCGGGAATGTCATTTGATCGGTAAACCGCGTCTGATTGCTATAGTTCTTTTAGACGGGTTTGCGAACGTGACATTCGCATTGATGTTCTGTGTTATGCTGTGATGTTGCGGATATGTCGTGGTGGATAGCAGGGTGCAATGATAGTGCAGTTTGGATTTATTTGTACATTTGATATTGCGGGACGAGCGTCCAACATGTGGACTGCCGTCACAGCCTGTTTGTATAATATTCTTTTGGGCCACGACCGGGTCGAGGTCGATGTATCCGTTGTACATATTTTTTATTTCTGTACTAGGTTTATCCCGCGAAGGAGTGCACGGATAGCCGGGTTCTAGAGGCAATGGGTCCATATCTCATGGCTTTGATAGGCAAAGGGACCCCACTCTAGAATTGGTTGACTATTCGCCGCACTCGTAGGGGGTACAGGTTGACCCAAGGAGGGGTGTTCAATTTACCGGATTCCGTGAAGTGCCGGGTGTTCCATTCACTATGCTGTGGGGACTACCTCGCTTCAGGTTTTGGCGGGTAACTTGCCGCACCCGTAGGAGTCTAGGTTTCATTGCACAGGCTATCTACACGACTAGGGGAATGTCGGGTTTCAGTAGCGGCTCTGTGAAACCCGGGGATTCCAGATTATCTGTATTGTTCTGTGATGCTTATTACTTTTCTGTAATGTTGCATATTATCACGCCTGGAGCGATTATTGTATATTAGTATATATACTATTAGATGTTGTATATGTTTTACACCCGCGCTAGTCCAGCCCCTGCTCTGTCGTTAGTTAAGTAACCTAACGGGTGATGACGGGACCTAGTGGCGAATGCGGATAGCATATACGTACAGTTTATTTTCGTTCTTTTTTGGTGTGATTGATTGATGGGACTGCATTGATTCTTATCAATGCAAGGATAAAACAAACCTATATTTGATGTTGTTGGAACAAATTTTAAAAGGTGTTATTACAAAGATGTTTACTTTTGTTTTGCATAGTGATATTCAGTTAGAATATCCCGCACCTCATTCGACGAGGCAAGGGCCGAGATCCCTTCACCGGGAGTGACCTCTTGGGCAGAAGTTGACGTCAGGGTAATAACTTTAATATAGTCGATTACAAGTTGCTTTGCATCGCGGTATTCAGTTGGAATATCCTGTACCTCATTCCACGAGGAAAGAGCCGAGATCCCTTCACTGGGAGTGACCTCTTTAGCAAAACGTTTTCGCCACTATATTTTTATAAAAAGCTATCAGTTTCCTTCAACGAGATCAAGTTCATTACGTTAAAGGTTTTTCGCCAAAAACCAGTCGTAGCCCTCAGTCATTTCTTATGGATAATCAGTAGTATTCAAGCTATGCATTTGACCAACGCCAGGGCATAGTGTTTGGTAGCTGCTGGGGTATTTCATATGTTGCATAAATAGATGTGTTGGTTTGGGACAGTCGTTCTGCCATTTGGCCAACGTCAGGGGCATGTGTGGGTGGGTTCAAATTAACCTGGACAATGATGGGTAGAACTTGGCATGTGACTTATGACATTTTGACCAACGCCAAGGTTATAAGAGCATGGGGCAAAAATCATATTGGGGGTTTCAAATATACAGGAAACTTGCCAGGCATGCACATACCTTCTGGAGTGTGATAATTTGAGTGGCTTCCATCAAGTTATCATGCGATGATAGTTGGATCCCGATTCTCACTGATGAGTTGGTTTACTCTTCGGGTGATCCCGACTAATTCTTCTTTCAGGTTTGGAGGAGAATTTGAGATTACAGTGGGATGTTTCCTGATTAGATAAAGTGATAACCATTCTGATCTAGGTTAGAGTGCACGCAGAGTGTTTCTTTTCTCTCTCTCTCTTTGGCAACGACCTTTGACCGACCCTAGACTATGACTCAATGACCAAGTTGACCGAACCTTCTTAAAATACTGGCTTTTGGATTGTCTAAGTTGCATAAGTCATTGCCGCTCCTTCCTTTACCCTTTGGATTTCTCAGAACACCCCGTATTACTACGGACATCCACTTCTATTGGATAGATCCATCGTATGGTTATATACGAACTCGAAGGGACTTCTTCGAGGATGGATCCAGGTTCAGGAGAAATAGAATTTGTTTATTCAGTTGTCTTTTGTTATCACCTTCTCTCAGGTTGCGAGGGCTCCTTAGTCTAGGAGAGTACACCTATTACGCTTATTGGACAGTCTTATTCCAAACCAAAGGCAGGTGCCGAAAGGTAGGGAATGAAGAAAACCAATTAGCCTTAGTAAGGTGTGTAGAAGGTAATAAGTAAAGACAAAATAATGGGATTAGAAAGAGGGCAAAGTAAATTGCGACGGTTATCATTCACGACCAGACCGCGTACTTCATCGCCACTCCTATTTTCACCTTTGTTTTTTCCCCAGTTCGGGAGAAATAGAATAAAGTTTTATTCAGTAGTCTTTTATCATCATCTTCTCTCAAGTTGCGAGTACTCCTAGGATTAGGAGGGTACGCCTATTATGCTTACTGGATAGTCTTCTTCCAAACCATAGGCTGGTGCCGAACGGTAGGGAAGGAAGAGAACCATTTAGCCTAACGGTGGTATACAGAAGGTAACGACTAAAGGCAAATAAAGGGATTTGGAGAGATGGCAATAAAATATACGGTTAAAGTCATGAATTGGATTATGGAAGAGGCATTACTAAGAATACCAGGATACCCCTACGAGACATTTTTAAATGTTTCAGTTTTACTGCGCATTATTAAAAGAAAACTGATTTCCCGATTAGATACTTACTCCAAGGGTATGTATTTACCAGGTTTCATTCTCATATCTGTATAGTTTTACAGATGATGAGTGGGAGGAAGTTATTGGGAATTAGGTGATCATCCTCATTATATCGGAATTCGTTGTAATTGGTGATATTTGAGGAAATCACCTGGGTGCAGTTTTCAACCTACGATACACAGGTTTTTGAGTTATTCAACTCAGTGGACTTATACAGTATTGTATGTTGTCCAGTGTCCGTCAGGACAAAGGGGTAGGTCCTCGTACTGTGTTCTGTTTACTTATGACTTCTCTAGTTTTTAGAAAAGTGTTTCGTAGAAATACAAAGTCTAAGTTTTGAGAAGTTGTGGGTATAAGAATAAAGTAGAGAACCAGATGTCGCAAGTATCAGGATTTTTCAAAGAGATCGAAGATGTAGATACTTATGATTGGTATTCAGTTGATAGTAATGGTTTTGAGAAACTTGTTTCTCTTTCAGGTTACTCATAATTGGATGGATTCCTAAGTTGAGTAATGCTGATTGGCCTTTTTCCATTAAGTTGATATGCACTGGAGACAGTTGCATGATTTGAATCCGGTTCCAATTAAATTAGTGCCTTTATTTCTATATTGTATATAGAATGGTTCATGTCTTAACGATGTTAAGATACGGGGAATTGTCCAGCTTATGCTTAAAACCAGATACAGGATAACTCAAGGCACATTTCTGTAATGGCAGTTTGTGGGTTGACCCTGGCTTCGACGAGGGTTGACTTTTCTACCATCTGGAAGATCAATAGTGATATTGTTCTTGACTCGCCACAGTTTTATTAAAATGGATTTTTTCAGAAAACAGTAGTGGGAGTATGGTAGAACTGGAAGTGATTCCAGAAGCGCAAACGATTACGGAAAATTTAATAGGACCTATATAATCAATCAGGTTAGACATTCCATTAGCCACTCCGCAGATATGGTGGGTAACCTCAGACATCCGAGAGGTACTCCGGTAGCCTCAAGGACGGTGACAGGGAGGTTCTTGTTTACCCAAACTTGACACTACTGTTGTTCCAGACTATGAAACCCGGCAAGAGGATAAGTATAGCGTCGTTCTAAACTAGCTTTAGAAGTGTACGTGTATATTATTCTGCCAGAGGGTTGTCGTAGTTAGTGGGAGCAGCGGAAGCGTAATGGGCAAGTAGCTTATGTCTATTTATAGACTCGAGCAGTTATAGCAGAGATAGATCATCTATTTTTGATGTGACAGTCATGAGTTTGACTTCATCAGAATAGGGGATGGATCTGTTAAGAAGCTAGTAGGGTGTGATGTCCTGGTATTTAGATGACATACACAGAGTAGGAAGTAAAATTCCTATACTACGATCGGTTGTACTGTGGTCGTCACAGTTGTTTCTTCACAAAGGATATGGATATAATATCACACATTCTGGTTACTAGATTTATGGTATTAGATCTAGATTAGGGCACTTTCCCAATATGGGTACATTGACAGTATTCTAATAGTATTTTAGAATAGATGACTCCTGGCATGGTGGTGTACCTGCAGGCGATGGAGTCACCCTCTCTAAAGGTTTCTTAGAGACTAAAGGAGAGAGGGATGTGCATGATTGGCAGATCACTTGTTTAGGCAATTGAGTCAATCATGAGATGTCAAGTACCACACCAGATGTAGTTTTTGCACTTGATGCGATAAGTTTATATTAATCCAATCCTGAAGAAACGTAAGGAAGCAGTTTTAGAACATAAGGTGCATGTTCTATGGATTTGATGACGGTAGCCTCCTTCGGGAGATGGTTATCATTCCAGGCTTCAAAGGTGACATGGATGACAGAGTGATTGTCAGAGTTATAGTTTTCCCTCTGACAAGGGACAGTATTATGGACAGGTGGTCCAAGAGGATACTGTGGGAGGCATGGTGCTGGATACTGATTAGGTTCAGTTATCGATACAGTCTAAGAAGTTTGGATTTGGAGTTCATTTATAAACTAGGTCCCATCAGGTATCCAGACATATTCTAAGACAGGTATTACTCGATTCGGGAGTTGGCTTTCTCCGCGAACTTGAGATTAAGAGAGATATAGAAAGAAACATCAGGGCGGATCCACTCACTAAGGCTATTTCTCGAACATTAGAGTTTTACAAACTAGCTTTGTGAAACTGATTAGTAGAGGAATTGGGTGTTCGGTATTACACGGGCTGTGAGTATGCGACATCACAATAATTAGCCTTAAGTGCAAGTGGGAGATTGTTGGAGATAGTGCCCTCAAAGTCAATTATTGGATCGCAGGTACGTGATTGCAATGATTGAGGCAGGACCTATACCGATATGACAGTCTTACTCGAGATGATAGTATGCTATCTGGTTTGTCTTTATCATCGTATACATGCTTTAGTTCACTATTGCATGATGATATAGCCCATAGGATTCTTGCTTGACTACCAGCAGTATGATGGCGATCATATACGTGGGAGCTGGGGTCTGTAAGTACATCCTTAAAGTGTCCCTAGTCGTGGGAGTTTCGAGACAGGGCATCGATACTCCAGAGTAGACTAGTGTATACAGTCGAGACCCCGACGAGGGGTGATGGCCGGTCTCACAAGCCATTGGTGTCAGTAGGATCGCCTAAGATGTATACAGGTGCTCATTAGGTTATGAGTACACCGGACAGCACTCGCCGGGAATCTGCTAGTTGGTATTATACATATCGTCAGATAGCAATTCCCTGGTGACATGTGTACAGGTTAGTTCATCGATCTGAGATCGCCATTTGTCTCTTGTGAGTTCCCACTGTGCTTAGATTACTACCCTACCATGCTCAAAGGAGTTGTGCAAACAGGTTTTAGTTGGGTACAGTCCCAAGCCACATTGGAGGCAAGTGAGCGGATCGTCGGGGATTCGTCTCTCCGGTATTGGGGGTTGATGTCGCGCAGTGCACGGGTGGCCATCACTAGGAATCCTCCGCCGAGGTAGTGGAGAATTACTGATTTGGATCAGTAGTTTCTCAGGTGGTGATGGGCTTCATACCGACACGATTTATCGCGTTATTAGGGGTCTGACTTTATCCACCCCCTAGACTCGATATGCGATACTCTTTAGACGAATGGACCGGACTGTATATACATTGTCACTGTCAGGCTCAGCAGGGTTTATGGATGAGTTCGCTCGTCAGCTTCCCTTCCAATCAATACATAGGCAAACCGTTATGTACAGCTTGTACCTCTGACGTGCTAGGGGTTATACCCAGTGCCAGTGTGTTGATGAGTCATTAGAGTCCCCCACAGACACTTTCCAAAGTTCGGGCGAAACGTTGTAGAGGCCGTATGGTGATATGGCAAGGTTCGGAAAAAGCACGTGCGTTTTCGCACGTGTCATTTTTCGGGCAGATAATACTGGTAGGCTTTGGTTTAAGCCGGAACCCAGTATTATACTGTGTAGATATAATATCTTTGTCTCAGTTGCATTTGTATTCGATCGTAATACAAATGCGGGTATGTTTATACTGATACGGGGTTATCCTGAAATTCGTTTCAGGATCACTTTTGGAAGTTGCCAGTTTCCAGTTTTCTATCAGCCGTATTTTGACATTCGGTTAAATGCGGATTTATCTTTTCTTAATGAGGTGAGTCAGTGTTCTAGAAGGTTCTAGAGAGGGTGACAAGGCTAGTGAGTCATTAGTGCATTAATGGAGCAATTAATGCTTGACGACTAAGGGTTAAGGTTCAATGTATGCATTGATTGCTTTCATACTAGGTGTTAAGGTGATTCATCATTCTTGTGGTCACCCTCCTCTCCTACACTCACCTCCCCCCTCTACTTAAATGGCCGGCCTCCCCCCCACTCTTGGCTCATGGTTATTGTTTACTAGAAAAAAGATTATGATAGATTCGGGTTCATGAAAATTAGATAGCCTATTTCTCATTTCACCCGATCCAAAAGGCAACTTCCATAACCGTTCGTCCATAGCCTTGGATGTAACGAGACAAAGTGTTCTACTCATTCTCTACTTTATCTTGGTCGTCTCTTTTAGCAAAATTGACGATCGAGTTGCCTCGGTTCAGAGGCGGGAGCCCGTTTAAAGATCCGTCGACGTGGTGCCAGCTGGAGGACATGACTGGAGATTGAGGAGATCGGAGCAGCCGCAACAAGCGTGGGATGATGGTTGAAGACCGAAGGACTCGGAACATTCGGTATAATGTTTCTACCCACTTTGTAGTTTGTTAGTTTAGCTTTAATGGCAGATCCGGGTTACGGTACACGATAGCGCCAGTTGTAAAAAGTTTTTGTTCCACATTTGGCGTCTGTTAGACGGCTGGGGCGCTACCGTGGACTTACATGGTCTTCCTAAATCAGTCTTGTCCAGCCTAGGGTCATTACTAGGGTCCTACTTATTAAGAATCTAGGGTCACATCTGGCTTCCTAATGTCGATAAGTACTATTCCTATTCTACGTTGCGGGGGTGCTAAGCACCATCCAAGCTGCCAGGAAAACCTGTACATCGAACCTGTAATAAAATTTGGCACAACGGGGGTGAGTTGCCAACTCGTGAGTAGAAGATATCTGCGAAAAGAAATCGAATGCACGACGCTATCCTAGGTCATAATAATATACTAATATACTACTAGTCATCAAGTAAGACAATATAATAAGCTACGTGTAAGTGCAACAGCCCCGTGCTCGTGTCAGTGCCTCATATAGTACCATGTCATGTGAATGATTATGCATGCACCTTGAATATAAAATAACCATTCCTGAAATGAAAAATAATTACGGTTTAATTTTACGAAAAATACGTTTTACTTTACCGAAAATTAGAAAATTCACTTAAATAATCCAAATAAAAATCCACAAAATCCTAATTAATTCCTACCCTCTATATTTTCCACAAAATAATTACGGCTTATTTTCATGTTTGGATTTCATGTTGTGGAGGTACCCCTCACGTGGACTGCGGGCGACGAAGAAGAGGATGGTGACATCATTTTTGGCAGACAAGGATTAGGTGAGTAGATATATATCTACGGGGGGAAATCGGGTGGATGGCGTTTAGCACCCCTGCAAACGTAGAATAGGGATAGTACTTATTGTCAGTAGGAAGCCAGACGTGACCTTAGATTCTTGATGAGTAGGACCCTAGTAATGACCCTAGGTTGGACTAGACTGATTTAGAAAGACCATACCAGAGGATGAATACCTTGGAAGAGATTCGTAGGTTTTCAGGTAGATACACACACACGCACACACTGAGACTCGACATGGTGTATACGTGTATGTATATATATATAGGACTAGGTGTAGGTATATATATATACACAATACGTATATGTGATACAAGGATGTGATATGATACACGGGGATGAAACAATATAACTGGGCCGATGCTGTGATTCTTGGCTATACAGTCGTGTTATGATATTAGCGGATCATTAAAAAATGAGATAATGGATTTGTATACATGAACAATAATAAAGGATGGCGATGATATTGAAGTATATGGGACTCTAAATAGAACCCGGACCGTAACCTGTGCCTGAAATTCTGATATGATATACGTGTGACCTGATTACGACATCATATAGGTGTGACTTGATTTTGATATGATATATATGTGTAACTTGATTACGATATCATATAGGTGTGACATGATTACGATATGATTTAAGTGTGACTAAATCACAATATGATGCATATACATGATATTTATGAGGATAAATTAACGATGTATATTTATGCTGGCAATGATATATGATTGATGTATGCGATTATAGTATAGCATCTTGATCTTGACATGTGTTGATGATGATATCATACGAATGATGAGACATGTAGGTGATACTTGACCCGTACCCCAATATTGGGATGCCGTACGATGGATTTTACCGTACGAGGCATAGATGTGATGACTGATCCGCACTCTTGATTCGAGAAAACCGTACTACGTACGTGACGCTATTGAGGCTGGATCGCCGACTATTAGAGATATGGATACAGACCTTAGGTGGACTCTTAGTTCTTATTGACTAGTTTCTTCGGTTTAGTTCCTTAGGAGGTTAGATGGACACTAGTTTAGGCTCGAGTCATATAGTTGTAGTTGTAGTTGTACTTGTATATCAAATGAGTGGTTGTTGCACATCTGTCTTACATTCAGGCCGTAATCATTATGGTGCATGTTCATACATATGTTTCTATAATCAGAATAAAACTTTGCCTGTTAGGATACCAGCACCATTACCGATGATGCGCATATTCCACGCACACTTATTTGCTGGCTCACACACATCATCACCGGTAATTGCTATATCACGTACACTTTAGATTATATTATCTTCTATTGATAGAATCAGCAAACAGCTAGATCGATATAATATTGTGATTACTCTCTGGTGTTAGTATAGACTTGGTATTTATTACTTAGACATTTCATGCATTCGCGTTTTCATGTTATCATGCAGTATTAGGCATATGCCGACACTTATCATGTACTTACTCATGATTTTGGGATTTTGGATTTTAATGAGATTTCTGGATTTTTTTGGGAAAACCGCAAGAATATATAAAAACTTCTCTCTCTCTCCTCCTCTCTTTTTAAAACATAAGATTCGGTTTTCTCGTGATGTACGTGTTGTCCACCATGAGATTTCATGTTTTCTGTTGGATTTCAAGACCCAATTCGAGGAGTGGATGAACCGTCTCGGGTACATGGTGGGCCCGGTATGGTACCCCGGGGCAAGAAGATCGAGTTTTAGACGATGAGCCTGGCAGGGGAGGACTACCTACCGGTGATGTCTGGCGCGGCGGATATCCGGAGGATACCGACCGTTGTCGTGTGATTTGATGATATGGGCCGATCCGGACTGACGGAGCCCGAGATATTGAGACTATGAGACATTGAGATTATGAGGTATTGAGACTTGAGATTTACATGTTTTGTGTCGATGCTTGACACGGATTTCCATGGATTTCATCGTTGATATTTCAGATTTCTATACACATTTTACCATGATAAAAGTTAAAGATTTCTTATACTGATATATCTAGATTTCAGGATTGGTTATTTCACATTCATGGTGCATGCATACTCATTCACATGACATAGTTCTATATGAGGCACTGATATGAGCACGGAGCATTTGCACTTACACGTAGCTTATTATCCTGTCTATACTTGATGACTAGTAGTATATTATTATGACCTAGGACAGCGTCGTGCATTCGATTTCTTTTCGCAGATATCTTCTACTCACGAGTTGGCAATTCACCCCCGTTGTGCCAAATTTTATTACAGGTTCGATGTACAGGTTTTCCTGGAAGCTTACTGGCACATCTTTTCATTCAGGGTGATTTGCACGGTAGGTTGGTTCACTTGTATCTGGACCGCCATTGTACTTTTATTATTTCATTTGTATCTAGAAAACTCTATCAACCAAACTTGTATTACTTGATAGTTACTGGACCAGTTATTTATTTTGACCTTAGAGTCGCGCTTGTATTATTATGATATTGGTGGTTTTGTTTTCTTTTGAATTTTGAGCCTCGCCCTTTGGCGTTGTATACTTTTGTGCATTAGTGTGGTTGTTTCCGCCTTTTGGTGTAGAGCTAGGTCCCGTTTGGAGATGCTTTTTATTGTTTGTATATATATTATTCTTGTTTGTACCCGTTTGGGGCCAGTTTTTACAAAGGAGACTCTGCCGAAATTTTTTAGAAAATTTGATCTTGTTTTTAAACTTGTTTTTCTATATGTTTTCCTTTACTTCTTCTTCTCTTTATGGTTTAGATTTCTGGGCTTCGGCTTACTTAGGTTACGTTGCGCCTCTAGACGCTTCGTAATCTAAGTGCCAGACACGTTCCGTACTTTCGGGTCGTGACAACGTTGGTACACTAGATTGTGGTTTTAATAAGAATATTAACTTGTTAGTGGAATGAAAAACTTAAATTGGTTACTACTTTCTATTGATAATTGAAAAATACTAATAAAAATGCTATTTTTGCTAACAAGATTTTAGAAATTCTTAAATAAATGAGGTTTAAAATCTAAATTATGATTTCATTATATTATTATCATCATGAATTGTAGTTTAATGCATTAATTCATGCAAAATCCAGTTTAGATGTGATATTGTGAAATTTTCCTTAAAAGTATCGAAATCGGGCAAGTTTGCAAACTAGAATTTTCAAACTAATATAAATTAGGGTGTTAAAAATATAGTGATGGTTTATCTAGTCTAGTTATGCTAATTAATGAATAATATGACCATTAGTTTCTTTTAAACATCAAGTTTTGAAGTAAAACGGTACATTGGTGTTTTCAGGTTTTACGGAATCGGACGATTTGATCGATTTTTAGGGTTTCGATGAATTAAATCATGTTTTATATTATAAGTAATGAGTTTTATAACTATGAGTTGTTTGTTGATGCTTATCTTGATCAATCGGCGTTTGTACGCCGATATCGAGCGATATTTGGTTCTTTTGCATGAGCGGGACATAGGTTTTAACCTATGAGCGTTTCGTACGTCGTTTTGATGTTGTCCGTGATTCAGTTTATGATATTATATGTGTTTGCGTATAGGTACCCCTCACGTGGACTGCGGGCGATGAAGAAGAGGATGGCGACACCGTCTTCGGCAGACAAGGACCAGGTGAGTAGATGTATATCTACAAGGGAAAGTCGGGTGGATGGCGTTTAGCACCCCCGCAAACGTAGAATAGGGATAGTACTTATTGTCATTAGGAAACCAAACGTGACCTTAGAATTTCGGTGAGTAGGACCCTAGTAGTGACCTTAGGTTGGACTAGATTGATTTAGAAAGACCTTACCCGAAGATGAATATCTTGGAGGAGATTCGTAGGTTTCAGGTAGATACACACACGCACACACTGAGACTCGACATGGTGTATACGTGTATGTGTATATATATATACTACAAGGTGTAGGTATATATATATATACACACACAATACGTATATGTGATACAAGGATGTGATATGATACACGGGGATGAAACAATATAACTGGGCTTGATGCCATGATTCTTGGCTTTACGGTCGTGTTATGATGTTAGCGGATCATTAGGAAATGAGATAATGAATAGGTATACATAAATAATAAAGGGTGATGATGGTATTGAAGTATATAGGACTCTAAAATAGAATCCGGACCGTAACATGTGCCTGAAATTCTGATATGATATCATATAGGTGTGACTTGATTACGACATCATATAGGTGTGACTTGATTTCGATATCATATATGTGTGACTTGATTACGATATCGTATAGGTGTGACTTGATTTCCATATCTAAGTGTGACTTAATCATAATATGATACATATGACATGATATTTCTGAGGATAAATTAACGATATATATTTATGCTGACAATGATATATGATTGATGTATGCGATTACATTATAGCACCTTGATCTTGACATGTGTTGATGATGATATTATACGAATGATGAGACACGTAGGTGATACTTGACCCGTACCCCGATATTGGGATGCCGTACGATGGATTTTACCGTACGAGGCATAGATATGATGATTGATCCGCACTCTTGATTCGAGGAAGCCGTACTACGTGCGTGACGCTATTGTGGCTGGATCGCCGACTATTAGAGATATGGATTCAGACCTTAGGTGGACTCTTATTTATTATTGACTAGTTTCTTAGGTTTAGTTCCTTAGAAGGTTAGATGGACACTAGTTTAGGATCGAGTCATATAGTTGTAGTTATACTAGTATATCACAGATGAGTGGTTATTACATATCCGTCTTTACATTCATAACGTAATCATAATGGTGCATGTTCATTCATATGTTTCTATAATCAGAATAAAACTTTGCCTGTTAGGACACCAGCACCATTACCGATGATGCGCATATTCCAAGCACACTTATTTGCCGGCTCACACACATCATCATCGGTAATTGCTATGTCACGTACACTTTAAATCATATTATCTTTTATTGATACAATCAGTTAACAGCTAGATCGATATAATATTGTGATTACTCTCTGGTGTTAGTATAGACATGGTATTTATTACTTAGACATTTCTTGCATTCGCATTTTGATGTTATCATGCAGTATTATGGGGCATATGCCGACACTTATCGTATACTTACTCATGATTTTGGGATTTTGGATTTCAATGAGATTTCTGGATTTTTGGGGAAAACCGCAAGAATATATAAAAACTTCCCTCTCTCTCCTCCTCTCTTTTTAAAAGATAAGATGCGGTTTTCTCATGATGTATGTGTCGTCCACCATGAGATTTCATGTTTTCTGTTGGATTTCGAGACCCGATTCGAGGAGTGGATGAACCGTCTCGGGTACATGGTGGGCCCGGTATGGTACCCCAGGGCAAGAAGATTGAGTTGTAGACGATGAGCCTGGTAGGGGAGGACTACCTACCGGTGATGTCTGGCGCGGCGGATATCCGGAGGATACCGACCGTTATCGTGAGATTTGATGATATGGGCCGATCCGGACTGACGGAGCCCGAGATATTGAGACAATGAGACATTGAGAATATGAGGTATTGAGACTTGAGATTTACATGTTTTGTGTCGATGCTTGACACGGATTTCTATGGATTTCAACGTTGATATTTTAGATTTCTCTACACATTTTACCATGATAAAAGTTAACGATTTCTTATACAGATATATCTAGATTTCAGGATTGGTTATTCCACATTCATGGTGCATGCATACCCATTCACATGACATAGTTCTATATGAGGCACTGAAACGAGCAGGGAGCATTTGCACTTACATGTACCTTATTATCCTGTCTTTACTTGATGACCAGTAGTATATTAGTATATTATTATGACCTAGGACAGCGTCGTGCATTCGATTTCTTTTCACAGATATCTTCTACTCCCGGGTTGGCAACTCACCCCCGTTGTGCCAAATTTTATTACAGGTTCGATGTACAGGTTTTCCTGGCAGGTTGCTGGCACATCTTTTCACTCAGGGTGATTTGCACGGTAGGTTGGTTCACTTGTATCTGGACCGCCATTGTACTTTTATTATTTCATTTGTATCTAGAAAGCTCCATCAACCAAACTTGTATTACTTGATAGTTTACTGGATCAGTTGTTTATTTCGACCTTAGAGCCGCGCTTGTATTATTATGATATTTGGTTGTTTTTTTTTCTTTTGAGTTTTGAGCCTCGCCCTTTGGCGCTGTATACTATTGTGCATTGATGTGGTCGTTTTCGCCTTTTGGCGTAGAGCTAGCTCCCGTTTGGGGATACTTTTTATTGTTTGTATATATATTATTCTTGTTTGTACCCGTTTGGGGCCAGTTTTTACAAAGGTGACTCTGCCGAAATTTTTGAGAAAATTGGATGTTGCTTTTAAACTTGTTTTCTACATGTTTTCCTTTACTTCTTCTTCTTTTTATGGTTTAGATTTCTGGGCTTCGGCTTACTTAGGTTACGTTGTGCCTCTAGACGCTTCGTAATCTAAGTGCCGGTCATGTTCCGTACTTTCGGGTCGTGACAAAGTCGTACGACTACCCTAATCCAATCACATCTTATATTGCCGATAAGTGCCAGTTAGTACCGCATACTACGCCTTGACGGAGGCCAACAAACGTAGTACGAATACTAAGTAATATCTATTTAAAATGTCGGAGGGCTACGCAGGTATTTCAAAAAACAATGAGCGTAATGAACATGATATCGTTATAGAAACAAGTGATTTTGAAAAGTTGTGTTTTTGAGGCTTTTCTAGTTTCGCTAAAGAGGTCACTCCCGGTGAAGGGATCTCAGTTCTTTCCTTATCGAATAAGGTGCAGGATATTTCACAAATACCACGGTGCAAAGCAAGAACTATAGAAGCAATCAAAAACTAAACCGTGAGTTTGTAGCATCTACCAGTTTTGCTAAAGAGGTCACTCCTGGTGAAGGGATCTCGGCTCTTTCCTCATCGAATAAGGTGTAGGGTATATTATATATACCGCTGTGCAAAGCAAAAAACTGTAGCTACCCTTTTTGAAAATTTGATTTTACAACATCTTTTAGGTTTCTTTTCTTTTATTAATCACATTAATAAATCCCATCCATTAATGCTTCCTAAGCATCACAGAAGAAACGAAAGAAGTAATATTTATATATCATCATATATATTGTATAAGCATTCGTCTCGGGCAGTAATATGATCTCATCACAGAACATTGCAGCAGAAGATAACATATAAAATATTGGATATACTAGGACGTCCGTGTTTTATTTCGATCCTGTATAAAACACGGATTCCGCGGTCGCGATGAGTAGCCAAACCCACATTCTTAGACCCCTACGAGAGCGGCAAGTAACACTGCCAATTCTAGGGTTAGGAGACCCGGTCTCGACTCCTCGAGATGGCCTCCCACTGGACCCTAGAACTCGGTTATTTATGCTCCCCTCCTCGTGTCTACTTAATGCAGAAGAGTAAATAAAATACAATGGTGACATCAACCTCAACCCGGAAGTGTCCCAATAAAAGAATATTATATACAATGAATTTTACATGATGAAAAAGAAACCTTCATCTCACATAAAACCCCCGGCTATTCAGAACACGACTATCCAATATAATATATCACAGCAACACATAATATCTCATATCATCAACGTAAGCAAGTATGCATATCCCGATTGTCGTCGATGTATAGCAACGAAGACGGCGATACACTACATACTACGCTTACGGTCACAGAAAAGAAAGTGTAAAACTACAACATTTAGAATCCACAATCATTTTAGACATGTTAAATCCGAAATATCACATAGTTCGTATTTCATGCCTAACTATATGAATTCCACATATTGTATCACATTCCAGATAAGTAGACAAACTTAAAATTTCCGATCGAATAATCTAACACCCAAGATTTCCCAAATAGCTCAACACTTGAGCGGAGTTCAAAAATCCCAGAACATATCATAGCCCCAATGAACTAGCCGTAGAAGGGTCAAGCCAACGCCTCATATGTGGCAACGCTAAACTACTACAAACCCAAGGGTTCAGGGGAAGTTTTGACGGTTACATAATCGAGTTAAGGTTACGTTCTTCTAGAGGGTCCACAGATATTCTTACATGTTTTTCCGAAAGATTCAAACCCGAGAAAAATTCAACACTTGAAAGTTTTCCGTTATGGGAAAAATGAGTTATTTATATCCGTTCGAACATTTTAACACGTTCTAAATTATCCGGAAAACTAAACGATGTTAAACTTTCCGATCAAATCAACGAATTCTTAAGATCTCCAGAAAACTCAACACTTGAGTAATATTAAAAATTCCCAGAAGCATGTAGTAATACCTACAGATATAACCTAGAAATATCAATCCCTGATACCCAAGTACGGCCGGGGAACCGCCGCGCAAAGCATGGTATTGCCGCGGTTCCGCGGCGACTTTAGGGAATTAGGGCTTTTTATTTAACAGTTATCAATAGAATCACCTGCTTAATTTTCTGAGTATTTTTAATAATGAAAAAACCACCTTTTAAAAAAATTTCCAGAGAGGGGGTCAAATTTGACGTTTCGGGGTTCGATCGGACTTTTAACTTCATATACACGTCGCCTAATGATCTAGCTAGGCTCTGATACCACTGTAAGGTTACTAGGAACTATCACAAGGGTCTATAAGGTATCAACTATTTCGAATTTAAAATTTCAAGTTCTGAACAAGCTAAAGCGAGGATCTTTGCTAGATAATTAGAGTTAACAAAGCATGTAAACATCTTTACATCTAAAAGAAAGGGATTACAACTTTTTTAGTCCGTTCCTTCACTTCATAAGCTCTGAGTAGTAGTCCCTTCGCCGCTATCCATGAACTTCCGGACTCTAGAGAGGCTCCACAAGCCGAATGATCCATGCTAGCTTGAAGTCTTCCTTTTCGAAGAATATCTACCTTGAAGAATCTTTAACTCAAGCTCTCACTTCTTTAATCAAGTATTAATGAAGTGAACACCCTAATCTATGTGGCTAGAATAGATGAGGATGATGAAGTAGGAATTTAGCTCTCTTTTGTTTTCATTTTGTCACTTTTATTCATCACTTTTCAAAAAGCTAGCAAGCTTTTCAAGGAGGAAGAAGAAGAAGAAGTCTTTTGTGATGGATAATGAAATTATTGTCCATGGTTGCAAATCCAACCTTGGGTTAAGTATGATGGCTTAACCCTCGTAGAGAATTGACCAGGGTAAAGGGTTTGGGTTGGGTTAAGAAATATCAACTCAAAATATCAAAGCAAAATATCTAAGCATAAAACACAAGTAAAGCTTCTAGATGCTTCATGAAAATGCTAACCCAAATCAAACCCTAATTATGTTTAATCTCCACAAATCATGTTGCATTAGTAATCATAACTTGTTACAATATTATATATCACATATATAATATATTTTTGTAACAAAAGAAAATAATACAATTAACATATATAGCATATATATCAATGTATTATCCGGCGAGAAAATGAATCAATAAAGCGAGCTTATATCAGTTAATATAATGTAATATATCACATATATAATTATACATTAAATTATCGAATCAACACTTGATCCGACAATCGGGCTATTTCTCAAATAACCGACTAATATAATCTGTATCAGTTCATCAAATCAACAGTTGATCCGATGACCCGGCTATATCACATATATCCGGCCGATATCTAATACCGCGAGAATAGAATACGGTATCTCATATCGTAATATTCTAGATCCCGCACATATCACATATGTGCTCTTAGTCCATTTTGCTTGAGCCAAGAAAACTCTGTGTAGGACTCTAAAGAATCGTCAATACGCCGGCAGTAAGTGATGATCATATCAAACACCCACAAGCTGCAAGCGGTCTTCTAAACGTAACAGCCACCCAGGTATTAAGCGATCAGAATATCAACAAGCAAGCCTGAACATTCTCCTGTAAATCCAATCAGTAATACTACCGTACAGTCCGGTCTCTTCGTCTGATATGTTGCATATCTAGTCTAGGGGTGGTAAACGTCAGACCTCAGTAACCGATAAGTCGTGTCAATATAAGGCTCATAACAAGTCAAGAACCTACTTATAACACTTACCAGTAGTACTCTATATCCGCCCTCGCCAGGGACTTCCAGTTATAGCCAATCGAACACAGCACAACATCAACTCCCTATACCGGGAGAGACGAATCCTCTCTTATCGCTCATTGCCTCCTTGTGATTCGGGACTGTACCCAAAAGCCACCATTTTGCATGCCTTATTGGATATGGTAAGGTAGAAATCAAAGCACAGTGGGAATCACACAAGACTCTATGACGATCTCGGGTCTACAGACTAACCTTTACCGGTGTCATGGGAGAACTACCATCTGACGTGAGGTATAATACCATCTGGGAGTTCTCAGCGAGTCCGTTCAGTGTACCTAGTCTCCACTGAGCACCCGTACACCATCTCTGATGTCAAAACACCAATGGATATGGGATCATCCATTGCCCATCATATGGGTCAAGATGCGTATACGCTAGTCTACTCTGGTGTATCGATGCCCTGTCTCGATACACCCTCGACTAGGAACAGTTATAGGATGTACTCGTTGACTACCCTGGCGCCAGTAGTATGATCTCATCATAGTCCCAGTAGTCGAGTACATATCCTAAGGGCTTTATCAACATGTGAGAGAAAGACAGTAACTAATACAAGTCAACATGTTAAGACAAAGTGAAACCAAATAGCATACTATCATGTTAAGCTAGAATGTCCTCTCTATATATATCCAAGCATCCACTATAATATACATAATATGTACAATAATGGCCTCTAGGGCTTATACATAACTGCCAATGTGTCCCGTTGTCTGGCGTTTGTACATCCGCAACGAGGGTTGTTTGGTTATTCTTGCATGTGTAGACCATAGGTTTTAACTTATGTGTGATACGCGTGCCGTTTTGGTTTTCGTGTGCGATTTCGGTTTACGATACTACGTGTGATATGTAGGTACCCCTATGTGGACTGGGAGCAATGAGGATCAGCGTGGAGACATCGAATTTGGCAAGCAAGGATCAAGGTGAGTAGATATATATCTACGGCGGAAGTCGGGTGGATGGCGTATAGCACGCCCGCACTTTCGTAGTGTAAAATACGATTACGTGATATTATATATATATTTATGTGTATTTTGAGACTTATGATTATGAATATAGGTTTAGGTGTTCAAGCGTTAGTTTTAGTGTAATTAGAAGTAACTTAGTTTAGCTTCTTAGTCGCGAAACCCTAGAGTAATGATTTGCGCACACACACACATGAATACATTTTATTTTCTTATGCGTATATGGGGATATGTATATATATATATATATATAGGTATGTGAGTATATATATATATATATATATATATATATATACGTATACATATACATAGACAATGAGGATAGTATTTGGTACTTGGAGACGAGTCAATGTGATTGGGCATGATGCCACGAGATCGGTGATGTGACTTGGGTCGTATTGTGAGATACGATATGAGATTTTTAGCGGATCATTTAGCGATGTGTTTTTATTCACATGCAGATATATGTTGATGGTATCAGTATGTACTAGACTTTAGATCAGGACCCATAATTCGGGATATGATGATAATGATACCAGATAAATAATGAGATAAATGTGATAGTTGACCGTATGGGATGCTGTACGATGGATTTACCGTACGAGATATAACTATGATGATAGATTCACACTCTTGACTCGAGGATGTCATATTATATATTGTATCGTACATGATACTATTGAGGCGGGATCACCGACTACTAGAAATAGATATCGACTCAGACTTAGGTGGTTTTCCTTACCCCTTCCGATTTGTCTGTTAGTTTAGTCATGTCGTTTGCTTAGTAGATGTTAGACTGGGCTTGAGTCATACTTATTTCAAAACTAACGAATCGTGAGTATTTTAAAGAAAGGCCAAGGGATTCTACGGATATTTCAAAGGACGTACCTTTTCTTAAAAACACCGTAGCCCTATTTTCTAAACACCATGATTCGTGTTATTTCAAATGCCAACGCTGTATGGCTCATATTTATTATGTGTATTCTTTATTGTTCCATTTACTATTCATTTTCCATATATTCCTGCCATTCGCATCGCATCGCATGCTTAAATGTGTTTTTGTTGTTATTATTAAAATTATGCTGTCAGGACACCAGCACCATTACCGATGATGCGAATGCTTCATGCACACCTGTTTGCCAGCTCACACACATCATCATCGGTAATTGCCATGTCACGTACACATTAGAAAATACTATTCCATTAGTATAAATTGATAGCAGATAATTTCGACATAGTACTAGTATGCTTGCTTTTATATGATAGCTTAGACATTGCATTTATTACGGTGATATCTCATGCATGTGTATTTTCATTTGTCATGCAAGATTATGGAACTTATTACCGGTATTTCATTGTTTATTATCCTTGAGATTGGGATTTTGGATTTCCCTGAGATTTCTGGATTTGGAGAAACCGCAAAGATTTTATAAACTTATTATCATTTTAAAGATAGAAAATTGCGGTTTTCTCATGATATGATTTGTGAGGAGTTCACCATGAGTTTTCTCCGCTCTTGAGCGATATCATACACCCGATTCGAGGAGGAGGCGGAACCGTCTGTGGGTGCATGGTGGACCCGATGCGGTACCCCTGGACAAGATGGTCACAGATGATGGCGTTGAGCCTGGCAGGGGAGCACTACCGACCGGTGATTTTATGTGACTCGACGAATATCCGGAGGGTGCCGGTCGGAGTACAGGCCAGTTCGGATAGCCGGAGCCTAAGATATTGAGATTTGATGATACAGACCAGTTCGGATACCCGGAGCCTGAGATATTGAGATATATATTTTGTGTCGATGCTACACACTGATTTTCTGTTGATTTCAATGACGATACCTCAATTTATATATACAGAAATCTCACTAAATTAAGAAAACTAATTTCTCATTCATGATGTATTCTGTTCTCATTATATTGCATCCATGCATCATATATGATATGTTGCTACCTGAGGCACTGACACGAGCACTTGGTATTACACTTATGTATAGATGTTTACACTGGCCATTATCAGCTGTTACAGGTTATATATTATATGGATATTATGGTATGACCTAGGATAGAGTCATACATGCGATTTCTGCTCTGTGATGTTTTTTACTATTGAGTTGGCAACTCACACCCGTTGTGCCACAGTTTCTTTCAGTTTTTTCCATACAGGTTTTTCTTGGCGGCTTTGCTGGCACACTACTTCATTCCGGATAATTGCTTCGGTAGGTGGGTTCACTTGCATCATGACCACCGTTGTACCTTTTATTATATTTCAGTTGTATCTAGTAAACTCCATCAACCAGACTTGTATTATTTATAGACTTAGAAGACCAGTGTATATTCTTTCAACCATAGAGTCGTGCTTGTATTATTATGGTTTTCTTGATGATATTGGCTTTCCTTTTAAGTTTTGATTCTCGCCCTTCGGCGTTTTATATTATATTGCTTGCGTGGTTGTGACCGCCAATTGGCGAAGCGCTAGCTCCCGCTTGGGGATTCCTTTATTCATATTATTCATATTTGTACCCGTTTTGGGCCATTATTTACAAAGGAGACTCTGCCGAAATTTTCGGAAAAGACATGATGTTTTCCAAAGGTTACTATGACTTTTCAAAATGATATTAGGCAAACTTTAAAACAATTTTTCCATTTCATCCTTCTTTCAAAAGGTTTAGATTTCTGGGAATTTTGGCTTACTTGAATTAGATGGGGTCCTATAGACTTCATATGATTCAAGTGCCAGTCAGGTGCAATTTCGGGTCATGACAAAGTTGGTATCAGAGCACTAGGTTACCCTTGGTTCGATTCTATGTTTGACTATATGGAGTCTAGGACGTTTATATATATTCGGAACCTAGTCTTGACCTTAAGGAACGTAGTCTTGGTCGAGGGGGTATTAGACCCGAACTTTCGTCGCATGGGTTGACCTTGGTTTATGGAGTAGGTGACTTAAGTAGAGTGACGTACCGTGTCTATGTTCCGCGGCATACTTACGATACGCTACTCCGCTTAAGAAGCCTTATGATGTACATTTTTCTTGCACAGTATTATATTCATTCCTTTGATCTATCCTCATCGATATCAGTTTATGGTTTTCGCTACCATGATTGCATAGACAGAGAGAGCTGCGGCTAGAGATGCGGTCAGCATGAGCTCGTCACGGACGAGGACTGACCAGGGCATGATTCTAGGGACCCACGGTGGCATAGATGTATCGTCCTATTGTGTTTTCGCGCCATGAGCGTTTGATGGGTTGATTTTACAAAATTTCTCGGACGTGCAGATCAGCACCAGAGGATTGGGCCACTGCTAGAAGCCAACCAAAATGTGATGACCGTTAATGCACCGAGTATTATTGATGATTGAGGCACTGTTCAGCGTGCAGACAAATGAGCCATTTATTGCTGTGAATGACAAGATATCGCCCCAGATGTTTGAAACTAATGCCGCACGAGTTATACATAGAGATATGATAAAAGATTGGTAGTCACCCAAGGAGGAATGACTAGGACATGTGGTTCGTTGCATATCCCGATGCGAGGTCATCAGATTGATTGATTCTAGCTTGAGAAGACTTCACACGGGTATGTTGGGAGTCAAAGAAAAACGGTTGAATGTCAGAAACCCATTTCCCCAAGTTTAAAGTATTCGGAAAAACATGCAAGTTATTCCGTGGACCCTCTAGAAGAATGAAACCCTAACTCAATATGATGACCATAGGAACGCTTTGGAACATTAAGGTTTGCGGCAGTTCCGCGGTGCCATTAATGAGGCTTGGGTTTACCCTTCTACGGTCGGTCTACAGGTACTGTGGCACGTACTGGATATTATTAAACTGTATTCATGAGTTGAGCTCTTGTGGAATTATGGAACTTTGATGAATCGATCGAAAAGTTCGACGTCGTTCGGATATCATGTGATGGGATACATTGTTTGGGAGACTCCACAGATGAGTATAGCCGTTGGAGCGCTGTCCATGTAACCACGAAGAGATGAGTCCGAATCAGTCGACATTAGAGAAAAGTGGAGTAAGAGGTTCATATAAGATCTTGATGGGATGACGTTCCACTCCGCTGACATCAGAGATGTGATACGTATGCAGCCGTTCCGGAACAAGAAATAGATTTAGTACAGGATGATAACTTCCGGGTAGTTCAGCAGAAACGAGATTTAGGAGAGACCTCGACAGTACTTTTCTGGAATACAATACGAGAAGACTTGGACCCAGGATCGGTCATATTACGCATACCCAGTAGGCCAGAGTTTGGCATTGTCGACGAGATATGTTATGAGTGTAAGTCCATGTTGCCCACCCCGGTGCTTGCGGGGAGGCGGAAAATGGAATAAAAATCGGATTTTTATCGAACTAGGCAACATGGACTAGCTTAAGGAGGATCTTTGTTAAACAAAAACTAACTAAAAGCTAACTAGAATTAGCTACATGGAAGAAAGGTTATACCTTGGGCTTTATGTCCTTCTCTCCTTGCTCCTTGGAGTGGAAGAAAGAGATCACCTTGTCGCCTTCTATAGTCGAAGAAGGATCCACCCGAGAGCCTAAACCTTTGGTTTCAACTTCAAGCTAGAAGTAATTAAGGTGCTAGAAGTGCTAATCCTAGAACCTTAGATGAGAGTAGAGATTACTTTGGAGTGGTTTGTCTCAAGCTCAAGTGTTTCTAAACACATGAGAGGGGAGAGCTTGAGAGAGAGGAAGAGGACGAGAGAATCAATATGATAGAATGAGAGAATAATAGAACCATTCTCACATATATGTGTGAATTATTGTAAAAAGATAATTAGCAAGATAATTGTCATGGCTTAATCAAGACATGACCATTATCATTTCATATTTAATACAAATTGCAAGGATCAAAGAGCATCTTTTATATGGAATGATGATGGTCAAAGTGTCAACCTAGGTCAACAAGTCAAGAATGGTCAAAATGTCAACAACCCTAACCATGCACAATTATATATAACGAATATCAATTAATCATAATACACACATAAGCATTAGGGTTAATAAAATGACAATGGTCATTAACCCTAATCAAAGTCCTCTCCCTCTGTCTCAATCAACTGTGCATACGCACCCGTATTCGTGATCCGAGGAACACGAATACAAAGAGATAAAACCAATCCAAAATCATATACTAGGATCTGGCTTAAACCAAAGCCCGCTAGTATAAGCTGTCCGGACAGCAAACGTGCACAACTGCGCGGATGTGAACGAACCCTTTCGCAAAACCATGCGACCTCTACTCATTTTACCTAAAGGCGAATAGCTCTCTGTGTGGGACTCTAAAGACTCGACACTATGCTGGCAGTGGGTTTAACCACAGACCGCAAGCAGCACTAGCTGTACGTAACAGTTCCCACATAGATGCCGATAAGAAGACTGACGAGGTGACCCCATCTGAACTCCTACTGAGCCTGTATGTGACAGTCTCCATACAGTCCGGTCTGTTCGTCTGATACATCGCATGGCGGGCCTAGGGGGCGGTGAGCGTCAGTCCCATAATTGCGGTACAAGTCATGTCGGAGTGTAGCCCAGAACACCCTGAGATAACACTGGAAACCTACCAGTATATCTCGCTTGCCCTAGCCAGGGACTACTTGTGTAATGGCTCTCCTGGACACAGCGCGATGTCAACCCCCAATACCGGGAGAGATGAATCCTGTCTAACCGTCACTGCCTCCAAGTGCTTCGGGACTGCACCCAACTACTACCTGTTTGCAAGACTCCTTTGAGCCGTGGTAGGGTAGTAATCAAAGTAAAGTGGAAACACACTCGAGGCGAAGTGACAGTGTCAAGTCAGCGGACTAAGCTGTACTCATGTCACCTGGGAACTGATAACTGACGATAGGTATAATACCAACCAACAGTTCCCGACGAGTCATGTCCAGTGTACTCGTAACCTAACGAGCACCCGCATACTATCTCAAGTACGACGTACTGACGGCTGTGGGACAGATCGTCTCCCACGGTGGGATGAGAAGCGCATACGCTAGTCTACTCCGGAGTATCGATGCCCTGTCTCGATAGTCCTACGACTAGGGACCTGTATAAGGATGTGCTTATAGATTACCCAGCCCCCACGAGTGTGAGCGCCATCACAACGCTGGTAATCAAGCAATGATCCTAAAGGTTCCACTAATGCGTATAGGTGATATAATAAAAGAAACACATGTACACATTAAAGAAGAGACAAACCAAGTAGCAGACTACCATTTCGAGCAAGATTGTATATACAACTGTGAATATCCCAAGCTTCCATCAAGTAATATACATACTAGTATGATACAGCAATGGCCTCTAGGGCATATACACTAACAATCTCCCACTTGCACTAAGGCCATGTACTGGCGTATCGAAGACCTATCATCTCGATCAGTCGCTCGAACTGAGTCTGGGGTAAGGCCTTCGTGAATGGATCTACAGTGTTATCTTCTGAAGCAACCCTCCGAACCTCGATCTCCTGGCGATCCACGATCTCCCTGATCAGGTGATACCGCCTCAAGATGTGTCTGGATTTCTGATGGGACCTGGGTTCCTTCGCTAAAGCTATAGCCCCGTTGTTGTCGCAATACAGAGGTATTGGATCAACAATGGACGGAACCACCTGAAGTTCTTTCAAGAACTTCCTCATCCAGACAGCTTCTTTTGCGGCATCCGATGCAGCGATGTATTCTGCTTCCATAGTCGAGTCAGCAACGGCTTCCTGTTTGGAGCTCTTCCAACACACCACCCCTCCATTGAGGGTAAAGACAAAACCCGACATGGACTTGGAATCATCCTTGTCACTCTGGAAGCTGGAGTCAGCAAAGGCCTCAATCTGGAGGTCTTTTCTGCCATACACCAAGAACATCTCCTTAGTCCTTCCCAGGTACTTGAGAATGTTCTTTACCGCTATCCAATGTTTCTCCCCAGGGTTTGACTGATACCTGCTTACCACACTCAGTGCATAAGCCGCATCTGGTCTGGTACACAACATCGCATACATTATAGAGCCTACCGCAGAAGCGTAGGGTATAATAGACATGCGATCCCTCTCCAAATCAGTCTTGGGAGACATCTCTTTGGAGAGGGTGATCCCGTGACAAGCCGGTAGATTACCGTGCTTGGAATCTTCCATACTGAATCTTTTCAGTATGGTGTCGATGTACCTTGACTGTGAAAGTCCTAAAATCCTCTTAGATCTGTCACGGTAGATCTGGATCCCCAGAATGTATGAGGCATCACCCAGGTCTTTCATGGAGAACCTGTGTGACAAGAACCCCTTGACAGATTGTAGCATAGAAATGTCATTTCCTATTAAGAGAATGCCGTCCACGTATAAAACGAGGAATACTACAGTTCTCGCTACAAATCTACAATAGATGCATGGTTCATCTGGATTTTTGATAAAGCCAAATTTCTTGACCGTCTCATCAAAACAGATGTTCCAACTCCGCGATGCCTGCTTTAGTCCATAAATGGACTTAAGAAACTTGCACACCTTTCAGCTGCTCCCACTCTGAATGAAACCCTCTGGCTGGTCTATATAGACACACTCCTCTAAATGTCCATTTAGAAAAGCGGTTTTTTCGTCTATCTGCCAAATCTCATAATCGTGGAAGGCAGCAATGGCAAGAAGGATCCGAATGGATTTCAGCAAAGCTACTGGAGAAAAGGTTTCGTCATAGTCCAAACCAGGTCGCTGACGAAAACCCTTTGCAACCAGTCTAGCTTTATAGGTCTCAACCTGTCCATCTACACCAATCTTCCTTTTGAAGATCCACTTGCATCCTATGGGTTTTACCCCATCTGGAGCAATGTCCAACGTCCATACTTTGTTGTTGTACATGGACTCCATTTCGGTTCGCATTGCATCCAGCCATTTTACCGAGTCGACGCTCTAAATGGCTTGCTGGAAGCTAGTAGGCTCATCACAATCTATGATGCAATCCTCTCTATCCCTGTCAATGAGAAAACCGTAGTATCTCTCGGGCGGATGAGACTGCCTACTACACATGCGGAGTGGCGTAGGAATGTCCTGATCTTTCGAACCCTCTGGTTCTACTAAGCTTTCAGTAATAGCTCGTGGTTCTGGAATTTCTTCCAGTTCTATTGCGCTCCCTCCCACTTATTTCTTTTTCTATGAACTGGTGTTCTAGAAAGTGGGCATGGCGAGAAACAAAAACCTTTTGTTCCTCTTCGCAATAGAAGAAATATCCCTTGGAGTTCTTTGGATATCCCACAAACTTGCACTGTACTGAGCGTGCCTCGAGCTTGTCCGCATGCTGCTTTTTGACAAAAGCTAAACTGTTAGTTGTATGTATGCCTTAGAGGCAAGTATTGTACAGATGATGTATATTATATTGGATGCTTGGACATATATAGAGATGACTTTCTTGCTCGATATGATAGTATGCTATCTGGTTGCTCTTTATCTTAACATGTACACTTGTCCTTTTAAACTGTCTTATAGTTACATGTTGGTAAAGCCCTTACGATTTCTACTTGACTACCTGGACTGTGATACGGATCATACTAGTGGGGACATGGTAGTCTATAGGTACATCCTTCAAGGTCCCTAGTCGTGGGTGTATCGAGACGGGGCATCGATATACCAGTGTAGACTAGCGTATACGCTTCTCGACCCATGAGATGGGCGATGGATGATCCCATATCCATTGGTGTTTGACATCAGAGATGGTATACGGGTGCTCAGTGGAGACTGGGTACACTGGACGGACTCGCTGAGAACTCCCAGATGGTATTATACCTCACGTCAGATGGCAGTTCTCAGTTGACAGTTGTACAGGATAGTCTGTAGACCCGAGATCGTCATAGAGTCTTGTGTGATTCCCACTGTGCTTTGATCTCCACCTTACCACGTCCATGAGGGCGTGCAAAACGGTGGTCTTTAGGTACAGTCCCGAGTCACATGGAGGCAATGAGCGATAGGAGGGGTTTCGTCTCTCCCGGTATTGGGGGTTGATGTTGCGCTGTGCTCGATTGGCCGTAACAGGGAAGTCCCTGGCCAGGGCTGATCAGAGATTTGCTGGTAAGTGTTACCAGTAGTTTCTCGACCCGTTATGAGCCTCACATCGGCACGACTTATCGGTTATTGGGGTCTGATGTTTACTACCCCTAGACTTGATATGCGACATATTAGACGAACAGACCGGACTGTACGGTAAGTGTTACTGGTTGGATTCATAGGAGTGTGAGCGGGCTAGCTCGTCGATCTTCTGATCGCTCAATACCGGATGGCCGTTACGTTAGCAGACCGCTTGCGGCTTGTGGGTGCTTGATATGATCATCATCTGCTGCCGGCGTATTGACGGGTCTTTAGAGTCCTACACAGAGGTTTCCTGGCTCAAGCGAAACGAAATAGGAGCGCATATGAGATATGTGCAGGACCGAGAATAATGCGTGTATGTGATACCGTATTCCATTTGTTAGTTGTATGTATGCCCTAGAGGCCAGTATTGTACAGATGATGTATATTATATTGGATGCTTGGACATATATAGAGATGACTTTCTTGCTCGATATGATAGTATGCTATCTGGTTGCTCTTTATCTTAACATGTACACTTGTCTCTTTAAACTGTCTTATAGTTACATGTTTATAAAGCCCTTAGGATGCGTACTTGACTGCCTGGACTATGATGCAGATCATACTAGTGGGGACATGGTAGTCCATAAGTACATCCTTCAAGGTCCCTAGTCGTGGGTGTATCGAGACGGGGCATCGATATACCAGTGTAGACTAGCGTATACGCTTCTCGACCCATGAGATGGGCGATGGATGATCCCATATCCATTGGTGTTTGACATCAGAGATGGTGTACGGGTGCTCAGTGGAGACTGGGTACACTGGACGGACTCGCCGAGAACTCCCAGATGGTATTATACCTCACGTCAGATGGCAGTTCTCAGGTGACACTTGTACAGGTTAGTCTGTAGACCCGAGATCGTCATAGAGTCTTGTGTGATTCCCACTGTGCTTTGATCTCCACCTTACCACGTCCATGAGGGCGTGCAAAACGGTGGTCTTTGGGTACTGTCCCGAGTCACATGGAGGCAATGAGCGATAGGAGGGGTTTCGTCTCTCCCGGTATTGGGGGTTGATGTTGCGCTGTGCTCGATTGGCCGTAACAGGGAAGTCCCTGGCCAGGGCTGATCAGAGATTTGCTGGTAAGTGTTACCAGTAGTTTCTCGACCCGTTAAGAGCCTCACATCGGCACGACATATCGGTTATTGGGGTCTGACGTTTACCACCCCTAGAATTGATATGCGACATATCAGACGAACAGACCGGACTGTACGGTAAGTGTTACTGGTTGGATTCACAGGAGTGTGAGCGGGCTAGCTCGTCGATCTTCTGATCGCTCAATACCCGGATGGCTGTTACGTTTAGCAGACCGCTTGCGGCTTGTAGGTGCTTGATATGATCATCATCTGCTACCGGCGTATTGACGAGTCTTTAGAGTCCTACACAGAGGTTTCCTGGTTCAAGCGAAATGAAATAGGAGCACATATGAGATATGTGCAGGACCGAGAATAATGCGTGTATGTGATACCGTTTTTCATTCTCGCGATGGATGTATCGATTGGTTATATTCGATATAACCTAGATATCGAATCAAGGATTGATTCGATAAGCCGATACATAAGATACTAGTCGGTTATATGCGATATGACCGGATCGTTAAATCAAGTGTTGATTTAAAGATTTAATGTATAATTATATATTTGATATATTACTTTGCATTAGCTAGTATTAGTTCACTTTAAATGGATTTTCTCACTTGATGTGCAAGTTGTATATGTGATATACTTTTGTGCACATGTTTGTATCATGTTTGATGATGCTTGCTCATTTGGTTAAGTGTATAGAATTAAACCATGGTTAAGTTGATGATTAGGGTTTTGATTTTTCATTTATTTATTTATTTGTTTATTTATTTATTTAGAAAGGATAAAGAGGAGAATGGTGGCTTTCTTTGTTTCTTATTGAAGCTTCATGAAGCTTTGACTTAGTCACCATTCTTGTCTCATGCTTAACCCTAACGATTTGAACTAACCCTAGTTCATTCTCTATAGTTAACTATGGTTAAGATTATGATAAGTTTTCATTTTTCTTTTTCATTTAAAAAGACTTATCATATTCTTTCTTCTTCTTCATCATCTTCTTCTTCAAGAAAAGCTTAAGTCTATCAATGGCAACTTGAGCAAAAGTGAGAGAAATCCAATTCTAAAGTGAACCCACCTCCTATTTCTTCATCCTCTACCTCTTGCCAAGTAGTATAGGGTGTTTACTTCACAAGTTTCACAACTTGGTGAAGTCGGAGCTTGATCTTGTGAAGCCTCGACGTAGATCATCTTCTACACGAAGCCGACGACCTTGCCCGCCCATTTCTCCGATGAAGCCGATGCTTGAGTTCGGGATTCGAGACGGACAGCGAGAGGACATCTACGTGGAGCTAAGGAAGTGGATAACCGGATCTACAAAGGTTGTAGCTTCTTATCTTTAGTTAAGTTGTTAACTAGATTCGTTTTTCGCCTAAACTTCTAGTCAACGATCTAGTCTAGGGTTTCTCGGCACCCTAAAACCCAAAATTGGCATGGTTGATGCCTTGTGAGACCTCTTGAGAGTGCCTGGGAACCCTACAGTGGTATCAGAGCCTAGCTAGAGCCTTAGGCGAAGTCTAGACGATGTTTGAAACCCGATCGAACCGAAACCCTAAAACCCAAAATGCTCTCTGGAAATTTTCTGAAAATTTGGATTTTTATCAATTAAAAATATGCAGAAAAATAAGCAGGGTCTTATTTGAATTACTGTGAAATAGGAGGGCCTAAATAGATTTTTCCACCGCGGAACCGCGGCACGAGCTAGGCATGTGCGGCGGTTCCACGGCCGTACTGTCCCCTTGTCTGATGATTTCTGCACAGTAACTCATATAATTTAATGCTATATTTTCTGGGTATTTTTATTGTGACTCAAGAGATGAGTATTCTGGGGTTGTATTGGGAATCAAAGATTCGTTCAGATTTTCAAATTTTGTCTGTTTGGTTTTCCGGATAATTTTCGAATATGTTAAAAAGTTCGGCCGGATATAAATACCCAACTTTTCCCCTGCCGGAAAATTTCCAAGTGTTGGATTTTTCTGTGGTTTAAAGACGTTCTAAGTAGTGTAAGTAACGCGATGGTCCCTCTAGAAGACAACAAACCTTAACTCGATTATGTGACCGTCTTGAACTGCCCTTTGAACCTTCGGGTTTGGGGCAGTACGGCGTGCCACATGTGAGGCGTTGGCTTGACCCTTCTACGGCTGGACCATTGGTACTGAGGAATGAAGCGAATGTCTTTGAACTTATTTCATGTGTTGAATGGTTTCGGGAAAACTTGGGTGTTCGAATGTTCGATCGGAAAGTTTAATATTTTCTATTTATCCGGAATGGGATACAATAATTGGAATTCACAAACAGTTTTGAGATAACTGGATGAATGTTATAAATCTAGCGGTTTAGTTTCATTTGATATTGAAAAGAGTTTTCGATAATGAAACTAAAATGCGGGGTTTATAACTGTTAGGCATGTGATATCTAAGTATTTCATTTGATTAGGCATGTGATGTCTAAAGAGGTTGCGGATTCCAACTGTTGTAGTTTTACACTTTCTTTTCTGTGACCGTAAGTGTAATATGTGATATCGCCGGTTTCGTTGCTATATGTCAACGACAATTGGGATGCGCATATTTACTTACGTTGATGACATGTGATGTTATGTGTTGCTGGATATGTTATATTGGATTGTCGTGTTTGAATAGCCGGGGGTTTTTATGTGAGATGAGTGTTTTTCATTTTAATTCATGTAAAAACTTGTATGTAATATTCTTTTATTTGGGGCACTTCCAGGTAGCGGAAGTTGTCACCTTTTGTATATTATTTACTTTTCCGCATTAGGATAGACCCAAGGAGGGGAGCACAAGTAACCGGGTTCTAGGGTCCAGTGGGAGACCATCTCGAGGAGTCGAGTTCGGGTCTCCTAACCCTAGAATTGGTAGGGTTGCTTGCCGCTCTCGTAGGGGTCTAGGGGTGTGGGATTGGCTATTCATCACGACCGTGGAATCCGTGTTTTATACTGGCTCGTATTGAAAACACGGACGTCCTAGTATATCCAATGTTTCATATGTTTCTTCTGCTGCGATATCTGTGATGTGATCATATGATGTTCTGTGATAGATACAGTATATAGTATATATGATATATTATATAGACGTTACTTATGTTTTGCACCCGCACTAGCCCTGCCCTGCTCTGTCGTTAGTTACCTAACCTAACGGTGCACGAGGGGACATCCAGGAGAATGCGGATGGCATAAGTGTACGTTGTATTTATCTGTGATGTTTAGGTGACTTAAATGATGGGACTTCATTAATGTGATTAATGAAAGAAAAGAAACCTAAGATGTTGTAGAATTGAATTTCAAAAATAAAACAGGTAGCTACAGTTCTTGCTTTGCACAGCGGTATATGTGATATATCCTGCACCTTATTCGATGAGGAAAGGACCGAGATCATTTCACCGGGAGTGACTCCTTTAGCAATAACTGGCAGATGCTACACACTCGGTTTGCTTTTGACGGCTTTTGGATTTTTGCTTTGCACAGCGATATATATGATATATCCCGCACCTCATTCAACGAGGAAAGGGCCAACGATCCCTTCACCGGGAGTGACCCCTTTAGCAAAAACTAGAAAGGCCTCAAAATCACTCCATTTAAAAAAAAAAAAACTTTATTTGATTCTACAACGATATCAAGTTCATTACGCAATAGGTTTTCAGAAAAACCTGTCGTAGCCCTCCGTCATTTCAGATAAGTTACATATAGTATTCGTGCTACATTTGTTGGCTTTCGTCAAGGTGTAGTGTGCGGTAGCTATGTGCTGTTTATCTGCTGCATATGATGCGACTGGATTAGGGTAGTCGTACGGCTTTGTTGGCTTTCGTCAAGGGTCGTGCGGGTGGGTTTAATTCAGTCAAGAAATGTACGGGTTGAACTTGACTAGCGGGCTGTGGTTTGTTGGCTTTCGTCAAGGTCATAGCACGCTAGGGGCAAAAGTATTATCGGGAATTTCAAGTGTTGAAATTTGCAATGAGATTGCATACCTTCTATGAGATAGTTGGATCCCGATACCCACTGCGAGTAAAAGTTACTCCTGGGAGAGTTTTACACATTGCAATTAGCTGATCAAGTAGGTGTCTAGAAAGGTGTCAACGGGGTTACGCCTCTGGGAAAACGAGGTTTACATTAATTAGGTTCGTGCGAAAGCACAGGGGACCTCCCTCAAAGTACCGACACTGGCCTGGCTGAAAAATTGGCGAACTTGTAGTGTGTAATTAATCCCGGCTAGTCTTTCCTTTTAGGGTTTGAAGGAAGATTTGATAAAAACCAGTGGGAGCCATCTTGATTAGATAAGATAAAAACCAATCTGATCTTGCAAGAGCATACGCTAAAGTGTTTTCTTCTCTCTCTCTCCAGGTAGCGACCATTTCATGGCCTAATAAAGATAATAATATGGATGTATTGACCGAACCCGCATGTTATACTGTGCTGGGGAACGTTGGTTCCGTTCTTTCTTATAAGAGTTATAGGAATGAACAGGATATAGGGGAATACCAGGATTCCTATGCCACCCGATTGAAGAAAGTACATGATGATGCATTTTCTTCGGGTGTGTTCGTTACAGAGAACTGTTTCTCCATTTGCCCTACGTCCTGGGTATTAGATACCGGGTCAGGATCGCATATATGTAATCAGTTACATGGGCTTAGAAAAGGTAGAGAACTTGGAGAAGGTAATAAAGACATTAGAGTTGGAAATGGTGCAATTGTTGCAGCTAAGACTGTCGGGGAATATCAACTTGTATTACCAACTGGTAATACATTGGTTCTGAACGAATGCTATTACATGCCGAACCTGATATGCAACATTATATCGGTTTCTTTATTGAGTAAAGAGGGATATAATTTTGTATTACAGGACAATGTTATGAACATTTTCCGTAACCAAAAGTTGGTTGGATCAGGCATGTTGTGCAATGGCATTTATGTTCTAAACCAATCAACAGTTCTGAGCATAACAAACACACACAAGAGGAAGAGTTCAGAACTGAACGAATCCTTCTTGTGGCATTGTAGACTGGGTCATATCAATGCGACACGACTGGCTAAGTTGCATGATGGATATTTGAAACCATCCGAATTTTCATCTTATGACACTTGCCAGTCATGTCTCAAAGGCAAGATGACCAAAACTCCGTTTACGGGACACGGAGAAAGAGTTACCGAACTCTTGGGACTAGTACATAGTGATGTATGCGGTCCAATGTCTACACATGCCAGGGATGGTTCTTCGTACTTCATTACATTCACTGACGATCTCTCAAGATACGGACATGTGTACTTGATAAGACACAAGTCTGAAGCTTTTGAGAAATTTAGAGAATATAAACAAGAAGTCGAGAACCGAACCGGAAAAAGTATTAAAATCCTTCGATCAGATCGAGGAGGAGAATACTTGAGCAATGAATTCCTGGACTTCCTAAAAGAGAATGGGATTCTCTCTCAGCTGACTCCTCTATATACACCACAGCACAATGGTGTATCAGAATGGAGGAACCGCACCCTATTAGATATGGTGCGCTCTATGATGAGCACAGCTGAGTTACCTATTTCCTTCTGGGGGTATGCGCTTGAGACAGCCATACATCTATTGAATATGGTCCCAACCAAATCTGTGCCTACCACTCCATATGAGATATGGAAAGGAAAGAGACCATGTCTTAACTATGTTAAGATATGGGGTTGTCCAGCCTATGTCAAACGACAAAATCCGGACAAACTCGAGGCACGTTCTGTTCTATGCAAATTTATAGGATATCCCAAGAATTCACAAGGGTATATCTTCAACCACCCTGAGGAACAAAGAGTGTTTGTTTCTCGGCATGCCACCTTTTTAGAAAAGGAATTTCTTGAAAAAGAGATTAGTGGTCACGAGGTAGAACTGGAAGAGGTTCCAGCTACAAAAGCTACAACAGAAGATTTGGTAGAACCAGAGGATTCAGTAGTACCCGACGAACCCCAGCCTCTCCGCCGATCTAGTAGGGTTCCTCGCCAACCTGAGAGATACTACGGTTTTCTCATGGATGGTGGGAGCGAGGATTGCATCATGGAGGATGATGACCCAACTAGTTTTGAGCAGGCCATCACGAGTGGTGACTCTGTGAAATGGCTGGATGCAATGCGGTCCGAGATGGAATCCATGTACACCAACAAAGTATGGACTTTGGAAGTTGCTCCTGAAGGGGTAAAACCCATTGGGAGCAAGTGGATCTTCAAGAAAAAACTTGGTGTAGATGGGAAAGTGGAGACTTTCAAAGCTAGACTTGTAGCAAAGGGTTTTCGTCAAAGACCAGGTGTGGACTATGACGAAACCTTTTCTCCAGTAGCTATGCTTAAATCCATCCGGATCATGCTTGCCATCGCTGCATATCATGATTACGAAATCTGGCAAATGGATGTTAAGACCGCCTTTCTAAATGGTGATTTAGAAGAGTGCGTGTACATGACTCAGCCAGAGGGCTTCATAGACAGTGGGAGCAGCGGGAAGGTGTGCAAGCTGCTTAAATCCATTTATGGATTAAAGCAAGCATCGCGGAGTTGGAACATCTTCTTTGACGTCGTTATCAAAGAGTTTGATTTCGTCAAAAACCCAGATGAACCTTGTATCTACAAGAAGGTGGCAGAGAGTAAGGTAGTCTTCCTCGTATTGTACGTGGACGACATACTCTTGATAGGAAATGATAGTCCTATGCTGCAATCGGTCAAGCTCTTTCTTATCACAAAGATTCTCAATGAAAGATCTTGGTGATGCCTCCTGCATATTGGGAATAAGGATCTATAGAGATAGATCCAAACGGATATTGGGATTGTCCCAATCCAGGTACATTGACACCGTAGTAAAGAGGTTTAGTATGGAAGAATCCAAGCGTGGGAACTTACCCACGATCTCTGGAGTCACTCTCTCCAAAGAGATGTCTCCCAAGACTGATTTGGAGAGAGCTCGCATGCAAGGGATACCCTATGCTTCGGCTGTAGGCTCTATCATGTATGCGATGCTATGTACCAGACCCGATGTAGCATACTCACTAAGTGTAGTGAGCAGGTATCAAGCTGATCCTGGAGAGAGTCACTGGACAGCTGTGAAGAGCATTCTCAAGTACTTGCGAAGGACTAAAGAGATGCTCTTGGTGTATGGTAACGGAGAACTCCAAGTGGAGTCCTTTACCGATTCAAGCTTCCAGAGTGATAAGGACGACTCTAAGTCACAGTCGGGATTTGTCTTTACCCTTTACGGAGGGGCAGTTAGCTGGAAGAGTTCCAAGCAGGAAACCGTGGCAGACTCGACGATGGAGGCTGAATACATCGCTGCCAACGATGCTGCCAAAGAGGCTGTCTAGATCAAGAAGTTCATTACTGAACTTGGAGTGGTTCCATCCATTGAGCATCCAATACCTTTGTATTGCGATAACAATGGAGCGGAGGCTTTGGGCAAGGAACCCAGGTCCCATCAGCGATCCAGGCATATTCTGAGGCGGTATCACCTAATCCGGGAGATAGTTGATCGCCGGGAGATCGAGGTTAGGAGGGTTGACACGAAGAACAACACGGCGGATCCACTCACGAAGGCCATTCCCCAGATACAGTTTGAGAGACTCTTCGGGATGCTCGGTATGCGATACTACAGCAGCTGGCCCAAGTGCAAGTGGGAGATTGTTAGTTGTATGTATGCCCTAGCGGCCAGTATTGTACAGATGATGTATATTATATTGGATGCTTGGACATATATAGAGATGACTTTCTTGCTCGATATGATAGTATGCTATCTGGTTGCTCTTTATCTTAACATGTACACTTGTCTCTTTAAACTGTCTTATAGTTACATGTTGATAAAGCCCTTAGGATGTGTACTTGACTGCCTGGACTATGATGCAGATCATACTAGTGGGGACATGGTAGTCCATAAGTACATCCTTCAAGGTCCCTAGTCGTGGGTGTATCGAGACGGGGCATCGATATACCAGTGTAGACTAGCGTATACGCTTCTCGACCCATGAGATGGGCGATGGATGATCCCATATCCATTGGTGTTTGACATCAGAGATGGTGTACGGGTGCTCAGTGGAGACTGGGTACACTGGACGGACTCGCCGAGAACTCCTAGATGGTATTATACCTCACGTCAGATGGCAGTTCTTAGGTGACACTTGTACAGGTTAGTCTGTAGACCTGAGATCGTCATAGAGTCTTGTGTGATTCCCACTGTGCTTTGATCTCCACCTTACCACGTCCATGAGGGCGAGCAAAACGGTGGTCTTTGGGTACAGTCCCGAGTCACATGGAGGCAATGAGCGATAGGAGGGATTTCGTCTCTCCCGGTATTGGGGGTTGATGTTGCGCTGTGCTCGATTGGCCGTAACAGGGAAGTCCCTGGCCAGGGCTAATCAGAGATTTGCTGGTAAGTGTTACCAGTAGTTTCTCGACCCGTTATGAGCCTCACATCGGCACGACTTATCGGTTATTGGGGTCTGACGTTTACCACCCCTAGACTTGATATGCGACATATCAGACGAATAGACCGGACTGTACGGTAAGTGTTACTGGTTGGATTCACAAGAGTGTGAGCGGGCTAGCTCGTCGATCTTCTGATCGCTCAATACCCGGATGGCCGTTACGTTTAGCAGACCGCTTGCGGCTTGTAGGTGCTTGATATGATCATCATCTGCTACCGGCGTATTGACGAGTCTTTAGAGTCCTACACAGAGGTTTCCTGGCTCAAGAGAAACGAAATAGGAGCACATATGAGATATGTGCAGGACCGAGAATAATGCGTGTATGTGATACCGTATTTCATTCTCGCGATGGATGTATCGATTGGTTATATTCGATATAACCTAGATATCGAATCAAGTATTGATTCGATAAGCCGATACATAGGATACTAGTCGGTTATATGCGATATGACCGGATCGTTAAATCAAGTGTTGATTTAATGATTTAATGTATAATTATATATTTGATATATTACTTTGCATTAGCTAGTATTAGTTCACTTTAAATGGATTTTCTCACTTGATGTGCAAGTTGTATATGTGATATACTTTTGTGCATATGTTTGTATCATGTTTGATGATGCTTGCTCATTTGGTTAAGTGTATAGAATTAAACCATGGTTAAGTAGATGATTAGGGTTTTGCTTTTTCATTTATTTATTTATTTGTTTATTTATTTATTTGGAAAGGATAAAGATGAGAATGGTGGCTTTCTTTGTTTCTTATTGAAGCTTCATGAAGCTTTGACTTAGTCACCATTCTTGTCTCATGCTTAACCCTAACCATTTGAACTAACCCTAGTTCATTCTCTACACTTAACTATGGTTAATATTATGATAAGTTTTCATTTTTCTTTTTCATTTAAAAAGACTTATCATATTCTTTCTTCTTCTTCTTCAAGAAAAGCTTAAGTCTATCAATGGCAACTTGAGCAAAAGTGAGAGAAATCCAATTCTAAAGTGAACCCACCTCTTATTTCTTCATCCTCTACCTCTTGCCAAGTAGTATAGGGTGTTTACTTCACAAGTTTCACAACTTGGTGAAGTCGGAGCTTGATCTTGTGAAGCCTCGACGTAGATCATCTTCGGCACGAAGCCGACGACCTTGCTCGCCCATTTCTCCGATGAAGCCGATGCTTGAGTTCTGGATTCGAGACGGACAGCGAGAGGACATCTACGTGGAGCAAAGGAAGTGGATAACCGGATCTACAAAGGTTGTAGCTTCTTATCTTTAGTTAAGTTGTTAACTAGATTCGTTTTTCGCTTAAACTTCTAGTCAACGATCTAGTCTAGGGTTTCTCGGCACCCTAAAACCCAAAATTGGCATGGTTGATGCCTTGTGAGACCTCTTGAGAGTGCCTGGGAACCCTCCACCATTCTCGCGATGAATGTTTCGATTGGTTGTATGCGATATAACCTAGTTATCGAATCATTGATTCGATAAATCGATACATTGTATACTAATCGGTTATGTGCGACATGACCGGATCATTGAATCAAGTGGTGATTTAATGATTTAATGTATAATTATATATTTGATATATTACTTTGCATTAACTAGTATTTGTTCACTTTAAAGGGATTTTCTCACTTGAAAAACACATTGTATCTGTGATATATTTTGTATGCACTTGATTGTATCATGTTTGATGATACTTGCTCATTTGGTTAAGTGTAAAGAATTGAACCTTGGTTAAGTAAATGATTAGGGTTTTTATTTATTCATTTATCTTTTTAATTTGGATTAAAAAGAAATGGCAAAAGAAAACAAAAGGGTTGTTTTCATTCTTGAAGCTTGTTGAAGCTTCATGAAGCTTTGACCAAAGTGACCATTTTGTCTTCATGCTTAACCCTAACCATTCATCTAACCTTAGTCAATTCTCTACACCTAACCATGGTTTACATTATGATAAGTATTCATTTTCTTTTTCATTTCAAAAGACTTATCATAATATTCTTCATCTTCTCCTTCTTCTTCTTCAAGAAAAACCTTGCCTTCATCAATGGCAACTTGAGCAAAAGTGAGAGAAATCCAAATCTAAAGTGAACCCACCTCCTATTTCTTCACCCTCTACCTCTTGCCAAGTAGTATAGGGTGTTTTCTTCACAAGTTTCACAACTTGGTGAAGTCGGAGCTTGATCTTGTGAAGCCTCGACGTAGATCATCTTCGGCACGAAGCCGACGACCTTGCCCGCCCATTTCTCCGATGAAGCCGATGCTTGAGTTCGGGATTCGAGACGGACAGCGAGAGGACGTCTACGTGGAGCTAAGGAAGTGGAGAACCGGATCTACAAAGGTTGTAGCATCTTTCTTTTAGTTAAGTTGTTAACTAGTTTATTGTTTCGCCTAAAATTCTAGTTAACGATCTAGTCTAGGGTTTCTCGGCACCGTAAAATTTGAAATTGGCATGGTTGATGCCTTGTGAGACCTCTTGAGAGTGCCTATGAACCCTACAGTGGTATCAGAGCCTAGCTAGAGCCTTAGGCGAAGGGTAGACGACGTTTAAAACCCGATCGAACCTGAAACCCTAATTTTTCCATGCTCTCTGGACTTTTTTCAAAAACTGGGTTTTTTCCAGATTAAAAACTGCTAAAAAATTCAGCAGGGAAATCTATGAATTACGGTGCAAAAATTAATTAATGAAGCGTCTACTGTGAGGCGGAACCGCGGCAGAAGCCTTGCTTCTGCGGCGGTTCCGCGGCCAATTTATTGAATTATCATATAATTTTTGCACAGTAACTGATTTCTTAAGGTGTTGGATTTTCTGGGAATTTTTAAAATTTATTCAAGAGTTGATTTTTCTGGGGTGTATTGGGAGTTCGTAGATTCGATCGGATTATCAGACTTCGTCTATGTGTTTTTCCGGATATTTTAGAATATGTTAAAAAGTTCGACTGGATGTAAATACCCAATCTTTCCCCTGCCGGGAAATTTCCAATTGTTGGACTTTTCCGTAGTTTAATGATGTTCTAAGTAGTGCAAGTAACGCGATGGTCCCTCTAGAAGACAACAAACCTTAACTCGATTATGTGACCGTCTTGAACTGCCCTTTGAACCTTCGGGTTTGGGACAGTACGGCGTGCCACATGTGAGGCGTTGGCTTGACCCTTCTACAGTTGGACCGTTGGTACTGAGGCATGAAGTGAATGTCTTTGAACTTATTTCATGTGTTGATCGGTTTCGGGAAAACTTGGGTGTTCGAATGTTCGATCGGAAAGTTTAATATTCTCTATTTATCCGGAATGGGATACAATAATTGGAATTCACAAACAGTTATGAGATAACTGAATGAATGTTATAAATCTAGCAGTTTAGTCTCACTTGATATTGAAAAGAGTTTTCGATAATGAGACTAAAATGCGGGGTTTATAATTGTTAGGCATGTGATGTCTAAGTATTTCATTTGATTAGGTATGTGATGTCTAAAGATGTTGCGAATTCCAATTGTTGTAGTTTTACACTTTCTTTTCTGTGACCGTAAGTGTAATATGTGATATCGCCGGTTTCGTTGCTATATGTCAACGACAATTGGGATGCGCATATTTACTTACGTTGATGACATGTGATGTTATGTGTTGCTGGATATGTTATATTGGATTGTCGTGTTTGAATAGCCGGGGTTTTTTATGTGAGATGAGTGTTTTTTCTTTTTCATTCATGTAAAAACTTGTATGTAATATTCTTTTATTGGGGCACTTCCAGGTTGCGGAAGATGTCACCTTTTGTATATTATTTACTTTTCCGCATTAGGATAGACCCAAGGAGGGGAGCACAAGTAACCGGGTTCTAGGGTCCAGTGGGAGACCATCTCGAGGAGTCGAGTCTGGGTCTCCTAACCCCAGAATTGGTAGGGTTGCTTGCCGCTCTCGTAGGGGTCTAGGGGTGTGGGATTGGCTATTCATCACGACCGTGGAATCCGTGTTTTATACTGGCTCGTATTGAAAACATGGACGTCCTAGTATATCCATTGTTTTATATGTTTCTTCTGCTGCGATATCTGTGATGTGATCATATGATGTTCTGTGATAGATACAGTATATATTATATATGATATATTATATAGACGTTACTTATGTTTTGCACCCGCACTAGCCCTGCCCTGCTCTGTCGTTAGTTACCTAACCTAACGGTGCACGAGGGGACATCAAGGCGAATGTGGATGGCATAAGTGTACGTCGTATTTATCTGTGATGTTTAGGTATTTAAATGATGGGACTTCATTAATGTGATTAATGAAAGAAAAGAAACCTAAGATGTTGTAGAATCAAATTTTAAACAAAACAGGTAGCTACAGTTCTTGCTTTGCATAGCGGTATATATGATATAACCTGCACCTTATTCGATGAGGAAAGGACCGAGATCCCTTCACCGGGAGTGACTCCTTTAGCAATAACTGACAGACTCTACACACTCGGTTTCCTTTTGATTGCTTTTGGAGTTCTGCTTTGCACAGCGATATATATGATATATCCCGCACCTCATTCGGCGAGGAAAGGGCCGACGATCCCTTCACCGGGAGTGGCCTCTTTAGCAAAACTAGAAAAGCCTCAATATCACTCCATTTCAAAACTTCATTTGATTCTACAACGATATCAAGTTCATTACGCAATAGGTTTTCAGAAAAACCTGTCGTAGCCCTCCGTCATTTCAGATAAAGACTATTTAGTATTCGTGCTGTGTTTGTTGACCTCTGTCAAGGCGTAGTGTGCGGTAGCTAACTAGTAATTATCTGTATAGCATGTGATGTGATTGGATTAGGGTAGTCGTATGACCTTGTTGACCTCTGTCAAGGGTCGTGCGAGTGGGTTTGATTCAATCAAGAAATGACGGGTTGAACTTGACTAGTGCACTATGGTTTGTTGACCTCTGTCAAGGTCATGGCACACTAGGGGCAAAATATTATCGGGAATTTCAAGTGTTGAAATTTGCAATGAGATTGCATACCTTCTATGAGATTGTTGGATCCCGATACCCACTGCGAGTAAGAGTTACTCCTGGGAGAGTTTTACGCATTACAATTAGCCGATCAAGTAGGTGACTAGAAAGGTGTCAACGGGGTTACGCCTCTGGGAAAACGAGGTTTACATTAATTAGGTTCGTGCGAAAGCACAGGGGACCTCCCTCAAAGTACCGACACTGGCCTGGCTGAAAGATTGGCGAACCTGTAGTGTGTAATTAATCCCGGCTAGTCTTTCCTTTTAAGGTTTGAAGGAAGATTTGATAAAAACCAGTGGGAGCCATCCTGATTAGATAAGATAATAACCAATCTGATCTTGCATGAGCATACGCTAAAGTGTTTTCTTCTCTCTCTCTCCAGGTAGCGACCATGTCATGCCCCAATAAAGATAATAATATGGATGTATTGACTGAACCCGCTTATTATATTGAGCAGGGGAACGTTGGACCCGTTCTTTCTTATAAGAGTTATAAGACTGAACAGGAAACAGGAGTATATCTGGATACTCACGCCGCCCAAAAGAACATGCATGTTGATGCATCTTCTTCAGGTGTGTTGGTTATTGAGAACTGTTTCTCAGTTCACCCTACGTCCTGGGTATTGGATACCGGATCAGGATCCCATATATGTAAATTGTTACATGGGCTACGTAAAGGTAGAGAACTGGGAAAATGTGATCATTCCGTTCAAGTAGGGAACGGTGCAAGTATTGCAGCCAAAGCTGTTGGCGAATATCACCTTGTATTGCCAAGTCTTAATACACTGATTCTAAATGAGTGCTATTATATACCGAACATGATGTGCAACATTATATCAGTTTCTTTATTAAGTAAAGAAGGATATAATTTTGTAGTAAAGGATAATGTTATGAACATATTCCAAAATCAAAAGCTGATTGCATGAGGCTCGTTACATAATGGCATATTCATTCTAAATCAGAATACAGTCCTCAATATACAAAACACACACAAGAGGAAAAGTTCAGAAATGAACGAATCCTACTTATGGCACTGTAGACTTGGTCATATCAATGCGACACGACTGGCTAAGTTACATAAGGATGGTTATTTGAATTCTTTTGAATTATCATCTTATGATACTTTCCATTCATGTCTCAAAGGAAAAATGACCAAAGCTCCGTTTAGTGGACACGGAGAAAGAGTTAATGAACTCTTAGGACTGATACATAGTGATGTATGCGGTCCCATGTCTACGCATGCCAGGAACGGTTCTTCCTACTTCATTACATTCACTGACGATCTCTCTAGATTCGGACATGTGTTCCTGATGAAACACAAGTCTGAAGCTTTTGAGAAATTCAGAGAATATAAGCACGAAGTAGAAAAACAAACAGACAAAAGTATTAAGATCCTTCGATCTGATCGAGGAGGAGAATACTTAAGCAATGAGTTCCTAGATTATCTAAAAGAGAATGGGATTCTCTCTCAGCTTACTCCTCCTTATACACCACAGCACAACGGTGTATCGGAGCGGAGGAATCACACCCTATTAGATATAGTGCGCTCTATGATGAGTACAGCTGAGTTACCTATTTCCTTCTAGGGGTATGCGCTTGAGACAGCAGCATACCTATTGAATCAAGTTCCAACTAAATCTGTACCTACCAAACCATATGAGATATGGAGTGGGAAGAGACCATGTCTTAAATGAGCTAAGATATGGGGTTGTCTGGCCTATGTCAAAAGGCAAAATACAGACAAACTCGAGGCTACGGTCAGTTCTATGTAAGTTTGTGGGATATCCTAAACATTCAAATGGATATTTGTTCTACCACAATGAACAACAAAAAGTGTTTATTGCTCAACATGCCACCTTTTTAGAAAAGGAATTTCTTGCAAAAGAGATTTGTGGCTCTGAGGTAGAACTGGAAGAAGTTCCAGAAACACAAACTATAACTGAAGATTTAGTGGAACCAGAAGATTCGGTAGTACCCGACGAACCCCAGCCTCTCCGCCGATCTAGTAGGGTTTCTCGTCCACCTGAGAGATACTACGGTTTTCTCATTGATGGTGGAAGCGAGGATTGCATCATGGAAGATGATGACCCGACTAGTTTCGAGCAGGCCATCACGAGTAGGGACTCAGTGAAATGGCTGGATGCTATGCGGTCCGAGATGGAATCCATGTACACCAACAAAGTATGGACTTTGGATGTTGCTCCTGAAGGGGTAAAACCCATCGGGAGCAAGTGGATCTTCAAGAAAAAACTTGGTGTAGATGGGAAAGTGGAGACTTTCAAAGCTAGACTTGTAGCAAAGGGTTTTCGTCAAAGACCAGGTGTGGACTATGACGAAACCTTTTCTCCAGTGGCTATGCTTAAATCCATCCGGATCATGCTTGGCATCGCTGCATATCATGATTACGAAATCTGGCAAATGGATGTTAAGACCGCCTTTCTAAATGGTGATTTAGAAGAGTGCGTGTACATGACTCAGCCAGAGGGCTTCATAGACAGTGGGAGCAGCGGGAAGGTGTGCAAGCTGCTTAAATTCATTTATGGATTAAAGCAAGTATCGCGGAGTTGGAACATCTGCTTTGACATCGTTATCAAAGAGTTTGATTTCGTCAAAAATCCAGATGAACCTTGTATCTACAAGAAGGTGGCAGAGAGTAAGGTTGTCTTCCTCGTATTGTACGTGGACGACATACTCTTGATAGGAAATGATATTCCTATGCTGCAATCGGTCAAGCTCTTCTTATCACAAAGATTCTCAATGAGAGATCTTGGTTATGCCTCCTGCATATTGGGAATCAGGATCTATAGAGATAGATCCAAATGGATTTTGGGATTGTCCCAATCCAGGTACATTGACACCGTACTAAAGAGGTTTAGTATGGAATAATCCAAGCGTGGGAACTTGCCCACGATCTCTGGAGTCACTCTCTCCAAAGAGATGTCTCCCAAGACTGATTTGGAGAGAGCTCGCATGCAAGGGATACCCTATGCTTCGGCTGTAGGCTCTATCATGTATGCGATGCTATGTACCAGACCCGATGTAGCATACTCACTAAGTATAGTGAGCAGGTATCAAGATGATCCTGGAGAGAGTCACTGGACAGCTGTGAAGAGCATTCTCAAGTACTTACGAAGGACTAAAGAGATGCTCTTGGTGTATGGTAACGGAGAACTCCAAGTGGAGTCCTTTACCGATTCGAGCATCCAGAGTGATAAGGACGACTCTAAGTCGCAGTCGGGATTTGTCTTTAACCTTTACGGAGGGGCGGTTAGCTGGAAGAGTTCCAAGCAGGAAACCGTGGCAGACTCAATGATGGAGGCTGAATACATCGCTGCCAACGATGCTGCTAAAGAGGATGTCTGGATCAAGAAGTTCATTACTGAACTTGGAGTGGTTCCATCCATTGAGCATCCAATACCTTTGTATTCCGATAACAATGGAGCGATGGCTTTGGCCAAGGAACCCAGGTCCCATCAGCGATCCAGGCATATTCTGAGGCGGTATCACCTGATCCGGGAGATAGTTGATCGCCGGGAGATCGAGGTCAGGAGGGTTGACACGAAGAACAACACGGCAGATCCACTCACGAAGGCCATTCCCCAGATACAGTTTGAGAGACTCTTCGGGATGCTCGGTATGCGATACTACAGCAGCTGGCCCTAGTGCAAGTGGGAGATTGTTAGTTGTATGTATGCCCTGGAGGCCAGTATTGTACAGATGATGTATATTATATTGGATGCTTGGACATATATAGAGATGACTTTCTTGCTCGATATGATAGTATGCTATCTGGTTGCTCTTTATCTTAACATGTACACTTGTCCTTTTAAACTGTCTTATAGTTACATGTTGGTAAAGCCCTTAGGATTTGTACTTGACTACCTGGACTGTGATACGGATCATACTAGTGGGGACATGGTAGTCTATAGGTACATCCTTCAAGGTCCCTAGTCGTGGGTGTATCGAGACGGGGCATCGATATACCAGTGTAGACTAGCGTATACGCTTCTCGACCCATGAGATGGGCGATGGATGATCCCATATCCATTGGTGTTTGACATCAAAGATGGTATACGGGTGCTCAGTGGAGACTGGGTACACTGGACGGACTCGCCGAGAACTCCCAGATGGTATTATACCTCACGTCAGATGGCAGTTCTCAGGTGACACCTGTACAGGTTAGTCTGTAGACCCGAGATCGTCACAGAGTCTTGTGTGATTCCCACTGTGCTTTGATCTCCACCTTACCACGTCCATAAGGGCGTGCAAAACGGTGGTCTTTGGGTACAGTCCCGAGTCACATGGAGGCAATGAGCGATAGGAGGGGTTTCGTCTCTCCCGGTATTGGGGGTTGATGTTGCGCTGTGCTCGATTGGCCGTAACAGGGAAGTCCCTGGCCAGGGCTGATCAGAGATTTGCTGGTAAGTGTTACCAGTAGTTTCTCGACCCGTTATGAGCCTCACATCGGCACGACTTATCGGTTATTGGGGTCTCACGTTTACCACCCCTAGACTTGATATGCGACATATTAGACGAACAGACCGGACTGTACGGTAAGTGTTACTGGTTGGATTCACAGGAGTGTGAGCGGGCTAGCTCGTCGATCTTCTGATCGCTCAATACCCGGATGGCCGTTACGTTTAGCAGACCGCTTGCGGCTTGTGGGTGCTTGATATGATCATCATCTGCTGCCGGCGTATTGACGAGTATTTAGAGTCCTAAACAGAGGTTTCCTGTCTCAAGCGAAACGAAATAGGAGCGCATATGAGATTTGTGCAGGACCGAGAATAATGCGTGTATGCGATACCGTATTCCATTCTCGCGATGAATGTTTCGATTGGTTGTATGCGATATAACCTAGTTATCGAATCATTGATTCGATAAATCGATACATTGTATACTAGTCGGTTATGTGCGACATGACCGGATCATTGAATCAAGTGTTGATTTAATGATTTAATGTATAATTATATATTTGATATATTACTTTGCATTAACTAGTATTGGTTCACTTTAAAGGGATTTTCTCACTTGAAAAACACATTGTATATGTGATATATTTTGTGTGCACTTGATTGTATCATGTTTGATGATACTTGCTCATTTGGTTAAGTGTAAAGAATTGAACCTTGGTTAAGTAAATGATTAGGGTTTTTATTTATTCATTTATCTTTTTAATTTGGATTAAAAAGAAATGGCAAAAGAAAACAAAAGGGTTGCTTTCATTCTTGAAGCTTGTTGAAGCTTCATGAAGCTTTGACCAAAGTGACCATTTTGTCTTCATGCTTAACCCTAACCATTCATCTAACCTTAGTCAATTCTCTACACCTAACCATGGTTTACATTATGATAAGTATTCATTTTCTTTTTCATTTCAAAAGACTTATCATAATATTCTTCATCTTCTCCTTCTTCTTCTTCAAGAAAAACCTTGCCTTCATCAATGGCAACTTGAGCAAAAGTGAGAGAAATCCAAATCTAAAGTGAACCCACCTCCTATTTCTTCACCCTCTACCTCTTGCCAAGTAGTATAGGGTGTTTTCTTCACAAGTTTCATAACTTGGTGAAGTCGGAGCTTGATTTTGTGAAGCCTCGACGTAGATCATCTTCGGCACGAAGCCGACGACCTTGCCCGCCCATTTCTCCGATGAAGCCGATGCTTGAGTTCGGGATTCGAGACGGACAGCGAGAGGACGTCTATGTGGAGCTAAGGAAGTGGAGAACCGGATCTACAAAGGTTGTAGCATCTTTCTTTTAGTTAAGTTGTTAACTAGTTTATTGTTTCGCCTAAAATTCTAGTTAACGATCTAGTCTAGGGTTTCTCGGCACCGTAAAATTTGAAATTGGCATGGTTGATGCCTTGTGAGACCTCTTGAGAGTGCCTAGGAACCCTACATAAACATCCCCATGTCTTAATATGATTAAGATAGGGTCTCTTCCCACACCACATCTGATATGGTGTAGTAGGCACAGTCTTAGTAGGAACTCGGTTCAAAAGGTATGCAGCTGATTCTAGCGCATATCCCCAGAACGATCGCGGCAACTAAGCGTTTCTCATCATGGACCGTACCATATCCAATAGGGTTCGGTTCCGTCTCTCCGATACACCATTATGTTGCGGAGTGTATGGAGGAGTAAGCTGAGAGAGAATTCCATTCTCTTTTAAGTAACCCAGGAACTCGGCACTCAAGTATTCACTACCTCGATCAGATCTCAGTGCCTTGATACTTTTGCCTGTTTGTTTTTCTACTTCATTCTTATATTCCTGGAATTTTTCAAAAGCCTCGGATTTATGTTTCATTAAGAAGACATAACCGTACCTTGAAAAGTCATCCTTAAAAGTAATGAAGTAAGAATAACCGCTTCGTGCATGCGTAGACATTGGACCGCACACGTCGCTGTGTACGAGTCCCAAGAGTTCGCTCGCTCTTACTCCGTGTCCAGTGAACGGAGTCTTTGTCATCTTTCCTTTGAGACAGGATTGACAAGCTGCATATGACTGATATTCTAACGGATCCAAATATCCTTCTGTATGTAACTTAGTCAACCTTCTCTCATTGATGTGACCTAGTCTACAATGCCATAAGAAAGTTTTATTGATTTTTGGAGACAGTTCTTTTGTATGAAGAAATATGGATTCTAGGTCCATATTCTCGTGCATCCTCTGATGTTCGTTGTCCATCGAGGCAAGCACGAGGCATTTGGCCTTCGCGCAATCTATTTCCGAGGTCTTATAGATTTCCCTATCTACGACACTGGTTTTGGGACCTGGGACAGGAGGAGCTTTGGTTGTAAGGAGATACCCCAACTTGTCGTAAGTGATTGCCATCTTGACATTCCTGAGCCAATCATTGTAGTTTAGCCCTGTCAGTATGTTTTTATCTAGTAATAACTTAAGTCCGGTCATCTTGAATGGTCGCTGTAATTAGGAGAGAGAAAAGAAACACTTTAGCATGATGCTCTTGCAAGTTTAGAGTGGTTTTTAGTTTGTCTAAACAGGATGGCTCCCACTGTCTCTCGAATCCCTCCTCAAACCCTAAAGTAAGAATTAGTCGGGATCAATCTCACCGTACAATACTTGCTTAACCGTTCAGCCATGGCAGTGTCGGTACTTCGAGGGAGGTTTTCCAACGCTTTCGCGAAGTTCCTTAATTAAGTAACCTCTTTTCCCTGTGGGCGTAGCCCCGCTAACACCTTTCTAGACACCTACTAGGTTTATAGCATTGATCGTTAAGTGAGAGTTTTCCCGAGGAGTAGCATATACTCACAGTAGTATCGGGATCCAAATATCATCGCATGATAAAACCGAAGGAATCCTACCAGAATCATCACACTCCAAATGGTATGCAGCGCTAGAAAGTTTCAGTACTTATGAAACTCCAGATGTGGATTTTTTCCCCATGCTCTTATGACCTTGACTTTGGCCAAAATATCATAAGTCACATGTCAAGTTCTACCCGTCATTTTCCTGGTTAATTTGGACCCACCCGTACCTACCCTTGACTTTGGCCAAAATGGCAGCACGACTGTCCCAAACCAACGCATCTACCTATGCTGCACATGAATACCCAATAGCTACCAATCACTATGCCTTGACTTTGGCCAAAATACATAACTTGAATACTTATCGACCATTCATGTGGAATGACGGAGGGCTACGAATGGTTTTGGCGAAACCGTGAACGTAGTGAACTTGATATAATCGATGGAACGATATAGCTTTTAAAAGGAGTGGTTCAAGCTCCGCATTTAAAAGTTTAGTTTTGAAAAGAACCGTGTGGTTTTCAAAGTGTTCCAATCGACTTTTACTTGGTTTATTTTCTTGCATTAGTTCTTTTAATGCGTCCCATCATTTAATCCTACCATTGCAGAAAACAACCAAAATATGACGTACGATTATGCCATTCGCATTCGCCACGGGGCCCCGTCATCACCCATTAGGTTACTTAACTAACGACAGAGCGGGGGCTGGGCTAGCGCGGCTGTAAAACATAAGCAACGCCTAAATAGTTATAGTATATAGATATATAGCAATGATAGACATTACAGATCACAGATGAATACATTGGATATACTAAAAATCCGCAATCCGTTCGAGCCTGCAACGAAAAGAGGATTACACGGTCGTGGTGAATAGCCAATACCCCACCTAAGACCCCCACTGGTGCGGCAAACTACCCGCCATGTACCCGAAGCGAAGCAACCTCCCTCAACACCGTGAGTAGGCCACTCGGCACTTCGAGATACCCGGTAGTTTGTGCACCCCCTCCATGGGTCTATCCTAGGAGCAAAAACAGTAAAAAGAATTATACAATAACGGCTACAACCCCGACCCGGTTGTGCGGCCATACAAATAATATTACATCAATTTACATGTTACATGAATTGAAAGAAAAAAAAACTCTCGTCTCACAAAACCCCCTGGCTATTCACCCGCGACAATCCAACGCATTCATATACACATACCATCAACAAACACAGATCACAGATATGTATAACCCCCACTAATCGACGTATAGCGATTAGCAGACGTTCAGTACATATAAACATCACAGATATAACCCAATAGTCAAAGTATGGTGAAGTTCGATCAAAAAATACGGATTTATTGGCCCCCAAATACAAATTTCTTTTCTGGAAAATCTGGGCACAAATAAACCATCTTAAAAATCCCAAAACCTTACCAGAAGAATACTGCACCAAACCCGGTTCAGAACAGAGTCAAAACGGCCGCGGTTCCGCGGCAATAGGCATGCTTTTGCCGCGAAACCGCCGCGCTTTGAACTGTTCACTTGACCGTTTTTGGTGTGCTTCTTCACAAAACCCTGAGCCGATTTTTGAAGTATGATTTTTTATTTTTTTTTAGCAGAAAAAATTTCAACAGAAACTTAGGGTTTCGCATTTTTAGTTTTGCGATTTTTTCGATCGAACTTCTATACACTTTACTAACTAGCTAGTTTATGTTTAGTTAGGCTCTGATACCACTGTTAGTCCACGTTGCCCACCCCGGTGCTTGCGGGGAGGCGGAGAACGGAATAAAAATCGGATTTTTATCGAACTAGGCAACATCGACTAGCTTAAGGAGGATCTTTGCTAAACAAAAACTAACTAAAACCTAACTAGAATTAGCTACATGGAAGAAAGGTTATACCTTGGGCTTTATGTCCTTCTCTACTTGCTCCGTGGAGTGGAAGAAAGAGATCACCTTGTCGCTTTCTCTAGTCGAAGAAGGATCCACCCGAGAGCCTCAACCTTTGGTTTCAACTTCAAGCTAGAAGTAACTAAGGTGCTAGAAGTTCTAATCCTAGAACCATATATGAGAGTAGAGATTACTTTGGAATGGTTTATCTCAAGCTTAAGTGTTTCTCAACACATGAGAGGGGAGAGCTTGAGAGAGAGGAAGAGGAGGAGAGAGAATCAATATGATAGAATGAGAGAATAATAGAACCATTCTCACATATATGTGTGAATTATTGTAAAAAGATAATTAGCAAGATAATTGTCATGGCTTAATCAAGACATGACCATTATCATTTCATATTTAATGCAAATTGCAAGGATCGAAGAGCATCTTTTATATGGAATGATGATGGTCAAAGTGTTAACCTAGGTCAACAAGTCAAGAATGGTCAAAATGTCAACAACCCTAACCATGCACAATTATATATAACTAATATCAATTAATCATAATACACACATAAGCATTAGGGTTAATAAAATGACAATGGTCATTAACCCTAATCAAAGTCCTCTCCCTCTGTCTCAATCAACTGTGCATACGCACCCGTATTCGTGATCCGAGGAACACGAATACAAAGAGATAAAACCAATCCCAAATCATATACTAGGATCTGGCTTAAACCAAAGCCCGCTAGTATAAGCTGTCCGGACAGAAACGTGCACAAGTGCGCGGATGTGAACGAACCCTGTCGCAAAACCATGCGACCTCTACTCATTTTGCCTAAAGGCGAATAGCACTCTGTGTGGGACTCTAAAGACTCGACACTACGCTGGCAGTAGATTTAACCACAGATCGCAAGCGGGACGAGCTGTACGTAACGGTCCCCAGGTAGACGCCGATAAGAAGACTGACGAGGTGACCCCATCTGAACTCCTACTGGGCCTGTATGTGACAGTCTCCGTACAGTCCGGTCTGTTCGTCTGATACATCGCATGGCGGGCCTAGGGGGGCGGTGAGCGTCAGTCCCCTAATAACGGTACAAGTCGTGCCGGAGTGTAGCCCAGAACACCCTGAGATAACACTGGAAACCTACCAGTATATCTCACTTGCCCTGGCCAGGGACTACTTGTGTAATGGCTCTCCTGGACACAGCGCGATGTCAACCCCCAATACCAGGAGAGACGAATCCTGTCTAACCGTCACTGCCTCCAAGTGCTTCGGGACTGCACCCAACTACTACCTGTTTGCACGACTCCTTTGAGCCGTGGTAGGGTAGTAATCAAAGTACAGTGGGAACATACTCGAGGCGAAGTGACAGTGTCAAGTCAGCGGACTAAGCTGTACTCATGTCACCTGGGAACTGATAACTGACGATAGGTATAATACCAACCAACAGTTCCCGACGAGTCTGTCCAGTGTACTCGTAAGCTAACGAGCACCCGCATACTATCTCAAGTTCGACGTACTGACGGCTGTGGGACAAACCGTCTCCCACGCTGGGATGAGAAGCGCATACGCTAGTCTACTCCGGAGTATCGATGCCCTGTCTCGATAGTCCTACGACTAGGGACCTGTATAAGGATGTGCTTATGGATTATCCAGCCCCCACGAGTGTGAGCGCCATCACAACGCTGGTAATCAAGCAAAGATCCTAAGGGCTCTACTAATGCGTATAGGTGATATAATTAAAGAAACACATGTACACAATAAAGCAGAGAAAAACCAAATAGCATACTTGTAAGTGCACGGCGGTGCCCCGGCCGTCAATCCGACGGCCAAAAGCGGAAGCGGTGATAAACTTTAATTTTGCGGACTTAGCAAACCGGCACCACCGCGCACTAAACCCGGATCGAACCATTAACTAGTCCTAGCTAACTACAAGAAAGGGAATAGAGATATAACGACGATCCAAGTCCTCCGGTCTTCTCGTCATGGTCCCGATCTCCTGTGGAAAGTCCTGTCTCCTCCTCGTCGCCGGAAGTGCACCACATCGCCTACTTTGTTTACGGGCTCCCACCTCAATGCCGAGGCAACTCGGGCACGAAGCCGGCTACTCGACGTGCCCAAGGTTCGCTGTAGAATATGTAGTCCTCAAGTCTCACTTTTGGGGTTGTAGGAATTGCCTTTTGGTGGAGGGATGAACAATGGAGTTTGGAGATGGAACTTGTATGAATTTTCCAAAGCCAAATGAGTGTAATCCCCTCATGTAAAAATGGGACAGCCCCTCAAGAGGAATGGCCGGCCACTACAAGGGGGAGTGTGATAGAAAATGAGAGAGCCATCCTATAATGCAATGGAGAGAGAGAAAGCTATCATAAGGAAAATAATGATCACCAAGAAAAGTCCTCACTCAACAACCATACCATCTCCCATCATCAACAATCATCAAGCATGATGACTTCAAAAAGTCAAGCCATCATGAAGAGGTCAAGGTCAAGGAATGGTGCATATCATGAAAACCATCATGATACAAATAATATGCAAAGGACCCCCTTCCAAAAACTTATTTGCAACAATGCAAATAAGCCCTCCTCCACCAATCTTCGGCCAATGAACGGAACAATGGAAATCGGCCGAAACGGAAAGCAAACTGGCAACTCCAGAAAACTGGTCCCGTAATAAATTACGGGAAAACCCCGATACTGTGCATACACACCCGCATCTGTATTTCGACCGAAATACAAATGCAATGAGACAAAATCTCCACTGTACTATACTAGGATCCGGCTTATACCAAAACCGGCTAGTAATATCTGTTCGATCCTGATCCGTGCAATACCGCACGTATCTGATCGAACCCTGCCATATAACCATACGGCCTATAGTACAAATTGTCCGATCCTGATCCGTGCAATACCGCACGTATCTGATCGGACCTTGCCATATCTCCATACGGCCTCTACAACCTTTCGCCCGAAAGCTGAGTAACTGAATGTGGGGGACTCTAAAGACTCGTCAACACCTCGGTTGTGGATTTAACCACTAGCACGTCAGAGGTATAAGCCAATACGTAACGGGCTACCAAGTATTGACTAAAAGGGACGTCTGTGAGTGAACTCAGCCTGACAACCCTACTGAGCCTGTCAGTGACAATATCCGTACAGTCCGGTCCGTTCGTCTATGAGTATCGCATGGCGGGCCTAGGGGGTTGGTAAAAGTCAGACCCCCAAAAGCGGTACAAGTCGTGTCGGAGTGTAGCCCAGAACACCCTGAGATACTACTGGAATACCTACCAGTAAATCTCCTTGCCTTGGCCAAGGACTTTGTGTAATGGCTCTCCTAGACACAGCACGACCTCACCCCCAATACCGGTAGAGACGAACCCCTGAAGATACGCTCACTGCCTCCATGTGGCTCGGGACTGTACCCAACTAAAACCTGTTTGCACGACTCCTTTGAGCCGTGGTAGGGTAGTAATCAAAGTACAGTGGGAACTCACACGAGACAAATGACGATCTCCAGGTCGATGAACTAACCTGCACACATGTCACCAGGGAACTGCCATCTGACGTCTGGTATATGACCAACTAGCATGTTCCCGGCGAGTCCTGTCCGGTGTACTCATAACCCAATGAGCACCTGTACACATCTTAGGTGATCCAACTGACACCAGTGGCTTGTGAGACCGGCCACCGCCCCCCGTCGGGGTCTCGACTGTATACACTAGTCTACTAATGGAGTATCGATGCCCAGTCTCGAAACTCCCACGACTAGGGACCTTTTAAGGATATGCTTGTAGACCCCCAGCTCCCACTTATATGATCGCCCTCATACTGCTGGTGGTCAAGCAAGAATCCTAGGGGCTCTATCAACGTGTAATAGCGACGTGTCAGGTCACCTAAAGCAGTACACGATGATAAAGGTAAACCAGATAGCATACTATCATCTTGAGCAAGACTGTCCTACCGGGATAGGTCCTCCCTCAATCATTACAATCACGTACCTGTGACCTAATAATTGACTCTGAGGGCACTATCTCCAACAATCTCCCACTTGCACTCAAGGCTAATTATTGCGATGTCGCATACTCACAGCCCGTGTGATACCGAACATCCAACTCCTCTACTAGTCAGTCTCACAAAGCTCGTTTGCGGAACTATTGCGTTCGAGGAATAGCCTCAGTGAGTGGATCCGCTTAGTTGTTTCTTTTTATGTCTCTCTATATCTCAAGTTCGCGGAGAAAACCATCTCCCGAAAAGAGCAATACCTGTCTCAGAATATGTCTGGATGTCTGATGGGACCTAGCTCATAAATGAACTCCAAATCCAAACTTCTTAGACTGTATCGTCAACTGAACTTAATCAGTATCCTGCGCGCCATGCCTCCCTCAGTATTGCCTTGGACCACCTGTCCAAAATACTGCCCCTCATCAGAAGGAAAACTATAACTCTGACAACCTCCTTGTCGTCCATGTCACCTTGGAAGCCTGGAATGATAACTGTCTCCTGAATGAGGCTGTCGTTATCATCTCCCTAGAACATCCACTTATGTTCTAAAACTGCTTCCGACTGTTTCTCCAGGATTGGATTAATGTCAACTTATTTCATCTAGTGCAAGAACAACATCTGGTGTGGTACTTGACATCTCACGATTGACTCAATTGCCTGAGCAAGTGATCTGCCAATCATGCCCGTCCCTCTCCCCTTTAGTCTGTAAGACACCTTTGGAGAGGGTGACTCCATTACCTGCAGGTACACTACCGTGCCAGGAGTCGTCCATCCCAAATACTCTTAGAATGCTGTCAAGTACCCTGATTGGGAAACCACCCAAATCTAGATCTAAAACCATAGATCTAGTAACCAGTATGTCTGACATAAAATCCATTTCCTTTGTGGAGAAACAACTGTGTGACGACCAAAGTATAACCGATCGTAGTGTAGGAGTTTCTTTTCCTATTCTGTGTATATCATCCAAATACCAAGATATCACACCCTACTACCTTCTCAACAGATCCATCCCCTATTCTGATGAAGTCAAACCCATGACTGTCACGTCAGAAATAGATGATCTATCTCCGCTACATCTGCTCTAGTCTATAAATAGACATAAGCAACCTGTCCACCAATGCTTCCGCTGCTCCCACTGACTACGACAACCCTCTGGCAGAGTCATATAGACGTACACTTCTAAAACTGGTTTAGAACGACGCTATACTCATCCTCCCGCCGGGTCTCGTAACCTGGAACAACAGCAATGGCAATTGTGGGTAAACAAGAACTTCCCTGTCACCGTCCTTAAGGCTACCGTAGTGCCTCTCGGGTGCCTGAAGTTACCCACCTTATCTTCGGAGTGGCCAATGGAATGTCAATCCAGATTGAATCTTTAGGTTCCTTATCAAATCTTCAGTAATCGTTTGTGGTTCTGGAATCACTTCCAGTTCTACCATACTCCCACTACTGTTTTTCTGAAAAAATCCATTTTTATTAAAACTGTGGCGAGTCTAGAACAATATTGCTATTGTTCATCCAGATGGTAGAAAATCAACCCGCGTCATAGCCTGGGTCAACCCACAAACAGCCATTACAGAAACGTGCCTTGAGTTGTCCAGTGTCTGGTTTTAATCATAAACCGGACTACTCCCCGTACCTTAACATCGTTAAGATATGAACTGTTCTATATCCAATATAGAAACAGAGGCACTGATTTAATTGAACCAGATTCAAATCATGCAGCTGTCCCTAGCGCATGTCAACTAAATGGAAGGAGGCCGATCAGCGTTACTCAACTTAGGAATACTTCCAATTATGAGTAACCTGAAAGAGAAGCAAGATCTCTTTATCATTACTATCAACTGAATACCATACACAAGTATCTACATCTTCGATCTCTTTGAAGAATCCCGATACTTGCTATACCTGGTTCTCTACTCTATTCAAATACCTATAACTTCTCAAAATTTGGACCCTGTGTTTCCGCGAAAACACCTGTCTAAAAACTAGAGAAGTCATAAGTAAACCGAATACAGTACGAGGACCAACCCTTCTGTCCTGATGGACCCTGGACAACATACAATCCTTTGTATAAGTCCCTTGAGTCTGATAACTCATTCACTGTGTGTCGTAGGTTGAAAACTGTACTTATGGTTAAGAAGAATTACACCGCTGTTTAATGCTCCTTACCTAACCATCCACTGATATAGGTAAATGTCGTAGACATAATTTCATAAAGGTATATCTCACTCTATGAAAATAGACGTACAGATATATCAATTTGAAATTGGTGCATAACAGCGGATATTCAAAACCAAATATTTGCCGACCGGCAAACAGCCCAGGTGATTTCCTCAAATATCACCGATTACAACGAATCCCGATATAATGAGGATGATCACCCAATTCCCAATAACTTACTCCCACTCATCATCTGTAAAACCATACAGATGTGAGAATCATACCTGGTAAATACATACCCTGGAGTAAGTATCTAATCGGGAAATCAGTTTTCCTTTAACAGTACACAGTGAGACTGAAACATCGAAACGTTTCGATAGGGTATCCTGGTATTCCTAGTAATGCCTCTTCCAGATTCACAACTGTAACCGTATAGTTCTTTACCACCTCTCCAAATCCCTTCATATGTCTTTAGTCTTTACCTTCTGTACACCCTTTTAGGCCAAATGGTTTTCTTCATTCCCTACCGTTCGGCACCAGCCTATGGTTTGGAAGAAGACTATCCAATAAGCATAATGGGTGTAATGTCCCAATCCTAGGAACACTCGCAATGCGAGAGAAGGTGAAGATAAAAGACACCTGAATAAATCTTATTCCTATTTCTCCTGAACCAGAATCCATCCCCGAACTGGAACAAGTTCCATTCGAGTTCGTATATAACCATACGATGGAGTATCCAAATAAACTGTGGATCTTCGTAGCGATACGGAGTGTCCTGGAGAAATACAAAGGTGATGTGGGAGTGGTAACGAAATATTTGGTTTGGTCGTGAATATCTGTTGCAATTTACTTTGCCCTCTTACTAATCCCTTGCTTTGTCTTAACTTAATACCTTCTGCACACCATCGTTATGCTAATTGGTTTTCTTCATTCCCTACCGTTCGGCACCAGCCTAAGGTTTGGAAGAAGACAATCCAATTTGCGTAATAGGTGTACTACCCCTAAACCAAGGAGTACCCGTAACCGAGGGAGGGTAAAAGGAAAAGACAACTGAATAATCCTATCCGTTTTCTCCAGAACCTGAAACCATCCTCGAATAAATTCCTTCGAGTTCGTATCTAACCATACGATGGTTTTGTCCAATGGAAGTGGACGTTCGTAGTAAAACGGGGTGTCCTGGAGAAAAGGGTAAAAGTAGGAGTGGCAATGAGGTTTGCAACTCTGACAATCCAAAAGCCAGTGTTAAAGAAGGTTCGGTCAACTTGGTCACTGAGTCAAAGTCTTAGGGTCGGGTCAATGGTCGCTGCCAAAGAGAGAGAGAAAAGAAACACTCAGCGTGCACTCTAACCTAGATCAGAATGGTCACCAATTTATCTAATCTGGAAACCTCCCACTGTACCTCAAATTCTCTTCCAAACCTATAAGAAGAATTAGTCGGGAATACCCGAGGAGTAAACTAACTCATCAGTGGGAATCGGGATCCAACTGTCATCGCATGACAACGTGACGGAATCCGCTCACGGTATCATACTCCAGAAGGTATACGCATATCTGGCAAGTTTCAGTTCTTTTGAAACTCCCGATGTGATTTCTGCCCCATGCTCTTATGACCTTGACTTTGGCCAACATATCATAAGTCACATGTCAAGTTCTACCCGTCATTCTCCAGGTTAATTTGAATCCACCCGTACATACCCTTGACTTTGGCCAACATGGCAGTACGACTGTTCCAAACCAACGCATCTATCTATGCTGCATATGAATACCCAATAGCTACCAAACACTGCGCCTTGACTTTGGCCAACATACACAGCTTGAATACTATTGACCACCCATATGAAACGACGGAGGGCTACGAATGGTTTCTGGCGAAAACCTTTAACGTAAAGAACTTGATATAGTTGAAGGAACGGATAGCTTTTTGAAAATATAGTGACGAAAACCGTTGCTAAAGAGGTCACTCCCGGTGAAGGGATCTCGGCTCTTTCCCCGTAGAATGGGGTGCAGGATATTCCAAATGAATACCGCGATGCAAAGCAAAAGTAATCGGCTATAGTGAAGTTAATGCCCTGACGCAAACTTCTGTCCAAGGGGTCACTCCCGGTGAAGGGATCTCGGCCCTTGCCTCGTCGACTGAGGAGCAGGATATTCCAATGAATACCACGATGCAAAACAAAAGTAAACGTCCTTGCAATAACAGCTTTTTGAAAAAGTGTTCCAACAACATCAGATTAGGTTTGTTTTTAACTTGCATTGATCCGAATCAATGCAGTCCCATCAATTGATCACACCAAAAAGAACGAAAATATACTGATGTACGTATATGCCATCCGCATTCGCCACTGGGTCCCGTCATTACCCGTTAGGTTAGCTAACTAACGACAGAGCGGGGACTGGACTAGCGCGGATGCAAAACATATACAACATCTACTAATATATATACCAATATATAGTATTTCGCTCAAGGCGTGAATAAAATGCAACATCACAGAGAATGAACAGCATCACAGAAACAATACAGATATCTGGGATCCCCGGGTTTCACAGAGCCGCTGAAACCCGACGTTCCCCTGGTCGTGTGGATAGCCTGTGCAATGAAATCCTAGACCCCTACGGGCGCGGCAAGTCACCCGCCAAAACCTGAAGCGAGGCAGCCCCCTTCAGCACCGTGAATGGACCACCCAGCACCTCACGGAATCCGGTAACTTGGGCACCCCTCCTGGGTCAACCTGTACCCCCTACGAGTGCGGCGAATAGCCCGCCAATCCTAGAGTGAAGCCCCCTCCGTCTCAATGCCATGAGATGCGGGCTTGTTGCCCTCCAGAACCCGGCTATCCGTGCACCCCTCCGCGGGGCAATCCTAGTACAGAAAGTAAAATATACATACAACGGGTACATCGACCGCAACCAGGTCGTGCCCCAAAAGAATAATACAATCAGGCAGTGACGGCAGTCCACATGTCGGACGCTCGCCCCGCAATATCAAATGTACATAATACAACAAAACTGTACTAGCATTGCATCCAGGCTATCCCCACCGACCGATCCGCAACATCACAGCAAAAACAAAACATCAACGTGAAAGTCACGTTCGCAAATCCGTCTAACCGGACTATAGCAGTTAGACCGGATTTACCGATCAAGTGACATTCACGGTCGCAGATATAATGTAAATACTGTGAAAAATGTGTTTAAAATATCCGATCGATCAAAAATTAACAAGTGGGCCCCCAATCAAAACTGTAGCACTCACAGAAAACCTGGGCCCAATTTTAATATTCCAAAACCCATATTTTAACCCCAGAAGGCCTCTGTAAAAATTTGGTGAAGTGATCTCCACAGTGCGCGGCGGAAGGGCGGCGGGAATGTGGTTTTCGCGGCGGTTCCGCGCTCCCACTGTGGAGTTACTTCGTCGAATTTTTACAGAGCTCTTAGATTTTCCAGTACATCAATATTTTACAACCTGAAAAATTTTTCGACACAAAAAATTTCCAACAGAAAACTGATGCTAACAAAAATGTAGTTTTGGAACATTCGATCGATCGAAACAGAAAAGCACACTACACCAAGCTAGACTAAGTTAATGGCGAGGCTCTGATACCACTGTAAGTGCACGGCGGTGCCCCGGCCGTCAATCCGACGGCCAAAAGCGGAAGCGGTGATAAACTTTAATTTTGCGGACTTAGCAAACCGGCACCACCGCGCACTAAACCCGGATCGAACCATTAACTAGTCCTAGCTAACTACAAGAAAGGGAATAGAGATATACCGACGATCCAAGTCCTCCGGTCTTCTCGTCATGGTCCCGATCTCCTGCGGAAAGTCCTGTCTCCTCCTCGTCGCCGGAAGTGCACCACATCGCCTACTTTGTTTACGGGCTCCCACCTCAATGCCGAGGCAACTCGGGCACGAAGCCGGCTACTCGACGTGCCCAAGGTTCACTGTAGAATATGTAGTCCTCAAGTCTCACTTTTGGGGTTGTAGGAATTGCCTTTTGGTGGAGGGATGAACAATGGAGTTTGGAGATGGAACTTGTATGAATTTTCCAAAGCCAAATGAGTGTAATCCCCTCATGTAAAAATGGGACAGCCCCTCAAGAGGAATGGCCGGCCACTACAAGGGGGAGTGTGATAGAAAATGAGAGAGCCATCCTATAATGCAATGGAGAGAGAGAAAGCTATCATAAGGAAAATAATGATCACCAAGAAAAGTCCTCACTCAACAACCATACCATCTCCCATCATCAACAATCATCAAGCATGATGACTTCAAAAAGTCAAGCCATCATGAAGAGGTCAAGGTCAAGGAATGGTGCATATCATGAAAACCATCATGATACAAATAATATGCAAAGGACCCCCTTCCAAAAACTTATTTGCAACAATGCAAATAAGCCCTCCTCCACCAATCTTCGGCCAATGAACGGAACAATGGAAATCGGCCGAAACGGAAAGCAAACTGGCAACTCCAGAAAACTGGTCCCGTAATAAATTACGGGAAAACCCCGATACTGTGCATACACACCCGCATCTGTATTTCGACCGAAATACAAATGCAATGAGACAAAATCTCCACTGTACTATACTAGGATCCGGCTTATACCAAAACCGGCTAGTAATATCTGTTCGATCCTGATCCGTGCAATACCGCACGTATCTGATCGAACCCTGCCATATAACCATACGGCCTATAGTACAAACTGTCCGATCCTGATCCGTGCAATACCGCACGTATCTGATCGGACCTTGCCATATCTCCATACGGCCTCTACAACCTTTCGCCCGAAAGCTGAGTAACTGAATGTGGGGGACTCTAAAGACTCGTCAACACCTCGGTTGTGGATTTAACCACTAGCACGTCAGAGGTATAAGCCAATACGTAACGGGCTACCAAGTATTGACTAAAAGGGACGTCTGTGAGTGAACTCAGCCTGACAACCCTACTGAGCCTGTCAGTGACAATATCCGTACAGTCCGGTCCGTTCGTCTATGAGTATCGCATGGCGGGCCTAGGGGGTTGGTAAAAGTCAGACCCCCAAAAGCGGTACAAGTCGTGTCGGAGTGTAGCCCAGAACACCCTGAGATACTACTGGAATACCTACCAGTAAATCTCCTTGCCTTGGCCAAGGACTGTGTGTAATGGCTCTCCTAGACACAGCACGACCTCACCCCCAATACCGGGAGAGACGAACCCCTGAAGATACGCTCACTGCCTCCATGTGGCTCGGGACTGTACCCAACTAAAACCTGTTTGCACGACTCCTTTGAGCCGTGGTAGGGTAGTAATCAAAGTACAGTGGGAACTCACACGAGACAAATGACGATCTCCAGGTCGATGAACTAACCTGCACACATGTCACCAGGGAACTGCCATCTGACGTCTGGTATATGACCAACTAGCATGTTCCCGGCGAGTCCTGTCCGGTGTACTCATAACCCAATGAGCACCTGTACACATCTTAGGTGATCCAACTGACACCAGTGGCTTGTGAGACCGGCCACCGCCCCCCGCCGGGGTCTCGACTGTATACACTAGTCTACTAATGGAGTATCGATGCCCAGTCTCGAAACTCCCACGACTAGGGACCTTTTAAGGATATGCTTGTAAACCCCCAGCTCCCACTTATATGATCGCCCTCATACTGCTGGTGGTCAAGCAAGAATCCTAGGGGCTCTATCAACGTGTAATAGCGACGTGTCAGGTCACCTAAAGCAGTACACGATGATAAAGGTAAACCAGATAGCATACTATCATCTTGAGCAAGACTGTCCTACCGGGATAGGTCCTCCCTCAATCATTACAATCACGTACCTGTGACCTAATAATTGACTCTGAGGGCACTATCTCCAACAATACTACCATTTCGAGCAAGATTGTATATACAACTGTGAATATCCCAAGCTTCCATCAAGTAATATACATACTAGTATGATACAGTAATGGCCTCTAGGGCATATACACTAACAATGAGTGACCAAAATAGTTGGCCAGAGATCTTTAGAGGATGTGCCTGAGCAGGACTGTTTCCGCCATCTTTGATTTCGGTAGTTTGGGTGATTTATTTGCATGATTGAGATTTTGTGCACCTCAGTTGCACTTGACTTCGATTTGATGTCATTCGAGATGTTGATTTTGATTTCATGCCTAGTGTATGGATGTGATTTGACTTGTGGTTTTGCCATAGTTTTCATGCACTTTTAGTATTTTGATTCGATTTGTGCATACTTATGCACATCGTTTTGAGATTAACTACCACGGTATACCTGATTTGGATTTGGATTGAAATGTGTTGTATACCGTCGATTTCGATTGTGATACTCGATATTTATTTTCGTGCACCTTATGCACTTGATTTGGATTCTGTAAGTCCACGTTGCACACCCCGGTACTTGCGGGGAGGCGGAAAACGGAATAAAAATCGGATTTTTATCAACTTAGGCAACATGGACTACACTATGAAGGATCTTTGCTAAACAAAAACTTGCTAAAGCTAACTAGAAACTAGCTAAGTGCTAGAAAGGTTATACCTTGGGCTTTAAGTCCTTCTCTCCTTGCTCCTTGGAGTGGTGGAAGGAGGTCACCTTGGTCGTCTTTTCACGTCGAAGAAAGATCCACCCGAAAGCTTCAACCTTTGGCTTCAACTCCAAGCTAGAAGTAACTAGGGTGCAAGAAGTGCTAGTCCTTGAACCCTAGATGAGAGTAAAGATGATCAAGAGAGGGTTTTTCTCAAGCTCAAGTGTTTCTCAACACATGAGAAGGAGAGAGCTTGAGGGAGAGGAAGAACAAGAGAGAGAAATGAAATGATAGAATGAGAATAATATGAACCATTCTCACTAATATGTGTATATTATTTTAATTAAATAATTAGCTAGATAATTGTCATGGCTATTCATGACATGACCATTATCATTTCAATTTGCAAGGATCAAAAAGCATCTTCCAAAAGAAATGATGATGGTCAAAGTGTCAACCTAGGTCAACTAGTCAAGGAGGTCAAATGGTCAACAACCTTAACCATGCACAATTATTAAACTAATTATCAATTAACTATAATACACACATAAGCATTAGGGTTAATAAAATGACAATACCCATTAACCCTAATCAAGGTCCTCTCCCGCTGTCTCAAACAACTGTGCATACGCACCCGCATTCGTGATCCGAGGAACACGAATACAATGAGAAAAACCAATCCTAAATCATATACTAGGATCTGGCTTAAACCAAAGCCCGCTAGTATAAACTGTCCGGACAGCAAACGTGCACAAGTGCGCGAATGTGAACGAACCCTGTCGCAAAACCATGCGACCTCTACTCATTTTGCCTAAAGGCGAATAGCTCTCTGTGTGGGACTCTAAAGACTCGACTCTACGCTGGCAGTGGGTTTAACCACAGACCGCAAGCGGCACTAGCTGTACATAACGGTCCCCAGGTAGATGTTGAAAAGAAGACTGACGAGGTGAACCCCATCTGAACTCCTACTGAGCCAGTATTTGACAATCTCCGTATAGTCCGGTCTGTTCGTCTGATACATCGCATGGCGGGCCTGGGGGGCGGTGAACGTCAGTCCCCTAATAGCGGTACAAGTCATGTCGGAGTGTAGCCCAGAACACCCTGAGATAACACTGGAAACCTACCAGTATATCTCGCTTGCCCTGGCCAGGGACTACTCGTGTAATGGCTCTCCTGGACACAGCGCGATGTCAACCCCCAATACCGGGAGAGACGAATCCTGTCTAACCGTCACTGCCTCCAAGTGCTTCGGGACTGCACCCAAAAACTACATGTTTGCACGACTCCTTTGAGCCGTGGTAGGGTAGCAATCAAAGTGCAGTGGGAACACACTCGAGGCGAAGTGACAGTGTCAAGTCAGCGGACTAAGCCATACTCATGTCACCTGGGAACTGATAACTGACGATAGGTATAATACCAACCAACAGTTCCCGACGAGTCCTGTCCAGTGTACTCGTAACCTAACGAGCACCCGCATACTATCTCGAGTACGACGTACTGACGGCTGTGGGACAGACCGTCTCCCATGCTGGGATGAGAAGCGCATACGCCAGTCTACTCCGGAGTATCGATGCCCTGTCTCGATAGTCCAACGAATAGGGACCTGTATAAGGATGTGCTTATAGATCACCCAGCTCCCACGAGTGTGAGTGCTATCACAACGCTGGTAATCAAGCAAAGATCCTAAGGGCTCTACTAATATGTATATCAGCGATATGCTAAAAGAAACACATGCACATATTAAAGCAGAGACAAACCAAGTAGCATACTACCATTTTGAGCAAGATTGTATATACAACTGTGAATATCCCAAGCTTCCATCAAGTAATATACAAACTAGTATGATACAGTAATGGCCTCTAGGGCATATACACTAACAATCTCCCACTTGCACTAAGGCTATGTACTGGCGTGTCGAAGACCTATCATCTCAATCAGCCGCTCGAACTGAGTCTGGGGCAAGGCCTTGGTGAATGGATCTGCAGTGTTATCCTCTGATGCAACTCTCCGGACCTCGATCTCCTGGCGATCTACGATCTCCCTGATCAGGTGATACCGCCTCAAGATGTGTCTGGATTTCTGATGGGACCTGGGTTCTTTCGCTAAAGCTATAGCCCCGTTGTTGTCGCAATACAGAGGTATTGGGTCAACAATGGACGGAACCACCTGAAGTTCTCTCAAGAACTTCCTCATCCAGACAGCTTCTTTTGCGGCATCGGATGCAGCGATGTATTCTGCTTCCATAGTCGAGTCAGCAACGGTTTCCTGTTTGGAGCTCTTCCAACACACCGCCCCTCCATTGAGGGTAAAGACAAAACCCGACATGGATTTGGAATCATCCTTGTCACTCTGGAAGCTGGAGTCAGCAAAGGCCTCAATCTGCAGGTCTTTTCCGCCGTACACCAAGAACATCTCCTTAGTTCTTCTCAGGTACTTGAGAATGTTCTTTACTGCTATCCAATGTTTCTCCCCAGGGTTTGACTGATACCTGCTTACCACACTCAGTGCATAAGCCACATCCAGTCTGGTACACTACATCGCATACATTATAGAGCCTACCGCAGAAGCGTAGGGTATAATAGACATGCGATCCCTCTCCAAATCAGTCTTGGGAGACATCTCTTTGGAGAGAGTGATCCCGTGACAAGCCGGTAGATTACCGCGCTTGGAATCTTCCATACTGAATCTCTTCAGTATGGTGTCGATGTACCTGGACTGCGAAAGTCCTAATATCCTCTTGGATCTGTCACGGTAGATCCGGATACCCAGAATGTATGAGGCATCACCCAGGTCTTTCATGGAGAACCTGTGTGACAAGAACCCCTTGACAGATTGTAGCATAGGAATGTCATTTCCTATTAAGAGAATGTCATCCACGTATAAAACGAGGAATACCACAGTTCTCGCTACAAATCTACAATAGATGCATGGTTCATCTGGATTTTTGATAAAGCCAAATTCCTTGACCGTCTCATCAAAACAGATGTTTCAACTCCGCGATGCCTGCTTTAGTCCATAAATGGACTTAAGCAACTTGCACACCTTTCCGCTGCTCCCACTCTGAATGAAACCCTCTGGCTGATCCATATAGACACACTCCTCTAAATGTCCATTTAGAAAAGCTGTCTTTACATCCATCTGCCAAATCTCATAATCGTGGAAAGCAGCAATGGCAAGAAGGATCCGAATGGATTTCAGCATAGCTACTGGAGAAAAGGTTTCGTCATAGTCCAAACCAGGTCGCTGACGAAAACCCTTTGCTACCAGTCTAGCTTTATAGGTCTCAACCTGTCCATCTACACCAATCTTCCTTTTGAAGATCCACTTGCATCCTACGGGTTTTACCCCATCTGGAGCAATGTCCAACGTCCATACTTTGTTGGTGTACATGGACTCCATTTCGGTCCGCATTGCATCCAGCCATTTTACCGAGTCGACGCTCTGAATGGCTTGCTGGAAACTAGTAGGCTCATCAAACTCTAAGATGCAATCCTCTCTATCCCCGTCAATGAGAAAACCGTAGTATCTCTCGGGCGGATGAGACTGCCTACTACTCCTGCGGAGTGGTGTGGGAATGTCCTGATCTTTCGAACCCTCTGGTTCAACCAAGCTTTCAGTAATAGCTCGTAGTTTTGGAATTTCTTCCAGTTCTATTGCGCTCCTACTTAATTCTTTTTCTATGAACTGGTGTTCTAGAAAGTGGGCATGGCGAGAAACAAGGACTTTTTGTTCCTCTTCGCAATAGAAGTAATATCCCTTGGAGCTCTTTGGATATCCCACAAACTTGCACTGTACTGAGCGTGCCTCGAGCTTGTCCGCATGCTGCTTTTTTACAAAAGCTGGACATCCCCATGTCTTAATGTGATTAAGATAGGGTCTCTTCCTACACCACATCTGATATAGTGTAGTAGGCACAGTCTTAGTTGGAACTCGGTTCAAAAGGTATGCAGCTGATTCTAGCGCATATCCCCAAAACGATCGCGGCAACTCGGCGTTACTCATCATGGACCGTACCATATCCAATAGGGTTCGGTTCCATCTCTCCGATACACCATTATGTTGCGGATTGTATGGAGGAGTAAGCTGAGAGAGAATTCCATTCTCTTTTAAGTAACCCAGGAACTCGGCACTCAAGTATTCACCACCTCGATCAGATCTTAGTGCCTGGATACTTTTGCCTGTTTGTTTTTCTACTTCATTCTTATATTCCTGGAATTTTTCAAAAGCCTCGGATTTATGTTTCATTAAGAAGACATAACCGTACCTTGAAAAGTCATCCGTAAAAGTAATGAAGTAAGAATAACCGCTTCGCGCATGTGTAGACATTGGACCGCACACGTCGCTGTGTACGAGTCCCAAGAGCTCGCTCGCTCTTACTCCGTGTCCAGTGAACGGAGTCTTTGTCATCTTTCCCTTGAAAAAGGATTGACAAGTTGCATACGATTGATATTCGAACGAATCCAAATATCCTTCTGCATGTAACTTAGTCAACCTTCTCTCATTGATGTGACCCAGTCTACAATGCCATAAGAAAGTTTTATCGATTTCTGGAGACTTTCTTTTGTGTGTATTCTGGACATTGAAAATCTGTGGCTGGTTTAATACGTATATACCGTTGTTCAATGTACCTGACCCAATCAAAACTTGATTAAGGTGAATGTTCACTACATTACTTATAAATGCAAATTCATAACCTTCTTTAGATAATAAAGATACAGAAATGATATTACAGGTTGCATTTGGTACATAATAACAACTACGCAAAACCAAAAAATGTCCATCCGACAATCCCAGGTGATAGTCCCCCACGGACTCTGCATCCATGCTAGCACCGTTTGCAACTCTGAGGGTCATGTCACCTGCCTTCAAAACTCTACGCTTTCTCAACGCCTGCAAAGAATTACAGATATGAGATCCTGATCCGGTATCCAATACCCAGGATGTAGAGTTTATTGATAGACAGTTTTCAATAACATACACACCTGAAGCTGAAGCTGCAACTCGCTTCAAATCCTGTGTTCTGGCCTTCCAAGCCTTGCAATCCTGTTTCCAGTGACCACTTTTGTGACAATAGAAGCATTCTTCCTTCCCCACCAGCTTTCCCGCTACCTTTGTTGCTTTTCCTTTTCCCTTCATATCCACTTTACTGACACCGCCTCTTGGTTTGGCGGGGGCTTTCTTCTTCTTGCCCTTGGCTTTCGCCCTGGACCTAGAAGAGGAAGATCCTCCTACAAACAAAGTGGATGTCTCCCTACCCTTCTGTAGGGTGCCCTCAGCACTCCTCAACATGTTCAGAAGTTCGGAAAGTTCAACCTCCTTTCCTTGCATGTTGAAGTTAAGAATAAACTGGGCGTAGGTGGAAGGAAGGGACTGGAGAATCAAATCAGTATAGAGTTCATTCTCCAACGTGGTCCCAAGGTCCGCGAGCTCCTCAATGTAGCCAATCATCTTAAGCACGTGTTCCGCTACCGATGATCCGACGCCCAACCTTGCCAAAAACAACTTCTTCGACACTTCGTATCTTGCGATACGAGACTGCTCTCCATACAGTTCTTCTGTATGAAGAAATATGGACTCTAGGTCCATATTCTCGTGCCTCCTCTGATGTTCGTTGTCCATCGAGGCAAGTACGAGGCATTTGGCCTTCGCGCAATCTATTTCCCAGGTCTTGTAGATTTCCCTATCTACGACACTGGTTTTGGGACCTGGGACAGGGGGAGCTTTGGTGGTAAGGAGATACCCCAGCTTGTCGTAAGTGATTGCCATCTTGACATTCCTGAGCCAATCTTTGTAGTTTGGCCCTGTCAATATGTTTTTATCTAGTAATAACTTAAGTCCGGTCATGTTGAATGGTCGCTGCAATTAGGAGAGAGAAAAGAAACACTTTAGCATGATGCTCTTGCAAGTTTAGAGTGGTTTTTAATTTGTCTAAACTGGATGGCTCCCACTGTCTCTCGAATCCCTTCTCAAACCGTAAAGAAAGGATTAGTCAGGATCAATCTCATCGTACAATACTTGCTTAACCGTTTAGCCAGGCCAGTGTCGGTACTTCGAGGGAGGTTTTCCAACGCTTTCGCGAAATTCCTTAATTAAGTAACCTCTTTTCCCTGGGGGCGTAGCCCCGCTAACACCTTTCTAGACACCTACTAAGTTTATAGCATTGATCGTTAAGTGAGAGTTTTCCCGAGGAGTAGCATATACTCACAGTAGGATCGGGATCCAAATATCATCGCGTGATAAAACCGAAGGAATCCTACCAGAATTATCACACTCCAAATGGTATGCAGCGCTAGCAAGTTTCAGTACTTATGAAACTCCCGATGTGGATTTTTGCCCCATGCTCTTATGACCTTGACTTTGGCAAAATATCATAAGTCACATGTCAAGTTCTACCCATCATTCTCCTGGTTAATTTGGACCCACCCGTACCTTCCCTTGACTTTGGCCAAAATGGCAGCACGACTGTCCCAAACCAACGCATCTATCTATGCTGCACATGAATACCCAATAGCTACCAATCACTATGCCTTGACTTTGGCCAAAATACATAGCTTGAATACTTTTTGACCATTCATGTGGAATGACGGAGGGCTACGAATGGTTTTCGAGAAACCGTGAACGTAGTGAACTTGATATAATCGATGGAACGAGATACCTTTTAAAAGGAGTGGTTCAAGCTCCACGTTTAAAAGTTTGGTTTGGAAAAGAACCGAGTGGTTTTCAAAGTGTTCCAATCGACTTTTACTTGGTTTATTTTCTTGCATTAGTTCTTTTAATGCATCCCATCATTTAATCCTACCATTGCAGAAAACAACCAAAATATGACGTACGCTTATGCCATTCGCATTCGCCACGGGGCCCCGTCATCACCCGTTAGGTTACTTAACTAACGACAGAGCGGGGGCTGGGCTAGCGTGGCTGTAAAACATAAGCAACGCCTAAATAGTTATCATATATAAATATATAGCAATGATAGACATTACAGATCACAGATGAATACATTGGATATACTAGGAATCCGCAATCCGTTCGAGCCTACAACGAAAAGCGGATTACACGTTCGCGGTGAATAGCCAATACCCCACCCAAGACCCCGACGGGTGCGGCAAACTACCCGCCAAGTACCCGAAGCGAAGCAACCTCCCTCACTACCGTGAGTAGGCCACTCGGCACTTCGAGATACCCGGTAGTTTGTGTACCCCCTCCATGGGTCTATCCTAGGAGCAAAAACAGTAAAAAGAATTATACAATGACGGTTACAACCCCGACCCGGTTGTGCGGCCAAACAAATAATAATATTACATCAATTTACATATTACAATGAATGAAAGAAAAAGCAGCACTCATCTCACATCCACCCCGGCTATTCATCCGCGACAATCCAACCCATTCATATACACATAGCAATCATCAATCATAGATCACAGATATGTATAACCCCGACTAATCGACATATAGCAATTAGCCAACGTTCAATACACACAAACATCACAGATATAACCTTATAGTCAAAATGTATTGAAGTTCGGAAAAAAATACGGATTTATAGGCCCCCAAAAACAAATTTCTATTCTGGAAAACCTGGGAACATATAAACCATCTTAAAAATCCTAAAAACAAGCCAGAGATACACTGCACCAAACTAGACCCAGTGAAGAGCCAACTTGGCCGCGGTTGCGCGGCAATAGCTTGCTATTGCCGCGGAACCGCGGCTCCTTGGTCGATTCACTCGATCGGGTTTGGTGGTTTTCTTTAAAAAACCCTGAGACGGTTTTAGGAGTATAACAAATTTTATTTTGAACAGGAAAAAATTTAACAGAAAGTTAGGGTTTTTAAAACTTGGTTTTTGGATTTTTCCGTTTCGAACTTCGATACACTTCACTACCTAGCTAGTTTATGTTTAGTTAGGCTCTGATACCACTGTAAGTCCACGTTGCACACCCCGGTACTTGCGGGGAGGCGGAAAACGGAATAAAAATCAGATTTTTATCAACTTAGGCAACATGAACTACACTATGAAGGATCTTTGCTAAAGCTAACTAGAAACTAGCTAAGTGCTAGAAAGGTTATACCTTGGGCTTTAAGTCCTTCTCTCCTTGCTCCTTGGAGTGGTGGAAGGAGGTCACCTTAGTCGTCTTCTCACGTCGAAGAAAGATCCACCCGAAAGCTTCAACCTTTGGCTTCAACTCCAAGCTAGAAGTAACTAAGGTGCAAGAAGTGCTAGTCCTTGAACCCTAGATGAGAGTAAAGATGATCAAGAGAGGGTTTTTCTCAAGCTCAAGTGTTTCTCAACACATGAGAGGGAGAGAGCTTGAGGGAGAGGAAGAACAAGAGAGAGAAATGAAATGATAGAATGAGAATAATATGAACCATTCTCACTAATATGTGTATATTATTTTAATTAAATAATTAGCTAGATAATTGTCACGGCTAATCATGACATGACCATTATCATTTCAATTTGCAAGGATCAAAAAGCATCTTCCAAAAGAAATGATGATGGTCAAAGTGTCAACCTAGGTCAACAAATCAAAGAGGTCAAATGGTCAACAACCATAACCATGCACAATTATTAAACTAATTATCAATTAACTATAATACACACATAAGCATTAGGGTTAATAAAATGACAATAGCCATTAACCCTAATCAAGGTCCTCTCCCTCTGTCTCAAACAACTGTGCATACGCACCCGCATTCGTGATCCGAGGAACACGAATACAATGAGAAAAACCAATCCCAAATCATATACTAGGATCTGGCTTAAACCAAAGCCCGCTAGTATAAACTGTCCGGACAGCAAACGTGCACAAGTGCGCGAATGTGAACGAACCCTGTCGCAAAACCATGCGACCTCTACTCATTTTGCCTAAAGGCGAATAGCTCTCTGTGTGGGACACTAAAGATTCGACACTACGCTGGCAGTGGGTTTAACCACAGACCGCAAGCGGCACTAGCTGTACGTAACGGTCCCCAGGTAGATGTCGATAAGAAGACTGACGAGGTGAACCCCATCTGAACTCCTACTGAGCCTGTATGTGACAATCTCCGTACAGTCCGGTCTGTTCGTCTGATACATCGCATGGCGGGCCTAGGGGGCGGTGAACGTCAGTCCCCTAATAGCGGTACAAGTCGTGTCGGAGTGTAGCCCAGAACACCCTGAGATAACACTGGAAACCTACCAGTATATCTCGCTTGCCCTGGCCAGGGACTACTCGTGTAATGGCTCTCCTGGACACAGCGCGATGTCAACCCCCAATACCGGGAGAGACGAATCCTGTCTAACCGTCACTGCCTCCAAGTGCTTCGGGACTGCACCCAAAAACTACCTGTTTGCACGACTCCTTTGAGCCGTGGTAGGGTAGCAATCAAAGTGCAGTGGGAACACACTCGAGGCGAAGTGACAGTGTCAAGTCAGCGGACTAAGCTGTACTCATGTCACCTGGGAAATGATAACTGACGATAGGTATAATACCAACCAACAGTTCCCGACGAGTCCTGTCCAGTGTACTCGTAACCTAACGAGCACCCGCATACTATCTCAAGTATGACGTACTGACGGCTGTGGGACAGACCGTCTCCTACGCTGGGATGAGAAGCGCATACGCCAGTCTACTCCGGAGTATCGATGCCCTGTCTCGATAGTCCAACGACTAGGGACCTGTATAAGGATGTGCTTATAGATCACCCAGCTCCCACGAGTGTGAGCGCTATCACAACGCTGGTAATCAAGCAAAGATCCTAAGGGCTCTACTAATATGTATATCAGCGATATGCTAGAAGAAACACATGCATATATTAAAGCAGAGACAAACCAAGTAGCATACTACCATTTCGAGCAAGATTGTATATACAACTGTGAATATCCCAAACTTCCATCAAGTAATATACAAACTAGTATGATACAGTAATGGCCTCTAGGGCATATACACTAACAAATTCTTGCGCATACTTGGGCGCTTGATGCGATTTTGGTGCACACCAGATGCACTAAATCGGGATTCTTCGTGCATATCAGATGCACCAGATATTGCTGTCAGGCACATCCGTTGCCCTTGACAGGTGTTTTCGTGCACACCGGTTGCACTTAGACTTTGTTTCTGTGCACATGTATGGCACATTCATAGATTTTGATTTCCGTGCGCACCATACGGACGTGGCATTCTTATGCACATTTTGGGATTGATTCTTGTGGAGCAGTAGGCTTTTATGATATTTACTATTTGTTTTATTGCTTAGCAGGACTTGTCAGAGGACAGTGGCTGAATATAGTTTTTGCATGCATTGATAGTTATCTAAGGGATTTCCAAAAAGGAGCTATACTCTCAGTATTTACCTACGTGTCCGAGATGACATGAGGCATTTAACAAAGGAAACCCTTCTAAATTATTTTTCAAAACGGCGGGACGTGTATGTTAAATAAGGAGCTATAGTCCGCCACTTTTGTTGTGATACGCGCATCGCACAGTAATTTGAAAAGGGTTTGGCATGCATTTCTTTCAGATGTTTTGACGAGTTTACAACGATGCGTACTATGTACATATTATAGTTTTGATGTATATCATGTTGGTTTTCGAATTGGACTTTGACATTGGTGTCTTCACCATAACTCCAATGATTGCGCGATGCTTGACGGAGTTTCGATTTTTGAGTTATACACTCTTTTTCATGCGCATGCATTGCGCTACGATGTCTATTATGTACTAATGATTTCGAAGCCCCGACGACTTAACCATTTTACTGAAATGTTTTAGTATTTGAGAGATTTAAATTTAAATTCGGAGACCGAATTTCTTAAAGGAGGGAAGATTGTAACATTTCAGAACAAATAAATATTATTTTTGGGAATTTATATAATTAAAATAATAAATATTATGAATATTTTAATGATGCGGTATAATTATATATCGATAAATTGGGAAATACTTGGAAATTATGTTTATTATTAAATTTGAAAGAGATTATAAGAATGGAGCATTCATAGATTTTTATATAATTAATTATATTCCATTTTTATGCTAATCATGATTAAATAGCACTAATCATACATTAAGCTTGATTTGTGCATATGACATGCACTATGTCATATTACACTTTTTACATTTTTCTACCATGGCTTTTCTTTTTCTTTTTATTGGATTTATTTTAAAATGAATTGAGAAGAAAAGAAAAGAAAAGAAAAGAAAAGAAAAAGGAAAAGGATTAAAATAAGAAGTATGGGCAAGAGAGGGAGGAGAGAGAGAGGTGAGGGGTCATTTGACCAAGGCCTTCATTGTTTTCACTTCATTCCCTTCTCCATTTTCTTCTCCTTCTTCATCCTTGGCTGCCCTCTTCCCTCCACCATCTCAACCACTCACAACACACCCAAAAAAACATCAAAACTTCATCTCCCTTTCATTAAAAATGTGCATAAGCTCACTACAAGCATTTTGGACCAAGAAAAATTGGATTTTGAAGACTTGGGGAAACTCAAGAATTTTCTTGAGTTGCCAAATGGGGTAATTCCTTTACCATTAGTGTTGTATTTCATTCACTTTAGCACCTATGTAAGTTAGATGTGATTAAGTGATGTTTAGTGAGGTTTGAAAATTCCAAGTTAGGGTTTTGAGGAGTTATTGAATTGAGATAGTGTAATTGAGTTTAGTAGTGACCTCAAACCCCCTGTAGTGATTTTATATTGGGCTAAACCATAGACATAATGTAACGTTTTAAAAAAAATAATTAAATGAATAAAATTGTTTAAGTGAATTTTATGAATTTCGGTAAAGTAAAATGTATTTTTCGTAAAATTAAACCGTGATTGTTTTTCATTATAATTTCAAAAATACATATTTTAATTATGTAATTACTAGTAAATGGTGTTTATTTAGCCACTTATAAATTTTTATTTTAATTAAATATTTTTCCTAAATTAATTATTTTAAATATTAACATAAGCTTTATTTTTACACTAAATTAGTGTAAATTACAAATTTGAATGGTTTTAATTTGTAAAAATGAACCATGGCATATTATAATTTAGTGTGTATCATGCAAAATTTATTTGCAAATTTTTCCTTTTTTCTAGAGCTTTCTTGAGTTGCTATAGTAATGAAATAAAAGAAATTAATTAAAATGTTGAAATGACATAAAGAGGTGGATATTTGTGGGGAACTTTCTACATCTTTCCTCACTCTTTTCTTTCTCTCCCTCCTCCCCTTGTTGTGGCCGGCCTCCTCATCAAGGAAGCCCCCCCCATTTTCCCCCTCTCTTTCTTCTTCAAATTTGATCAAAAAATTCATTAAAAATCACATTTTGTGGTGGAATTGTGGTATTTTGCTTGAAAAATGTTAAAAATTTGTTAAAAGTTGCAAACTAGAAATTTCAAATAAATGCAAAATTGTGTAATAAAAATAAAGTAAGGGGTTGTATAGTCTAGTTATGCTATTTAATGAGTTTTATAACCATTGGTTTCATTTAAATGTCAAGTTTTGATGAAAAACGGTAAATTGGCATTTTCGGGTTTTACGAAATCGGGTGATTTGATGGATTTTAGGGTTTCGATGTATTTAATCATGTTTTATAATATAAGTAATGTGTTTTAAAACTACGAGTTATTTGTTAATGTTTATCTCGATCCAACGGAGTTTGCACGCCGATATCGAGCGATATTTGGTGCTTTTGCGTGGACGGGACATAGGTTTTAACCTATGCTTGTTCCTTGTATCGTTTGACTTTCGTATGTGATTCAGTTTACGATGCTATTTATATGTTTGCGTCTAGGTACCCCTCACGTGGACTGCGGGCGATGAAGAGGAGGATGACGACACTGTCTTCGGCAGACATGGACCAGCTGAGTAGATGCATATCTACGGGGGGAAGTCGGGTGGATGGCGTTTAGCACCCCCGCAACGTAGAATAGGAATAGTACTTATTGACATTAGGAAACAAGATGTGACCCTAGTAGGACCCTAGGCTGGACTAGACTGATTTAGGAAAACCATATCAGAGGATGAGTACCTTGGAAGAGATTCGTAGGTTTCAGATAGAAACACACCCACGCACACACTGAAACTCGACATGGGGTATGCGTGTATGTGTATATATATAGAACAAGGTATAGGTATATACATATATATACAACACGTATATGTGATTCATTGATGTGATATGATATCCGAGGTATGATGAAATAGTGTAACTGGGCTTGATGCCGTGATTCTTGGCTATACAGTCGTATTAAGTGTTAGCGGATCATTAGAGAATGAGATAATGAACATGTATATTTAAATTATAAGGGGTGGTGATGATATTGAGGTACATGGGACTCTAAAATAGTACCCGGACTATAACTTGTGATTGATCACGATATGAGATATGTATGACTTGATTACGATATGATACATATGACATGATATTTCTGAGAATAAACTAATGATGCATACTATGAGGGCAATGATATATGATTGATGTAGGCGATTATAGTTTAGTACCTTGATCATGAGATGTGTTGGTGATGACATTATACGAATGATGAGACACCTAGGAGATACTTAACCCGTACTCCGATATTGGGATGCCGTACGATGGATTTTACCGTACGAGGCATAAATATGATGATTGATCCGCACTCTTGATTTGAGGAAGCCGTACTACGTACGTGACGCTATTGAGGCCGGATCGTCGACTATTCGAGATATTGATTCAGACCTTAGGTAGACTCTTGTTTCTTATTGACTAGTTTCTTAGGTTAAGTTCTTTAAGAGGTTAGATGGACACTAGTTTAGGTTCGATTCATATAGTGGTAGTGATAATTGTATATCAAATGAGTGGATAATGCACATCTGTCTTTGCATTCATACTGTAATCATCATGATGCATGTTCTTTCATATGTTGCTATAATCAGTATAAACTTTACCTGTTAGGACACCAGCACCATTACCGATGATGCGCATATTCCACGCACACTTATTTGCCGGCTCACACACATCATCATCGGTAATTGCTATGTCACGTACACTTTAGATTATATTATCTTTTATTGATAGAATCAGTTAACAACTAGACCGATATAATATCGTGATTACTCTCTGATGTTAGTATAGACATGATATCTATTACTTGACATTCATGCATTCATATTTTCATGTTATCCTGTAGTATCATGGGCATATGCCGACACTTATCATATACTTACTCATGATTTTAAGATTTGGATTTCTATGAGATTTCTGGATTTTTGGGGAAAACCGCAAGAAATTATAAAACCTTCTCTCTCTCTCTCCTCCTCTCTTTTTAAAATAAGATGCGGTTTTCTCATGATGTATGTGTCGTCCACCATGAGATTTATGTTTTCTGTTGGATTTCGAGACCGGATTCGAGGAGTGGATGAACCGTCTCGGGTACATGGTGGGCCCGGTATGGTACCCCGGGGCAAGAAGATCGAGTTGTAGACGATGAGCCTGGCAGGGGAAGACTACCTACCGGTGATGTCTGGCGCGGCGGATATCCGGAGGATACCGACCGTTGTCGTGAGATTTGATGATATGGGCCGATCCGGACTGACGGAGCCCGACATATTGAGACTTGAGATTACATGTGTTGTGTCGATGCTTGACACGGATTTCCATGGATTTCATTGTTGAGATTTGAGATGCTTATACACACTTTACTATGATAACAGCTAAAGAGTTCTTATACATATATATCTGGATTTCAGGATTTGTTACTTTACATTCATGGTGCATGCATTTCATTTCATATGACATAGTATTATATGAGGCACTGACACGAACACGGAGTATCTGCACTTACACGTAGTATTACCCTGCTATTACTAGATGTTTGGGATATAGTAGTGTATTATTATGACCTAGGATAGCGTCGTGCATTCGATTTCTTTTCGTAGATGTCTTCTACTCACGAGTTGGCAACTCACCCCCGTTGTGCCAAATTTTATTACAGGTTTGTTGTACAGGTTTCCCTGGCAGCTTGCTGGCACATCTATTCTTTCAGGGTGATTTGCACGGTAGGTTGGTTCACTTGTATCCGAACCACCATTGTACTTTTATTCTTTCATTTGTATCTAGTAAGCTCCATCAACCATACTTGTATTACTTGATAAGTTTATTGGACCAGTCTTTTATTTCGACCTTAGAGTCGCGCATGTATTATTCTGATCTGGTGGTTTTGTTTTCTTTTGAGTTTTGAGGCTCGCCCTTTGGCGTTGTATATTATTGTGTTTGTTGTGGTTGTTTCCGCCTGTTGGCGTTGAGCTAGTACCCGTTTGGGGATGCTTTTTATTGTTTATTTATATTATACTTGTTGTACCCGTTTGGGGGCTAGTTTTTACAGAGGAGACTCTGCCGAAATTTTTGAGAAAATTTGCTGATGCTTTTAAACTTGTTTTCTTTTTCTTCTTCTTCTTCTTTTATGGTTTAGATTTCTGGGCTTCGGCTTACTTAGGTTACGTGGCGCCTCTAGACGCTTCATAATCTAAGTGCCGGTCACGTTCCGTACTTTCGGGTCGTGACACATAAACCCCAAACCCTAAACCTAGAATCCCCGATATCATATTTTGTAGACTTTGGTGATGGTATATTGACATCTGCTATGACCCGGGGCACCTGAAAACTTTATAGCGATCACAGTGAGTCGTGCAGGCAACCTAGAAGCTATCCTGAAGACTCGAGTGACTACCCACTCCACTTGGCCGTAAATTTAATCTTCCTGGCCACAAATTGCGGCCAGGGTGGGGTGAAATGTATCCATGTTTGGTCCATGGCTTTAACTCCAGTAAAATAGACCCTCCATATATGCAAAATGTCCCAATTGTCACCTGAGGAAAATCTGGAGCAAGTTTTCAAAGTTTCTAATTTCGTTTTGTGTCTTTTAATGAATTGGGATTTGGTATTTGATATTCTGTCCCGTCGTCTGACGTTTGTACGTCCGCAACGAGGGTTGTTTGGTTATTCTTGCATGTGTAGACCATAGGTTTTAACCTATGTATGATACGCGTGCCGTTTTGGTTTTCGTGTGCGATTTCGGTTTACGATACTACGTGTGATATGTAGGTATCCCCATGTGGACTGAGAGCAACAAGGATGAGCGTGGCGACATCGACTTCGGTAAGCAAGGATCAAGCTTAGTAGATATATATCTACGGGGGAAGTCGGGAGGATGGCGTATAGCACCCCCGCAGTTTCGTAGTGTAAAATACCATTACGTGATATTATATATATATTTATGTGTATTGTGAGACTTATGATTATCAAGATAGGTTTAGGTGTGTTGGAGATAGTGCCCTCAGAGTCAATTATTGGATCACAGGCACGTGATTGCAATGATTGAGGGAGGACCTATCCCGGTAGAACAGTCTTACTCGTGATGATAGTATGCTATCTGGTTTACCTTTATCATCGTGTACTGTTTCAGGTGACCTTACAGGTCGCTATTACACGTTGATAGAGCCCCTAGGATTCTTGCTTGACGACCAGCAGTATGATGGCGATCATATACGTGGGAGCTGGGGTCCATAAGCACATCCTTAAAAGGTCCCTAGTCGTGGGAGTTTCGAGACTGGGCATCGATACTCCATTAGTAGACTAGTGTATACAGTCGAGACCCCGATGAGGGGCGGTGGCCGGTCTCACAAGCCACTGGTGTCAGTTGGTTCACCTATGATGTATACAGGTGCTCATTGGGTTATGAGTACACCGGACAGGACTCGCCGGGAACCTGCTAGTTGGGATTATACCAGACGTCAGATAGCAGTTCCCAGGTGACATGTGTATAGGTTAGTTCATCGACCTGAGATCGTCATTTGTCTCGTGTGAGTTCCCACTGTGCTTTGATTACTACCCTACCACGGCTCAAAGGAGTCGTGCAAACAGGTTTTAGTTGGGTACGGTCCCGAGCCACATGGAGGCAGTGAGCGGATCTTCAGGGGTTCGTCTCTCCCGGTATTGGGGGTGAGGTCGCGCTGTGTCTAGGAGAGCCATTACGCAAAGCCCTCGGCCGAGGCAGGAGATTTACTGGTAGGTATTCCAGTAGTATCTCCGGGCGTTCTGGGCTACACTCCGACACGACTTGTACCGCCTTTGGGGGTCTGACTTTTACCAACCCCTAGGCCCGCCATGCGATGCTCATAGACGAACGGACCGGACTGTACGGATATTGTCACTGACAGGCTCAGTAGGGTGTCAGGATGAGTTCGCTCATCGACGTCCCTTTTGGTCAATAGCTGGTGGCCCGTCACGTATTGGCTAATACCTCTGACGTGCTAGTGGTTAAATCCACAGCCATAGTATTGACGAGTCTTTAGAGTCCACCACACTTTCAGTTACTCAAGCTTTCGGGCGAAACGCTGTAGAGGCCGTATGGAGATATGGCAGGGTCCGATCAGATACGTGCGGTATTGCACGGATCAGGATCGGATGGTTTGTACTAGTGGCCGTATGGATATATGGCAGGATTCGATCAGATACGTGCGGTATTGCACGGATCAGGATCGGACGGATATTACTAGCCGGCTTTGGTTTAAGCCGGATCCTAGTATAGTACAGTGTAGATTTTGTCTCATTGCATTTGTATCCGGTAGGAATACAGATGCGGGTGTGTATGCACAGTATCGGGGTTTTCCTGTAATTTATTACGGGACCAGTTTTCTGGAGTTGCCAGTTTGCATTCCGTTCCGGCCGGTTTTTCTTTGTTCTTTCCCGGCCAGACTTTCCCGATGGAGGGGGGTTATTTGCAAGTTTGCAAATAACCATTTGTGGAGGGGTTCTTTGTATTTGTGGCATTATGAAAGATTAAGCATCTTTGCTTTTCATGATGGCTTGCCTTTTTGAGATTAGAAGTGATGAGAAAGGATTTGATCTTTGATTGGTGTTGATGTGAGATTGTTATCATGATGCTTTGGATATGGTCACCTTTCTTTTTCTCCTACACTCACCTTCCTCTTGTATTTGTTTTTTTGATTTTCATTCTTCCATCATTCTCATTAGAAGAGAGAGGGTTCACTTGAGAGAAAAGAATGAGAGAGTTCATTTTGGTTATGAGAGGAATTATTCATCTCATCTTCTTCTTGCTAGAAAATTGAAAGCACCAATTTTCTTTACCTCTTCCTCCATCCTTGAAGGCAACATAAACCCCAAATGAGACATAGCCTCTACACTACAATTTCTACAGCAATTCTTGGGCATGTCGAGTTGCCGGCTTCATGCCCGAGTTGCCTCGGTATTGAGGCAGGAGCCCGTAAAAGACGCAGGCGATGTGGTGCCCTTCCGGCGAGGAGGCGGCGATATGGAGACAAGACTTTCCGCGGGAGATCGGGACGATGACGAGAAGACCGGAGGACTCGGATCACTTGGTATACTTCTCTTCCCATCTCTTGTTAACTAGTATAGGTTAATGGTTAACGATCCGGGTTTTCATTGTCCGCGGCAGCGCCAGTTTCCAAGTAAGGAAAATTTTTGATTCCGCATTTTGGCCTCGGTAAGATGGCCGGGGCGCTGCCGTGGCGCAACATGGTATCAGAGCTACGCCATTAACCTTGCCTAGCTTGTTCTAATGTGTTTTACTTATCCGATCGACCAAAATTCCAAAAACCGCGTTTTTGCATGGATCAGTTTTCTGTCGATTTTTTCCGGGCTCGAAAAATTTTTCAGGTGATTGCAGAATGATGTACTGGAAGTTCTAAGAATTCTGGAGAAATTCGAGACGATGATCTTCCAATTGGAGCGCGGAACCGCGGCTAAAACCCCCTTGTCGCCGCGGTTCCGCCGCAGATTGGAGTGATCGATCTGTCGAATTTTTCCAGTAGGCTTCTGGGGTTAAAATAGGGTATCTGGAATATTAAATTTGGGCCCAGAATTTCTGTGAGTGCTACAGTATTACTTGGGGGGGCCCACTTGTTAATTGTTTGATCGATCGGATATTTTAAACAAATTATTTCACAGTATTTACATTATATCTGCGACCGTGAATATCACTTGATCGGTAAATCCTGTCTAACTGCTATAGCCCGGTTAGACGGATTTGCGAACGTGATTTTCACATTGATGTTCTATGTTTATGCTGTGTTGTTGCGGATCGGTCGTGGGGGATAGCCTGGATGCAATGCTAGTACAGTTTCTGTTGTATTATGTACATTTGATATTGCGGGGCGAGCGTCCGACATGTGGACTGCCGTCACTGCCTGTTTGTATTAATCTTTTGGGGCACGACCTGGTTGCGGTCGATGTACCCAGTGTATGTATATTTTACTTTCTGTACTAGGGTTACCCCGCGGAGGGGTGCACCGATAGCCGGGTTCTAGAGGGCAACGGGCCCGCATCTCATGGCATTGAGACGGAGGGGGCTTCACTCTAGGATTGGCGGGCTATTCGCCGCACTCGTAGGGGGTACAGGTTGACCCAGGAGGGGTGCCCGAGTTACCGGATTCCGTGAAGTGCTGGGTGGTCCATTCACGTTGCTGAAGGGGGCTGCCTCGCTTCAGGTTTTGGCGGGTAACTTGCCGCGCCCGTAGGGGTCTAGGGTTTCATTGCACAGGCTATCCACACGACCAGGGGAACGTCGGGTTTCAGCAGCGGCTCTGTGAAACCCGGGGCTTCCAGATATCTGTATTGTTCTGTGATGCTGTACATTTCTGTGATGTTGCATTTTATCACGCCTTGAGCGAAAATTATATATTAGTATATATATTAGTAGATGTTGTATATGTTTTACATCCGCGCTAGTCCAGTCCCCGCTCTGTCGTTAGTTAGCTAACCTAACGGGTAATGACGGGACCCAGTGGCGAATGCGGATGGCATATACGTACGTCTGTATATTTTCGTTCTTTGTGGTGTGATCAATTGATGGGACTGCGTTGATTCGGATCAATGCAAGATAAACAAACCTATTCTGATGTTGTTGGAACACTTTTCAAAAAGCTGTTATTGCAAGGACGTTCACTTTTGTTTTGCATCGTGGTATTCATTTGGAATATCCTGCTCCTCAGTCGACGAGGCAAGGGCCGAGATCCTTTCACCGGGAGTGACCCCTTGGACAGAAGTTTGCGTCAGGGCATTAACTTCACTATAGCCGATTAATTTTGCTTTGCATCGTGGTATTCAGTTGGAATATCCTGCACCTCATTCTACGGGGAAAGAGCCGAGATCCCTTCACCGGGAGTGACCTCTTTAGTAAAGTTTTTCGTCACTATATTTTCTAAAAAGTTATCCAGTTCCTTCAACGATATCAAGTTCAATACGTTAAAGGTTTTTCGCCAAAAACCAGTCGTAGCCCTCCGTCATTTCAGATTAGTATTGCTTAGTATTCGCGCTACGTTTGTCGTTGCTATTCGCCGAGGCGTAGTGTGCGGTAGCTCTGTAATGCTTTCTGTCGTATGGATATGTGGATTGGTTAGGACAGTCGTACGACTTTGTTGATTATTCGTCAAGGGTCGTGCGGGTGGGTTTAACGCAATCAAGATAATGACGGGCTGAACTTGACTAGGACCTTTTGATTTGTTGATTATTCGTCAAGGTCACTTGGGTCCTAGGGGTAAAAATCACATCGGGAGTTTCAAAAGAACTGAAACTTGCCAGATATGCGCATACCTTCTGGAGTGTGGTGACGTGAGTGGATTCCGTCATGTTATCATGCGATGATAGTTGGATCCCGATTCCCACTGATGAGTTGGTTTACTCTTCGGGTGACCCCGACTAATTCTTCTTTCAGGTTTGGGGAAGAATTTGAGGTTACAGTGGGAGGTTTCCAGATTAGATAAAGTGATAACCATTCTGATCTAGGTTAGAGTGCACGCTGAGTGTTTTCTTTTCTCTCTCTCTTTGGCAGCGACCATTGACTCGACCCTAGACTATGACTCAGTGACCAAGTTGACCGAACCTTCTTAACACAGGCTTTTGGATTGTCAGAGTTGCAAACCTCATTGCCACTCCTATTTTTACCCTTTTCTCCAGGACACCCCGTATTACTACGAACGTCCACTTCCATTGGACAAAACCATCGTATGGTTAGATACGAACTCGAAGGAATTCGAGGATGGTTTCCGGTTCTGGAGAAAACGAATAGGACTATTCAGTTGTCTTTTCCTTCTACCTTCTCTCAGGCTGCGAGTACTCCTTGGTTTAGGAGTAGTACACCTATTACGCAAATTGGATAGTCTTCTTCCAAACCTTAGGCTGGTGCCTAACGGTGGGGAATGAAGAAAACCAATTAGCATAACGATGGTGTACAGAAGGTATTAAGTTAAGACAAAGCAAGGGATTAGTAAGAGGGCAAAGTAAATTGCGACTGCTATTCACGATCGAACCAAGTATTTCTTCGCCAATCCTAAATCACCTTTGTATTTCTCGCGGACACTCCGTATCATTACGAAGATCTTAAGTTTATTGGATAATCCATCGTATGGTTATATACGAACTTGAAAGGAACTTGTTCCAGTTCGGGGATGGATCCTAGTTCAGGAGAAATAGGAATAAAGTACATTCAGGTGTCTTTTATCTTCACCTTCTCTCGCGTTGCGAGTGCTCCTAGGATTAGGACAGTACACCTTTTATGCTTATTTGATAGTCTTCTTCCAAACCATAGGCTGGTGATGAACGGTAGGGAAGGAAGAAAACCATTTGGCCTAAAGGGGTGTGCAGACGGTAATGACTAAAGACATATAAAGTGATTTGGACAGATGGCAAAGAGATATACGGTTACAGTTGTGAATCTGCATAATGGTAAAGGCATTACTAGGAATACCAGGATACCCCACCGAAACATTTCAATGTTTCAGTTTCACTGTGTAATGTTAAAAGAAAAACTGATTTCCCGATTAGATACTTACTCCAGGGTATGTATTTACCAGGTATGTGTTGGAGATAGTGCCCTCAGAGTCAATTATTAGGTCACAGGTACGTGATTGTAATGATTGAGGGAGGACCTATCCCGGTAGGACAGTCTTACTCGAGATGATAGTATGCTATCTGGTTTACCTTTATCATCGTGTACTGTTTTAGGTGACCTGACACGTCGCTATTACACGTTGATAGAGCCCCTAGGATTCTTGCTTGACCACCAGCAGTATGAGGGCGATCATATAAGTGGGAGCTGGGGGTCTACAAGCATATCCTTAAAAGGTCCCTAGTCGTGGGAGTTTCAAGACCGGGCATCGATACTCCATTAGTAGACTAGTGTATACAGTCGAGACCCCGACGAGGGGCGGTGGCCGGTCTCACAAGCCACTGGTGTCAGTTGGATCACCTAAGATGTATACAGGTGCTCATTGGGTTATGAGTACACCGGACATGACTCGCCGGGAACATGCTAGTTGGTCATATACCAGACGTCAGATGGCAGTTCCCTGGTGACATGTGTGCAGGTTAGTTCATCGACCTGGGGATCGTCATTTGTCTCGTGTGAGTTCCCACTGTACTTTGATTACTACCCTACCACGGCTCAAAGGAGTCGTGCAAACAGGTTTTAGTTGGGTACAGTCCCGAGCCACATGGAGGCAGTGAGCGTATCTTCAGGGGTTCGTCTCTCCCGGTATTGGGGGTGAGGTCGTGCTGTGTCTAGGAGAGCCATTACACAAAGTCCTTGGCCAAGGCAAGGAGATTTACTGGTAGGTATTCCAGTAGTATCTCAGGGTGTTCTGGGCTACACTCCGACACGACTTGTACCGCTTTTGGGGGTCTGACTTTTACCAACCCCCTAGGCCCGCCATGCGATACTCATAGACGAACGGACCGGACTGCACGGATATTGTCACTGACAGGCTCAGTAGGGTGTCAGGATGAGTTCGCTCATCGACGTCCCTTTTAGTCAATTGCTGGTGGCCCGTTACGTATTGGCTTATACCTCTGACGTGCTAGTGGTTAAATCCACAGCCATAGTATTGACGAGTCTTTAGAGTCCACCACACTTACAGTTACTCAAGTTTCGGGCGAAACACTGTAGAGGCCGTATGGAGATATGGCAGGGTCCGATCAGATACGTGCAGTATTGCACGGATCAGGATCGGACGGTTTTGTACTAGTGGCCGTATAGTTATATGGCAGCGTTCGATCAGATACGTGCGGTATTGCACGGATCAGGATCGGACGGATATTACTAGCCGGCTTTGGTTTAAGCCGGATCCTAGTATAGTACAGTGTAGATTTTGTCTCATTGCATTTGTATCCGGACGGAATACAGATGCGGGTGTGTATGCACAGTATGGGGGTTTTCCTGTAATTTATTACGGGACCAGTTTTCTGGAGTTGCCAGTTTGCATTCCGTTCCGGCCGGTTTTCCTTTGTTCTTTCCCGGCCGGACTTTTCAGATGGAGGGTGTTATTTGCAATTGTGCAAATAACATTTGTGGAGGGGGTATCTTGCATATTGGTGGCATCATGATGGCTTTTCATAATGAGATCCTTTTTCTTTCTTTTCTTTGCTTTATGAGATTAGAAATGAAAAGAGGTTTGATGTTGATTTAGTGATGATTATGTTTTAGGTTGTGGTCACCACTTTTTGCATCCTACACTCACCTCCCTCTTGTTATCATATTGTTTTTGCTCCACCATTTTCATTCTCACTTGATGAGAGGTTTTTGTTCATGGTTGAGAAAAAGAAAGAGAGAAAGAAAAGAGAAGAAGAGAGTTTCATCTTCATCCTTGAGAGTGTTTCATTTGATTGATCTCATTTCATGTTAAGAAAAATGCAAGCACCATTTTTCTTGTCTTGTTTCCTCCATCATCCACAAATGGCAACCAAACCCCAAAAGAGACTATGATTCTACACTACACTTCCTACAGCATATCTTGAGCATGTCGATTTGCCGGCTTCATGCGCGAGTTGCCTCGGTATTGAGGTGGGAGCCCGTAAAAGTACCCGGCTTCGTGGTGCCCTTTCCGACGAGGAGGAGATGGACGGAGATCCCGCGAGGAGATCGGAGTGGAGATGAAGATCGGAGGACTCGGATCGTATGGTATACATCTCTTCTCATCTTGTAGTTAGCTAGATATAGTTTAATGGCACGATCCGGAGTTTAGTGCGCGGTGGTGCCGGTTTGCTAAGTCCGCAAAAATAAAAGTTTACCACCGTTTCCGCGTTTGGCCGTCGGATTGACGGCCGGGGCGCCGCCGTGCACTTACAGTGGTATCAGAGCCTCGCCATTAACTTAGTCTAGCTTTGTGTAATGTGTTTGCATTTCCGATCGATCAAAAAGTTCCAAAACTGCATTTTAGTTCGCATCAGTTTCTGTTGAAAATTTTTGGTCTCGAAAAATTTTTCAGGTTGTAAAATATTGATGTACTGGAAAATCTAAGTGTTCTGTAAAAATTTGACGAAGTAACTCCACAGTTGGAGCGCGGAACCGCCGCGAAAACCCCATTTGTGCGGCCCTTCCGCCGCGCACTATTCACATCACTTCACCATTTTTTTACAGAGGCCTTCTGGGCTTAAAATATGGGCTTTGGAATATTAAAGTTGGGCCAATTGTTTCTGTGAGTGCTACAGTTTTCTTTGGGGCCCACTTGTTAATTGTTTGATCAATCGGAAATTTTTTAAACACATTTTTTCACAGTATTTACATTATATCTGCGACCGTGAATATCACTCGATCGGTAAATCCGGTCTAACTGCTATAGCCCGGTTAGACGGATTTGCGAACGTGACTTTCACGTTGATGTTCTATGTATTTGCTGTGATGTTGCGGATCGGTCGTGGGGATAGCCTGGATGCAATGCTAGTACAGTTTTGTTGTATTATGTACATTTGATATTGCGGGGCGAGCGTCCGACATGTGGACTGCCGTCACTGCCTGTTTGTATTATTCTTTTTGGGGCACGACCTGGTTGCGGTCGATGTACCCGGTGTATGTATATTTTACTTTCTGTACTAGGATTACCCCGCGGAGGGGTGCACGGATAGCCGGGTTCTGGAGGGCAACAAGCCCGCATCTCAGGGCATTGAGACGGAGGGGCTTCAGTCTGGAATTGGCGGGCTATTCGCCGCACTCGTAGGGGGTACAGGTTGACCCAGGAGGGGTGCCCAAGTTACCGGATTCCGTGTAAGCCCGCGGGGGCGCCCCGGCCGTCGATCCGACGCCGGAAACACGGAAAACAAAAACTTTGCGAACTTTGCAAAACGGCACCGCCGCGGACTTTTCACCCGGATCGGGCCATTAACCTAGCTAGCTAGCAAAAAGAAAAGAGTAGAGATGCTATACCAAACGATCCGTGTCCTTCGGTCTTCGTCTCCACTCCGATCTACCGCGGAATCTACGTCACCTCCTCGCTCGTCGGAAAGGGCACCACGTAGCCGGAATCTTTTACGGGCTCCCGCCTCTTGACCGAGGCAACTCGGGCGCGAAGTTGGCTAGCCGACGCGTCCAAGACTTGCTATAGAATAGTGTAGTGAGTTGTCTCTTTGGGGTTCTTGAAGTTGCCTTGATGGAAGGATGTGAGGAGGAGAAGAAAAGCAACTCAAGAAAATGTGCTTATGAACTTGGTAGCATGGAAAAAGATATGAAGCATTTTTCTCACTCAAAAAGAAATGATCCTCTCCCTCCCTCTAAAGTGGCCGGCCCCCTCTCCATCAAATTAGATTGGAGAGAGAAAAGAGAATGGTATATAACAATATGAAGAAAAGGAAAATGAGAGATAAGCATGTAAAAAGGGTCACACTTCATTCTCATTTCAATCCCTTCACAACCTATCACAAGAAAAGCAAGTGATGAGATTAAAAAAGAATCTCATCATGAAGCAAGTCTCATCAAGCCATAAATAAGCAAGAAAGCCCCTCCACTAAGTGTTAATTGCAAACTTGCAATTAACACCTTCCACTAAGAAAGTCCGACCGAGAAGGAATGAAGGAAAACCGGTCGGAACGGAATGCAAACTGGCAACTTCAGAAAACCGATCCCGTAATAAATTACAGGAAAACCCCGCTACTGCAAATACATGCCCGCATTTGTATTCCAACTGAACACAAATGCAAAGAGACAAAACTACACTATCTAATACTAGAATCCGGCTTAAGCCAAAGCCGGCTAGTAAAAACTGTCCGATAGCGATCCGTGCAATACCGCACGTATCCGATCGAACCCTGCCATATCTCCATACGGCCTCTACAGCGTTTCGCCCGAAACTTGAGTAACTGTCTGTGTGGTGGACTCTAAAGACTCGTCAATACTGTGGCTGTGGATTTAACCACTAGCACGTCAGAGGTATAAGCCAATACGTGACGGGCCACCAGGTATTGACCAAAAGGGACGTCGATGAGCGAACTCATCCTGACACCCTACTGAGCCTGTCAGTGACAATATCCGTACAGTCCGGTCCGTTCGTCTATGAGCATCGCATGGCGGGCCTAGGGGGTTGGTAAAAGTCAGACCCCCAAAAGCGGTACAAGTCGTGTCGGAGTGCAGCCCAGAACACCCTGAGATACTACTGGAATACCTACCAGCAAATCTCCTGCCTTGGCCAAGGACTTTTCATGTTCTGGCTCTCCTAGACACAGCACGACCTCACCCCCAATACCGGGAGAGACGAACCCCTGCAGATCCGCTCACTGCCTCCATGTGGCTCGGGACTGTACCCAACTAAAACCTGTTTGCACGACTCCTTTGAGCCGTGGTAGGGTAGTAATCAAAGTACAGTGGGAACTCACACGAGACAAATGACGATCCCAGGTCGATGAACTAACCTGTACACATGTCACCTGGGAACTGCTATCTGACGTCTGGTATATCCCAACTAGCAGGTTCCCGGCGAGTCCTGTCCGGTGTACTCATAACCCAATGAGCACCTGTATACATCTTAGGTGAACCAACTGACACCAGTGGCTTGTGAGACCGGCCACCGCCCCTCGTCGGGGTCTCGACTGTATACACTAGTCTACTCCGGAGTATCGATGCCCTGTCTCGAAACTCCCACGACTAGGGACCTTTTAAGGATGTGCTTGTAGACCCCAGCTCCCACTTATATGATCGCCCTCATACTGCTGGATGTCAAGCAAGAATCCTAGGGGCTTTATCAACGTGTAATAGCGACTCGAAGGGTCACCTAAAGCAGTACACGATGATAAAGATAAACCAGATAGCATACTATCATCTCGAGTAAGACTGTCCTACCGGGATAGGTCCTCCCTTCAATCATTGCAATCACGTGCCTGTGACCCAATAATTGACTCTGAGGGCACTATCTCCAACAATCTCCCACTTGCACTCGAGGCTAATTATTGCGATGTCGCATACTCACAGCCCGTGTGATACCGAACACCCAACTCCTCTACTAGTCAGTCTCACAAAGCTCGTTTGCGAAACTATTGCGTTCGAGGAATAGCCTCGGTGAGTGGATCCGCTTTGATGTTTCTTTCTATGTCTCTCTATATCTCATGTTCGCAGAGAAAACTATCTCCCGAAAACGAGCAATACCTGTCTTAGAATGTCTGGATGTCTGATGGGACCTAGCTCATAAGTGAACTCCAAATCCAAACTTCTTAGACTGTATCGACAACTGAACTTAATCAGTGTCCTGCGCCATGCCTTCCTCAGTATCCACCTGGACCAACTGTCCAAAATACTGCCCCTCGTCAGAGGGAAAACTATAACTCTGACAGCCACTCTGCCATCCATGTCACCTTGGAAGCCTGGAATGATAACTGTCTCCCGAAGAAGACTGCCGTTATCATATCCCTAGAACATTCACTTATGTTCTAAAACTGCTTCCGACTGTTTCTCCAGGATTGGATCAATATCAACTTATTGCACCTACTGCAAGAACAACATCTGGTGTGGTACTTGACATCTCATGATTGACTCAATTGCCTAAGCAAGTGATCTGTCAATCATGCGTATCCCTCTCCCCTTTAGTCTGTAAGACACCTTTAGAGAGGGTGACTCCATTACCTGCAGGTACACTACCGTGCCAGGAGTCGTCCATTCTAAATACTCATAGAATGCTGTCAAAGTACCCAGATTGGGAAACCACCCAAATCTAGATCTAAATCTATAGATCTAGTAACCAGAATGTCTGATATAATATCCAAATCCTATGTGGAGAAACTATTGTGTGACGACCAAAGTATAACCGATCGTAGTATAGGAATATCACTTCCTACTCTGTGTATGTCATCAAACACCAGGACATCACACCCTACTACCTTTTTAACAGATCCATCCCTTATTCTGATGAAGTCAAACCTCTGACTGTCACATCAGAAATAGATGATCTATCTCCGCTATATCCGCTCTAGTCTATAAATAGACATAAGCCTGACATTCACCAATGCTTCCGCTGCTCCCACTGACTACGACAACCCTCTGGCAGAGTCATATACACGTACGCTTCTAAAGCAAGTTTAGAACGACGCTATACTCATCCTCCCGCCGGGTCTCGCAGCCTGGAACAACAGCAATGGCAAGTCTGGGTAAACAAGAACCTCCCTGCCACCGTCCTTGAGCATACCGAAGTACCTCTCGAGTGCCTGAGGTTACCCACCATATCTGCGGAGTGGCCAATGGAATGTCAAACCAGATTGAATCTTTAGGTTCTTTATCAAATCTTCAGTAATCGTTTGTGGTTCTGGAATCACTTCCAGTCCTACCATACTCCCACTTCTGTTTTCTGAAAAATCCATTTCTTTAAAAAATGTGGCGAGTCAAGAACAATATCACTATTGATCTTCCAGATGGTAGAATGTCAACCCTCGTCATAGCCCGGGTCAACCCACAAACAGCCATTACTGAAACGTGCTTTGAGTTGTCCAGAGTCTGGTTTTAAGCATAAGCCGGACAACTCCCCGTATCTTAACAATGTCAAGATATGAACTGTTCTATATCCAAGAAACAGAGGCACTGATTTAATTGAACCAGATTCAAATCATGCAGCTGTCTCCAGTGCATGTTAACATAATGGAAGGAGGCCGATCAGCGTTACTCAACTTAGGAATCCTTCCAATTATGAGTAACCTGAAAGAGAAGCAAGTTCTCTTAATCATTACTATCAACTGAATACCATTCACAAGTATCTACATCTTCGATCACCTTGAAGAATCCCGATACTTGCTATACCTGGTTCTCTACTCTATTCAAATACCTATAACTCCTCAAAACTTAGACCCTGTGTTTCTACGAAACACATGTCTAAGAACTAGAGAAGTTAGAAGTAAACAGAATATAGTACGAGGACCAACCCCTCTGTCCTAATGGACACTGGACAATATACAATACTCTGTATAAGTCCCTTGAGTCTTGTGACTCATTCACTGTGTGTCGTAGGTTGAAAACTGTACTTTTGGTTAAGAAGAATTACACCGTTGTTCAATGCTCCTTACCTAACCATCCACTGGTATAGGTAAATGTCAGAGCCATAATTTCAGAAAGGTATATCTCACTCTATAAAAATAGACGTACAGATATATCAATTTGATATTGGTGCATAACAACGGATATTCAAAACCAAATATTTGCCGACCGGCAAACAACCCAGGTGACTTCCTCAAATATCACCGATTACAACGAATCCCGATATAATGAGGATGGTCACCTAATTCCCAATAACTTACTCCCACTCATCATCTGTAAAACCATACAGATGTGAGAATCCAACCTGGTAAATACATACCCTGGAGTAAGTGTCTAATCGGGAAATCAGTTTTCTTTTAACAGTACACAGTGGAACTGAAACATTGAAATGTTTCGATGGGGTATCCTGGTATTCTTAGTAATGCCTCCTCCATTATCCAGATTCACAACTATAACCGTATAATTCTTTGCCATCTTTCTAAATCCCTTTACATGTCTTTAGTCATTACCTTCTGTACACCCCTTTAGGCCAAATGGTTTTCTTCCTTCCATACCGTTCGGCACCAGCCTATGGTTTGGAAGAAGACTATCCAATAAGCATAATGGGTGTACTGTCCTAATCCTAGGAGCACTCGCAATGCGAGAGAAGGTGAGGATAAAAGACAACCGAATGAACTTAATTCATAGGTGATTTAGGATCGACAAAGAAGTACATGGTTTGGTCGTGAATAGCAGTCGCATTTTACTTTGCCCTCTTACTAATCCCTTGCTTTGTCTGAACTTAATACCTTCTGTACACCGTTTAGGCTAATTGGCTTTCTTCATTCCCCACTGGTCGGCACCAGCCTAAGGTTTGGAAGAAGACTATCCAATTTGCATAATAGGTGTACTGTCTCCTAAACCAAGGAGTACTCGCAACCTGAGAGAAGGTAAAAGGTAAAGACAACTGAATAGTCCTATTCGTTTTCTCCAGAACCGGAAACCATCCTCGAAGTCCTTCGAGTTCGTATATAACCATACGATGGTTTTGTCTAATGGAAGTGGACGTTCGTAGTAATACGGGGTGTCCCGGAGAAAAGGGTAAAAGTAGGAGTGGCAAAGAGGTCTGCAACTCTGACAATCCAAAAGCCAGTGTTAAGAAGGTTCGGTCAACTTGGTCACTGAGTCATAGTCTAGGGTCGGGTCAATGGTCGCTGCCAGAGAGAGAGAGAAAAGAAACACTCAGCGTGCACTCTAACCTAGATCAGAATGGTTACCAATTTATCTAATCTGGAAACCTCCCACTGTAACGTCAAATTCTTCCCCAAACCTGAAAGAAGAATTAGCCGGGAATGCCCGAGGAGTAAACCAACTCATCAGTGGGAATCGGGATCCAACTATCATCGCATGATAACGTGACGGAATCCGCTCACGCTGTCACACTCCAGAAGGTATGCGCATATCTGGCAAGTTTCAGTACTTTTGAAACTCCCGATGTGGATTTTTACCCCATGCTCTTATGACCTTGACTTTGGCCAACATATCATAAGTCACATGTCAAGTTCTACCCGTCATTATCCTGGTTAATTTGAACCCACCCGTACATACCCTTGACTTTGGCCAAAATGGCAGTACGACTGTCCCAAACCAACGCATCTATCTATGCTGCATATGAATACCCAACAGCTACCAAACACTGTGCCTTGACTTTGGCCAACATACACAGCTTGAATACTATTGACCATCCATATGAAACGACGGAGGGCTACGAATGGTTTCTGGCGAAAACCTTTAACGTAATGAACTTGATATCGTCGAAGGAACTGATAGCTTTTGAAAATATAGTTACGAAAACCTTTGCCAAAGAGGTCACTCCCGGTGAAGGGATCTCGGCTCTTTCCCCGTAGAATGAGGTGCAGGATATTCCAACTGAATACCACGATGCAAAGCAAAAGTAAACGGCTATAGTGAAGTTACTGCCCTGACGCAAACTTTTGTCCAAGGGGTCACTCCCGGTGAAGGGATCTCGGCCCTTGCCTCGTCGACTGAGGAGCAGGATATTCCAACTGAATACCACTGTGCAAAACAAAAGAGAACGCCCTTGCAATAACAGCTTTTTGAAAAAGTGTTCCAACAACATCAGAATAGGTTTGTTTTACTTGCATTGATCCGAATCAATGCAGTCCCATCAATTGATCACACCACAAAGAACGAAAATATACTGACGTACGTATATGCCATCCGCATTCGCCACTGGGTCCCGTCATCACCCGTTAGGTTAGCTAACTAACGGCAGAGCGGGGACTGGACTAGCGCGGATGAAAAACATATACAACATCTACTAATATATATACCAATATATAGTATTCGCTCAAGGCGCGATAAAATGCAACACAGAAATGTATAGCAACACAGATCAATACAGATATCTGGGATCCCCGGGTTTCACAGAGCCGCTGCTGAAACCCGACGTTCCCCTGGTCGTGTGGATAGCCTGTGCAATGAAATCCTAGACCCTACGGGCGCGGCAAGTTACCCGCCAAAACCTGAAGCGAGGCAGCCCCCTTCAGCAACGTGAATGGACCACCCAGCACTTCACGGAATCCGGTAACTTGGGCACCCCTCCTGGGTCAACCCTATACCCCCTACGAGTGCGGCGAATAGCCCGCCAATTCTAGAGTGAAGCCCCCTCCGTCTCAATGCCATGAGATGCGGGCTTGTTGCCCTCTAGAATCCGGCTATCCGTGCACCCCTCCGCGGGGTAATCCTAGTACAGAAAGTAAAATATACATACAACGGGTACATCGACCGCAACCAGGTCGTGCCCCAAAAGAATAATACAAACGGGCAGTGACGGCAGTCCACATGTCGGACGCTCGCCCCGCAATATCAAATGTACATAATACAACAAAACTGTACTACCACTGCAACCAGGCTATCCCCACGACCGATCCGCAACAACACAGTACAATCACAGAACATCAACGTGAAAGTCACATTCGCAAATCCGTCTAACCGGGCTATAGCAGTTAGACGGGATTTACCGATCGAGTGACATTCACGGTCGCAGATATAAAGTAAAAACTGTGAACTAGCATGTTTAAAATATCCGATCGAACAAATATTATCAAGTGGGCCCCATACACTACTGTAGCACTTACAGAAAAACTGGGCCCAAATAAAATATCCCAAAAGCCCTATTTCCAACTGATAAGCTTACTGGGAAAATATGGTGCCACAATTCCCTATTTCCGCCGCGCAAGCGCGGCCAAACCTGGGTTTTGGCCGCGCTTCCGCGGTCTAAGTATGGAATGAGTGGATCGTATTTTCCCAGATTTCTTATAATTGCTTGTACATGCCTCTGAAACAACCTGAAAAATTTTAGGAGCTCAAAAAATTTCAACAGAGAACACATGTGCACAAAATACGGTTTTTGGGGATTTTGTTCGATCGGGTTCTAAACGCGCTAGAGCAAGCTAGGCAAGGTTAATGGCGTGTCTCTGATACCATTGTAAGCCCACGGGGGCGCCCCGGCCGTCGATCCGACGCCGGAAACACGGAAAACAAAAACTTTGCGAACTTTGCAAAACGGCACCGCCGCGGACTTTTCACCCGGATCGGGCCATTAACCTAGCTAGCTAGCAAAAAGAAAAGAGTAGAGATGCTATACCAAACGATCCGTGTCCTTCGGTCTTCGTCTCCACTCCGATCTACCGCGGAATCTACGTCACCTCCTCGCTCGTCGGAAAGGGCACCACGTAGCCGGAATCTTTTACGGGCTCCCGCCTCTTGACCGAGGCAACTCGGGCGCGAAGTTGGCTAGCCGACGCGTCCAAGACTTGCTATAGAATAGTGTAGTGAGTTGTCTCTTTGGGGTTCTTGAAGTTGCCTTGATGGAAGGATGTGAGGAGGAGAAGAAAAGCAACTCAAGAAAATGTGCTTATGAACTTGGTAGCATGGAAAAAGATATGAAGCATTTTTCTCACTCAAAAAGAAATGATCCTCTCCCTCCCTCTAAAGTGGCCGGCCCCCTCTCCATCAAATTAGATTGGAGAGAGAAAAGAGAATGGTATATAACAATATGAAGAAAAGGAAAATGAGAGATAAGCATATAAAAAGGGTCACACTTCATTCTCATTTCAATCCCTTCACAACCTATCACAAGAAAAGCAAGTGATGAGATTAAAAAAGAATCTCATCATGAAGCAAGTCTCATCAAGCCACAAATAAGCAAGAAAGCCCCTCCACTAAGTGTTAATTGCAAACTTGCAATTAACACCTTCCACTAAGAAAGTCCGACCGAGAAGGAATGATGGAAAACCGGTCGGAACGGAATGCAAACTGGCAACTTCAGAAAACCGATCCCGTAATAAATTACAGGAAAACCCCGCTACTGCAAATACATGCCCGCATTTGTATTCCAACTGAACACAAATGCAAAGAGACAAAACTACACTATCTAATACTAGAATCCGGCTTAAGCCAAAGCCGGCTAGTAAAAACTGTCCGATAGCGATCCGTGCAATACCGCACGTATCCGATCGAACCCTGCCATATCTCCATACGGCCTCTACAGCGTTTCGCCCGAAACTTGAGTAACTGTCTGTGTGGTGGACTCTAAAGACTCGTCAATACTGTGGCTGTGGATTTAACCACTAGCACGTCAGAGGTATAAGCCAATACGTGACGGGCCACCAGGTATTGACCAAAAGGGACGTCGATGAGCGAACTCATCCTGACACCCTACTGAGCCTGTCAGTGACAATATCCGTACAGTCCGGTCCGTTCGTCTATGAGCATCGCATGGCGGGCCTAGGGGGTTGGTAAAAGTCAGACCCCCAAAAGCGGTACAAGTCGTGTCGGAGTGCAGCCCAGAACACCCTGAGATACTACTGGAATACCTACCAGCAAATCTCCTGCCTTGGCCAAGGACTTTTCATGTTCTGGCTCTCCTAGACACAGCACGACCTCACCCCCAATACCGGGAGAGACGAACCCCTGCAGATCCGCTCACTGCCTCCATGTGGCTCGGGACTGTACCCAACTAAAACCTGTTTGCACGACTCCTTTGAGCCGTGGTAGGGTAGTAATCAAAGTACAGTGGGAACTCACACGAGACAAATGACGATCCCAGGTCGATGAACTAACCTGTACACATGTCACCTGGGAACTGCTATCTGACGTCTGGTATATCCCAACTAGCAGGTTCCCGGCGAGTCCTGTCCGGTGTACTCATAACCCAATGAGCACCTGTATACATCTTAGGTGAACCAACTGACACCAGTGGCTTGTGAGACCGGCCACCGCCCCTCGTCGGGGTCTCGACTGTATACACTAGTCTACTCCGGAGTATCGATGCCCTGTCTCGAAACTCCCACGACTAGGGACCTTTTAAGGATGTGCTTGTAGACCCCAGCTCCCACTTATATGATCGCCCTCATACTGCTGGATGTCAAGCAAGAATCCTAGGGGCTTTATCAACGTGTAATAGCGACTCGAAGGGTCACCTAAAGCAGTACACGATGATAAAGATAAACCAGATAGCATACTATCATCTCGAGTAAGACTGTCCTACCGGGATAGGTCCTCCCTTCAATCATTGCAATCACGTGCCTGTGACCCAATAATTGACTCTGAGGGCACTATCTCCAACATTCCGTGAAGTGCTGGGTGGTCCATTCACGGTGCTGAAGGGGGCTGCCTCGCTTCAGGTTTTGGCGGGTGACTTGCCGCGCCCGTAGGGGTCTAGGATTTCATTGCACAGGCTATCCACACGACCAGGGGAACGTCGGGTTTCAGTAGTGGCTCTGTGAAACCCGGGGATCCCAGATATCTGTATTGTTCTGTGATGCTGTACATTTCTGTGATGTTGTATTTCTTTTCACGCCTTGAGCGAAATATAATATATTGGTATATATATTAGTAGATGTTGTATATGTTTTTCATCCGCGCTAGTCCAGTCCCCGCTCTGCCGTTAGTTAGCTAACCTAACGGGTGATGACGGGACCCAGTGGCGAATGCGGATGGCATATACGTACGTCAGTATATTTTCGTTCTTTGTGGTGTGATTAATTGATGGGACTGCGTTGATTCCGATCAATGCAAGTTAAACAAACCTATTCTGATGTTGTTGGAACACTTTTCAAAAAGCTGTTATTGCAAGGACGTTCACTTTTGTTTTGCATCGTGGTATTCATTTGGAATATCCTGCTCCTCAGTCGACGAGGCAAGGGCCGAGATCCCTTCACCGGGAGTGACCCCTTGGACAAAAGTTTGCGTCAGGGCATTAACTTCACTATAGCCGATTACTTTTGCTTTGCATCGTGGTATTCATTTGGGATATCCTGCACCCCATTCTACGGGGAAAGAGCCGAGATCCCTTCACCGGGAGTGACCTCTTTAGTAAAGGTTTTCGTCACTATATTTTCTAAAAAGCTATCCGTTCCTTCAACGATATCAAGTTCTTTACGTTAAAGGTTTTCGCCAGAAACCATTCGTAGCCCTCCGTCGTTTCAGACGGGTAGCACGTAGTATTCATGCTGTGTTTGTTGACCTTCGTCAAGGCATAGTGTATGGTAGCTGCTTGTTACCTTTCTGCTGCATAGATAGATGCGTTGGTTTGGGACAGTCGTATAGCCTTGTTGACCTTCGTCAAGGGCTTGTACGGGTGGATTCAAATTAACCTGGATAATGACGGGTAGAACTTGACATGTGACTTATGATTTGTTGACCTTCGCCAAGGTCATAAGAGCATGGGGCAGAAATCACATCGGGAGTTTCAAAAGAACTGAAACTTGCCAGATATGCGCATACCTTCTGGAGTGTGATGACGTGAGCGGATTCCGTCACGTTATCATGCGATGATAGTTGGATCCCGATTCCCACTGATGAGTTAGTTTACTCCTCGGGTAACCCCGACTAATTCTTCTTTCAGGTTTGGAGGAGAATTTGAGGTACAGTGGGAGGTTTCCAGATTAGATAAATTGGTGACCATTCTGATCTAGGTTAGAGTGCACGCTGAGTGTTTTCTTTTCTCTCTCTCTTTGGCAGCGACCATTGACCCGACCTTAAGACTTTGACTCAGTGACCAAGTTGACCGAACCTTCTTAAACACCGGCTTTTGGATTGTCAGAGTTGCAAACCTCATTGCCACTCCTACTTTTACCCTTTTCTCCAGGACACCCCGTTTTACTACGAACGTCCACTTCCATTGGACAAAACCATCGTATGGTTAGATACGAACTCGAAAGAATTTATTCGAGGATGGTTTCCGGTTCTGGAGAAAACGGATAGGATTATTCAGTTGTCTTTTCTTTTCACCCTCTCTCAGGTTGCGAGTACTCCTTGGTTTAGGAGTAGTACACCTATTACGCAAATTGGATAGTCTTCTTCCAAACCATAGGCTGGTGCCGACCGGTAGGGAAGGAAGAAAACCAGTTAGCCTAAACGGTGTACAGAAGGTATTAAGTTCAGACAAAGCAAGGGATCAGTAAGAGGGCAAAGTAAATTGCGACTGCTATTCACGACCAAACCAAGTATTTCTTCGCCAATCCTAAATCACCTTTGTATTTCTCCAGGACACTCCGTATCACTACGAAGATCCCATTTTATTGGATAATCCATCGTATGGTTATATACGAACTCGAAAGGAACTTGTTCCAGTTCGGGGATGGATCCTGGTTCAGGAGAAATAGGAATAAAGTACATTCAGGTGTCTTTTATCTTCACCTTCTCTCGCGTTGCGAGTGCTCCTAGGATTAGGACAGTACACCCTTTATGCTTTTTGGATAGTCTTCTTCCAAACCATAGGCTGGTGCCGAACGGTAGGGAAGGAAGAAAACCATTTGGCTTAAAGGGGTGTACAGAAGGTAATGACTAAAGACATATAAAGGGATTTGGAGAGGTGGCAAAGAATTATACGGTTATAGTTGTGAATCTGGATAATGGTAGAGGCATTACTAGGAATACCAGAATACCCCATCGAAACATTTCAATGTTTCAGTTCAACTGTGTACTGTTAAAAGAAAACTGATTTCACGATTAGACACTTGCTCCAGGGTATGTATTTACCAGGTATGATTCTCACATCTGTATGGTTTTACAGATGATGAGTGGGAGTAAGTTATTGGGAATTGGGTGATCATCCTCATTATATCGGGATTCGTTGTAATCGGTGATATTTGAGGAAGTCACCTGGGTAGTTTGCAGGTCGGCAAATATTTGGTTTTGAATATCCGCTGTTATGCACCAATTTCAAATTGATATATCTGTACGTCTATTTTCATAGAGTGAGATATACCTTTCTGAAATTATGTCTACGACATTTACCTATATCAGTGGATGGTTAGGTAAGGAGCATTAAACAGCGGTGTAATTCTTCTTAACCATAAGTACAGTTTTCAACCTACGACGCACAGTGAATGAGTTGTTAGACTCAGTGGACTTATACAGAGTATTGTATATTGTCCAGTGTCCACTAGGACAGAGGGGTTGGTCCTCGTACTGTATTCTGTTTACTTATGACTTCTCTAGTTCTTAGACAGGTGTTTCGTAGAAACACAGGGTCGAAGTTTTGAGAAGTTATAGGTATAAGAATAAAGTAGAGAACCAGGTGTTGCAAGTATCGGGATTCTTCAAAGTGATCGAAGATGTAGATACTTGTATATGGTATTCAGTTGATAGTAATGATTAAGAGAACTTGCTTCTCTTTCGGGTTACTCATAATTGGAAGCATTCCTAAGTTGAGTAACGCTGATCGGCCTCCTTCCATTTAGTTGACATGCACTGGAGATAGCTGCATGATTTGAATCTGGTTCAATTAAATCTGTGCCTCTGGTTCTATATTAGATATAGAACAGTTCATATCTTAACGTTGTTAAGGTACGGGGGGTTGTCCGGCTTATGATTAAAACCAGACTCTGGATAACTCAAGGCACGTTTCTGTAATGGCTGTTTGTGGGTTGACCCAGGCTATGACGAGGGTTGACTTTCTACCATCTGGCAGATCAGTAGAAATATTGTTCTAGACTCGCCACAGTTTTACTAAAAATGGATTTTTTCAAAAACAGTAGTGGGAGTATGGTAGAACTGGAAGTGATTCCAGAACCACAAACGATTACTGAAGATTTGACAAGGAACCTAATGATTCAGTCTGGATTGACATTCCATTGGCCACTCCGCAGATAAGGTGGGTAACTTCAGGCACCCGAGAGGTACTACGGTAGCCTCAAGGACGGTGACAGGGAAGTTCTTGTTTACCCACAATTACCATTGCTGTTGTTCCAGGCTGCGAGACCCGGTGGGAGGATGAGTATAGCGTCGTTCTAAACTAGCTTTAGAAGTGCACGTCTATATGACTCTGCCAGAGAGTTGTCGTAGTCAGTGGGAGCAGCGGAAGCATTGGTGGACATCAGGCTTATGTCTATTTATAGACTAAAGCAGATGTAGCGGAGATAGATCATCTATTTTCTGATGTGACAGTCATGGGTTTGACGTCATCAGAATAGGGGATGGATCTGTTGAGAAGGTAGTAGGGTGTGATATCCTGGTATTTGGATGACATACACAGAGTAGGAAAGGAAATTCCTATACTACGATCGGTTATATTTTGGTCGTCACACAGTGGTTTCTCCACAAGGGACTTGGACATTATATCAGACATACTGGTTACTAGATCTATGGTTTTAGATCTAGATTTGGGTGGTTTCCCAATCAGGGTACTTGACAGTATTCTAAGAGTATTTAGGATGGACGACTCCTGGCACGGTAGTGTACCTGCAGGTAATGGAGTCACCCTCTCCAAAGGTGTCTTACAGACTAAAGGGGAGAGGGACGTGCATGATTGGCAGATCACTTGCTTAGGCAATTGAGTCAATCATGAGATGTCAAGTACCACACCAGATGTTGTTCTTGCACTAGATGCAATAAGTTGACATTAATCCAATCCTGGAGAAACAGTCGGAAGCAGTTTTAGAACATAAGTGGATGTTCTAGGGATATGATAACGACAGCCTCATTAAGGAGACGGTTATCATTCCAGGCTTCCAAGGTGACATGGATGGCAGAGTGGCTGTCAGAGTTGTAGTTTTCCTTCTGATGAGGGGCAGTATTTTGGACAGGTGGTCCAAGGCAATACTGAGGGAGGCATGGCGCGCAGGATACTGATTAAGTTCAGTTGACGATACAGTCTAAGAAGTTTGGATTTGGAGTTCATTTATGTGCTATGTCCCATCAGACATCCAGACACATTCTAAGACAGGTATTGCTCATTTCGGGAGATGGGTTTCTCCGCGAACATGAGATATAGAGAGACATGGATAGAAACAACAAAGCGGATCCACTCACTGAGGCTATTCCTCGAACGCAATAGTTCCGCAAACGAGCTTTGTGAGACTGACTAGTAGAGGAGTTGGATGTTCGGTATCACACGGGCTGTGAGTATGCGACATCGCAATAATTAACCTTGAGTGCAAGTGGGAGATTGTTGGAGATAGTGCCCTCAGAGTCAATTATTAGGTCACAGGTACGTGATTGTAATGATTGAGGGAGGACCTATCCCGGTAGGACAGTCTTACTCGAGATGATAGTATGCTATCTGGTTTACCTTTATCATCGTGTACTGTTTTAGGTGACCTGACACGTCGCTATTACACGTTGATAGAGCCCCTAGGATTCTTGCTTGACCACCAGCAGTATGAGGGCGATCATATAAGTGGGAGCTGGGGGTCTACAAGCATATCCTTAAAAGGTCCCTAGTCGTGGGAGTTTCGAGACCGGGCATCGATACTCCATTAGTAGACTAGTGTATACAGTCGAGACCCCGACGAGGGGCGGTGGCCGGTCTCACAAGCCACTGGTGTCAGTTGGATCACCTAAGATGTATACAGGTGCTCATTGGGTTATGAGTACACCGGACATGACTCGCCGGGAACATGCTAGTTGGTCATATACCAGACGTCAGATGGCAGTTCCCTGGTGACATGTGTGCAGGTTAGTTCATCGACCTGGGGATCGTCATTTGTCTCGTGTGAGTTCCCACTGTACTTTGATTACTACCCTACCACGGCTCAAAGGAGTCGTGCAAACAGGTTTTAGTTGGGTACAGTCCCGAGCCACATGGAGGCAGTGAGCGTATCTTCAGGGGTTCGTCTCTCCCGGTATTGGGGGTGAGGTCGTGCTGTGTCTAGGAGAGCCATTACACAAAGTCCTTGGCCAAGGCAAGGAGATTTACTGGTAGGTATTCCAGTAGTATCTCAGGGTGTTCTGGGCTACACTCCGACACGACTTGTACCGCTTTTGGGGGTCTGACTTTTACCAACCCCCTAGGCCCGCCATGCGATACTCATAGACGAACGGACCGGACTGCATGGATATTGTCACTGACAGGCTCAGTAGGGTGTCAGGATGAGTTCGCTCATCGACGTCCCTTTTAGTCAATTGCTGGTGGCCCGTTACGTATTGGCTTATACCTCTGACGTGCTAGTGGTTAAATCCACAGCCATAGTATTGACGAGTCTTTAGAGTCCACCACACTTACAGTTACTCAAGTTTCGGGCGAAACACTGTAGAGGCCGTATGGAGATATGGCAGGGTCCGATCAGATACGTGCGGTATTGCACGGATCAGGATCGTACGGTTTTGTACTAGTGGCCGTATAGTTATATGGCAGCGTTCGATCAGATACGTGCGGTATTGCACGGATCAGGATCGGACGGATATTACTAGCCGGCTTTGGTTTAAGCCGGATCCTAGTATAGTACAGTGTAGATTTTGTCTCATTGCATTTGTATCCGGACGGAATACAGATGCGGGTGTGTATGCACAGTATGGGGGTTTTCCTGTAATTTATTACGGGACCAGTTTTCTGGAGTTGCCAGTTTGCATTCCGTTCCGGCCGGTTTTCCTTTGTTCTTTCCCGGCCGGACTTTTCAGATGGAGGGTGTTATTTGCAATTGTGCAAATAACATTTGTGGAGGGGGTATCTTGCATATTGGTGGCATCATGATGGCTTTTCATGATGAGATCCTTTTTCTTTCTTTTCTTTGCTTTATGAGATTAGAAATGAAAAGAGGTTTGATGTTGATTTAGTGATGATTATGTTTTAGGTTGTGGTCACCACTTTTTGCATCCTACACTCACCTCCCTCTTGTTATCATATTGTTTTTGCTCCACCATTTTCATTCTCACTTGATGAGAGGTTTTTGTTCATGGTTGAGAAAAAGAAAGAGAGAAAGAAAAGAGAAGAAGAGAGTTTCATCTTCATCCTTGAGAGTGTTTCATTTGATTGATCTCATTTCATGTTAAGAAAAATGCAAGCACCATTTTTCTTGTCTTGTTTCCTCCATCATCCACAAATGGCAACCAAACCCCAAAAGAGACTATGATTCTACACTACACTTCCTACAGCATATCTTGAGCATGTCGATTTGCCGGCTTCATGCGCGAGTTGCCTCGGTATTGAGGTGGGAGCCCGTAAAAGTACCCGGCTTCGTGGTGCCCTTTCCGACGAGGAGGAGATGGACAGAGATCCCGCGAGGAGATCGGAGTGGAGATGAAGACCGGAGGACTCGGATCGTATGGTATACATCTCTTCTCATCTTGTAGTTAGCTAGATATAGTTTAATGGCACGATCCGGAGTTTAGTGCGCGGTGGTGCCGGTTTGCTAAGTCCGCAAAAATAAAAGTTTACCACCGTTTCCGCGTTTGGCCGTCGGATTGACGGCCGGGGCGCCGCCGTGCACTTACAGTATGATTCTCACATCTGTATGGTTTTACAGATGATGAGTGGGAGCAAGTTATTGGGAATTAGGTAACCATCCTCATTATATCGGGATTCGTTGTAATTGGTGATATTTGAGGAAGCCACCTGGGTTGTTTGCCGGTCGGCAAATATTTGGTTTTGAATATCCGCTGTTGTGCACCAATTTCAAATTGATATATCTGTACGTCTATTTTTATAGAGTGAGATATACCTTTTGATATTATGTCGATGACATTTACCTATATCAGTGGATGGTTAGGTAAGGAGCATTAAACAGCGGTGTAATTCTTCTTAACCATAAGTACAGTTTTCAACCTACGACACACAGTGAAAGAGTTGTTAGACTCAGCGGACTCATACAGAGTATTGTATGTTGTCCAGTATCCATTAGGACAGAGGGGTTGGTCCTCATACTATATTCTGTTTACTTTTAACTTCTCTAGTTCTTAAACATGTGTTTCGTAGAAACACAGGGTCTAAGTTTTGAGGAGTTATAGGTATTTGAATAGAGTAGAGCACCAGGTGTAGCAAGTATCGGGATTCTTCAAAGTGATCGAAGATGTAGATACTTGTGTATGGTATTCAGTTGATAGTAATAATAAAGAGAAATTGCTTCTCTTTCAGGTTACTCATAATTGGAAACATTCCTAAGTTGAATAACGCTGATCGGCCTCCTTCCATTTAGTTGACATGCACTGGAGACAACTGCATGATTTGAATCTGGTTCCAATTAAATCAGTGCCTCTGTTTCTATATTGGATATAGAACAGTTCATATCTTGACATTGTTAAGGTACGGGGAGTTGTCCGGCTTATGCTTAAAACAAGACTCTGGATAACTCAAGGCACGTTTCTGTAATGGCTGTTTGTGGGTTGACCCAGGCTATGACGAGGGTTGACTTTCTACCATCTGGAAGATCAATGGTGATATTGTTCTTGACTCGCCACAGTTTTAATAAAAATGGATTTTTTCAGAAAACAGTAGTGGGAGTATGGTAGAACTGGAAGTGATTCCAGAACCGCAAACGATTACTGAAGATTTGATAAGAACCTAAAGATTCAATCTGGTTTGACATTCCATTGGCCACTCCGCAGATATGGTGGGTAACCTCAGGCACTCGAGAGGTACTTCGGTATGCTCAAGGACGGTGGCAGGGAGGTTCTTGTTTACCCAGACTTACCATTGCTGTTGTTCCAGACTGTGAGACCCGGCAGGAGGATGAGTATAGCGTCGTTCTAAACTAGCTTTAGAAGTGTACGTCTATATGACTCTGCCAGAGGGTTGTCGTAGTCAGTGGGAGCAGCGGAAGCATTGGTGGACAGTTGGCTTATGTCTATTTATAGACTAAAGCAGATATAGCGGAGATAGATCATCTATTTCTGATGTGAAGTCATAGGTTTGACTTCATCAGAATAGGGGATGGATCTGTTAAGAAGGTAGTAGGGTGTGATGTCCTGGTATTTGATGACATACACAGAGTAGGAAGTGATATTCCTATACTACGATCGGTTATACTTTGGTTGTCACACAGTGTTTTCTCCACACAGGACTTGGATATTATATCAGACATTCCGGTTTCTAGATCTATAGTTTTAGATCTAGATTTGGGTGGTTTCCTAATCTGGGTACCTTGACTGCATTCTATGAGTATTTAGAATGGACGACTCCTGGCACGGTAGTACACCTGCAGGTAATGGAGTCACCCTCTCTAAAGGTGTCTTACAGACTAAAGGGGAGAGGGATACGCATGATTGACAGATCACTTGCTTAGGCAATTGAGTCAGTCATAAGATGTCAAGTACCACACCAGATGTTGTTCTTGCAGTAGATGCAATAAGTTGATATTAATCCAATCCTGGAGAAACAATCGGAAGCAGTTTTAGGACATAAGTGTGTGTTCTAGGGATGTGATAACGACAGCCTCTTTTAGGAGACGGTTATCATTCCAGGCTTCCAAGGTGACATGGATGGCAGAGTGGCTGTCAGAGTTATAGTTTCTCCTTCTGACGAGGGGCAGTATTTTGGACAGGTGGTCCAAGGCAATACTGAGGGAGGCATGGCGCTGGGTACTGATTAAGTTCAGTTATCGATACAGTCTAAGAAGTTTGGATTTGGAGTTCATTTATGAGCTAGGTCCCATCAGATATCCAGACATACTCTAAGACAGGTATTGCTCATTTCGGGAGATGGCTTTCTCCGCGAACTTGAGATATAGAGAGATATAGAAAGAAACATCTTAGCGGATCCACTCACTGAGGCTTTTCCTCGAACGCAATAGTTTCGCAAACAGGCTTTGTGCGACTGACAAGTAGAGGAGTTGGGTGTTCGGTATCACACGGGCTGTGAGTATGCGACATCGCAATAATTAGCCTTGAGTGCAAGTGGGAGATTGTTGGAGATAGTGCCCTCAGAGTCAATTATTGGATCACAGGCACGTGATTGCAATGATTGAGGGAGGACCTATCCCGGTAGAACAGTCTTACTCGTGATGATAGTATGCTATCTGGTTTACCTTTATCATCGTGTACTGTTTCAGGTGACCTTACAGGTCGCTATTACACGTTGATAGAGCCCCTAGGATTCTTGCTTGACGACCAGCAGTATGATGGCGATCATATACGTGGGAGCTGGGGTCCATAAGCACATCCTTAAAAGGTCCCTAGTCGTGGGAGTTTCGAGACTGGGCATCGATACTCCATTAGTAGACTAGTGTATACAGTCGAGACCCCGACGAGGGGCGGTGGCCGGTCTCACAAGCCACTGGTGTCAGTTGGTTCACCTATGATGTATACAGGTGCTCATTGGGTTATGAGTACACCGGACAGGACTCGCCGGGAACCTGCTAGTTAGGATTATACCAGACGTCAGATAGCAGTTCCCAGGTGACATGTGTACAGGTTAGTTCATCGACCTGAGATCGTCATTTGTCTCGTGTGAGTTCCCACTGTGCTTTGATTACTACCCTACCACGGCTCAAAGGAGTCGTGCAAACAGGTTTTAGTTGGGTACAGTCCCGAGCCACATGGAGGCAGTGAGTGGATCTTCAGGGGTTCGTCTCTCCCGGTATTGGGGGTGAGGTCGCGCTGTGTCTAGGAGAGCCATTTCGCAAAGCCCTCGGCCGAGGCAGGAGATTTACTGGTAGGTATTCCAGTAGTATCTCAGGGCGTTCTGGGCTACACTCCGACACGACTTGTACCGTCTTTAGGGGTCTGACTTTTACCAACCCCTAGGCCCGCCATGCGATGCTCATAGACGAACGGACCGGACTGTACGGATATTGTCACTGACAGGCTCAGTAGGGTGTCAGGATGAGTTCGCTCATCGACGTCCCGTTTGGTCAATAGCTGGTGGCCCGTCACGTATTGGCTAATACCTCTGACGTGCTAGTGGTTAAATCCACAGCCATAGTATTGACGAGTCTTTAGAGTCCACCACACTTTCAGTTACTCAAGCTTTCGGGCGAAACGCTGTAGAGGCCGTATGGAGATATGGCAGGGTCCGATCAGATACGTGCGGTATTGCACGGATCAGGATCGGACGGTTTGTACTAGTGGCCGTATGGATATATGGCAGGGTTCGATCAGATACGTGCGGTATTGCACGGATCAGGATCGGACGGATTTTACTAGCCGGCTTTGGTTTAAGCCGGATCCTAGTATAGTACAGTGTAGATTTTGTCTCATTGCATTTGTATCCGGTAGAAATACAGATGCGGGTGTGTATGCACAGTATCGGGGTTTTCCTGTAATTTATTACGGGACCAGTTTTCTGGAGTTGCCAGTTTGCATTCCGTTCCGGCCGGTTTTTCTTTGTTCTTTCCCGGCCGGACTTTCCCGATGGAGGGGGGTTATTTGCAAGTTTGCAAATAACCATTTGTGGAGGGGTTCTTTGTATTTGTGGCATTATGAAAGATTAAGCATCTTTGCTTTTCATGATGGCTTGCCTTTTTGAGATTAGAAGTGATGAGAAAGGATTTGATCTTTGATTGGTGTTGATGTGAGATTGTTATCATGATGCTTTGGATATGGTCACCTTTCTTTTTCTCCTACACTCACCTTCCTCTTGTATTTGTTTTTTTGATTTTCATTCCTCCATCATTCTCATTAGAAGAGAGAGGGTTCACTTGAGAGAACAGAATGAGAGAGTTCATTTTGGTTATGAGAGGAATTATTCATCTCATCTTCTTCTTGCTAGAAAATTGAAAGCACCAATTTTCTTTACCTCTTCCTCCATCCTTGAAGGCAACATAAACCCCAAATGAGACATAGCCTCTACACTACACTTTCTACAGCAATTCTTGGGCATGTCGAGTTGCCGGCTTCATGCCCGAGTTGCCTCGGTATTGAGGCAGGAGCCCGTAAAAGACGCAGGCGATGTGGTGCCCTTCCGGCGAGGAGGCGGCGATATGGAGACAAGACTTTCCGCGGGAGATCGGGACGATGACGAGAAGACCGGAGGACTCGGATCACTTGGTATACTTCTCTTCCCATCTCTTGTTAGCTAGTATAGGTTAATGGTTAACGATCCGGGTTTTCATTGTCCGCGGTAGCGCCAGTTTCCAAGTAAGGAAAATTTTTGATTCCGCATTTTGGCCTCGGTAAGACGGCCGGGGTGCTGCCGTGGCGCAACAAGGTGTTCATGAATTAGTTTTAGTGTAATTTGAAGTAATTTAGTTTAGCTTCTTAGTCGCGAAACCCTAGATTAATGATTTGCACACACACACACAAATGCATACATTTTATATTCTTATGCATATAAAGGGATATGTATATATATATACATATAGGTATGTGAGTATGTGTGTGTGTATATATATATATAAATATATGTATATATATACGTATACATATACATGGATAATGAGGATAGTATTTGGTACTTGGAGATGAGTCGATATGATTAGGCATGATTCTACGAGATCGGTGATGTGACTTGGGTCGTATTATGAGATACGACATGAGATTTTTAGCAGATCATTTAGCGATGTGTTTTCATACACACACAGATATATGTTGATGGTATCAGTATGTACTAGACTTTAGATCAGTACCCTTAATTCGGGATATGATGATAATGATACCAGATAAATAATGAGATAAATGTGATAGTTGACCGTATCATGATTTGGGATGCCGTACGATGGGTTTACCGTACGAGATATAATTATGATGATAGATCCGCACTCTTGACTCGAGAATGTCATATTATATATTGTATCCTATGTGATACTATTGAGGCGGGATCCCCGACTACTAGATATAGATATCGACACCGACTTATGTGGTTTTCCTTACCCCTTTCGATTAGTCTGTTAGTTTAGTCCAGTAGTTTACTTAATAGATGTTAGACTGGGCTCGAGTCATACTTATTTCAAAACTAACGAATCGTGAGTATTTTAAATACCGGCCAAGGGATTCTACGGATATTTCAAAGGACGTACGTTTTCTTAAAAACACCGTAGCCCTATTTTTTAAACATAAAGATTCGTGTTATTTCAAATGCCAACGCTGTATGACTCATATTTATTATGTGTATTCTTTATTGTTCCATTACTATCTATTTGCCATATATTCCTGCTGTTCGCTTCGCATTGCATGCTTAAATGTATTTTTATTGTTATTACTAAAATCATGCTGTCAGGACACCAGTATCATTACCGATGATGCGCATGGTCCATGCACACCTGTTTACTGGCTCACACACATCATCATCGGTAATTGCCATGTCATGTACACATTAGAAAATACTATTCCATTAGTATAAATTGCTAGCTGATAATTTTGACATAGTGCTAGTACCCTTGCTTTTATATGATAGCTTAGACTTTCCATTTATTACGGTGATATCTCACGCATGTGTATTTTCATTTGTCATGCAATATTATGGAACTTATTACCTGTATTTCATTGTTTATTACCCTTGAAATTGGGATTTCGGATTTCCATGAGATTTCTGGATTTGGAGAAACCGCAAAGATGTTATAAACTTATTATCAATTTAAAGATAGAAAATTGCGGTTTTCTCATGTTATGATTTGAAAGGAGTCCACCATGAGTTTTCTCGGCTCTTGAACGATATCATACACCCGATTCGAGGAGGAGGAACCGTCTATGGGTGCATGGTGGACCCGTTGCAGTACCTCGGGGCAAGATGGTCGCAGATGATGGCGTTGAGCCTGGCAGAGGAGCACTACCGACCGGTGATTTTATGTGACTCGACGGATATCCGGAGGATACCGATCGGAGTACAGGCCAGTCCGGATAGCCGGAGCTTGAGATATTGAGATTTGATAATACAGGCCAGTCCGGATAGCCGGAGCCTGAGATATTGAGATATTAAGATATATATTTTGTGTTGATGCTAGACACTCATTTTATGTTGATTTCATTGATGATACCTCGATTTATATATACAGAAATCTTACTAAATTAAGAAAGCAGTTTTCTCATTCATGATATATTCTGTTTTCATTATATTGCATCCATGGATCATATATGATATGTTGCGACCCGAGGGACTTACACGAGCACTTGGTATTACACTTATGTATAGATGTTTACCCTGGCCATTATCAGATGTTTTAGGTTATATATTATATGGATATTATGGTATGACCTGGGATAGAGTCATACATGCAATTTCTGCTCTTTGATGTTTTCTACTCACGAGTTGGCAACTCACCCCCGTTATGCCACAGCTTCTTGCAGGTTTTGCCGTACAGGTTTTTCTTGGCGTCTTTGCTGGCAAACTACTTCATTTCGGGTGATTGCTTTGGTAGGTGGGTTCACTTGCATCGTGACCTCCATTGTATCTTTTATTATATTTCAGTTGTATCTAGTAAACTCCATCAACCAGACTTGTATTATTTATAGACTTAGAAGACCAGTGTATATTCTTTCGACCTTAGAGTCGCACTTGTATTATTATGGTTTTCTTGATGATATTGGTTTTCCTTTTGAGTTTTGATCCTCGCTATTCGGCGTTGTATATTATATTGCTTGCGTGGTTGTGATTGCCAATTGGCAAAGAGCTAGCTCGCTCTTGGGGATGCCTTTATTCATATTATTCATGTTTGTCCCCATTTAGGGCCAGTATTTACAAAGGAGACCTGCCAAAATTTTCGGAAAAGACTTGATGTTTTAAAATGGTTACTACGACATTTCAAAATGATATTATGCGAACTTTAAAATAAGTTTTCCATTTCTTCCTTCTTTCAAATGGTTTAGATTTCTGGAATTTTTGCCTTACTTGAATTAGATGGGGTCATATAGACTTCATATGATTCAAGTGCCAGTCACGTGCCATTTCGGGTCATGACAATATGACTTGGGACTATACCCAAAAACTACCTTTTTGCACGATCTCTTGACCGTGTTATGGTGGAAATCAAAGAACGGTGGGAATCACACAAGACTCCATGACGATCTCGGGTCGACAAACTAACCTGTACCAATGTCACTAGAGAACTGCTATCCGACGATAGGTATAGTACCATCTAGGAGTTCTCGGCGAGTTCGTTCAGTGTACCCAGTCTCCACTGAGCACCAGTATACCTTCTCTAATGTCAAACACCAATGGATTTGCGATCATCCATCGCCCATCATATGGGTCGAGAAGCGCATACGCCAGTCTACTCTGGAGTATCGATGCCTTGTCTCGATACTGCCACGACTAGGAACAATCTAAGGATTTTCTTGCCGACCACTTCTGCCCCACTAGTATGATCCGCATCATAATCCTGGTAGTCAAGTACTCATCCTAAGGGCTTTATCAATATGTAATAGAGAGACAATAAGTGTACATGTTAAGATAAAGAGGAACCAGATAGCATACTATCATGTCGAGCAATAAAGTCCTCCCTATATATGTCCAAGCATCCACTACAATATACATCACATGAACAGTAATGGCCTCTAGGGCATATATATAACTAACAAGGGGTTCGACACTTTTGATCCAAAAACCAAATCAAGATCCAAGATCAAGAATCGTTGAAAAATTCATCGAGCAACACCATTCAAGATTCCTTTACGCGAAGCTGATGGTCATCAACGAGCACGTAATCCTCGATAGATCCAAGACTCACGGTGATCGAGCAAAGCGAAGATCGACGGAGAAATTACATCTTCAAGGGAGTGATCGAGAACGAAATTTCTTGTAATCTCGGATTGAAGAAGTTGTAATTTGAAGTTGAATAATAAAGGTAATCATTACTTTTAATTTTGCTTTCTTTAAATCTCACAATATGAAATCTTTAAATGTTGATTCTTCTATTTTCATTATGTGTGAGTAAATCTCCGCTTGCTAGGATTCAAAGGAATTTGGTAGATCGAATGGTGACAGAATCCTATATTCATATTAAGTCTTATGGATATTAAAAAGTTTAGCAAAGAGAATCATCGATGTCCAAATTGTGAGCGAGATCAATTTATTGTGAATTTCGTCACAATTTAGGGATTAGATTGATGATCCTTCTTGTTAAAGGCTAGATAAGAATGTCAATAAATGAAAGGACAAGGGGCGATGAAAGAGATACCCTGGTTTCTTCAAGGGATCCATAATTCTCATTTTTAGGCATAAATATAGTTTTAATTCTACCAACAGATAAGATGAATCATTTTGAATAGTCATCCATGGATACCAATTCCGTTCAATCCAACAAGCCTTCGACAATTTTCTTGATAACCAAATCTTGAACATTTTCTTGAATTTTCTTTCCTGAAAACGATTTCTTGAATTTCTTGAAATGATCACTTCAACCAAATCTTAAACACTTTCTTGAATTTTCTTTGCTATTTCTTTAGACTTAACTAAAGCAAGAATTTACGAATTCCTCGAATCCCAGAGGACGACCCATGCTCACTAATCTCGCTACACGCGATAGCGTTATTGATTGCGGTTACTTTACTACTTTCCCATGATCAATCAGTGGCCATCTCGGGGAGTCGAGACCGGTCACCTTACTCTAGAATTCACAGGGTTGTATTTCACTCTCGTCGGGGTCTAGGGGTGTGGGCTTGGCTATTCATCATGACCATGAAATCCGTATTTTTTATCATTTGCTTAATCTAAAATACAGACTTCCTGGTATATCCTATATTTTCATATATTGGCTTCTGCTGCTGTTACTATGTGATGTGATCATATTAACTGCATCAGACGAATGTTATTTATAAATATGATATATAATAAACGTTGCTTATGTTTTGCACCCGTGCAAGTCCTGCCCCCGCTCTGCCGTTAGTTAAGCAACCTAACGGTGCATTACGGGACCCCGTGGAGAATGCGGATGGCATAAGCATACGTTCTATTTTCATTTCTTCTATGATGCTTATGCACTTAAATGATGGGACTACATTAATGTGATTAGTGTAAATAAAATAAGCCAAAAGATGTTGTAGAATCAAATTTGAGACCCACTCGGCCTTCTTATGAAAAAGCAAGTTTCAAAATGCGAAGCTTAAGCCACTCTTTTTTAAATTATTTGGTTCTACAATGATATCAAGTTCAAAACGTTAAACGTTTTTATCAAAACCATCTGTAACCCTCCGTCATTTTAGGAAGTAGAGTACTTAGTATTCGTGCTACGTTTGTTGACCATAGTTAAGGTGTAGTGTACGGTAGCTAAGTGATGTCTTCCTATACAGCATATGATGCGATTAATTAGGACATTTATATAACTTTGTTGACCACAGTTAAGGGTCATATGAGTGGGTCTAATTAATCATGAAATGACGGGTAGAACTTGACTAGGGCTTATGATTTATTCACCATAGTTAAGGTCAGAAGCCACTAGAGGTAAAAAACGAATCGGGAATTTCAAGAGTTGAAATTTGCAATTGTAAGTCTACGGTAGCTCCAGCCATCAATCCGAGGCCAAACGCGGAACAAAAACTTTTTATAAAACTGGCACTAATGTAGCCTTTTACCCTAATCGTTCCATTAACCCTATACTAGCTAACTACAAAGAAGTTAGAATGGCTATACCGATCGATCCGTGTCCTTCGATCTTTAGCCATCATGCCATGCTCCTTGCGGCTTCTCCGATCAAGCTCGATCTCCGGTCTCCTCGTCGAAGTGGCACCACGTCAAGGAATCTTTTTACGGGCTCCCGCTTCAAAACCGAAGAAACTCGGACAAGAAGTTTGCTAGCCGACATATCCAAGGTGAAGTAGAGAATGTGTGTGATCATTTTGTCTCAAGACATCCATTGATTCTCAACACATGAGATGGTATGGATGGAGCTTGAAGAAGAAGCCATTGATGGAAGTTGTGAGCACAAGAAGAAAACTAGTGAAGAAGAAGAGCTTGCTTATTGTATTGGGATGAAAATGTGAGAGCTCTCTTCATCTCAAAACCAAGCCCCACACTATAAGTGGCTGCCCTATCTCTTTTCACATGTTAATCCCACACAATATTTAATCAAGAGATTAGACATGCACAAAAAATAACACCATGACTCATCTACAAAGCATTTGCCACAATTAATGCTCTTGATCATGACTAGCACTCACAATTTCCACCTAATAAACATTCACCAAATGTTTAGAACAATAAATAGAATGGCATCTTCTAAAGTAAACTCGTGACGGATCATAAGAATACCCATCATCTGTATATACATACCTGCATCAGCATTCCGACTGAATACAAATGCAATGAGACGAAAGTAATCCAACAAATCTAATACTAGGATCCGGCTTAAAACAAAGCCTACTAGTATTATCCGTCCAATCATGATCTGTGCACAAGTGCACGAATATGATCGAACCCTGCCATAAAACCATACGGACTCTACAACGTTTCGCCCAACTAGGAAAACTTTCTGTGGGGGACTCTAAAGACTCGTCAATACGCTGGCAGCGGGTTTAACCATAAGCACGTCAGTGGCACTAGCTTTACATGACGGCTATCCATGTATTTGTTGGGTTACGGCAACGCCCCGGCCGTCAATCCGAGGCCAAATGCAGAACAAAAATTTTCAAAACTTGACGCTACCATAACCTTCACCCGAATCAAACCATTAACCGTTAACTAGCTATCAAGAAAAAGAGATCAGAGATTATACCGAACGATCCGTGTCCTTCGGTCTTCAATCTCCATCCCATGCTTGTCGCGGCTGCCCTGAAGAAGTTCGCCTTCCTGTCTCGCTTGTTGAAGTGGCACCACATCGAGAAATCTTTATACGGGCTCCAGCTTCAAACAGAAGCAACTCGGACATAAAATTTGCTAGCCGACATGTCCAACAATGAAGTAGAGAATGTATAGGATACTTTTTCTCAAGACACCCAATGAATTGGGTGGAGGTAAATGAAGTTGGCACGGATGAAATTAGTGAGCAAAGGATTTTTAAGCTTGGAAGAAAGATCAAGCTCACAACAAAAATGGGGCTCGGCCATTGTGCAGTGCTCGACCACAAGAACCAAATGTTCACTGACTTTTGATGAGCTAGTGAGAATTCCAGATCAAGTGGTGAGAGAAAGTGTGTTTATAAATTAATCCCACTCCAAAAAAGCACACACAGCAGCTCATCCCTATTCACCAAATATCAACCCAAAAACAAAAGCATTTAATGCTCAACTCAACAACTCATCAAAGACCCATGCTGCCCCATGCCATTCGAAATTTCCAATGCAAGAATAATTTGCACAACAGATGAAATGGCCAATTTAAAACTCACCCAAGAAGGCCACTGCCCAAAGAAATGCTCACGGAAATTTTGGCAAGGAAATGGGCCAAAAGAAATTACAAATATGAACCAATAATTAAACATTAAATCTAATTTTAATCGGTAGGAGAAAAACTGGCAACTTCAAAAGTAATCCCATAACAAATTACAAGATTACCCCTTAACTGTATATACATACCCGCATTTGTATTCCGACTAAATACGAATGCAACGAGACAAAAATATTCCTACACAATGTAATACTAGGATCCAGATTAAACCAAAGCCAACTTGTATTATCTGTCCGAACCATGACACATGCACAAGTGCACGTGTATGTTCGAACCCTGCCATAAAACCATACGGCCTCTACAACGTTTCGCCCGAACTTGAGAAACTGTCTGTGGGGGACTCTAATGACTGATCAATACGCTGGCTGTGGATTTAACCACAAGTAAGTCAGTGGTACCAGCTGTGCGTAACGGCTGCCAAGGTATTGAACGAAAGGGAAGACGATGAGCGAACTCATCCAGGAACCCTACTGAGCCTAATAGTGACAATATCCGTACAGTCCGATCTGTTCGTCTAAGAGTATCGCATATCGAGTCTAGGCGGTGAATAAAGTCAGACCCCTACAAACGCGATAATTCGTGTCAGTATGAAGCCCATCACCACCTGAGAAACTACTGATCCGAATCAATAATTCTCGATTACCTTGGTCAAAGATGTCTGGTGATGGCCACCCGTGCACTGTGCGACATCAACACCCAATATCGGGAGAGACGAATCCCCGACGATCCGCTCACTGCCTCCATATGGCTCGAGACTGTACCCAACTAAAACCTGTTTGCACGACTCTTTTGAGCTGTGGTAGGGTAGTAATCAAAGCACAGTAGGAACTCAGACGAGACAAATGGTGATCTCAGGTCAACAGACTAACCTGTACACATGTCACCTGGGAACTGCGATTTGACAATTGGTATAATACCAACTAGCAGGTTCCCGGCGAGTCCTGTCCGGTGTACTCATAACCGAATTAGCACCTGTATACATCTTAGGTGAACTAACTAACACCAGAGGCTTGTGAGACCAGCCACCGCCCCTTGTCAGGATCTCGAACTGTATAAACTAGTCTACTCTGAAGTATCGATGCCCAGTCTCGAAACTCCCATGACTAGGGACACATTAAGGATGTGCTTATAGAACCTAGCTCCTATGTTTATGATCACCAACATACTCCTGGCTGTCAAGCAAGAATCCTATGGGTTCTATTAACATGTACATGATGATAAAGACAAACTAGACAGCATACTATCATCTCGTGTAAGACTGTCCTACCAGTATAGGTCCTCCCTCAATCATTGCAATCACGTACCCGCGATCGAAAAATTGACTTCGAGGGCACTATATCAATCAATCTCCCACTTGCACTTAAGGCTAATTATTGCGATGTCGCATACTCACAGCCCGTGTGATACCGAACATCCAACTCCTCTACTAATCAGTTCCACAAATCTCGTTTGTAAAACTATTGCGTTCGAGAAATAGTCTCAGTGAGTGGATCCGCCCTGATGTTTCTTTCTATATCTCTCTTTATCTCAAGTTCGCGGAGAAAGCCATCTCCCTAAATGAGCAATACCTGTCTTAGAATATATCTGGATATCTGATGGTTCCCAGTTCAAAAATGAACTCCAAATCCATGTCTCCCACAGTATCTGCGTGGACCGCCAGTCCAAACTACTGCCCTCGTCAGAGGGAAAACTATAACTCTGACAGTCACTCTGTCATCCAGGTCACCTTGGAAGCCTGGAATGATAACCGTCTCCCGATGGAGGCTGCCGTTATCGAATCCTTAGAACATTCACTTATGTCCATAAACTGCTTCCTGACTTTTCTCCAGGATTGGATTAATATCTCAATTTATTGCATCTAGTTTAAAAACAACATCTGGTGTGGTACTTGACATCTCATGATTGTCTCAATTGCCTAAGCAATTGATATGCCAATCATGCACACGCCTCTCCCCTTAGTCTGTAAGACACTTTTAGAGAGGGTGACTCCATCACCTGCAGGTACACCACCATGCCAGGAGTCGTCCATTCTAAATATCTTTAGAATACTGTCTAAGTGCCCAGATTGGGAAACTACCCAAATCTAGATCTAAAACTATAGATCTAGTAACCAGAATGCCAGATATAATATCCATATCCTATGTGGAGAAACCATTGTGTAACAACCATAGTATAACCGATCGTAGTATAGGAATTTTACTTCCTACTTTGTGTATGTCATCCAAATACAAGGACATCACACACTACTACCTTCTTAACAGATCCATCTCCTATTTTGATGAAGTCAAAAAACTTATGATTGTCATATTAAAAATTAGATGATCTATCTCCTTTATATCTGCTTTAGTCTATAAATAGACATAAGCTACTTGTCCACTATGCTTCAGCTGCTCCCACTGACCACAACAACCTTCTGGCAGAGTCATATACATGTACACTTCTAAAGCTAGTTTACAACGACGCTATACTCATCCTCCCGCCGTGTCTTATAGTCTGGTACAACAGTAGTGTCAAGTCTGGGTAAACAAGAACCTCCCTGTCACCGTCCATGAGGTTACTGGTGTCACGACCCAAAGTTCGGCCCGTGACCGGCACTTAACTATGTAACGTCTACAGGCGTAACGCGACTAAGTAAGCCGAACCCAGAAATCAAAACCATTAAAAGTATTGAGTGTTAAAATATTTAATAGAAACATTTGTTAAAACGTTTAGAAAACTTTAAGTAATTTAGTAAAATTCATTAAAGTTCAAGTTATTATCTTATAAATTTTGGCTGCATTTCCTTTGTAAAAACTAGCCCCGAAATCAAGTGCAAGACAGTATATGAGTAAAAGTGACATAAAGAATGAATAAAGCATCCCAAACGGGAATAATCACGCCCAACGGCGGAAATAATCACCACAGATATAAAATACGACGCCGTACCGAAGAAATGAGCAGTATAAGTGAAAACAAATATCATGAAATATAAAGCTGCATAAATAAAGTCGGCTCACAACGAGCTCGACACCAGAGTACAAATAATATACATCGTCCTCACAACTGGTCTCTAAGTCAATACATGAAAAGAATATGAAGAGTACAAGATACAACAACATATACAACTAGAAAATAAACAGATACCGCACAAAAACTCACCTATCAGCAAAGGGCTTGCACACCAACCGCAATGGTATCTGTATCCAAAAGATGCAATAAAACAGCCTGCCGCGACTACTCCGAGGGACAACCTGCAAACACTGTGGCACAACGGGGGTGAGTTGCCCACTCGTGAATAGTAGATAACATATAAAGCTAATCGCGAGTATCCACGTACTGCGATACTCTAACCTATGCCAACAGATAGCATCTATATGATGAGCTAGATGAGCAATAATCATGCAACAAGTGCGATCTAATAACATCTCTATATGATAAGCATGGTATGCAATAATCGTGCATAGCAAATGCAATCTAACTACATCTATATAGGGTGAGCAGGTATGCAATAATCGTGCATAGCAAATGCAATCTAATAACATCGATATAGGGTGAGCAGGTACGCAATAATCGTGCATAGCAAATACAATCTAATAACACCTATATAGGGTGAGCAGGTATGCAATAATCGTGCATAGCATGTGTACTCTATCAGGTACTACAGATACAGAATGAGATGTATAATACTGAATGCTGAGCGTGGGAATAAATAACATCTACACGGAATGTCAACGTGGAAAATAATCGGTATCCATCAATACACCCAAATCCCAGTAAAACTCAGGCGCCGTCATCCTCATCGGCCCTCAAATCCTGTCAACCTCATAGAATCGTGATTGCCCAACATCGGCACTCGAAATATCATAAAATAGTCGTGTCTAGAATCGATACGCAAATCCTCAAGTATCGGGCTCCGTCCATCCGGATCGGCCCACGGGCTCCGTCTGCGGAATCGTCCATCGGCCCTGGCAGTACGTGCCATCCCGTATCCATCTATCGACTCTGATCAGTATCCTCCGGATAACCGCCAGGTCCAACCAATCACCGGTAGGTAGTAGTCCCTCCGCCGAGCTCACCGTCTAACAATACGAGTCTTCTTGCCCCGGGATACCATACCGGGTCCACCATGTACCCGCAATCGGTGCCTACCACTCCTCGAATCGGGTATACTCACATAAGCTCTCTAGAACCGAGAAAACTCATGGTGGATGCACTGAAATATTATATCAAGAGAAATGTGGTTTTTAAAACAGTGCGTATTTTCTTAAAACAATACAACGGTTCTCAAATTCAGAAATCCCATAAATCCAAACTCAATGCGTAAATCCATGCAATGTGCCGTATGACACTAAGAGTAAAAAGGGAAAACCGCTCTTTTAAAAGAATCCAGTTTTGAAAATATCTCATGCGGTCTATATTATTCCTGAAATTAAATCGATATCATCCATGTATGTAGCATATGTAGGTTTGGATCTGCAAAAGGATATATACGCGAATATGAGTGTAGCGCTACTATGAAAATACAGTGTGCATGTGCGCGGGTATGAAGATATCAATATATGTATGCACTGGTATGAATATACAGTGTGCATGTGCGCAGGTATGAAGATATCAATATATGTGTGCACTCGTACGAATATACAGTGTGCATGTGCGCAGGTATGAAGATATCAATATATGTGTGCACTGGTATGAATATACAGTGTGCATGTGCGCACGTATAAAGATATCAATATATGTGTGCACTCGTATGAATATACAGTGTGCATGTGCGCAGGTATGAAGATATCAATATATGTGTGCACTGGTATGAATATACAGTGTGCATGTGCGCACGTATGAAGATATCAATATATGTGTGCACTGGTATGAATATATAGTGTGCATGTGCGCAGGTATGAAGATATCAATATATGTGTGCACTGGTATAAATATATACAGTGTGCTTGTGCGCATGTATGAAGATATCAATGATACGGAAATCAAGACGATATATAATTCGCAGCAACCCTATAGTGCAAGTGTCATGGAAATCATTAACGGTGTGAGTGTAACATACAAATAGTGCTCGTGCAGCTTGAACCGTTAGTGACAGTGCAGTGTTCTATAACTACCATTTCTATATACAATAAGGTAGGTATGCTACAATAATACACATAAACATGTACGACTAAATATCCTATCACGCCCTGACGCTTAACGCCATACGGGCGATTTCCCCGTAGATGTTAAACCTACACACCTGGTCGCGTGCTATACGCAGCCGACCACTTGCTTCCCTTTCTTTGCTGCGTCCGACGTACCCGCCTACGAACCTAGAATCCATACAAGGAAAATCCACATAAGCAAATATCTTGCAAAATGCGATATCGAAATCAAACGAGAAACTCGCGTCGCGAACTAAACGCGCGTGTGTCCGATACGCTGAAACGTGTGTATACGCGTCTAAAACTATCCTGACATGTTGGAGCACAGAACCCACTCACGTATTGCGCGTATCGCGCAACAAAACGTACTAGAAAAATGGTATATGGTTCCAGATTTTGATAGAGGTGAAAACTTACAAAATTGCACATACCACAGACCCTAAAAATATAGCAGACTCCTCTAGCCAAAACCCTAACCCCTAAGTCCCCTGTCTGGCGGCAATTTGCAGCCAGAATGGGCGGCCTGGGTTGGGTGTCTGGGGTTCGTGCTCTGGTGGTGTGATCAACGTCTACCAAGTATGCTCCAGTTAACTCAATTTTTATCTGAAACCCCCGAGTTTAAAGCAGATCACAGAAAGGCCATTTTTTTGCTAAAAAACATTATATTTAGCACAAAAAGGAAACCTAGGCTAATTTGGTGAAATCTGGGGTTTATCTAGGTTTATGTGGCCCTAATAACACTTAACTAGGCTAGGCTGACCAGCAAAATCATCTCCTAACCAAAAGTCCACACTAATCACCATATTTAGCACAAAACGCACATTTAACACTAACTGATGCTTATTCTACACATAACTTAGCACAAAAGGAATTTAGCTCAGATTTTATACCTCACTCTCGACCCTAGGAAGCAGGAGAAGGAGGAGAGGAAGAAGATGAGGTGTTGCTGCTACTGCTAGAGTTGCTGCTGATGCTGCTGGAGCTGCTACTGCTTCTGTTGCTGTTGCTGCTCCATGCTGTTGCTGTTGTGGCTGCTTGCTGCTGCTTCTTGTGCTGCTGTTGCTTCATCTGTTGTTGCCGCAGCTGCTGGTGTTGTGTTGTGTGTGTGTGAGTGAGAGTGAGTTGTGAAGAAAAGAGTTTAGCAAAAGAAAATAATGATAACCAAGCAAGTCAACCCCCCCTCTCTCTCTTCATTTAATGCAAGCATGGCTCATGCCATGATGCACCCTCTCCCTCCCTCTCCCTAAGACAACACCCTACAAATCCAATCATTTCCCCAAAAAAACAATTGACCCCAAAACACTTAATAAAAATTTTAAATTGGCTTAAGGTGAATGGTTAGTCCACCATGGTTGCTAATCATGGTCTAACCCCATTTTAATCCTAGTTTACATGCACAAGTGTGTGCAAGCCTAGGAAAATTCTAATAAAATATTCATTAAATTTGATAAAATACTTGAAAATCGATTTGGTAAACTTTTTATTAAAAACCATTTATTTAAATATAATTAGCCACTAAACACATCCTATGGTGTTAAAATATTCCCCCCTTAAAGAAATTTGTCCCCGAATTTAAAAATATAAAGCTACGCATACCTTCAAAGAGATGAGGGAATTTCTTCCGCATCTCACCTTCGGCCTCCCAAGTGATCTCTTCACTATTCGGGCTGCGCCAAAGCACCTTCACTGATGGCAAGACCTTCGATCTAAGTTTCTTCACCTGCCGGTCCAATATCACGACTGGCTGCTCGGTGAATGAAAGATCGCGCTCGAGCTTAACGGTCTGATGCTGAATCATGTGCGAAGGGTCATGTAGGTATCTGCGAAGCATCGACACGTGGAATACGGGGTGAACATCTGGGAAGTCGGGTGGAAGAGCCAAACGATATGCTACTGCGCCCACACGCTCGAGGATCTCGAAGGGACCTATGAACCTGGGGCTAAGCTTCCCCTTCCGTCCAAACCTCATCACTCCCTTCATCGGAGAGACCCTTAGAAAAACGTGATCGCCATCTGCGAACTCTAATCTGAGGCGGTGTCTGTCAGCATATGATTTCTGCCTGCTCTGAGCTTTCCTCGTCCTGTCTCGAATCAGCTGAATCTTCTCGGTCGTCTCCTGTACGATCTGTGGCCCCAAAATACTGCCCTCGCTGAGCTCTGTCCAATAGACGGGCGATCTACATCTCCTCCCATACAAGGCCTTGAAAGGTGCCATCTGAATAGTATCCTTGAAACTATTGTTGTAGGAGAATTCCACCAAGGGTAAATGATGATCCCGGCTACCACCAAAGTCTAAAACGCACACTCGGAGCATGTCCTCGAGAGTCTGAATAGTCCGCTCTGACTGGCCGTCGGTCTGAGGATGAAATGCTGTGCTGAAACTTAAGTTGGTGCCCAAAGCCTCCTGAAGCCTCTGCCATAGTCAGTTGGTAAACTGGGTGCCTCGGTCGGAAACGATACACGTCGGGACTCCATGTAGTCGTACAATCTCCTTGATGTAAATATGGGCATACTGAGCAAATCCGAAAGTCGTCTTCACCGGCAGGAAGTGAACAGCTTTCGTCAAACGATCCACGATCACCCAAATGGAGTCATACCCTCGCCTAGTCCTGGGTAGACCCACAATGAAGTCCATCGAAATCTGCTCCCATTTCTAGTCCGGGATGGGTAACAGCTGTAGCTCTCCCGCTGGCGTCTGGTGCTCGGCCTTGACTTGCTAACAAGTCAGGCATCTCGACACGAAGTCTGCGATTTCCCTCTTCAATCCGTCCCACCAGTAAACAACCCTCATATCATGGTACATCTTGGTGGAACCCGGATGAACACTATACACCGATCGATGTGCCTCCTCAAGAATCTCACGCCGCAGTCTCTCAGTATCTGGTACGCACAGTCTAATCCTAAATCGCAGTATCCCCTGATCATCGATCACGAACTCGGAAAATCTGCCCTGTCCAATCTGTGCCATGATCTGTAAACAAGGGTCATCATTGTACTGTGCTTCATGCATACGATCAAGCAGCTGTGGGCATGCATGAACATGCGCAAGCTGTCCCCCGATCGGCGTGAACTCGAATTGCACTCGGCTGTCGCATAATATCTGCCAATCTGTCGTCGACTGCCTCTGCACTGCACTCAAACAAGATAGACTACCTGTAACATTTCAGAAAATTAAAATATTATTTTTGGGAATTTTTATAATTCAATAAAAAAATATTGAATATTTTAATAGTGCGATATTATTAAATACCGATAAATTAGGAAAAATTTGGAAAATTTTGGAAATTACTAAAAAGAGGGCGTTTTATGAGATTCATGCAATTATGAGAATTTATGATTTATTTGACACTATTTTAGTGCTAATCGCGATTAAAAATCGCTAATCGGACTTTAAGCGTGTTTTGTGCACATATTATATCCACACATGTGTTACATTTTCCTACATGGCTTTATCATCATTTTTCATTCTTTGCTTTGGGTTCACTATTGAGAAGAGAGGGAAAATAGAATAGAAAAGAAAAGAAATGGAATATGATTAAAGAATAGAGGTATGGGCATGAGAGAGAGTGAGAGGGGTTACCCTTGACCTTGGACTTTCCTCCTTCATTCCTTCACCCTCATCATCACTCCCCTCAACTCCCTTGCTGCTGCTGCTGCTCCCCACATCTCCCTCTTCATCATACCCTCACAAACACCTCATTTCCGTCATCAAAACCCTATCTCCATTGCATTAAAAAGATGCACTAGCCCTCAAGCAACACACTAGACGAAGAAAGCTTGTATTTTGGACACTTGGGGCTACTCAAGAATTTTCTTGAGTTGCCAAATGAGGTATTTCCTGAACCATTAGCTTAGTTTACTATTGCTTTTACATCTATGTTAGATTAGAACCGATTTTGTGTGATTTTGGTGAACTTTGAAAATTTTAGTTAGGGTTTATGGAAATTGAGAGTTTTGATGTGTAATTCAGCTCAGTATTGGCCACACAAACCCCCTAGTGCTATAATTCAGACCTAAACCAGAGACTAGAACACCGGGATATGGATTTAGAAACACGATATCGGAAGAATTATGGATTCTGTGAGTGTATTTGGAAATCTGCTAACATTCGGGGACCTGAAAAATTATTTTGCTAGGACAGAGAGATGTGCAGGCAGCTAGGAAGCACCACCCAAGACCCCAGCCCCCGGTTCCACTCTATGGATGCAGATTTAATCTTTCTGGCCGCAATTTGCGGCCAGAACATGTTGGATTTGGTCCGTGTCGGTTCTGTAGCTTTATCTCCTGTAAACATTACCCTTGGCATATGCAACTTTGGCTGATTTCACCTAGGTTAGAATCTGGGATCATTTTCTTGTGTTGGCCCATTGTTTTACGACTTGTTTTAACATGGATTTTGGTAATTGATATTTTGTTTTCGTTGGGTGGCGTTTGAACGTCAACGACTGGGATTATTAGTCGTGTTTGCATACAAGGCGATAGGTTTTTACCTATGAGCGTAGCGTGTGCCGTTTTTGGTTTTCCGATGTGATTTTTAATGCGCATTTGCGATTGTGTATATATGTAGGTACCCCACGTGATGTAGAGACGTTGAAGATGAAGATGGCGACATTGGCATCGGCACACAAGAAGTAAGGTGAGTAGATTATATCTATGGCTGAAGTCGGGTGGATGGCATATAGCACCCCCGCAGTTCGTTGTGATGTATATGAATACGTATACACACATATATTTTATATGTTGTTTTGAGTTTATTGTTGATAAAGATGGATTCTAGGTATTCTTGGATTGCTTTAGTGTTAGTTGCGAAACCCTAGAGTAGTGGTTGTACCCACACACACGCACACACATAGTTGCATACATTCTTTCTTTTACCTGTGCGTCTATGGGGATGTGTATATTTACACATGGGATGGGACTATGTGTTCATATACAGGATTTGAGGATAGTACTTGGGATATGAGATGAGTCGATAAGATTGGATTTGAGGCCGTGAGATCGGTGATATGACAGGGTTCGTATTTAAGATACGACATGATGTTTTAGCGGGTCCTTTGACGTAGTGTTTCATACACGCGCATGCATATGCTTAGATGGTATCAGTATTGTACTAGACGTAGGTCATTATCCCGGATCATGATATTTGATAAAGATGATACCAGATGAATACTGTGATTGATGTGACTTTGACCCGTACCTAGATTTGGGATGCCGTACGACGGATTTACGTACAAGCTGTATATTGATAATTGATCCGCACTCTTGACTTGAGGATGTCATATTATAGATATTGTATCGACTGTTATACTTTTGAGGCGGGATCACCGACTGCTATATATATATGTATCGACTCAGATGTTAGGCGGTTTCCTTGCCTTTTGTTTGGCCTGATAGCTCAGCCCTATAGTTAGTGTAGTTGTTAGACTAGATTCGATTCCTACCTATTTCAAAAATAACGAATCGTGGGTATTTTAAAAGACGGGCCAAGGGATTCTACGAATATTTCAAAGGACGCATCTTTTCTTAAGAACACCGTAGCCCTTATTTTCAAAACACCACGATTCGTATTATTTCAAAAGGCACTACTGTATGACTTATAGTTATGTTAAATGCAGATTAGTTATCATTGTGTTTATTATTCCGCTCGCGCACATTATTGATGTTCGCTCCGCATCGCATACTTATATTGTGATTTCATATACCATTATTGATATCATGCTGTCAGGATACCAGCTCCATTACCGATGATGCGTATATTCTACGTACACTTACTTGCCAGGTCACACACATCATCATCGGTAATTGCCATGTCACATACACTTTAGACAATACTATTTCATCGACATAACTTGTTAGCCGGTAGTTTCGACATAATATTAGTGTACTTGCCTTATATGCCAGTTTAGACATTGCAGTTATTACTTACTACTTCATGCATATTATTATTCACAGTTATGCCGTAATATGGAGTTTTGTGCCTATATTCACTGTTTACGTGCTATTGTTACTTGGATTTTGAATTATCCTGAGATTTCCTGGATTTGGGGAAAACCGCAAGAACATATATAAACTTCTTTCTCTTTCTTTTTAAATGAAAAGTGCAGTTTTCCCATGATGTATGAGTCGTCCATCATGAGTTTTCATGATTGCTGAGGGATTTTGAGACCCGATTCAAGGAGTTGGATGAACCGTCTCGGGTACATGGTGGGCCCAGTAAGGTATCCCGGGGCAAAAAGTTCGAGTTGTATTCGGTGAGCCTGGCAAGGGAGCACTACCTACCGGTTATATTATTTGGACGCGTCAGCTATCCGGAGGATACCGGCCAGAATCATGGGATGGTTATAGGCTGATCCGTTCTGTGGAGCCTGAGATATTGATATTTGAGATTTGAGACACTGAGGCATTGAGATTTGATGGTACAGGTTATTCCGGGCAGCCGAAACCTGAGATATTGAGATATTGGGATTTATGTTTTGTGTCGATGCTCGACACGGATTTCTCTGTTGATTTCATTGAGGATACTCGTTTTATATACATACAGAAATCCCATTAAAATATAGAAAACCGTTGTCTCACTCATTGCATTACATTACATTCATACCTCATACATTTGATACATTGCTATCTGAGGCACTGACACGAACATTGGGATTACACTTATGTTTAGATGTTTACCCTTGCCACCATTTTATGCTTCAGACTTTATCGTTTGAGGATATTATTAAACGTATGATCTAGGATTGTGTCACACATGCGACTTCTCCTCTGTGATGTTTTCTACACATGAGTTGGCAACTCACCCCCGTTGTGCCACAATTTCTTGCAGGTTCTGCCGTACAGGTTTCGTTACGGCTTTGCTGGCACTACTTCCATTTCCGGATGATTTGCTAGTAGGTGGGTTCTTTTGCACCAGGACTACTATTGTACCCTTATTTTATTCTGTTGTATCTAGAAACTCCATCACCCAAACTTGTATATTTATTTCAGAGATAGAGACCAGTGATGTTTATTCTTTCGACCTTAGAGTCGCGGTTGTATTTCTATGGATTTCTTGCTGTTTTGAGTTTCCTTTTCAGCTTTGATCCTCGCCCTTCGACGTTGTATATTATTATTGTTTGCGTGGTTGTGACAGTCGATTGACGATGAGCTAGCTCCTGCTTGGGGATGCCTTTATTCGTTATATATATGTTTTATCAGGTTTTGTACCCATTTGGGGTCAGTTTTTACAGAGGAAACTCTGCCGAAATTTTTAGAAAAGACTTGTGATTTTGAAAATGCATATCTCGGTGGATGTTGCAAAACTACTTGATTTAAATTGGTTTTTCCTTCACTCTACTATTTTACTTGGTTTGGATTTCTAGGTTTTCGGCCTATTTAGATTACATACGCCTCGAGACGTTTCGTAATTTAAGTGCCGGTCATGTTCCGAACTTTTCGGGTCGTGACAAAGTTGGTATTAGAGCGTTAGGTTTTACCTCCTGAGAGTAGGATGACCCTGGTTGATGGAGTAGGTAGCTTGAGTAGAGTAACATACCATATGTATGTTCTGCGGCATATTCACGATACGCTACTCCACTTAAGAAGCCTTAGAATATACATTTCATTGCTCAGTATTATATTCATTCATGATCTAGCCTCATCGGTACCAGTTTATGGTTTTGCTGCAACGATTACGGGCAGGGAGAGCTACGGCTAGAGTTGCGGTCAGCACGAGCTCGTCACGAACGAGGATTGACCAGGGCGTGATTCTGGCGACACACGATTGCAGAGATGTGTCCTTTTATTGTGTTTTCACGCCACGAGCGTTTGATGGATCGCTGTATGAGATTTCTCGGACGTGCAGATTTGCGCCAGAGGATTGAGCCACTGATAAAGGCCATCCTGAATGTGATGACCATGGAGGTGTCTCTTGTTCATGATGATTGAGGCATTGTTCAGCGTGCAGACGAATGGGCCAGTTGTTGCTGCGAACGACGAGATATTGCCCCTGATGTTGGAGCTATTGGAGTACGAGTTGTACTTAGAGATATGATAGAAGGTAGCTAGTCACCCGAGGATGAATGACTAGGCATGTAGTTCGTTCGCCTACCCCGATGCGAGATCATCAGATAGATTGATTCCAGCTAGAGACGACTTCACGCGGATACGTTGAGAGTCGACAGAGATGATCGAATGTCATAAACCCATATTCCAAGTTTAAATTATTCGGAAAGACATGCAGGCAATTCTATAGACCCTCTAGAAGATTGAAACCCTAACTTGACATAATGACCGTGTGAAAGCCTTTGAACCTTAGGGTTTGCGGCTGTTCCGCGGCGCCATTAGTGAGGCTTGGGTTTGCCCTTCTACGGCTGGTCCACCGATACTGTGGTATGTACTCGATACTATTAAACTGTACCCAAGATGTTGAGCTTTTAGGGGATTACGAGGTTTTGACGAATCGATCGAATGGTTCGACTATATTCGGATGCTAGGTAGTGAGATGCACTTCTTGGGAGACTCCAGATACGAGGATAGCCGTTGGAGCTCAGTCCATGCAGCCACGACGAAACGAGTCCGAAGCAGTCGACATTACAGAATGATGGATTAAGAGGTTTGTACGAGATCTTGATAAGATGACGTTCCACTCCGCCGACATCAGAGATGTGATACGCATGCAGAGGCGTTATTTATGGATATATTTTCCAGAAGGAGCCTAGATGAGTATGCATCCATTCCGGAACAAGAAACAGAAATAGTAAAGGGCGAAGACTTCCGGACAGTTAGGCAGAGACGGGATTTGAGAGACCTCAACAGGACCTTTCTGGAATACTATACGAGAAGACCTAGACCTAGGAGCGGTCATATAGCGCACACCAAGCAGGCCAGAGTTCAGCATCGTCGACGAGACATGCCATGAGGGACCACGACAGTTGGCCAGAGATCTTTAGAGGATATACCAGAGCGGACTACTTCCATTATCATTTCCATATTGGACCGTTGAGCCGGGGAGCTATGTACTTAGCAATTCGCAGTGAGAGACGAGAGCCTAAGGGCAGCAGACGACGGGCCATTATCAGGAGGCAAGTAGATATCTACTCCGCTAAGCATTTGATGCACCGACACCTTCTCGACTTCGAAAGAGGAACTATCGACGACAGTATTTATGATTTGTGATTTGGTGATTCGATTGTCACGTATCCGTCACCTTGGATTTTGGTATTTTGGGCGATCTATTCGCATGATTGATTTTGAGGATTGAGTTTCATGATATTTGTTTTTGTGCACCATGGTTGCAACTACTGAGTATTTACGATTGTACACAGTTATTCAACTCGATATCGTTTTTGTGCCTTGGCTGCACGTGTTAATGACTTCATGGATTTCATATAGTTGGGTTGATTTTGTGCATATGGCATGCACCTGATTTGATTTTTGCACTCGGTATAGCTCATATATTCTTGCAGTGCTGTGATATGTATTTTGTGCACTCCAGTTGCACAGGACTTCGATTTGATGTTGTTGGAGGTATTGATTTTGACTTCATGCCTAGGGCATGCATATGATTTAGCTTATCTTTTCGGCATGGTTTTCATGCACTTTTAGTATTTGATTTGATTTCGTGCACGCTGATGCACATGGTTGTGAGATTTGATACCGCGATATACCTGATTTGGATTTGAGATGTGTAGTATACTGTCGATTTCGATTGTGATGCTCGATATTTGTTTTGTGCACCTTGTGCACCTGATTGGATTCTTGCACATATTTGACGCGCTTGTTATTGGATTTCGTGATTTCGTGCATATTGGATGCACATGATTTAGATTTTATTCGTGCATGATGGATGCACCTGATTTGGATTTTCGCGCATGTTGGGCGCATGATTTGAGATGCGATTTTGGTGCACACCAGATGCACTAAATCGGATTATTCGTGTATGTCAGATGCACCTGATTTTGCTGTCAGGCACACTGTTGCCCTTGACAGATGTTTCGTGCACACCCGATGCACTTAGATGTTTTTTCCGTGCCCATATATGGCACATTCATGGATTTTAATTTCCGTGCACACCAGACGCACATAGCATTCATATGCACGTTTTGGGATTGATTTCTTATGGAGCAGTATGTTTTTATGATATTTACTATTGCTTTCGTACTAAACAGGACCCCTCTGAGGACAGTACCTGAGTATATTTTGCATGTATTGATAGCTATTGAAGGGAATTCCAAAAAGAGAGCTATTGTCTCAGTATTTACCTACGTTTCTGAGATGACAAGAAACGTTTAAAACAAGGGAACCCTTCTAAATTGTTTTTAAAAGGGCGGTACGTGCATGTAAACAATGGATATATATATAGAATTATATTCTTACTAAAGACGTCCGCCACTGTGCAGTGTTATACGCATTGCACATCGACTTAAAACGGTTTGGCATGCATTTCTTTCAGGTGTTTATATGTATAGTGTTGATGTACATTATATTGGTTTTCGTATCGGATTTAGACATTGATGTCTTCCCCGTAACTCCGATGATTGCGAAATGCTTGACGGAGTTTTGAGTTTGAGTTATCTGCTCATTGTTCATGCGCATGCATTGCGCTATGATGCGTTTTATGTGTTGATGATTTCGGGACCCCGACGACTTGGACTTTTTACTGAAATATTTTAGTATTTGAGGGGGTTTAAATTTAAATTAGGGGACCGAATTTCTTTAAGGGGGGAATATTGTAACATTTCAGAAAAATAAAACATTATTTTTGGGAATTTTTATAATTTAATAACAAAATATTGAATATTTTAATAGGGCGATATTATTAAATACCGATAAATTGGGAAAATTTTGGAAAATTATTGAAATTACTAAAAAAGAGGGCGTTTTATGAGATTCATGCAATTATGAGAATTTATGATTTATTTGACACAATTTTAGTGCTAATCACGATTAAAAATCGCTAATCGGATTTTAAGCGTGTTTTGTGCACCTGTCATTTTCACACTTGTGTTATATTTTCCTACATGGCTTTATCATCATTTTTCATTCTTTGCTTCAGGTTCACTATTGAGGAGAGAGGGAAAATAGAATAGAAAAGAAAAGAAATGGAATATGATTAAAGAATAGAGGTAAGGGCATGAGAGAGAGTGAGAGGGGTTACCCTTGACCTTGGACTTTCCTCCTTTATTCCTTCACCCTCATCTTCTCTCCCCTCAACTCCCTTGCTGCTGTTGCTGCTCCCCTCATCTCCCTCTTCAACAAACCCTCACAAACACCTCATTTCCCTCATCAAAACCCTATCTCCATTTCATTAAAAAGGTGCACAAGCCCTCAAGCAACACAGTAGACCAGGAGAGCGTGCATTTTGGACACTTGGGGAAACTCAAGAATTTTCTTGAGTTTCCAAATGAGCTATTTTCTGAACCATTACCTTAGTTTTCCCATTGCTTTTACATCCATGTTAGATTAGAACCGATAATGTGTGATTTGGGTGAACTTTGAAAATTTTAGTTAGGGTTTTTGGAAATTGAGTGTTTTAATGTGTAATTGAGCTCAGTAGAGACCACACAAACCCCCTAGTGCTATAATTCAGACCTAAACCAGAGACTAGAACCCTGGAATACGGATTTAGAAACCCGATATCGGAAGCATTATGGATTCTGTGAGTGTATTTGGAAATCTGCTAACATTCGGGGACCTGAAAAATTATTTTGCTAGGTCAGAGAGATGTGCAGGCACCTAGGAACCACCACCGAAGACCCCAGCCCCTGGATCCACTCTATGGCCGCAGATTTAATCTTTCTAGCCGCAATTTACGGCCAGAACATGTTGGATTTGATCCGTGTTGGTTCTGTAGCTTTATCTCCTGTAAACTTGACCCTTGGCATATACAACTTTGGCTGATTTCACCTAGGTTAGAATCTGGGATCATTTTCTTATGTTGGCGCATTGTTTTACGACTTGTTTTAACATGGATTTTGGTATTTGATATTTCGTTTCCGTCGAGTGGCGTTTGAACGTCAACGACTGGGATTATTAGTCGTGTTTGCATGCGAGGCTATAGGTTTTTACCTATGAGCGTAGCGTGTGCCGTTTTTGGTTTTCCGATGTGATTTTTAATGCGCATTTGCGATTGTGTATATGTGTATGTACCCCACGTGATGTAGAGACGTTGAAGATAAAGATGGCGACATCGGCATCGGCACACAAGAAGCAAGGTGAGTAGATTATATCTACGGCGGAAGTCGGGTGGATGGCGTATAGTACCCCCGTAGTTCGTTGTGATATCTACGAATACGTATACACACATATATTTTATATGTTGTTTTGATTTTATTGTTCATAAAGATGGATTCTAGGTATTCTTGGATTGGTTTAGTGTTAGTTGCGAAACCCTAGAGTAGTGGTTGCACCCACACACGCACACACATACTTGCATACATTCTTTCTTTTACCTGTGCGTATATGGGGATGTGTATATTTACACATGGGTATTGGACTATGTGTTCATATACTGGATTTGAGGATAGTACTTGGGATATGAGATGAGTCGATAAGATTGGATTTGAGGCCGTAAGATCGGTGATATGACAGGGTTCGTATTTGAGATAGGACATGATGTTTTAGCGGGTCCATTGACGTAGTGTTTCATACACGTGCATGCATATGCTTAGATGGTAAATGTATTGTACTAGACGTAGTTTATTATCCCGGATCATGATATTTGATAAAGATGATACCAGATGAATACTGTGATTGATGTGACTTTGACCCGTACCCAGATTTGCGATGCCGTACGACGGATTTACGTACGAGCTATATATTGATGATAGATCCGCACTGTTGACTTGAGGATGTCATATTATAGATATTGTATCGACTGTTATACTTTTGAGGCGGGATCACCAACTGCTATATATATATGTATCGACTCAGATGTTAGACGGTTTCCTTACCTTTTGTTTAGCCTGTTAGCTCAGCCCTATAGTTAGTGTAGTTGTTAGACTAGATTCGATTTCTACCTATTTCAAAACTAACGAATCGTGGGTATTTTAAAAGACAGGCCAAGGGATTCTACGAATATTTCAAAGGACGCATCTTTTCTTAAAAACACCGTATCCCTTATTGTCAAAACACTACGATTCGTATTATTTCAAAAGGCACTACTGTATGACTTATAATTATGTTAAATGCAGATTTGTTATCATTGTGTTTATTATTCAGCACCCGCACATTATTGCTGTTCGCTCCGCATCGCATACTTATATTGTGATTTCATATACCATTATTGATAACATGCTGTTAGGACACCAGCATCATTACCCATGATGCGTATGTTGCACGTACACTTGCTTGCCGGCTCACACACATCATCATCGGTAATTGCCGTGTCACATACACTTTAGACAATACTATTTCATCGACATAGCTTATTAGCTGGTAGATTCGACATAATATTAATGTACTTGCCTTATATGCCAGTTTAGATATTGCAGTTATTACTTGCTACTTCATGCATATTATTATTCACTGTTATGCCGTATTATGGATTTTTATCCCTATATTCACTGTTTACATGCTATTGATGATTGGATTTCGAATTTTCCTACGATTTCCTAGATTTGGGGAAAACCGCAAGAACATTTATAAACATCCTTCTCTCTCATTTTAAATGAAAAGTGCGGTTTTCCCTTGATGTATGAGTCGTCCACCATGAGTTTTCATGATTGCTGATGGATTTCAAGACCCGATTCGAGGAGTTGGATGAAGCATCTCGGGTACATGGTGGGCCCGGTAAGGTATCCCGGGGTAAGAAGTTCGAGTTGTATTCGGTGAGCCTAGCAGGGGAGCACTACCTACCGGTGATATTATTTGGACTCGTCGGCTATCCAGAGAATATCGGCCGGAGTCATGAGATGGTTATAGGTTGATCCATTCTGCGGAGCCTGAGATATTGATATTTAAGATTTGAGACACTGAGGCATTGAGATTTGATAGTACAGGTTAGTCCGGGCAGCCGGAACCTGAGATATTGAGATATTGGGATTTATGTTTTGTGTCGATACCTGACACGGATTTCTCTGTTGATTTCATTGAGGATACTCGTTTTATATACATACAGAAATCCCATTAAAATAAAGAAAATCGTTGTCTCACTCATTGCATTACATTACATTCATACCTCACACATGTGATACATTGCTACCTGAGGCACTGACACGAGCACTGGGATTACCCTTATGTTTAGGTGTTTACCCTTGCCACTTTTTTTTGCTTCAGACTTTATCATTTGAGGACATTGTTGATCGTATGACCTAGGATTGCGTCATACATGCGATTTCTGCTCTATGATGTTTTCTACTCACGAGTTGGCAACTTACCCCCGTTGTGCCACAGTTTCTTGCAGGTTCTGCCATACAGGTTTTGTTACGGCTTTGCTGGCACTACTTCCATTTCCGGGTGATTTCCTAGTAGGTGTGTTCTTTTGCATCAGGACCACTATTGTACCCTTATTTTATTCTGTTGTATCTTGAAACTCTATCAACCAAACTTGTATATTTATTTCAGAGATAGAGACCAGTGATGTTTATTCTTTCGACCTTAGAGTCACGGTTGTATTTCTATGGATTTCTTGCTGTTTTGAGTTTCCTTTTCAGCTTTATCCTCGCCCCTCGGCGTTGTATATTTTATTGCTTGCGTGGTTGTGACCATCGATTGACGAAGAGCTAGCTCCCGCTTGGGGATGCCTTTATTCATTATATATATGCTTTATCAGGTTTTGTACCCGTTTGGGGTCAGTTTTTACAAAGGAAACTCTGCCGAAATTTTTAGAAAAGACTTGTGATTTTGAAAATGCATATTTTGGTGGATGTTGCAAAACTACTTGATTTAAATTGGTTTTTCCTTCACTCTACTACTTTACTTGGTTTGGATTTTTGGGTTTTCGGCTTACTTGGATTACGTACGCCTCGAGACGATTCATAATTTAAGTGCCGGTTATGTTCCGTACTTTTCGGGTCGTGACAAAGTTGGTATCAGAGCATTAGGTTTTACCTCCTGAGTGTAGGATAACCCTGGTTGATGGAGTAGGTAGCTTGAGTAGAGTGACGTACCTTACGTATGTTCCGCGGCATATTTACGATACGCTACTCCACTTAAGAAGCCTTAGGATGTACATTTCTTTGCTCAGTATTATATTCATTCATGATCTAGCCTCAACGGTACCAGTTTATGGTTTTGCTGCAACGATTACGGGCAGGGAGAGCTACGGCTAGAGTTGCGGTCAGCACGAGCTCGTCACGAACGAGGACTGGCCAGGGCGTGATTCCGGCGACACACGATTGTAGAGATGTGTCCTTTTATTGTGTTTTTGCGCAACGAGCGTTTGATGGATCACGGTATGAGATTTCTCGGACATGCAGATTTGCGCCAGAGGATTGAGCCACTGATAGAGGCCAGCCAGAATGTGATGACCATGGAGGTGTCGCTTGTTCATGATGATTGAGGCACTGTTCAGCGTGCAGACGAATGGGCCAGTTGTTGCTGCGAACGACGAGATATTGCCCCAGATATTGGAGCTATTGCAGTACGAGTTGTACTTAGAGATATGATAGAAGGTCGCTAGTCACCCGAGGATGAATGACTAGGACATATAGTTCATTCGCCTACCGCGATGTGAGGTCATCAGATAGATTGATTCTAGCTAGTGACGGCTTCATGCGGATACGTTGAGAGTCGACAGAGGCGATCGAATGTCATAAACCCATATTCCAAGTTTAAAATATTTGGAAAAACATGCAGGCAATTCTATGGACCCTCTAGAAGAACGAAACCCTAACTCGACATAACGACTGTGTGAAAGCCTTTGAACCTTAGGGTTTGCGGCAGTTCCGCGGCGCCATTAGTGAGGCTTGGGTTTGCCCTTCTACGGCTTGTCCACCGATGCTGTGGTATATACTCGATACTATTAAACTGTACCCAAGATGTTAAGCTCTTAAGGGATTATGAGGTTTTGACGAATCGATCGAATGGTTCGACTTCATTCGGATGCTAGGTAGTGAGATGCACTTCTTGGGAGACTCCAGATATGAGAATAGCCGTTGAAGCTCAGTCCATGCAGCCGTGACGAGATGAGTCTGAAGCAGTCGACATTAGAGAATGGTGGAGTGAGAGGTTTGTATGAGATCTTGATAAGATGACGTTCCACTCCGCCGATATCAGAGATGTGATATGCATGCAGAGGCATTATTTATGGATATATTTTCTAGATGGGGCCTCGATGAGTATGTAGCCATTCCGGAACAAGAAACAGAAATAGTAAAGGACGAAGACTTCCGGACAGTTAGGCAGAGACGAGATTTGAGAGACCACGACAGAACCTTTCTGGAATACTATACGAGAAGACTTGGACCCAGGAGCGGTCATATTGCGCACCCCCAGCAGGCCATAGTTCAGCATCGTCGACGAGACATTTTATGAGTGACCACGACAGTTGGCCAGAGATCTTTAGAGGATATACCAGAGCGGACTACTTCCATTATCGTTTCCATATTGGATCGTTGAGCTGGGGAGTTATGTACTTAGCAATTCGCAGTGAGAGACGAGAGCCTAAGGGCACCAGATGACGGGCCATTATCGGGAGGCAAGTAGATATCTACTCCGCTAAGCATTTGATGCACCGACACCTTCTCGACTTCGAAGGAGGAACTATCGACGACAGTATTTATGATTTTTGATTTGGTGATTCGATTATGACGTATCTGTCACCTTGGATTTTGGTATTTTGGGCGATCTATTCGCATGATTGATTTTAAGGATTGAGTTTCATGATATTTGTTTTTGTGCACCATAGTTGCACCTACTGAGTATTTACGATTGTGCACAATTATTTCACTTGATATCATTTTTGTGCCTTGGCTGCACATGCTCATGACTTCATGGATTTCATACAGTTGGGTTGATTTTGTGCATATGGCATGCACCTGATTTGATTTTTGCACTCGGTATAGTTCATATATGCTTGCAGTGCTGTGATATATATTTTATGCACTCCAGTTGCACAGGACTTCGATTTGATGTTGTTGGAGGTATTGATTTTGACTTCATGCCTAGGGCATGCATATGATTTAGCTTATCTTTTTGGCATGGTTTTCATGCACTTTTTGTATTTGATTTGATTTCGTGCACGCTGATGCACATGGTTGTAAGATTTGATACCGCGGTATACCTGATTTGGATTTGAGATGTGTAGTATACCGTCGATTTCGCTTGTGATGCTCGATATTTGTTTTGTGCACCTTGTGCACCTGATTCGATTCTTACGCATATTTGACACGCTTGATATTGGATTTCATGATTTCGTGCATGTTGGATGCACATGATTTAGATTTTATTCGTGCATGATGGATGCACCTGATTTGGATTTTCGCCCATGTTGGGCGCATGATTTGAGATGCGATTTTGGTGCACACCAGATGCACTAAATCGGATTCTTCGTGCATGTCAGATACACCTGATTTTACTGTCAGGCACACCTGTTGCCCTTGACAGATGTTTCCTGCACACCCGATGCACATAGATGTTGTTTCCGTGCCCATATATGGCATATTCATGGATTTTGATTTCTGTGCACACCAGACGCACGTAATATTCATATGCACGTTTTGGGATTGATTTCTTATGCAGCAGTACGTTTTTATGATATTTTATATTGCTTTCCTACTAAACAGGACTAGTCTGAGGACAGTACCTGAGTATATTTTGCATCTATTGATAGCTATTGAAGGGAATTCCAAAAAGAGAGCTATTGTCTCAATATTTACCTACGTGTCTTAGATGACACGAAACGTTTAAAACAAGGGAACTCATCTAAATTGTTTTCAAAACGGCGGTACGTGCATGTAAACAAAGGATATATATATAGAATTATTTTCTTACTAAAGACGTCCGCCACTGTGCAGTGTTATACGCATCGCACATAGACTTAAAACGGTTTGGCATGCATTTCCTTCAGGTGTTTATATGTATAGTGTTGATGTACATCATATTGGTTCTCGTATCGGATTTAGACATTTATGTCTTCCCCATAACTCCGATGATTGCGAGATGCTTGACGGAGTTTTGATTTTGAGTTATCTGCTCATTGTTCATGCGCATGCATTGTGCTATGATGCGTTTTATGTATTGAAGATTTCGGGACCCCGACGACTTGGACTTTTTACTGAAATGTTTTAGTATTTGAGGGGTTTAAATTTAAATTAGGGGACCGAATATCTTTAAGGGCAGAATATTGTAACATTTCAGAAAAATAAAATATTATTTTTGGGAATTTTTATAATTTAATAATAAAATATTGAATATTTTAATAGGGCGGTATTATTAAATACCGATAAATTGGGAAAAATTTGGAAAATTTTGGAAATTACTAAAAAAGAGGGCGTTTTATGTGATTAATGCAATTATGAGAATTTATGATTTATTTGACACTATTTTAGTGCTAATCGCGATTAAAAATCGCTAATCGGACTTTAAACGTGTTTTGTGCACATATCATTTTCACACTTGTGTTACATTTTCCTACATGGTTTTGTCATCATTTTTCATTCTTTGCTTTGGGTTCACTATTTAAGAGAGAGGGAAAATAGAATAGAAAAGAAAAGAAATGGAATATGATTAAAGAATAGAGGTGTGGGCATGAGAGAGAGTGAGAGGGGTTACCCTTGACCTTGGAATTTCCTCCTTCATTCCTTCACCCTCATTATCTCTCCCCTCAACTCCCTTGCTGCTACTGCTGCTCCCCTCATCTCCCTCTTCATCAAAACCTCACAAACACCTCATTTCCCTCATCAAAACCCTATCTTCCATTTCATTAAAAAGATGCACAAGCCCTCAAGAAACACACTAGACCAAGAAAGCTTGCATTTTGAACACTTGGGGCAACTAAGAAATTTTCTTGAGTTGCTAAATGAGGTATTTTATGAACCATTAGCTTAGTTTTCCCATTACTTTTACATCCATGTTAGATTAGAACCGATATTGTGTGATTTGGATGAACTTTGAAAATTTTAGTTAGGGTTTATGGAAATTGAGAATTTGATGTGTAATTAAGCTCAGTAGAGGCCTCACAAACCCCCTAGTGCTATAATTCAGACTTAAACCAGAGACTAAAACCCCGTAATACGGATTTAGAAACCCGATATCGGAAGAATTATGGATTCTGTGAGTGTATTTGGAAATCTGCAAACACTCGGGGACCTGAAAAATTATTTTGCTATGACAGAGAGATGTGCAGGCACCTAGGAATAACCACCCAAGACCCCAGCCCCTGGATCCACTCTATGGCCATAGATTTAATCTTTCTGGCCGCAATTTGCGGCTTGAACATGTTGGATTTGATCCATGTTGGTTCTGTAGCTTTATCTCCTGTAAACTTGACCCTTGGCATATGCAACTTTGGTTGATTTCACCTAGGTTAGAATCTAGGATCATTTTCTTATGTTGGCACATTCTTTTACGACTTGTTTTAACATGGATTTTGGTATTTGATATTTCGTTTCCGTCGGGTGGCGTTTGAACATCAACGACTGGGATTATTAGTCGTGTTTGCATGCGAGGCTATTGGTTTTTACCTATGAGTGTAGCGTGTGCCGTTTTTGGTATTCCGGTGTGATTTTTAATGCACATTTGCGATTGTGTATATGTGTAGGTACCCCACGTGATGTAGAGACGTTGAAGATGAAGATGGCGACATAGACATCGACGCACAAGAAGCAAGGTGAGAAGATTATATCTAGGGGGGAAGTCGGGTGGATGGCGTATAGCACCCCCGCAGTTCGTTGTGATGTATACGAATACGTATACACACATATATTTCATATGTTGTTTTGAGTTTATTGTTGATAAAGATGGATTCTAGGTATTCTAGGATTGGTTTAGTGTTAGTTGCGAAACCCTAGAGTAGTGGTTGCACCCACACACACGCACACACATACTTGCATACATTCTTTCTTTTACCGTGCGTATATGGGGATGTGTATATTTACACATGGGTATGGGACTATGTGTTCATATACTAGATTTGAGGATAGTACTTAGGATATGAGATGAGTCGATAAGATTGGATTTGAGGCCGTGAGATCGGTGATATGACAAGGTTCGTATTTGAGATACGACATGATGTTTTAGCGGGTCCTTTGACGTAGTGTTTCATACACGCGCATGCATATGCTTAGATGGTATCAGTATTGTACTAGACGTAGGTCATTATCCCGGATCATGATATTTGATAAAGATTATACCAAATGAATACTGTGATTGATGTGACTTTGACCCGTACCCAGATTTGGGATGCCGTACGACGGATTTACGTAGGAGCTATATATTGATGATAGATCCGCACGCTTGACTTGACGATGTCATATTATAGATATTGTATCGACTGTTATACTTTTGAGGCGGGAACATCGACTGCTATATATATATATATCGACTCAGATGTTAGGTGGTTTCCTTACCTTTTGTTTAGCCTGTTAGCTCAGCCCTATAGTTAGTGTAGTAATTAGACTAGATTCGATTCCTACCTATTTCAAAACTAACGAATCGTGGTTATTTTAAAAGACAGGCCAAGGGATTCTACGAATATTTCAAAGGACGCATCTTTTCTTAAAAACACCGTAACCCTTATTTTCAAAACACCACGATTCGTATTATTTCAAAAGGCACTACTGTATGACTTATAATTATGTTAAATGCAGATTAGTTATCATTGTGTTTATTATTAAGCTCCCGCACATTATTGCTGTTCGCTCCGCATCGCATACTTATATTGTGATTTCATATACCATTATTGATATCATGCTGTTAGGACACCAGCACCATTACCAAGGATGCGTATGTTCCACGTACAGTTACTTGCCGGCTGACACACATCATCATCGGTAATTGCCATATCACATACATTTTAGACAATACTATTTCATCGACATAGCTTGTTAGCTGGTAGTTTCGACATAATATTAGTGTACTTGCCTTATAAGCCAGTTTAGACATTGCAGTTATTACTTGCTACTTCATGCATATTATTATTCACTGTTATGCCATATTATAAAGTTTTATACCTATATTCACTGTTTACGTGCTATTGATGATTGGATTTCGGATTTTCCTGAGATTTCCTGGATTTGGGGAAAACTGCAAGAAAATTTATAAACTTCTTTCTCTCTCTTTTTAAATGAAAAGTGCGGTTTTCTCATGATGTATGAGTCCTCCACCATGAGTTTTCTTGATTGCTGAGGGATTGCGAGACCCGATTCGAGGAGTTGGATGAACCATCTCGGGTACATGGTGGGCCCGGTAAGGTACCCCGGGGCAAGAAGTTCGAGTTGTATTCGGTGAACCTGGCAGGGGAGCACTACCTACCGGTGATATTATTTGGACTCGTCGGCTATCCGGAGGATGCCGGCCGGAGTCATGAGATGGTTATAGGCTGATCCGTTCTGCGGAGCCTGAGATATTGATATTTGAGATTTGAGAAACTGAGGTAATGAGATTTGATGGTACAGGTTAGTCCGGGCAGCCGAAATTTGAGATATTGAGATTTTGGGATTTATGTTTTGTGTCGATGCTTGACACGGATATCTCTGTTGATTTCATTGAGGATACTCGTTTTACATACATACAGAAATCCCATTAAAATAAAGAAAACCGTTGTCTCACTCATTGCATTACATTACATTCATACCTCATACATATGATACATTCCTACCTGAGTCACTGACACGAGCACTGGGATTACACTTATGTTTAGATGTTTACCCTTGCCACCTTTTTAAGCTTCAGACTTTATCATTTGAGGATATTATTGATCGTATGACCTAGGATTGCGTCATACATGTGATTTCTGTAAGTGCACGGCGGCGCCCCGGCCGTCAATCCGACGGCCAAATGCGGAAGCGGTGATAAACTTAAATTTTCTTGAACTGGCAAACCGCCGCGCACTAATACCCGGATCGAACCATTAATTAGTCCTAGCTATCTACAAGAAGGGGAAGAGAGATATACCGACAGATCCGAGTCCTCCGGTCTTCTCGTCGTTGTTAGTGTATATGCCCTAGAGGCCATTACTGTATCATACTAGTTTGTATATTACTTAATGGAAGCTTGGGATATTCACAGTTGTATATACAATCTTGCTCGAAATGGTAGTATGCTACTTGGTTTGACTCTGCTTTAATATGTGCATGTGTTTCTTTTAGCATATTGCTGGTATACATATTAGTAGAGCCCTTAGGATCTTTGCTTGATTACCAGCGTTGTGATGGCGCTCGCACTCGTGGGAGCTGGGTAATCTATAAGCACATCCTTATACAGGTCCCTGGTCGTTGGACTATCGAGACAGGGCATCGATACTCCGGAGTAGACTAGCGTATGCGCTTCTCATCCCAGTGTGGGAGACGGTCTGTCCCACAGCCGTTAGTACGTCGTACTTGGGATAGTATGCGGGTGCTCGTTAGGTTACGAGTACACTGGACAGGACTCGTCGGGAACTGTTGGTTGGTAATATACCTATCGTCAGTTATCAGTTCCCAGGTGACATGAGTACAGCTTAGTCCGCTGACTTGACACTGTCACTTCGCCTCGAGTGTGTTCCCACTGCACTTTGATTACTACCCTACCACGGCTCAAAGGAGCTGTGCAAACAGGTAGTTTTTGGGTGCAGTCCCGAAGCACTTGGAGGCAGTGACGGTCAGACAGGATTCGTCTCTCCCGGTATTGGGGGTTGACATCGCGCTGTGTCCAGGAGAGCCATTACACGAGTAGTCCCTGGCCAGGGCAAGCGAGATATACTGGTAGGTTTCCAGTGTTATCTCAGGGTGTTCTGGGCTACACTCCGACACGACTTGTACCGCTATTAGGGGACTGACGTTCACCGCCCCCCTAGGCCCGCCATGCGATGTATCAGACGAACAGACCGGACTGTACGGAGACTGTCACATACAGGCTCAGTAGGAGTGCAGATGGGGTTCACCTCGTCAGTCTTCTTATCGACATCTACCTGGGGACCGTTACGTACAGCTAGTGCCGCTTGCGGTCTGTGGTTAAACCCACTGCCAGCGTAGTGTCGAGTCTTTAGAGTCCCACACAGAGAGCTATTCGCCTTTAGGCAAAATGAGTAGAGGTCGCATGGTTTTGCGACAGGGTTCGTTCGCATCCGCGCACTTGTGCACGTTTGCTGTCCGGACAGTTTATACTAGCGGGCTTTGGTTTAAGCCGGATCCTAGTATATGATTAGAGATTGGTTTTTCTCATTGTGTTCGTGTTCCTCGGATCACGAATGCGGGTGCGTATGCACAGTTGCTTGAGATTGAGGGAGAGGACCTTGATTAGGGTTAATGGTTGTTGTCATTTTATTAACCCTAATATTTATGTGTGTGTTATTGTTAATTAGTAATTAGTTTAATAATTATCCATGGTTGTGGTTGTTGACCTTTTGACTTCTTTGACTTGTTGACCAAGGTTGACACTTTGACCATCATAATTTCTTTTGGAAGATGCTTTTTGATCTTTGCAATTTGAAATGATAATGGTCATGTCATGATTTACCATGATAATTATCTAGCTAATTATTCAATTAAAAATTATACACACATATTAGTGAGAAAGGCTCACAAATAATTCATTCTCTCATATCATTTCTCTCTCTTGTTCATCCTCTCCCTCAAGCTCTCTCCCTCTCATGTGTTGAGAAACAAAAAGCTTGAGAAAAACCTTCACTTGATCCTCTCTACTCTCTTCTAGGGTTCTAGTCTTAGCATTTCTTGCACTCTAGTTACTCCTAGCTTGGAGTTGAAGCTAAAGGTGGTGGCTTTCAAGTGGATCTTTCTTTGACGGAAGAAGACAAGCAAGGTGAGGCCTTTCTACCATTCCGACGAGCAAGGAGAGAAGGACTAAAGACCAAAGGTATAACCTTTCTACAACTTAGTTAGTTGTTAGTTTACTTTAGCTAGTTTTCGTTTAGCAAAGATCCTCACAAGCAAAGTCCATGTTGCCTAAGTCATTAAAAATCCGTTTTTTATTATGTTTTCCGCCTCCCGTAAGCACCGGGATGGGCAACACGGACTTACAGTGGTATCAGAGCCTAACTAAACCTAAACTAGCTAAGTAGTTAAGTGTAACGAAGTTTCGAAACCGGAAAATCGAAAAACCAAACTCGAAAAACCCTAGTTTCTGTTATTTTTTTTTCTGGTCAAAATGAAAAACGTTATACTTCAAAAATTATCTCAGGGTTTTGTGTGAAACACCACCAAAAACGAACCAGAGAGGAGTCTAGAGGACCGCGCTTCCGCGGCATAAGGAAGCTCTTGCCGCGGAAGCGCGGCCATCTTGTCCCCTCTCTGTATCGTTTTTGGTGCAGTATGTTTATGGGTTGGTTTTAGGATTTTTAGGATATATTATTTGTGCCCAGATTTTCCAGAACTAAAATTTACTTTTGGGGGCCTATAAATCCGTATTTTTCGGAACTTCAGTACACTTTAACTACATCGGTTATATCTGTAATGCTTGCATGTATTGAACGTCGGCTAATCGCTATAAGACGATTAGTCGGGGTTATACATGATCTGTGATTGTTATTGGTTTGTGGATATGAATGGATTGGATTGTCGCGGGTGAATGGCCGGGGTGGATGTGAGATGAGCGTTGTTTTTCTTTCATTCATTTGTAACATGTAAATTGATGTAATAATATTCTTTGTATGGCCGCACAACCGGGTCGGGGTTGTAGCCGTCATTGTATAATTCTTTTTACTGTTTTTGCTCCTAGGATAGACCCATGGAGGGGGTGCACAAACTACCGGGTATCTCGAAGCGCCGAGTGGCCTACTCACGGTGGTGAGGAAGGTTGCTTTGCTTCGGGTGCTTGGCGGGTAGTTTGCCGCACCCGTAGGGGTCTTGGGTGGGGTTTTGGCTATTCACCGCGACCGTGTAATCCGCTTTGAGTTGCAGGCTCGAACGCATTGCGGATTCCTAGTATATCCAATGTATTCATCTGTGATCTGTAATGTCTATCATTGCTATATATTTATATATAATAACTATTTAGGCGTTGCTTATGTTTTACAGCCGCGCTAGCCCAGCCCCCGCTCTGTCGTTAGTTAAGTAACCTAACGGGTGATGACGGGGCCCCGTGGCGAATGCGAATGGCATAAGCGTACGTCATATTTTGGTTGTTTTCTGCAATGGTAGGATTAAATGATGGGACGCATTAAAAGAACTAATGCAAGAAATAAACCAAGTAAAAGTCGATTGGAACACTTTGAAAACCACTCGGTTCTTTTCAAAACTAAACTTTTAAACGCGGAGCTTGAACCACTCCTTTTAAAAGCTATCTCGTTCCATCGATTATATCAAGTTCACTACGTTCACGGTTTCGGCAAAACCATTCGTAGCCCTCCGTCATTCCACATGAATGGTCAAAAGTATTCAAGCTATGTATTTTGGCCAAAGTCAAGGCATAGTGATTGGTAGCGTTTGGGTATTCATGTGCAGCATAGATAGATGCGTTGATTTGGGACAGTCGTGCTGCCATTTTGGCCAAAGTCAAGGGTAGGAACGGGTGGGTCCAAATTAACCAGGAGAATGACGGGTAGAACTTGACATGTGACTTATGATATTTTGGCCAAAGTCAAGGTCATAAGAACATGGGGCAAAAATCCACATCGGGAGTTTCATAAGTACTGAAACTTGCTAGATTTGCATACCATTTGGAGTGTGATGATTCTGGTAGGATTCCTTCGGTTTTATCACGCGATGATATTTGGATCCCGATCCTACTGTGAGTATATGCTACTCCTCGGGAAAACTCTCACTTAACGATCAATGCTATAAACCTAGTAGGTGCCTAGAAAGGTGTTAGCGGGGCTACGCCCACAGGGAAAAGAGGTTACTTAATTAAGGAACTTCACGAAAGCGTTGGAAAACCTCCCTCGAAGTACCGACACTGGCCTGGCTGAACGGTTAAGCAAGAATTGTACGGTGAGAATGATCCCGGCTAATCCTTTTCTTTACGGTTTGAGAAGGGATTCGAGAGACAGTGGGAGCCATCCAGTTTAGACAAACTAAAAACCACTCTAAACTTGCAAGAGCATCATGCTAAAGTGTTTCTTTTCTCTCTCCTAATTGCAGCGACCATTCAAGATGACCGGACTTAAGTTACTATTAGATAAAAACATATTGACAGGGCCAAACTACAAAGATTGGCTCAGGAATGTCAAGATGGCTATCACTTATGACAAGCTGGGGTATATACTTACCACCAAAGCTCCCCCTGTCCCAGGTCCCACCTCCAGCGTCGCGGATGTTGAAATCCGTAAGACATGGGAGATAGATTGCGCGAGGGCCAGATGCCTCGTACTAGCCTCGATGGACAACGACCATCAGAGGAGGCACGAGAATATGGACCTAGAGTCCATATTTCTCCATACAAAAGAACTGTATGGAGAGCAGTCTCGTATCGCAAGATACGAAGTGTCGAAGAAGCTCTTTTCGGCAAGGTTGGCCGTCGGATCATCGGTAGCGGACCACGTGCTTAAGATGATCGGCTACATAGAGGAGCTCGCGGACCTTGGGACCACGTTGGAGAATGAACTCTATACCGATTTGATTCTCCAGTCCCTTCCTTCCACTTACGCCCAGTTCATTCTTAACTTCAACATGCAAGGAAAGGAGGTTGAACTTGCCGAACTTCTGAACATGTTGAGGACTGCTGAGGGCACCCTACAGAAGGGTAGGGAGACATCCACTTTGTTTGTAGGAGGATCTTCCTCTTCTAGGTCCAGGGCGAAAGCCAAGGGCAAGAAGAAGAAAGCCCCCGCCAAACCAAGAGGCGGTGTCGGTAAAGTGGATACGAAGGGAAAGGGTAAAGCAACAAAGGTAGCGGGGAAGCTGGTGGGGAAGGAAGAATGCTTCTATTGTCACAAAAGTGGTCACTGGAAACAAGATTGCAAGGCTTGGAAAGCCAGAACACAGGATTTGAAGCGAGTTGCAGCTTCAGCTTCAGGTGTGTATGTTATTGAAAATTGTCTATCAATAAACTCTAATTCCTGGGTATTGGATACCGGATCAGGATCTTATATCTGTAATTCTTTGCAGGCGTTGAGAAAGCGTAGAGTTTTGAAAGCAGGTGACATGACCCTCAGAGTTGCGAACGGTGCTAGCATGGATGCTGAGGCCATGGGGGACTATCACCTGGGATTATCAGATGGACACTTTTTGGTTTTGCGTAGTTGTTATTATGTACCAAATGCAACCTGTAATATCATTTCTGTATCTTTATTATCTAAAGAAGGTTATGAATTTGCATTTGTAAGTAATGTAGTGAACATTCACCTTAATCAAGTGTTGATTGGGTCAGGTACATTGAACAACGGTATATACGTTTTAAACCAACCACAGGTTTTCAATATCCAGAATACACACAAAAGAAAGTCTCCAGAAATTAATAAAACTTTCTTATGGCATTGTAGACTGGGTCACATCAATGAGAGAAGATTGACTAAGTTACATACTGAAGGATACTTAGATTCGTTCGAATATCAATCGTATGCAACTTGTCAATCCTGTCTCAAAGGAAAGATGACAAAGGCTCCGTTTTCTGGACACGGAGAAAGAGCGAGCGAGCTCTTGGGACTCGTACACAGCGACGTGTGCGGTCCAATGTCTACACATGCGCGAAGCGGTTATTCTTACTTCATTACCTTTACGGATGATTTTTCAAGGTACGGTTATGTCTTCTTAATGAAACATAAATCCGAGGCTTTTGAAAAATTCCAGGAATATAAGAATGAAGTAGAAAAACAAACAGGCAAAAGTATCAAGATCCTAAGATCGGATCGAGGAGGAGAATACTTAAGTGCCGAATTCCTGAACTATTTAAAAAAGAATGGAATTCTCTCTCAGCTTACTCCTCCATACACTCCGCAACATAACGGTGTATCGGAGAGACGGAACCGAACCCTATTGGATATGGTACGGTCCATGATGAGTAACGCTGAGTTACCGCGATCGTTCTGGGGGTATGCGCTAGAAACAGCTGCATATCTTTTGAACCGTGTTCCCACTAAGACTGTGCCTACCACACCATATGAGTTATGGAGTGGGAAGAAACCCTATCTTAATCACATTAAGACATGGGGATGTCCAGCTTTTGTAAAAAAGCAGCATGCGGACAAGCTCGAGGCACGCTCAGTACAGTGCAAGTTTGTGGGATATCCAAAGAACTCCAAGGGATATTACTTCTATTACGAAGAGGAACAAAAAGTCCTTGTTTCTCGCCATGCCAACTTTCTAGAACATCAGTTCATAGAAAAAGAAATAAGTGGGAGCGCAATAGAACTGGAAGAAATTCCAGAACCACAAACTATTACTGAAAGTTTAGTGGAACCAGAAGGTTCAAAAGAACAGGACATTCCTATGCCACTCCGCAGGAGTAGTAGGCAGTCTCATCCGCCCGAGAGATACTACGGTTTTCTCATTGACGGGGATAGAGAAGACTGCATCCTAGATTGTGATGAGCCTACTAGCTTCCAGCAAGCCATTCAGAGCGTCGACTCGGTAAAATGGCTGGATGCAATGCGGACCGAGATGGAGTCCATGTACACCAACAAAGTATGGACGTTGGACATTGCTCCAGACGGGGTAAAACCCGTAGGATGCAAGTGGATCTTCAAAAGGAAGATTGGTGTAGATGGACAGGTTGAGACCTATAAAGCTAGACTGGTAGCAAAGGGTTTTCGTCAGCGACCTGGTTTGGACTATGACGAAACCTTTTCTCCAGTAGCTATGCTGAAATCCATTCGGATCCTTCTTGCCATCGCTGCTTTCCACGATTATGAGATTTGGCAGATGGACGTAAAGACAGCTTTTCTAAATGGTCATTTAGAGGAGTGTGTCTATATGGACCAGCCAGAGGGTTTCATTCAGGGTGGGAGCAGCGGAAAGGTGTGCAAGTTGCTCAAGTCCATTTATGGACTCAAGCAGGCATCGCGGAGTTGGAACATCTGTTTTGATGAGACGGTCAAAGAATTTGGCTTTATCAAAAATCCAGATGAACCATGCATCTATTATAGATTTGTAGCGAGAACTGTAGTATTCCTCGTTTTATACGTGGATGACATTCTCTTAATAGGAAATGACATTCCTATGCTACAATCTGTCAAGGGGTTCTTGTCACACAGGTTCTCCATGAAAGACCTGGGTGATGCCTCCTACATTCTGGGTATCCGGATCTACCGTGACAGATCCAAGAGGATATTAGGACTCTCGCAGTCCAGGTACATCGACACCATACTGAAGAGATTCAGTATGGAAGATTCCAAGCGCGGTAATCTACCGGCTTGTCACGGGATCACCCTCTCCAAAGAGATGTCTCCCAAGACTGATTTGGAGAGGGATCGCATGTCTATTATACCCTACGCTTCTGCGGTAGGCTCTATAATGTATGCGATGTTGTGTACCAGACCGGATGTGGCTTATGCACTGAGTGTGGTAAGCAGGTATCAGTCAAACCCTGGGGAGAAACATTGGATAGCAGTAAAGAACATTCTCAAGTACCTGAGAAGGACTAAGGAGATGTTCTTGGTGTATGGCGGAAAAGACCTGCAGGTTGAGGCCTTTGCTGACTCCAGCATCCAGAGTGACAAGGATGATTCCAAGTCCATGTCGGGTTTTGTCTTTACCCTCAATGGAGGGGCGGTGTGTTGGAAGAGCTCCAAACAGGAAACCGTTGCTGACTCGACTATGGAAGCGGAATACATCGCTGCATCTGATGCCGCAAAAGAAGCTGTCTGGATGAGGAAGTTCTTGAAAGAACTTCAGGTGGTTCCGTCCATTGTTGACCCAATACCTCTGTATTGCGACAACAACGGGGCTATAGCTTTAGCGAAGGAACCCAGGTCCCATCAGAAATCCAGACACATCTTAAGGCGGTATCACCTGATCAGGGAGATCGTGGATCGCCAGGAGATCGAGGTCCGGAGAGTTGCATCAGAGGATAACACTGCAGATCCACTCACAAAGGCCCTACCCCAGACTCAGTTCGAGCGGCTGATCGAGATGATAGGTCTTCGATACGCCAGTACATGGCCTTAGTGCAAGTGGGAGATTGTTAGTGTATATGCCCTAGAGGCCATTACTGTATCATACTAGTTTGTATATTACTTAATGGAAGCTTGGGATATTCACAGTTGTATATACAATCTTGCTCGAAATGGTAGTATGCTACTTGGTTTGACTCTGCTTTAATATGTGCATGTGTTTCTTTTAGCATATTGCTGGTATACATATTAGTAGAGCCCTTAGGATCTTTGCTTGATTACCAGCGTTGTGATGGCGCTCGCACTCGTGGGAGCTGGGTAATCTATAAGCACATCCTTATACAGGTCCCTGGTCGTTGGACTATCGAGACAGGGCATCGATACTCCGGAGTAGACTAGCGTATGCGCTTCTCATCCCAGTGTGGGAGACGGTCTGTCCCACAGCCGTTAGTACGTCGTACTTGGGATAGTATGCGGGTGCTCGTTAGGTTACGAGTACACTGGACAGGACTCGTCGGGAACTGTTGGTTGGTAATATACCTATCGTCAGTTATCAGTTCCCAGGTGACATGAGTACAGCTTAGTCCGCTGACTTGACACTGTCACTTCGCCTCGAGTGCGTTCCCACTGCACTTTGATTACTACCCTACCACGGCTCAAAGGAGCTGTGCAAACAGGTAGTTTTTGGGTGCAGTCCCGAAGCACTTGGAGGCAGTGACGGTTAGACAGGATTCGTCTCTCCCGGTATTGGGGGTTGACATCGCGCTGTGTCCAGGAGAGCCATTACACGAGTAGTCCCTGGCCAGGGCAAGCGAGATATACTGGTAGGTTTCCAGTGTTATCTCAGGGTGTTCTGGGCTACACTCCGACACGACTTGTACCGCTATTAGGGGACTGACGTTCACCGCCCCCTAGGCCCGCCATGCGATGTATCAGACGAACAGACCGGACTGTACGGAGACTGTCACATACAGGCTCAGTAGGAGTGCAGATGGGGTTCACCTCGTCAGTCTTCTTATCGACATCTACCTGGGGACCGTTACGTACAGCTAGTGCCGCTTGCGGTCTGTGGTTAAACCCACTGCCAGCGTAGTGTCGAGTCTTTAGAGTCCCACACAGAGAGCTATTCGCCTTTAGGCAAAATGAGTAGAGGTCGCATGGTTTTGCGACAGGGTTCGTTCGCATCCGCGCACTTGTGCACGTTTGCTGTCCGGACAGTTTATACTAGCGGGCTTTGGTTTAAGCCGGATCCTAGTATATGATTAGAGATTGGTTTTTCTCATTGTGTTCGTGTTCCTCGGATCACGAATGCGGGTGCGTATGCACAGTTGCTTGAGATTGAGGGAGAGGACCTTGATTAGGGTTAATGGTTGTTGTCATTTTATTAACCCTAATATTTATGTGTGTGTTATTGTTAATTAGTAATTAGTTTAATAATTATCCATGGTTGTGGTTGTTGACCTTTTGACTTCTTTGACTTGTTGACCAAGGTTGACACTTTGACCATCATAATTTCTTTTGGAAGATGCTTTTTGATCTTTGCAATTTGAAATGATAATGGTCATGTCATGATTTACCATGATAATTATCTAGCTAATTATTCAATTAAAAATTATACACACATATTAGTGAGAAAGGCTCACAAATAATTCATTCTCTCATATCATTTCTCTCTCTTGTTCATCCTCTCCCTCAAGCTCTCTCCCTCTCATGTGTTGAGAAACAAAAAGCTTGAGAAAAACCTTCACTTGATCCTCTCTACTCTCTTCTAGGGTTCTAGTCTTAGCATTTCTTGCACTCTAGTTACTCCTAGCTTGGAGTTGAAGCTAAAGGTGGTGGCTTTCAAGTGGATCTTTCTTTGACGGAAGAAGACAAGCAAGGTGAGGCCTTTCTACCATTCCGACGAGCAAGGAGAGAAGGACTAAAGACCAAAGGTATAACCTTTTTACAACTTAGTTAGTTGTTAGTTTACTTTAGCTAGTTTTCGTTTAGCAAAGATCCTCACAAGCAAAGTCCATGTTGCCTAAGTCATTAAAAATCCGTTTTTTATTATGTTTTCCGCCTCCCGTAAGCACCGGGATGGGCAACACGGACTTACAGTCGTCGTCCCGATCTCCTGCGGAATGTCCCGTCTCCTCCTCGTCGCCGGAAGTGCACCACATCGCCTACTTCTTTTACGGGCTCCCACCTCAATGCCGAGGCAACTCGGGCACGAAGCTGGCTAGTCGACGTGCCCAAGATTCGCTGTAGAATATCTAGAGAAGAAGTCTCATTTGGGGTTGTAGGAATTGCCTTTTGTGGAGGAATTGAACTTGGGGCCTTTTGGATTGAACTTGTGGGAATTTTGCAACATGAAATGAAGCAAAATCCCACCCTCAAAATTTTGGACAGCCCACTATAAAGGGAAGGCCGGCCATCACTTGTGGAATGGGGAGAATGAGAAAGTGGATGTGTATCAAAAATAATGGGAGCCATACTCATATCATGCAAGAGAGAGAGAGAGGAATGGTTATCATATGAAAGGAAATCATCACAAACATAAACCCAACACTCCACCAACCTCACCCCTCATCATCATCAACAATCATGACTTTAAAAGTCAAGCCATGATGGAGTCAAAACAAGTCAATGATGGTGAAGTCATCATGAAGCAACAAGATGCAAAGAACCCCCTCCACAAACACTTATTTGCAACAATGCAAATAAGCCCTCCTCCACCATTCTTCGGCCAATGAACGATACAAAGGAAATTGGCCGAAACGGAAAACAAACTGGCAACTCCAGAAAACTAGTCCCGTAATAAATTACAGGAAAACCCCGATACTGTGCATACACACCCGCATTTGTATTCCGATCGAAATACAAATGCAATGAGACAAAATCTACACTGTACTATACTAGGATCCGGCTTAAACCAAAGCCGGCTAGTAATATCCGTTCGATCCTGATCCGTGCAATACCGCACGTATCTGATCGAACCCTGCCATATATCCATACGGCCTGTAGTACAAACTGTCCGATCCTGATCCGTGCAATACCGCACGTATCTGATCGGACCTTGCCATATCTCCATACGGCCTTTACAACCTTTCGCCCGAAAGATGAGTAACAGAATGTGGGGGACTCTAAAGACTCGTCAACACCTTGGTTGTGGATTTAAGCACTAGCACGTCAGAGGTATAAGCCAATATGTAACGAGCTACCAGGTATTGACTAAAAAGGGACGTCTGTGAGCGAACTCAGCCCGACAACCCTACTGAGCCTGTCAGTGACAATATCCGTACAGTCCGGTCCATTCGTCTATGAGCATCGCATGGCGGGCCAAGGGGGTTGGTAAAAGTCAGACCCCCAAAAGCGGTACAAGTCGTGTCGGAGTGTAGCCCAGAACACCCTGAGATACTACTGGAATACCTACCAGTAAATCACCTGCCTTGGCCAAGGACTTCGTATAATGGCTCTCCTAGACACAGCACGACCTCACCCCCAATACCGGGAGAGACGAACCCCTGAAGATACGCTCACTGCCTCCATGTGGCTCGGGACTGTACCCAACTAAAACCTGTTTGCACGACTCCTTTGAGCCGTGGTAGGGTAGTAATCAAAGTACAGTGGGAACTCACACGAGACAAATGACGATCCCCAGGTCGATGAACTAACCTGCACACATGTCACCAGGGAACTGCCATCTGACGTCTGGTATATGACCAACTAGCATGTTCCCGGCGAGTCCTGTCCGGTGTACTTATAACCCAATGAGCACCTGTATACATCTTAGGTGATCCAACTGACACCAGTGGCTTGTGAGACCGGCCACCGCCCCTCGTCGGGGTCTCGACTGTATACACTAGTCTACTCTGGAGTATCGATGCCCTGTCTCGAAACTCCCGCGACTAGGGACCATTTAAGGATGTGCTTATAGACCCCCAGCTCCCACTTATATGATCGCCCTCATACTGCTGGTGGTCAAGCAAGAATCCTAGGGGCTCTACCAACGTGTAATAGCGACCTGTCAGGTCACCTAAGCAGTACACGATGATAAAGATAAACCAGATAGCATACTATCATCTCGAGTAAGACTGTCCTACCGGGATAGGTCCTCCCTCAATCATTGCAATCACGTACCTGTGACCTAATAATTGACTCTGAGGGCACTATCTCCAACAATCTCCCACTTGCACTCAAGGCTAATTATTGCGATGTCGCATACTCACAGCCCGTGTGATACCGAACACCCAACTCCTCTACTTGTCAGTCTCACAAAGCTTGTTTGTGAAACTATTGCGTTCGAGGAATAGCCTCAGTGAGTGGATCCGCTTTGTTGTCTCTTTCCATGTCTCTCTATATCTCAAGTTCGCGGAGAAACCCATCTCCCGAAATGAGCAATACCTGTCTTAGAATGTGTCTGGATGTCTGATGGGATATAGCTCATAAATGAACTCCAAATCCAAACTTCTTAGACTGTATTGTCAACTGAACTTAATCAGTATCCTGCGCCATGCCTCCCTCAGTATTGCCTTGGACCACTATCCAAAATACTGCCCTTCATCAGAAGGAAAACCATAACTCTGACAACCTCCTTGTCGTCCAGGTCACCTTGGAAGCCTGGAATGATAACTGTCTCCCGCATGAGGCTATCATTATCATATCCCTAGAACATCCACTTATGTTCTATAACTGCTTCCGACTGTTTCTCCAGGATTGGATCAATGTCAACTTATTGCATCTAGTGCAAGAACAATATCTGGTGTGGTACTTGACATCTCATGATTGACTCAATTGCCTGAGCAAGTGATCTGCCAATCATGCACATCCCTCTCCCCTTTAGTCTGTAAGACACCTTTAGAGAGGGTGACTCCATCACCTGCAGGTATACTACCGTGCCAGGAGTCGTCCATTCTAAATACTCTTAGAATGGTGTCTAAGTACCCTGATTGGGAAATCACCCAAATCTAGATCTAAAGCCATAGATCTAGTGACCAGAATGTTTGATATAATGTCCAAGTCCCATGTGGAGAAACTACTGTGTGACGACCAAAGTATAACCGATTGTAGTATAGGAGTTTCCTTTCCTACTCTGTGTATGTCATCCAAATACCAGGACATCACACCCTACTACCTTCTCAACAGATCCATCCCTTATTCTGAAGAAGTCAAACCTATGACTGTCATGTCAGAAATAGATGATCTATCTCCGCTATATCTGCTTTAGCCTATAAATAGACATAAGCCACCTGTCCACCAATGCTTCCGCTGCTCCTACTGACTACGACAACCCTCTGGCAGAGTCATATACACGTACACTTCTGAAGCGAGTTCAGAACGACGCTATACTCATCCTCCTGCCGGGTCTCACAGTCTGGAACAACAGTAATGGCAAGTGTGGGTAAACAAGAACTTCCCTGTCACCGTCCTTGAGGCTACCGGAGTACCTCTTGTTAGTTATATGTATGCCCTAGAGGCCATTACTATACATAGGATGTATATTGTAGTGGATGCTGGGACATATATAGGGAGGACTTTCTTGCTCGACATGATAGTATGCTATCTGGTTGAACTTTACCTTAACGTGTATACTGATTGTCTCTCTGTTACATGTTGGTAAAGCCCTTAGGATGTGTGCTTGACTACCTGGACTATGATGCGGATCATACTAGTGGGGACATGGTAGTCTATAAGTACATCCTTCAAAGTCCCTAGTCGAGGGTGTATCGAGACGGGGCATCGATATACCAGAGTAGACTAGCGTATACCTTCTCGACCCATACAGATGGGCGATGGATGATCCCATATCCATTGGTGTTTGACATCGGAGATGATATACGGGTGCTCAGTAGAGACTGGGTACACTGGACGGACTCGCCGAGAACTCCCAGATGGTATTATACCTCACGTCAGATGGCAGTTCTCTGGTGACACTGGTACAGATTAGTCTGTTGACCCGAGATCGTCATAGAGTCTTGTGTGGTTCCCACTGTGCTTTGATTTCCATCTTACCACGTCCAAGAGGGCGTGCAAAACGGTGGTTTTTGGGTACAGTCCCGAGTCACATGGAGGCAATGAGCGATAGGAGGGGATTCGTCTCTCCCGGTATAGGGAGTTGATGTTGCACTGTGTTCGATTGGCTATAACAGGAAATCCCTGGCCAGGGTTGCTGAGATTTACTGGTAAGTGTTACCAGTAGTTTCTCGAACAGTTATAGACCTCATATCGACACGACTTATCGAGCTATTGGGGTCTGACGTTTACCACCCCTAGGCGAGATATGCGACATATCAGACGATCAGACCGGACTGTACGGTAGTGTTACTGGTCGGATTCACTGGAGTGTGAGCGGGCTTGCTCGTCGATCTTCAGATCGCTCAATACCCGGGTGGCCGTTACGTTTAGCAGACCGCTTGCGGCTTGTGGGTGTTTGATATGATCATCGCCTGCTGCCGGCGTATTGACGAGTCTTTAGAGTCCTACACAGAGGTTTCCTGGCTCAAGCGAAACGAAATAGGAGCGCATATGAGATATGTGCGGGACCGAGAATAATACGAGTATGTGATACTGTATTCGATTCTCACGATGTGACATTGATCGGTTATATGCGATATAGCCGGGTTATCGGATCAAGTGTTGATTCGATAAGATGTTACTAATGGTACCAGTCGGTTATGTGCGTCATGACCGGATCGTTAAATCAAGAGTTGATTTAATGATTTAATGCATAATTATATATTTGATATATTACTTTGCGTTAACTAGTATCGGTTCACTTAAGATGTATTTTCTCACTCGGATGTGCGCATTGTATATGCGATATACTTTTGTGCACTTGATTGTATCATGTTTGATGGTACATGTCATGCTAGGGTTCAAGTGTTAAGATTAAACCTTGGTTAATGAAATGGTTAGGGTTTATTATTTGTTATTCATTTATCTTATTTAATTATCCTTTTATTTTTGATAAATGAATGAAAGAAAAGAGAAAAGAATGGTGGCTAATTTTGTTTGTAGTTGAAGATTCATGAACCTTTGACTTTGTCCACCATTCTTATCTCATGCTTAACCTAACCATTTGATTTAACCCTAGTTCAATCTCTACACTTTACCATGGTTTAGTCATGATAAGTTTTGATTATTCTTTTCTTTTTCTAATTAACTTATCATAACTATTTCCTTCTTCTTCTTCTTCCTTGAACTTGAAGAAGAAAGCTTACCTCATCAATGGTGTTTGATGAATTAGAGTGAGAAATCCAATTCTAAAGTTAACCCACTTCCTATTTCTTCATCCTCTACCTCTTGCCAAGTAGTAGAGTGTGTTTCCTTCACAAGTTTTATGACTTGGTGAAGGTGGAGCTTGATTCATCGATGCCTCGACGTAGATCATCTTCGGCATGGACATCGACGACCTAGCTTGCCCATTCTCCGACGAAGCCGACGGTAGAGCCCGGATTTGATTTGGACAGCGGAGAGGACTTCGTTGCGGAGCTATGGAGGTGGAGCACCGGATCTACAAAGGTTGTATTTCCGTTAAACTTTTAGTTAAGTGTTAACTAGTTAGTTTTTCGCCTAGACATCTAGCCGACGATCCGTAGTTTAGGGTTTGTTGGCACCGTAAAATTTGAAATTGGCATGATCGATGCCTTGTGAGACCTCTTGGGAGTGCCTAGGAACCCTACAGTGGTATCAGAGCCTAGCTAGAGCCTTTGGCGAAGTCCAGACGGAAATTGAAGTCCGAACGAACCCGAAACCCCGAACCAATATTGCTCTCTGTCCAATTTTTAAAAACAGGGATTTTTCAGTATTAAAAATATCCAGAAAAACATGCAGGAAAATATAAGAGTAACTGTGCAATTCGTAACCATAATTCCATTAAAGCGCCGCGTTTCCGCGGCACGAGCATGGCTTGTGCGGCGGAAACGCGGCCGTTTTGTCGTTTTGTGAGACGAAGTTTACACAGTAACTCCTAGTTTCCAGTGTTGGTCTTCCTGGGTATTTTTAATATTTTTTCAAGAGTTGAATTTTTCTGAGTTGATTTGGGGATTCGGTGTTTCGATCGGGGTATCAAATTTTGTCTGTGTGGCTTTCCGGATAAATTTTAGAATATGTTAAAAAGTTCGACCGGATATAAATACCCAATTTTTCCCCTGTCGGGAAATTTCCAAGTGTTAGATTTTTCCGAAGTTTAACGACGTTCTAAGTAGTGCAAGTAACGCGATGGTCCCTCTAGAAGACAACAAACCTTAACTCGATTATGTGACCGTCTTGAACTGCCCTTTGAACCTTCGGGTTTGGGGCAGTACGGCGTGCCACATGTGAGGCGTTGGCTTGACCCTTCTACGGCTGGACCGTTGGTACTGAGGCACGAACTGAATGTTGTTAGACTTGTTTCATGTGTTGATCAGTATCGGGAAAACTTGGGTGTTTGACTGTTCGATCGAAAAGTTTAACATTTTCTATTTATCTGGAATGGGATACAATAATTGGAATTCACAAAAGTTATGTGATAACTGAATGAATATTATAAACATAGCAGTTTAGTCTCACTTGATCGGTTGCCACGGAATTTTGATGTGATCAAAAGTCCGTCGCAATCACGTAGCGTACGCGGATACTCGCCGGGTAAACTTAATAGACAGCCTCACTCCATAGCCCCGACCAAGTGACTGTAGGAGAACCCCGTCGCCGAAAGCATCCGTCCGGGTGCTCGCGGTAGCGGTGTTCCACCTTGGTGCACTTCGTCGCCGGCATCGGGGGTGCGGCCGCCTACTAAAGTTTGCGACGAGCATTCGATCAGGCTGTCGGGAATCTTGTTGAATTGCCCGACTTGATATTGAAAAGTGTTTTCGATGATGGGACTAAAATGCGGGGTTTATAATTGTTAGGCATGCGATGTCTAAGTAATTCATTTGGTCAGGCATGCGATGTCTGAGGAGGTTGCGGATTCCAACTGTTGTAGTTTTACATTTTCTTTTCTGTGACCGTAAGTGTAATATGTGATATCGCCGGTTTCGTTGCTATATGTCAACGACAATTGGGATGCGCATATTTACTTACGTTGATGACATGTGATATTATGTGTTGTTGGATATGTTATATTGGATCGTCGTGTTTGAATAGCCGGGTTTTTTATGTGAGATGAGTGTTTTTCATTTTCATTCATGTAAAAAAACTTGTATGTAATATTCTTTTATTGGGGCACTTCCAGGTAGCGGAAGATGTCACCTCTTGTATATTATTTACTTTTCCGCACTAGGATAGACCCAAGGAGGAGGGCACAAGTAACTGGGTTCTGGAGTCCAGTGGGAGACCAACTCGAGGAGTCGAGTCCGGATCTCCTAACTCTAGAATTGGTAGGGTTGCTTGCCGCTCTCGTAGGGGTCTAGGGGTGTGGGTTTGGCTATTCATCGCGACCGTGGAATCCGTGTTTTATACTGGCTCGTATTGAAAACACGGACGTCCTAGTATATCCAATATTTCATATGATTCTTCTGCTGCGATATCTGTGATGTGATCATGTGATGTTCTGTGATAGATACAATATATAGTATATATGATATATTATATAGGCGTTACTTATGTTTTACACCCGCGCTAGCTCTGCCCTGCTCTGCCGTTAGTTACCTAACCTAACGGTGCACGAGGGGACATCGAGGCGAATGCGGATGGCATAAGTGTACGTCGTATTTATCTGTGATGTTTAGGTACTTAAATGATGGGACTTCATTAATGTGATTAATGAAATAAAAAGAAACCTAAGATGTTGTAGAATCGAATTTCAAAATAAAACAGGTAGCTACAGTTCTTGCTTTGCACAGCGGTATATATGATATATCCTGCACCTTATTCGATAAGGAAAGGACCGAGATCCCTTCACCGGGAGTGACTCCTTTAGCAATAACTGGCAAATGCTACACACTCGGTTTGTCTTTTGATTGCTTTTAAGTGTTTTGCTTTGCACAGTGATATATGTGATATATCCCGCACCTCATTCGACGAGGAAATGACCGACGATCCCTTCACCGGGAGTGACTCCTTTAGCAAAACTAGAAAAGCCTCAAAAACACTCCATTTCAAAATTCATTCGATCCTACAACGATATAAAGTTCATTACGCAAAAGGTTTTCTTAAAAACCTGTCGTAGCCCTCCGTCATTTCAGATAGGTAATAGTTAGTATTCGTGCTGCGTTTGTTGACTCAGTCAAGGCGTAGTGTGCGGTAGCTGAATATTGTTTATCTGCAAAGTATATGATGCGATTGGATTAGGGTAGTCGTGCGGCCTTGTTGACTCAGTCAAGGGTCGTGCGGGTGGGTTTAATTCAATCGAGAAATGACGGGTTGAACTTTACTTGTGGTCTATGATTTGTTGACTCAGTCAAGGTCATAGATCGCTTGGGGCAAAATATTATCGGGAATTTCAAGTGTTGAAATTTGCAATGAGATTGCATACCTTCTATGAGATAGTTGGATCCCGATACCCGCTGCGAGTAAGAGTTACTCCTGGGAGAGTTTTATACATTACAATTAGCCGATCAAGTAGGTGTCTAGAAAGGTGTTAACGAGGTTACGCCTCTGGGAAAACGAGGTTTACAGTAATTAGGTTCGTGCGAAAGCACGGGGGGCCTCCCTCAAAGTACCGACACTGGCCTGGCTGAAAGATTGGCGAACTTGTAGTGTGTAATTAATCCCGGCTAGTCTTTCCTTTTAGGGTTTGAAGGAAGATTTGATAAAAAGCAGTGGGAGCCATCCTGATTAGATAAAATAATAACCAATCTATTCTTGCAAGAGCGCACGCTGAGTGTTTTCTTCTCTCTCTCTCCAGGTAGCGACCATATCACGCCTTAATCAAGATAATAAAATGGATGAATTGACCGAACCCGCTTGTTATACTGAGCTGGGGAACGTTGGTCCCGCTCCAACTTATAATTGTTATAAGACAGAACAGGAAATAGGGGAATACCAGATTTCCTATGCCGCTCAAACGAAGAGAGTGCATGTTGATGCACCATCTTCGGGTGTGTTCGTTACAAAGAACTGTTTCTCAGTATCCTTTACGTCCTGGGTATGTGATACCAGATCAGGATCCCAGATATGTAATCTGTTACATAGGGCTACAGAAAGGTAGAGAACTGAGAACGGGTGATAAGTTTCATGAGGCAGAAAACGGGGCAAGAGTTGCAGCCAAGTCTGTTGGTCACTGTCACCCTGTATTACCAATACATTGATTCTGAACGAATGTTATTAGATACCGAACCTGATATACAAAATCATATCAGTCTCTTTATCAGTAAAGAAATGATAAAATTTTGTATTGTTGGATAATGTTTTGAACATTTCCTATATCAAAAGTTGATCGGTTCAGGCACGTTATCTAAAAGCATTAATGTTCTAAATCAAACTACAGTTCTTAGTATATGGAACACACACAAGAGGAAGAGTTCAGAAATGAACGAATTCTTCTTGAGGCATTGTAGACTAGGTCAGATCAATGCGACCCGACTAGCTAGAGTTACATATAGATGCATATTTAAATCAGTTTGAATTTACATCTTGTGAAACTCGCCAGTCATGTCACAAAGATAAGATGACCATAGCTCCTTTTACTGGAAATAGAGAAAGAGTTAATGAACTCTTGGGATGATACATGTTGATGTATGTAGGTCCCCAGTCTACAAATGCCAAGACCGGTTCTTTATACTTCATTACATTCTCTGATGATCTTTCGAGTTTCAGACCTATGTTCCTGTTGAAACACAAGTCCGAACCTTTTGAGATATTCACAGAATATAAGTTAGAAGTAGAGAACCAAAATACGGGTATAAGTATTATATCCTATGATGAGATCAGGGAGGAGAATACTTGTGCACGGAAATCCTGGATTATTCAGAATGAGATTCTCTCTCAGCATTACTCCTCTGTATACACCATAGCACGATGGTATATCGGGGCAGAGCAGATACACCCTATTTGATATGGTGTGCTCTATGATGAGTAATACTGAGTAAACCTTTTTCTTTTTGGGTGTTATGCACTTGAGAAGTTGCATACCTATTGAATAGGGTTCGAATCAAATCACTGCCTACCACTTCATATGTGATATGGAAAGGGAAGAGCCCATGTCTTAAGCTAGTTAAGATTTGGGGTTGTCCGGCTTATGTCTGAAAGCAAAATCCGGACAAGCTCGAGGCAAGGTCTGTTATGTAGAACTGGAAGTGTTCCAGCTATACAAACTACAGCATGATTTGGTACAACCAGAGGATTCAGTGGAAACCAACGAACCTCAGCCTCTCCGCCGATCTAGTAGGGTTCCTCACCCACCTGAGAGATACTTCGGTTTCTCTATGACAGTGGGAGCGAAGATTGCATCATGAGATGATGACCCAACTAGTTTCGAGCTGGCCATCAGGAGTAAGACTCTATAAGAATGGCTGGATGCTTAGTGATCTGAGATGGAATCCTTATACACCAACAAAGTATGGACTTTGGTTGCTGTATCTGAAGGGTTAAATCCCCATCAGGAGCAAGTATATCTTGAGAAGATTACTTGGTGTACATGGAAAGGTTGAGACTTTCAAAGCTAGACTTGTTAAAGGTTTGCTTCATTGACCAAGCGTGGATTATGATGAAACATTTTCAAGTGGCTATGCTTAAGTCCATCCAGATCTTACTTGCCACGGCTACATACCATAACTACGATATCTGGCGGTTGGGTGCCATGACTGCTTTTCTAAATGGTGATTTAGAAGAGGACGTCTATAAGTACACAGCCAGAGGGCTTCGTAGACAGTGGGAGCAGCGGAAACGTGTGCAAGATGCTTTATAGGATAAAGCAGGCATCGCGGAGTTGGAACATCTGTTTTGATGAAGAAGTCAAAGAAGTTGACATCATCAAAATGGTATATGAACCTTGTATAAATAAAAAGGTAGTAGGGAGTATGGTGACGATCCTCGTAGAGTACGTGGATGACATACTCTTGATAGGGAAAGAGTTTCCTATGCTACGCTCGATCAATCTCCGCTTATCACAATGATTCTCCATATAGGATTAAAGTGATACCTACTAAATCCTGGATTTTGGATCTATGAGATAGATCTAAATGGATGTTAGGATACTCACTAGATGTAGTGAGATGGTGTCAATCGATCCTGAGGAGAATCGCTGGAAGAGTTCCGGTGTGATAAAGACGACTGAATGTCAGTCGCAGGCATTGTCTTTACCCTCAGTAAAGGGACGGTATGTTGGAAGAGTTCCAAGCTAGATACCGTGGCATACTAGACGATAAAGGCTGGATACATCGCTACTTAAGATGCTACCAAAGAGGCTGTTTGGGTGTATATTGGTTCATGAGATGAACTACGTTCCAACCATTGTGAGACAATGGAGTTGTGGCTTATGCCAAGGAACGTCCGTCCCATCAGTGATCCAGACATATTCTAAGGCAGTATCACTTGATCATGGAGATGGTTGATCTCCAGGGAGATCGAGGTTAGGAGAGTAGACTCAGAGGACAACACAGCGGATCCACTCACAAAGGCCTGTTCCCAGAGAGAGACTTTTATGGGATGGTTGAGTATGAGATACTGCAACCACTGCTATCAGATGGCCCTAGTGCAAGTGGGAGATTGTTAGTTATATGTATGCCCTAGAGGCCATTACTATACATAGGATGTATATTGTAGTGGATGCTGGGACATATATAGGGAGGACTTTCTTGCTCGACATGATAGTATGCTATCTGGTTGAACTTTACCTTAACGTGTATACTGATTGTCTCTCTGTTACATGTTGGTAAAGCCCTTAGGATATGTGCTTGACTACCTGGACTATGATGCGGATCATACTAGTGGGGACATGGTAGTCTATAAGTACATCCTTCAAAGTCCCTAGTCGAGGGTGTATCGAGACGGGGCATCGATATACCAGAGTAGACTAGCGTATACCTTCTCGACCCATACAGATGGGCGATGGATGATCCCATATCCATTGGTGTTTGACATCGGAGATGATATACGGGTGCTCAGTAGAGACTGGGTACACTGGACGGACTCGCCGAGAACTCCCAGATGGTATTATACCTCACGTCAGATGGCAGTTCTCTGGTGACACTGGTACAGATTAGTCTGTTGACCCGAGATCGTCATAGAGTCTTGTGTGGTTCCCACTGTGCTTTGATTTCCATCTTACCACGTCCAAGAGGGCGTGCAAAACGGTGGTTTTTGGGTACAGTCCCGAGTCACATGGAGGCAATGAGCGATAGGAGGGGATTCGTCTCTCCCGGTATAGGGAGTTGATGTTGCACTGTGTTCGATTGGCTATAACAGGAAATCCCTGGCCAGGGTTGCTGAGATTTACTGGTAAGTATTACCAGTAGTTTCTCGAACAGTTATAGACCTCATATCGACACGACTTATCGAGCTATTGGGGTCTGACGTTTACCACCCCTAGGCGAGATATGCGACATATCAGACGATCAGACCGGACTGTACGGTAGTGTTACTGGTCGGATTCACTGGAGTGTGAGCGGGCTTGCTCGTCGTTCTTCAGATCGCTCAATACTCGGGTGGCCGTTACGTTTAGCAGACCGCTTGCGGCTTGTGGGTGTTTGATATGATCATCGCCTGCTGCCGGCGTATTGACGAGTCTTTAGAGTCCTACACAGAGGTTTCCTGGCTCAAGCGAAACGAAATAGGAGCGCATATGAGATATGTGCGGGACCGAGAATAATACGAGTATGTGATACTGTATTCGATTCTCGCGATGTGACATTGATCGGTTATATGCGATATAGCCGGGTTATCGGATCAAGTGTTGATTCGATAAGATGTTACTAATGGTACCAGTCGGTTATGTGCGTCATGACCGGATCGTTAAATCAAGAGTTGATTTAATGATTTAATGCATAATTATATATTTGATATATTACTTTGCGTTAACTAGTATCGGTTCACTTAAGATGTATTTTCTCACTCGGATGTGCGCATTGTATATGCGATATACTTTTGTGCACTTGATTGTATCATGTTTGATGGTACATGTCATGCTAGGGTTCAAGTGTTAAGATTAAACCTTGGTTAATGAAATGGTTAGGGTTTATTATTTGTTATTCATTTATCTTATTTAATTATCCTTTTATTTTTGATAAATGAATGAAAGAAAAGAGAAAAGAATTGTGGCTAATTTTGTTTGTAGTTGAAGATTTATGAACCTTTGACTTTGTCCACCATTCTTATCTCATGCTTAACCTAACCATTTGATTTAACCCTAGTTAAATCTCTACACTTTACCATGGTTTAGTCATGATAAGTTTTGATTATTCTTTTCTTTTTCTAATTAACTTATCATAACTATTTTCTTCTTCTTCTTCCTTGAACTTGAAGAAGAAAGCTTACCTCATCAATGGTGTTTGATGAATTAGAGTGAGAAATCCAATTCTAAAGTTAAGCCACTTCCTATTTCTTCATCCTCTACCTCTTGCCAAGTAGTAGAGTGTGTTTCCTTCACAAGTTTTATGACTTGGTGAAGGTGGAGCTTGATTCATCGATGCCTCGACGTAGATCATCTTCGGCATGGACATCGACGACCTAGCTTGCCCATTCTCCGACGAAGCCGACGCTAGAGCCCGGATTTGATTTGGACAGCGGAGAGGACTTCGTTGCGGAGCTATGGAGGTGAAGCACCGGATCTACAAAGGTTGTATTTCCGTTAAACTTTTAGTTAAGTGTTAACTAGTTAGTTTTTCGCCTAGACATCTAGCCGACGATCCGTAGTTTAGGGTTTGTAGGCACCGTAAAATTTGAAATTGGCATGATCGATGCCTTGTGAGACCTCTTGGGAGTGCCTAGGAACCCTACACCTCTCGGGTGCCTGAAGTTACCCACCTTATCTGCGGAGTGGCCAATGGAATGTCAATCCAGATTGAATCTTTAGGTTCCTTATCAAATCTTCAGTAATCGTTTGTGGTTCTGGAATCACTTCCAGTTCTACCGTACTCCCACTACTGTTTTTCTGGAAAAATCAATTTTTATTAAAACTGTGGCGAGTCAAGAACAATATTGCTATTGTTCATCCAGATGGTAGAAAATCAACCCTCGTCATAGCCTGGGTCAACCCACAAACAGCCATTACAGAAACGTGCCTTGAGTTATCCAGAGTCTGGTTTTAATCATAAGCTAGACAACTCCCCGTACCTTAACAACGTTAAGATATGAACTGTTCTATATCCAATATAGAAACAGAGGCACTGATTTAATTGAACCAGATTCAAATCATGCAGCTGTCTCCAGTGCATGTCAACTAAATGGAAGGAGGCCGATCAGCGTTACTCAACTTAGGAATACTTCCAATTATGAGTAACCTGAAAGAGAAGCAAGTTCTCTTAACCATTACTATCAACTGAATACCATACACAAGTATCTACATCTTCGATCACTTTGAAGAATCCCGATACTTGCTACACCTGGTTCTCTACTCTATTCAAATACCTATAACTTCTCAAAATTCGGACCCTGTGTTTCTACGAAACACCTGTCTAAAAACTAGAGAAGTCATAAGTAAACCGAATATAGTACGAGGACCAAAACCCTCTGTCCTGATAGACCCTGGACAACATACAATACTCTGTATAAGTCCCTTGAGTCTGATAACTCATTCACTGTGTGTCGTAGGTTGAAAACTGTACTTATGGTTAAGAAGAATTACACCGCTGTTTAATGCTCCTTACCTAACCATCCACTGATATAGGTAAATGTCATCGACATAATATCAAAAGGTATATCTCACTCTATGAAAATAGACGTACAGATATATCAATTTGAAATTGGTGCACAACAGCGGATATTCAAAACCAAATATTTGCCGACCGGCAAACAACCCAGGTGACTTCCTCAAATATCACTGATTACGATGAATCCCGATATAATGAGGATGATCACCCAATTCCCAATAACTTACTCCCACTCATCATCTATAAAACCATACAGATATGAGAATCATACCTGGTAAATACATACCCTGGAGTAAGTATCTAATCGGGAAATCAGTTTTCTTTTAACAGTACTCAGTGAGACTGAAACATTGAAATGTTTCGATGGGGTATCCCGGTATTCCTAGTAATGCCTCTTCCAGATTCACGACTGTAACCGTATAGTTCTTTGCCACCTCTCCAAATCTCTTCATATGTCTTTAGTCTTTACCTTCTGCACACCCCTTTAGGCCAAATGGTTTTCTTCCTTCCCTACCGTTCGGCACCAGCCTATGGTTTGGAAGAAGACTATCCAATAAGCATAATGGGTGTACTGTCCTAATCCTAGGAGTACTCGCAATGCGAGAGAAGGTGAAGATAAAAGACACCTGAATAAACCTTATTCCTATTTCTCCTGAACCAGAATCCATCCCCGAACGGGAACAAGTTCCTTTTGAGTGCGTATATAACCATACGATGGAGTATCCAAATAAACTGTGGATCTTCGTAGTGATACGGAGTGTCCTAGAGAAATACAAAGGTGATGTGGGAGTGGTAACGAAATATTTGGTTTGGTCGTGAATATTAGTCGCAATTTACTTTGCCCTCTTACTAATCCCTTGCTTTGTCTTAACTTAATACCTTCTGTACACCATCGTTAGGCTAATTGGTTTTCTTCAGTCCCTACCGGTCGGCACCAGCCTAAGGTTTGGAAGAAGACTATCCAATTTGCATAATAGGTGTACTATCTCCTAAACCAAGGAGTACTCGCAACCTGAGAGAAGGTAAAAGGAAAAGACAACTGAATAGTCCTATCCGTTTTCTCCAGAACCTGAAACCATCCTCGAATAAATTCTTTCGAGTTCGTATCTAACCATACGATGGTTTTGTCCAATGGAAGTGGACGTTCGTAGTAACACGGGGTGTCCTGGAGAAAAGGGTAAAAGTAGGAGTGGCAATGAGGTCTGCAACTCTGACAATCTAAAAGCCAATGTTTAAGAAGGTTTGGTTAACTTGGTCACTGAGTCATAGTCTAAGGGTCGGGTCAATGGTCGCTGCCAAAGAGAGAGAGAAAAGAAACACTCAGCGTGCACTCTAACCTAGATCAGAATGGTTACCAATTTATCTAATCTGGAAACCTCCCACTGTACCTCAAATTCTCCTCCAAACCTGAAAGAAGAATTAGTCGGGGTCACCCGAGGAGTAAACTAACTCATCAGTGGGAATCAGGATCCAACTATCATCGCATGATAACGTGACGGAATCCGCTCACGCTATCACACTCCAGAAGGTATGCGCATATCTGGCAAGTTTCAGTTCTTTTGAAACTCCCGATGTGATTTTTACCCCATGCTCTTATGACCTTGACTTTGGCCAACATATCATAAGTCACATGTCAAGTTCTACCCGTCATTCTCCAGGTTAATTTGAATCCACCCGTACATACCCTTGACTTTGGCCAAAATGGCAGTACGACTGTCCCAAACCAACGCATCTATCTATGCTGCATATGAATGCCCCAATAGCTACCAATCACTGTGCCTTGACTTTGGCCAACATACACAGCTTGAATACTATTGACCACCCATATGAAACGACGGAGGGCTACGAATGGTTTCTGGTGAAAACCTTTAACGTAAAGAACTTGATATCGTCGAAGGAACGGATAGCTTTTTAGAAATATAGTGACGACAACCTTCGCTAAAGAGGTCACTCCCGGTGAAGGGATCTCGGCTCTTTCCCCGTAGAATGAGCTGCAGGATATTCTAACTGAATACCACGGTGCAAAGCAAAAGTAATCGGCTATAGTGAAGTGATTGCCCTGACGCAAACTTTTTGTCCAAGGGGTCACTCCCGGTGAAGGGATCTCGGCCCTTGCCTCGTCGACTGAGGAGCAGGATATTCTAAATGAATACCGCGATGCAAAACAAAAGTGAACGTCCTTGCAATAACAGCTTTTTGAAAAGTGTTCCAACAACATCAGATTAGGTTTGTTTTTAACTTGCATTGATTCGAATCAATGCAGTCCCATCAATTGATCACACCAAAAGAACGAAAATATACTGATGTGCGTATATGCCATCCGCATTCGCCACTGGGTCCCGTCATTACCCGTTAGGTTAGCTAACTAACGACAGAGCGGGGACTGGACTAGTGCGGATGCAAAACATATACAACATCTACTAATATATATACCAATATATTATATTCGCTCAAGGCGTGATAAAATGCAACATCACAGAAAATGTACAGCATCACAGAAACAATACAGATATCTGGGATCCCCGGGTTTCACAGAGCCACTACTGAAACCCGACGTTCCCCTGGTCGTGTGGATAGCCTGTGCAATGAAATCCTAGACCCCTACGGGCGCGGCAAGTTACCCGCCAAAACCTGAAGCGAGGCAGCCCCTTCAGCACCGTGAATGGACCACCCAGCACTTCACGGAATCCGGTAACTCGGGCACCCCTCCTGGATCAACCTGTACCCCCTACGAGTGCGGCGAATAGCCCGCCAATTCTAGAGTGAAGCCCCTTCCGTCTCAATGCCATGAGATGCGGGCTTGTTGGCCTCTAGAACCCGGCTATCCATGCACCCCTCCGCGGGGTAACCCTAGTACAGAAAGTAAAATATACATACAACGGGTACATCGACCGCAACCAGGTCGTGCCCCAAAATAATAATACAAACAGGCAGTGACGGCAGTCCACATGTCGGACGCTCGCCCCGCAATATCAAATGTACATAATACAATCACAACTGTACTAGCATTGCAACCAGGCTATCCCCCATGACCGATCCGCAACATCACAGCAAAAACAGAACATCAACGTGAAAGTCACGTTCGCAAATCCGTCTAACCGGGCTATAGCAGTTAGACCGAATTTACCGATCGAGTGACATTCACGGTCGCAGATATAATGTAAATACTGTGAAATAATGTGTTCAAAATATCCGATCGATCAAAAATTAACAAGTGGGCCCCCAAGCAATACTGTAGCACATCAAGAAATTCTGGGCCCAATATTAATATTCCAAAAACCCTAAATTCCACTCAGGAGGCAACTGCAGAAATTTGACACAGTGATCACTGAAATTCACGGCGGAACCGCGGCGAGAAGGGGGTGTTTGCGGCGGTTCCGCGCTCCCACAGTGGAGTCACTTCATCGAATTTTTACAGAGCTCTTAGATTTTCCAGTACATCAATGTTTTACAACCTGAAAAATTTTTCGAGACCAAAAATTTTCAACAGAAACTGATGCGAAGGAAAAACGGGTTTTGGAACATTTGATCGATCGGAACTGAAAAACACATTAAGGCAAGCTAGACTAAGTTAATGGCGAGGCTCTGATACCACTGAAAGTGCACGGCGGCGCCCCGGCCGTCAATCCGACGGCCAAATGCGGAAGCGGTGATAAACTTAAATTTTCTTGAACTGGCAAACCGCCGCGCACTAATACCCGGATCGAACCATTAATTAGTCCTAGCTATCTACAAGAAGGGGAAGAGAGATATACCGACAGATCCGAGTCCTCCGGTCTTCTCATCGTCGTCCCGATCTCCTGCGGAATGTCCCGTCTCCTCCTCGTCGCCGGAAGTGCACCACATCGCCTACTTCTTTTACGGGCTCCCACCTCAATGCCGAGGCAACTCGGGCACGAAGCTGGCTAGTCGACGTGCCCAAGATTCGCTGTAGAATATCTAGAGAAGAAGTCTCATTTGGGGTTGTAGGAATTGCCTTTTGTGGAGGAATTGAACTTGGGGCCTTTTGTATTGAACTTGTGGGAATTTTGCAACATGAAATGAAGCAAAATCCCACCCTCAAAATTTTGGACAGCCCACTATAAAGGGAAGGCCGGCCATCACTTGTGGAATGGGGAGAATGAGAAAGTGGATGTGTATCAAAAATAATGGGAGCCATACTCATATCATGCAAGAGAGAGAGAGAGGAATGGTTATCATATGAAAGGAAATCATCACAAACATAAACCCAACACTCCACCAACCTTACCCCTCATCATCATCAACAATCATGACTTTAAAAGTCAAGCCATGATGGAGTCAAAACAAGTCAATGATGGTGAAGTCATCATGAAGCAACAAGATGCAAAGAACCCCCTCCACAAACACTTATTTGCAACAATGCAAAGAAGCCCTCCTCCACCATTCTTCGGCCAATGAACGATACAAAGGAAATTGGCCGAAACGGAAAACAAACTGGCAACTCCAGAAAACTAGTCCCGTAATAAATTACAGGAAAACCCCGATACTGTGCATACACACCCGCATTTGTATTCCGATCGAAATACAAATGCAATGAGACAAAATCTACACTGTACTATACTAGGATCCGGCTTAAACCAAAGCCGGCTAGTAATATCCATTCGATCCTGATCCGTGCAATACCGCACGTATCTGATCGAACCCTGCCATATATCCATACGGCCTGTAGTACAAACTGTCCGATCCTGATCCGTGCAATACCGCACGTATCTGATCGGACCTTGCCATATCTCCATACGGCCTTTACAACCTTTCGCCCGAAAGCTGAGTAACAGAATATGGGGGACTCTAAAGACTCGTCAACACCTTGGTTGTGGATTTAACCTCTAGCACGTCAGAGGTATAAGCCAATACGTAACGAGCTACCAGGTATTGACTAAAAAGGGACGTCTGTGAGCGAACTCAGCCTGACAACCCTACTGAGCCTGTCAGTGACAATATCCGTACAGTCCGGTCCGTTCGTCTATGAGCATCGCATGGCGGGCCTAGGGGGTTGGTAAAAGTAAGACCCCCAAAAGCGGTACAAGTCGTGTCGGAGTGTAGCCCAGAACACCCTGAGATACTACTGGAATACCTACCAGTAAATCTCCTGCCTTGGCCAAGGACTTCGTGTAATGGCTCTCCTAGACACAGCATGACCTCACCCCCAATACCGGGAGAGACGAACCCCTGAAGATACGCTCACTGCCTCCATGTGGCTCGGGACTGTACCCAACTAAAACCTGTTTGCACGACTCCTTTGAGCCGTGGTAGGGTAGTAATCAAAGTACAGTGGGAACTCACACGAGACAAATGACGATCCCCAAGTCGATGAACTAACCTGCACACATGTCACCAGGGAACTGCCATCTGACGTCTGGTATATGACCAACTAGCATGTTCCCGACGAGTCCTGTCCGGTGTACTCATAACCCAATGAGCACCTGTATACATCTTAGGTGATCCAACTGACACCAGTGGCTTGTGAGACCGGCCACCGCCCCTCGTCGGGGTCTCGACTCTATACACTAGTCTACTCTGGAGTATCGATGCCCTGTCTCGAAACTCCCACGACTAGGGACCATTTAAGGATGTGCTTATAGACCCCCAGCTCCCACTTATATGATCGCCCTCATACTGCTGGTGGTCAAGCAAGAATCCTAGGGGCTCTACCAACGTGTAATAGCGACCTGTCAGGTCACCTAAGCAGTACACGATGATAAAGATAAACCAGATAGCATACTATCATCTCGAGTAAGACTGTCCTACCGGGATAGGTCCTCCCTCAATCATTGCAATCACGTACCTATGACCTAATAATTGACTCTGAGGGCACTATCTCCAACAATTTCTGCTCTGTGATGTTTTCTACTCATGAGTTGGCAACTCAGCCCCGTTGTGTCACAGTTTCTTGCAGGTTCTGCCGTACAGGTTTCATTACGGCTTTGCTGGCACAAATTCCATTTCCGGATGATTTGCTAGTAGGTGGGTTCTTTTGTATCAGGACCACTATTGTACCCTTATTTTATTCTTTTGTATCTAGAAACTCCATCAACCAAACTTGTATATTTATTTCAGAGATAGAGACCAGTGATGTTTATTCTTTCGACCTTAGAGTCGCGGTTGTATTTCTATGGATTTCTTGCTGTTTTGAGTTTCCTTTTCAACTTTGATCCTCGCCCTTGGGCATTGTATATTATTATTGCTTGCTTGGTTGTGACCGTCGATTGGCGAAAAGCTAGCTCCCTCTTGGGGATGCCTTTATTCATTATATATATGCTTTATCAGGTTTTGTACCCGTTTGGGGTCAGTTTTTACAAAGGAAACTCTGGCGAAATTTTTAGAAAAGACTTGTGATTTTGAAAATGCATATTTCGGTGGATGTTGCAAAACTACTTGATTTAAATTGGTTTTTCCTTCACTCTACTACTTGGTTTGGATTTCTGGGTTTTCGGCTTACTTAGATTACGTACGCCTCGAGACGTTTCGTAATTAAAGTGCCGGTCATGTTCCGTACTTTTCGGGTCGTGACACTACCCCTGGGCCTCCTGCTCAAAGCATCCGCCACTACATTAGCCTTGCCCGGGTGATACAAGATCTCGCAATCGTAGTCCTTTATTAGTTCCATCCAACGGCCCTGTCTGAGATTCAGCTCTCACTGCTAAAATATATACTTTAAGCTCTTGTGATCAGTGAATATCTGGCATGACTCGTCGTATAGGTAATGTCGCCAGCTCTTGAGTGCAAAGACCACTGCAGCCATCTCCAAATCGTGAGTGGGGTAGTTCTGTTCATGTCTCTTCAACTGCCGTGAAGCATACGCGATCACCTTGTCATGCTGCATCAATACGCACCCTAGCCCAACTCGAGAGGCATCACAATAGATCACAAATCCGCCTGATCCTGAAGGCAATGATAGCACCGGCGCCGTAGTCAAACAAGTCCGTAGCTGCTGAAAGCTATGCTCACACTCCTCCGTCCAATCGAAAGGAACTCCCTTCTGGGTCAACCCGGTCAAAGGTGCGGCAATACGGGAGAAGTCCTGCACAAATCGCCTGTAGTAGCCAGCCAGTCCTTGAAAGCTGCGAATCTCCGTAACTGATGCTGGTCTGGGCCAACTCTGAACGGCCTCAATCTTCCTCGGGTCCACACATATACCGTCTCATGTAATCATGTGACCCAAGAAGTCAACGTTGTCAAGCCAGAATGCGCACTTGGAGAATTTTGCGAAAAGCTGGTGCTCCCTCAAAGTCTGCAGTGTGATCCGCAGGTGCTGCTCGTGCTCCTCTCTACTCCGGGAATACACTAAAATATCGTCAATGAATACGATGATGAACGAATCAAGATACGGCCTGAATATACGGTTCATCAAGTCCATAAATGCTGCTGGGGCGTTGGTGAGTCCGAACGACATCACAAAAAACTCATAATGGCCGTAGCGCGTGCGGAAAGCTGTCTTCGGAATATCCTCCTGTCGAACCCGCAGCTGATGGTATCCTGATCGCAAGTCGATCCTCGAAAAATATCCAGCCCCCTGAAGCTGGTCGAACAAGTCGTCGATGCATGGCAAAGGATGTCTATTCCGCACGGTAATCCTGTTCAGCAGCCGGTAGTCGATACACAAACGCATACTGCCGTCCTTCTTCTTGACAAACAGGACCGGAGCACCCCAAGGAGAAACACTGGGTCGAATAAGTCCCTTATCCATCAAATCTTGCAACTGACCTTTCAAGTCACTAAGCTCCGTCGGGGCCATCCGATAAGGCGGTATAGAAATAGGCCCCGTGCCGGGAATCAAATCAATACTGAAAACAATATCGCGCTCAGGCGGTAGCCCAGGAAGCTCATTAGGGAAGACATTAGGGAACTCACAAACAATCGGAACCTGGTCCAACGGAACATCCGTAGCTCTAGTATCACCAACATAGGCTAGGAATCCCTAACATCCCTTCCTCAACAGCTGTCCAGCACGAAGAGAAGAAATCAAAATGTGAGGGGCGGCACCACGGTCCCCTTGCACAACAAAAGCCGACTCGTCGGGAAAACAAAATCTAACTGTCTTCTCGCGGCAGTCCATAGACGCATAGCACGTGGCTAACCAATCCATGCCTAAAAGAACGTCGAAGTCCAACATCTCAAGAAGGATCAAGTCGACAGGCAACTCTCTCTCGCCAATACGGACAATACAGGATCGGAACACGTGCCTAGCAACAAACGACTCTCCCACAGGAGTGGTCACAACAAGCGGCTGATTCAGCAAACCGAACTCTCTACACAAACCCGGCACAAAGTGTGTAAAAACGTACGAGTGCGTGGATCCGGGATAAATCAACACGTGTGCGTCGACAGAACATACTGATAGGGTACCTAAGACCACCGCATTGTACGCCTGCACGTCCTGATGCGTCAACGCGAAAACCCGTGCCTGTCCTCTGCCTACAACGGGCGGTCCCCTACTAGCAACTGGCTATACTCTGCTGGCAGCTGGCTGTCCTCTGCCTCGACCACCTCGTCCTCTATGAGTAAACCCACCGCGACCACGGCCTCTCTGTGCATGAGTCTGACGCGGAGCAATGTAGGTACAATAGGCAATGCCCTCTGGGTGGAGAAGGGGGAAGTGTGACATGTGGTACTGCTGCCTCCCTCCAACGTATCTCGGTACAATCTCTGACGCGGTGACGGGGACTACCACATCCAAAGCATCCACGTGACGACTGCTGACCCTCCTTAGGATAAGAGCTAAACATCTGGCCTTGCCCCGATCTCTGCCACCTGTACGACGTCTATCACGGCGTCCGAATGGAAGTCTCCGTGCTGCAGTATCAGTACGAACCCTCTTCGGCCCTGGAACGACCGAAGTCTCTGCAAGGCGCTCCTCGACTAACAGGGCTGCGTCAACAGCTGCTGCACAAGTCTCACAATGCTGTGTGCTGATCGCAAGGAACAGTGGGGTAAGCAAGCCTCGAACAAATCTCTTGACTCGCATCTCCTTAGTAGCCACAGGTATAGGGCATAAACGGGTAGCTCGGTAAACAGTACATCGTACTCTGCCACCGTCATCTCTGGCGTCTAGCATAAGGACTCGAATCTGCACGCTCGGGCATCCCTGACACTCTAGGGAAGGAAATGTGCTAGAAACACCGTCACAAACTTGGTCCAGGTCATAGGAGGAAGACCTGCTGCTCTGCCCTTCTCGACCGATTCGCACCATTTCTGCGCAAGACATTGTAGGAGAAAGCTCGCAAACTCTACCCATCTCGCATCTGAGCATCTGAGTGAACGACATATCCGGGCCATCCTATCAATGAAAGACTGTGGGTCCTCGGCAGCATCGGTGCCTGTGAAGACCGGAGGCTTTAGCCTCATGAACTCTGATAGCAATACCGTAATAACCTTCGTAGCTACAGGGGCAACTGCCTGTACTGTGGGTACCATCGCGGTCCCTGTAACAGGTTGAACTACCTCTGGTCGCTGCGCTCGAAGCGTCTCAACTAGCGATCCTATCATCTGGCGCATCTCCTGCATACCGGTCCCTAGCATGGCGATCTGATCTGTCGTAGGAGGAACAGTCTGCTCTGGTACAACAGGTGTACTACCCGGATCAGTCCGCTTCTCGGACGAGTCAACTCGAATCTCGGCTTTCGCGGCCGCTCTCTGCGCCCTCGTAGTCTTTGGCGGCATAATGGCTGAAAAGAAAGTAAATTCGATAAGGATACGGAGATCGAATCACAAAAATGTATACAATCATGAAGGAATTTCCATCAATAAGTCCTAAGGTCTCTTAGGTGGAGTACCGCGTCGTGAGTATGCCGCGGAACAAACACACGCTGCGCCACTCAGCTTCAGCTACCTACTCCATCATACCAGGGTCATCCTACACTCCGAAGGTAAAACCTACGCTCTGATACCAACTTTGTCACGACCCAAAGTTCGGCCCGTGACCGGCACTTAACCACGTAACGTCTACAGGCGTAACGCGACTAAGTTAGCCGAACCCAGAAATCAAATCCATTAAAAGTATTGAGTGTTAAAACATTTAATAGAAACATTTGTTAAAACGTTTAGAAAACCTTAAGTAATTTAGTAAAATTCTTTAAAGTTCAAGTTATTATCTTAAAAATTTTGGCAGCATTTCCTTTGTAAAAACTAGCCCCGAAATCAGGTGCAAGACAGTATATGAGTAAAAGTGACATATAGAATGAATAAAGCATCCCAAATGGGAATAATCACGCCCAACGGCGGAAACAATCACCACAGATATAAAATACGACGCCGTAGCGAAGAAATGAGGAGTATAAGTGAAAACAAATATCATGAAAGATAAAGCTGCATAAATAAAGTCGGCTCACAACGAGCTCGACACCAGAGTAGAAATAATATACATCGTCCTCACAACTGGTCTCTAAGTCAATACATGAAAAGTAGATGGAGAGTACTAGATATAATAATGTATACAACTAGAAAATAAACAGATACCGCACAAAAACCCACCTATCAGCAAAGGGCTCGCACGCCAACTGCAATGGTATCTGTATCCAAAAGATGCAGTAAAACAGCCTGTCGCGACTACTCCGAGGGACAACCTGCAAACACTGTGGCACAACGGTGGTGAGTTGCCAACTCGTGAATAGTAGATAACATATAAAGGTAATTGCGAGTATGCACGTACTGCGATACTCTAACCTATGCCAACAGATAACATCTATACGATGAGCTAGATGAGCAATAATCATGCAACAAGTGCGATCTAATAACATCTCTATATGATAAACAGGGTATGCAATAATCGTGCATAGCAAATGCAATCTAACAACATCTATATAGGGTGAGCAGGTATGCAATAATCGTGCATAGAAAATGCAATCTAATAACACCTATATAGGGTGAGCAGGTATGCAATAATCGTGCATAGCATGTGTACTCTATCAGGTACTACATATACAGGATGAGATGTATAATACTGAATGCTGAGCATGCGAATAAATAACATCTACACGGAATATCAACGTGGAAAATAATCGGTGTCCATCAATACACCTAAATCCCAGTAAAACTCAGGCGCCGTCATCCTCATCGGCCCTCAAATCCTGTCAACTTCATAGAATCGTGAGTGCCCAATATCGGCACTCGAAATATCATAAAATAGTCATGTCTAGCATCGACACGCAATATAAGTCCACGTTGCTCACCCCGGTTCTTACGGGGAGGCGGAAACGACGAAAAACAATGATTTTGGCGCAAGGCAACATGGACTAAAAGTCGGGATCTTTGCTAAACTAGAAACTAGTAAACACTAAGAGGTTTTTAACTACTATGCTTGTAGAAAGTATACCTCACGGAACCGGTCCTTCGGGTCTTCATTCCGCTGTCCCGCTCATCCATCCAAGCTCCAAGCGTCGATCCGGACCTTGGGCACCTCCGCGGCCTTCTTGAGTCGAAGACGATCCACCCGAGAGTTGTACACTAAGCTCCGCCTCAAGGCAAGGCAACTAGGGCAAAGTGATTGCTAGTCAAGAAGCCCTAGAATGTGTAGAGGAGATGTATGGATGTATTTGTCTTTGTGGGATCTTTTTCTCTCAACACATGAGATCAAAAGATAAGATCAAGAGGAGGAAGAAGAAGAAGAAAGGTTAGCAACCATGGAGCTTTTCTTTTCTTCTCATTTCAAGAGAGAGAATGAGAAGAGAATAATGAAAAGATTAAAGAAAATGAAATGATCCATGGTTGCAATAATACACTAAGATCATCATTACTAATCCTATCATGATATAAGTTGATGGCACATTGAATTGACCATTATCATAACACATAAATTAAAATGAAAATAAAAGAAGAGTGTGGATCTCTCTTGAAGGTCAATGGTCAACATGGTCAATAAGTCAACAAAGTCAAGAGAGATCTAAGTGGTCAAATGGTCAATGCAATTAGCCATCACTAATCTATCACTAAAAGGATTAGTAAACAATGTCTCCGGCTCACAACGGTTTTGACCGAACGAACTGTCAAAACCCTAATGAGTGTGCCACATTACGGTTTTGGCCGAACCAACTGCAAAAACCCTAATAGGGCACCTCCTCCTTTATCGCTCCTCAAAACTGTGCATACACACCCGCATCCGCATTCCGTAGAATGCGGATGTACAGAAGACAAATCAAATCCATCTGTGCAATACTAGGATCTGGCTTAAACCAAAGCCCACTAGTATTGCCTGCCCGAATAGCATACGTACACAAGTGCACGTAAGTGATCGTAGCCCTGCCGTAAAACCATACGGCCCCTACACGTTTCGCTCAGTGCAGGGAAACTCTCTGTGTGGGACTCTAAAGACTCGACACTACGCTGGCAGTGGGTTTAACCACAGACCGCAAGCGGCACTAGCTGTACGTAACGGTCCCCAGGTAGATGTCGATAAGAAGGCCGATGAGGTAAACCCATCCGAACTCCTACTGAGCCTGTATGTGACAATCTCCGTACAGTCCGGTCTGTTCGTCAGATACATCGCATGGCGTGCCTAGGGGGCGGTGAACGTCAGTCCCTTAATAGCGGTACAATTCGTGTCGGAGTGTAGCCCAGAACACCCTGAGATAACACTGGAAACCTACCAGTATATCTCACTTGCCCTGGCCAGGGACAACTTGTGTAATGGCTCTCCTAGACACAGCGCGATGTCAACCCCCAATACCGGGAGAGACGAATCCTGTCTAACCCTCACTGCCTCCAAGTGCTTCGGGACTGCACCCAACTACCACCTGTTTGCACGACTCCTTTGAGCCGTGGTAGGGTAGTAATCTAAGTATAGTGGGAACACACTCGAGGCGAAGTGACAGTGTCAAGTCGGAGGACTAAGCTGTACTCATGTCACCTGGAAACTGATAACTGACGATAGGTATAATACCAACCAGCAGTTCCCGACGAGTCCTGTCCAGTGTACTCGTAACCTAACGAGCACCCGCATACTATCTCAAGTACGACGTACTGACGGCTATGGGACAGACCGTCTCCCCCGCTGGGATGAGAAGCGCATACGCTAGTCTACTCCGGAGTATCGATGCCCTGTCTCGATAGTCAACGACTAGGGACCTGTATAAGGATGTGCTTATGGATTACCCAGCCCCCACGAGTGTGAGCGCCATCACAACGCTGGTAATCAGGCAGAGATCCTAAGGGCTATACTAATATGTATATAAGCGATATGCTAAAAGAAACACATGCACATATTGAAGTAGAGACAAACCAAGTAGCATACTACCATTTTGAGCAAGACTGTCTATACAACTGTGAATATCCCAAGCTTCCATTAAGTAATATACAAGCTAGTATGATACAGTAATGGCCTCTAGGGCATATACACTAACACGCAAACCCTCGAGTATCGGGCTCCGTCCGTTTGGATCGGCCCACAGGCTACGTCTGCGGAATCGGCCCTCGGCCCCGGCAGTACGTGCCGTCTCGTATCCATCTATCGACTCTGGTCAGTACCCTCCTGATAACCGCCGGGTCCAACTAATCATCGGTAGGTAGTAGTCCCTCCGCCGGGTTCACCGTCTAACAATACGAGTCTTATTGCCCCGAGGAACCATACCGGGTCCACCATGTACCCCCAATCGGTTCCTGCCACTCCTCGAATCGGGTATAATCACAAAAGCTCTCTAGAACTGAGAAAACTCATGGTGGACGCACTGAAATATCAAATCAAGAGAAACCGTGTTTTTAAAACAGTGCGTATTTTCTTAAAACAATACTACGGTTCTCAAATCCAGAAATCCCATAAATCCAAACTCAATGCGTAAATCCATGCAATGTGTCGTATGCTACTAAGAGTAAAAAGGTAAATTCGCTCTTTTAAAAGAATCCAGTTTTGAAAATATCTCATGCGGTCCCTATTAGTCATGAAATCAAATTGATATCATCCATGTATGTAGCATATGTAGGTATGGATGTGCAAAAGGATATATACGCGAATATGAGTGTAGCACTACTATGAAAATACAGTGTGCATGTGCGCGGGTATTAAAATATCAATATATGCGTGCACTGGTATGAATATACAGTGTGCATGTGCGCAGGTATGAAGATATCAATATATGTGTGCACTGGTATTAATATATAGTGTGCCTATGCGCAGGTGTGAAAATATCAATATATGTGTGCACTGGTATGAATATACAGTGTGCATGTGCGCAAGTATGAAGATATCAATATATGTGTGCACCGATATGAATATACAGTGTGCATGTGCGCAAGTATGAAGATATTAATATATTTGTGCACTGGTATGAATATACAGTGTGCATGTGTTAGTTATGTATATGCCCTAGAGGCCATTGTTGTACATATGATGTATATTATAATGGATGCTTGGTTATATATAGAGATGACTTTCTTGCTCGTCATGATAGTATGCTATTTGGTTTCACTTTATCTTAACATGTTGACTTGTATTGGTTTACTGTTTTACTCTCACATGTTGATAAAGCCCTTAGGGTTTGTACTCGACTACTGGGACTATGATGAGATCATACTAGTGGGGCCGCGGTAGTCGATGAGTACATCCTATAACTGTTCCTAGTCGAGGGTATATCGAGACAGGGCATCGATACACCAGAGTAGACTAGCGTATACGCATCTTGACCTATATGATGGGCGATGGATGATCCCATATCCATCGGTGTTGGACATCAGAGATGGTGTACGGGTGCTCAGTGGAGACTGGGTACACTGGACGGACTCGCCGAGAACTCCCAGATGGTGATATACCATACGTCAGATGGCAGTTCTCCGGTGACACTGGTACAGGGTAGTCTGTAGACCCGAGATCGTCATAGAGTCTTGTGTGATTCCTACTGTGCTTTGATTTCCACCTTACCACGTCCAAGAGGGCGTGCAAAACGGTGGCTTTTGGGTACAGTTCCGAATCACATGGAGGCAATGAGCGATAGGAGGGGATTCGTCTCTCCCGGTATAGGGAGTTGATGTTGTGCTGTGTTCGATTGGCTATAACTGGAAGTCCCTGGCCAGGGCTGATATGGAGATTTACTGGTAAGTGTTACTAGTAGTTTCTCGACCCGTTATGAGCCATACATCGACACGACTTATCGGTTACTGGGGTCTGACGTATACCACCCCTAGACTTGATATGCGACATATCAGACGAACAGACCGGACTGTACGGGAGTGTTACTGGTTGGATTCACAGGAGAACGCACAGGTTAGCTTGTTGATCTTCTGATCGCTCAACACCTGGGTGGCTGTTACGTTTAGCTGACCGCTTGCAGCTTGTGGGTGTTTGATATGATCATCACCTGCTACCGGCGTATTGACGATTCTTTAGAGTCCTACACAGAGGTTTCTTGGCTCAGGCGAAACGGAGTAGTGGCGCATATGTGATATGCGCAGGAGCGTGAATAATGCGATATGGGATACCGTATTATATTCTCGCGATATATGGATATGAACCGGGTCATCGGATCAAGTGTTGATTCGATGAATCGGTACATGATATATTAGTCGGTTATATTTGATATAGCCGGATCGTCGGATCAAGTGTTGATTCGATGATTTAATATATAATAATATATATGATATATTATTATATTAACTAATATTGGTTTGCTTTATTATTTCATTTTCTCAGTGGATGATATATTGATATATATGCGATATATGTTAATTGTATTATTTTCTTTTGTTGCAAATATATAATATATATGTGATATATATTATTGTGACATGATATGATTAATTGTTAAACATGTTTAAGGATGATTAATTGAGGTTAGGGTTTGATTAGGGTTAGATGCTTCAAGTTCCTTCTAGAAGCATTTTTTCTTTTGTCATTGCAAAGATATTTTGGATGACACATTTCTAACCTAACCAAACCCTAACTCTAGTTGTTTCTCTACTCATTCTTATCCAATCATCCTTGACCATGGTTAATAATCAATCATATAGGTTTTATTCTATTCATCACAAAAGAAAAGGAATTCATTATCTTTTCATGATCATCTTCTTCCTTCTTCAAGAAAGCTTGCTAGATTTTCTTAAGTGATGATAAAATATGAGAAAATGATATTAAAAGAATGCAAAATTACTACTCTCTCATCCTCATCTCATCTAGCCCATGGGATTAGTGTGTTCTACTCTTTTGAGTGAGAAAGCTTGAGTCGAAGCAACTTCAAGGTAGATCATCGGAGATTTGGAATACTTCGAGCTAGCATGGATCGTTCGAGTCGTGGAGCCTCTCATGAGTCCGGGAGATTGTGGATCGCGGCAAAGGGACTTCTACTCGGAGCTTGTGAAGTGAAGGAGCGGACTACAAAGGTTGTAATCCCTCACACTTAGATAAAAGTTATCTTAATGCATGTTAAACCCTAATAATCTAGCAAAGATCCCGGCTTTGGGTTGTTCGGCACGTCTAAAATTTAATCCGGGCATGTTTGATGCCTTTTGAACCTTCACAAGAGTGCCTAGGAACCCTACAGTGGTATCAGAGCCTAGCTAGAGCATTAGGCGATGTGTTTACGAAGTTAAAACTCCGATCGAACCCGAAATCACAAATTTGGACCCCTCTCTGGAATTTTTTTAAATTTTGGGATTTTTCAGAATTAAAAATATGTAAAAATATCAGCAGGGAATTCTAAGAATTACCATGAAACACGTGCCCGCAATTCCACCAACCGAGCGCGGAAACGCGGCAATAACATGGATATAGCGGCGGTTCCGCGGCCTCACTGTAGGATTGGGACACGTGGCTTCATGGTATTGACCGTAGGTACTTGCTGACTATTCTGGATATTTTTAAACTGTCTCAGGTGTTTATAAAATCTGGGGTTTATTTTGTAATCGTAGATTCGATCGGAATATTTAAATTCGTATTTCTTTCCGGATATTTAGAAACTGTTAAACTATTTGAACGGATATCATTAACTTACTATTTCCCAGTACAGCAAATTTTCAAGTGTTGAAATTTATTCGGGTTTAAATCTTTCGGAAAAATTGTACAAGTTAAGCGGTGGACCCTCTAGAAGACAACAAACCTTAACTCGATTATGTGACCGTCTTGAACTGCCTTTTGAACCTTCGGGTTTGGGGCAGTACAGCGTGCCACATGTGAGGCGTTGGCTTAACCCTTCTACGGCTGGATCACCGGTACTGTGACATATTCTGGGATTATTTGAACCCCGCTCAAGTGTTGAGCAGTTTGGGAAATTTTGGGTGTTTGATTATCTGTTCGAAAAGTTTAATACTGTCGATTTATCTGGAATGTGATACAATATGTGGAATTCATAGAGTTAGGCATGAAATGCGGAGTATCTGATATTTCGGATTTACGATGTCTAAAGTGATTGTGGATTCCAAATATTGTAGTTTTACACTTTCTTTTCTGTGACCGTAAGTGTAATATGTGAGATCGCCGGTTTCGTTGCTATATGATTCAACGACAATTGGGATGCGCATATTTACTTACGTTGATGATATGTGATATTATGTGTTGCTGTGATATGTTATATTGGATCGTCGCGTTCTGAATAGCCGGGGGTTTTATGTGAGATGAGGGTTTTTATTTTCATTCATGTAAAATTCATTTGTAATGTAATATTCTTTTTTTTTGGGGCACTTCCAGGTTGCGGTTGCTGTCACCAGTGTATATTATTTACTTTTCCGCATTAGGTAGACCCAAGGTGGGGAGCACAAGTAACCGGGTTCTATGGTCTAGTGGGAGGCCATCTCGAGGAGTCGAGACCGGGTCTCCTAACCCTAGAATTGGCAGTGTTACTTGCCGCTCTCGTAGGGGTCTTGGGATGTGGGTTTGGCTATTCGTCGCGACCGTGGAATCCGTGTTTTATACAGGCTCGTATTAAAAACACGGACGTCCTAGTATATCCATTATTTCATATATGTTCTTCTGCTGCAATGTTCTGTGATGAGATCATATTACTGCCTGAGACGAATGCTTATACTATATATATATGCTGATATATAAATATTACTGCTTTCGTTTCTTCTGTGATGCTTAGGAAGCATAAGCTGATGGGATTTTTATTAATGAGATTAATAAAAGAAAAGAAACCTAAAGATGTTGTAGAATCAAAACTTTATAAAAGGGGTAGCTACAGTTTTGTTTTGCACAGTGATATATATGATATATCCTGCACCTTATTCGATGAGGAAAGGACCGAGATCCCTTCACCGGGAGTGACTCCTTTAACAAAACTGGCAGATGCTACAAAACGCGGTTTGTCTTTTGATTGCTTTTAGTGTTTTGCTTTACACAGCGGTATATATGATATATCCTGCACCTTATTCGATGAGGAAAGGGCCGACGATCCCTTCACCGGGAGTGACCCCTTTAGCGAAACTAAGAAAAGCCTCAAAAACACTCCTTTTGAAAAACTTCACTCGATTCTACGACGATATCAAGTTCATTACGCTCAGGGTTTTCAGAAAAAACCTGCGTAGCCTTCCGTCATTTCAGATAAAGACTATTTAGTATTCGTGCTGCGTTTGTTGGCCTTTGTCAAGGCGTAGTGTGCGGTAGCTAACTGGTACTTATCTGCTTAAACATATGATGTGATTGGATTAGGGTATTCGTACGACCTTGTTGGCCTTTGTCAAGGGTCGTGCGGGTGGGTTTAATTTCAATCAAGAAATGACGGGTTGAACTTGACTAGCTTCCTATGGTTTGTTGGCCTTTGTCAAGGTCATAGGGGTTAGGGGCAAAAGCATTATCGGGAATTTCAAGTGTTGAAATTTGCAATGAGATTGCATACCTCCTATGAGATAGTTGGATCCCGATACCCACTGCGAGTAAGTGTTACTCCTGGGAGAGTTTTACACAGGACAATTAGTCATTCAAGTAGGTGTCTAGAAAAGTGTTAACGAGGTTACGCCTCTGGGAAAACGAGGTTTACATTAATTAGGTCCGTGCGAGAGCACGGGGAACCTCCCTCAAAGTACCGACACTGATCTGGCTGAAAGATTGATGAAATTGTAAGGTGTAATTAATCCCGGCTAATCTTACATTTTAGGGTTTTAAGGTAGATTTGATAAAAACAGTGGGAGACATCCTGATTAGATAAGATAATAACCAATCTAATCTTGCAAGAGCATACGCTAAAGTGTTTTCTTCTCTCTCTCTCAGGTAGCGACCATTTCAGGCCATAATCAAGATAATAATATGGATGTATTGACTAAACCTAATTATTGTACTGAGCTAGGGAATGTTGGACCCGTTCTTTCTTATAATAGTTATAAGACTGAACAGGAAACAGGAGAATATCTGGATTCTCACGCCGCCCAAAAGAACATGCATGTTGATGCATCTTCTTCGGGTGTGTTAGTTATTGAGAACTGTTTCTCAGTTCACCCTACGTACTGGGTATTAGATACCGGATCAGGATCCCACATATGTAAACAGTTACATGGGCTACGTAAAGGTAGAGAACTGGGAAAAGGTGATCATTCCGTTCAAGTAGGGAACGGTGCGAGTATTGTAGCCAAAGCTGTTGGCGAATATCACCTTGTATTACCAAGTCGTAATACACTGATTCAAAATGAGTGCTATTATATACCGAACATGATGTGCAACATTATATCAGTTTCTTTATTGAGTAAAGAGAGATATAATTTTGTAGTACAGGATAATGTTATGAACATATTCTTAAATCAAAAGTTGATTGCATCAGGCTCGTTACATAATGGCATATTCATTCTAAATCAGAATACAGTCCTGAATATACAAAACACACACAAGAGGAAAAGTTCAGAAATGAACGAATCCTACTTGTGGCATTGTAGACTTGGTCATATCAATGCGACACAACTGGCTAAGTTACATAAAGATGGTTATTTGAATTCGTTCGAATTATCATCTTATGATACTTGCCATTCATGTCTCAAAGGAAAAATGACCAAAGCTCCGTTTAGTGGACACGGAGAAAGAGTTACCGAACTCTTAGGACTGGTACATAGTGATGTATGCGGTCCCATGTCTACGCATGCCAGGAACGGTTCTTCCTACTTCATTACATTCACTGACGATCTCTCAAGATTCGGATATGTGTTCCTGATGAAACACAAGTCTGAAGCTTTTGAGAAATTCAGAGAATATAAGCACGAAGTAGAGAATCAAACGGGCAAGAGTATTAAGATTCTTCGATCTGATCGAGGAGGTGAATACTTAAGCAGTGAGTTCCTAGATTATCTAAAAGAGACTGGGATTCTCTCTCAGCTTACTCCTCCTTATACACCACAGCACAACGGTGTATCTGAGCGGAGAAATCGCACCCTATTAGATATGGTGCGCTCGATGATGAGTACAGCTGAGTTACCTATTTCCTTCTGGGGGCATACACTGGAGACAGCAGCATACCTATTGAATCAAGTTCCAACTAAATCTGTACCTACCACACCATATGAGATATGGAGTGGGAAGAGACCATGTCTTAAACGAGTTAAGATATGGGGTTGTCTGGCCTATGTCAAAAGGCAAAATCCAGACAAACTTGAGGCACGGTCAGTTCTATGCAAGTTTGTGGGATATCCCAAACATTCACATGGATATCTTTTCTACCATCGCGAGGAACAAAAGGTGTTTGTTTCTCGACATGCCACCTTTTTAGAAAAGGAATTTCTTACAAAAGAGATTAGTGGCTTAGAGGTAGAACTGGAAGAAGTTCCAGCAACACAAACTGCAACTGAAGATTTAGTGGAACCAGAGGATTCAGTAGTACCCGACGAACCCCAGCCTCTCCGCCGATCAAGTAGGGTTTCTCGTCCACCTGAGAGATACTACGGTTTTCTCATTGATGGTGGAAGCGCAGATTGCATCATGGATGATGATGACCCGACTAGTTTCGAGCAGGCCATCACGAGTGGTGACTCTGTGAAATGGCTGGATGCAATGCGATCTGAGATGGAATCCATGTACACCAATAAAGTATGGATTTTGGAAAATGCTCCTGAAGGGGTAAAACCCATTGGGAGCAAGTGGATTTTTAAAAGGAAATTTGGTGTAGATGGAAAAGTTGAGACTTTCAAAGCTAGACTTGTAGCAAAGGGTTTTCGTCAACGACCAGGAGTGGACTATGACGAAACCTTTTCTCCAGTGGCTATGGTTAAGTCCATCCGGATCTTACTTGCCATTGCTGCATACCATGACTATGAAATCTGGCAAATGGATGTTAAGACCGCCTTTCTAAACGGTGATTTAGAAGAGTGCGTGTACATGACTCAGCCAGAGGGCTTCGTAGATAGTGGGAGCAGCGGAAAGGTGTGCAAGCTGCTTAAATCCATTTATGGGTTAAAGCAAGTATCGCGGAGTTGGAACATCTGCTTTGATGTTGTAGTCAAAGAGTTTGACTTCATCAAAAATATAGATGAACCTTGTATCTATAAGAAAGTAGCAGAGGGTAAGGTTGTCTTCCTCGTATTGTACGTGGATGACATACTCTTGATAGGAAATGATATTCCTATGCTGCAATCAGTCAAGCTCTTCTTATCACAGAGATTCTCAATGAAAGATCTAGGTGATGCCTCCTGCATATTGGGAATCATGATCTATAGAGATAGATCTAAACGGATACTGGGATTGTCCCAATCCAGGTACATTGACACCATACTAAAGAGGTTTAGTATGGAAGAATCCAAACGTGGGAACCAACCCACGATCTCTGGACTCACTCTCTCTAAAGAGATGTCTCCCAAGACTGATTTGGAGAGAGCTCGCATGCAAGGGATACCCTATGCTTCGGCAGTAGGCTCTATCATGTATGCGATGCTATGTACCAGACCCGATGTAGCATACTCACTAAGTGTAGTGAGTCGGTATCAAGCAAATCCTGAAGAGAGTCACTGGACAGCTGTGAAGAACATTCTCAAGTACTTGCGAAGGACTAAGGAGATGTTCTTGGTGTATGGTAACGGAGAACTCCAGGTGGAGTCCTTTACCGATTCCAGCTTCCAGAGTGATAAGGACGACTCTAAGTCGCATTCGGGTTTTGTCTTTACCCTCAATGGAGGGGCGGTATGTTGGAAGAGTTCCAAACAGGATACCATTGCAGACTCAACGATGGAGGCTGAATACATAGCTGCCAACGATGCTGCCAAAGAGGCTGTCTGGATCAAGAAGTTCATTTGTGAACTTGGTGTGGTTCCATCCATTGAGCATCCAATACCTCTGTATTGTGATAACAATGGAGCTGTGGCATTAGCCAAGGAACCCAGGTCCCGTCAAAAGTCCAGACATATTCTGAGGCGGTATCACCTGATCAGGGAGATAGTTGATCGCCGGGAGATCGAGGTCAGGAGAGTAGATACGAAGGACAACACTGCGGATCCATTCACGAAGGCTATTCCCCAGATACAGTTTGAGAGATTATTCGGGATGCTAGGTATGAGATACTACAGCAGCTGGCCTTAGTGCAAGTGGGAGATTGTTAGTTATGTATATGCCCTAGAGGCCATTGTTGTACATATGATGTATATTATAATGGATGCTTGGTTATATATAGAGATGACTTTCTTGCTCGTCATGATAGTATGCTATTTGGTTTCACTTTATCTTAACATGTTGACTTGTATTGGTTTACTGTTTTACTCTCACATGTTGATAAAGCCCTTAGGGTTTGTACTCGACTACTGGGACTATGATGAGATCATACTAGTGGGGCCGCGGTAGTCGATAAGTACATCCTATAACTGTTCCTAGTCGAGGGTATATCGAGACAGGGCATCGATACACCAGAGTAGACTAGCGTATACGCATCTTGACCCATATGATGGGCGATGGATGATCCCATATCCATCGGTGTTGGACATCAGAGATGGTGTACGGGTGCTCAGTGGAGACTGGGTACACTGGACGGACTCGCCGAGAACTCCCAGATGGTGATATACCACACGTCAGATGGCAGTTCTCCGGTGACACTGGTACAGGGTAGTCTGTAGACCCGAGATCGTCATAGAGTCTTGTGTGATTCCCACTGTGCTTTGATTTCCACCTTACCACGTCCAAGAGGGCGTGCAAAACGGTGGATTTTGGGTACAGTTCCGAATCACATGGAGGCAATGAGCGATAGGAGGGGATTCGTCTCTCCCGGTATAGGGAGTTGATGTTGTGCTGTGTTTGATTGGCTATAACTGGAAGTCCCTGGCCAGGGCTGATATGGAGATTTACTGGTAAGTGTTACTAGTAGTTTCTCGATCCGTTATGAGCCATACATCGACACGACTTATCGGTTACTGGGGTCTGACGTATACCACCCCTAGACTTGATATGCGACATATCAGACGAACAGACCGGACTGTACGGGAGTGTTACTGGTTGGATTCACAGGAGAACGCACAGGCTAGCTTGTTGATCTTCTGATCGCTCAATACCTGGGTGGCTGTTACGTTTTGCTGACCGCTTGCAGCTTGTGGGTGTTTGATATGATCATCACCTGCTACCGGCGTATTGACGATTCTTTAGAGTCCTACACAGAGGTTTCTTGGCTCAGGCGAAACGGAGTAGTGGCGCATATGTGATATGCGCAGGAGCGTGAATAATGCGATATGGGATACCGTATTATATTCTCGCGATATATGGATATGAACCGGGTCATCGGATCAAGTGTTGATTCGATGAATCGGTACATGATATATTAGTCGGTTATATTTGATATAGCCGGATCGTCGGATCAAGTGTTGATTCGATGATTTAATATATAATAATATATATGATATATTATTATATTAACTAATATTGGCTTGCTTTATTATTTCATTTTCTCAGTGGATGATACATTGATATATATGCGATATATGTTAATTGTATTATTTTCTTTTGTTGCAAATATATAATATATATGTGATATATATTATTGTGACATGATATGATTAATTGTTAAACATGTTTAAGGATGATTAATTGAGGTTAGGGTTTGATTAGGGTTAGATGCTTCAAGTTCCTTCTAGAAGCATTTTTTCTTTTGTCATTGCAAAGATATTTTGGATGACACATTTCTAACTTAACCAAACCCTAACTCTAGTTGTTTCTTTACTCATTCTTATCCAATCATCCTTGACCATGGTTAATAATCAATCATATAGGTTTTATTCTATTCATCACAAAAGAAAAGGAATTCATTATCTTTTCATGATCATCTTCTTCCTTCTTCAAGAAAGCTTGCTAGATTTTCTTAAGTGATGATAAAATATGAGAAAATGATATTAAAAGAAAGCAAAATTACTACTCTCTCATCCTCATCTCATCTAGCCCATGGGATTAGTGTGTTCTACTCTTTTGAGTGAGAAAGCTTGAGTCGAAGCAACTTCATGGTAGATCATCGGAGATTTGGAATACTTCGAGCTAGCATGGATCGTTCGAGTCGTGGAGCCTCTCATGAGTCCGGGAGATTGTGGATCGCGGCAAAGGGACTTCTACTCGGAGCTTGTGAAGTGAAGGAGCGGACTACAAAGGTTGTAATCCCTCACACTTAGATAAAAGTTATCTTAATGCATGTTAAACCCTAATAATCTAGCAAAGATCCCGGCTTTGGGTTGTTCGGCACGTCTAAAATTTAATCCGGGCATGTTTGATGCCTTTTGAACCTTCACAAGAGTGCCTAGGAACCCTACAGCATGTGCGCAAGTATGAAGATATCAATATATGTGTGCAGTGGTATGAATATACAGTATGCATGTGCGCAGGTATGAAGATATCAATATATGTGTGCACTGGTATGAATATACATTGTGCATGTGCGCATGTATGAAGATATCAATGATGTGGAAATCAAGACGATATATAATTCTCAGCAACCCTATAGTGCAAGTGTCATGGCAATCACTAACGGTGTGAGTGTTACATACAAATAGTACTCGTACAGCTTGAACCGTTAGTGACAGTGCAGTGTTCTATATCAACCATTTCTATATACAATAAGGGAGGTATGCTACAATACTAGACATAAACATCTACGACTAAATATCCTATCATGCCCTGACGCTTAACGCCATACAGGCGATTTCCCCGTAGATGTTAAATCTACTCACCTGGTCGCGTGCTACACGTAGCCAACCACTTGCTTCCCTTTCTTTGCTGTGTCCGACGTACCCGCCTGCGAACCTAGAATTCACACAAGGAAAATCTATATAAGCAAATATCTCGCAAAACGCGATATCGAAATCAAACGAGAAACTCGCATCGCGAACTAAACGCGCATGTGTTCGATACGCTGAAACGTATGTGTATGCGTCTAAAACTATCCTGACACGTCGCGACACGCTGGAGTACAGAACCCACTCACGTATCGCGCATATCACGCAATAAAACGTACTAGAAAAATGGTATATGTTTCCAGATTTTGATACCGGTGAAAACTTACAAAATTGCACATACCACAGACTCTAAAAATATAGCAGACTCCTCTAGCCAAAACCCTAACTCCTAAGTCCCCTGTTTGGCCGCAATTTGCGGCCAGAATGAATAAAACGGCGGCCTGGGTTGGGTGTCTGGGGTTCGTGCTCTGGTGGTGTGATCAAGGTCTACCAAGTATGCTCCATTTAACTCAATTTTTATCTGAAACCTCCGGGTCTAAAGCAGATCACAAAATGGCCATATTTTCCTAAAAAACGTTATATTTAGCATGAAAAGGAAACCTATGGTATTTTGGTGAAATCTGGGGTTTATCTTGGTTTATGTGGCCCTAATAACACTTAACTGGGCTAGGCTAACCAGCAAAATCATCTCCTAACTAACAGTCCGCACTAATCACCATATTTAGCACAAAACACACATTTAACACTAACAGATGCTAATTCTACACAGAACTTAGCACAAAAGGAATTTAGCTCAGATTTTATACCTCACTCTCGACATTAGGAAGCAGGAGAAGGAGGAGAAGAAGAAGATGAGCTGCTGCTGCTGCTGCTGGAGCTGCTGCTGATGCTGCTGGAGCTGATGCTGCTTTTGTTGCTGTTGCTACTCCATGCTGTTGCTGTTGTAGCTACTTGCTGCTGCTTCTTCTGCAGCTGTTGCTGCAGCTGCTGGTGTTGTATTGTGTGTGTGTGTGAGTGAGAGTGAGAGAGAGTTGTGAGGAAAAGAGTTCAGCAAAAGAAAAGAATGATAACCATGCTAGTCAACCCCTCTCTCTCTCTCTCTTCATCTAATGCATGCATGGCTCATGCCATGATGCACCCTCTCCCTCTCTTTCTCCAAGTCAACACCCTACAAATCCAATCATTTCAAAAAATTACAATTGACCCCAAAACACTTAATTAAAATTTTAAATTGGCTTAAGTAGAATAGTTAGTCCACTATGGTTGCTAATCATGGTCTAACCCTATTTTAACCCTAGTTTACATGCACAAGTGTGTGCAAACCTAGGAAAATTCTAATAAAATATTCATTAAATTTGATAAATATTTGAAAATCAATTTGGTAAACTTTTTATTAAAAACCATTTATTTAAATTTAATTATCCACTAAACACGTCCTAAGGTGTTACAACTGGAGTACCTCTCGGGTGCGTGAGGTTACCCACCATATCTGCGGAGTGGCTAATGGAATGTCAAACCGGATTGAATCTTTAGGTCCTATAAATTTTCAGTAATCGTTTGCAGTTCTAGAATCACTTCTAGTTCTACCATACTCCCACTACTGTTTTCTGAAAAAATCCATTTTACTAAAACTGTGGCTAGTCAAGAACAATATCACTATTGATCTTCCAGATGGTAGAAAGATAACCCTCGTCAATGCCCGGGATTACCCACAAATAACCATTACTGAAACGTTCCTTGAGTTTATCCGGATTCTGGTTTTAAGTATCAACCGGACGACTCCCTATACCTTAACTTCGTTAAGATATAAATTGGTTCTATATATATCTAATATAGAAACAAAGGTAATAATTTAATTGGAACCAGATTCAAATCATGCTGTCTCCAGTGCATGTCAGCTAAATGGAGAGAGGCCGATCAACATTACTTAACTTAGGAGTGCGTCCAATTATGAGTAACCTGAAAGAGAAACAAGTTTCTCAAAACCATTACTATCAACTGAATACCACATACAAGTATCTACATCTTCGATCACCTTGAAGAATCCCGATACTTGCGACACCTGGTTCTCTACTTTATTCTTGTACCTATAACTTCTGAAACTTGGACCTTGTATTTCTACGAAACACTTGTCCAAAACTTGAGAAGTCACAAGTAAACAAAATATAGTACGAGGACCAACCCCTTTGTCCTAATAGACACTGGACAACATACAATATTTTGTACAAGTCCGCTGAGTTGAATAACTCAAACCCTATGTGTCATAGGTTGAAAACTGTACCCAGGCGATTTCCTCAAATATCACCAATTACAATGAATTCCGATATAATGAGGATGATCACCTAATTCCCAATAACTTACTCCCACTCATCATCTGTAAAAGCATACAGATGTGAGAATCAAACCTGGTAAATACATACCCTGGAGTAAGGGCCTAATTGGGAAATCGGTTTTCAATTAACAACGCATAGTGAGGCTGAAACGTGAAAATGTTTCGTAGGGGCATCCGGGTATTCATAGTAATGCCTCTTCCATTATCAGATTCATGAATGTAACCGTATATTTCTTTGCCATCTCTCCAAATCCCTTTATTTGTCTTTGGTCGTTACCTTCTGTACACCATCGTTAGGCTTAAATGGTTTTCTTCCTTCCCTACCGTTCGGCACCAGCCTATGTTTTGGAAGAAGACTATCCAATAAGCATAATAGGTGTACTCTCCTAATCCTAGGAGTACTCACAACCTGAGAGAAGGTGATGATAAAAGAAAACTGAATAAACCTTATTCCTATTTCTCCTGAACTAGAATCCATCCTCGAAAAGGTTCTTTCGAGTTCGTATATAACCATACGATGGATTTATCCAATGAAATTAGATGTTCGTAGTGATACAGGGTGTTCTGGAGAAATACAAAGGTGAAGTTGGAGTGGCGATGAAATACATGGTTTGGTCGTGAATAATAGCAGTCGCAATTTACTTTGCCCTCTTTCTAATCCCTTTATTTTGTCTTTACTTATTACCTTCTGTACACCCAACTTGGACTAATTGGTTTTCTTCATTCCCTACCTTTCGGCACCTGCCTATAGTTTGGAAGAAGACTATCCAATAAGCGTAATAGGTGTACCCTCTCCTAATCCTAGGAGCCCTCACAACCTGAGAGAAGGTAAAAAGAAAAGACAACCGAATAGTCCTATTCTATCTCTCCAGAACCAGAATCCATCCTCGAAAAAGTTCCTTCGAGTTCGTATATAACCATACGATGGATTTATCTAATAGAATTGGATGATCGTAATAATATAGGGTGTTCTGGAGAAACTCAAGGGTAAAAGATGGAGTGGCGATGATGTATGCAACTCAGACAATCCAAAAGCCAGTGTTTTAAGAAGGTTCGGTTTACATGGTCACTGAGTTACAGTCTAGGGTCGGGTCATGGTCGCAGTCAAAGAGAGAGAGAAAGGAAACACTCTGCGTGCACTCTAACCTAGATTAGAATGGTTAATCACTTTATCTAATTAGGATGTCTCCCACTGTATCCTCAAATTCTCCTCCAAATCTGAAAGAAGAATTAGTCGGAATCACCCGAGGAGTAAACTAACTCATCAGTGGGAATCGGGATCCAGCTATCATCGCATGATAACTTGATGGAAGCCACTCAAGTCACCACACTGCAGAAGGTATGCGCAAGCCTGGCAAGTTTCCTGTATGTTTGAAACTCCCGATGTGAATTTTACCCCTAACGACCTATAACCTTGACGCTTGCCAACAAGTTATAGGCCACTAGTGAAGCTCAACCCGTCATTTTCCTGGATTAACTCGAACCCACCAGTAAAAACCCTTGACGCTTGCCAAAAAAGCCGTATAACTTTCCCGATCAATCGCATATGCATGCTACAAATAAGTATTATTCAGCTACCGTACACTATGCCTTGACGCTTGCTAACAAACACAGCACGAATACTAAATAGTACTTATAAGAAATGATTAAGGGTACGACTGTTTTTTGGCAAAAACCTTTAACGTAATGAACTTGATCTCGTTGAAGGAATCCAAGTGGTTTTATAAATCTACAGTGGCGAAAACTTTTGCTAAAGAGGTCACTCCTTATGAAGAGATCTCGGCTTTTTCCTCGTCGAATGAGGTGCAGGATATTCCAAACTGAATACCATGATGCAAAGCAAAAAGTAATCGACTATAGTGAAGTTATTACGTTGACGCAAACTTCTTCCCAAGAGGTCACTCCCGATGAAGGGATCTCGGCCTTTGCCTCGTCGAATGAGGTGCTGGATATTCATAACCGAATACCACTATGCAAAGCAAAATAGAATGTCTGTAATGTCAGTTTTTCAAAAAACTTGGTTCGAACAATATCATGTATGGGTTTTTTTTGCTTGCATTGATCCGAATCAACGCAGTCCCATCAATTAATCACACCAGAAAAGAACGAAAATATGATGTACGTATATGCCATCCGCATTCGCCACTGGGTCCCGTCATCACCCGTTAGGTTACTTAACTAACGACAGATCGGGGACTGGGCTAGTGCGGGTACAAAGTATATGCAACATCTACTAGTATATATATCAATATACACTAATCGCTCCAGGCATGATAAATGCAACATCACAGAAAAGTAATAAGCATCACAGAACAATACAGATAATCTGGGAGCCCCGGGTTTCATTGAGCCGCAAGTGAAACCCGATGTCCCCCTAGTCGTGTAGATAGCCTGTATAATGAAAACCTAGACCCCTACGAGCACGGCAAGTTACCCGCCAAAACCAAAAGTGAGGCAGTCCCCTTCAGCAAAGTGAATGGACCACCCGACACTTCACGGAATCTGGTAACTTGAGCACCCCTCCTTAGGTCAACCTGTAACCCCTACGAGTGCAGTGAATAGCCCGCCAATTCTAGAGTGAAGCCCCCTCCGTCTCAACGCCATGAGATGCGGTCCCGTTGCCCTCTAAAACCCGGCTATCCGTGCACTCCACCGCAGGGTAATCCTAGTACTGAAAAGAAAATATATACAACGGGTACATCGACCACAACCCGGTCGTTCCCTAAAAGAATAATATACAAACAGGAAGTGATGACAGTCCACATGTCGAACGCTCGCCCCGCGATATCAAATGTACAAATACAACCAAATAGCACTACCATTGCATGCAAGCTATCCACCACGACAAATCCGCAACATCACAGCACAATCCAGAACATCAACGTGAATGTCACGTTCGCAAACCCGTCTAAAGGAACTATAGCGATTAGACAAGGTTTACCGATCAAATAACATTCACGGTCACAGATAGTAATGTAAAGGACTGCAAACTTTAAACAATGTTAGAAAATAACGACTTCGAAATAACCCCCGAATAGCCCCAAACAAACTAATAAAACTTTATCCAAACTAGGCTATACAAACGACACCACTGCACTAACTTTCCAGAGACCAGGCAAAACCCCAAAAACAAAACCCAGAGGCCTACAAAGGGCCGGCGACTCCCGAAAAACCCTTATAGGGCTGGGCCAAATTCCGAGGGTTGGGTCTCGATTTTGGGGTGTAGGCTATTGGTCATGTCAGTAGTGTTCTGAACTCGTTAAAATAATTTTAGAAGACACCTTTGAATCGACAGAGAATAAAAGTGCAGTGGCATTGTTTGGGTTTTGTTTCTATTTCGATATTTTAAAATTGTCTAAATAAGCTAGTTTATGGTTAATGGGTGGCTCTGATACCATGTTGGGTTACGGCAGCGCCCCGGCCGTCAATCCGAGGCCAAATACAGAACAAAAACTTTTCAATACTTGAAGCTACCATAACCTTTACCCGGATCGAACCTTTAACCGTTAACTAGCTATCAAGAAAGAGAGATCAGAGATTATACCAATCGATCTGTGTCCTTCGGTCTTCAATCTCCATCCCATACTTGTCGTGGCTGCCCCGACGAAGTTCGCCTTCCGGTCTTGCTTGTCGAAGTGGCACCACATTGAGGAATCTTTATACGGGCTCCCGCTTCAAACCGAAGCAACTCGGATATGAGGTTTGCTAGTCGACATGTCCAAGAATGAAGTAGAGAGTGTGTAAGATACGTTGTCTCAAGACACCCAATTAATCGGGTGGAGGTAAATGAAGTTGCTACGGATGAAATTAGTCAGCAAAGGATTTTTGAGCTTAGAAGATAGATCAAGCTCACAACAAAATAGGGCTCGGCCATTGTGTAGTGCTCGGCCACAAGAACCAAATGTTCGGTGGCTTTTGATGAGGTGGTGAGAATTCCAGATCAAGTGGTGAGAGAAAGTGTGTATATAAATTAATCCCACTCCAAAAAACCAAACACAACAGCCCATCCCCATTCACCAAATATCAACCCAAAAACAAAAGCATTTATGCTCAACTCAACTCATCAAAGACCCATGCTGCCCCATGCCATTCGAAATTTCCAATGCAAGAATAATTTGCACAACAAATGAAATGGCCACTGCCCAAAGAAATGCTCATGAAAATTTTGGCAAGGAAATGGGCCAAAAGAAATTACAAATATGAACCAATAATTAAACATTAAATCTAATGTTTCATAGGGAGAAGAAAAACTAGCAACTTCAAAAGTAATCCCGTAACAAATTAAAGGATTACCCCTTAACTGTATATACATACCTGCATTTGTATTCCGACAGAATACGAATGCAACGAGACAAAAATATTCCTACATAATGTAATACTAGGATTCGGCTTAAACCAAAGCCAACTAGTATTATCTGTCTGAACCATGACACGTGTACAAGTGCACGTGTATGTTCGAACCCTACCATAAAACCATACGGCCTCTACAACGTATCGCCCGAACTTGAGAAACTATCTGTGGGGGACTCTAATGACTCATCAATACGCTGGCTATGAATTTAACAAGTATGTCAGTAGCACTAACTGTGCGTAACGGCTGCCGAGGTATTGAACGAAAGGGAAGCCGATGAGCGAACACTTCCAGGAACCCTACTGAGCCTAACAATATCAATATCCGTACAGTCCGGTCTGTTCGGCTAAGAGTATCGAATATCGAGTCTAGGGGTGGATAAAGTTAGACCCCTACAAATGCGATAATCCATGTCGGTATGAAGCCCATCACCACCTGAGAAACAACTGATCCGAATCAGTAATTCTCGATTTCCTTGGCCAAGGATTTCTGGTGATGGCCAACCGTGCACTGTGTGACATCAACCCACAATACAGGGAGAGGTGAATCCCCGACGATCCGCTCACTGCTACCATGTGGCTCGGGACTGTACCCAACTAAATCCCGTTTGCATGAGTCCTTTGAGCCGTGGTAGGGTAGTAATCAAAGCACAGTGGGAACTCACATGAGACAAATGACAATGTTAGGTCAACAGACTAACCTTTACACATGTCACCTGGGAACTGCTATCTGACAATAGGTATAATACTAACTAGCAGGTTCCTGGCGAGTCCTATCCGGTGTACTCATAACTGAATGAGCAGCTGTATACATCTTAGGTGATCTAACTGACACCAGTGGCTTGTAAGACCGGCCACCGCCCCTCGTCGGGGTCTCGAACTGTATACACTAGTCTACTCTGGAGTATCGATGCCCAGTCTCAAAACTCCCACGACTAGGGACACATTAAGGATGTGCTTATAGACCTCAGCTCCCATGTATATGATCGCCATCATACTGCTGGCTGTCAAGCCAGAATCCTATGGGCTCTATCAACATGTACATGATGATAAAGACAAACCAGATAGCATACTATCATTTCGAGTAAGACTTTCCTACCGGTATAGGTCCTCCCTCAATCATTGCAATCACGTACCCGCGATCCAATAACTGACTTCGAGGGCACTATATCCAACAGTATCGACCGAAAGGGAAGCTGACGAGCGAACTCATCCTGAAACCCTACTAAGCATATATATGACAATCTCCATACAGTCCAATCTGTTCGTCTATGAGTATCGCATATCGGGCCTAGGGGATGGTATACGTCAGACACCCAATAGCGGTATAAGTCGTGTCGGAGTGTAGCCCAGAACACATTGAGAAACTACTGGAATACTTACCAGTAAATCTCACTTGCCTTGGCCAAGGACTTTGTGTAATGGCTCTCCTGACACGGCGCGATATCAACCCCTAATACCGGGAGAGACAAATCCTATCTAACCGCCACTGCCTCCAAGTACTTCGGGACTGTTCCCAACTACTACCTATTTGCATGACTCCTTTGAGCCATGGTAAGGTAGCAATCAAAGAACAGTGGGAACACACTAGAGGCAATGTAGCAGTGTCAAGTCAACGGACTAAACTGTACTCATGTCACCTAGGATCTGCTCCTGACGATAGGTATAGTACCAATCAGCAATGCCCCTGCGATTCCGTCCGGTGTACTCATAACCCAATGAGCACCTGTATACGTCTTAGGTGAACCAACTGACACCAATGGCTTTTGAGACCAGCCAACGCCCCCCGTTGGGGTCTCGATCCGTATACACTAGTCTACTTTCGAAAGATCGATGCCCGGTCTCGAAACTCCCACGACTAGGGACACTTTAAGGATGTGCTTATAGACTATCCAACTCCCACGTAAATAATCGCCATCATACTGCTAGTAGTCACGAAAGAATCCTAAGGGCTCTATCAACGTGTAATAGTGATCTGTAATGTCACCTAAAGCATGTATACGATGATAAAGAGAAACCAGATAGCATACTACCATCTTGAGTAAGACTGTCCTACTGGTATAGGTCCTCCCTCAATCATTGCAATCACGTGCCTGCGATCCAGAAATTGACTTTGAGGGCACTATATCCATTAATATTCCACTTGCACTTAAGTCTAATTATTGCGATGTCGTATACTCACAGCCCGTGTGATACCGAACACCCACTCCTCTACTGATCAGTTTCACAAAGCTTGTTTGTGAAACTATTGCGTTCGAGAAATAGTCTCAGTGAGTGGATCCGCTCTGATGTTTCTTTCTATGCCTCTCTTAATCTAAAGTTAGCGGAGAAAGCCATCTCCTGAAATGAGCAATACCTGTCTTAGAATATGTCTGGATAGCTGATGGGACTTAGTTCACAAATGAACTCCAAATCCAGCAAACTTCTTATACTGTATCGTCAACTGAATTTAATCAGTATCCTGCGCCATGCCTCCCTCATTATCCGCTTGGACCACCTGTCCAAACTACTGCCCCACATCAGAGGGAAAACTATAACTCCGACAGTCACTCTGTCATCCAGGTCACCTTGGAAGCCTGGAATGATAACCGTCTCCTGAAGGAGGCTGCCGTTATCAAATCCATAGAACATCTACTTATGTTCTAAAACTGCTTCCGAATGTTTTTCCAGAATTAGATTAATATATAAAAAATTATTGCAGCTAGTGCAAAAACAACATCTGGTGTGGTACTTGACATCCCATGATCAACTCAACTGCCTAAGCAAGTGATATGCCAATCATGCACATTCCTCTCCCCTTTAGTCTGTAAGACACCTTTAGAGAGGGCGACTACATCACCTGCAGGTATACTACCATGCCAGGAGTCTCCCATTCTAAAATACCTTTAGAATACTGTCTGAGTACCCGAATTGGGAAACTACCCAAATCTAGATCTAATACCATAGATCTAGTAACCAGAATGTCTGATATAATATCCATATCCTATGTGGAGAAACCACTGTGTGACAACCACAGTATAACCGATCGTAGTATAGGAATTTCACTTTCTACTATGTGTATGTCATCCAAATACCAGGATATCACACACTACTACCTTCTTAACAGATCCATCCCCTATTCTGATGAAGTCAAAAGCCCATGACTATCACATCGAAAATAGATGATCTATCTCCGCTATATCTCTACTGCTCCCACTGACTACGACAACCTTCTTGCAAAGTCATATACACATGCACTTCTAAATCTAGTTTAGAACGACGCTATACTCATCATCCTGCCGGGTCTCATAGCCTGGAACAACAGTAGTGTCAAGTCTGGGTAAACAAGAACCTCTCAGTCACCGTCTTTGAGAATACCGATGTACCTCTCGGGCGCCTGAGGTTACCAACCATATCTGTGGAGTGGCTAATGGAATGTCAAACCTGATTGAATCTTTAGGTTCTTATCAAGTTTTCAGTAATCGTCTGTGGTTCTGGAATCACTTTCAGTTCTACCATACTCCTACTACTGTTTTCTGAAAAAAGTCTATTTTACCAAAGGCGAGTCAAGAACAATATCACTATTGATCTTCCAGATGGTAGAAAATTAACCCTCGTCATAGCCAGGGTTAACCCACAAACTACCATTACAGAAACGTGCCTTGAGTTATCCAGAGTCTGGTTTTAAGCATAAGCCGGACAACTCCAAATACCTTAACAACGTTAAGATATGAACTATTCTATATACCATATAGAAACAGAGGCAGTGATTTAGTTGGAACCAGATTCAAATCATGTAGTTGTCTCCAGTGCATGTCAACATAATGGAGAGAGGCCGATTAGCATCACTCAACTTAGGAGTGCATCCAATTATGAGTAACCTGAAAAGGAGAAGCAAGTTCTCAAAATCATTACTATCGACTGAATACCGAACACAAGTATCTACATCTTCGATCCCTTAAAGAATCCTGATACTTGGAATACCTGGTTCTCTACTTTATTCTTGTACCTATAACATCTCAAAATTTGGACCATGTATTTCTACGAAACACTTGTCTAAAACTAGAGAAGTCACAAGTAAACAGAATATAGTACAAGGACCAACCCCTCTGTCCTAATGGACACTGGACAACATACAATACTTTGTATAAGTCCCCTGAGTTGAATAGCTCAAACCCTGTGCTTCGTAGGTTGAAATCTGTGCTATGGTTATGAAGAATTGCACCGCTGTTGAATGCTCCTTATCTAACCATCAACTTATACAGGTAAATGTCATAGACATAATTTCAAAAATTTATATCTCAATTTACAAAATAAACTGTTAGTTGTATGTATGCCCTAGAGGCCAGTATTGTACAGATGATGTATATTATATTGGATGCTTGGACATATATAGAGAGGACTTTCTTGCTCGATATGATAGTATGCTATCTGGTTGCTCTTTATCTTAAGATGTATACTTGTCTCTTGATACTGTCATATAGTTACATGTTGGTAAAGCCCTTAGGATGTGTACTTGACTACCTGGACTATGATGCGGATCATACTAGTGGGGACATGGTAGTCCATAAGTACATCCTTCAAGGTCCCTAGTCGTGGGTGTATCGAGACGGGGCATCGATATACCAGAGTAGACTAGCGTATACCTTCTCGACCCATATAGATGGGCAATGGATAATCCCATGTCCATTGGTGTTTGACATCAGAGATGATACACGGGTGCTCAGTGGAGACTGGGTACAGTGGATGGACTCACCGAGAACTCCCAGATGGTATTATACCTCACGTTAGATGGCAGTTCTCTAGTGACACTTATGCAGGTTAGTCTGTAGACCCGAGATCGTCATAGAGTCTTGTGTGATTCCCACTGTGCTTTGATTTCCACCTTACCACGTCCAAGAGGGCGTGCAAAACGGTGGTTTTTGGGTACAGTCCCGAGTCACATGGAGGCAATGAGCGATAGGAGGGGTTTCGTCTCACCCGGTATTGGGGGTTGATGTTGCGCTGTGCTCGATTGGCCATAACAGGGAAGTCCCTGGCCAGGGCTGATTTAGAGATTTACTGGTAAGTGTTACCAGTAGTTTCTCGACCCGTTATGAGCCTCACATCGGCACGACTTATCGGTTGTTGGGGTCTGACGTTTACCACCCCCTAGACTTGATATGCGACATATCAGACGAGGAGACCGGACTGTACGGGAAGTGTTACCGGCAGGCTTTTACAGGAGTTGGAGCGGGCTTGCTTGCTGATCTTCTGATCGCTCAATACCCGGGTAGCCGTTACGTCCAGCTAGTACCGCTGACGGCTTGTGGGTGCTTGATGTGATCATCACCTACTGCCGACGCATTGTCGAATCTTTAGAGTCCTACATAGAGGTTGTACTGGCTCAGGAAAAACGAAATAGGAGCACGTATGTGATATGTGCGGGGCCGAGAATAATGCGTATATGTGATACCGTATTCTATTCTCACGACTTTTTGTATCGGTCGGTTATATATGTTATAGCCGGGTTATCGAATTAAGTGTTGATTCGATAAGTCGATACAATGGATGTTAGTCGGTTATATGAGATATGACCGGATTATTAAGTCAAGTGTTGATTTAATAATTTAGTGTATAATTGTATATTTGATATACTAGTTTATATTAACTAACACTTGTTCACTTTAGGATTTTTCTCACATGTGCACAACTTTAATATATATGTGATATATATTAAAATGTGTTTTCTTTTTGTATCATGGTTGATGATACACTTGACATGGGTGTGTAAGACATACACCATTCTATTTATTATGGTGGGTTATAATTATTTAAGATAATTACAAAATTAGTGGAATTTTGGAAAGAGCATGAAGCTTGTAGAAGCTTGCTTTGCTTTGACAAAGTCCACTAGCTTTGTCTTTACTTTAGATTTTTATTAACTTAACCATTTGGATTAGCCATGGTTATGTCTCTACATGAGTTAGTATATGATACCCACTCACCATGGTTAACTCACTCAGTTGATCATTATCTTCATCTTTTCTTTTGTTCATCTTCTTCTTCTTTGAGCAAAAGAAAAGCTAGCTAGGGTTTTCAAGAGAGAGTGAAACATTGTGAGAAAATAAATTCTAAAGTGAACCCACATCCTATTTCTCCATCCTCTACTAGACTAGCACTTTAGTTTAGGGTGTTTGCTTCACTAATTCTCTAGTTAGTAAAGTAGAAGCTTGAGTTGATATTCCCTCGACGTAGATCTTCTTCGGCCTCAAAGACTTCAAGCAAGGACGCTTCTTTCGCCTCGTGAAGCCATGCAAGAGCCCGGGAGAAGCACGATCGCAGCGAAGGGACTTCAACAAGGAGGTAATGAAGTGAAGGACCGATCTACAAAAGTTGTATTTCGTATTCACTTAGTCGTAATTGTCTTTTACTAGCATGTGAAACCCTAATTTTCTAGCAACAATCTTGTTTAGGATTATTCGGCACGGCTAAAATTTTAAACGGTCATGGTTGATGCGTTGTAGAACCTTATTAGAGTGCCTAGTAACCCTACAGTGGTATCAGAGCCTAGCTAGAGTATTAGGCGATGTGTTTACGAAGTTAAATCTCCGAACGAACCCCGTAACGTCGATTTAACCCCCTCTCTAGGCAATTTCTAAAAATGTTGATTTTTCTGTATTAAAAATACCTAAAAAATTCAGCAGGAAAATATAAGCAGTACGGTGAAAAATGAGCGCACAATCCGTACAAACCGCCGCGGAACCGCGGCCTTACCTCCCTTGGGCCGCAGATCTGCGACAGTACTGAGGAATTATGCACTAGTTTTTGCAATGTAATATCAATTTTCTGTAAGTGCTATTTTCTGGGTATTTTTAATCTGACTCAAGTGTTTAATTTTCTGGGGATTATTTTGTATTCGTTGATTCGATCGGAAAATTTAGTTTCGTTCTTGTTTTTCCGGATAATTTAGAAAGTATTAAAAAGTTCGAACGAATATCAATAACTCACTTTTTCCCGACCCGGAAAATTTCCAAGTGTAGGATTTTCCGTAGTTTAAGAACGTCTAAATCTTGCAAGTTACGCAATGGACCCTCTAGAAGACAACAAACCTTAACTCGATTATGTGACCGTCTTGAACTGCCTTTTGAACCTTAGGGTTTGGGGGAGTACGGCGTTGCCACATGTGAGGTGTTGGCTTGACCCTTCTACGGCTGGACCATTGGTACTGTGGCATGTGATGGATGTTTTTAAACTCCCATCAAGTGTTGAGCTATTTAGGAAATCTTGGGTATTTGATTATTCGATCGGAAAGTTTAATGCTTTCTATTTATCTGGAATGTGATACAATATGTGGAATTCATATAGTTAGGCATGAAATGCGAAGTATGTGATATTTCGGATTTACGATGTCTAAAGAGATTGTGGATTCCAAATGTTGTAGTTTTGCACTTTATTTTCTGCGACCGTAAGTGTAATATGTGTTATCGCCGGTTTCGTTGCTATATGCCAACGACAATTGGGATACGCATATTTACTTACGTTGATGACATGTGATGTTATGTGTTGCTGGATATGTTATATTGGATCGTCGCGTTCTGAATAGCCGGGGGTTTTATGTGAGATGAGGGTTTTTATTTTCATTCATGTAAAATTAAATGTATGTAATATTCTTTTATTGGGGCACTTCCGGGATGAGGTTCATGTCACCATTTGTATATTATTTACTTTTCCGCACTAGGATAGGCCCAAGGAGGAGAGCACAAGTAACCGGGTTCTAGAGTCCAGTGGGAGACCAACTCGAGGAGTCGAGTCCGGGTCTCCTAACACTAGAATTGGTAGGGTTGCTTGCCGCTCTCGTAGGGGTCTAGGGGTGTGGGTTTGGCTATTCATCGCGACCGTGGAATCCGTGTTTTATAGAGGCTCAAAATAAAACACGGACGTCCTAGTATATCCAACGTTTCGTACGTTTCTTCTGCTGCGATATCTGTGATGTGATCATTTGATATGTGATGATAGATACTGTATACAGTATATATGATACATTATATAGATGTTACTTATGTTTTACACCCGCGCTAGCCCTGCCTCGCTCTGCCGTTAGTTACCTAACCTAACGGTGCACGAGGGGACATTGTGGTGAATGTGGATGGCATAAGTGTACGTCGTATTTATCTGTGATGTTTAGGGGACTTAAATGATGAGACTTCATTAATGTGATTAATGAAAGAAAAGAAACCTAAAAGATGTTGTAGAATCAAATTTTCAAAAAGGGTAGCTACAGTTTTTGCTTTGCATAGCGATATATATGATATATCCTGCACCTTATTCGATGACGAAAGAGCCGAGATCCCTTCACCGGGAGTGACCTCTTCAGCAAAACTGGCAGATGCTACAACACTCGATTTGTCTTTTGATTGCTTTTGGAGTTTTTGCTTTGCATAGCGATATATATGATATATCCTGCACCTTATTCCATAAGGAAAGAGCCGAGATCCCTTCACCGGGAGTGACCACTTTAGCAAAACTAATAAAAGCCTCAAAATCACTCCATTTCAAAAATTCACTCGATTCTACAACGATATCAAGTTCATTACGCAATTGGTTTTCAGAAAAACCTGTCGTAGCCCTCCGTCATTTCAGATAGGAACTGTTTAGTATTCGTGCTGCGTTTGTTGGCCTTTGTCAAGGCGTAGTGTGCGGTAGCTGAATGGTGCTTATCTGCTTATGCATATGATGCAGATTGTTTTGGGGTAGTCGTACGACCTTGTTGGCTTTTGTCAAGGGTCGTGCGGGTGGGTTTGATTCAATCAAGAAATGACGGGTTGAACTTGACTAGCATCCTATGATTTGTTGGCCTTTGTCAAGGTCATAGGGGTTAGGGGCAGAATATTATCGGGAATTTCAAGTGTTGAAATTTGCAATGAGATTGCATACCTTCTATGAGATAGTTGGATCCCGATACCCACTGCGAGTAATTGTTACTCCTGGGAGAGTTTTACACTGGACAATTAGCCGATCAAGTAGGTGTCTAGAAAGGTGTCAAGGGGGTTACGCCTCTGGGAAAACGAGGTTTACTTTAATTAGGTCCGTAAGAAAGCACGGGGAACCTCCCTCAAAGTACCGACACTGGCATGGCTGAAAGATTGGCGAAGTTGTAGGGTGTAATTAATCCCGGCTAGTCTTTCCTTTTAGGGTTTGAAGGAAGATTTGATAAAAACAGTGGGAGCCATCCTGATTAGATAAAATAATAACCAATCTGATCTTGCAAGAGCATAAGCTAAAGTGTTTTTTCTTCTCTCTCTCTCCAGGTAGCGACCATATCATGCCTTAATAAAGATAATAATATGGATGTGTTGACCGAACCCGCATGTTATACTGTGCTGGGGAACGTTGGTTCCGTTCTTTCTTATAAAAGTTATAAGGCTGAACTGGATATAGGGGAATACCAGGATTCCCATGCCACCCGAATGAAGAAAGTACATAGTGATGCATTTTCTTCGGGTGTGTTCGTTACAGAGAACTGTTTCTCCATTTGCTCTACGTCCTGGGTATTAGATACTGGGTCAGGATCCCATATATGGAATCAGTTACATGGGCTTAGGAGAGGTAGAGAGCTTGGAGAAGGTGATAAAGACATAAGGGTTGGAAATGGTGCAATTGTTGCAGCTAAAACCGTCGGGGAATATCACCTTGTATTGCCAACTGGTAATATATTGATTCTGAACGAGTGATATTACATGCCGAACCTGATATGCAAAATTATATCGGTTTCTTTGTTGAGTAAAAAGGGATATAATTTTGTATTACAGGATAATGTTATGAACATTTTCCTAAACCAAAAGTTGGTTGGATCAGGCACGTTGTGCAATGGCATTTATGTTCTAAATCAATCAACAGTTCTGAGCATAACTGTCACCACCCGAAAGTACGGAACGTGACCGGCACTTAGATTACGAAGCATCTAGAGGCTCAACGTAAGCTAAGTAAGCCGAAACCCAGAAATGTAAACCATAAAAAGAAGAAGAAGTAAAGGAAAACATGTAGAAAACAAGTTTAAAAGCAACATCCAATTTTCTCAAAAATTTCGGCAGAGTCACCTTTGTAAAAACTGGCCCCAAACGGGTACAAACAAGAATAATACATATACAAACAATAAAAATCATCCCCAAACGGGAGCTAGCCCTACGCCAAAAGGCGGAAACAACCACATCAATGCACAATAGTATACAACGCCAAAGGGCGAGTCTCAAAACTCAAAACAAAACAAAACAAAACCACCAAATATCATAATAATACAAGCACGGCTCTAAGGTCGAAATAAACAACTGATCCTGTAAACTATCAAGTAATACAAGTTTGGTTGATGGAGTTTTCTAGATACAAAAGAAATAATAAAAGTACAATGGCGGTCTAGGTACAAGTGAACTAACCTACCGTGCAAATCACCCTGAATGAAAAGATGTGCCAGCAAGCTGCCAGGAAAACCTGTACATCGAACCTGTAATAAAATTTGGCATAACGGGGGTGAGTTGCCAACTCGTGAGTAGAAGTTATCTGCGAAAAGAAATCGAATGCACGACGCTGTCCTAGGTCATAATAATATACTAATATACTACTAGTCCTCAAGTAAAGACAGGATTATAAGCTACGTGTAAGTGCAAATGCTCCGTGCTCGTATCAGTGCCTTATATAGAACTATGTCATGTGAATGAGTATGCACGCACCATGAATGTGAAATAACCAATCCTGAAATTTAGATATATCCGTATAAGAAATCTTTAACTTTTATCATGGTAAAATGTTTATAGAAATCTGAAATATCAACGATGAAATCCATGGAAATCCGTGTCAAGCATCGACACAAAACATGTAAATCTCAAGTCTCAATACCTCATAATCTCAATGTCTCATAGTCTCAATATCTCGTGCTCCGTCAGTCCGGATCGTCCCATATCATCAAATCTCACGACAACGGACGGTATCCTCCGGATATCCGCCGCGCTAGACATCACCGGTAGATAGTCCTCCCCTTCCAGGCTCATTGTCTACTACTCGATCTTCTTGCCCCGGGGTACCATACCGGGCCCACCATGTATCCAAGACGGTTCATCCACTCCTCGAATTGGGTCTCGAAATCCAACAGAAAACATGAAATCTCATGGTGGACGACACATATATCACGAGAAAACCGCATCTTATGTTTTTAAAAAGAGAGGAGAAGAGAGAGAGAGAGAAGTTTTTATATATTCTTGCGGTTTTCCCCAAAATTCCAGAAATCTCATAGAAATCCAAAATCCCAAAATCATGAGTAAGTATATGATAAGTGTCGGCATATGCCCCATAATACTGCATGATAACATGAAAATGCGAATGCATGAAATGTCTAAGCAATAAATACCATGTCTATACTAACACCAGAGAGTAATCACAATATTATATCGATCTAGCTGTTAGCTGATTGTATCATTAAAAGATAATATGATCTAAAGTGTATGTGACATAGCAATTACCGATGATGATGTGTGTGAGCCGGCAAATAAGTGTACGTGGAATATGCGCATCATCGGTAATGGTGCTGGTGTCCTAACAGGCAGAGCTTTATACTGATTATAGAAACGTATGTATGAACATGCAACATTATGATTACGGTATGAATGTAAAGACGGATGTGTAATAACCACTCATCTGTGATATACAAGTATAACTACAACTATATGACTCGAGCCTAAACTAGTGTCCATCTAACCTCCTAAGGAACTAATCCTAAGAAACTAGTCAATAAGAAATAAGAGTCCACTTAAGGTCTGAATCCATATCTCTAATAGTCGGCGATCCAGCCTCAATAGCGTCACGTACGTAGTACGGCTTCCTCGAATCAAGAGTGCGGATCAATCATCATATCTATGCCTTGTACGGTAAAATCCATCGTACGGCATCCCAATATCGGGGTACGGATCAAGTATCACCTACGTGTCTCATCATTCGTATAATATCATCATCAACACATGTCAAGATCAAGGTGCTATACTGTAATCGCATATATCAATCATATATCATTGTCAGCATAAATATACATCGTTAATTTATCCTCAGAAATATCATGTCATATATATCATATTGTGATTAAGTCACACTTAGATCATATCGTAATCAAGTCACACCTATATGATATCGTAATCAAGTTACACATATATCATATCGAAATCAAGTCACAGGTTACGGTCCGGGTTCTATTTTAGAGTCCCATATACTTCAATATCATTACCACCCTTTATTATTGTTCATGTATACAAATCCATCATCTCATTTTCTAATGATCCGCTAACATCATAACACGACTGTATAGCCAAGAATCACGGTATCAAGCCCAGTTATATTGTTTCATCCCCGTGTATCATATCACATCCTTGTATCACATATACGTATTGTATATATATATATATATACATACACCTACACCTAGTCCTATATATATATATATATATATATAGACACACACACACACACATACACGTATACACCACGTCGAGTCTCAGTGTGTGCGTGTGTGTATCTACCAGAAAACTACGAATCTCTTCCAAGATATTCATCCTCGGGTAAGGTCTTTCTAAATCAATCTAATCCAATCTAAGGTCACCACTAGGGTCCTACTCACCGAAATTCTAAGGTCACGTCTGGCTTCCTAATGACAATAAGTACTATCCTTATTCTACCTTTGCGGGGGTGCTAAACGCCATCCACCAGACTTCCGCCCGTAGATATACATCTACTCACCTGGTCCTTGTCTGCCGAAAATGATGTCGCCCTCCTCTTCTTCCTCGTCCGAAGTCCACGTGAGGGATACCTATATGCAAACACATATAATATCGTAAACTGAATCACGGACAAAACCAAAACGACGCACGACACGCGCATAGGTTAAAACCTATGTCCCGCTCATGCAAAAGAACCAAATATCGCTCGATATCGGCGTACAAACGCCGATTGATCGAGATAAACATTAACAAACAACTCATAGTTTAAAAACTCATTACTTATAATATAAAACATGATTTAATTCATCGAAACCCTAAAAATCAATCAAATCGTACGATTTCGAAAAACCCGAAAACGCCAATTTACCGTTTTACTCCAAAACTTGATGTTTAAAAGAAACTAATGGTCAAAATATTCATTAAATAACCTAACTAGATCATAGAAACCATTTCAATATTTTTATCACACTAATTTGTATTAAAAATAAATTCCTAGTTTGCAATTTTATCAATTTCAACACCTTGCAAGCAAAAATTTCATAATTTCATGACTAAACTTGATTTTGCCTAAATTAACTTATCAAACTGCAATTTATGATGATAGTTATATAATGAAATCATAAATTTGATTTTAACTCTCATTTATTTAATAATTTCCAAAATCTAGTTAGCAAAAATAGCATTTTTATTAGTATTTTTCAAGTATCAATAGAAATTAGTAACCAATTTAAGATTTTCATTCCACTAACTAGTTAATATCCTCAGTAAAACCACAATCTAGTGTTACAAACATTAATTTGAATTTTATCTCACCAATATATACAATATATAGAAATCTAGTTTGCAAAATGGATTAACTTAAACAATTTTGGATAAACAATTTACAATATATCATTCATACAAGATTTTCCACTTCTAAAAATGTTAAAATAGTTATTATAACCCTACTTAATTAATAAAAACCATAACTTAATTTTACAAACCCTAACTTGAATTTTAAAACTTGTAGATAGAAATTATTTATTAAATCTAATTATGCTTAAATGAAACATCTAATAACAATAAATCAAAAGAAGAAGATTTATACCTCCACAACATGAAATCCAAACATGAAAATTAGCCTCCAAAATGAATCCTTTCCGTCTCCAAAATCCATGTAAAGATGAGCAAAGAATAGAGGGTAGGAATTAATTAGGATTTTGTGGATTTTTTATTGAATTTTTGATGAATTTTGATGATTTTTAATACAAAAATGATGGAGGGAAAATTTTGGGGCTGCCCATGGTGGTGAGGCCGGCTATGAGGTGAGGAAAAGAGAGGAGAGTGAGAAAAGGTGAAGAAAAGTGTAGAAGGTTTAACAAAAATATCATACAATTAAGTCTTTTCATGAATTTATTTAAAAATTCTTTATTTTCTTCACTCCATTTGACCTAGAATGGTCTAGAACCATTGTAAAATTTTGAAAATAAATTTTGCATGAAACACACTTGATTCTAATATGTAATGGTTCACTTTTGCTAATTAAACCCATTCAAATTTGTAATTTACACTAATTTAGTGTAAAAATAAAGCTTATGTTAATATTTAAAACAATTAATTTAGGAAAAATATTTAATTAAACTAAAAATTTATAAGTGGCTAAATAAACACCATTTACTAGTAATTACATAATTAAAATAGGTATTTTTAAATTTATAATGAAAAATAATTACGGTTTAGTTTTACGAAAAATACGTTTTACTTTACCGAAAATCATAAAATTCACTTAAGGAATTTTATTTATTTATTTATTTTAGAACGTTACAATCTTCCCCCTTTAAGAAATTCGGTCCCCGAATTTAAATTAAAAGTCCCCCTAATTACTAAAACATTCAGCCAAAACACTCAAATCTTCGGGGCTCCGAAATCATCAATACATAACTAAAATCAACTCCGTCAAGCATAACACATTCATCGGAGTTATGGCGAAAATAAAATACCAAAACCCAATACGAAAACCAACATAATATACATCAAAACTACAACTTATATATTATGCGCATCATAGTAAAATTGTCCAAACATCTGGATAAAGAAGCATGCAAGAACCCGTTTTGAAAATCGCCGTGTGATGCACGTGCCACGGCATAAGTAGCGGACGTTTATTTTAAAAAAAATAGCTATATATATATATCTTTTATTTAACATACACATCCCGCCTGGTTACCAAATCAATAGTAATGATTATAAAACCATACTGATCAAACTGAAATCAATCCCAATCACATCATAAAAATATCATGTGCGTCCGGTGCGCACTGAAATCGAAACCAAATACAGATGCCACGAATTCACACAAAAACAAAACTGAGTGCAACAGGTGTACACTAAAAACATCTGTCAAGTGGAACGGGCGTGCACGACTCTAATATCAGGTGCATCTAATCTGCACAAAACCACGATTTAGTGCATCTGGTGTGCATAAATCGTATCAGGTACACCGAATGTGCGCAAGAATCTCAATCAGGTGCACATGGTGCACGAAAACATACACCGAATATCAAAATCGAAATCACAGTACGAAAATGCATGAAAACCAGGTCGAAGCATATGTTAAAATCATGTGTAACCCATATGCACGAAATCAAATCAAAATCTCAAAATGTGTAAAACCAAATCGAGTGTACTGGGTATGTACAAAACAACATCAATACAACTGATATATTAAGCACGAATAGAATGTAATGAATGCACACATAAGAAATACCAATCGTAGAACAAAATCCTCAAAATCCCCAAAAAAGATCCAATCAACGGAAATATGAAATTCAAATCACCAAATCACAATTGTAAACACTATCGTCAATGTGCGCCTCTTTCCCCCTTTCCTCTGGTGTCGACTGTTTCGAACTTGTCTCTTCATAGGTGTGCAGACTGCGCTACCAACGGCAATACTCATATCTAAAGTCTCCCACGTAGTCGATCCCTTCACCTTATATCCGGACTACATTAAACTTTTCGATCGATCCATCAAAATCTCATAATTCCCCGAGAGCTCAACACTCAAGTACAGTTTAAAAATATCCGGTACATACCCCAGCATCGATGGTCCAGCCGTAGAAGGGCAAACCCAAGCCTCACTAATTGTACCGCGGAACTGCCGTAAACCCTAAGGTTCAAGGGCGTTCTCGTGGTCATTATGTCGAGTTAGGGTTTCATTCTTCTAGAGGGTCCATCGAAATACCTGCATGTTCTTCCGAATACTTTAAACTTAGGAAAATGGGTTTCTGACAATCGTTCGAATCCTTTAACTTCGTCAGGATGGCATGTGAATACCCTTCTCCCGCACGGTAAACAATGCTTCAATCCTCAAGAATAACTGATACCCTAATGGTTATCACATTCGAGCCGCGGCTCCTTCTGCCCGTGCGCCCGTGGTAACAGAAACCACCATCCCATATCGACGAAGATAGATCAAAGGAACGAATGAAATGCGGTGCAAACAAATGTACATCCTAAGGCTACTTAAGAAGAGTAGCGTATCGTAAGTATGCCGTGGATCATACCCACGGTACGTCACTCTACCTAAGTCGCCTACTCCATCAAACAAGGGTCACCCTAGACATATACAAGGTTAAACCTAGCGCTCTGATACCAACTTTGTCATGACCCGAAAGTGCGGAAGGTGACCGGCACTTAGATTACGAAGCGTCTAGAGGCGCAACGTAACCTAAGTAAGCCGAAGCTCAGAAATCTAAACCATAAAAAGAAGAAGAAGTAAAGGAAAACATGTAGAAAAAAAGTATAAAAGCAACATCCAATTTTCTCAAAAATTTCGGCAGAGTCTCCTTTGTAAAAACTGGCCCCAAACGGGTACAAACAAGAATAATACATATACAAACAATAAAAAGCATCACCAAACGGGAGCTAGCTCTACGCCAAAAGGCGGAAACAACCACATCAATGCACAATAGTATACAACGCCAAAGGGCGAGGCTAAAAACTCAAAAGAAAACAAAACCACCAAATATCATAATAATACAAGCGCGGCTCTAAGGTCGAAATAAACAACTGATCCAGTAAACTATCAAGTAATACAAGTTTGGTTGATGGAGTTTTCTAGATACAAATGAAATAATAAAAGTACAAAGGCGGTCCAGATACAAGTGAACCAACCTACCGTGCAAATCACCCTGAATGAAAAGATGTGCCAGCAAGCTGTCAGGAAAACCTGTACATCGAACCTGTAATAAAATTTGGCACAACGGGGGCGAGTTGCCAACTCGTGAGTAGAAGATATCTGCGAAAAGAAATCGAATGCACGACGCTGTCCTAGGTCATAATAATATACTAATATACTACTAGTCATCAAGTAAAGACAGGATAATAAGCTACGTGTAAGTGCAAATGCTCCGTGCTCGTATCAGTGCCTCATATAGAACTATGTCATGTGAATGAGTATGCATGCACCATGAATGTGAAATAACCAATCCTGAAATCTAGATATAACTGTATAAGAAATCTTTAACTTTTATCATGGTAAAATGTGTATAGAAATCTGAAATATCAACGATGAAATCCATGGAAATCCGTGTCAAGCATCGACACAAAACATGTAAATCTCAAGTCTCAATACCTCATAATCTCAATGTCTCATAGTCTCAATATCTCGGGCTTCGTCAGTCCGTATCGGCCCATATCATCAAATCTCATGACAACGGTCGGTATCGTCCAGATATCCGCCGCGCCAGACATCACCGGCAGGTAGTCTGTAAGTGCACGGCGGCGCCCCGGCCGTCAATCCGACGCCGGAATGCGGAAGCGGTGAATAACTTAAATTTTGCGGACTTTGCAAACCGGCACCACCGCGCACTATCACCCGGGATCTTTACCATTAACTAGTCTAAGCTACTTAACAAGATGGGTTAGAGATATACCGACGATCCAAGTCCTCCGGTCTTCATCTCCACTCCGATCTCCTCGCGGGATCTCCGTCCGTCTCCTCCTCGTCGCCGGAAGTGCACCACATCGCCTACTTTGTTTACGGGCTCCCACCTCAATGCCGAGGCAACTCGGGCACGAAGCCGGCTACTCGACGTGCCCAAGATTCGTTGTAGAATATCTAGAGAAGAAGTCTCATTTGGGGTTTTGGAGCTTTGCCATTTTGGTGAAGGAAAAGAGAGCTTGGAGAGAGGTGAGAAAAATGGAGCATACACAAGAAGGAATGTATCATATTTTTCTCCACACAACAAAATGAAAATCAATCCCATTTTTCTCAAGGAATGGCCGGCCCCCCCTTCATGTGTGATTGGAGAGAGAGAGAGAGAGCAAGGTCAAGGGGTGGGTGGAAGCAATGATGCAAGAGGGCATCATGAAAGAATATGATCACAAGCAAAAACCACACACAACCACAACCATCATCAACAACCATGATGCTAACAAAGTCAAGCCATCATGAAGTATGAAGTCAAGCAAGTCAAAGGAGGGTGCTATCATGATACAACAAAATGCAAAGACCCCCTTCCACAAATGCCTATTTGCAACAATGCAAATAAGCCCTCCTCCACCAATCTTCGGCCAATGAACGGAACAATGGAAATCGGCCGAAACGGAAAGCAAACTGGCAACTCCAGAAAACTGGTCCCGTAATAAATTACAGGAAAACCCCGATATTGTGCATACACACCCGCATTTGTATTCCGACCGAAATACAAATGCAATGAGACAAAATCTCCACTGTACTATACTAGGATCCGGCTTATACCAAAGCCGGCTAGTAATATCCGTTCGATCCTGATCCGTGCAATACCGCACGTATCTGATCGAACCCTGCCATATAACCATACGGCCTATAGTACAGACTGTCCGATCCTGATCCGTGCAATACCGCACGTATCTGATCGGACCTTGCCATATCTCCATACGGCCTCTACAACCTTTCGCCCGAAAGCTTGAGTAACTGTAAATGTGGTGGACTCTAAAGACTCGTCAATACTATGGCTGTGGATTTAACCACTAGCACGTCAGAGGTATATGCCAATACGTGACGGGCCACCAGCTATTGACCAAAAGGGACGTCGATGAGGAAGCTCACCCCGACACCCAACTGAGCCTGTCAGTGACAATATCCGTGCAGTCCGGTCCGTTCGTCTATGAGTATCGCATGGCGGGCCTAGGGGGTTGGTAAAAGTCAGACCCCCAAAAGCGGTACAAGTCGTGTCGGAGTGTAGCCCAGAACACCCTGAGATACTACTGGAATACCTACCAGTAAATCTCCTTGCCTTGGCCAAGGACTTTGTGTAATGGCTCTCCTAGACACAGCACGACCTCACCCCCAATACCGGGAGAGACGAACCCCTGAAGATACGCTCACTGCCTCCATGTGGCTCGGGACTGTACCCAACTAAAACCTGTTTGCACGAATCCTTTGAGCCGTGGTAGGGTAGTAATCAAAGTACAGTGGGAACTCACACGAGACAAATGACGATCCCCAGGTCGATGAACTAACCTGCACACATGTCACCAGGGAACTGCCATCTGACGTCTGGTATATGACCAACTAGCATGTTCCCGGCGAGTCCTGTCCGGTGTACTCATAACCCAATGAGCACCTGTATACATCTTAGGTGATCCAACTGACACCAGTGGCTTGTGAGACCGGCCACCGCCCCTCGTCGGGGTCTCGACTGTATACACTAGTCTACTAATGGAGTATCGATGCCCAGTCTCGAAACTCCCACGACTAGGGACCTTTTAAGGATAAGCTTATAGACCCCCAGCTCCCACTTATATGATCGCCCTCATACTGCTGGTGGTCAAGCAAGAATCCTAGGGGCTCTATCAACGTGTAATAGCGACGTGTCATGTCACCTAAAGCAGTACACGATGATAAAGGTAAACCAGATAGCATACTATCATCTCGAGTAAGACTGTCCTACCGGGATAGGTCCTCCCTCAATCATTGCAATCACGTACCTGTGATCCAATAATTGACTCTGAGGGCACTATCTCCAACAATCTCCCACTTGCACTCAAGGCTAATTATTGCGATGTCGCATACTCACAGCCCGTGTGATACCGAACATCCAACTCCTCTACTAGTCAGTCTCACAAAGCTCGTTTGCGAAACTATTGCGTTCGAGGAATAGCCTCAGTGAGTGGATCCGCCTGTGGTGTCTCTTTCTATGTCTCTCTATATCTCAAGTTCGCGGAGAAAGCCATCTCCCGAAATGAGCAATACCTGTCTTAGAATGTCTGGATGTCTGATGGGACCTAGCTCATAAAAGAACTCCAAATCCAAACTTCTTAGACTGTATCGTCAACTGAACTTAATCAGTATCCTGCGCGCCATGCCTCCCTCAGTATTGCCTTGGATCACCTGTCCAAAATACTGCCCCTCGTCAGAGGGAAAAACTATAAATCTGACAACCTCCCTGTCGTCCAGGTCACCTTGGAAGCCTGGAATGATAACTGTCTCCTTAATGAGGCTGTCGTTATCATATCCCTAGAACATCCACTTATGTTCTAAAACTGCTTCCGACTGTTTCTCCAGCATTGGATCATTATCAACTTATTGCACCCACTGCAAGAACAACATCTGGTGTGGTACTTGACATCTCACGATTGACTCAATTGCCTGAGCAAGTGATCTGCCAATCATGCCCGTCCCTCTCCCCTTTAGTCTGTAAGACACCTTTGGAGAGGGTGACTCCATTACCTGCAGGTACACTACCGTGCCAGGAGTCGTCCATTCTAAATACTCTTAGAATGTTGTCAAAGTACCCTGATTGGGAAACCACCCAAATCTAGATTTAAAACCATAGATCTAGTAACCAGAATGTCTGATATAACATCCAAGTCCTGTGTGGAGAAACCACTGTGTGACGACCAAAGTACAACCGATTGTAGTATAGGAGTTTCTTTTCCTATTCTGTGTATGTCATCCAAATACCATGACATCACACCCTACTACCTTCTCAACAGATCCATCCCCTATTCTGATGAAGTCAAACCTATGACTGTCACGTCAGAAATAGATGATCTATCTCCGCTACATCTGCTTTAGTCTATAAATAGACATAAGCTACCTGTCCACCAATGCTTCCGCTGCTCCCACTGACTACGACAACCCTCTGGCAGAGTCATATAGTCGTACAATTCTAAAACTAGTTTAGAACGACGCTATACTCATCCTCCTGCCGGGTCTCGTAACCTGGAACAACAGCAATGGCAATTGTGGGTAAACAAGAACTTCCCTGTCACCGTCCTTGAGGCTACCGGAGTACCTCTCGGGTGCCTGAAGTTACCCACCTTATCTGCAGAGTGGCCAATGGAATGTCAATCCAGATTGAATCTTTAGGTTCCTTATCAAATCTTCAGTAATCGTTTGTGGTTCTGGAATCACTTCCAGTTCTACCATACTCCCACTACTGTTTTCTGAAAAATCCATTTTTAATAAAACTGTGGCGAGTCTAGAACAATATTGCTATTGTTCATCCAGATGGTAGAAAGTCAACCCGCGTCATAGCCTGGGTCAACCCACAAACAGCCATTACAGAAACGTGCCTTGAGTTATCCAGAGTCTGGTTTTAAGCATAATCCGGACAACTCCCCGTACCTTAACATCGTTAAGAAATGAACTGTTCTATATCCAGTATAGAAACAGAGGCACTGATTTAATTGAACCAGATTCAAATCATGCAGCTGTTCCCAGCGCATGTCAACTAAATGGAAGGAGGCCGATCAGCGTTACTCAACTTAGGAATACTTCCAATTATGAGTAACCTGAAAGAGAAGCAAGATCTCTTTATCATTACTATCAACTGAATACCATACACAAGTATCTACATCTTCGATCTCTTTGAAGAATCCCGATACTTGCTATACCTGGTTCTCTACTCTATTCAAATACCTATAACTTCTCCAAATTCGGACCCTGTGTTTCCACGAAACACTTGTCTAAAAACTAGAGAAGTCATAAGTAAACCGAATATAGTACGAGGACCAACCCCTCTGTCCTGATGGACCCTGGACATCATACAATACTCTGTACAATTCCCTTGAGTCTGATAACTCTTTCACTGTGTGTCGTAGGTTGAAAACTGTACTTATGGTTAAGAAGAATTACACCGCTGTTTAATGCTCCTTACCTAACCATCCACTGATATAGGTAAATGTCATCGACATAATATCAAAAGGTATATCTCACTCTATGAAAATAGACGTACAGATATATCAATTTGAAATTGGTGCATAACAGCGGATATTCAAAACCAAATATTTGCCGACCGGCAAACAACCCAGGTGATTTCCTCAAATATCACCGATTACAACGAATCCCGATATAATGAGGATGATCACCCAATTCCCAATAACTTACTCCCACTCATCATCTGTAAAACCATACAGATATGAGAATCAAACCTGGTAAATACATACCCTGGAGCAAGTGTCTAATCGGGAAATCAGTTTCCTTTAACAGTACATAGTGAGACTGAAACATTGAAATGTTTCGATGGGGTATCCTGGTATTCTTAGTAATGCCTCTTCCAGATTCACGACTGTAACCGTATAGTTCTTTGCCACCTCTCCAAATCCCTTCATATGTCTTTAGTCTTTACCTTCTGTACACCCCTTTAGGCCAATTGGTTTTCTTCCTTCCCTACCGTTCGGCACCAGCCTATGGTTTGGAAGAAGACTATCCAATAAGCATAATGGGTGTACTGTCCCAATCCTAGGAACACTCGCAATGAGAGAGGGTGAAGATAAAAGACAACCGAATAAACCTTATTCCTATTTCTCCTGAACCAGAATCCATCCCCGAACTGGAACGAGTTCCTTTCGAGTTCGTATATAACCATACGATGGATTATCCAATAAAATGGGATCTTCGTAGTGATACGGAGTGTCCTGGAGAAATACAAAGGTGATGTGGGAGTGGTAACGAAATATTTGGTTTGGTCGTGAATATCTGTTGCAATTTACTTTGCCCTCCTACTAATCCCTTGCTTTGTCTGAACTTAATACCTTCTGCACACCATCGTTATGCTAATTGGTTTTCTTCATTCCCTACCGGTCGGCACCAGCCTAAGGTTTGGAAGAAGACAATCCAATTTGCGTAATAGGTGTACTACCTCTAAACCAAGGAGTACTCGTAACCTGAGAGAGGGTAAAAGGAAAAGACAACTGAATAATCCTATCCGTTTTCTCCAGAACCGGAAACCATCCTCGAATAAATTCTTTCGAGTTCGTATCTAACCATACGATGGTTTTGTCCAATGGAAGTGGACGTTCGTAGCAATACGGGGTGTCCTGGAGAAAAGGGTAAAAGTAGGAGTGGCAATGAGGTCTGCAACTCTGACAATCCAAAAGCCAGTGTTTAAGAAGGTACGGTCAACTTGGTCACTGAGTCAAAGTCTTAGGGTCGGGTCAATGGTCGCTGCCAAAGAGAGAGAGAAAAGAAACACTCAGCGTGCACTCTAACCTAGATCAGAATGGTGACAATTTATCTAATCTGGAATCCTCCCACTGTACCTCAAATTCTCCTCCAAACCTGAAAGAAGAATTAGTCGGGGTTACCCGAGGAGTAAACTAACTCATCAGTGGGAATCGGGATCCAACTATCATCGCATGATAACGTGACGGAATCCGCTCACGTCATCACACTCCAGAAGGTATGCGCATATCTGGCAAGTTTCAGTACTTTTGAAACTCCCGATGTGATTTCTGCCCCATGCTCTTATGACCTTGACTTTGGCCAACATATCATAAGTCACATGTCAAGTTCTATCCGTCATTCTCCAGGTTAATTTGAATCCACCCGTACATACCCTTGACTTTGGCCAACATGGCAGTACGACTGTTCCAAACTAACGCATCTATCTATGCTGCATATGAATAACCAACAGCTACCAAACACTGTGCCTTGACTTTGGCCAACATACACAGCTTGAATACTATTGACTATCCATATGAAACGACGGAGGGCTACGAATGGTTTCTGGCGAAAACCTTTAACGTAATGAACTTGATATCGTTGAAGGAACGGATAGCTTTTTTAAAAATATAGTGACGAAAACCTTTGCTAAAGAGGTCACTCCCGGTGAAGGGATCTCGGCTCTTTCCCCGTAGAATGGGGTGCAGGATATTCCAAATGAATACCGCGATGCAAAGCAAAGTAATCGGCTATAGTGAAGTCATTGCCCTGACGCAAACTTTTTGTCCAAGGGGTCACTCCCGGTGAAGGGATCTCGGCCCTTGCCTCGTCGACTGAGGAGCAGGATATTCCAACTGAATACCACGATGCAAAACAAAAGTGAACGTCCTTGCAATAACAGCTTTTTGAAAAGTGTTCCAACAACATCAGATTAGGTTTGTTTTTAACTTGCATTGATCCGAATCAACGCAGTCCCATCAATTGATCACACCAAAAAGAACGAAAATATACTGATGTACGTATATGCCATCCGCATTCGCCACTGGGTCCCGTCATTACCCGTTAGGTTAGCTAACTAACGACAGAGCGGGGACTGGACTAGTGCGGATGCAAAACATATACAACATCTAATAATATATATACCAATATATTATATTCGCTCAAGGCGTGAATAAAATGCAACATCACAGAGAATGAACAGCATCACAGAAACAATACAGATATCTGGGATCCCCGGGTTTCACAGAGCCGCTGAAACCCGACGTTCCCCTGGTCGTGTGGATAGCCTGTGCAATGAAATCCTAGACCCCTACGGGCGCGGCAAGTCACCCGCCAAAACCTGAAGCGAGGCAGCCCCCTTCAGCGCCGTGAATGGACCACCCAGCACTTCACGGAATCCGGCAACTTGGGCACCCCTCCTGGGTCAACCTGTACCCCCTACGAGTGCGGCGAATAGCCCGCCAATCCTAGAGTGAAGCCCCCTCCGTCTCAATGCCATGAGATGCGGGCTTGTTGCCCTCCAGAACCCGGCTATCCGTGCACCCCTCCGCGGGGCAATCCTAGTACAGAAAGTAAAATATACATACACCGGGTACATCGACCGCAACCAGGTCGTGCCCCAAAATAATAATACAAACAGGCAGTGACGGCAGTCCACATGTCGGACGCTCGCCCCGCAATATCAAATGTACATAATACAACAGAACTGTACTAGCATTGCATCCAGGCTATCCCCCACGACCGATCCGCAACATCACAGCAAATACATAGAACATCAACGTGAAAGTCACGTTCGCAAATCCGTCTAACCGGGCTATAGCAGTTAGACCGGATTTACCGATCGAGTGACATTCACGGTCGCAGATATAATGTAAATACTGTGAAAAATGTGTTTAAAATATCCGACCGATCGAATATTAACAAGTGGGCCCCAAAACAAAACTGTAGCAGTTACAGAAAATATGGGCCCAATTTTAATGTTCCAAAACCCCTGAAATAAACTCAGAAGGCATCTGTAAAAATTTGGTGATGTGACGTGCACAGTGCACCGCGGAAGGGCGGCAAGTATGGTGTTTTCGCGGCGGTTCCGCGCTCACACTGTAGCGTTACATCGTCGAATTTTTACAGAACTCTTATATTTTCTCGTACATCAATATTTTACAACCTGAAAAAATTTTGCACACCAAAAAATCTTAACAGAAAACTGATGTGGGTGTATTGGGGTTTTCGGACATTTCGATCGATCGGAACAGAAAAACACATTACACAAAGCTAGACAAAGTTAATGGCGAGGCTCTGATACCACTGTAAGTGCACGGCGGCGCCCCGGCCGTCAATCCGACGCCGGAATGCGGAAGCGGTGAATAACTTAAATTTTGCGGACTTTGCAAACCGGCACCACCGCGCACTATCACCCGGGATCGTTACCATTAACTAGTCTAAGCTACTTAACAAGATGGGTTAGAGATATACCGACGATCCAAGTCCTCCGGTCTTCATCTCCACTCCGATCTCCTCGCGGGATCTCCGTCCGTCTCCTCCTCGTCGCCGGAAGTGCACCACATCGCCTACTTTGTTTACGGGCTCCCACCTCAATGCCGAGGCAACTCGGGCACGAAGCCGGCTACTCGACGTGCCCAAGATTCGTTGTAGAATATCTAGAGAAGAAGTCTCATTTGGGGTTTTGGAGCTTTGCCATTTTGGTGAAGGAAAAGAGAGCTTGGAGAGAGGTGAGAAAAATGGAGCATACACAAGAAGGAATGTATCATATTTTTCTCCACACAACAAAATGAAAATCAATCCCATTTTTCTCAAGGAATGGCCGGCCCCCCCCTTCATGTGTGATTAGAGAGAGAGAGAGAGAGCAAGGTCAAGGGGTGGGTGGAAGCAATGATGCAAGAGGGCATCATGAAAGAATATGATCACAAGCAAAAACCACACACAACCATAACCATCATCAACAACCATGATGCTAACAAAGTCAAGCCATCATGAAGTATGAAGTCAAGCAAGTCAAAGGAGGGTGCTATCATGATACAACAAAATGCAAAGACCCCCTTCCACAAATGCCTATTTGCAACAATGCAAATAAGCCCTCCTCCACCAATCTTCGGCCAATGAACGGAACAATGGAAATCAGCCGAAACGGAAAGCAAACTGGCAACTCCAGAAAACTGGTCCCGTAATAAATTACAGGAAAACCCCGATACTGTGCATACACACCCGCATTTGTATTCCGACCGAAATACAAATGCAATGAGACAAAATCTCCACTGTACTATACTAGGATCCGGCTTATACCAAAGCCGGCTAGTAATATCCGTTCGATCCTGATCCGTGCAATACCGCACGTATCTGATCGAACCCTGCCATATAACCATACGGCCTATAGTACAGACTGTCCGATCCTGATCCGTGCAATACCGCACGTATCTGATCGGACCTTGCCATATCTCCATACGGCCTCTACAACCTTTCGCCCGAAAGCTTGAGTAACTGTAAATGTGGTGGACTCTAAAGACTCGTCAATACTATGGCTGTGGATTTAACCACTAGCACGTCAGAGGTATATGCCAATACGTGACGGGCCACCAGCTATTGACCAAAAGGGACGTCGATGAGGAAGCTCACCCCGACACCCAACTGAGCCTGTCAGTGACAATATCCGTGCAGTCCGGTCCGTTCGTCTATGAGTATCGCATGGCGGGCCTAAGGGGTTGGTAAAAGTCAGACCCCCAAAAGCGGTACAAGTCGTGTCGGAGTGTAGCCCAGAACACCCTGAGATACTACTGGAATACCTACCAGTAAATCTCCTTGCCTTGGCCAAGGACTTTGTGTAATGGCTCTCCTAGACACAGCACGACCTCACCCCCAATACCGGGAGAGACGAACCCCTGAAGATACGCTCACTGCCTCCATGTGGCTCGGGACTGTACCCAACTAAAACCTGTTTGCACGACTCCTTTGAGCCGTGGTAGGGTAGTAATCAAAGTACAGTGGGAACTCACACGAGACAAATGACGATCCCCAGGTCGATGAACTAACCTGCACACATGTCACCAGGGAACTGCCATCTGACGTCTGGTATATGACCAACTAGCATGTTCCCGGCGAGTCCTGTCCGGTGTACTCATAACCCAATGAGCACCTGTATACATCTTAGGTGATCCAACTGACACCAGTGGCTTGTGAGACCGGCCACCGCCCCTCGTCGGGGTCTCGACTGTATACACTAGTCTACTAATGGAGTATCGATGCCCAGTCTCGAAACTCCCACGACTAGGGACCTTTTAAGGATAAGCTTATAGACCCCTAGCTCCCACTTATATGATCGCCCTCATACTGCTGGTGGTCAAGCAAGAATCCTAGGGGCTCTATCAACGTGTAATAGCGACGTGTCATGTCACCTAAAGCAGTACACGATGATAAAGGTAAACCAGATAGCATACTATCATCTCGAGTAAGACTGTCCTACCGGGATAGGTCCTCCCTCAATCATTGCAATCACGTACCTGTGATCCAATAATTGACTCTGAGGGCACTATCTCCAACATAGTCCTCCCCTGCCAGGCTCATCGTCTACAACTCGATCTTCTTGCCCCGGGGTACCATACCGGGCCCACCATGTACCGAGACGGTTCATCCACTCTTCGAATCGGGTCTCGAAATCCAACAGAAAACATGAAATCTCATGGTGGACGACACATACATCACGAGAAAACCGCATCTTATGTTTTTAAAAAGAGAGGAGGAGAGAGAGAGAGAAGTTTTTATATATTCTTGCGGCTTTCCCCAAAATTCCAGAAATCTCATAGAAATCCAAAATCCCAAAATCATGAGTAAGTATATGATATGTGTCGGCATATGCCCCATAATACTGCATGATAACATGAAAATGTGAATGCAAGAAATGTCTAAGTAATAAATACCATGTCTATACTAACACCAGAGAGTAATCACAATATTATATCGATCTAGCTGTTAGCTGATTGTATCAATAAAAGATAATATGATCTAAAGTGTACGTGACATAGCAATTACCGATGATGATGTGTGTGAGCCGGCAAATAAGTGTGCGTGGAATATGCGCATCATCGGTAATGGTTCTGGTGTCCTAACAGGCAGAGCTTTATACTGATTATAGAAACATATGTATGAACATGCAACATTATGATTACGGTATGAATGTAAAAATGGATGTGTAATAACCACTCATCTGTGATATACAAGTATAACTACAACTATATGACTTGAGCCTAAACTAGTGTCCATCTAACCTCCTAAGGAACTAAACTAAGAAACTAGTCAATAAGAAATAAGAGTCCACCTATGGTCTGAATCCGTATCTCTAATAGTCGGCGATCCAGCCTCAATAGCGTCACGTACGTAGTACGGCTTCCTCGAATCAAGAGTGCGGATCAATCATCATATCTATGCCTCGTACGGTAAAATCCATCGTACGGCATCCCAATATCGGGTACGGGTCAAGTATCACCTACGTGTCTCATCATTCGTATAATATCATCATCAACACATGTCAAGATCAAGGTGCTATACTGTAATCGCATATATCAATCATATATCATTGTCAGCATAAATATACATCGTTAATTTATCCTCAGAAATATCATGTCATATGTATCATATTATGATTGAGTCACACTTAGATCATATCGTAATCAAGTCACACCTATATGATATCGTAATCAAGTTACACATATATCATATCGAAATCAAGTCACAGGTTACGGTCTGGGTTCTATTTTAGAGTCCCATATATTTCAATATCATTACCACCTTTTATTATTGTTCATGTATACAAATACATCATCTCATTTTCTAATGATCCGCTAACATCATAACACGACTGTATAGCCAAGAATCACGGTATCAAGCCCAGTTATATTGTTTCATCCCCGTGTATCATATCACATCCTTGTATCACATATACGTATTGTGTATGTATGTATGTATATATATATATATATACCTACACCTAGTCCTATATATATATATATATATACACACATACACGTATACACCACGTCGAGTCTCAGTGTGTGCGTGTGTGTATCTACCTGAAACCTACGAATCTCCTCCAAGATATTCATCCTCGGGTAAGGTCTTTCTAAATCAATCTAGTCCAACCTAAGGTCACTACTAGGGTCCTACTCACCGAAATTCTAAGGTCACGTCTGGCTTCCTAATGACAATAAGTACTATCCCTATTCTACGTTTGCGGGGGTGCTAAATTCCATCCACCCGACTTCCCCCGGTAGATATACATCTACTCACCTGGTCCTTATCTGCCGAAAACGATGTCGCCCTCCTCTTCTTCCTCGTCCGAATTCCACGTGAGGGGTACCTATATGCAAACACATATAATATCGTAAACTGAATCACGTACAAAACCAAAACGACACACGACACGCGCATAGGTTAAAACCTATGTCCCGCTCATGCAAAAGAACCAAATATCGCTCGATGTCGGCATACAAACGCCGATTGATCGAGATAAATATCAACAAACAAATCATAGTTTTAAAACTCATTATTTATAATAAAATACATGATTTAATTCATCGAAACCTTAAAAATCGATCAAATCGTCCGATTTCGAAAAACCCGAAAACACCAATTTACCGTTTTACTTCAAAACTTGATGTTTAAAAGAAACTAATGGTCATAATATTCATTAAATAACCTAACTAGATCATAGAAACCATTACCATATTTTTATCACACTAATTTGAATTAAAAATAAATTCCTAGTTTGCAATTTTATCAATTTCAACACCTTGCAAGCAAAAATTTCATAATTTCACGACTAAACTTGATTTTGCCTAAATTAACTTATCAAACTACAATTTATGATGATAGTAATATAATGAAATAATAAATAAGATTTTAACTCTCATTTATTTAAAAATTTCCAAAATCTAGTTAGCAAAAATAGCATTTTTATTAGTATTTTTCAATTATCAATAGAAACTAGTAACCAATTTAAGTTTTTCATTCCACTAACAAATTAATATTCTCATTAAAACCACAATCTAGTGTTACAAACATTAATTGGAATTTTATCTCACCAATATATACAATATATAGAAATCTAGTTTGCAAAAAGGATTAATTTAAACAATTTTGGATAAACAATTTACAATATATCATCCATACAAGATTTTCCACTTCTAAAAATGTTAAACTAGTTATTATAACCTTACTTAATTAATAAAAACCATAACATAATTTTATAAACCCTAACTTGAATTTTAAAACTTGTAGATAGAAATTATTTATTAAATCTAATTATGCTTAAATGAAATATCTAATAACAATAAATCAAAAGAAGAAGATTTATACCTCCACAACATGAAATCCAAACATAAAAATAAGCCACCAAAATGAATGCTTTCCATTTCCAAAATCCATGTAAAGATGAGCAAAGAATAGAGGGTAGGAATTAATTAGGATTTTGTGGATTTTTTATTGAATTTTTGATGATTTTTGATGATTTTTAATACAAAAATGATGGGGGAAAATTTTTGGGGCTGCCCATGTTGGTGAGGCCGGCCATGAGGTGAGGAAAAGAGAGGAGAGTGAGAAAAGGTGAAGAAAAGTGTAGAAAGTTTCACAAAAATATTACACAATTAAGTCTTTTCATGAATTTATTTAAAAATTCTTTATTTTCTTCACTCCATTTGACCTAGAATGGTCTAGAACCATTGTAAAATTTTGAAAATAAATTTTCCATGAAACACACTTGATTCTAATATGTAATGGTTCACTTTTGCTAATTAAACCCATTCAAATTTGTAATTTACACTAATTTAGTGTAAAAATAAAGCTTATGTTAATATTTAAAACAATTAATTTAGGAAAAATATTTAATTAAATTAAAAATTTACAAGTGGCTAAATAAACACCATTTACTAGTAATTACATAATTAAAATAGTTATTTTTAAATTTATAATGAAAATAATTACGGTTTAGTTTTACGAAAAATACGTTTTAAATTTATAAGGAATTTTATTTATTTATTTATTTTAGAACGTTAGAATAACAAACACACACAAGTGGAAGAGTTCAGAAATGAACGAATCCTTCTTGTGGCATTGTAGACTGGGTCACATCAATGCGACACGACTAGCTAAGTTGCATAAGGATGGATAATTTAATCCGTTTGAATTTTCATCTTATGACACTTGCCAGTCATGTCTCAAAGGCAAGATGACCAAAACTCCGTTTATGGAACACGGACAAAGAGTTACGGAACTCTTGAGGCTGGTATATAGTGATGTATGCGGCCCCATGTCTACACATGCTAGGAATGGTTCTGCGTACTTCATTACGTTCACTGACGATCTCTCTAGATTCGGGTATGTGTTCCTGATGAAACACAAATCAGAAGGTTTTGAGAAATTTAGAGAATATAAACAAGAAGTCGATAACCAAACCGGGAAAAGTATTAAAATCCTTCGATCTGATCGAGGAGGTGAATACTTGAGCAATGAATTCCTGGACTTCCTAAAAAAGAATGGGATTCTCTCTCAGCTAACTCCTCCATATACACCACAGCACAACGGTGTATCGGAACGGAGGAACTGCACCTTAATAGATATGGTGCGCTCTATGATGAGCACAGCTGAGTTACCTATTTCCTTCTGGGGGTATGCGCTGGAGACAGCAGCATACCTATTGAATCAAGTTCCATCTAAATCTGTACCTACCACACCATATGAGATATGGAGTGGGAAGAGACCATGTCTTAAATGAGTTAAGATATGGGGTTCTCCGGCCTATGTCAAAAGGCAAAATCCGGAGAAACTCGAGGCACGGTCAGTTTTATGCAAGTTTGTGGGATATCCCAAACATTCACATGGATATCTTTTCTACCATAGCGAGGAACAAAAGGTGTTTGTTTCTCGACATGCCACCTTTTTAGAAAAGGAATTTCTTGCAAAAGAAATTAGTGGCGACAAGGTAGAACTGGAAGAAATTCCGGCTACACAAACTCAAACTGAAGATTTAATGGAACCGGAGGATTCGGTAGTTCCCAACGAACCTCAGCCTCTCCGCCGATCTAGTAAGGTTCCTCACCCACCTGAGAGATACTACGGTTTTCTCATGGATGGTGGGAGCGAGGATTGCATCATCGTTGATGATGACCCAACTAGCTTCGAGCAGGCCATCATGAGTGGGGACTCAGTGAAATGGCTGGATGCAATGCGGTCCGAGATGGAATCCATGTACACCAACAAAGTGTGGACTTTGGAAGATGCTCCTGAAGGTGTAAAACCCATTGGGAGCAAGTGGATCTTCAAGAAAAAAAAAATTGGTGTAGATGGGAAAGTGGAGACTTTCAAAACTAGACTTGTTGCAAAGGGTTTTCGTCAAAGACCAGGTGTGGACTATGACGAAACCTTTTCTTCAGTGGCTATACTTAAATCCATCCGGATCATGCTTGCCATTGCTGCATATCATGACTACGAAATCCGGAAAATGGATATTAAGACCGCCTTTCTAAACGGTGATTTAGAAGAGTGCGTGTACATGTCTCAGCCAGAGGGCTTCGTAGATAGTGGGAGTAGCGGGAAGGTGTGCAAGCTGCTTAAATCCATTTATGGATTAAAGCAAGTATCGTGGAGTTGGAACATCTGCTTTGACGTCGTTATCAAAGAGTTTGATTTCGACAAAAACGTAGATCAACCTTGTATCTACAAGAAGGTCGCAGAGAGTAAGGTTGTCTTCCTCGTATTATACGTGGACGACATACTCTTGATAGGAAATGACATTCCTATGCTGCAATCGGTCAAGCTCTTCTTATCACAAAGATTCTCAATGAAAGATCTAGGTGATGCCTCCTGCATACTGGAAATTATGATCTATAGAGATAGATCTAAAAGGATATTGGGATTGTCCCAATCCAGGTACATTGACACCATACTGAAGAGGTTTAGTATGGAAGAGTCCAAACGTAGGTTTTGACCCACGATCTCAGGGCTCACTCTCTCCAAAGAGATGTCTCCCAAGACTGATTTGGAGAGAGCTCGCATGCAAGGGATACCCTATGCTTCGGCTGTAGGCTCTATCATATACGTGATGCTATGTACCAGACCCGATGTAGCATACTCACTAAGTGTAGTGAGTAGGTATCAAGCTGATCCTGGAGAGAGTCACTGGATAGCTGTGAAGAGCATTCTCAAGTACTTGCAAAGGACTAAAGAGATGCTCTTGGTGTATGGTAACGGAGAACTCCAAGTGGAGTCCTTTACCGATTCGAGCTTCCTGAGTGATAAGGACGACTCTAAGTCGCACTCGGGATTTGTCTTTACCCCTTTACGGAGGGGCGGTTAGCTGGAAGAGTTCCAAGCAGGAAACCGTGGCAGAATCGACGATGGAGGCTGAATGCATCGCTGCCAACGATGCTGCCAAAGAGGCTGTCTGGATCAAGAAGTTCATTACTGAACTTGGAGTGGTTCCATCCATTGAGCATCCAATACCTTTGTATTGCGATAACAATAGAGCGGTGGCTTTGGCCAAGGAACCCAGGTCCCATCAGCGATCTAGGAATATTCTGAGGCGGTATCACCTGATCCGGGAGATAGTTGATCACCGGGAGATCGAGGTCAGGAGGGTCGACACGAAGAACAACACTGCGGATCTACTAACGAAGGCCATTCCCCAGATACAGTTTGAGAGACTCTTCGGGATGCTAGGTATGCGATACTACAGCAGCTGGCCCTAGTGCAAGTGGGAGATTGTTAGTTGTATGTATGCCCTAGAGACCAGTATTTGTAAGTCCATGCTACCTTTCCCGGTACTTTCGGGCAAGCGGAATTTGATAAAAAACGATTTTCTTAGAGGTGGTAACATGGACTTAAAACCCGGATCTTTGTTAAACATCTAACTAACAACCTAACTACGAGTTGCTAACTACTCGGTTAGGGGGTTATACCTTTCTTTTTCTCGAACTCCTTCGTCTTCAAGCTTCGATGGTCGTTCGAATCGGCTTCTCCCCGTCGTCTCCTTGCGCCGAAGATAGATCCACCTGAAAGCTTCAACCTTTGGCTCCTTCTTCGAACTTTGAAGAAACTAGTTCACTCGGTTTGCTAAACCTTGTGAACTAGAGTGAGTAGAGAAGAGTTTGTATGGGATTTTATCTATGGTTCTTGGTTCTCAACTCATGAGACAAGTGAACCATAGAATCAAGAGAGGGAGAGCAAGAGGAGGAAGTGAGAGCTCAAGAACAAGAGAGAGAATGAGCATGAAAGAATGAGAGAAGACTTTTCTCATTTGGCTCTCATAATCCAAAACAATCATAACACCTCATATCAATCAAGTATTATGTGATGGTTTAAGCAACCATAGCCATATCATTTCATGCACTCATTTTGCACAAAAGAGCAAGCAAGCAAAAGTCTTTGCCATGAAATGATAGCTATAGTTATCATGATGGTCAACTAGTCAAGCCTAGTCAACCGGTCAACAAAGTCAACAAGTCAACAAAAGTCAACAAGTCAACAAAGTCAATCCCTCAACAACCATGTTACCATAATACTTAATTAATATAATTGTTAATCACATATCATATTCTCATTAGGGTTGAGCAAAAAGTCAATAGTCAACTGTTAACGGTCAACAACCCTAATAAGAATCCTCTGCCTCTGTCTCTCCGTCAACTGTGCATACACACCCGCATCAGCGTTCCGAGGAACACGAATGCATACTGGATAAAACCAATCCCAAAAGGTACACTAGGATCTGGCTTAAACCAAAGCCAGCTAGTGTGAACTGTCCGGACACTGTATGTGCACAAGTGCACGGATGTGACCGAACCCTGTCGCAAAACCATGCGACCTCTACTCTTTTGCCTAAAGGCGAATAGCTTTCTGTGTGGGACTCTAAAGACTCGACACTACGCTGGCAGTGGGTTTAACCACAGACCGCAAGCGGCACAAGCTGTGCGTAACGGTCCCAAGGTAGATGCCGACAAGAAGACTGACGAGGCGAAACCCATCTGAACTCCTACTGAGCCTGAATGTGACATTCTCCGTACAGTCCGGTCTGTTCGTCTGATACATCGCATGGCGGGCCTAGGGGGCAGTAAACGTCAGTCCCCCAATAGCGGTACAAGTCGTGTCGGAGTGAAGCCCAAAACAACCTGAGATAACACTGGAAGCCTACCAGTATATCTCGTTTGCCCTGGCCAGGAACTTCTCGTGTAATGGCTCTCCTAGACACAGCGCGATGTCAACCCCCAATACCGGGAGAGACGAATCCTGTCTAACCGTCACTGCCTCCAAGTGCTTCGGGACTGCACCCAACTACAACCTGTTTGTACGACTCCTTTGAGCCGTGGTAGGGTAGTAATCAAAGTACAGTGGGAACACACTCGAGGCGAAGTGACAGTGTCAAGTCAGCGGACTAAGCTGTACTCATGTCACCTGGGAACTGATAACTGACGATAGGCATAATACCAACTAGTCAGTTCCCGACTAGTCCTGTCCAGTGTACTCGTAACCCAACGAGCACCCGCATACTATCTCAAGTACGACGTACCGACGGCTGTGGGACATACCGTCTCCCACACTGGGATGAGAAGCGCATGCGCTAGTCTACTCCGGAGTATCGATGCCCTGTCTCGATAGTCCTGCGACCAGGGACCTGCATAAGGATGTGCTTATAGATTACCCAGCCCCACTAGTATGACTGCCATCACAACGCTGGTAATCAAGCAAAGATCCTAAGGGCTCCACTAATGTGTATAGGCGATATACTAAAATAAACACATGTACACATTGAAGTAGAAACAAACACAGTAGCATACTACTATTTTGAGCAAGATTGTATATACAAGGTGAATATCCCAAGCTTCCATTAAGTAATATACAAACTAGTATGATACAGTAATGGCCTCTAGGGCATATACACTAACAATCTCCCACTTGCACTAAGGCCATGTACTGGCGTATCGAAGACCTATCATCTCGATCAGCCGCTCGAACTGAGTCTGGGGCAAGGCCTTGGTGAATGGATCTGCAGTGTTATCTTCTGAAGCGACTCTCCGAACCTCGATCTCCTGGCGATCCACGATCTCCCTAATCAGGTGATACCGCCTCAAGATGTGTCTGGATCTCTGATGGGACCTGGGTTCCTTTGCTAAAGCTATAGCCCCGTTGTTGTCGCAATACAGAGGTATTGGATCAACAATGGACGGAACCACCTGAAGCTCTTTCAAGAACTTCCTCATCCAGACAGCTTCTTTTGCGGCATCAGATGCAGCGATGTATTCCGCTTCCATCGTCGAGTCTGCAACGGTTTCCTGTTTGGAACTCTTCCAACACACCGCCCCTCCATTGAGGGTAAAGACAAAACCCGACATGGACTTGGAATCATCCTTGTCACTCTGGAAGCTGGAGTCAGTAAAGGCCTCGATCTGGAGGTCTTTTCCGCCATACACCAAGAACATCTCCTTAGTCCTTCTGAGGTACTTGAGAATGTTCTTTACTGCTATCCAGTGTTTCTCCCTAGGGTTTGACTGATACCGGCTTACCACACTCAGTGCATAAGCTACATCCGGTCTGGTACACAACATCGCATACATTATAGAGCCTATCGCAGAAGCGTAGGGTATAATAGACATGCGATCCCTCTCCAAATCAGTCTTGGGAGACATCTCTTTAGAGAGGGTGATCCCGTGACAAGCCGGTAGGTTACCGCGCTTGGAATCTTCCATACTGAATCTTTTCAGTATGGTGTCGATGTACCTGGACTGTGAAAGTCCTAATATCCTCTTGGATCTATCACGATGGATCCGGATCCCTAGGATGTATGAGGCATCACCCAGGTCTTTCATGGAGAACCTGTGTGACAAGAACCCCTTGACAGATTGTAGCATAGGAATGTCATTTCCTATTAAGAGAATGTCATCCACGTACAAAACGAGGAATACTACAGTTCTCGCTACAAATCTACAATAGGTGCATGGTTCATCTGGATATTTGATAAAGCCAAATTCCTTGACCGTCTCATCAAAACAGATGTTCCAACTCCGCGATGCCTGCTTTAGTCCATAGATGAACTTAAGCAACTTGCACACCTTTCCGCTGCTCCCACTCTGAATGAAACCCTCTGGTTGGTCCATATAGACACACTCCTCTAAATTTCCATTTAGAAAAGCGGTCTTTACGTCCATTTGCCAGATCTCGTAATCGTGGAAGGCGGCAATGGCAAGAAGGATCCGAATGGATTTCAGCATAGCCACTGGAGAAAAGGTTTCGTCATAGTCTAAACCAGGTCTTTGACGGAAACCCTTTGCAACAAGTCTAGCTTTATAGGCCTCAACCTGTCCATCTACACCAATCTTCCTTTAGAAGATCCACTTGCATCCTACGAGTTTTACCCCGTCTGGAGCAATGTCCAACGTCCATACTTTGTTGGTGTACATGGACTCCATTTCGGTCCGTATTGCATCCAGCCATTTTACTGAGTCAACGCTCTGAACGGCCTGCTGGAAGCTAGTAGGCTCATCATAATCTATGATGCAATCCTCTCTATCCCCGTCTCTGATAAAACCGTAGTATCTCTCAGGCGGAAGAGACTGCCTACTACTCCTGCGGAGCGGCGTAGGAATGTCCTGTTCTTTTGAACCCTCTGGTTCCACTAAGCTTTCAGTAATAGCTCGTGGTTCTAGAATTTCTTCCAGTTCTACTGCGCTCCCACTAATTTCCTTTTCTAAGAACTGGTGTTCTAGAAGTGGGCATGATGAGAAATAAAAACCTTTTGTTCCTCTTCGCAATAGAAGAAATATCCCTTGGAGTTCTTTGGATATCCCACGAACTTGCACTGTACTGAGCGTGCCTCGAGCTTGTCCGCATGCTGCTTTTTGACAAAAGCTGGACTTCCCCATGTCTAAATGTGATTGAGATAGGGTCTCTTCCCACACCACATCTCATATGGTGTAGTAGGTACAGTCTTAGTGGGAACTCGGTTCAAAAGGTATGCAGCTGATTCTAGCGCATACCCCCAGAATGATCGCGGTAACTCAGTGTTACTCATCATGGACCGTACCATATCCAATAGGGTCCGGTTCCGTCTCTCCAATACACCGTTATGTTGCGGAGTGTATGGAGGAGTAAGCTGAGAGAGAATTCCATTCTCTTTTAAATAGTCCAGGAACTCGGCACTCAAGTATTCACCACCTCGATCCGATCTTAGAATCTTGATACTTTTGCCTGTTTGTTTTTCTACTTCATTCTTATATTCCTGGAATTTTCCAAAGGCTTCGGACTTATGTTTCATTAAGAAGACATAACCGTACCTTGAAAAGTCATCCGTAAAAGTATTGAAGTAAGAAAAACCGCTTCGCGCATGTGTAGACATTGGACCGCACACGTCGCTGTGTACGAGTCCCAAGAGCTCGCTCGCTCTTATTCCGTGTCCAGTGAACGGAGACTTTGTCATCTTTCCTTTGAGACAGGATTGACAAGTGGCATACGATTGATATTCGAACGGATTCAAATATTCTTCTGTATGTAACTTTGTCAACCTTCTCTCATTGATGTGACCCAGTCTACAATGCCATAAGAAAGTCTGATTTATTTCCGGAGACTTTCTTTTGTGTGTATTCTGGACATTGAAAATCTGTGGTTGGTTTAATACGTATATACCATTGCTCAATGTACCTGACCCAATCAGAACTTGATTATGGTGAATGTTTACAACATTGCTTACAAACGTAAATTCATAACCTTCTTTAGAAACCAAAGATACAGAAATGATATTACAAGTTGCGTTGGGTACAAAAAAGCAATTACGTAAAACCAAAACATGTCCATCTGACATTCCCAGGTGATAGTCCCCCACGGCTTTAGCATCCATGCTAGCTCCGTTCGCAACTCTGAGGGTCATGTCACCTGCTTTCAAAACACTACGGTTTCTCAACGCCTGCAAAGAATTACAGATATGAGATCCTGATCCGGTTTCCAATATCCAGGAAGTAGAGTTTATTGAAAGACAGTTTTCAATAACATACACACCTGAAGCTGAAGCTTTAACCTGCTTCAATTCCTGTGTTCTGGCCTTCCAGGCCCTGCAATCATTCTTCCAGTAACCTTTCTTATGACAATAGAAGCATTCTTCCTTATCCACAAGCTTCCCCGCTTTCTTTGTTGCTTTAGCTTTTCCTTTCGTATCCACTTTACTAACACCGCCTCTTGGTTTGGCGGGGGCTTTCTTCTTCTTTCCCTTGGCTTTCGCCTTGGATCTAGAAGAAGATGATCCTCCTACAAACAAAGTGGATGTTTCCCTACCTTTCTGTAGGGTGCCCTCTGCACTCCTCAGCATGTTGAGGAGCTCTGAAAGTTCAACTTCCTTTTCTTGTAAGTTGAAGTTCAGTATAAACTGGGCGTAAGTGGAAGGAAGGGACTGGAGAACTAAGTCCGTATAGAGCTCACTCTCCATGTGGTCCCTAGGTCCGCGAGCTCCTCAATGTAGCCGATCATCTTAAGCACGTGCTCTGCTACTGATGATCCGACGGCCATCCTTGCCGAAAATAACTTTTTCGACGCTTCGTATCTTGCGATACAAGATTGCTCTCCATACAGTTCTTTTGTATGAAGAAATATGGATTCCAAGTCCATATTCTCGTGCCTCCTCTGATGTTCATTGTCCATAGAGGCAAGTACGAGGCATTTGGCCTTCGCGCTATCAATCTCCCAAGTCTTACGGATTTCGTTATCCGCGACGCTGGAAGTAGGACCAGGGACAGGGGGAGCTTTGGTGGTAAGAAGATACCCCAGCTTGTCGTAAGTGATTGCCATTTTGACATTCCTGAGCCAATCTTTGTAGTTTGGCCCTGTCAGTATGTTTTTATCTAGAAGTAACTTAAGTCCAGTCATGTCGATTTGGTCGCTGCAATTAGGAGAGAGAGAAGAAACACTCAGCATGATGCTCTTGCAAGTTTAGAGTGGTTTTTAGTTTGTCTAAACAGGATGGCTCCCACTGTTTCTCGAATCCCTCCTCAAACCATAAAGGAAGAATTAGTCGGGATCAATCCCACCGCACAATACTTTCTTAACCGTTCAGCCAGGCCAGTGTCGGTACTTCGAGGGAGGTTTTCCAACGCTTTCGTGAAGTTCCTTAATTCAAGAACCTCTTTTCCCTGGGGGCGTAGCCCCGCTAACACCTTTCTAGGCACCTACTAGGTTTATAGCATTGATCGTTTAGTGAGAAATTTCCCGAGGAGTAGCATATACTCACAGTAGGATCGGGATCCAAATATCATCGCGTGACGAAACTGAAGGAATCCTACCAGAATCATCACACTCCAAGTGGTATGCAAATCTAGCAAGTTTCAGTACTTATGAAACTCCCGATGTGGATTTTTGCCCCATGCTCTTATGACCTTGACTTTGGCCAAAATATCATAAGTCACATGTCAAGTTCTACCCGTCATTATCCAGGTTAATTTGGATCCATTCGCACCTACCCTTGACTTTGGCCAAAATGGCAGTACGACTGTCCCAAACCAACGCATCTATCTATGCTACACATGAACACCCAATAGCTACCAATCACTATGCCTTGACTTTGGCCAACATACATAGCTTGAATACTATTGACTATTCATGTGAAACGACGGAGGGCTACGAATGGTTTTGGTGAAACCGTGAACGTAGTGAACGTGATATAGTCGATGGAACGAGATAGCTTTTAAAAGGAGTGGCTCAAGCTCCGCATTTAAAAGTTGGTTTTGAAAAGAACCGAGTGGTTTTTCGAAAGTGTTCCAACGACTTTTGCTTGGTTTATTATCTTGCATTAGTTCTTTTAATGCGTGATATTCTTGTATTAGTTCTTTTAATGCGTCCCATCATTTAATCCTACCATTGCAGAAAACAACCAAAATATGACGTACGCTTATGCCATTCGCATTCGCCACGGGGCCCCGTTATTACCCGTTAGGTTATTTAACTAACGACAGAGCGGGGGCTGGGCTAGCGCGGCTGTAAAACATAAGCAACGCCTAAATAATATCATATATAGATATATTGCAATGATAGCCATTTCAGATCATAGATGAATACATTAGATATACTAGGAATCCGCAATTCGTACGAGCCTTTAACGAAAAACAGATTACACGGTCGTGGTGAATAGCCAATACCCCACCCAAGACCCCTACGGGTGCGGCAAACTACCCGCCAAGTACCCGAAGCGAAGCAACCTCCCTCAACTCCGTGAGTAGGCCACTCGGCACTTCGGCATACCCGGTAGTTTGTGCACCCCCTCCATGGGTCTATCCTAGGAGCAAAAACAGTAAAAAGAAATTATATAATGACGTCTACAATCCCGACCCGGTTGTGCGGCCATACAAATAATTATTACATCAATTTACAAATTTACATGAATTGAAAGAAAAGAAAAAAAAACTCTCGTCTCACAACGCCCCGGCTATTCACCCGCGACAATCCAACATATTCATATACACATTCCAGCAACATTACAGATCACAGATTTGTATAACCCCCACTAATCGACATATAGCGATTAGCAGACGTTCAATACAAATATCACATTACAGAAAAACTCGTCAGCTAAAGTCTTTTAGAAGTTCGATCAAAAATACGGATTTTTAGGACCCCAAAAATAAAATTTTCGTTCTGGAAAATCTGGGATGAAAATACATATACCAAAATTCCCAAAATAACCCCATAAGCACACTGTAGCAAAGGACAACCAGAGAGGAGTCAGGACGGCCGCGGAACCGCGGCAACAGCAAGCTATTGCCGCGTTTCCGCGGCGTAATGAAGAGATCAGGTGATCATTTTTCTACAGTATATTTTAAAAACCCTGAGTCAATTTTTTATAGGGTTCCTAGGCACACAAAGGAGGTCTCACAAGGCATCAACCATGCCAATTTTAAATTTTACGGTGCCGAGAAACCCTAATACGGATCGTTGGCAAGAAGTTTAGGCGAAAAAGAAACTAGTTAACAACTTAACTAAATGGTAAACGGAAATACAACCTTTGTAGATCCGGTTCTCCACCTCCATGGCTCCGCGATGAAGTCTCCTCGCTGTCCAAATGGAATCCCGGGCTCTAGCGTCGGCTTCATCGGAGAAATGGGCGGGCAAGGTCGTCGGCTTCGTGCCGAAGATGATCTACGTCGAAGCATCACAAGATCAAGCTCCCACTTTACCAAGTCATGAAACTTGTGAAGAAAACACACTCTACTACTTGGCAAGAGGTAGAGGATGAAGAAATAGGAAGTGGGTTCACTTTAGAATTGGATTTCTCACTCATTTCATCAATTCACCATTGATGAAGCAAGCTTTCTTCAAGTGAAGAAGAAGAAGAAGAAGATGAATATTATGATGAGTATTTTTTTAAAAAGGAAATAAAATGAATACTTATCATAATGTAACCATGGTCAAGTGTAGAGAATAGACTAGGGTTAAGTGGAATGGTTAAGGTGAAGCATGAGACAAAATGGTGACTTAGTCAAAGCTTCATGAAGCTTCAAATACAAACAAAGAAAGCCACCATCTTTCCCATTTTCTTTCCAAAATAAATAAATAAATAAATAATAAAGAAAAGCAAAACCCTAATCATTAACTTAACCATGGTTTAATCTTTACACTTAACCAAGTTAACATGTATCATCAAACATGATACAATCAAGTGCACAAAAATATATCACATATACAATGTGCACATCCGAGTGAGAATATCCATTTAAAGTGAACCGATACTAGTTAATGCAAAGTAATATATCAAATATATAATTATACATTAAATCATTAAATCAACACTTGATTTAACGATCCGGTCATATCGCATATAACCGACTAGTATCCTATGTATCGGCTTATCGAATCAATACTTGATTCGATAACTAGGTTATATCGCATACAACCAATCGATACATTCATCGTGAGAATGAAATATGGTATCACATACACGCATTATTCTCGGTCCCCCACATATCTCATATGCGCTCCTATTTCGTTTCGCTTGAGCCAGGAAACCTCTGTGTAGGACTCTAAAGACTCGTCAATACGCCGGTAGCAGATGATGATCATATCAAGCACCCACAAGCCGCAAGCGGTCTGCCAAACGTAACGGCCACCCGGGTATTGAGCGATCAGAAGATCGACGAGCAAGCCCGGTCACACTCCTGTGAATCCAACCAGTAACACTTACCGTACAGTCCGGTCTGATCGTCTGATATGTCGCATATCTCGCCTAGGGGTGGTAAACGTCAGACCCCAATAGCTTGATAAGTCGTGTCGATATGAGGTCTATAACATTCGAGAAACTACTGGTAACACTTACCAGTAAATCTCAGCAACCCTGGCCAGGGATTTCCGGTTATAGCCAATCGAACACAGCGCAACATCAACTCCCTATACCGGGAGAGACGAATCCCCTCCTATCGCTCATTGCCTCCATGTGACTCGGGACTGTACCCAAAAACCACCGTTTTGCACGCCCTCTTGGACGTGGTAAGATGGAAATCAAAGCACAGTGGGAACCACACAAGACTCTATGACGATCTCGGGTCAACAGACTACTCTGTACCAGTGTCACCAGAGAACTGCCATCTGACGTAAAGGTATAATACCATCTGGGAGTTCTTGGCGAGTCCGTCTAGTGTACCCAGTCTCTACTGAGCACCCGTATATCATCTCCGATGTCAAACACCAATGGATATGGGATCATCCATCGCCCATCTATATGGGTCGAGAAGGTATACGCTAGTCTACTCTGGTATATCGATGCCCCGTCTCGATATACCCACGACTAGGGACTTTGAAGGATGTACTTATGGACTACCATGTCCCCACTAGTATGATCCGCATCACAGTCCAGGTAGTCAAGTACACATCCTAAGGGCTTTACCAACATGTAACAGAGAGACAATCAGTGTACACGTTAAGGTAAAGATCAACCAGATAGCATACTATCATGTCGAGCAAGAAAGTCCTCCCTATATATGTCCCAGCATCCACTACAATATACATCCTATGTACAGTAATGGCCTCTAGGGCATACATATAACTAACAATCTCCCACCTGCACTAGGGCCATCTGTAGCAGTGGTTGTAGTATCTCATACTCAACCATCCCATAAAAGTCTCTCTATGGGAAAAGGCCTTCGTGAGTGGATCCGCCGTGTTGTCCTCTGAGTCTACTCTCCTAACCTCGATCACCCTGGAGACCAACCATCTCCACGATCAGGTGACACTGCCTTAGAATATGTTTGGATCACTGATGGGACCGTCGTTCCTTGGCATAAGCCACAACTCCATTGTCTTACAATGGTAGGAACGTAGTTTATCTCATGAACCAATATACACCCAAACAGCCTCTTTGGTAGCATCTTAAGTAGCGATGTATCCTACCTTGATCGTCTAGTTTGTCACGGTATCTAGCTTGGAACTCTTCCAACATACCGTCCCTTTACTGAGGGTAAAGACAATGCCTGTGACTGACATTCAGTCGTCTTTATCACCCTGGAACACTTCCAGTGGTTCTCCCCAGGATCGATTGATACCATCTCACTACAGCTAGTGAGTATTCTAACATCCATTTAGATCTATCTCATAGATCCAAAACCCAGGATTTAGAAGGTATCACTTTGATCCTATGTGGAGAATCATTGTGATAAGCGGAGATTGATCGAGCGTAGCATAGGAAACTCCTTCCCTATCAAGAGTATGTCATCCACGTACTCTACGAGGATCGTCACCATACTCCCTACTACCCTTTTGTTTATACAAGGTTCATCTACCATTTTGATGATGTCAACTTCTTTGACTAATCTATCAAAACAGATGTTCCAACTCCGCGATGCCTGCTTTATCCTATAAAGCATCTTGCACACATTTCCGCTGCTCCCACTGTCTACGAGGCCCTCTGGCTGTGTACTTATAGACGCACTCTTCTAAAACATCATTTAGAAAAGCAGTCATGACACCCAACCACCAGATATCGTAGTCATGGTATGTAGCCGTGGCAAGCAGTATCTGGATGGACTTAAGCATAGGTACTGGAAAAGGTTTCATCATTATCCACGCCTGGTCGATGACGAAAACCTTTAACAAGTCTAGTTTTGAAAGTCTCAACTTTTCCATCTACACCAAGTAATCTTCTCAAGATATACTTGCTCCTGATGAGGATTTAACCCTTCAGATATAGCAAACAAAGTCCATACTTTGTTGGTGTATAAGGATTCCATCTCAGATCGCTAAGCATCCAGCCATTCTGACAGAGTCTTACTCCTGATGGCCAGCTCGAAGCTAGTTGGGTCATCATCTCATGATGCAATCATCGCTCCCACTGTCATAGAGAAACAGAAGTATCTCTCAGGTGGGTGAGGAACCCTACTAGATCGGCGGAGAGGCGGAGGTTCGTTGAAATCTACTGAATCCTTTGGTTCTTTCAAATCATCTGCTGTAGTTTGTATGGCTGGAACACTTCCAGTTCAACATAACTAACATTGCCTCGAGCTTGTCCGGATTTTGCTTTTAGACATAGGCCGGACAACCCCAAATCTTAACTAACTTAAGAGATGGGCTCTTCCCTTATCATATCAAATATGAAGTGGTAGGCAACTGATTTGATTTGAACCCTATTCAATAGGTATGCAGCTTCTCAAGTGCATAACTCCCAAAAAGGAAACAGGTAACTCAGTAGTACTCATCATAGAGCACACCTTATCATATAGGGTGATATTGCTCCGCCCCGATATACCATCGTGCTATGGTGTATACGGAGGAGTAATGCTGAGAGAGAATCTCATTCTCCTTTAGAAAAGTCCGAGAATTCCGTGCTCAAGTATTCTCTTCCTTGATCTCATCAAAGGACATAATACTTTTACCCTTATTGGTTCTCTACTTCTAACTTATATTCTGTGAATATCTCAAAAGGTTCGGACTTGTGTTTCAACAGGAACATATGTCTGAATCTAAAGAGATCATCAGAGAATGTAATAAAATACAAAGAACCAGTCCTGGCATATGTAGACAGGGGACCTATCATACATCAACATGTATCATCCCAAGAGTTCAGTAACTCTTTCTCTGTTTCCAGTAAACGGAGCCATGGTCATCTTATCTTTGTGACATGACTGGCAAGTTTCACAAGATGTAAATTCAAACAGTTTTAAATATGCATCTATGTGCAACTTAGCTAGTCGGGTCGCATTGATATGACCTAGTCTACAATACCTCAAGAAGGATTCGTTCAGTTCTGAACTCTTCCTCTTGTGTATGTTCTGTATACTAAGAACTGTAGATTGATTTAGAACATTAATGCTTTTAGATAACGTGCCTGAACCAATCAACTTTTGATATAGGAAATGTTCAAAACATTATCCAATAATACAAAATTATATCCTTTCTTTACTAATAAAGAGACTGATATGATTTTGTATATCAGGTTCGGTATCTAATAACATTCGTTCAGAATTAATGTATTTGGAATACAGGGTGATAGTGACCAACAGACTTGGCTGCAACTCTTGCCCCGTTTTCTGCCTCATGAAACTTATCACCCGTTCTCAGTTTTTCTACCCTTTTGTAGCCCTATGTAACAAATTACATATCTGGGATCTTGATCCGGTATCAAATACTCTGGATGCAGAGGATACTGAGAAACAGTTCTTTGTAATGAACACACCCGAAGATGATGCATCATCATGCACTCTCTTCGTTTGGGCGGCACGGGAATTCTAGTAATCTCCAATTTCCTGCTCTGTCTTATAACAATTATAAGTTGGAGCGGGACCAACGTTCCCCAGCTCAGTATAACAAGCGGGTTCGGTCAATATCCGTATTATTATCTTGATTAAGGCGTGATATGGTCGCTACCTAGAGAGAGAGAGAAGAAAACACTCAGCGTGCGCTCTTGCAAGAATAGATTGGTTTTTATTTTATCTAATCAGGATGGCTCCCACTGCTTTTTATCAAATCTTCCTTCAAACCCTAAAAGGAAAGACTAGCCGGGATTAATTACACACTACAAGTTCGCCAATCTTTCAGCCAGGCCAGTGTCGGTACTTTGAGGGAGGTCCCCCGTGCTTTCGCACGAACCTAATTACAGTAAACCTCGTTTTCCCAGAGGCGTAACCCCGTTGACACCTTTCTAGACACCTACTTGATCGGCTAATTGTAATATGTAAAACTCTCCCAGGAGTAACTCTTACTCGCAGCGGGTATCGGGATCCAACCATCTCATAGAAGGTATGCAATCTCATTGCAAATTTCAACACTTGAAATTCCCGATAATATTTTGCCCCTAGCGTCCTATGACCTTGACGGAGGTCAACAAACCATAGGCTACTAGTCAAGTTCAACCCGTCATTTCTTGATCGAATTAAACCCACCCGCACGACCCTTGACGGAGGTCAACAAGGCCGCAAGACTACCCTAATCCAATCTGCATCATATGCATAAGCAGATAAATACTAGTTAGCTACCGCACACTACGCTTTGACGGAGGTCAACAAACGTAGCACGAATACTAAATAGGATTTATCTGAAATGACGGAGGGCTACGACAGGTTTTTCTGAAAACCTATTGCGTAATGAACTTGATATCGTTGTAGAATCAAATGATTTTAAAATGGAGTGTTTTTTAGGCTTTTCTAGTTTTGCTAAAGGAGTCACTCCCGGTGAAGGGATCGTCGGTCCTTTCCTCGTCGAATGAGGTGTGGGATATATCATATATATCACTGTGTAGAGCAAAAACTCTTAAAAGCAATCAAAAGACAAACCGAGTGTGTAGCATCTGCCAGTTATTGCTAAAGGAGTCACTCCCGGTGAAGGGATCTCGGTCCTTTCCTCATTGAATAAGGTGCAGGATATATCACATATACCTCTGTGCAAAGCAAGAACTGTAGCTACCTGTTTTATTTTGAAATTCGATTCTACAACATCTTAGGTTTCTTTTATTTCATTAATCATATTAATGAAGTCCCATCATTTAAGTACCTAAACACCACAGATAAATACGACGTACACTTATGCCATCCGCATTCGCGTCGATGTCCCCTCGTGCACCGTTAGGTTAGGTAACTAACGGCAGAGCGGGGCAGGGCTAGCGCGGGTGTAAAACATAAGTAACGCCTATATAATATATCATATATACTATATACTGTATCTATCACAGAACATATCACATGATCACATCACAGATATCGCAGCAGAAGAAACATATGAAATATTGGATATACTAGGACGTCCGTGTTTTCAATACGAGCCAGTATAAAACACGGATTCCACGGTCGTGATGAATAGCCAAACCCTCACCCCTAGACCCCTACGAGAGCGGCAAGCAACCCTACCAATTCTAGAGTTAGGAGACCCGGACTCGACTCCTCGAGTTGGTCTCCCACTGGACTCCAGAACCCGGTTACTTGTGCTCCCCTCCTTGGGTATATCCTAGTGCGGAAAAGTAAATAATATACAAAGGGTGACAACTTCCGCAACCTGGAAGTGCCCCAATAAAAGAATATTACATACGAGTTTTTACATGAATGAAAATGAAAAAACACTCATCTCACATAAAAACCCCCGGCTATTCAAACACGACGATCCAATATAACATATCCAGCAACACATAACATCACATGTCATCAACGTAAGTAAATATGCGCATCCCAATTGTCGTTGACATATAGCAACGAAACCGGCGATATCACATATTACACTTATGGTCACAGAAAAGAAAGTGTAAAACTACAACAGTTGGAATCCGCAACCTCCTCAGACATCGCATGCCTGACCAAATGAATTACTTAGACATTGCATGCCTAACAATTATAAACCCCGCATTTTAGTCTCATTATCGAAAACTCTTTTCAATATCAAGTCGGGCAATTCAACAAGATTCCCGACATCCTGATCGAATGCTCGTCGCAAACTTCAGTAGACGGCCGCACCCCCGATACCGTCGACGAAGTGCACCAAGGCGGAACACCGCTACCGGGAGCACCCGAACAGATGCTTTCGGCGACGGGGTTCTCCTACAGTCACTTGGTCGGGGCTATGGGGTGAGGCTGTCTATTAAGTTTACCCGGCGAGTATCCGCATACGCTACGTGATTGCGACGGACTTTTGATCACATCAAAATTCCGTGGCAACCGATCAAGTGAGACTAAACTGCTATATTTATAACATTCATTTAGTTATCACATAACTATTATGAATTCCAATTGTTGAATCACATTCCAGATAAATAGAAAATGTTAAACTTTTCGATCGAACAGTCAAACACCCAAGTTTTCCCGATACAGATCAACACATGAAATAAGTCTAACAACATTCAGTTCGTGCCTCAGTACCAACGGTCCAGCCGTAGAAGGGTCAAGCCAACGCCTCACATGTGGCACGCCGTACTGCCCCAAACCCGAAGGTTCAAAGGGCAGTTCAAGACGGTCACATAATCGAGTTAAGGTTTGTTGTCTTCTAGAGGGACCATCGCGTTACTTGCACTACTTAGAACGTCTTTAAACTACGGAAAAATCCAACACTTGGAAATTTTCCGACAGGGAAAAATTGGGTATTTTTATCCGGTCGAACTTTTTTAACATATTCTAAAATTATCCGGAAAAACACATAGACAAAATTTGACAATCCGATCGAATGTACGAACTCCCAATACAACCCAAAATACTCAACTCTTGATTTCAGTTTAAAAATTCCCAGGAAAACCAACACTGCCAAATAGGAATTACTGTGCAAAATTTAATGGGAGAAGAGACAAAAGGGCCGCGGAACCGTCGCATTAGCGTGCTAATGCCGCGGTTCCGCCGCACTTTTATGGAGTTAGCTCATCGAACTTCACAGTAATTCTTATAAATTCCTGCTGGTTTTTCTGCATATTTTTAATTCTGGAAAAACCCCGATTTTCAAAAATGTCCAGAGAGCAAATTCCAATTAGGGTTTCGGGTCGATCGGGTTTCAAACTTCGTCTACGCATCGTCTAAGGCTCTAGCTAGGCTCTGATACCACTGTAGGGTTCCTAGACACACAAAGGAGGTCTCACAAGGCATCAACCATGCCAATTTCAAATTTTACGGTGCCGAGAAACCCTAATACAGATCGTTGGCTAGAAGTTTAGGCGAAAAAGAAACTAGTTAACAACTTAACTAACTGGTAAACAGAAATACAACCTTTGTAGATCCAGTTCTCCACCTCCATGGCTCCGCGATGAAGTCTCCTCGCTGTCCAAATGGAATCCCGGGCTCTAGCGTCGGCTTCATCGGAGAAATGGGCGGGCAAGGTCGTCGGCTTCGTGCCGAAGATGATCTACATCGAAGCATCACAAGATCAAGCTCCCACTTCACCAAGTCATGAAACTTGTGAAGAAAACACACTCTACTACTTGGCAAGAGGTAGAGGATGAAGAAATAGGAAGTGGGTTCACTTTAGAATTGGATTTCTCACTCATTTCATCAATTCACCATTGATGAAGCAAGCTTTCTTCAAGTGAAGAAGAAGAAGAAGATGATGAATATTATGATGAGTATTTTTTTTAAAAGGAAATAAAATGAATACTTATCATAATGTAACCATGGTCAAGTGTAGAGAATAGACTAGGGTTAAGTAGAATGGTTAAGGTTAAGCATGAGACAAAATGGTGACTTAGTCAAAGCTTCATGAAGCTTCAAATACAAACAAAGAAAGCCACCATCTTTCCCATTTTCTTTCCAAAATAAATAAATAAATAAATAATAAAGAAAAGCAAAACCCTAATCATTAACTTAACCATGGTTTAATCTTTACACTTAACCAAGTTAACATGTATCATCAAACATGATACAATCAAGTGCACAAAAATATATCACATATACAATGTGCACATCCGAGTGAGAATATCCATTTAAAGTGAACCGATACTAGTTAATGCAAAGTAATATATCAAATATATAATTATACATTAAATCATTAAATCAACACTTGATTTAACGATCCGGTCATATCGTATATAACCGACTAGTATCCTATGTATCGGCTTATCGAATCAATACTTGATTCGATAACTAGGTTATATCGCATAAAACCAATCGATACATTCATCGCGAGAATGAAATACGGTATCACATACACGCATTATTCTCGGTCCCCCACATATCTCATATGCGCTCCTATTTCGTTTCGCTTGAGCCAGGAAACCTCTGTGTAGGACTCTAAAGACTCGTCAATATGCCGGTAGCAGATGATGATCATATCAAGCACCCACAAGCCGCAAGCGGTCTGCCAAACGTAACGGCCACCCGGGTATTGAGCGATCAGAAGATCGACGAGCAAGCCCGCTCACACTCCTGTGAATCCAACCAGTAACACTTACCGTACAGTCCGGTCTGATCGTCTGATATGTCGCATATCTCGCCTAGGGGTGGTAAACGTCAGACCCCAATAGCTTGATAAGTCGTGTCGATATGAGGTCTATAACATTCGAGAAACTACTGGTAACACTTACCAGTAAATCTCAGCAACCCTGGCCAAGGATTTCCGGTTATAGCCAATCGAACACAGCGCAACATCAACTCCCTATACCGGGAGAGACGAATCCCCTCCTATCGCTCATTGCCTCCATGTGACTCGGGACTGTACCCAAAAACCACCGTTTTGCACGCCCTCTTGGACGTGGTAAGATGGAAATCAAAGCACAGTGGGAACCACACAAGACTCTATGACGATCTCGGGTCAACAGACTACTCTGTACCAGCGTCACCAGAGAACTGCCATCTGACGTAAAGTATAATACCATCTGGGAGTTCTCGGCGAGTCCGTCCAGTGTACCCAGTCTCCAATGAGCACCCGTATATCATCTCCGATGTCAAACACCAATGGATATGGGATCATCCATCGCCCATCTGTATGGGTCGAGAAGGTATACGCTAGTCTACTCTGGTATATCGATGCCCCGTCTCGATATACCCACGACTAGGGACTTTGAAGGATGTACTTATGGACTACCATGTCCCCACTAGTATGATCCGCATCACAGTCCAGGTAGTCAAGTACACATCCTAAGGGCTTTACCAACATGTAACAGAGAGACAATCAGTGTACACGTTAAGGTAAAGATCAACCAGATAGCATACTATCATGTCGAGCAAGAAAGTCCTCCCTATATATGTCCCAGCATCCACTACAATATACATCCTATGTACAGTAATGGCCTCTAGGGCATACATATAACTAACAATTTTGATGCATGATTTATCATTTTTACAGAACATAAAATATCAACAGCAAGTTTGAAAACGGGGTTCATTTCGGGACTTTTTCTTTGATCGATCTTCTAGCTACTTTGCTAACATGTTAGATAGAGTTTAACTAGGCTCTGATACCATTGTAAGTCCATGCTACCTCTCCCGGTACTTTCGGGCAAGCGGAATTTGATAAAAAACGATTTTCTTAGAGGTGGTAACATCGACTTAAAACCCGGATTTTTGTTAAACATCTAACTAACAACCTAACTACGAGCTGCTAACTACTCGGTTAGGGGGTTATACCTTTCTTTTTCTCGAACTCCTTCGTCTTCAAGCTTCGATGGTCGTCCGAATCGGCTTCTCCCCGTCGTCTCCTTGCGCCGAAGATAGATCCACCTGAAAGCTTTAACCTTTGGCTCCTTCTTCGAACTTTGAAGAAACTAGTTCACTCGGTTTGCTAAACCTTGTGAACTAGAGTGAGTAGAGAAGAGTTTGTATGGGATTTTATCTATGGTTCTTAGTTCTCAACTCATGAGACAAGTGAACCATAGAATCAAGAAAGGGAGAGCAAGAGGAGGAAGTGAGAGCTCAAGAACAAGAGAGAGAATGAGCATGAAAGAATGAGAGAAGACTTTTCTCATTTGGCTCTCATAATCCAAAACAATCATAACACCTCATATCAATCAAGTATTATGTGATGGTTTAAGCAACCATAGCCATATCATTTCATGCACTCATTTTGCACAAAAGAGCAAGCAAGCAAAAGTCTTTGCCATGAAATGATAGCTATAGTTATCATGATGGTCAACTAGTCAAGCCTAGTCAACCGGTCAACAAAGTCAACAAGTCAACAAAAGTCAACAAGTCAACAAAGTCAATCCTTCAACAACCATGTCACCATAATACTTAATTAATATAATTGTTAATCACATATCATATTCTCATTAGGGTTGAGCAAAAAGTCAATAGTCAACTGTGAACGGTCAACAACCCTAATGAGAATCCTCTGCCTCTGTCTCTCCGTCAACTGTGCATACACACCCGCATCCGCGTTCCGAGGAACACGAATGCATACTGGATAAAACCAATCCCAAAAGGTACACTAGGATCTGGCTTAAACCAAAACCCGCTAGTGTGAACTGTCCGGACACTGTACGTGCACAAGTGCACGGATGTGACCGAACCCTGTCGCAAAACCGTGCGACCTGTCGCAAAACCATGCGACCTCTACTCTTTTGCCTAAAGGCGAATAGCTTTCTGTTTGGGACTCTAAAGACTCGACACTACGCTGGCAGTGGGTTTAACCACAGACCGCAAGCGGCACTAGCTGTGCGTAACGGTCCCCAGGTAGATGCCGACAAGAAGACTGACGAGGCGAAACCCATCTGAACTCCTACTGAGCCTGAATGTGACATTCTCCGTACAGTCCGGTCTATTCGTCTGATACATCGTATGGCGGGCCTAGGGGGCGGTAAACGTCAGTCCCCAAATAGCGGTACAAGTTGTTGTAAGTGCACGGCGGCGCCCCGGCCGTCAATCCGACGGCCAAATGCGGAAGCGGTGATAAACTTAAATTTTCTTGAACTGGCAAACCGCCGCGCACTAATACCCGGATCGAACCATTAATTAGTCCTAGCTATCTACAAGAAGGGGAAGAGAGATATACCGACAGATCCGAGTCCTCCGGTCTTCTCGTCGTCGTCCCGATCTCCTGCGGAATGTCCCGTCTCCTCCTCGTCGCCGGAAGTGCACCACATCGCCTACTTCTTTTACGGGCTCCCACCTCAATGCCGAGGCAACTCGGGCACGAAGCTGGCTAGTCGACGTGCCCAAGATTCGCTGTAGAATATCTAGAGAAGAAGTCTTATTTGGGGTTGTAGGAATTGCCTTTTGTGGAGGAATTGAACTTGGGGCCTTTTGGATTGAACTTGTGGGAATTTTGCAACATGAAATGAAGCAAAATCCCACCCTCAAAATTTTGGACAGCCCACTATAAAGGGAAGGCCGGCCATCACTTGTGGAATGGGGAGAATGAGAAAGTGGATGTGTATCAAAAATAATGGGAGCCATACTCATATCATGCAAGAGAGAGAGAGAGGAATGGTTATCATATGAAAGGAAATCATCACAAACATAAACCCAACACTCCACCAACCTCACCCCTCATCATCATCAACAATCATGACTTTAAAAGTCAAGCCATGATGGAGTCAAAACAAGTCAATGATGGTGAAGTCATCATGAAGCAACAAGATGCAAAGAACCCCCTCCACAAACACTTATTTGCAACAATGCAAATAAGCCCTCCTTCACCATTCTTCGGCCAATGAACGATACAAAGGAAATTGGCCGAAACGGAAAACAAACTGGCAACTCCAGTAAACTAGTCCCGTAATAAATTACAAGAAAACCCCGATACTGTGCATACACACCCGCATTTGTATTCCGACCGAAATACAAATGCAATGAGACAAAATCTACACTGTACTATACAAGGATCCGGCTTAAACCAAAGCCAGCTAGTAATATCCGTTCGATCCTGATCCGTGCAATACCGCACGTATCTGATCGAACCCTGCCATATATCCATACGGCCTGTAGTACAAACTGTCCGATCCTGATCCGTGCAATACCGCACGTATCTGATCGGACCTTGCCATATCTCCATACGGCCTTTACAACCTTTCGCCCGAAAGCTGAGTAACAGAATGTGGGGGACTCTAAAGACTCGTCAACACCTTGGTTGTGGATTTAACCACTAGCACGTCAGAGGTATAAGCCAATACGTAACGAGCTACCAGGTATTGACTAAAAAGGGACGTCTGTGAGCGAACTCAGCCCGACAACCCTACTGAGCCTGTCAGTGACAATATCCGTACAGTCCGGTCCGTTCGTCTATGAGCATCGCATGGCGGGCCTAGGGGGTTGGTAAAAGTCAGACCCCCAAAAGCGGTACAAGTCGTGTCGGAGTGTAGCCCAGAACACCCTGAGATACTACTGGAATACCTACCAATAAATCTCCTGCCTTGGCCAAGGACTTCGTGTAATGGCTCTCCTAGACACAGCACGACCTCACCCCCAATACCGGGAGAGACGAACCCCTGAAGATACGCTCACTGCCTCCATGTGGCTCGGGACTGTACCCAACTAAAACCTGTTTGCACGACTCCTTTGAGCCGTGGTAGGGTAGTAATCAAAGTACAGTGGGAACTCACATGAGACAAATGACGATCCCCAGGTCGATGAACTAACCTGCACACATGTCACCAGGGAACTGCCATCTGACGTCTGGTATATGACCAACTAGCATGTTCCCGGCGAGTCCTGTCCGGTGTACTCATAACCCAATGAGCACCTGTATACATCTTAGGTGATCCAACTGACACCAGTGGCTTGTGAGACCGGCCACCGCCCCTCGTCGGGGTCTCGACTGTATACACTAGTCTACTCTGGAGTATCGATGCCCTGTCTCGAAACTCCCACGACTAGGGACCATTTAAGGATGTGCTTATAGACCCCCAGCTCCCACTTATATGATCGCCCTCATACTGCTGGTGGTCAAGCAAGAATCCTAGGGGCTCTACCAACGTGTAATAGCGACCTGTCAGGTCACCTAAGCAGTACACGATGATAAAGATAAACCAGATAGCATACTATCATCTCGAGTAAGGCTGTCCTACCGGGATAGGTCCTCCCTCAATCATTGCAATCACGTACCTGTGACCTAATAATTGACTCTGATGGCACTATCTCCAACAATCTCCCACTTGCACTCAAGGCTAATTATTGCGATGTCGCATACTCACAGCCCGTTTGATACCGAACACCCAACTCCTCTACTAGTCAGTCTCACAAAGCTTGTTTGTGAAACTATTGCGTTCGAGGAATAGCCTCAGTGAGTGGATCCGCTTTGTTGTCTCTTTCCATGTCTCTCTATATCTCAAGTTCGCGGAGAAACCCATCTCCCGAAATGAGCAATACCTGTCTTAGAATGTGTCTGGATGTCTGATGGGACATAGCTCATAAATGAACTCCAAATCCAAACTTCTTAGACTGTATTGTCAACTGAACTTAATCAGTATCCTGCGCCATGCCTCCCTCAGTATTGCCTTGGACCACCTGTCCAAAATACTGCCCCTCATCAGAAGGAAAACCATAACTCTGACAACTTCCTTGTCGTCCAGGTCACCTTGGAAGCCTGGAATGATAACTGTCTCCCGCATGAGGCTATCGTTATCATATCCCTAGAACATCCGCTTATGTTCTATAACTGCTTCCGACTGTTTCTCCAGGATTGGATCAATGTCAACTTATTGCATCTAGTGCAAGAACAACATCTGGTGTGGTACTTGACATCTCATGATTGACTCAATTGCCTGAGCAAGTGATCTGCCAATCATGCACATCCCTCTCCTCTTTAGTCTGTAAGACACCTTTAGAGAGGGTGACTCCATCACCTGCAGGTATACTACCGTGCCAGGAGTCGTCCATTCTAAATACTCTTAGAATGGTGTCTAAGTAACCTGATTGGGAAACCACCCAAATCTAGATCTAAAGCCATAGATCTAGTGACCAGAATGTTTGATATAATGTCCAAGTCCCATGTGGAGAAACTACTGTGTGACGACCAAAGTATAACCGATTGTAGTATAGGAGTTTCCTTTCCTACTCTATGTATGTCATCCAAATACCAGGACATCACACCCTACTACCTTCTCAACAGATCCATCCCTTATTCTGATGAAGTCAAACCTATGACTGTCATGTCAGAAATAGATGATCTATCTCCGCTATATCTGCTTTAGCCTATAAATAGACATAAGCCACCTGTCCACCAATGCTTCCGCTGCTCCCACTGACTACGACAACCCTCTGGCAGAGTCATATACACGTACACTTCTGAAGCGAGTTCAGAACGACGCTATACTCATCCTCCTGCCGGGTCTCACAGTCTGGAACAACAGTAATGGCAAGTGTGGGTAAACAAGAACTTCCCTGTCACCGTCCTTGAGGCTACCGGAGTACCTCTTGGGTGCCTGAAGTTACCCACCTTATCTGCAGAGTGGCCAATGGAATGTCAATCCAGATTGAATCTTTAGGTTCCTTATCAAATCTTCAGTAATCGTTTGTGGTTCTGGAATCACTTCCAGTTCTACCATACTCCTACTACTGTTTTTCTGGAAAAATCCATTTTTATTAAAACTGTGGCGAGTCAAGAACAATATTGCTATTGTTCATCCAGATGGTAGAAAATCAACCCTCGTCATAGCCTGGGTCAACCCACAAACAGCCATTACAGAAACGTGCCTTGAGTTATCCAGAGTCTGGTTTTAATCATAAGCTAGACAACTCCCCGTACCTTAACAACGTTAAGATATGAACTGTTCTATATCCAATATAGAAACAGAGGCACTGATTTAATTGAACCAGATTCAAATCATGCAGCTGTCTCCAGTGCATGTCAACTAAATGGAAGGAGGCCGATCAGCGTTACTCAACTTAGGAATACTTCCAATTATGAGTAACCTGAAAGAGAATCAAGTTCTCTTAACCATTACTATCAACTGAATACCATACACAAGTATCTACATCTTCGATCACTTTGAAGAATCCCGATACTTGCTACACCTGGTTCTCTACTCTATTCAAATACCTATAACTTCTCAAAATTCGGACCCTGCGTTTCTACGAAACACCTGTCTAAAAACTAGAGAAGTCATAAGTAAACCGAATATAGTACGAGGACCAAAACCCTCTGTCCTGATGGACCCTGGACAACATACAATACTCTGTATAAGTCCATTGAGTCTGATAACTCATTCACTGTGTGTCGTAGGTTGAAAACTGTACTTATGGTTAAGAAGAATTACACCGCTGTTTAATGCTCCTTACCTAACCATCCACTGATATAGGTAAATGTCATCGACATAATATCAAAAGGTATATCTCACTCTATGAAAATAGATGTACAGATATATCAATTTGAAATTGGTGCACAACAGCGGATATTCGAAACCAAATATTTGCCGACCGGCAAACAACCCAGGTGACTTCCTCAAATATCACTGATTACGATGAATCCCGATATAATGAGGATGATCACCCAATTCCCAATAACTTACTCCCACTCATCATCTGTAAAACCATACAGATATGAGAATCATACCTGGTAAATACATACCCTGGAGTAAGTATCTAATCGGGAAATCAGTTTTCTTTTAACAGTACACAGTGAGACTGAAACATTGAAATGTTTCGATGGGGTATCTCGGTATTCCTAGTAATGCCTCTTCCAGATTCACGACTGTAACCGTATAGTTCTTTGCCACCTCTCCAAATCTCTTCATATGTCTTTAGTCTTTACCTTCTGCACACCCCTTTAGGCCAAATGGTTTTCTTCCTTCCCTACCGTTCGGCACCGGCCTATGGTTTGGAAGAAGACTGTCCAATAAGCATAATGGGTGTACTGTCCTAATCCTAGGAGTACTCGCAATGCGAGAGAAGGTGAAGATAAAAGACACCTGAATAAACCTTATTCCTATTTCTCCTAAACCAGAATCCATCCCCGAACTGGAACAAGTTCCTTTTGAGTTCGTATATAACCATACGATGGAGTATCCAAATAAACTGTGGATCTTCGTAGTGATACGGAGTGTCCTAGAGAAATACAAAGGTGATGTGGGAGTGGTAACGAAATATTTGGTTTGGTCGTGAATATTAGTCGCAATTTACTTTGCCCTCTTACTAATCCCTTGCTTTGTCTTAACTTAATACCTTCTGTACACCATCGTTAGGCTAATTGGTTTTCTTCATTCCCTACCGGTCGGCACCAGCCTAAGGTTTGGAAGAAGACTATCCAATTTGCGTAATAGGTGTACTATCTCCTAAACCAAGGAGTACTCGCAACCTGAGAGAAGGTAAAAGGAAAAGACAACTGAATAGTCCTATCCGTTTTCTCCAGAACCTGAAACCATCCTCGAATAAATTCTTTCGAGTTCGTATCTAACCAAACGATGGTTTTGTCCAATGGAAGTGGACGTTCATAGTAACACGGGGTGTCCTGGAGAAAAGGGTAAAAGTAGGAGTGGCAATGAGGTCTGCAACTCTGACAATCCAAAAGCCAATGTTTAAGAAGGTTTGGTTAACTTGGTCACTGAGTCATAGTCTAAGGGTCGGGTCAATGGTCGCTGCCAAAGAGAGAGAGAAAAGAAACACTCAGCGTGCACTCTAACCTAGATCAGAATGGTTACCAATTTATCTAATCTGGAAACCTCCCACTGTACCTCAAATTCTCCTCCAAACCTGAAAGAAGAATTAGTCGGGGTCACCCGAGGAGTAAACTAACTCATCAGTGGGAATCAGGATCCAACTATCATCGCATGATAACGTGGCGGAATCCGCTCACGCTATCACACTCCAGAAGGTATGCGCATATCTGGCAAGTTTCAGTTCTTTTGAAACTCCCGATGTGATTTTTACCCCATGCTCTTATGACCTTGACTTTGGCCAACATATCATAAGTCACATGTCAAGTTCTACCCGTCATTCTCCAGGTTAATTTGAATCCACCCGTACATACCCTTGACTTTGGCCAAAATGGCAGTACGACTGTCCCAAACCAACGCATCTATCTATGCTGCATATGAATGCCCCAATAGCTACCAATCACTGTGTCTTGACTTTGGCCAACATACACAGCTTGAATACTATTGACCACCCATATGAAACGACGAAGGGCTACGAATGGTTTCTGGCGAAAACCTTTAACGTAAGGAACTTGATATCGTCGAAGGAACGGATAGCTTTTTAGAAATATAGTGACGACAACCTTCGCTAAAGAGGTCACTCCCGGTGAAGGGATCTCGGCTCTTTCCCCGTAGAATGAGGTGCAGGATATTCCAACTGAATACCACGGTGCAAAGCAAAAGTAATCGGCTATAGTGAAGTCATTGCCCTGACGCAAACTTTTTGTCCAAGGGGTCACTCCCGGTGAAGGGATCTCGGCCCTTGCCTCGTCGACTGAGGAGCAGGATATTCTAAATGAATACCGCGATGCAAAACAAAAGTGAACGTCCTTGCAATAACAGCTTTTTGAAAAGTGTTCCAACAACATCAGATTAGGTTTGTTTTTAACTTGCATTGATTCGAATCAATGCAGTCCCATCAATTGATCACACCAAAAGAACGAAAATATACTGATGTGCGCATATGCCATCCGCATTCGCCACTGGGTCCCGTCATTACCCGTTAGGTTAGCTAACTAACGACAGAGCGGAGACTGGACTAGTGCGGATGCAAAACATATACAACATCTATTAATATATATACCAATATATTATATTCGCTCAAGGCGTGATAAAATGCAACATCACAGAAAATGTACAGCATCACAGAAACAATACAGATATCTGGGATCCCCGGGTTTCACAGAGCCACTACTGAAACCCGACGTTCCCCTGGTCGTGTGGATAGCCTGTGCAATAAAATCCTAGACCCCTACGGGCGCGGCAAGTTACCCGCCAAAACCTGAAGCGAGGCAGCCCCTTCAGCACTGTGAATGGACCACCCAGCACTTCACGGAATCCGGTAACTCGGGCACCCCTCCTGGGTCAACCTGTACCCCCTACGAGTGCGGCGAATAGCCCGCCAATTCTAGAGTGAAGCCCCCTCCGTCTCAATGCCATGAGATGCGGGCTTGTTGCCCTCTAGAACCCGGCTATCCGTGCACCCCTCCGCGGGGTAACCCTAGTACAGAAAGTAAAATATACATATAACGGGTACATCGACCGCAACCAGGTCGTGCCCCAAAATAATAATACAAACAGGCAGTGACGGCAGTCCACATGTCGGACGCTCGCCCAGCAATATCAAATGTACATAATACAATCACAACTGTACTAGCATTGCAACCAGGCTATCCCCCACGACCGATCCGCAACATCACAGCAAAAACAGAACATCAACGTGAAAGTCACGTTCGCAAATCCGTCTAACCGGGCTATAGCAGTTAGACCGAATTTACCGATCGAGTGACATTCACGGTCGCAGATATAATGTAAATACTGTGAAATAATGTGTTTAAAATATCCGATCGATCAAAAATTAACAAGTGGGCCCCCAAGCAATACTGTAGCACATCAAGAAATTCTGGGCCCAATATTAATATTCCAAAAACCCTAAATTCCACTCAGGAGGCAACTGCAGAAATTTGACACAGTGATCACTGAAATTCGCGGCGGAACCGCGGCGAGAAGGGGGTGTTTGCGGCGGTTCCGCGCTCCCACAGTGGAGTCACTTCATCGAATTTTTACAGAGCTCTTAGATTTTCCAGTACATCAATGTTTTACAACCTGAAAAATTTTTCGAGACCAAAAAATTTCAACAGAAACTGATGCGAAGGAAAAACGGGTTTTGGAACATTTGATCGATCGGAACTGAAAAACACATTAAGGCAAGCTAGACTAAGTTAATGGCGAGGCTCTGATACCACTGTAAGTGCACGGCGGCGCCCCGGCCGTCAATCCGACGGCCAAATGCGGAAGCGGTGATAAACTTAAAATTTCTTGAACTGGCAAACCGCCGCGCACTAATACCCAGATCGAACCATTAATTAGTCCTAGCTATCTACAAGAAGGGGAAGAGAGATATACCGACAGATCCGAGTCCTCCGGTCTTCTCGTCGTCGTCCCGATCTCCTGCGGAATGTCCCGTCTCCTCCTCGTTGCCGGAAGTGCACCACATCGCCTACTTCTTTTACGGGCTCCCACCTCAATGCCGAGGCAACTCGGGCACGAAGCTGGCCAGTCGACGTGCCCAAGATTCGCTGTAGAATATCTAAAGAAGAAGTCTCATTTGGGGTTGTAGGAATTGCCTTTTGTGGAGGAATTGAACTTGGGGCCTTTTGGATTGAACTTGTGGGAATTTTGCAACATGAAATGAAGCAAAATCCCACCCTCAAAATTTTGGACAGCCCACTATAAAGGGAAGGCCGGCCATCACTTGTGGAATGGGGAGAATGAGAAAGTGGATGTGTATCAAAAATAATGGGAGCCATACTCATATCATGCAAGAGAGAGAGAGAGGAATGGTTATCATATGAAAGGAAATCATCACAAACATAAACCCAACACTCCACCAACCTCACCCCTCATCATCATCAAGAATCATGACTTTAAAAGTCAAGCCATGATGGAGTCAAAACAAGTCAATGATGGTGAAGTCATCATGAAGCAACAAGATGCAAAGAACCCCCTTCACAAACACTTATTTACAACAATGCAAATAAGCCCTCCTTCACCATTCTTCGGCCAATGAACGATACAAAGGAAATTGGCCGAAACGGAAAACAAACTGGCAACTCCAGAAAACTAGTCCCGTAATAAATTACAGGAAAACCCCGATACTGTGCATACACACCCGCATTTGTATTCCGACCGAAATACAAATGCAATGAGACAAAATCTACACTGTACTATACTAGGATCCGGCTTAAACCAAAGCCGGCTAGTAATATCCGTTCGATCCTGATCCATGCAATAACGCACGTATCTGATCGAACCCTGCCATATATCCATACGGCCTGTAGTACAAACTGTCCGATCCTGATCCGTGCAATACCGCACTTATCTGATCGGACCTTGCCATATCTCCATACGGCCTTTACAACCTTTCGCCCGAAAGCTGAGTAACAGAATATGGGGGACTCTAAAGACTCGTCAACACCTTGGTTGTGGATTTAACCACTAGCACATCAGAGGTATAAGCCAATACGTAACGAGCTACCAGGTATTGACTAAAAAGGGACGTCTGTGAGCGAACTCAGCCCGACAACCCTACTGAGCCTGTCAGTGACAATATCCGTACAGTCCGGTCCGTTCGTCTATGAGCATCGCATGGCGGGCCTAGGGGGTTGGTAAAAGTCAGACCCCTAAAAGCGGTACAAGTCGTGTCGGAGTGTAGCCCAGAACACCCTGAGATACTACTGGAATACCTACCAGTAAATCTCCTGCCTTGGCCAAGGACTTCGTGTAATGGCTCTCCTAGACACAGCACGACCTCACCCCCAATACCGGGAGAGACGAACCCCTGAAGATACGCTCACTGCCTCCATGTGGCTCGGGACTGTACCCAACTAAAACCTGTTTGCACGACTCCTTTGAGCCGTGGTAGGGTAGTAATCAAAGTACAGTGGGAACTCACACGAGACAAATGACGATCCCCAGGTCGATGAACTAACCTGCACACATGTCACCAGGGAACTGCCATCTGACGTCTGGTATATGACCAACTAGCATGTTCCCGGCGAGTCCTGTCCGGTGTACTCATAACCCAATGAGCACCTGTATACTTCTTAGGTGATCCAACTGACACCAGTGGCTTGTGAGACCGGCCACCGCCCCTCGTCGGGGTCTCGACTGTATACACTAGTCTACTCTGGAGTATCGATGCCCTGTCTCGAAACTCCCACGACTAGGGACCATTTAAGGATGTGCTTATAGACCCCCAGCTCCCACTTATATGATCGCCCTCATACTGCTGGTGGTCAAGCAAGAATCCTAGGGGCTCTACCAACGTGTAATAGCGACCTGTCAGGTCACCTAAGCAGTACACGATGATAAAGATAAACCAGATAGCATACTATCATCTCGAGTAAGACTGTCCTACCGGGATAGGTCCTCCCTCAATCATTGCAATCACGTACCTGTGACCTAATAATTGACTCTGAGGGCACTATCTCCAACAGTCGTGTCGGAGTGAAGCCCAAAACACCCTGAGATAACACTGGAAGCCTACCAGTATATCTCGTTTACCCTGGCCAGGGACTACTCGTGTAATGGCTCTCCTAGACACAGCGCGATGTCAACCCCCAATACCGGGAGAGACGAATCCTGTCTAACCGTCACTGCCTCCAAGTGCTTCGGGACTGCACCCAACCACCACCTGTTTGCACGACTCCTTTGAGCCGTGGTAGGGTTGTAATCAAAGTACAGTGGGAACACACTCGAGGCGAAGTGACAGTGTCAAGTCAGCGGACTAAGCTGTACTCATGTCACCTGGGAACTGATAACTGACGATAGGCATAATACCAACTAGTCAGTTCCCGACGAGTCCTGTCCAGTGTACTCATAACCCAACGAGCACCCGCATACTATCTCAAGTACGACGTACCGACGGCTGTGGGACAGACCGTCTCCCACACTGGGATGAGAAGCGCATGCGCTAGTCTACTCTGGAGTATCGATGCCCTGTCTCGATAGTCCTGCGACCAGGGACCTGCTAAGGATGTGCTTATAGATTACCCAGCCCCACTAGTGTGACTGCCATCACAACGCTGGTAATCAAACAAAGATCCTAAGGGCTCCACTAATGTGTATAGGCGATATACTAAAATAAACACATGTACACATTGAACTAGAAACAAACCAAGTAGCATACTACTATTTTGAGCAAGATTGTATATACAAGGTGAATATCCCAAGCTTCAATTAAGTAATATACAAACTAGTATGAAACAGTAATGGCCTCTAGGGCATATACACTAACAGTATTGTACAGATGATGTATATTATATTAGATGCTTGGACATATATAGAGAGGACTTTCTTGCTCGATATGATAGTATGATATCAGGTTTCTCTTTATCTTAACATGTATACTTGTCTCTTGATACTGTCTTATAGTTACATGTTGGTAAAGCCTTTAGGATGTGTACTTGAATACCTGGACTATGATGAGGATCATACTAGTGGGGACATGTTAGTCCATAAGTACGTCCTTCAAGGTCCCTAGTCGTGGGTGTATCGAGACGGGGTATCGATGTACCAGAGTAGACTAGCGTATACCTTCTCGACCCATATAGATGGGCGATGGATGATCCCATATCTATTGGTGTTTGACATCAGAGATGATATACGGGTGCTCAATGGAGACTGGGTACACTAGACGGACTCGCCGAGAACTCCCAGATGGTATTATACCTCACGTCAGATGGCAGTTCTCTGGTGACACTTGTGCAGGTTAGTCTGTAGACCCGAGATCGTCATAGAGTCTTGTGTGATTCCCACCGTGTGCTTTGATTTCCGCCTTACCACGTCCAAGAGGGCGTGCAAAACGGTAGTTTTTGGGTACAGTCCCGAGTCACATGGAGGCAATGAGCGATATGAGGGGTTTCGTCTCTCCCGGTATTGGGGGTTGATGTTGCGCTGTGCTCGATTGGCCATAACAGGGAAGTCCCTAGCCAGGGCTGATTTAGAGATTTACTGGTAAGTGTTACCGGTAGTTTCTCAACCCGTTATGAGCCTCACATCGGCACGATTTATCGGTTGTTGGGGTCTGAAGTTTACCACCCCTAGACATGATATGCGACATATCAGACGAAGAGACCGAACTGTATGGGAAGTGTTACCGGCAGGCTTTTACAAGAGTTGGAGCCGGCTTGCTTGCTGATCTTATGATCGCTCAATACCCGGGTAGCCGTTACGTCCAGTTAGTACCGCTGACGGCTTATGGGTGCTTGATGTGATCATCACCTACTGCCGGCGTATTGTCGAGTCTTTAGAGTCCTACATAGAGGTTTTACTAGCTCAGGCAAAATGAAATAGGAGCACGTATGTGATATCTACGGGGCCGAGAATAATGCGTTAATGTGATACCGTATTCTATTCTCACGACTTTTTGTATCGGTCGGTTATATATGTTATAACCGGCTTATCAAATCAAGTGTTGATTCGATAAGTCGATACAATGGATGTTAGTCGGTTATAAGAGATATGACCGGATTATTAAGTCAAGTGTTGATTTAATAATTTAGTGTATAATTGTATATTAGATATACTAGTTTACATTAACTAACACTTGTTCACTTAAGGATTTTTCTCACATATGGACAACTTTAATATATATGTGATATATATTAAAATGTGTTTTCTTTTTGTATCATGGTTGATGATACACTTGACATGGGTGTATAAGACATACACCATTCTATTTATTATGGTGGGTTATAATTATTTAAGATAATTACAAAATTAGTGGAATTTTGGAAAGAGCATGAAGCTTGTAGAAGCTTGCTTTGCTTTGACAAAGTCCACTAGTTTTGTCTTTACTTTAGATTTTTGTTGACCTAACCATTTGGATTAGCCATGATTATGTCTCTACATGAGTTAGTATATGATACTCACTCACCATGGTTAACTCAATCACTTGATCATTATCTTCATCTTTTCTTTTGTTCATCTTCTTCTTCTCTGATCAAAAGAAAAGCTAGCTAGGGCTTTCAAGAGAGAGTGAAACATTGTGAGAAAATAAATTCTAAAGTGAACCCACTTCCTATTTCTCCATCTTTTACTAGACTAGCACTTTAGTTTAGGGTGTTTGCTTCACTAATTCTCTAGTTAGTGAAGTTGAAGCTTGAGTTGATATTCCCTCGACGTAGATCTTCTTCGGCCTCAAAGACTTCAAGCAAGGACGCTTCTTTCGCCTCGTGAAGCCATGCAAGAGCCCGGGAGAACTACGATCGCAGCGAAGGGACTTCAACAAGGAGCTAATGAAGTGAAGGACCGATCTACAAAGGTTGTACTTCGTATTCACTTAGTCGTAATTGTCTTTTACTAGCTTGTGAAACCCTAATTTTCTAGCAACGATCTTGTTTAGGGTTATTCGGCACGGCTAAAATTTTAAACGGGCATGGTTGATGCGTTGTAGAACCTTATTAGAGTGCCTAGTAACCCTACATAAACGTACAGATATATCAGTTTGAAATTGGTGCATAACAACGGATATTCAAAACTAAATATTTGCTGTCCGGCAAAAACCCAGGCGATTTCCTCCAATATAACTAATTACAACGAATCCCGATATAATTAGGATGATCACCTAATTCCCAATAACTTACTCCCACTCATCATCTGTAAAACCATACAGATGTGAGAATCATACATAGTAAATACATACCCTAGAGTAAGGATCTAATTGAGAAATAAGTTTTCTATTAACAACGCATAGTGAAACTGAAACATGAAAATGTTTCGAAGGGGCATCCGGGTATTCCTAGTAATGCCTCTTCCATTATCAAGATTCATGACTGTAACCTTATATTTGCTTGCCATCTCTCCAAATCTCTTTATTTGTCTTTACTCATTACCTTTTTTGTACACCCCCTTAGGCTAAATTGGTTTCTTCCTTCCCCACCATTCGGCACCAGCCTATGGTTTGGAAGAAGACTATCCAATAAGCGTAATAGGTGTACTCTCCTAATCCTAGGAGCACTCGCAACCTGAGATAAGGTAAAGATAAAAGACAACTGAATAAATCTTATTCCTATTTCTCCTGAACCAGAATCCATCCTCGAACTGGAACAAGTTCCTTCGAGTTCGTATATAACAATACGATTGATTTATCCAATGGAAGTGGATGTTCGTAGTGGTACGGGGTGTTCTGGAGAAATACAAAGGTGAAGTAGGTGTGGCGATGAAATATGTGGTTTGGTCGTGAATGACAGCAGTCGCATTTTACTTTGCCCTCATTTTAATCCATTTATTTGTCTTTACTTATTTTCTTCTGTACACTACACTTAGGCTAATCGGTTTTCTTCATTCCCTACCTTTCGGCACCTGCCAGTGGTTTGGAAGAAGACTATCCAATAAGCGCAATAGGTGTACCCTCTCCTAATCCTAGGAGCCCTCACAACCTGAGAGAAGGAAAAAGGAAAAGACAACTGAATAATCCTATTCAATCTCCCCAGAACCTGAATCCATCCTCGAATCTGGAACAAGTTTCTTCGAGTTCGTATATAACCATACGATGGATTTATCCAATGGAAGCGGATTTTGGTAGTGATACGGGGTGTTCTGGAGGAATGCAAAGGGTAAAAGAAGGAGTGGAAATGATGTATGCAACTCAGACAATCCAAAAGCCAGTGTTTTAAGAAAGTTCGGTTAACTTGGACACTGAGTTATAGTTTAGTGTCGGGCCATGGTCGCTGTCAAGGAGAGAGAGAAAAGAAACACTCAGCGTGCACTCTAACCTTGATCAGAATGGTTAATCACTTTATCTAATCAGGATGTCTCCCTCAGTATCCTCAAATTTTCCTTCAAATCTGAAAGAAGAGTTAGTCGGGATCACCCGAGGAGTAAGCTAACTCATCAGTAGGAATCTGTCATGACACAAAATTTAGCACGTGACGGCCCTTAAACTACGTAACGTCTCCAGGCATAACGTAATTCAAGTAAGCCAAAAGAAAAACCAGCAATCTTAACTATCAAAAGTAGTAAGTGATAATAACATTGTTAAAACTTTTGAAATTGCAATCTAAATTCTTTAAAGTCCAAATTTACATCCTTTAAAATTTGGCTGCACCTCCTTTATAAAACAAGCCCCCAAAAAGGGTACAACAAAAGATATAAGTAAAGTATCCCCAAATGGGAGAAAATCTATGCCCAAGGGCGGAAAACAACCACCACAACAGATATACGACGCGGTAGCGAAGAAAAAGACGATATGAATAAAAACTGCATAAAAATCTCTAAGTCACAAAATAATATACAATATCATCCTCACAACTCGTCTCTAAGTCAATACATTAAAATTGTAGATGGAGAGTACTGGATACAACGAATATACAATCCGCAACATCGGATAACCGCAAAACCCACCTATAGTAAAACTGCACCTAGTCAGCCGTAGCGGTATCCGCTGCAAAAGATGATACGATAGATGAAATCCCTGCCTTTGACTGCTCTGAGGGACAACCTGTACAACCCTGTGGCACAACGGGGGTGAGTTGCCAACTCGTGAATAGTAAATAACACATGCAGGTAATCGCAAGTATACACGTACTGCGGTAATCTATCACATGCAAGCTGATAGCAAAAAATAGCAATATGTATATGCAACAGTCATGAAAGTTACTCTATCAGGTACTACTAATACATGAAGCAATGCATAACAAATAAATGCGGAGTATGGAATAAAACATGTAATCCTCACTGAATCCTCGTCGTGGCATCAAAACAATCAAAATCCCAAATTCCTCAGATCGGCCTCTATATCGGCCCTCACATCGGGCATATACGCCCCTCATATGGGGCACATAGGCCCCTCACATCGGGCAAATAGGCCCCTCATATCGACCATAATATCGGCCCTCATATCGACCTTAATATCGGCTCTCATATAAAATGAATAAGAATACTTGCACAGATCATTACGATGATATATATATTATTGGTGTACATATATAACAGCGTCGCATACCACTGATATAAATATACATATATATATATTTATATATATATATATTAGGTGTACATATATAACAACGTCCTATACCACTGATATATATACATGTATATATATCAATGTCCCATACCACTGATATATATACCCAGGAGTAAAACATCAATACAACATCATGTAAAATCCATATATCAATGCGAAATCCATAAAATATAATATACGCAACATGAAATAGTAATATGAGCATATAGAGGAAAAACCGCTATTTAACTGCAACAAGTTATTAAGTATATCATGCGGTTCCTAATTTCTTCGAAACCAAACGCAATATCATATAAAGATGAACATGTAGCTATAGCCAGGTATGCGTAACCATGTCGGTATAGTAAGATATGTGTATCTACCTATCAGTAATGATGTAATACCCTCCAGGTATGTATGTAGCTATATCACGCTATGTTTGTGTATATACATGTCAATAACGATACAATACCCTTGAGGTATATGTGGAACTATATCGAGGTATACGGGTGTACATGTAAGTACGTATGAAAGATGTACATGTAGTTATGTCTCACAAGTGTATATACCTATCTCTAATGGTACAATACCATATAGGTATATGGGTAGCTAGCAGGTTGGCATGGCAAGGCATATGTATAAGCTTGTAGGTATACAGGTATGCTATATGTCATATGCACAATCGAATATGAATCAATGTCTCATTGTCCTTAACCAATACAATCTCACATATGTATAAGTGTTGTGCGTGTCATGGCAATTATTGACGGTGTGAGTGGCAAACAATCAGTGCTCATGCAACATGAGCCGTCAATAATAGTGCAGTGTCCAAAGGGTACAAGTCCAAGCACAACAAGTAATAATATGCAATGAAGTTTTATGCACAATCTCTAAATATGCCATATAAACATGCGGTTAATATCAAATCATATCTAGCCCTGACGCATAAAGCCTTGCGGGCGATTCCCTTGTAGATGTTAAATCTACTCACTGATGATCCTGGGGCTAAGTAAAGCCAACCACTTGCTTTCCCTTCTTCGCAGCATCTGAAGTCCCCGCCTGCGTCCCTATGATCATAAAAAAACATAACTAGTGTATATTAGCAATCGACCAATTACACGTGCCAACTACGTTTGACCGACGCATCAACTCCAAACATACTCTCAAGTGTTCGTCTAGTAGCTAACGGGCGTAGCGAAAATACGAAACTAACCCAAGAGCAACAGATACACAAAGACACGAACCGTATCGGATAACGTAACGCGCGAAATCGAAACACTAGAATTTAGCTAAGTGATCACAGATTTTGCGATTCAAACAATTTGTAAAAGTTACACATACCACAAGACCACACACAACCCCAGAGACTCCCACCCCAAAATACAACCCCCCAGCCCCTACTCTGGCCGCAAATTGCGGCCAGAACCAACAAATCTGCGGCCATCTTGAAAGGAATTAGGCTCGGGTTTTTATGGTGGGTTCTAGGTCACTACACAAGGTCACTGTGATGGAAAATTTTTCAACAAATGCCGGGTTTGATAGCAGATCATCCAAGACCCAAAACTATACTAAAAATACGGTATTTGCATGAAACAGAACTTTACGCGTTCTAAACTGAAACTAACAAGCTACGCATCATCAAAAAGGCTTACTTAACACAAAGAGATCATTACCTACTCTTACAAGCTCAATAATCCTAGCTTTCCAAGCTCCATGGCTTCTTAGAAGAAAAACAAGTCATTATAAGTGATTTGGGTAAGATTTTGTGAAGGGTTAGTGAAGATTTGTGAAGGAAGGGTTATGTGTTCAGTTGAGAGTGAGGAGTATGAAGAAAAAGGTGAGAAAGAAATAAGTGAGAGAGAATGAGAGTGAGTGAGTGAGTGAGTTAGAGAGAGAGAGGTGAGAATAAGGGTGAGTGCACCAAGCATTAACTCTTCATTAATGCAAGCATGGCTCTCATGACTCACCATTGCCACCTCGTCCCAATCCAAAACCCAAAAGGAAAATATCACTCACAAAAAAATCAAGGGTTTAAGGTTTAAAGAAAAGTAAGGATTATGATTTGGATTAATTTGTCATGGTCACTAACTAGATTAGCACAAGCAAACCCTCACACTAACGTGCACACGTGTGTGCAAGCCCAAAAGAATTAATAATAAAATATTAATTAATTGTCATAAAATGTGAGGAACCCAAATTAGTAAACTTTTTATAGAAAAACCGCATTATCGCTTAATTAACACTAATCGCATTCTAAGGTGTTACAATCTCCCCCTTTAAAGAAAATTCGTCCCCGAATTAAAAATTCCTACTGTGCATACCTTCAAGGAGATGAGTGCAAAATTCCCAATCTCGCTGCCAGCCTCCCAAGTGATCTCCTCACTATACGGCTACGCCAAAGAAAACTCCACAGATGGCAAGACCCTTGACCGATGTTTCTTGCCGATCCACTAACACTATCAGCTACCGGTGAAGAAAAAGATCGCGTCCAAGCTAAATGGTCTGGTGCTGAATCATGTGAGAAAGGTCATGAAGGTATTTGCAAAGTATCAACACAAGGAATATGGGATGAATAATAAAAATTCTGGGCGAAAGTGCCAAATTATAGGCAACGGTACTAACTCGCTAAAGGATTTCAAAAGGACCTACAATCTGGGACTAAGCTTCCCAAAACCTCAACACGCCATCATCGGAAATATCCATAGGAATACATGATCTCCCACCACGAACTCAAGTCTGCGACCACCACGGTCGGCATAAGACTTCTGTCTGCACTAGGCTGCCCTCATCCTGATCTGAATCAACTGGATCTTCTCCGAAGTCTCTCGACTAGCTAGGGTCCAAAAATCCTGCTCTCGCGAAGTCAGTAAGAAACAGACTGGCGATCAACACAACCTACACACAAGGCCTAAAAGTTATCATCTGAAACCTCTCCTGATAACTATTATCGTAGGAGAACCCTATCAATGGCAAGTGACGATCCCAACAGCCAACAAACAATTAGTACGTATGCAAAATCCTATCCTCCAGAGTCTGTATAGTCCGCTCCGACTGACCATCGGCCTATAGATGGAAAAGCGGAGCTAATGCTCAACCAGTACCCAAGGCTTCCTGAAGATTCTGCCAAAGACGGCTAGCTATCTGGATGCCTCTATCGGATTCAAACATGAAGGAACTTCGTGCAAATACACAAACTTATCGATGAACAACCGAGCAAACTGAGCATAACCGGACAGCACTCACCCAAATGGAGTCCCACCTTGTCTAAACCTAGGTAGACACCACAACGAAATTCATGGAGAGGTGCTCCAATTCCCAGTCTGGAATGGTAAAATGGTTGCAACTCTCCAGCCGGCTCCAAATGCTCATCATTAGCTCACCGAAAGCCAAGCACTTCAAAACAAAATCCGAAACTTCACTCTTCATCCCTTCCCACCAGTAACCAACTCTCAAGTCATGTTACATCTCGGTGGCACTTGGATGAACACAGAAAGCTGACCAATGTGCCTGCTCTAGGACATCGTGTCTCTACCCATCAGTTTCGATACACGTCATCGAGTCCCTAACATAGCACACCCTGGTCATAAATCAAGAACTCCGAATCTTTACCCAGCCAAATATGCTTAGAATCTCAAACAACGAGCATCGGCGGCCTGTGCCTCACGACAACGATTAAGTAAAAGTGGATGGGCATGGACATGATCAAGATGTCCCCTCAGTAGAGGCGAACTTAAGCAATACACATCTGTCGCACAAGAACTGTAGATCTGCAGAAGACTGTCTCCGAACTGTGCACAACTGGAACAAACTATGCCCGGGACTACGACTCTAGTATCAGCAACCACAATCGTCTTTCCACGGGTAATAAAGGATCTCACAATCAGAATCCTTCACAAGCTCCATCCAACGGCGCTGTCTCAACAATCAAAACCCACTGCAGGAAGATGTACACTAAGCTCAAGTGGTCCGTGAAAATCCGACATGACTCTTCGTACAAGTAGTGTCCCCAAATCTCCAGCGCAAGACAACCGCGGCCATCTCCAGATCATGAGTGGGATAAATCCTGCTCGTACTTCCTCCAATTGTCGGGAAGCACAAGCAATAACTTTATTATGCTACATCAGTACACAATCGATCCCCACTCGTGAAACATTATAATAAACGAACAAGTCGCTCGATCCAGAAACAAGGATAGATTGTTGCAGTCGTTAACCGAGTCATTCAACCACTAAAAACTCAGCACGCATGCCTCAGTCTAAAGAAAAGGAACTCCCTTCCTTGTCAATACGGTCAACAGTGCAGCGATACTCAAGAAATTATACACGAAACAGCGGTAAAAACCGGCTAAGCCAAAAAAATCTGCGGAACTCGGTCTCAAAACAAACTTAGAAAAATGTCTCGCACCCTGGAGCTGATCAAAGAAATCGTCAATGCGAGGTAAAGGATGCTTAATCTGCATCGTAACTCGGATCAATTGAAGGAAATCAATACACAACCTCAAACTGTCGTCCTTCTCCCTGACGAACAGAATAGGAGTTCCCCAAAGCGAAACACTCGGACGCAAAAGTCCCGCAATTTATCAACTCTGCAGCAGATCCTTAAACTCCCTAAGAACCACCGGCTCATCTAGAACAACGTCGGAAAATCTCGCCCAAAAGAAACCCGGTCTATCGAGCCCACTGTGGCTCCGGTATCACAAATGGAAGCCAAGAATCCTCGACATCCTCTCTTCTACAGCCGACAAGCGAAAAAGGCTGAAATCAAGCTCTGAGGGGCGGCACCACTGTCCCCCTGCACAACAAGAACTGGCTCGCCGAGAAAACAGAACCTGACTGTCTTCTCACGGCAGTTCACAGACGCCTAGCACGTAGCTAACCAGTCTGTGCCCAGGAGAACCCAAAGTCCAACATCTCTAGAATGATCAAATCGACGGACCAATCTCTATCTCCTACCCAATTGGTACATGACCGAAACACTTGTCTCGCAACCAAAGGATCGCTAACAGGAGTAAATGCAACAAACGGCTGATGTAGCATACACAACTTTCGGCACAACCACGGCATGAAATGTGTAGAACAAACGAGTGCATAGATCACGAATTAAACAATATGCGCAACAAAAGAACATACGAATATGAATACCTGAAAAATCAGCATTGGACGCCCACGCATCCCGATGAGTAGAAGAAAACGCCCGTGTCTGCCCTCTATCCGCAACTGGCTGAACTCCTACTCTACCATCCTGTACTATCGGAACAAACCCTCCGTGAAACCGACCTCTCTGATCATAAGTCTGATGCGGATCAATGACAAGCGCAACAGGCGACTCTCTCTGAAGTGAAGGTGGTAAGGTATCATGTGGTACAGCTGTCCTCCTCTGGCGTACCGAGGTATAATCTTTGACGAGGTGATGGAAACTCCCGCACCAGAAACATCCATATGATGGCTACTGATCCTCCTGGGGATAAGAGCTAAACTACTGTCCTCGTCCAAAGTCTCTGATACTCCCACGACGTAAATAAAATCTGTCTCTGGGCTGATACACCTGTACGAGCCCTCCACGGTCTCGGAACTCCTAAAGTCTCGGGAAGACGCTCCTCAGCTAAACAGGCTGCATCCACTGCTGATGTATACATGACACAATGTTGTGCGCTGATAGCAAGGAATAACTGGGTAACAGGGGTGACAACCTCCTGTCGCTGCCCTCGACTGGCCTCAACCAACGACCTCATCATCTGGCGCAAGTCCTGCATATCTGCCTCAAGCCTAGCGATATGATCTGTCGAAGGCGGATCAATCTGCTCTTGTGCAACGAGCGTACCGTCCTAGTCAGTCCTCGTCCCAAACGAGTCAACTCTGACCTTGGCCCTCGTTGCCTCTCTCTGAGCCCTCACAGTCATCGACGGTAAAAGGCTATAAATGGAAGTATGATTCGATATGAACACGGAAATCGAATCACAAGGATATGTATCATCATGGAAGGAATTTCAAGAAATTAGTATTTAGGTCACTTTAGGCGGAGTATCGTGTCGTAAGTATGCTGCGGACATATACACACTACATCACTCTGCTTACGCTACCTACTCCATCATACCAAGGCCATGCTACACACTGAAAGGTAAAACCTAGCGCTCTGATACTAACTTTATAACGACCCAAAATTTAGCACGTGATGGCCCTTAAACTACATAACATCTCCAGGCGTAACGTAATTCAAGTAAGCCAAAAAAAAACCCAGCAATCTAAACCATCAAAAGTAGTAAGTGATAATAACATTGTTAAAACTTTTGAAATCTCAATCAAAATTTTTAAAGTCCAAATTTACTTACTTTAAAATTTGCCAGCACCTCCTTTGTAAAACAAGCCCCCCAAAAGGGTACAACAAAAGATATAAGTAAAGCATCCCCAAACGGGAGCAAATCCACGCCCAAAGGCGGAAAACAACCACCGCAACAGATATACGACGTCGTAGCGACGAAAAAGACGATATGAATAAAAACTGCATAAAATATCTCCAAGTCACAAAATAATATACAATATCGTCCTCACAACTCGTCTTTATGTCAATACAAGAAAATGGTAGATTGAGAGTACTGGATACAACGAATATACAATGAGCAACATCGGATAACCGCAAAACCCACCTATAGCAAAATTGCACCCAGTAAGCCGTAGCGGTCTCCACTGCAAAAGATGATACGATAGATGAAAGCCCTGTCTCTGACTGCTCTGAGGGACAACCTGTACAACCCTGTGGCATAACGGGGGTGAGTTGCCAACTCGTGAATAGTAAATAACATATGCAGGTAATCGTAAATATGCATGTACTGCGCTAATCTATCACAGGCAAGCTGATAGCAATAAATAGCAATATGTATATGCAACAGTCATGAAAGGTACTCTATCAGGTACTACTAATACATGAAGCAATGCATAACCAATAAATGCGGAGTATGGAATAAAACATGTCATCCTCACTGAATCCTCATCGTGGCATCAAGACAATCTAAATCCCATATTGCTCAGATCGGCCCCTATTTCGGCCCTCATATCGGGCACATAAGCCCCTCACATCGGGCACATAGGCCCATCATATCGACCATAAAATCGGCCCTCATATCGACCATAATATCGGCTATAATATCGGCCCTCTTATCGGCCATAATATCGGCCCTCAAAACCATAATATCGGCCCTCATATAAAATGAATAAGAATACTTACACAGATCATTACGATGCTATATATATTATTGGTATACATATATGACAGCGTCCCATACCACTGATATATATATATATTTATATATATTAGGTGTACATATATTACAGCGTCCCATACCACTGATATATATATCCAGGAGTAAAACATCCATACAACATCAAGTGAAATCCATATATAAATGCGAAATCCATGAAATATAATATATGCAACATGAAACAGTAATATGAGCATATAAAGGAAAAAACGCCATTTAACTGCAGCAAGTTATTAATTATATCATGCTGTTCCTAATTTTTTTGAAATCAAACGCAACATCATATAAAAGTGAACATGTAGCTATAGCCAGGTATGCGTAACCATGTCGGTATAGAAAGATATGTGTATCTACCTATCAGTAATGATGTAATACCCTCCAGGTATGTGTGTACCTATATCAAGCTAGGTATGTGTATATACATGTCAATAACGATGCAATAACCTCCAGGTATATGTGTAACTATATCAAGATATACTGGTGTACATGTAAGTATGTATGCAAGATGTACATGTAGCTATATCTCACATGTGTATATACCAATCTCTAATGGTACAATACCAAATAGCTATATGGGTAGCTAGCATGTAGGCATGGTATGGCATATGTGTAAGCATGTAGGTATACATGTATGCTATATTTCATATGCGCAATGGAATATGAATCAATGTTTCAATATCCCTAACCAATACAATCTTACGTATGTATAAGTGTTGTGCGTGTCATGGCAATTATTGACGGTGTGAGTGGCATACAATAAGTGCTCATGCAACATGAGCCGTCAATAATAGTGCAGTGTTTAAAGGGTACAAGTCCAGGCATAATAAGTAATAATAGGCAATGAAGTTTTAAGCACAATCTATATATTCCATATAAACATGCGGTTAATATCATATCATATCTAGCCCTGACGCATAACGCCATGCGGGTAATTCCCCTGTCAATATTAAATCTACTCACTGATGATCCTGGGGCTATGTAAAGCCAACCATTCGCTTTCCCTTCTTCGCAGTGTCCAAAGTCCCCGCCTGCGTCCCTAAGATCATAAAAAACATAACAAGTGTATATTATCAATCGACCAATAACACTTACCAATTACGTTTGACCGACGCATCAACTCCAAACATACTCTCAAGTGTCCGTCTAGTAGCTAACGCGCGTAGGGACACTACGAAAACTAACCTAAGAGCAACAGATACACAAAGACACGAACCGTATCGGATAACGTAACGCGCGTAATCGAATCACTAGAATTTAGAAAAGTGATCCCAAATTTTGCTACTCAAACAATTTGTAAAAGTTGCACATACCACAAGACCACACACAACCCGAGAGACCCCTACCCTAAAATACAACCCCCAGCCCCTACTCTGGCCCCAAATTGCGGCCAGAACCAATAAATCTGCAGCCATCTTGAAAGGGATTGGGCTCGGGTTTTTATGGTTGGTTCTTGGTCACTACACAAATTCACTGTGATGGGAACTTTTCTAACAAATACCTGGTTTGATAACAAATCATCCGAGACCCGAAACTACACTAAAAATACGTTATTTGCACGAAATGGAACTTTACGCGTTCTAAATCGAAACTAACAAGCTACGCAACATCAAAAAGGCTTACTTAACAGAAGGAGATCATTACCTACTCTCACAAGCTCAAAGATCCTAGATTTCCAAGCTCCAAGGTATCTTAGAGGCAAAACAAGTCATTAGAAGTGATTTGGGTAAGATTTTGTGAAGGTTTAGTGAAGATTTGTGAAGGATGGGTTATGTGTTCAGTTGCGAGTGAGGACTATGAAGAAAAAGGTGAGAAAGAAATAAGTGAGAGAGAATGAGAGTGAGTGAGTGAGTTAGAGAGAGAGAGGTGAGAATAAAGGTGAGTGCATTAAACATTAACTCTTCAATAATGCAAGCATGGCTCTCATGACTCACCATTGCCACCTCCTCCCAATCCAAAACCCAAGAGGAAAATATCTCTCACAAAAAATCAAGGGTTTAAAGTAGGAAGGATTAGGATTTGGATTATGTTGTCATGGCCACTAACTAGATTAGCACAAGGAAACCCTCACATTAACGTGCACACGTGTGTGCAAGCCCAAAACAATTAATAATAAAATATTAATTAATTGTTATAAAATGTGAGAAAACCAAATTGGTAACTTTTTATAGAAAACCCGCATTATCGCTTAATTAACACTAATAGCATTCTAAGGTGTTACAAAATCGGACGGGCGCTAGGCGCTCACTCCGTCTTGAAAATCAACGTCAACAACAACAACACGAAAAAGTACACATTGGTTGCCGACTGATCTGATCATAGGTGAAATACAATCCCTTCGCCTCGCCATGCCACTAGAATGACCGGCATGATAACGTGAAGGAATCCACTCATGTTATCACACTCCAGAAAGTATGCGCATGCCTGGCAAGTTTAAGTTTCTTTAGAAACTCCCAATGTGATTTTTACCCCATGCTCTTATGACCTTTACGAAGGCCAACATATCATAATTCACATGTCAAGTTATGCCTGTTATTATCCAGGTTAATTTGAACCCAGCCGTACATACCCTTGACGAAGGCCAAAATAGTAGTACGACTGTCCCAAATCAACGCATCTATCTATGCAACAGAAAAGTAACAAATAGCTACCATACACCATGCCTTGACGAAGTCCAACATACATAGCCTTAATACTAAGTGTTACCAGTCTGAAATGACGGAGGGCTACGAATGGTTTTTTGTGAAAACCCATTAATGTAATAAATTTGATATCGTTGAAGGAACCAGATAGCTTTTTACAAATATATAGTTGCGAAACCTTTGCTAAAGATGTTACTCCCGGTGAAGGGATCTCCGCTCTTTCCCCGTACAATGAGTTGCAGGATATTCCATACTGAATACCGCGATGCAAAGCAAAAGTAATCAACTATAGTGAAGTTATTACCCTGACGTAAATTTCTGCTCAAGGGGTTACTCCCGATGAAGGGATCTCGGTCCTAGCCTCGTCGAATGAGGTGCTGGATATTCTTAACTGAATACCTCTACGCAAAACAAAAGAAAACGTCCTTATAATAATAGCTTTTTGAAAATTGTTCCAACAACATCGAATAAGTCTGATTTCCCTGCAATGATCTGAATCAACGCAGTCCCATCAATTAATCACACCACAAAAGAACGAAAATAAAATGTACGTATATGCCGTTTGCATTCGCCACTGGGTCCCGTCATCACCCATTAGGTTACTTAACTAATGATAGAGCGGGTACTGGACTAGCGCGGGTGTAAAACATATACAACATCTACTAGTATATTTATAGCAATATATAATAATCGCTCCAGGTGTGATAAATGCAATATTACAGAAAAGTAATAAGCATCATAGAACAATACAGATAATCTGAGAGCCTCGGGTTTCCATTGAGCCGCAAGTGAAACCCGACGTTCCCCTTGTTATGTGGATAGCCTGCGTAATAAAAATCTAGACCCCTATGGGCGTGGCAAGTTACCCGCCAAAAGCAAAAGCTAGGCATCACCCTTCAGCAAAGTGAATGGGCCACCCAACACTTCACGGAATCCGGTAACTTGAGCATCCTCCATGGGTCAACCTATACCCCCAACGAGTGCGGCGAATAGCCTGCCATTTCTAGAGTGAAGCCCCCTCCATATCAAATCCTTCAGATGCGGCCCCGTTTCCCTCTAGAACCCGGCAATCCGTGCACTCCACCGTAGAGTAATCCTAGTACAGAAAAGAAAATATGTACAACGGTGATATCGACATCAACCCGGTCGTTCCCCAAAAGAATAATATACAAACAAGCAGTGACGGCAGTCTACATATCTGACGCTCGCCCCGCGATATGCAATATATAAAGAAAAATAAACTGTACAAACATTGCATCCAAGATATCCACAACGACAAATCCGCAACATCACAGCACAACACAGAACATCAACGTGAATGTCACGTTCGCAAACTCGTCTAAAAGGACATATAGCAATTAGACGAGTTATACCACTCGAATGACATTCACGGTCGCAAATAGAAATGTATGTACTGTTAACTAATGTATTTAAAATTTCGATCGACAAAACTTCCCAAAATGGGCCCCAAATGCAAATCCAGAACTCAAATGAATCTGGGCCAAAACAAAATATTCTAGAAACCATAATTCCATAAGTTAGAGCCCCAGAAGAAAGATTGCGCACTGTTGCCCCAAAACGGCGGCGAAACTGCAGCCAATACGTGGGTTATGCGGCAGTTCCGTGGCGTTTTAGTGGGTTCCGTCGCCAAATTTTCTTCTGTAGTCTTAGAAAAGCATACACGATTTTCTGATACACTGAAAATGATTTTTCGACAACTTTAAAAATTGCAGAAGCTTGAAAAATGGAATTGCGGTTTTTAAAAATTCCGTCGATCGATGTTTTAAACATGTTAGAACAAGCTAGTATGGGTTAATGGCGTGGCTCTGATACTATGTAAGTCTACGGGAGCGCCCCCGCCATCAATCCGAAGCCAAACACGGAACAAAAACTTTCTATAAAACTGGCGCTAACGTATCCTTTTGCCCAGATCGTTTCATTAACCCTATACTAGCTAACTACAAAGAAGATAGAATGGCTATACCGATCGATCCGTGTCCTTCGGTCTTTAGCCATTATCCCATGCTCCTCACGGCTTCTCTGATCAAGCTCGATCTCCAGTCTCCTTGTCGAAGTGGCACCACGTCAAGGAATCTTTTTATGGGCTCCCGCTTCAAAACCGAAGCAACTCGGACATGAAGTTTGCTAACCGACATGTCCAAGGTGAAGTAGAGAATGTGTGTGATCATTTTGTCTCAAGACATCCATTGATTCTCAACACATGAGATGGTATGGATGGAGGTTGAAGAAGAAGCCATTGATGGAAGTTGTGAGCACAAGAAGAAAACTAGTGAAGAAGAATAGCTTTCTTATTGTGTTGGGATGAAAATGTGAGAGCTCTCTTCATCTCAAGACTAAGCCCCACACTATATGTGGCTGCCCTCTCTCTCTTCACATGTTAATCCCACACAATAATTAATAAATAGATTAGAAATGGCACAAAAAATAACACCATGACCCATCAACAAAGCACATGCCACATTTAATGCTTTTGATTATGACTAGCACTCACAATTTCCACCTAATAAACATTAACCCAATTGTTTAGAACAATAAATAGAATGCCATCTTCTAAAGTAAACTCGTGATGGATCACAAGAATACCACTCATCTGTATATACATACCAGTATTCGCATTCCGACTGAATACAAATGCAATGAGATGAAAGTAATCCAACAAATCTAATACTAGGATCCGGCTTAAACCAAAACCCACTAGTATGATCCGTCCAATAATGATCCGTGCACAAGTGCACGTATATGATCGAACCCGGCGATAAAACCATACAGCCTCTACAATATTTCGTCCGAACTAGGGATTCTTTCCGTGGGGGACTCTAAAGACTCGTTAATATGCTGGCAGTGGGTTTAACCACAAGCACGTCAGTGGCACTAGCTGTACATGACGAAAACCCATGTATTGACCGAAAGGGAAGTTGACAAGCGAACTAATCCTGAAACCCTACAGAGCCTATCTGTGACAATCTCCATACAGTCCGGTCCGTTCGTCTACGAGTATCGCATATCGGGCCTAGGGTGATGGTAAACGTCAGACCCCCAATAGCGGTATAAGTCGTGTCAGAGTGTAGCCCAGAACACCTTGAGAAACTACTGGAATACTTACCAGTAAATCTCACTTGTCTTGGCTAAGGACTTTGTGTAATGGCTCTCAATACACAGCGCGATATCGACCACCAATACCGGGAGAGACGAATCCTATCTAACCGCCACTGCCTCCAAGTGCTTCGGGACTACACCCAACTACTACATGTTTGCACGACTCCTTTGAGCCGTGGTAGGGTAGCAATAAAAGAACAGTGGGATCACACTTGAGGCAATGTAGCAGTGTCAAGTCAACGGACTAAGCTGTACTCATGTCACCTGGGAACTGCTCCTGACGATAGGTATAGTACCAATCAGCCGTGCCCCTGAGAGTCCATCCGGTGTACTCATAACACAATGAGCACCTTTATACATTTTAAGTGAACCAACTGACACCAATGGCTTGTGAGACCAGCCAACGCCCCATGTTGGGGTCTCGATCCATATACACTAGTCTACTCTCGGAGTATCGATGCCCAGTCTTGAAATTCGCATGACTAGGGATACTTTAAGGATGTGCTTATAGACTACCCAAATCACACGTATATGATTTCCATCATACTGCAGGTAGTCAAGCAAGAATCCTAAGGGCTCTATCAATGTGTAATAGTGATCTGTAATGTCACCTAAAGCATGTATACGTTGATAAAGACAAAACATATAGCATACTATCATCTCGAGTAAGACTGTCCTACCGGTATAAGTCCTCCCTCAATCATTGCAATCACATGCCTGCGATCCAATAATTGACTTTGAGGGCACTATATCCAACAGCAGTGAGATTGCATACCTTCTATATTGATAGTTGGATCCCAATCCCACTGTGAGTAAAAGTTACTCCCGAGAGAGTTTTGCACTTTATAATTAGCTAATCCAGTAGGTTTCTAGAAAAGTGTCAACAGAGTTATGCCTCTAGGGAAACGAGGTTTATTTTAATTAGGTCCGTGTGAAAGCAAGGGGAACCTCCCTCGGAGTACTGACGTTGGCCTGGCTGACCGGTTAGCGAACTTGTAGAACATAATTAATCCTGGCTAATTTTCTTTTTGAGGATTGAAAGAAAATCTGATAAAAGCAGTGGGAGACATCGATTAGATAAGATAAATTACAAATCTAATCTTTGCAAGAGCTTTCGCTGAGTGTATTCTTTTCTCTCTCTTAATGGCAGATACGAATGACTGGACATTAGTTCTATTAGAGAAAAATAAACTGATGGGACACAATTATAAAAACTGTCTAAGGAACATAAATATTTCCCTTACATATGATAAGGTTGCATATGTCCTCACTACCTGAGCCTCTCCCATCCCAGGCCCTGATTCCTCTATTGCGGATAAGGAGATCCACAAGACATGGGATATTGATTGTGCCATAGCAAAATGCCTCATGTTAGCTTCGATGGAAAATGTACATCAAAAGAAACATGAGAAGATGAATGTTCAATCCATCTTTTTCCATACAATGGAGTTGTATCGGGAGCAATCTCGTACTCTTCGTTACGAGGCATCTAGAAAGTTATTTCAGATGAGGATGGCTGCTGGTATGTCAGTAGGAGATCATTCCTTGAAGATGATAGGACTTACTAAAGAACTTGAGGACCTAGGATGGACCATAGAGAACGAACTGCTGGGTCTCACTAGCTCCTTGGCCATCTACCGTGGCCGACGCGGAAAAAAATCTGGCGTTTAAAAAATTTGGCGCAAACGAAACCTGCCCCAAGATCGAAACCATAAACCTACTAGCAAACTAAAGAAGCTAAACAAAGGGTCAGAAGTGTTATACCAAAAAAACCAAGTCCTTCGGTGTTCCATCACCTTCCTACGAACCTTAAGGTGTGCTCGAACGAACTTGGTCGCCGGTCTTCCTTCATCGAAGATGATCTACCCGAGGGATGTAGTCAAGCCTCTAGCTCAACATAATGAATGCAAGTGAAGCAACTAGGGATTCTAGGATGCTAGTATAGAATGCCTAGGATGTAGTGAGTGAACTATGTGTTTATCTATCTTATCTCACATCCTCTCATGATTCTCAAAACATGAGAGTGTTGAGAGGAGGTGGAAGAGGAAGGTGGAGGAAACCATGAATCTCAAGAGAGGAGTGAAGCACAAAATGGTGAGGATAAGATGGACTGCTCATGAGAAAGAACCATCTCACAAAATAATGAGATTGTTGTCTGTAGTGCCCTCAAGGCAATTATCATAGTCGCGGACTTATGATTATGATGGTTGAGGCGGGACATATACCGATAAAACAATCTTACTCAAGATGATAGTATGCTATCTGGTTTGTCTTTATCATCATGTACATGTTGATAGAGCCCATAGGATTCTTGCTTGACTGCCAGCATTATGATGGAGATCATATATGTGGGAGCTGGGGTCTATAAGCACATCCTTAAATGTCCCTGGTCGTAGGAGTATCGAGACCGGGCATCGATACTCCAGTGTAGAGTAGTGTATACTGATCGAGACCCCGACGAGGGGCGGTGACCAGGTCTCATAAGCCATTGGTGTTAGCTTGTTCACCTAAGACAGTATACAGGTGCTCATTGGGTTGTGAGTACACTGGACGGACTCGCCGGGAACCTGCTAGTTGGTATTATACCTATTGTCAGATAGCAGTTCCCAGGTGACATGTGTACAGGTTAGTATGTCGACCTGAGATTGTCATTTGTCTCGTGTGAGTTCCCACTGTGCTTTGATTACTACCCTACCACGGCTCAAAGGAGTCGTGGAAATAGGTTTTAGATGGGTACAGTCCCGAGCCACATGGAGGCAGTGATCAGGGATTCGTCTCTCCCAGTATTGGGGGTTGACGTCGCGTTGTGTACGGATGGCCATCTCCATAAATCCGTGGCCACGGTGGACAAGAATTATCGATCCAGGATCGATAGTTTCTCAGGTGGTGATGGGGTTAAATACCGACACTAAATATCGCGTTGTTAAGGGTCTGATTTATCCAACCTTGAGACTCGATATGCGATACTCTTAGACGAACAGACCGGACTGTACTGATATTGTTACTGATAAGCTCAGCAGGGGTTCAGGATGAGTTTGCTTGTCGGCCTCCCTTTCGCTCAATACCTGGGTAGCCGTTACGTACAGCTAGTGCCACTGACGTGCTTGTGGTTAAACCCACTGCCAGCGTATTGACGAGTCTTTAGAGTCCCACACAGAGGTTTTTCACGGTTCAGGCAATATGGTGTACATGTCGTATGTTGGTACATACGGGTGTCCAATTAAATATGTGCACTTGCTGCGAAGACTTTAATCGGGCGGTTGATAATACTAGCGGCTTAGGATTAAGCCAGTTTATTAAATCAGGTTTTGATTTAATAATTTACATATGTATTTATATATATGTATTCTAGTATTATTGTTCGCTACTTATTTTCACTCTTTGCTATTCGTATTTTTGTACGAATATGCGTATATGTATTTCGATACATGTACCGAGAAGTATTCCGTATTTTATACGGAATGGCTTCTAGAAGATGCCACCTCATTATTGATTTTCTTTTAGAAAATCAATTAGAAAATAAGGTGGAAAAGGTGACAAGGCAAAGGCATGGGCATGAGTCAAAGCATAGTGCAAAGTATGGTTGGATTTATTTTATTGCAAATTGGATTTTTTTTGTTGGAATGAGAGAGGGGGGCCGGCCATTTTTTTTGGTGTGGGATTCATTTCATTTGGCTCATTACATTACACACTACACTAGCTCTCTCTCACTCTCTCATTCACACAAAAATACTTAGCAGTCTTTTTGCTCATGGCAAAAGCTTTCACCTCCTTCATCTTCTTCTTGAGTCTCTCATTGAGCTCATGGGTAGAGATGAAAATTGTAGTTAAACTTTAATGCACCCCACTCTCCATCAGTAGCGACTTTGGAGCATAGGTTACCTCATTTGTCGAGGTTGGAGCTTGCGCCGTTTCCCTCGGGTGGATCATCGGAGATGGAGGAAGACCGGCAACCAAATATCGTCAAAAGATCACTAGGAGCTTGGAATGAAGACCGAAGGACAAGGATCAACTCGGTATAACGATTCTAACTCTTAGTTAGTTTGCTAGTTTAGGTTAAGGTCGATCTGTAAATCGGGTAACGGTAGCGCCGGTTTTAGAAATTTGTGTTCCGCATTTTGGCCGTGTTTCGATGGCCGGGACGCTGCCGGAACCCTTCAGAGCTAACCATAGAGAGAGAAAATAAGCATGCTGTAGCGTTAGCTTAGCACATTAGCAAGGATTAGGAAGGCATCACACATGCCATATTGAAATTTTGGGAGTGCTAAACAAACCTTAACCAAGATCTTAACTAGAGAATTAGGGTTAACTTGCATGTAAACAACTTTACATCTAAGAATGAGGGATTACAACCTTTGTAGTTCGTTCCTTCGCTTCATAAGCTCCGAGTAGTAGTCCCTTCGCCGTATTCTATGAACTTCCGGACTCAAGAGAGGTTCCACAAGTCGAATGATCCATACTTTCTTGAAGTCTTCTTTTTCAAAGATGATCTACCTTGAAGAATCTCAAACTCAAGCTCGCACTTCTCTAATTAAGTATTAGTGAAGTGAACACCCTAATCTAAGTGGCTAGAATAGATGAGGATGATGAAGTAGGAGTTTTGCTATCTTTTTTTTTCATTTTCTCACTTTAAATCATCACTTCACAAATAGCTAGAAAGCTTTTTCAAGGAGGAAGAAGAAGAAGAAAGGTTTTGTGATGAATAATGAATTATTGTTGTGGTTACAATTGCAACTCTTGGTTAGGAATGAAAGGCTTAACCATTGTAAAGAATAAATCATAGGTAAAGGGTTTGGGTTGGGTTAACAAATATCTACACAAAATATCAAGCTAAATGACAAAAGAAAACTTCATGAAGCTTCATGAAAAAGCTAACCCAAAAGCTAACCCAAATCCAAACCCTAACTTGTTTTAAACATAACAACCATGTTGCATTTGTAACCCTAACATGTTACAATATTATATATCACATATATAATATGTTTTTGTAAAAAAAGAAAATAATACAATTAACATATATCCCATATATATCAATGTATTATCCGGTGAGAAAATGAATCAATAAAGCGAGCTTATATCAGTTAATGTAATTTAATATATCACATATATAATTATACATTAAATTATCGAATCAACTCTTTATCCGACAATCCGACTATATTGCATATAACCGACTAATATAACATGTACTCATTCATCGAATCAACACTTGATCCGATGACCCGGCTATATCATATATACCCGGCCGATATTTCATATCGCGAGAATATTATACGATATCTCATATCGTATCATTCTCGGTCCCGCACATATCACATATGTGCTCCTACTCCATTTTGCCTGAGCCGGGAAACCTCTGTGTAGGACTCTAAAGAATCGTCAATACGCCGGCAGCAGGTGATGATCATATCAAACACCCACAAGCTGCAAGCGGTCAGCTAAACGTAACAGCCACCCATGTATTGAGCAATCAGAAGATCAACAAGAAAGCCTGTACATTCTCCAGCAAATCCAATCAGTAACACTCCCGTACAGTCCGATCTCTTTGTCTGATATGTTGCATATCTAGTCTAAGGGAGGAAAATGTCAGACCCCAGTAACCGATAAGTCATGTAGATGTAGGGCTCATAACGGGTCGAGAAACTACTGATAACTCATACAAGTAAATCTCCATATCAGCCCTGGCCAGGGACTTCAAGTTATAGCCAATCGAACACAGCAGAACATCAACTCCCAATACCGGAAGAGATGAAACCCCTCCTATCACTCATTGCCTCCATGTGATTGGGGCCGTACCCAAAAGCCACCATATTGCATGCCCTCTTAGACGTGGTAAGGTGGAAATCAAAGCACAGTGGGAATCACACAAGACTCTATGACGATCTCGGGTCTACAGACTAACCTGTACCAGTGTCACCGGAGAACTGCTATCTGACAATAGGTATAATACCATCCAGGAGTTCTTGGCGAGTCCGTTCAGTATACCCAGTCTCCACTGAGCACCCGTACACCATCATTGATGTCCAACACCAATGGATATGGGATCATCCATCGCCCATCATATGGGTCAAGATGCGTGTACGCTAGTCTACTCTAGAGTATCGATGCCCTGTCTCGATACACCCTCGACTAGGAATAGTTATAGGATGTACTCGTTGACTACCTTGGCCCCACTAGTATGATCTCATCATAGTCCTAGTAGTCAAGTACATATCCCAAGGGCTTCATCAACATGTGATCACAAAACAGTATTTGTTAACACGTTAATATAAAGTGAAACCAGATAGTATACTATCATATCGAAGAAGAAAGTCCTCTCTATATATATCCAAGCATCCATTATAATATACATCACATGTACAACAATGGCCTCTAGGGCATATACATAACTAACAATCTCCCACTTGCACTAAGGCCAGTTGTTGTAGTATCTCATACCCAACATCCCGAAGAGTCTCACAAATTGTATCTGAGAAATGGCATTTGTGAGTGGATCCTCAATGTTGTCCTTTGTATCAACTCTCCTAATCTCGATCTCCCGGTGATCAACTATCTCCCGGATCAGGTGATATCGCCTCAGAATATGTCTGGACTTCTGATCGGACCTGGGTTCCTTGGCCAAAGCCACAGCTCCATTGTTATCACAATACAGAGGTATTGGATACTCAATGGATGGAACCACACCAAGTTTAGTGATGAACTTCATTATCAAGACAGCCTCTTTGGCAGCATCGTTGGCAGCGATGTATTCAGCCTCCATCGTCGAGTCTGCCACGGTTTCCTGTTTGGAACTCTTCCAACACACCGCCCCTCCATTGAGGGTAAAGAAAAATCCCGAGTGCGACTTAGAGTCGTCCTTATCACTCTGGAAGCTCGAATCGGTAAAGGACTCCACCTAGAGTTCTCCGTTACCATACACCAAGAACATCTCCTTTGTCCTTCTCAAGTACTTGAGAATGTTCTTCATAGTTGTCCAGTGATTCTCTCCAGGATCTGCTTGATACCTACTCACTACACTTAGTGAGTATACTATATTGGGTCTGGTATATAGCATCGCATACATGATAGAGCCTACTGCCGAAGCATAGGGTATCCCTTGCATGTGAGCTCTCTCCAAATCAGTCTTGAGAGACATCTCTTTGGAGAGAGTGAGTCCAGAGATCGTGGGTCGGTTCCCACGCTTGGATTCTTCCATACTAAACCACTTTAGTATGGTGTCAATGTACCTGGATTGGGACAATCCCAGTATCCGTTTAGATCTATCTCTATAGATCACTATTCCCAGTATGCATGAGGCATCACCTAGATCTTTCATTGAGAATCTTTTTGATAAGAACTGCTTGACCGAGAGCAGCATAGGAACATCATTTCCTACCAAGAGTATGTCATCCACGTACAATACGAGGAAGACAACCTTACTCTCTGCAACCTTCTTGTATATACAAGGTTCATCTACGTTTTTTATGAAGTCAAACTCTTTGACTACAACATCAAAGCAAATGTTCCAACTCCGTGATGCCTGCTTTAACCCGTAGATGGATTTAAGTAGCTTGCACACCTTTCCGCTGCTCCCACTGTCTACGAAGCCCTCTGGCTGACTCATGTACACGCACTCTTCCAAATCACCATTTAGAAAGGCGGTCTTAACATCCATTTGCCAGATTTCGTAGTCATGGTATGCAGCAATGGCAACTAAGATCCGGATGGACTTAAGCATAGCCACTGGGGAAAAGGTTTTGTCATAATCCACACCTGGTCGTTGACAAAATACCCTTTGCAACAAGTCTAATTTTGAAAGTCTCAACTTTTCCATCTACACCAAGTTTCTTCTTAAAGATCCATTTGCTCCCAATGGGTTTTACCCCTTCAGGAGCAACTTCCAAAGTCCATATTTTGTTGGTGTACATGGATTCCATCTCAGATCGCATTGAATCCAGCCATTTCACAGAGTCACCACTCGTGATGGCCTGCTCGAAACTAGTTGGGTCATTATCTTCCATGATGCAATCCTCACTCCCACCATCGACGAGAAAACCGTAGTATCTCATAGGTGGATGAGGAACCCTACTAGATTGGCGGAGAGGCGGGGGTTCGTCGGGAACTACTGAATCCTCTGGTTCCATTAAATCTTCAGCTGCAGTTTGTGCTACTTGAACTTCTTCCTGTTCTACCTCTTCGCCGCTAATTTCTTTTGTAAGAAATTCCTTTCCCAAAAAGGTGGCATATTGAGAAACAAACACCTTTTGTTCCTCAGTGTTGTTGAAAATATATCCTTGTGAATTCTTAGGATATCCCACAAACTTGCAAAGAACTGATCGTGCCTCGAGTTTGTCCGAATTTTGCCTTTTGACATAGGCCGGACAACCCCATATCTTAACTCGTTTAAAATATGGTCTCTTCCCACTTTATATCTCATGTGGTGTGGTGGGTACAGATTTAGATGGAACTTGATTCAATAGGTATGCTGCTGTCTCCAGCGCATTACCCCAAAAGGAAATAGGCAACTCACCGGAGCTCATCATAGAGCGCACCATATCTAACAGGGTGCGATTCCTCCGCTCTGATACACCGTTGTTCTATGGTGTATAAGGAGGAGTAAGCTGAGAGAGAATCCCATTCTCTTTTAAATAGTCCAGAAACTCATTGCTCAAATATTATCCTCATCGATCAGATCGAAGGATTTTAATACTTTTACCCGTTTGGTTCTCGATTTCGTGTTTATATTCCCTGAATTTCTCAAAAGCTTCAGACTTGTGTTTCAACAGGAACACATGTCCGTATCTTGAGAGATCGTCAGTGAATGTAATGAAGTAGGAAGAACCGTTCCTGGCATGTGTAGATATGGGACCACATACATCACTATGTATTAGTCCTAATAGTTCCGTAACTCATTCTCCGTGTCCACTAAACGGAGTTTTGGTCATCTTGCCTTTGAGACATGACTGGCAAGTGTCATAAGATGAAAATTCGAACGGATTCAAATATCCATCCATATGTAACTTAGCTAGCCGTGTCGCATTGATATGACCTAGTCTACAGTGCCACAAGAAGGATTCTTTCATTTCTGAACTCTTTCACTTGTGTGTGTTCTGTATATTAAGAATTGTGTTTTGATTTAGAACGTATATGCCATTATGTAACGAGCCTGATCCAATCAACTTTTGATTTAGGAAGATGTTCATAACATTATCCTGTATTACAAAATTATATCCTTCTTTACTTAATAAAGAAACTGATATAATGTTGCATATCATGTTCGGTATATAATAGCATTCATTCAGAATCAATGTATTACCACTTGGTAATACAAGGCGATATTCGCCAACTGGTTTGGCTGCAACATTTGCACCATTCCCTATTCTTATGGAATGATCACCCATTCCCACTTCTCTACCTTTTTTAGCCCATGCAATATATTGCATATGTGGGATCCTGATTTGGTATCTAATGCCCAGGACGTAGAGTGAACTGAGAAACAGTTCTCGGTAACTAACACACCTGAAGAAGATGCATCAACATGCTTATTCTTCGTTTGGGTGGCGTGAGAATCCAGATATTCTGCTATTCCCTGCTGGGATTTGTAACAATTATAAGTGGGAGCGGGACCAACGTTCCCCTGCTCAGCATAACAAGCGGGTTTAGTCAATACATCCATATTATTATCTTGATTAAGGCCTGACATGGTCGCTACCTAGAGAGAAAGAGAAGGAAAAACACTTTAGCGTGCGCTCTTGCAAGATTAGATTGGTTATTATCTTATCTAATCAGGATGGCTCCTACCGTTTTAATCAAATCTTCCTTAAAACCCTAAAAGGTAAGATTAGCCGGGATTAATTACACACTACAAGTTCGCAAATCTTTCAGCCAGATCAGTGTTGGTACTTTGATCGAGATTCCCCGTGCTTTCGCACGGACCTAATTAAAATAAATCTCATTTTCCAAGAGGCATAACCCCGTTAACACCTTTCTAGATACCTACTTGATCGGCTAATTGTCATGTGTAAAATTCTCCCATGAGTAACTCATACTCGCAGTGGGTATCGGGATCCAACTATCTCATAGAAGGTATGCAATCTCATTGCAAATTTGAACATTTGAAATTCCCAATAATGCTTTTACCCCTAGCAACTTATGACCTTAACATAGTCAACAAATCATAATTGCTAGCTAAGTTCAACCCGTCATTTCCCGATTGAATTAAACCCACTTGCACGACCCTTACCATAGTCAACAAAGTCGTACAACTACCCTAATCCAATCACATCTCATGTTTTAGCAGATAAGCACTAATTAGCTACCGCACACTACGCCTTAACATAGTCAACAAACGTAGCTCGAATACTAAGTAGTACTTATCTGAAATGACGGAGGCTACGCAGGTTTTTCTGAAAACCATGAGCGTAATGAACTTGATATCATTGTAGAAACAAGTGATTTTGAAAAGGAATGTTTTTGAGGCTTTTCTAGTTTCGCTAAAGAGGTCACTCCCGGTGAAGGGATCTCGGCTCTTTCCTCATCGAATAAGGTGCTGGATATTTCATAAATACCGCTGTGCAAAGCAAGAACTATAGAAGCAATCAAAAACTAAACCGTGAGTTTGTAGCATCTGCCAGTTTTGCAAAAGAGGTCACTCCCGGTGAAGGAATCTCTGCTCTTTCCTTATCGAATAAGGTGCTGGATATTCTTCAAGTTATACCGCTATGCAAAGCAAAAACTGTAGCTACCCTTTTTGAAAATTTGATTCTAAAACATCTTTTTAGGTTTTTTTTCTTTTATTAATCTCATTAATAAAACCCATCATTTAAGCATCCTAAGCATCACAGAAGAAACGAAAGCAGCAATATTTATATATCAACATATAGTATAAGCATTCGTCTCAGGCAGTAATATGATCTCATCACAGAATATTGCAGCAGAAGTTAACATATGAAATATTGGATATACTAGAACATCCGTGTTTTATTTTGAGCCTTTATAAAACGCGAATTCCACAGTCGCGATGAATAGCCAAACCCACATCCCTAGACCCCTACGAGAGCGGCAAGTAACCCTGCCAATTCTAGGGTTAGGAGACCCGGTCTCGACTCCTCGAGATGGCCTCCTACTGGACCCTAGAACCCGGTTACTTGTGCTCTCCGACTTGGGTCTATCCTAATGCGGAAAAGTAAATAATATACAACGGTGACATCATCCTCTACCCGGAAGTGTCCTAATAAAAGAATATTATATACAAATGAATTTTACATGAATGAAAATGAAAACTCTCATCTCACATAAAACCCCCTACTCTTCAATACACAACGATCCAATATAACATATCACAGCAACACATAAAATTCAAATATAACTAGGCGAAGTAAGATATTTCGACAGGCACAACAAATTCCCATAATACCCCAGTGAGCTCAACACTTGAGCAGAAAATAAAAATTCCCAGTAGAATGCCCCAGCACCTATGGACCGTCACTGAAGTGCTCGTTCCAAGCCTCCAAAGTGGCGCCGCAGAACCGCCGTGAAAACCAGGTTTTGGCCACGGTTACACGGTCACTGTAGCGAGTTAGGGACTCTTTCTTCAGGTGCGTCCATAAAATTCCCTGCACGATTTTCTGAGTATTTTTAATATGAAAATTTTCAACTTTTGAAAATTTTTCCAGCAAGGGGTCAATTCTTGGTGTTTCGGGGTTCGATCGGACTTCTAACTTCGTCTAAACAACGCCTAATACTTTAGATTGGCTCTGATACCACTGTAGGGTTAGTTTAGCACCTTAGCAAGGTTTAAGAAGGCATCACACATGCCATATTGAAATTTTTGAAGTGCTAAACAAACCCTAACCAAGATCTTAACTAGAGAATTAGGGTTAACTTGCATGTAAACAACTTTACATCTAAGAGAGAGGGATTACAACCTTTGTAGTCCGTTCCTTTGCTTCATAAGCTCCGAGTAGTAGTCCCTCCACCGTGATCCATGAACTTCCGGACTCTAAAGAGGCTCCACAAGTCGAATGATCCATGCATGCTTAAAGTCTTCCTTTACGAAGATGATCTAACTTGAAGAATCTCAAACTCAAGCTCTCACTTCTTTAATCAAGTATTAGTGAAGTGAAAACCCTAATTTAAGTGTCTAGAATAGATGAGGATGATGAAGTAGGAATTTTGCTCTCTTTTGTTTTCATTTTCTCACTTTAAATCATCACTTCACAAAAAGCTAGAAAGCTTTTTCAAGGAGGAAGAAGAAGAAGAAGAAAGATTTTGTGATGAATAATAAATTATTGTTGTGGTTACAATTGCAACCCTTGGTTACGAATGAAAGGCTTAACCATTGTAGAGAATAAACCATAGGTATAGGGTTTGGGTTGGGTTAACAAATATCTACACAAAATATCAAGCTAAATGACAAAAGAAAGCTTCATGAAGCTTCATGAAAAAGCTAACCCAAAAGCTAACCCAAATTCAAACACTAACTTGGTTTAAACTTAACAACCATGTTGCATTTGTAACCCTAGCATGTTACAATATTATATATCACATATATAATATATTTTTGTAACAAAAGAAAATAATACAATTAACATATATCGCATATATATCAATGTATTATTCGGTGAGAAAATGAATCAATAAAGCGAGCTTATATCAGTTAACGTAATTTAATATATCACATATATAATTATACATTAAATTATCGAATCAACTCTTGATCCGACAATCTGGCTATATTGCATATAACCGACTAATATAACATGCACTCATTCATCGAATCAACACTTGATCCGATGACCCGGCTATATCACATATATCCGGCTGATATCACATATCGCGAGAATATAATACGGTATCTCATATCCTATCATTCTCGGTCCCGCACATGTCACATATGTGCTCCTAATCCGTTTTGCCTGAGCCAGGAAACCTCTGTGTAGGACTCTAAAGAATCGTCAATACGCCGGCAGCAGGTGATGATCATATCAAACATTTACAAGTTGCAAGCGGTCAGCTAAACGTAACAACCACCCGTGTATTGAGCAATCAGAAGATCAACAAGCAAGCCTGTACATTCTCCTGCAATTCCAATCAGTAACACTCCCATACAGTCCGATCTCTGTGTCTGATATGTTGCATATCTAGTCTAGGGGTGGTAAACGTCAGACCCCAGTAACCGATAAGTCGTGTCGATGTAAGCCTCATAACGGGTCGAGAAACTACTGATAACTCTTACCAGTAAATCTCCATATCATCCCGGGCCAGGGACTTCCAGTTATAGCCAATCGAACACAGCACAACATCAACTCCCTATACCGGGAGAGACGAAACCCCTCCTATCGCTCATTGCCTCCATGTGATTCGGGACTATACCCAAAAGCCACCGTTTTGCATGCCCTCTTGGACATGGTAAGGTGGAAATCAAAGCACTGTAGGAATCACACAAGACTCTATAACGATCTCGGGTCTACAGACTAACCTGTACCAGTGTCACCGGAGAACTGCTATCCGACGATAGGTAAAAGAACACCAGGAGTTCTCGGCGAGTCCGTTCAGTGTACCCAGTCTGCACTGAGCACCCGTAAACCATCTTTGATGTCCAACACCAATCGATATGGGATCATCCATCGCCCATCATATGGGTCAAGATGCGTGTATGCTAGTCTACTCTGGAGTATCGATGCTCTGTCTCGATACACTCTCGACTAGGAACAGTTATAGGATGTACTCATTGACTACCCTGGCCCCACTAGTATGATCTCATCATAGTCCTAGTAGTCAAGTACATATCCCAAGGGCTTCATCAACATGTGATCACAAAACAGTATTTGTTAATACGTTAAGATAAAGTGAAACCAGATAGACTATCATATCGAGCAAGAAAGTCCTCTCTATATATATCCAAGCATCCATTATAATATTCATAACATGTACAACAATGGCTTCTAGGGCATATACATAACTAACACATGCTTAGTTTTGTAAAATAATATCTTACATTTTTAAAATGTGCCCATACTTGAATAGTATGCACAAATGAATTAAGTATTCATTTGTGCACACTATGCAAGCACGGTCCTCACTATACTCCCATAAAATCATTGCCACCTCATTTATGTAGGGTTCTTTAGCACCCTCGTTGTGTTTACTAGGGCATCGAACATGCCATTTCAAAAATTTCTAGAGAGCTAAAGAACCCGAACGTGGATCGAACTAGAGACTTAGGGTTTTCTAGATTGTAAACACTTTACAAACAAAAGAGAAGAAGGAATACAACCTTTATAGACCGGTCCTTCACTTCAATAGCTCCGTGTAGTTGTCCCTTCGCTGTGATCACGAACTTCCGGACTCTAGAGAGGCTCCACAAGATATACGGAACAAGCTTGCATCGAAGTCTTCGAGGCTGAAGATTCTCAACGTCGAGGAGACACTAGCTCATGCTATCTCTTCACTAATGGGGAGATTAGTGAAGCAAACACCTTAAATAAAATGGCAAGTAGTAGAGGATGATGAAGTAGGAAGTGGGCTCACTTTAGTTTTATTTTTCTCACAAGGTTTCATCACTTAGAAAAAACTAGCAAGCCTTTTCTCTTGAGGAAAAAGAAGAAGTGATGAAGAAAATGAAAATGAGAGAGTGAGATTAGAATTGCAACCATGGGTGAGTTAGAGTCATGCCTAACTCATGTAGAAAATAAACCATAGCTATGAGTTAAGGGTTGGGTTAAGAAATATCTTAAGCAATGACAAAAGAGTGGATTTGGTCAATGTTTTCTACAAGCTTCTCCAAGCTTCATCCATGACTCATTCCAAATCTTTTGTGAATTACTTAATGATAAATAAAACCCAAACATAAACCCTAGAATGGTATAAGTCTCATACATACATGTCGCAAGTGTAACCTAACATGACACGATAATATATATCACATATATATTTTGTGTACAAAAAGAAAATAATACAATTAACATATATCACAAATATATCAATGTATCATCAAGCGAGAAAAAGTAATACTTATGTGAGTTAATATTAGTTAATGTAATTTAAAATATCAAATATATAATTCTACATTAAATTATTAAAACAACACTTGATTTAATAATCTGGCTATAGTGTGTATAACCGACTAATATCATTTGAATCAACTTATCGAATCAACACTTGATCCGATAACCCGGCTATATAATATATAATCGACCGATATCACATATCGCGAGAATGTAATGCGGTATCACATACTCGCATTAATCTCGGTCCCGAACATATCACATATGTGCTCCTACTCCGTTTTGCATGAACCAGGAAACCTCTGCGTAGGACTCTAAAGACCCGTCAATACGCCGGCAGTAGGTGATGATCATATCAAACAACCACAAGGCTCAAGCGGTCTGCTAAACGTAACGGCTACCCAGGTATTGAGTGTTCAGAAAATCAACAAGCAAGCCTCCTCGTACTCCTGCGAATCCAATCAGTAACACTACCGTGCAGTCCGGTCTCTTCGTCTGATATGTCGCATATCAACAGCCTGGGGGTGGTATAACGTCAGACCCAAATATCCTGATAAGTAATGCCGATGCAAGGTCCATAACGGTTCGAGAAACTACTGATAACACTTACCAGTATATCTCAGCAACCCTGTCCAGGGATTTCCTGTTATGGCCAATCAAGCATAGCGCAACATCAACTCCCAATACCGGGAGAGACGAAACCCCTCTTATCGCTCAATGTCTCCATGTGACTCGGGACTGTACCCAAAACCCACCTTTTTGCACGATCTCTTGACCATGGTATGGTAGAAATCAAAGCACAGTGGGAATCAAACAAGACTCTATGACGATCTCGGATCTATAGACTAACCTGTACTAGTGTCACCAGAGAACTGCTATCCGACGATAGGTATAATTCCATCTAGGAGTTCTCGGTGAGTCTGTTCAGTGTACCCAGTCTCGACTGAGCACCCGTATTCCTTCTCTGATGTCAAACTCCAATGGTTGTGGGATCATCCATCGGCCATCATATGGGTCAAGAAGCGCAAACGCTGGTCTAATCTGGAGTATCAATGCCTTATCTCGATACTCCCACGACTAGGAACATTTGAAGGATATACTTATCGACTACCATATCCCCACTGCTATGATCGCATCATAATCCTGGTAGTCAAGTACTCATCCTAAGGGCTTTATAACCATGTAATAGTGAGACAATAAGTGTACATGTTAAGACAAAGTGCAACCAGATAGAATACTACCATACCGAGCAAGAAAGTCCTCCTTATATATGTCCAAGCATCCACCACAATATACATCACATGTATAGTAATGGCCTCTAGGGCATACATATAACTAATAATCTCCTACTTATAATAAAGCCATATGTTGTAGTATCCAATACGTAACAAAATAGCAGTGGTTGTAGTATCCCATACTCAACTATCCCATAGAAGTCTCTCTAGGGGTATGGCCTTTGTGAGTGGTTCCGCTGTGTTATCCTTCATGTCTACTCTCCTCACCTCGATCCCTTGGACATCAACCATCTCCCTGATCAGGTGATACTTGCCTCAGAATATGTCTGGAATGATGATGAGACCGTTGTTCCGAGGCTAAAGCCACAACTCCATTGTTTTGACAATAACAGTTATTGGACGCTCAATGGTAGGAACCTTGTTCATCTCTTGAATAAGAAATACCCTGACAGCCACTTTGGCAGCATAAATGGTTGCAATGTATTCAGCCTTTATCGTCTAGTATGTCTCGGTATCTAGCTTGGAACTCTTCCAACATACCATCCCTGCACTGAGGGTAAAGACAATGCCTGTGACTGACTCTCAGTCGACCTTATCACTCTGGAAGCTCGAACCAAGAACTTTCTTTTAGTGCTTCTCAAGTACTTAAGAATGTCCTCAACAGCTGTCCAGTGATTCTCCCAAGATCCGATTGATTCCTAATCACTGCACCTAGTGAGTCATCTACATCTAGTCTGGTACATAATATCACATACTCTGATAGAGCCTACTGCCGAAGCATAAGGTATCTTTTGCATATGAGCTCTCTCCAAATCGGTCTTGGGAGACATCTTTTTGGAGAGAGTGATCAATGAGTAAGTGGGCGAACCACCACGCTTAGAATCATCCATACTAAACCCCTTCCATATGGTGTTAATGTATCTAGATTTGGGATACTCCCAACATCCACTTAGATCTACCACCATAGATCATAATCCACTTGATGTAGTAGGTATCATCCAGATTTTCATGGAGAATCTTCATGATAAGAAGATCTTGACCGATTGTAGCATAGGAAACCATTTCCTATCAAGAGTGTGTTATCTACGTACAATACGTGGAAGATAACCTTACTCTCTACCACCTTCTTTTATATAAAAGGTTCATCTATTATTTTGATGAAGTCAAACACTTTGACTGTCATATAAAAACAGATGTTCCATCTCTGCGATGCTTGCATTGGTCCTGATGGACTTAAGCATAGCTTTGAAAGTCTTAACTTTTCCATTTACACCAAGAATCTTCTCAAGATCCATTTTCTCCCAATGGGTTTTACCCCTTCAGGTGCAACATGCAAAGTCATATTTTGTTGGTGTATATGGATTCCATCTTTGATCGCATAGCCTCCAGCCATATCACAAAGTCTCCACTTGTTATGGCCTACCTGAACCTAGTTGGGCCATCATCTATCATGATGCAATCCTCGCTCCCACTGTCACCGAGAAGACCATAGTATCTCTCAAGTGGATGAGGAACCCTACCAAATTCGTGGAAAGGCTAAGGTTCGTTGGAAACTATTGAATCCTTTGGTTTCATCAAATCATCAGCTATTAGTTTGTTTAGCTGGAACACTTTCCAGTTCTACCTCATGACCACTAATTTCTTCAAAAGAGATTCTTTTTCTAAAAGGTGGCATGCTGAGAAACAAAACACTTTTTGCTCCTCATTATGGTAGAAGATATTCCCCCGCAAATGTTTGGGATATCCTAACAAACTTATACAGTCCTGACCTTGCCTCGAGCTTGTCCGGATTTTGCTTTTCAACATAGCCCGGACAACCCCATATCTTAACTCGTTTAAGACATGGTCTCTTCCCACACCATATCTCATATGTAGTGATAGGCCCTGATTTTGACGGAACCCCATTTAATAGGTATGCAGCTTCTCAAGTGCATAATACTAAAAGAAAACAGGTAACTCAGCAGTACTCATCATAGAGCGCACCATATCTCATAGGGTGCGATACCTCCGCCCCGATACACCGTTGTGCTGTGGTGTACTCGAAGGAGTAAGCTAAGAGAGAATCACATTCTCCTTCAGATAATCCAAGTACTCCATGCCTAAGTATTCTACTCCTCGATCACATCGAAGGACTTAATACTTCTTCCCTTTTTGGTTTTTCAACTTCAAGCTTATATTTCTTGAATTTCTCAAAAGTTTCAGACTCGTGTTTCAATAGGAACACATATCCGAATCTTGATAGATCGTCGATGAATGTAATAAAGTACAAAGAACCAACCCTGGCATTTGTAGACATCGGAACGTATACATCATCATGTATCCGTCCCAAGGGTTCACTAACTCTTTCTCTGTTTCCAGTAAACGGAGTATTGGTCATTTTACCTTTGAGACAAGACTGGAAAGTAGCATAAGATGAAAATTCGAACAGATTCTTATATTCATCCTTTTGTAACTTAGCTGGTCGTGTCGCATTGATATGACCTAGTATACAATGCCACAAGTAGGATTCGTTCATTTCTGAACTACTCCTCTTGTGTGTGTTCTACATAATTTGAACTGTGGTTTGATCTAGAACGTATATGCCAATTCACAACATGCCTGATCGAATCACCTCTTGATTCAGGAAAATGTTCACGACATTATCCTTCAATAAAGAATTATATCCATCTTTAACTCATTAAAGAAACCGATGTAATGTTGTATATCAGATTCGGTATGTAATAACATTTGTTCAGAATCAATGTATTTATACAAGGTGATATCTGCCAAGACTTGGCTACAACAATTACACCATTTTCTAACACTTAGAGACATATCACCTATTCCCAGTTCTCTACCTCACTGTAGCCCATGTAACATATTATATATGAGGGATCCTGATCCGGTATCACATACCCAGGACGTAGAGGATACCGAGAAACAGCTATCGGTAATGAACATACCCGAAGAAGATGCATCCACATGTACTTTCTTCGATTGGGTCCCATGGGAATCAGGATATTCCCCTATTTCCTGTTCAGTCTTATAACGATTATAAGAAAGAACGGAACCAACGTTTCCCTGCACAGTATAATGAGAAGGTTCGATCAATGCATCCAAATTATTATCTTGATTAAGGCGTGACATAGTCGCTACCAGGAGAGAGAGAGAGAAGAAAACACTCTCCGTGCGCTCTTTCAAGATTAGATTGGTTATTATTTTATCTAATCACGATGGCTCTTACTGTTTTAGTCAAATCATCCTTCAAACCCTAAAAGATAAGACTAGCCAGGATTAATTACACCCTACAATTTCGCCAAACTTTCGGCCAAGCCAGTGTCGGTACTTTGAGGGAGGTTCATGGACCTAATTAAAATAAACATCCTTTCCCACGGGCGTAACCCCGTTAACACCTTTCAAGACACCTACTTGATCGGCTACTTGTAATGTGTAAAACTCTCCCAGGAGTTTCTCTTACTCGCGGTAAGTATTGGAATCCAACTATCTCATAGAAGATATGCAATCTCATTGCAAATTTCGAAACTTGAAATTCCCGATAATATTTTACTCCAAGCGATCTATGACCATGACAAGGTCCACAAACCATAGACCGCAAGTCAAGTTCAACCTGTCATTTCCCGATTGAATTAAACCCACTCACACGACCCTTGACAAGGTCAACAAGGACGCACGACTACCCTAATCCAATCGCATCATATGCTAGCAGATAAGCACTAATCAGCTACCGCACACTATGCCTTGACAAGGTCAACAAACACAGCACAAATAATAAATACAACTTATCAGAAATGACGAAGGGTTACGGCAGGTTTTTAAGAAAACCTTTTGCGTAATGAACTTGATATCGTTGTAGAATCGAGTGGTTTTAAAGAGTGTTTTTGAGGCTTTTACCAGTTTTGCTAAAGAGGTCACTCCCGGTGAAGGGATCTCGACTATTTCCTTATTGAATAAGGTGTAGGATATTTCACAAATACCACTATGCAAAGCAAAAAATATAAAAGCAATCAAAAGACAATCCGAGTTTGTAGCATCTGCTAGTTTCTCTAAAGAGGTCACTCCTTGTGAAGGGATCTCGGCTCTTTCCGTATCGAATAAGGTGCTGGATATTCTACAAGGAATACCGCTATGCAAAGCAAGAACTAGAGCTACCAGTTTTTAAACAAGTTTCTACAACATCTTTAGATTTCTTTTATTTCATTAATCTCATTAACGAATTCCCAACAAAATATGCTTCCCAAGCATCACAGAAGAAACAAAAGCAGCAATATTAATTATATCTCATATTTTTAATATAGGCATTCGTCTCAGAAAATATCGAGTGATCACATCACAGAATATCAGCAGCAGAAGAATCTGTAGGGTTCCTAGGCACTCTCAAGAGGTCTCACAAGGGATCAACCATGCCAATTTCAAACTTTGCAAGTGCCGAGAAACTCTAATACGGATCGTTAACTAGAATTTTAGGCGAAACAAGAAGCTAGTTAACAATATGACTATGTGAACGGAAATACAAGCTTTGTAGATCCGGTTCTCCACCTCCATAGCTCCATGATGAAGTCCCCTTGCTGTCCAAATCCAATCCCGGGCTCTAGCGTCGGCTTCATCGGAGAAATGGGCGGGCTAGGTCATCGACAACGATGCCGAAGATGATCTACGTCGAGGCATCACAAGATCAAGCTCCCACTTCACCAAGTCATGAAACATGTGAAGAAAACACCCTATACTACTTGGCAAGAGGTAGAGGATGAAGAAATAGGAAGTGGGTTCACTTTAGAATTGGATTTCTCACTCATTTGCTCAAGTTGCCATTGAAGCTATCAAGCTTTTTCTTCTTGAAGAAGAAGAAGAAGAAGAAGATAATATATGATAAGTTATCTTTAAAAAGAAAACAATATGATACTTATCATGTATTCAACCATGGTTTAGTATAGAGATTTAACTAAGGTTAGATGGAGTGGTTAGGGTTAAGCATGAGACAAAATGGTCACTTAGTCAAAGCTTCATGATGCAAACAAAGAAAGCCACCATTTTCTCTTTATGCCATTTATTTTCCAAAAAGAATAAATAAATAAATAAATAAATAAGAAAAGAAAACCCTAACCATTCATATAACCATGGTTTAATCTTTACACAAACCCAAGTGAGCATGTATCATCAAACATGATACAAACAAGTGCACAAAAGTATATCACATACACAACTTGTGTACATCAAGTGAGAAAATCCATTTAAAGTGAACCAATACTAGTTAATGCAAAGTAATATATCAAATATATAATTATACATTAAATCATTAAATCAACACTTGATTTAACGATCCGGTCATATCGCATATAACCGACTAGTATCCTATGTATCGGCTTACCGAATCAATCCTTGATTCGATAACTAGGTTATATCGCATACAACCATATCGATACATTCATCACGAGAATAGAATACGGTATCACATACACGCATTATTCTCGGTCCCGCACATATCTTATATGCGCTCCTATTTCGTTTCGCTTGAGCCAGGAAAGCTCTGTGTAGGACTCTTAAAGACTCGTTAATACGCCGGCAGCAGGTGATGACCATATCAAACACCCACAAGCCGCAAGCGGTCTGCTAAACGTAACGGCCACCCGGGTATTGAGCGATCAGAAGATCGACGAGCAAGCCCGCTCATACTCCTGTGAATCCAACCAGTAACACTTACCGTTCAGTCCGGTCTCGTCGTCTGATATGTCGCATATCTCGCCTAGGGGTGGTAAACGTCAGACCCCAATAGCTCGATAAGTCGTGTCGATATGAGGTCTATAACAGTTTGAGAAACTACTGGTAACACTTACCAGTAAATCTCAGCAACCCTGGCCAGGGATTTCCGGTTATAGGCAATCGAACACAGCGCAACATCAACTCCCTATACCGGGAGAGACGAATCCCCTCCTATCGCTCATTGCCTCCATGTGACTCGGGACTGTACCCAAAAACCACCGTTTTGCACGCCCTCTTGGACGTGGTAAGGTGGAAATCAAAGCACAGTGGGAACCACACAAGACTCTATGACGATCTCGGGTCAACAGACTACTCTGTACCAGTGTCACCAGAGAACTGCCATCTGACGTAAGGTATAATACCATCTGGGAGTTCTCGGCGAGTCCGTCCAGTGTACCCAGTCTCCTCTGAGCACCCGTATATCAACTCTGATGTCAAACACCAATGGATATGGGATCATCCATCGCCCATCTGTATGGGTCGAGAAGGTATACGCTAGTCTACTCTGGTATATCGATGCCCTGTCTCGATACACCCACGACTAGGGACCTTGAAGGATGTACTTATGGACTACCAAGTCCCTACTAGTATGATCCGCATCATAGTCCAGGTGGTCAAGTACACATCCTAAGGGCTTTACCAACATGTAACAGAGAGACAATCAGTGTACACGTTAAGGTAAAGATCAACCAGATAGCATATTATCATGTCGAGCAAGAAAGTCCTCCCTATATATGTCCCAGCATCCACTACAATATACATCCTATGTATAGTAATGGCCTCTAGGGCATACATATAACTAACAATCTCCCACTTGCACTAGGGCCATCTGATAGCAGTGGTTGTAGTATCTCATACTCAACCATCCCATAAAAGTCTCTCTCTGGGAAAATGCCTTTGTGAGTGGATCCGCCGTGTTGTCCTCTGAGTCTACTCTCCTAACCTTGATCACCCTGGAGATCAACCATCTCCATGATCAGGTGACACTGCCTTAGAATATGTCTGGATCACTGATGGGACCGGCGTTCCATGGCATAAGCCACAACTCCATTGTCTCACAATGGTTGGAACATAGTTCATCTCATAAACCAATATACACCCAAACATCCTCCTTGGTAGCATCTTAAGTAGCGATGTATCCAGCCTTAATCGTCTAGTATGCCACGGTATCTAGCTTGGAACTCTTCCAACATACCGTCCCTTTACTGAGGGTAAAGACAATGCCTGCGACTGAGATTCAGTCGTCATTATCACCCTGGAACCTTTCCAGTGATTCTCCCCAGGATCGGTTGATACCATCTCACTACAACTAGTGAGAATCCTAATATCCAATTAGATCTATCTCATAGATCCAAAACCCAGGATTTAGGAGGTATAACTTTGATCCTATATGGAGAATTATTATGATAAGTGGAGATTGACCGAGCGTAGCATAGGAAACTCCTTCCCTATCAAGAGCATGTCATCCATGTACTCTACGAGGATCGTCACCATACTCCCTACTACCCTTTTTGTTTATACAAGGTTCATCTACCATTTTGATGATGTCAAACTCTTTGACTTATCCATCAAAACAGATGTTCCAACTCCGCGATGCCTGCTTTATCACATAAAACATCTTGCACACGTTTCCGCTGCTCCCACTGTCTACGAGGCACTCTGGCTGTGTACTTATAAACGCTCTATTCTAAAACATCATTTAGAAAAGCTGTCATGACACCCAACCACCAGATATCGTAGTCATGGTATGTAGCCGTGGTAAGTAGGATCTGGATGGACTTAAGCATAGCTCCTTAGAAAAAGGTTTCCTCATGATCCACACCTGGTCAATGATGCAAACCTTTAACAAGTCTAGCTTTGAAAGTCTCAACTTTTCCACGTACACCAAGTAATCTTCTCAAGATATACTTGTTCCTGATGGGGATTTAACCCTTCAGATATAGCAACCAAAGTCCATACTTTGTTGGTGTATAAAGATTCCATCTCAGATCGCTAAGCATCCAGCCATTCTTACAAAGTCCCACTCCTGATGGCCAGCTCGAAACTAGTTGGGTCATCATCTCATGATGCAATCCTCGCTCCCACTGTCATAGAGAAACCGAAGTAGCTCTCAGGTGGGTGAGGAACCCTACTAGATCGGCGGAGAGGCTGAGGTTCGTTGGTAACTATTGAATCCTTTGGTTCTTTCAAATCATCAGCTGCAGTTTGTATAGCAGGAACCTTTCCAGTTCTACATTACAGTCCTTGCTTCGAGCTTGTCCGGATTTTGCTTTTAGACATAGGCTGGACAACCCCAAATCTTAACCAACTGAAGATATGGGCTCTTCCCTTTCCATATCACATATGAAGTGGTAGGCAACTGATTTGATTTGAACCCAATTCAATAGGTATGCAGCTTCTCAAGTGCATAACTCCCAAAAAGGAAATAGGTAACTCAGTAGTACTCATCATAGAGCACACCATATCACATAGGGTGCTATTGCTCCGCCCCGATATACCATCGTGCTATGGTGTATTCGGAGGAGTAATGCTGAGAGAGAATCTCATTCTCCTTTAGAAAAGTCCAGGAATTTCGTGCTCAAGTATTCTCCTCCTTGATCACATCAAAGGACATAATACTTATACCCGTATTTTGGTTCTCTACTTCTAACTTTTATTCTATGAATATCTCAGAAGGTTCGGACTTGTGTTTCAACAGGAACATATGTATGAATCTCGAGAGATCATCAGAGAACGTAATGAAGTACAAAGAACCGGTCTTGGCATGTGTAGACAGGGGACCTTTATACATCAACATGTATCATCCCAAGAGTTCACTAACTCTTTCTCTGTTTCCAGTAAACGGAGCTATGGTCATCTTATCTCTGTGACATGACTGGCAAGTTTCACAAGATGTAGATTCAAACTTATTTAAATATGCATCTTCATGTAACTTCAGCTAGTCGGGTCGCATTGATATGACCTAGTCTACAATGCCCCAAGAAGAATTCATTCATTTCTGAACTCTTCCTCTTGTGTGTGTTCCATATACTAAGAACTGTAGTTTGATTTAGAACATCAATGCTTTTAGATAACGTGCCTGAACCGATCAACTTTTGATATAGGAAATGTTCAAAACATTATCCAACAATACAAAATTATATCCTTTCTTTACTAATAAAGAGACTGATATGATTTTGTAAATCAGGTTCGGTATCTAATAACATTTGTTCAGAATCAATGTATTTGGAATACAGGGTGACAGTGACCAACAGACTTGGCTGCAACACTTGCCCCGTTTTCTGCCTCATGAAACTTATCACCCGTTCTCAGTTCTCTACCTTTCTGTAGCCCCATGTAACAGATTACATACCTGGGATCCTGATCCGGTATCACATACCCAGGACGTAAAGGATACTGAGAAACAGTTCTCTGTAATGAACACACCCGAAGATGATGCATCAGCATGCACTCTCTTCGTTTAGGCGGCACGGGAATTCTGGTAATCCCCAATTTCCTGCTCTGTCTTATAACAATTATAAGTTGGAGCGGGACCAATGTTCCCCAGCACAGTATAACAAGCGGGTTCGGTCAATATCCGTATTATAATCTTGATTAAGGCGTGATATGGTCGCTACCTGGAGAGAGAGAGAAGAAAACACTCAGCGTGCGCTCTTGCAAGAATAGATTGGTTTTTATTTTATCTAATCAGGATGGCTCCCACTGGTTTTTATCAAATCTTCCTTCAAAACCTAAAAGGAAACACTAGCCGGGATTAATTACACGCTACAAGTTCGCCAATCTTTCAGCCAGGCCAGTGTCGGTACTTTGAGGGAGGTCCCCCGTGCTTTCGCACGAACCTAATTAATGTAAACCTCGTTTTCCCAGAGGCGTAATCCCGTTGACACCTTTCTAGACACCTACTTGATCGGCTAATTGTAATGTGTAAAACTCTCCAAGGAGTAACTCTTACTCTCAGTGGGTATCGGGATCCAACTATCTCATAGAAGGTATGCAATCTCATTGCAAATTTCAACACTTGAAATTCCCGATAATATTTTACCCCTAGTGTTCTATGAACTTGACGAATGCCAAACTACCCATAGTCCACTAGTCAAGTTCAACCCGTACATTTCTTGATTGAATTAAACCCACCCGCACGACCCTTGACGAATGCCAAACAACGCCGTACGAATACCCTAATCTAATCTGCATCATATGCATAAGCAGATAAATACTAGTTAGCTACCGCACACTACGCCTTGACGAATGCCAAACTACCGCAGCACGAATACTAACTAGTACTTATCTGAAATGACGGAGGGCTACGACAGGTTTTTCTGAAAACCTATTGCGTAATGAACTTGATATCGTTGTAGGATCGAATGAATTTTGAAATGGAGTGTTTTTGAGGCTTTTCTAGTTTTGCTAAAGGAGTCACTCCCGGTGAAGGGATCGTCTGTCCTTTCCTCGTCGAATGAGGTGCAGGATATATCATATATATCTCTGTGCAAAGCAAAAACTCTTAAAAGCAATCAAAAGACAAACCGAGTGTGTAGCATCTGCCAATAGTTGCTAAAGGAGTCACTCCCGGTGAAGGGATCTCGGTCCTTTCTTCATCGAATAAGGTGTAGGATATATCATATATACCGCTGTGCAAAGCAAGAACTGTAGCTACCTGTTTTATTTTGAAATTCGATTCTACAACATCTTAGGTTTCTCTTCTTTCATTAATCACATTAATGAAGTCCCATCATTTAAGTACCTAAACATCACAGATAAATACGATGTACACTTATGCCATCTGCATTCGCCTCGATGTCCCCTCATGCACCGTTAGGTTAGGTAACTAACGGCAGAGCGGGGCAGGGCTAGCGCGGGTGTAAAACATAAGTAACGTCTATATAATATATCATATATACTATATACGGTATCTATCACAGAACATCACATGATCACATCACAGATATCGCAGCAGAAGAATCATATGAAATATTGGATATAGTAGGACGTCCGTGTTTTCAATACGAGCCAGTATAAAACACGGATTCCACGGTCGTGATGAATAGCCAAACCCACACCCCTAGACCCCTACGAGAGCGGCAAGCAACCGTACCAATTCTAGAGTTAGGAGACCCGGACTCGACTCCTCGAGTTGGTCTCCCACTGGACTCCAGAACCCGGTTACTTGTGCTCCCCTCCTTGGGTCTATCCTAGTGCGGAAAAGTAAATAATATACAAAGGGTGACATCTTCCGTAACCTGGAAGTGCCCCAATAAAAGAATATTACATACAAGTTTTTACATGAATGAAAATGAAAAACACTCATCTCACATAAAACCCCCCCGGCTATTCAAACACGACAATCCAATATAACATATCCAGCAACACATAACATCACATGTCATCAACGTAAGTAAATATGCGCATCCCAATTGTCGTTGACATATAGCAACGAAACCGGCGATATCACATATTACACTTACGGTCACAGAAAAGAAAGTGTAAAACTACAACAGTTGGAATCCGCAACCTTTTTAGACATCGCATGCCTAATCAAATGAATTCCTTAGACATCGCATGCCTAACAATTATAAACCCCGCATTTTAGTCTCATTATCGAAAACACTTTTCAATATCAAGTCGGGCAATTCAACAAGATTCCCGACATCCTGATCGAATGCTCGTCGCAAACTTCAGTAGGCGGCCGCACCCCCGATACCGTCGACGAAGTGCACCAAGGCGGAACACCGCTACCTCGAGCACCCGGACGGATGCTTTCGGCGATGGGGTTCTCCTACAGTCACTTGGTCGGGGTATGGAGTGAGGCTGTCTATTAAGTTTACCCGGCGAGTATCCGCGTACGCTACGTGATTGCGACGGACTTTTGATCACATCAAAATTCCGTGGCAACCGATCAAGTGAGACTAAACTGCTATGTTTATAATATCCATTCAGTTATCTCATAACTTCTTGTGAATTCCAATTATTGTATCACATTCCGAATAAGATAGAAAATGTTAAACTTTCCGATCGAACAATCGAACACCCAAGTTTTCCCGAAACAAATCAACACATGAAACAAGTTTAAAAACATCCAGTTCATGCCTCAGTACCAACGGTCCAGCCGTAGAAGGGTCAAGCCAACGCCTCACATGTGGCACGTCGTACTGCCCCAAACCCGAAGGTTCAAAGGGCAGTTCAAGACGGTCACATAATCGAGTTAAGGTTTGTTGTCTTCTAGAGGGACCATCGCGTTACTTGCACTACTAAGAACGTCTTTAAACCATGGAAAAATCCAACACTTGGAAATTTCCCGACAGGGGAAAAGGTGGGTATTTATATCCGGTCGAACCTTTTAACATATTCTAAAATATCCGGAAAGCCACATAGACAAAATCTGATAATCCGATCGAATCTACGAACTCCCAATACACCCCAGAAAATTCAACTCTTGAATAAATTTTAAAAATTCCCATAAAATACAGCACAACCAGAAACTAATTACTGTGCAAAGCAAGTGCATTGATTCAGCACTTTTGCCGCGGAACCGCCGCACAAGCCAGGGTGGGACCGCGGTTCCGCGACTCTTCTGTCGAATCAATGTCACGTGCTTCGCAGTAATTCATAATATTCCCTACTAAATTTTTTAAGAATTTTTAATTTGGAAAAATCCACTTTTTCAGAAAAAAACCAGAGAGGGTGAAAAATTAGGGTTTCGGGTTCGTTCGGGTTTCAAACTTCGTCTACGCATCGCCTAAGGCTCTAGCTAGGCTCTGATACCACTGTAGGGTTCCTAGGCACTCTCAAGAGGTCTCACAAGGCATCAACCATGCCAATTTCAAACTTTTCAAGTGCCGAGAAACTCTAATACGGATCGTTAACTAGAATTTTAGGCGAAACAAGAAGCTAGTTAACAATATGACTATGTGAACGGAAATACAACCTTTGTAGATCCGGTTCTCCACCTCAATAGCTCCATGATGAAGTCCCCTTGCTGTCCAAATCCAATCCCGGGCTCTAGCGTCGGCTTCATCGGAGAAATGGGCGGGCTAGGTCATCGACTACGATGCCGAAGATGATCTACGTTGAGGCATCACAAGATCAAGCTCCCACTTCACCAAGTCATGAAACTTGTGAAGAAAACACCCTATACTACTTGGAAAGAGGTAAAGAATGAAGAAATAGGAAGTGGGTTCACTTTAGAATTGGATTTCTCACTCATTTGCTCAAGTTGCCATTGAAGCTATCAAGCTTTTTCTTCTTGAAGAAGAAGAAGAAGAAGATAATATATGATAAGTTATCTTTAAAAAGAAAACAATATGATACTTATCATGTATTCAACCATGGTTTAGTGTAGAGATTTAACTAAGGTTAGATGGAGTGGTTAGGGTTAAGCATGAGACAAAATGGTCACTTAGTCAAAGCTTCATGAAGCTTCAAGATGCAAACAAAGAAAGCCATCATTTTCTCTTTATGCCATTTATTTTCCAAAAAGAATAAATAAATAAATGAATGAATAAGAAAAGAAAACCCTAACCATTCATATAACCATGGTTTAATCTTTACACAAACCCAAGTGAGCATGTATCATCAAACATGATACAAACAAGTGCACAAAAGTATATCACATATACAACTGTGTGTACATCAAGTGAGAAAATCCATTTAAAGTGAACCAATACTAGTTAATGCAAAGTAATATATCAAATATATAATTATACATTAAATCATTAAATCAACACTTGATTTAACGATCCGGTCATATCGCATATAACCGACTAGTATCCTATGTATCGGCTTACCGAATCAATCCTTGATTCGATAACTAGGTTATATCGCATACAACCATATCGATACATTCATCGCGAGAATAGAATACGGTATCACATACACGCATTATTCTCGGTCCCGCACATATCTCATATGCGCTCCTATTTCGTTTCTCTTGAGCCAGGAAACCTCTGTGTAGGACTCTAAAGACTCGTCAATACGCCGGCAGCAGGTGATGATCATATCAAACACCCACAAGCCGCAAGCGGTCTGCTAAACGTAACGGCCACCCGGGTATTGAGTGATCATAAGATCGACGAGCAAGCCCGCTCATACTCCTGTGAATCCAACCAGTAACACTTACCGTTCAATCCGGTCTCGTCGTCTGATATGACGCATATCTCGCCTAGGGGTGGTAAACGTCAGACCCCAATAGCTCGATAAGTCGTGTCGATATGAGGTCTATAACAGTTTGAGAAACTACTGGTAACACTTACCAGTAAATCTCAGCAACCCTGGCCAGGGATTTCCGGTTATAGCCAATCGAACACAGCGCAACATCAACTCCCTAAACCGGGAGAGACGAATCCCCTCCTATCGCTCATTGCCTCCATGTGACTCGGGACTGTACCCAAAAACCACCGTTTTGCATGCCCTCTTGGACGTGGTAAGGTGGAAATCAAAGCACAGTGGGAACCACACAAGACTCTATGACGATCTCGGGTCAACAGACTACTCTGTACCAGTGTCACCAGAGAACTGCCATCTGACGTAAGGTATAATACCATCTGGGAGTTCTCGGCGAGTACGTCCAGTGTACCCAGTCTCCACTGAGCACCCGTATATCAACTCTGATGTCAAACACCAATGGATATGGGATCATCCATCGCCCATCTGTATAGGTCGAGAAGGTATACGCTAGTCTACTCTGGTATATCGATGCCCTGTCTCGATACACCCACGACTAGGGACCTTGAAGGATGTACTTATGGACTACCATGTCCCCACTAGTATGATCCGCATCATAGTCCAGGTGGTCAAGTACACATCCTAAGGGCTTTACCAACATGTAACAGAGAGACAATCAGTGTACACGTTAAGGTAAAGATCAACCAGATAGCATACTATCATGTCGAGCAAGAAAGTCCTCCCTATATATGTCCCAGCATCCACTACAATATACATCCTATGTATAGTAATGGCCTCTAGGGCATACATATAACTAACAGAATCACATATGAAATATTGGATATACTAGGAATTCCGTGTTTTATTTAAGCCAGCAAAAACGCAGATTCCACGATCGTGATGAATTGCCAAACCCACATCCCTAGACCCCTAAGAGAGCGGCAAGCAACCCTACCAATTCTAAAATTAGAAGTCCCGGTCTCGACTCCTCGAGATGGTCTTCCACTGGACCCTAGAACCCGGATACTTGTGCTCCCCACCTTGGGTCTATCCTAATGCGGAAAACTAAAATAATATACAATGGTGACATCATCCTCAACCCGGAAGTGCCCCAATAAAAGAATATTACATACAGTGAATTTTACATGAATGAAAATGAAAAACTCCCATCTCACATAAAAACCCCGGCTATTCAAAACACGACGATCCAATATAACATATCACTGCAACACATAACATCACATGTCATCAACGTAAGTAAATATGCGTATCCCTGTTGTCGTTGACATATAATACTGAAACTGGCGATACACCTCATATTACACTTACAGTCGCAGAAAAGAAAGTGAAAAACTACAACAATTGGAATTCGCAACCACCTTAGACATCATAAACCCAATACATCACATACTTTCTATTTCATACCTAACCAAATGAATTCCTTAGTCATCACATGCCTAACAATTATAAACCCCGCATTTTAGTCTCGATATTGAAAACACTTTCCAATAACCTGTCGGGTAATTCAACGAGATTCCCGATAACCTGATCGAATGCTCGTTAGAAACTTTAGTAGACGACCGCACCACCCGATGCCGTCGAAAAAGTGCACTAAGGCGGAACACCGCTGCCGCGAGCACCCGAACGGATGCTTTTGGTTACGGGGTTCTCCTACAGTCACTTGGTCGGGGCTATGGGGCGCGGCTATCTATTAAGGTTACCCAGCGAGTATCCGTGTACACTACGTAATTGCGACGGACTTTTGATCACATCAAAATCCCGTGGCAACCAATCAAATGGGACTAAGCCGTTAGATTTAAAAAATTCATACTAGTTACCTCATAACTACTTATGTGGATTTCAAATATTGTATCACAATCACAGAAAGCTTGGGGACGTTAAATATTTCAATCGAATCAACGAATTCCCAAAATTCCCAGAGAGCTCAACACTTCAGCAGTATTAAAAATGCCCAGAAGCATGCCCCAGTACCTACGGACCAACAGCTGAAGGGCCCGACCTAAGCCTCATAAGTGGCGCCGCGGATCCGCCTCAAAAACCATGTTTTAGCCGCGGATCCGCAGTCACTTAGACGAGTTAGGGTTTCGTTCTTCAGGTGTGTCCATAGAATTACCTGCATGATTTTCTGAATATTTTTAACATGAAAAATTTCAATTTTTTGAAAAAATTCCAGAAAGTGGGAAAATTAAGGTTTTCGGAGTTCGATCGGACTTTTAATTTCGCCTACGGAACGCCTAATGCTCTACCTAGGCTCTGATACCACTGTAGGGTTCCTTAGCACCCTCACGGTGTTTACTAGGGCATCGAACATGCCATTTCAAAAATTTCTAGAGATCTAAAGAACCCGAACGAGGATCGAACTAGAGGCTTAGGGTTTTCTAGATTGTAAACAAAACGGTTAACATGACACGACAATATATATCACATTCCAAATCATTTGTGAATGACTCATTCCAAATCTTTTGTGAATTACTGAATAATAAATAAAACCCAAACACAAACCTTAGCATGGTATAAGTCTCATACATACATGTCGCAAGTGTAACCTAGTGTAACCTAACATGACACGACAATATATATCACATATATATTTTGTGTACAGAAAGAAAATAATACGATTAACATATATCACATATATATCAATGTATCATCAAGTGAGAAAAAGTAATACTTATGTGAGCTAATATTAGTTAATGTAATTTAATATATCAAATATATAATTCTATATTAAATTATTAAATCAACACTTGTTTTAATAATCCAGCTATAGTGTGTATAACCGACTAATATCATTTGAATCAACTTATCGAATCAACACTTGATTCGATAACCCGGTTATATCATATATAACCGACCGATATCAGATATCGCGAGAATGGAACGCGCTATCACATACTCGCATTAATATCGCGAGAATGGAACGCGGTATCACATACTCGCATTAATCTCGGTCCCGCACATATCACATATGTGCTCCTACTCCGTTTCACATCAATCAGGAAACCTCTGTGTAGGACTTTAAAGATTCGTCGATACGCCGGCAGTAGGTGATGATCATATCAAACTCCCACAAGCTGCAAGCGGTCTGCTAAATGTAACGGCCAGCCGGGTATTGAGTGATCAGAAGATCAGCAAGCAAGACGACTCTTACTCCTGCGAATCCAATCAGTAACACTACCGTACAGTCCGGTCTCTTCGTCTGATATGTCGCATATCAATAGCCCAGGGGTGGTATAACGTTAGACCCGAATAGCCTGATAAGTCATGCCGATGCAAGATCCATAACGGTTCTAGAAACTACTAATAACACTTACCAGTAAATCTCAACAACCCTGGCCAGGGATTTCTGTTATGGCCAATCGAGCATAGAGCAACATCAACTTCAAATACTGGGAGAGACGAAACCCCTCCTATCGCTCATTGCCTCCATGCGACTTGGGACAGTACCCAAAAACCACCTTTTTGCACGATCTCTTGACCATGGTATGGTGGAAATCAAAGAACAGTGGGAATCACACAAGTCACTATGACGATCTCGGGTCTACATACTAACCTGTACCTGTGTCACCAGAGAACTGCTATCCGACGATAGGTATAATACCATCTAGGAGTTCTCGGTGAGTCCGTTCGGTGTACCCAGTCTCCACTGAGCACCCGTATAACTTCTTTGATGTCAAACACAAATGGAAGTGGGATCATCCATCGCCCATCATATGGGTCAAGAAGCGCATACGCTAGTCTACTCTGGAGTATCGATGCCCTGTCTTGATACACCCACGGCTAGGAACATTTGAAGGCTGTACTTATCGACTACCATGTCCCCACTAGTATGAACTGCATCATAATCCTGGTAGTCAAGTACTCATCCTAAGGGCTTTATCAACATGTAATTGAGAGACAATAAGTGTACATGTTAAGACAAAGTGCTACCAGATAACATACTATCATACCGAGCATGAATGTTCTCCCTATATATGTCCAAGCATCTACTGCAATATACATCACATGTACAATAATGGCCTCTAGGGCATACATATAACTAACAATTTATCCATTTAAAAATTAAATGGTCAAACCCTAAAATGAGGTGTCCACCTTCTATACTGTTTTTCGGAAAAACATGGATTACATTCTTGTAACGTTCTAGAAAATCGTTTAGATTAATCGGTAAAATAACCCGTGCTTTCCGTAAAACTTAGTTACCATTATTTTTCCACATAGACTTAAAGATACCTGTTTTAGCTATATAATTGCTGGTATTTGGTATTTAATTAGTCACTTATAAATTTGCTAGTTTAGTTAAATATTTTTCTAAATTAATTATTTTTAAATATTGTTTTAAGCTTTCACATATACACTAAATTGTGACAATTACAAATTAGAAAGGATTAATTAAACATTAGTACACTATGACAACTTAAAACCTAGTTCGTAACATGTTCCATTTTCTAAAATTTTTCTCCATTGTTCTAGATAATTCTAGGGAAAAAATTAATTAGAAAATAAAATTGAATGGAAAGGATTGATGTTTGGTACATTAAATGAGTTTGGGGGGATGTTTCTATACATACACACACACATACCAACTCACATCTCTCTTTCCCTCAAGCTGGCCGAGCCTAGGCTGCCCCTCTCCATTTTTTCTCCACCTCCTTTTCACTACAAAAATCCTCAAAATTTCTATCAAAAATCCACACAACTTATCACTAATTCATAATTAAACCTTCACCCAAAAGTTCTTGTCCAAATTTATCTTGGATCTTCAAGCAAGAAACCATTTTGGGAGGCTAGTTTGCAAGTTAGATCTATAAATCTTTGAGGTATAAATCTTAACCCAATGGTTAATTTGTTAGTTAATTGCTTTAATCTAAATTCATTAAGTGTTAATTTTGTTCTAATTGCAAGTTTGAGATTTTCAAGAGAAGGTTTTGGGTTCAAGTTAGGGTTTTTATCACTTGATTATGGTTGCAATGTGTAGTTCAATATCTTAAGACTTGCAAAATCTAACCTAGTTGTTAATTTGCTAATTGTTAATTTTAAATTGTCTTAATTAACTATTCTTGCAAACTAATTTCATGATTTATGTACATGTGAGAGTAAAATTTAGTTAACAATTGTGTAGCCTAATTAAGATATTAAGTGAACATTGTGGCCGTTACTTTTGCTAAAACATCTAGATTTGCACTAAAATGGTTAATTGTTGCTTACTAGATTTTGGGTATAAATAGATTTTAATTAAGTTTGAGCTTTGAATGATCTATAATCTATTCCCTAAAATATTTAATGTGTTGTGAAAGCGCGATTGGTGCGATCGGGTTCTAGGCTTGGCGGTTGTCACGTATAGCGACCCTAGTTGTGGTTTGTGGAGTTGTCGTAAGCGCGTTTTGTGCACCTAGTGTGTGTGCGTCTAGATTAGTGTGAATTGGTTGTCTTGTTTCGTTTGTGTTCGCGACTGTTTATATATCTATCATCTTATTTACTATTGTGCGATTCTAGGATCGGGTGCAGAGACGTCGGATGTGGCGCGTAAAGGCATGGCTGAGATCGGATCAGATTAGCCGAGGCGTCCCGATGAGTAAATGTACACATGTATGGGGGGATCGTCTGGATGGCGCAAGACACCCGATAGTTAGGGTTATTAGTAGTTCTTGCATCTTTATGAGTAGCCCGATGGTTAGGATTATTAGTAGTTCTTGCATCTATATGCCTAGCTTCAAACCATTCATATCATGCATCGCATAATTTTATATATGATGTAACTACCTAGGAAACTTGCACCATTACTACTGGTTCCTGCTGCACATGCACTATTCATGTGAACTCACACACGCCTTTGGTAATTGCTATGCCACGAATACTTTAGAACTTGCCTAGATTAGCATCAAAAACATTTGCATCACATATGATATGTAAACTGGCAGTTGTATATTCATTTCATCAGGATAGATACGTAGGATTGCTAGTCATTTGTATATAACTCATTGCATCATCTTTCATTCATAGTTTTCTAGTCATATGTTATCGATATCTTAGACACCCATCATTACCGACATGTTTACATATTGTGATTCTTCTTGATGATTTCAGTACTTATGAGATTTCTGGATTTTTGGGAAAACCACAAGAATTTTATAAACATATTATCCTCTTAAAAATGCAAGTTGCGGTTTTCACTTGATATGATGTATGTGTCGTCCACCATAAGTTTTCCTGATTTCTGTTGGTTTTCGAGACCCGATTCGAGGAGTAAGATGAACAGTCTCGGGTACATGGTGGCCACAGTATAGTACCCCATGGCAAGAAGCTCGAGTTGTAGACGATAAGCCTGGCAGGGGTAGACTACCTACCGGTGATGGCTGGCACAGTGGATATCCCGAGGATACCGACCATAGTCGTGAGATTTGATGAGATGGGCCGATCTGGACTGACGGAGCCCGAGACATTGTGATATTGAGATATTGAGACATTGAGATATTGAGAAATTAAGATATCGAGATATTGAGACATTGAGATATTGAGATATACATATATTGTGTCGATGCTTGACACGAATTTTCTGTTGATTTCATTGATGATAGTTCGATTTATTGCACAGAGGTTTTTCAAAGATGAGAATAAAGATTTTCTCATACCAGACATATTCAGGTTTCGTGTTTGATTATGCATTCATGTTGCATTCATGCTAGTACATCGTATCATATTGATATGTGTAAGTTGTGATGCAATTGCGTGCATGCTTACGATAGCCCTATTATATGTTACTTACTACTCACGAGTTAGCAACTCACCCCCGTTGTGCCACAGTATTTTTGCAGGTCTGACCCGTCAGCATAGTAGCGGCGTGTCTGTTATCTTCCTCTACTCCATTTGCATCGACTTGCGGTTTTCTTGGGTGGGTTGCGAGGATATTTGGTTCCAACTTTGTGTATTATTATTGTATCTAGTATACTCCATCAACCTTATCTATCGTTTTCCACCAGTTATACATTGGACTTAGATGGTGAGGTTGTGAGATTTGTTTGTATTCTATTTCTGGTGTCGATGCTCAGTTGAGACGACGGGACGTTTATTTTCCTCATGCTTTTATATGCTTATTGGCTCTATTATGATATATATTGTGTGTGGTTGTGATTCCGCAATTGGCAAAGAGCTAGCTCCCGCTTGGGGATGCCTTTATTCTTTACTTGTATATATTCATGTGTTGTACCCGTTTGGGGCCGGTATTTACAAAGGAAACTCTGCCGAAATTTTCAAGAAAACTTGATATTTTAAAATGTTTGAATGTGGCTTTATTATTTTAAATTCACTTTTTAGTTAAGTTTTTCCTTCACTCTACTTCCTTAAATGGTTTAGAATTCAGGGTTGTTGGCTTACTTAGAATACGTTACGCCTTTAGACGTTCGTAATTTAAGTACTAGTCACGTTCCGTACTTTCGAGTAGTGACAAAGTTCGTATCGTTAGGTTTTACCTTTCTGAGTGTAGGATGACCCTTGGTAGATGGAGTTGGTGACTTAAGCACAGTGACGTGGCGTGTGTATGTTCCGTGGCATACCTACGATACGGTACTCTACCTAAGAGACCTTAGGATATATATTTTCTTGTATTTCCTTCCTTGATTCCATATGTCCTCTTGTTTCGATCGCAATGTTCCTATAATCTTGTTTCTTGTTCCAGCCACTATGCCGCCGATGACTACGAGTGCCAGAGGGATGCTGCCAGGGATGAGATTAGAGAAGGCTCATTTGAGACGAAGGCCGATAAGGGCGGTACGCCTACCCTTCAGGGACATATTGATCCGCCTTTTTCAGGCCTGATAGCTAGGCCGGAGTCGAGTATTTAGGACCTGCGACAGATGGTTTGATTGTTAGTTGAGGCTAGCCGAGCTCCGAGAGCCGATGATGTCCCTCCTATTTCAGGGACTGTGATTGTACCTGCTGCTCAGGCAGCTGTTTCTGTTGTTACCGAGATTATTTCCATATCCTTGCAAGAGTTTGTGAGGTTGAAGCCTCCAGTTTTTACCGGCACAGATGCAGAAGAGGATTCATAGACAATCCTCAACAGGATGGCTAGGATTCGTCCTTCACAAAGATGCTCTGACGAGATATGGGCTGAGCTTGCGAGTTTTCGTCTAGAGGGTCTTGCTCAGACGTGGTGTGAGTCAGTTGAGAGAGGCCGAGCTACAGGTCTACCTCCTATGACTTGGGATGAAATTCACAGCGGTATTTCTTGCTCATTTCTTCCTGAAAAGCGTTCGAGATGCTCGATCTCATAGTTTTAAGTTTTTGCGCAAGACTTCATGGATGACAGTGTCCGAGTATGATATCCAGTTTACTCAGTTGTCCCGCTATGCTCCTTACCTGGTGGACACTGAACAGAAACACATAAGGTGTTTCGTGCGGGGACTAGACATGCAGTTATTTCTTGCTATCGGTGCCCAACCTTTTGACGCATACGTCGCTGCTATGGACGCGACCTTACTACTAGAGGAGCGCATTTCTGAGACTTCGGTCGTTTCTGGACCAAAGCGGATTTGAACCGATATGCAAGCTCAAAGGCGGTTAGATAGACGCCGTTGTGACAGGTATTCTATCGGTGTTTTCTTACGATGCGTCTTTCTTTCGTGTGTCATTTGAAATGGTATCCACATATTTTGTATCGAGGTTTAGCCGATAGTAGTCCTTGCTAAATAAACTAGTTGTCGTGATTTCTCCCGTAGGCTAGTCTTTTGGTCGGTTGATGTGTTTTTCGTTCGTGTTTGTTCTGTTCGTATTGGAGAAAGTAATTCTTCTGTCAATTTTATTCTTCTTGATATGTTTTACTTCGAAGTTCTTCTTCATCCGTGGACTACCGTGAGAAGGCAGTCAGATTTTGTTTTCCGGAAGAGCCAGTTCTTGTTATTCAGGGAGACCGTAGCGCCACTCTTCCCAGTTTGAATTCTTCTCTTCACGCTATTCCGTTCTTGAGGAAAGGATATCAGGGATTCTTAGCGTTTGTTTGAGATGTTGAAGCCATAGAGATTTCATTGGACCAGATCCCGATTGTGAGGGAATTTCAATATGTCTTTCCTGACAAGTTGCCTGGTTTTTCGCCAGAGCGAGATATTGAGTTCTGCATTGACTTGATTCCCGGCACGGAGCCATTTTCTATACCTCCATATCAGATGGACCCTGCGGAGCTTAAAGTACTGAAGGGTCAGTGTTAGTTATATGTATGCCCTAGAGGCCATTACTGTACATGTGATGTATATTGTAGTGGATGCTTGGACATATATAGGTAGGACTTTCTTTCTCGACAGGATAGTATGCTATCTGGTTGCACTTTGTCTTAACATGTTGACTTGTATAAGTGATGATGTCTTGCTCTCACATGTTGATAAAGCCCTTAGGATGTGTACTTGACTACCAGGACTATGATGGAGATCATACTAGTGGGGCTAATGGTAGTCCACAAGTACACCTATAATTGTTCCTAGTCGTGGGAGTATCGAGACAGGGGATCGATACTCCGGTGTAGACTAGCGTATGCGCTTCTTGACCTATATGATGGGCGATGGATGATCCCACATCCATTGGTGTTTGACATCAGAGAAGGTATACGGGTGCTCAGTGGAGACTGGGTACACTGAACGGAATCGCCGAGAACTCTTACATGGTATTATACCTATTGCCAGATAGCAGTTCTCTGGTGACACTGGTACAAGTTAGTCTGTCGACATCTCGTCATAGAGTCTTGTGTGATTCCCACTGTGCTTTGATTTCCACCATACCACGGTTATGAGATCGTGCAAAAAGATGGATTTTGGGTACAGTCCCGAGTCACATGGAGGCAATGAGCGATAGGAGGGGGTTCGTCTCTCTTGGTACTGGGAGTTGATGTTGCGCTATGCTCGATTGGCCATAACAGGAAATCCCTATCCAGGGTTGCTGAGATTTACTGGAAAGTGTTATCAGTAGTTTCTCATACCGTTATGAACCTTGCATCGGCATAACTTATCAGGCTATTGGGGTCTGACGTTATACCACCCCAGGCTGTGATATGCGACATATCTAAATAAGAGACCGGACAGTACGGTAGTGTTACTGATTGGATACGCGGGAGTATGAGCAGTCTTGCTTGTTGATCTTCTGATCGCTCAATACCCGGGTGGCCGTTACGTTTAGCAGACCGCATGCGGCTTGTGGGTGTTTGATATGATCATCTCCTACGGCCAGTATGTTGATGAGTCTTTAGAGTCCTACACAGTGGTTTTCTAGTTCATGCGAAACGAAGTAGGAGCACATATGTGATATGTGCGGGACCGAGATTAATGCGCGTATGCGATACCGCATTCTATTCTCACGATATGTGATATTAGTCGGTTGTATGTGATATAGCCGGATTATTAAATCAAGTGTTGATTTAATAATTTGATGTATAATTATATATTTGATATATTGAATTACATTAACTAATATTAGCTCACTTAAACATTTCGTTTTCTCACTTTTATGCATATAATATATATTTGATATATATTAATGTACATGAATTTGTGTCATACTTGATGCCACATGCAACATCGGTGTATGAGACTCACACCATGCTGGATATAATGTAGGTTTTTTTAGTTATTTAAGGTTAATCAAAATTAGATGGAATAAGTCATATGGTTGAAGCTTGAAGAAGCTTATGAAACCATTGACCAAGTCCACTAATTTTGTTTTACTTATAGGTATTTATTAACCTAACCATTATTGATTAGCCATAGTTAAGTCTCTACAAGGGTTAGTGTATAACACTAACTCACACATGATTGCTATTCTCACTTCATGAGTTCATTCTCTCATCCTTCACTTGAGATTCTTCTTCCTTATGAGAAAGCTCACTAGCTTTTCTCAAGATAAGAAAATATTGTGAGAAAATTAAATCTAAAGTGAGCTCATTTCCTACTTCATCATCCTCTACTATATTAGCCATTTAGTTTAGTGTGTTTTCTTCACTAAACCCTAATTTAGTGAAGAGTTAGCATGAGCTTGAGTCTCGTCGACGTAGTTCATCTTCGGCCTCGAAGACATCGAGCAAGCTTGTTCATTTCTTCATGTGAACCCTTACTAGAGTTCGGGTGTTCACTACTTGGAGCGAAGGGACTACTACACGGAGCTTTAGAATTGAAGGACCGGTCTACAAAGGTTGTATTCCTCATTCACTTAGGATGTTAATATGTTAACATTGCATGTTCCTTTAAATATCTAGTCAAGATTCTAGGGTTAGGGTTCTTTAGTACGGCAAAATTTTGAAAAGGGCAAGGACGATGCCTCCCAAAACCCTGCTGCTACCCTATATAACCCTGTAGTGGTATCAGACCCAAACTAGAGATTTAAATGATATTTGTTAAATTATGAAACCTAAACAACTCCGAAACTTGCAACGCCAATACCAAGTTTCTGTCGAATTTTTAAAGTGCTCTAAAATTTTTTTTAGCAACTGCAGAATGTTGTATGAGATGCAATATGAACACTGCACAAAATTGAACCCCTTTCCTCGGATTTTTGATGGCCAAATAGCCATGAAAACCGGTGTGCTCGGTTTTGTGAGGGAGTCCAGGGTTGAATTTTTTTTTGTGTTCCAGTCTCTGGATTTTGGTGTTTCAGGTGTTGCTAGTTTTTGCAAAATTTGCATGTGATGTTATCTTTGGGCAAAGGAAATTCAGAGTGTTTCGTAATCATAATTGTAACATTAATTCGAGTTATTTATACGACGCTAAAAAGTTCGAACAGATATCAATAACCAAATATTTCCCTCACTGGAATTTTCCAAGAGTTGGATTTTTCCAAGTTTAAAGTTTTCAGAAAACAATGCAAGCGATTCTGTGGACCCTCTAGAAGAACGATATCCAAACTCGACTTTTTGGACCGCGGAACCACGGTAATACCCTAGGGTTTGCGGCAGTTCCGTGGTGACATGAGTGAGACATGGGACGGCCCTTCTACAGATGGTTCATAGGAGCTGTGGCGTGTTCTGGGTACTTTTTGAACTCCGCTCAAGTGTTGAGCTTGTTGGGAAATTTTGAGTGTTTACTTATTCGATCAAAAAGTTTAACTTCGTCTAGCTATCTGTGATTGTGATACAATATTTGGAATCCACATAATTAGTTATGAGATAATTAGTTTGAATTTATAAATCTAGCAGTTTAGTCTCACTTGATCGGTTATCACCGAATTTTGATGTGGATCAAAACTTCGTCGGAATTACGTAGTGTACGCGGATACTCGCCGGGTAACCTTACTAGATAGCCACGCTCCATAGCCCCGACCAAGTGACTGTAGGATAACCCCGTCGCTAAAAGCATCTATTCGGGTGCTCGCGGCCGCAGTGTTCCTCCTTTGTGCACTTCGTCGACGGCATCGGGGGTGCGGCCGTCTAATAAAGTTTTCGACGAGCATTCGATGAGATTATCGGGAATCATGTTAAATTACCCGACAGGTTATTGGAAAGTGTTTTCAATATCGAGACTAAAATGCGGGGTTTATAATTGTTAGGCATGTGATTTCTAAGAAATTCAATTTGTTGGGCATGAAATCCAAAGTATGTGATACATTGGGTTTATGATGTCTAAGGTGGTTGCGGATTCCAATTGTTGTAGTTTTTCACTTTCTTTTCTGCGACCGTAAGTGTAATATGTGGTCTATCGCCGATTTCGTTGCTATACGTCAACGACAATTGGGATACGCATATTTACTTATGTTGATGACATGTGATGTTATGTGTTGCTGTGATATGTTATATTGGATCATCGTGTTTTGAATAACCGGGGGTTTTTATGTGAGATTAGAGTTTTTCATTTTCATTCATGTAAAAGCTGGTATATAATATTCTTTTATTGGGTCACTTTCGGGTTAAGGATGATGTCACCATTGATGTATATTATTTACTTTTCCGCATTAGGATAGACCCAAGGAGGAGAGCATAAGTAACCGGGTTGTAGGGTCCAGTGGGAGACCATCTCGAGGAGTCGAGACTGGGTCTCCTAACTATAGAATTGGTAGGATTGCTTGCCGCTCTCGTAGGCGTCTAGGGATGTGGGTTTTTCTATTCATCATGACGGTGGAATCCGTGTTTTATACTGGCTTAATTTAAAACATGGAATTCCTAGTATATCGAATATTTAATATGTGTTCTTCTGCTGTTGATATTCTGTGATGTGATCAGTTGATATTCTGAGACGAATGCTATATTATATATATGATATATAATAACTATTGCCGCTTTCGTTTCTTCTGTGATACTTGGGAAGCATATAATTGAAGGGACTTCATTAATGAGATTAATGAAATAAAAGAAACATAAAGATGTTGTAGAAACTTGTTTTAAAAACTGGTAGCTCTAGTTCTTGCTTTGCATGGTGGTATTCCTTGTAGAATATCCAGCACCTTATTCGATAAGGAAAGAGCCGAGTTCCCTTCACCGGGAGTGACCACTTTAGCGAAACTACTAGATGTTACAACCCACTCGGTTTGTCTTTTGATTGCTTCTATAGTTTTTTGCTTTGCATAGCGGTATTTATGAAATATCCTGAACCATATTCGTTAAGGAAAGAGCCAAGATCCCTTCACCGGGAGTGACCTCTTTAGCAAAACTAGTAAAAGCCTAAAAAAACTCCTTTTAAAATTCACTCGATTCTACAACGATATCAAGTTAATTACACAAAGAGTTTTCTTAAAAACCTGTTGTAGACCTCCGTTATTTTAGATAAGTACTACTTGGTATTCAAGCTATGTTTGTTGACCATGTTAAGGCATAGTGTGCGGTAGCTGATTAGTGCATATCTGCATAAGCATATGATGCGATTGGATTAGGGTAGTGGTACGACTTTGTTGACCATGTTAAGGGTTATAGGGGTGGGTTTAATTCAATCAAGAAATGACGGGTTGAACTTGGCTAGCGCCTATGATTTTTTGACCATGTTAAGGTCATTAGTCGCTAGGGGACAAATATTATCGGGGAATTTCAAGTGTTGAAATTTGCAATGGGATTGCATACCTTTTATGAGATAGTTGGATCCCGATACCCACTGCGAGTCAGTGTTACTCCTGGAAGAGTTTTACACATTAAAATTAGCCGATCAAGTATGTGTCTAGAAAGGTGTTAAAGGGGTTACGCCCCTGGGAAAATGAGGTTTACTTTAATTAGGTCCGTGCGAAAGTACGGGGAACCTCCCTCAAAATACCGTCACTGACCTGGCCGAAAGATTGGCGAACATGTAGGGTGTAATTAATCCCAGCTAGTCTTACCTTTTAGGGTTTGAAGAAATATTTGATAAAAACAGTGGGAGGCATCCTGATTAGATAAAATAATAACCAATTTACTATTGCAAGAACTCACGCAGAGTGTTTTCTTCTATCATTCTGTCCTGGTAGCGACCATGTCATACTTTAATCAATATAATAATATGGATGCATTAATCGAACCTGCTTATTATACTGAGCTGGGGAATGTTGGTACCGTTCTTTAATATAATTGTTGTAAGTCTGAACAAGAAATAGGGAATATCCGGATTCCCATACCACTCAATCGAAGAAAGTGTATGTTGATGCATCTTCTTCGGGTGTGTTCATTACCGAGTACAGTTTTTCAGTATCCTCTACGTCCTGGGTATGTGATACCGGATCCGGATCCCGGATATGTAATATGTTACATGGGCTATAGAAAGGTAGAGAACTGGGAATGGGTGATATATCTCTAAGTGTTAGAGAAGGGTGCAATTGTTGCAGCCAAATCAGTTGGCAAATATCACATTGTATTAATACATTGATTCTGAACGAATGTTATTACATACCGAACCTGATATACAACATTACATCTAATTCTTTATTGAGTTAAAGAAGGATATAATTCTATATTGGAGGATAATGTTATGAACATTTTCCTGAATCAAGAGTTGATTGGATCAGGTACGTTATATAATAGCATATACGTTCTAAATAAAACCACAGTTCAAAGTATCTAGAAAACACACAAGAAGAGTAATTCAGAAATGAATGAATCCTTCTTGTGGTATTGTAGACTAGGTTATATCAATGCGACACGACCAGCTAAGTTACATAAGGATGAATATAAGAATCTATTCGAATTTTCATCTTATGCTACTTGCCAGTCTTGTCTCAAAGGTAAAATGACCAATACTCCATTTAAAGGAAACAGAGAAAGAGTTACTGAACTCTTGGGATGGATACATGATAGTGTATACGGTCCTATGTCTACAAATGCCAAAGTTGGTTCTTCATACTTCATTGTTTCACTGATCTTCTCTTAGGAATTCGGACATATGTTCCTGTTGAAACACAAGTCTGAAACTTTTGAGAAATTCAAGAAATATAAACATGAAGTTGAGAACCAAATAGGTAGAAGTATTAAAATCCTTCGATGTGATCGAAGTGGAGAATACTTGTGCAAGGTGTTCCTGGATTTTCTAAAAGAAGAATGTGATTCTCTCTCAGCTTACTCCTTCGAATACACAACAGCACAACGGTGTATCGGGGTGGAGGTATCGCACCCTATGAGATATGGCGCGCTCTATGATGAGTACTGCTGAGTTACCTGTTTCCTTTAAGAGTGATGCACTTGAGAAGCCGCATACCTATTGAATGGGGTTCCATCCAAATCAGAGCCTACCACTACATATGAGATATGGAATAGGAAGAGACCATATCTTAAATGAGTTAAGATATGGGGTTGTCCGGCCTATGTTGAAAAGCTAAATCCTGATAAGCTCGAGGTAAGGTTGGTTCTGTATAAGTTTGTTGGATATCCCGAACATTCGTGAGGGAATATCTTCTACCACATTAAGGAGCAAAAGGTGTTTTGTTTCTTAGCATGCCACCTTTTTAGAAAAAGAATTTTATTTGAAGAAATTAGTGGTCATGAGGTAGATTTGGAGGTTGTTCCAGCTTGACAAACTAACAGCTGATGATTTAGTGGTGTTAGTGTGATATGTCCTAGAGGCCATTATTGTATAGTACTAGTTTGTATATTACATTTTGGAAGCTTGGGATATATACACGGATTGAGATTCTTGCTTAACTTGGTAGTATGCTACTTGGTTTGTATCTATCTTAATATGTGTATGTGTTTCTTTTGACATATTGCTAATACATATTGAAAGAGCACTTAGGATCTTTTGCTTGACTGCCAGCGTTGTGATGGCAGTCACACTAGAGGGGGCTGGGTAGTCTATAAGCACATCCTTATACAGGTCCCTGGTCGTAGGATTATCGAGACAGGGAATCAATACTCCAGAGTAGACTAGTGTATATGCTTCTCATCCCAGGATGCGAGATGGTCTGTCCCACAGCCATCAATACGTCGTACTGGAGATAGTATGCAGGTGCTCGTTAAGTTACGAGTTCACTGGACAGGACTCGTTGGGAACTGTTGGTTGGTATTATACCTATCGTCGGTTATCAGTTCTTAGGTGACATGAGTATAGCTTAGTCCGTTGACTTGACACAGTCACTTCGCCTTGAGTGTGTTCCCACTGTTCTTAGATTACTATCATACCGCGGCTCAAATGAGTCATGCAAACAGGTAGTAGTTGGGTGCAGTCCCGAATCACTTGGAAGCGGTGACGGTTAGACAGGATTCGTCTCTCCCGGTAATGGGAGTTGATATCGCGCTATGTCTAGGAGAGCCATTACATAAATTCCCTGGCCAGGGCAAGCGAGATTTACTGGTAGTGTTTACAGTATTTTCTTAGGGTGTTCTGGGCTACACTCCGACATGTTAGTGTATATGCCCTAGAGGCCATTACTGTATCATACTAGTTTGTATATTACTTAATGGATGCTTGGGATATTCACCTTGTATATACAATCTTGCTCAAAATAGTAGTATGCTACTTGGTTTGTTTCTACTTCAATGTGTACTTGTGTTTATTTCAGTATATCACTTATACGCATTAGTGGAGCCCTTAGGATCTTTGCTTGATTACCAGCGTTGTGATGGCAGTCACACTAGTGGGGGCTGGGTAATCTATAAGCACATCCTTATACAGGTCCCTAGTCGCAGGACTATCGAGACAGGGCATCGATACTCCGGAGTAGACTAGCGTATGCGCTTCTCATCCCAGTGTGGGAGATGGTCTGTCCCACAGCCATCAGTACGTCGTACTGGAGATAGTATACGGGTGCTCGTTGGGTTACGAGTACACTGGACAGGACTCGTCGGGAACTGACAGGTTGGTATTATACCTATCGTCAGTTATCAGTTCCCAGGTGACATGAGTACAGCTTAGTCCGCTGACTTGACACTGCCACTTCGCCTCAAGTGTGTTCCCACTGCACTTTGATCACTACCCTACCACGGCTCAAAGGAGTCGTGCAAACAGGTGGTGGTTGGGTGCAGTCCCGAAGCACTTGGAGGCAGTGACGGTTAGACAGGATTCGTCTCTCCCGGTATTGGGGGTTGACATCGCGCTGTGTCTAGGAGAGCCATTACACGAGTAGTCCCTGGCCAGGGCAAACGAGATATACTGGTAGGTTTCTAGTGTTATCTCAGGGTGTTTTAGGCTTCGCTCCGGCACGACTTGTACCGCTATTGGGGGACTGACGTTTACCACCCCCTAGGCCCGCCATGCGATGTATCAGACGAACAGACCGGACTGTACGGAGACTGTCACATTCAGACTCAGTAGGAGTACAGATGGGGTTTCACCTCGTCAGCCTTCTTGTCGACATCTACCTGGGGACCGTTACGCACAGCTAGTGCCGCTTGCGGTCTGTGGTTAAACCCACTACCAGCGTAGTGTCGAGTCTTTAGAGTCCCACACAGAGGGTATTCGCCTCTGGGCAAAACAGAGTAGAGGTCGCATGGTTTTGCGACAGGGTTCGTTCTCATCCGCGCACTTGTGCACGTTTGGAGTCCGGACGGATTATACTGGCAGGCTCTGGTTTGAGCCAGATACTGGTATATGTTTTGGGGTTGCTTTTATATCTCGGTATTCTTGTTCCTCGGAACGAGAATGCAGGTGTGTATGCACAGTTGCTTGAGGCGGAGGATGAGTTTTTTCATTAGGGTTTCGGAACGGGTGCGTATGCACAGTTGACAGTTATCATTTTCCAAACCCTAATGGATTTATGAATTATCTATTAATAATAGTAATTAAATGAGAATTTTGTTATGGTTGATTTTTGTTGACTTGTTGACCATGGTTGACTTGTTGACCATGGTTGAATGTTGACCACCATCATGCTTTAAAAAGTCCTCCTTGATTTATGCTTACATGAAGCATGGTAGTGGTCATTCCAAATTACCATCAACTATTCTCATTTTCAATTATTATTATTAGATAATTCTTTTTCTTTTGCATTATGGTTGCAAGAAAGAAAAGGATAGCTCATTCTATCATATTCATTCTCTCTCCTCACTTCATCTTCTTCTTCCTCTAGCAAAAGAGAAACCTTCTCATGTGTTGAGAATCCTTCTCTTTAAAAAGAAAAGCAAACCCTAGTCTCTCTCTACTCACTCTAGGATCAAAGGATTAGCAAGCCGGAGATTCTAGTTCACTCCAAGTTCGAGAAAGAGCCCAAGGTCGAACCCTCGAGGTGGATCCATCTTCGACGGGAGAAGGCGACGAAAAGAGAACCATCAACCTCTACAAGATTTCAAGAAGAAGGAGTTCAAGTTTAGGTATAACCTTCATCCGAGTAGCTAACTCCTTTTAGCGTATTTGCTAGTTTAGTTTAGACACGATCCCGACCTTGTTTAGTCCATGTTGCCTCTTGCGATAAAAATTTATTTTTTTATACCATTTCCGCCTCCCCGTAAGCACCGGGGGTCGCAATATGGACTTACAGTGGTATCAGAGCCTAACTAAACTTAAACTAGCTTGGTAGTGAAGTGTAACGAAGTTCGGAAACGAAAAATCACAAAACCGGAAAAATTACAAAACCTGAGTTTCTGTTGAAATTTTTTTTGGCTCAAAATGAAAAAATTTATACTTATAAAATCGTCTCAGGGTTTTGTGAGTGCACTGATGAAAACCGATCCACTGTTGCGTTCAAAGCGCCGCCCTTCCGCGGCACGAGGTAGGCATGTGCCGCGGAACCGCCGCTCTTTGTCGTCTTCTCTGCATCGTTTTTCGTGCAGTGTGTGTCTGTGTTGGTTTTAGGATTTTTTAAATATATTATATGTGCCCAGATTTTGCAGAAAAGAAATTTCCTTTTGGGGTCCTATAATTCCGTATTTTTTCCGAACTTCACTACACTTTGACTATGATGGTTATATCTGTGATGTTTGCATGTATTGAACGTCGGCTAATCGCTATAAGACGATTAGTCGGGGTTATACATGATCTGTGTTTGATATTGGAATGTGTATATGAATGTGTTGGACTGTCGCGGGTGAATAGCCGGGGTGGATGTGAGATGAGCTTTTGTTTTTCTTTCATTCATTGTAAATGTAAATTGATGTAATAATTATTATTTGTTTGGCCGCACAACCGGGTCGGGGTTGTAGCCGTCATTGTATAATTCTTTTTACTGTTTTTGCTCCTAGGATAGACCCATGGAGGGGTGCACAAACTACCGAGGACTTGGCGGGTAGTTTACCGCACCCGTAGGGGTCTTGGGTGGGGTATTTGGCTATTCACCGCGACCGTGTTATCCGCTTTTCGTTCCAGGCTCGAAAGGATTGCGGATTGCTAGTATATCCAATGTATTCATCTGTGATCTGTAATGTCTATCATTGCTTTCTATTTAGGCGTTGCTTATGTTTTACAGCCGTGCTAGCCCAGCCCCCGCTCTGTCGTTAGTTAAGTAACCTAACGGGTAATGATGGGGCCCCGTGGCGAATGCGAATGGCATAAGCGTACGTCATATTTTGGTTGTTTTCTGCAATGGTAGGATTAAATGATGGGACGCATTAAAAGAACTAATGCAAGAATATCACGCATTAAAAGAACTAATGCAAGATAATAAACCAAGTTTAAGTCGATGGAACACTTTCGAAAAACCACTCGGTTCTTTTCAAAACTAACTTTTAAATGCGGAGCTTGAGCCACTCCTTCTAAAAGCTATCTCGTTCCATCGACCAAATCAAGTTCACTACGTTCACGGTTTTGCCAAAACCATTCGTAGCCCTCCGTCGTTTCGTATGAATATTCAATAGTATTCAAGCTGTGTTTGTTGACCTTCGTCAAGGCATAGTGATTGGTAGCTATTGGGTGTTCATATGTAGCATAGATAGATGCGTTGGTTTGGGACACTCGCATTACCTTGTTGACCTTCGTCAAGGGTATATACGGGTGGATTCAAATTAACCTGGATAATGACGGGCAGAACTTGACATGTGACTTATGATTTGTTGACCTTCGTCAAGGTCATAAGAGCATGGGGCAAAAATCCACATCGGGAGTTTCATAAGTACTGAAACTTGCTAGATTTGCATACCATTTGGAGTGTGATGATTCTGGTAGGATTCCTTCAGTTTCGTCACGTGATGATATTTGGATCCCGATCCTACTGTGAGTATATGCTACTCCTCGGGAAATTTCTCACTTAACGATCAATGCTATAAACCTAGTAGGTGCCTAGAAAGGTGTTAGCAGGGCTACGCCCCCAGGGAAAAGAGGTTCTCTAATTAAGGAACTTCGCGAAAGCGTTGGAAAACCTCCCTCGAAGTACCGACACCGGCCTGGCTGAACGGTTAAGCAAGTATTGTACGGTGGGATTGATCCTGACTAATTCTTCCTTTATGGTTTGAGGAGGGATTCGAGAAACAGTGGGAGCCATCCTGTTTAGACAAACTAAAAACCACTCTAAACTTGCAAGAGCATCATGCTGAGTGTTTCTTCTTCTCTCTCCTAATTGCAGCGACCAATCAACATGACTGGACTTAAGTTACTCCTAGATAAAAACAAACTGACAGGGCCAAACTACAAAGATTGGCTCAGGAATGTCAAGATAGCAATCACTTATGACAAGCTGGGGTATCTTCTTACCACCAAAGCTCCCCCTGTCCCTGGTCCAACTTCCAGTGTCGCGGATAAGGAAATCCGCAAGACTTGGGAGATTGATAGCGCGAAGGCCAAGTGCCTCCTGCTTGCCTCGATGGACAACGAACATCAGAGGAGGCATGAGAATATGGACATGGAGTCCATATTGCTCCATACAAAAGAACTGTATGGAGAGCAATCACGTATCGCAAGATACGAAGCGTCGAAAAGGTTATTTTCGACAAGAATGGCCGTCGGATCATCAGTAGCCGAGCACGTGCTAAAGATGATCGGCTACATTGAGGAGCTCGCTGACCTAGAGATCACATTAGAGAGTGAGCTATATACGGATATAGTTCTCCAGTCCCTTCCTTCCACTTACGCCCAGTTCATACTGAACTTCAACCTACAAGAAAAAGAGGTTGAACTTTCAGAGCTCCTCAACATGCTGAGGAGCGCAGAGGGCACCCTACAGAAAGGTAGGGAAACATCCACTTTGTTTGTAGGAGGATCATCTTCTTCTAGGTCCAAGGCGAAAGCCAAGGGAAAGAAGAAGAAGGCCCTCGCCAAACCAAGGGGCGGTGTTAGTAAAGTGGATACGAAGGGAAAAGGCAAAGCAACAAAGATAGCGGGGAAGCTTGTGGATAAGGAAGATTGCTTCTTTTGTCACAAGAAAGGACACTGGAAGAATGATTGCAGGGCCTGGAAGGCCAGAACACAGGAATTGAAGCAGGTTGCAGCTTCAGCTTCAGGAGTGTATGTTATTGAAAACTGTCTTTCAATAAACTCTACTTCCTGGGTATTGGATACCGGATCAGGATCTCATATCTGTAATTCTTTGCAGGCGTTGAGAAACCGTAGGGTTTTGAAGGCAGGTGACATGACCCTCAGAGTTGCGAACGGAGCTAGCATGGATGCTAAAGCCGTGGGGGACTATCACCTGGGAATGTCAGATGGACATGTTTTGGTTTTGCGTAATTGCTTTTTTGTACCCAACGCAACTTGTAATATCATTTCTGTATCTTTAGTTTCTAAAGAAGGTTATGAATTTGCGTTTGTAAGTAATGTTGTAAACATTCACCTTAATCAAGTTTTGATTGGGTCAGGTACATTGAGTAATGGTATATACGTGTTAAACCAACCACAGATTTTCAACGTCCAGAATACACACAAAAGAAAGTCTCCGGAAATGAATCAGACTTTCTTATGGCATTGTAGATTGGGTCACATCAATGAGAGAAAGTTGACTAAGTTACATACAGAAGGGTATTTGAATGCGTTCGAATATCAGTCGTATGCCACTTGTCAATCCTGTCTCAAAGGAAAGATGACAAAGACTCCGTTTACTGGACATGGAGTAAGAGCGAGCGAGCTCTTGGGACTCGTACACAGTGACGTGTGCGGTCCAATGTCTACATATGCCCGAAGCGGACATTCTTACTTCATTACTTTTACGGATGACTTCTCAAGGTACGGTTATGTCTTCTTAATGAAACATAAGTCCGAGGCCTTTGGAAAATTCCAGGAGTATAAGAGTGAAGTAGAGAAACAGACCGGCAAAAGTATTAAGATTCTAAGATCGGATCGAGGTGGAGAATACTTAAGTGCCGAATTCCTGAATTACTTAAAAGAGAATGGTATTCTCTCTCAGCTTACTCCTCCATACACTCCGCAACATAACGGCGTATCGGAGAGACGGAACCGAACCCTATTGGATATGGTTCGGTCCATGATGAGTAACGCTGAGTTACCGCGATCATTCTGGGGATATGCACTAGAAGCAGCTGCGTATCTCTTGAACAAGGCTCCCACCAAGACTGTGCCTACCACCCCATATGAGATGTGGACTGGGAAGAAACCCTGTCTTAAGTATCTTAAGGTATGGGGATGTCCAGCTTTTGTAAAAAAGCAGCATGCGGAAAAACTTGAGGCACGTTCAGTACAGTGTAAGTTTGTGGGATACCCAAGGAACTCCAGGGGGTATCTTTTCTATTCCGCTGAGGAGCAAAAGGTCTTTGTTTCTCAGCATGCCCGCTTCTTGGAAACTGAGTTTTTAGAAACCCAGATAAGTGGGAACACAATAGAACTGGAAGAGGTTCCAGAACCACAGACTGTTATTGAAAGCTTAGTGGAACCAGAGGGTTCAACAGAACAGAACATTCCTGCGCCACTCCGCAGGAGTAGTAGGCAGTCTCATCCGCCCGAGAGATACTACGGTTTTCTCATAGACGGGGATAGAGAGGATTGCATCATAGATTATGATGAGCCTACTAGCTTCCAGCAGGCCGTTCAGAGCGTTGACTTAGTGAAATGGCTGGATGCAATGCGGACCGAAATGGAGTCCATGTACACCAACAAGGTATGGACGTTGGACATTGCTCCAGACGGGGTAAAACCCGTAGGATGCAAGTGGATCTTCAAAAGGAAGATTGGTGTAGATGGACAGGTTGAGACCTATAAAGCTAGGCTGGTAGCAAAGGGTTTTCGTCAAAGACCTGGCTTGGACTATGACGAAACCTTTTCTCCAGTAGCCATGCTGAAATCCATTCGGATCCTTCTTGCCATTGCTGCCTTCCACGATTATGAGATCTGGCAAATGGACGTAAAGACAGCTTTTCTAAATGGAAATTTAGAGGAGTGTGTCTATATGGACCAACCAGAGGGTTTCATTCAGAGTGGGAGCAGCGGAAAGGTGTGCAAGTTGCTTAAGTCCATCTATGGACTAAAGCAGGCATCGCGGAGTTGGAACATCTGCTTTGATGAGACGGTCAAAGAATTTGGCTTTATCAAAAATCCAGATGAACCATGCATCTATAGTAGATTTGTAGCGAGAACTGTAGTATTCCTCGTTTTATACGTGGATGCCATTCTCTTAATAGGAAATGACATTCCTATGCTACAATCTGTCAAGGGGTTCTTGTCACACAGGTTCTCCATGAAAGACCTGGGTGATGCCTCATACATTCTGGGTATCCGGATCTACCGTGACAGATCCAAGAGGATATTAGGACTTTCACAGTCCAGGTACATCGACACCATACTGAAGAGGTTCAGCATGGAAGATTCCAAGCGCGGTAACCTACCGGCTTGTCACGGGATCACCCTCTCTAAAGAGATGTCTCCCAAGACTGATTTGGAGAGGGATCGCATGTCTATTATACCCTACGCTTCTGCGGTAGGCTCTATAATGTATGCGATGTTATGTACCAGACCGGATGTAGCTTATGCACTGAGTGTGGTAAGCCGGTATCAGTCAAACCCTGGGGAGAAACACTGGATAGCAGTAAAGAACATTCTCAAGTACCTGAGAAGGACTAAGGAGATGTTCTTGGTGTATGGCGGAAAAGACCTCCAGATCGAGGCCTTTGCTGACTCCAGCTTCCAGAGTGACAAGGATGATTCCAAGTCCATGTCGGGTTTTGTCTTCACCCTCAATGGAGGGGCGGTGTGTTGGAAGAGTTCCAAACAGGAAACCGTTGCAGACTCGATGATGGAAGCGGAATACATCGCTGCATCTGATGTCGCAAAAGAAGCTGTCTGGATGAGGAAGTTCTTGAAAGAACTTCAGGTGGTTCCGTCCATTGTTGATCCAATACCTCTGTATTGCGACAACAACGGGGCTATAGCTTTAGCGAAGGAACCCAGGTCCCATCAGAGATCCAGGCACATCTTGAGGCGGTATCACCTGATCAGGGAGATCGTGGATCGCCAGGAGATCGAGGTTCGGAGAGTCGCTTCAGAAGACAACACTGCAGATCCATTCACCAAGGCCTTGCCCCAGACTCAGTTCGAGCGGCTGATCGAGATGATAGGTCTTCGATACGCCAGTACATGGCCTTAGTGCAAGTGGGAGATTGTTAGTGTATATGCCCTAGAGGCCATTACTGTATCATACTAGTTTGTATATTACTTAATAGATGCTTGGGATATTCACCTTGTATATACAATCTTGCTCAAAATAGTAGTATGCTACTTGGTTTGTTTCTACTTCAATGTGTACTTGTGTTTATTTCAGTATATCACTTATACGCATTAGTGGAGCCCTTAGGATCTTTGCTTGATTACCAGCGTTGTGATGGCAGTCACACTAGTGGGGGCTGGGTAATCTATAAGCATATCCTTATACAGGTCCCTAGTCGCAGGATTATCGAGACAGGGCATCGATACTCCGGAGTAGACTAGCGTATGCGCTTCTCATCCCAGTGTGGGAGATGGTCTGTCCCACAGCCATCAGTACGTCGTACTGGAGATAGTATACGGGTGCTCGTTGGGTTACGAATACACTGGACAGGACTCGTCGGGAACTGACAGGTTGGTATTATACCTATCGTCAGTTATCAGTTCCCAGGTGACATGAGTACAGCTTAGTCCGCTGACTTGACACTGCCACTTCGCCTCAAGTGTGTTCCCACTGCACTTTGATCACTACCCTACCACGGCTCAAAGGAGTCGTGCAAACAGGTGGTGGTTGGGTGCAGTCCCGAAGCACTTGGAGGCAGTGACGGTTAGACAGGATTCGTCTCTCCCGGTATTGGGGGTTGACATCGCGCTGTGTCTAGGAGAGCCATTACACGAGTAGTCCCTGGCCAGGGCAAACGAGATATACTGGTAGGTTTCCAGTGTTATCTCAGGGTGTTTTGGGCTTCGCTCCGGCACGACTTGTACCGCTATTGGGGGACTGACGTTTACCACCCCCTAGGCCCGCCATGCGATGTATCAGACGAACAGACCGGACTGTACGGAGACTGTCACATTCAGACTCAGTAGGAGTACAGATGGGGTTTCACCTCGTCAGCCTTCTTGTCGACATCTACCTGGGGACCGTTACGCACAGCTAGTGCCGCTTGCGGTCTGTGGTTAAACCCACTGCCAGCGTAGTGTCGAGTCTTTAGAGTCCCACACAGAGGGTATTCGCCTCTGGGCAAAACAGAGTAGAGGTCGCATGGTTTTGCGACAGGGTTCGTTCTCATCCGCGCACTTGTGCACGTTTGGAGTCCGGACGGATTATACTGGCAGGCTCTGGTTTGAGCCAGATACTGGTATATGTTTTGGGGTTGCTTTTATATCTCGGTATTCTTGTTCCTCGGAACGAGAATGCAGGTGTGTATGCACAGTTGCTTGAGGCGGAGGATGAGTTTTTTCATTAGGGTTTCGGAACGGGTGCGTATGCACAGTTGACAGTTATCATTTTCCAAACCCTAATGGATTTATGAATTATCTATTAATAATAGTAATTAAATGAGAATTTTGTTATGGTTGATTTTTGTTGACTTGTTGACCATGGTTGACTTGTTGACCATGGTTGAATGTTGACCACCATCATGCTTTAAAAAGTCCTCCTTGATTTATGCTTACATGAAGCATGGTAGTGGTCATTCCAAATTACCATCAACTATTCTCATTTTCAATTATTATTATTAGATAATTCTTTTTCTTTTGCATTATGGTTGCAAGAAAGAAAAGGATAGCTCATTCTATCATATTCATTCTCTCTCCTCACTTCATCTTCTTCTTCCTCTAGCAAAAGAGAAACCTTCTCATGTGTTGAGAATCCTTCTCTTTAAAAAGAAAAGCAAACCCTAGTCTCTCTCTACTCACTCTAGGATCAAAGGATTAGCAAGCCGGAGATTCTAGTTCACTCCAAGTTCGAGAAAGAGCCCAAGGTCGAACCCTCGAGGTGGATCCATCTTCGACGGGAGAAGGCGACGAAAAGAGAACCATCAACCTCTACAAGATTTCAAGAAGAAGGAGTTCAAGTTTAGGTATAACCTTCATCCGAGTAGCTAACTCCTTTTAGCGTATTTGCTAGTTTAGTTTAGACACGATCCCGACCTTGTTTAGTCCATGTTGCCTCTTGCGATAAAAATTTGTTTTTTTATACCGTTTCCGCCTCCCCGTAAGCACCGGGGGTCGCAATATGGACTTACACGACACGAATTGTACCGCTATTAAGGGACTGACGTTTACTGCCCCCTTAGGCCCGACATGCAATACTCTCAGATGAACAAACCGGACTGTATGGAGATTGTCACATTCAGGCTCAGTAGGAGTTCGGATGGGTTCACCTCATCGGTCTTCTTATCGGCATCAACCTGGGGACCGTTACGTACAGCTAGTACCACTTGCGGCCTATGGTTAAACCCACTGCCTGCGTAGTTTCGAGTCTTTAGAGTCCCACACAGAGGATTGTTCACCTTTAGGCAAAACCGAGTAGACTTCGTATGGTTTTACGACGGGGTTCGTTCACATACGCGCACTTGTGCACGTTTTGTGTCCGGGCAGTTATTACTAGTGGTTTTTGGTTTAAGCCGGATCCTAGTATTTGTTTTGGGATTGGTCTTGTCTCATTGTATTCGTGTTTCTTTGGAACACGAATGCGGGTACGTACGTACAGTTGACAGAGGCGGAGAGGGAGAAAGCTCATTAGGGTTTTTGACCATTGACTTGATCAAAACCCTAATGAGAATGAGAAATATGATTAATAATATTAATTAAGGATAATTGTATCATTGTTAGGGTTGGGTTGACCATTTGACTTGTTGACTTTCATTGACCTTGATATTTTCTTTATGCAAAAGATGCTTCTTGAAACTTGCTTAGCATTAAATGTGAAATGATAATGGCCAAATCAACTAATCATCGCAATTTTCTTAATTATTATTATTATTAGCATATATCTTTAATATGAGAGCAAGGTTCATTCTAGACTCTCATTCTCTCATGCTCTTCCTCTCTCATGGTTTGTTCTCCCTCTTCCTCTCTCTCAAAAGCTTAAGTGTTTCATGTGTTGAAAATCCAAGCTTTGAGACTAAACCATCAAAACACCTCTCTACTCACTCTAAGGTTCTTAGTCTAGCAAGCCAAGCACTCTAGTTACTTCTTTGTTGAGGTAGGAGCTCAAGATAGAGGCCTTCGGGTGGATCTTTCTTTGGCAAAGAGAAGACGAAGAGGAGGAGCCGTCTACACCACTCAAAGGAGCACACAAGAAGAGGAAGCAACACAAGAAGAGAAGGAGTTCAAGCTTTTGGTATAACCTCTTAACCTAGTAGATAAAGCTTCTTGTATGTTTGTTAGTTTTTGTTTAGCAAAGATCCTATATGGTTAGTCTATGTTTCCTAGTTAGAAAAATTCTATTTTTACTCTTTCCGCCTCCCCGTAACTACCGGGGTGGGTAATATAGACTTACAGTGGTATCAGAGCCTAGCTAAACAACAACTAACATGTTAGCAAAGTATTTAGAATTTCGATCCGAAAAAAATCGCAAAAAAAAATCAAAAACTAGTGTTTTCGGCCGATTTTAAAAACAGGCCTAAAAATATTTCCAGAGACCTGAAAAATACATGGATGGTTTTTTAAGGACACCCAAAAAAAATGAGCTCGTGACTCGGTCAGACCACCGCGTAAGCGCGGCGAAACCATGCATTTCGCCGTGGATCCGCGGCCGAGTCGACTCAGAGTCAACTCGTTTTTCCTACAGTGTGTCCAGCTTGATGTTTTGTGATTTTTCAGATGCTTTGTTTCTGCCCAGATTCTTCAGAGAACAGTGTTGTATTTGGGGTAGTTTCAAATTGGAATATTGATCGAAATTCTAAAAACTTTAGCTAATTGATTATATCTGTAATGTGATATATGTACTGAACGTCGACTAATCGCTATACATCGATTGGGGGGGTTGTACATATCTGTGATCTGTGATGTTGGTTTGTGTATATGAACTTGTTGGATTGTCACGGATGAATTGCCAGGATTGTGAGATGAGTGTTTATTTATCTTTCATTCAATGTAAAAATTGTAAATTTATGTAATATAATTTTTATGGCCGCACATCCGGGTTGAGGTTGTAGTCGCCATTGTATATTATTTCTTTTACTGTTTTAAGCTCCTAGGATAGACCCAAGGTTGGGTGCACAAACTACCGGGTACTTTGAAGTGCCGAGTGGCCTACTCACATTGTTGAGGGTGGTTGCTTCACTTCGGGTACTTTGCGGGTTGTTTGCCGCACCCGCAGGGCTCTAGGGTGGGGTTTGGCTATTCATCGCGACCGTGTAATCCGCCTTTCGTTGCAGGCTCGAACGAAACGCGGATTCCTAGCATATCCAGTGTGTTCATCTGTGATCTCGAATGATTATCATTGCGTCTGAAGAATATTTATATCTATATATGATATCTAGAACGCGTTGCTTATGTTTTGCATCCGCGCTAGTCCAGCCCCCGCTCTGTCGTTAGTTAAGTAACCTAACGGGTGATGATGGGGCCCCGTGGCGAATGCGGATGGCATAAGTGTACGTTATATTTTCGTTGTTTTCTGCAATGGTAGGATTAATTGATGGGACACATTAAATTAATGCAAAGAAAATAAACCAAAGTTAAGTCGTTCGAACAATTTCAAAACCACTCGGTTTTTTCCAAAACAGAAAACTTTTAAAAACGCGGAGCTTAAACCACTCCTTTTAAAAGCTATCAGGTTCCTTCGATTATATCAAGTTCACTACGTTCACGGTTTCGCCAAAACCATTCGTAGCCCTCCATCATTTCATATGGATAGTCAATAGTATTCAAGCTATGTTTGTTGGCCAAAGTCAAGGCATAGTGATTGGTAGCTATTGGATATTCATATGTAGCATAGATAGATGCGTTGGTTTAGGACAGTCGTACTGCCTTGTTGGCCAATGTCAAGGGTAGGTACGGGTGGGTTCAAATTAACCTGGAAAATGACGGGTAGAACTTGACATGTGACTTATGATTTGTTGGCCAAAGTCAAGGTCATAAGAGCATGGGGCAGAAATCCACATCGAGAGTTTCTAAAGAAACTGAAACTTGCTAGTGTTGCATACCATTTGGAGTGTGATGATTTTGGTAGGATTCCTACAGCTTTATCACACGATGATATTTGGATCCCGATCCTACTGTGAGTATATGCTACTCTTCGGGAAACTTTCTCACTTAACGATCAATGCTATAAACCAAGTAGGTGTCTAGAAAGGTGTTAGCGGGGCTACGCCCACAGGGAAAAAAAGTTATTTAATTATGTAACTTCGCGAAAGCGTCGTAAAACCTCCCTCGAAGTACCGACACTGGCCTGGCTGAACGGTTAAGCCAGTATTGTACGGTGAGATCAATCCCGACTAATTCTTCTTTTATAGTTTGAGGAAGGATTCGAGAAACAGTAGGAGCCATCCTGTTTAGACAAACTAAAAACCACTCTAGACTTGCTAGAGCATCATGCTAAAGTGTTTCTTCTCTCTCTCCTAATTGCAGCGACCAAGCATCGTGACCGGCCTTAAGTTACTATTAGATAAAAATTTACTGACAGGACCAAACTACAAAGATTGGCTCAGGAATGTCAAAATGGCAATCACTTATAACAAGTTGGGGTATCTCCTTACCACTAAAGCCCCCACCGTCCCTGGTCCAGAATCCAGTGTCGCGGATAAGGAAATCCGTAAGACCTGGGAGATTGACTGTGCGAAGGCCAAGTGCCTCGTGCTTGCCTCTATGGACAATGAACATCAGAGGAGGCATGAGAATATGGACCTTGAATCCATATTTCTCCATACTAAGGAACCATATGGAGAGCAATCCCGTATCGCCCGATACGAAACCTCGAAAAAGTTATTTTCATCGAGGTTGGCCGTCGGATCATCTGTAGCGGAATACTTGCTTAAGATGATTGGCTACATTGAGAAGATCGCGGACCTCGGGACCACGTTAGAGAACGAGCTCTACACTGACTTGATTCTCCAGTCCTTTCCTTCCACCTACGCCCAGTTTATCCTGAACTTCAACATGTAAGGAAAAGAAGTTAAACTTACGGAACTCCTCAACATGTTGAGGAGTGTAGAGGGCACCCTGCAGAAAGTCAGGGAAACACCCGCTTTGTTTGTTGGAGGAGCTTCCTCTTCTAGGTCCAAGGCGAAAGCCAAAGGAAAGAAGAAGAAGGCCCTACCAAACCAAGGGGCGGAGTTAGTAAGGTGGAAACCAAGGGAAAGGCAAAGGTAGTAAAGGTAGCGAGATAGATTCTGGGGAAGAAAGAATGCTTTTATTGTCATAAGAAAGGACACTGGAAGAATGATTGTTGTGCTTGGAAGGCCAAGAACCAAGACCCGAAGCAAGTTGTGGCTTCGGCTTCAGGTGTGTATGTTATTGAAACTGTCTGTCAATCAACTCTACTTCCTGGGTATTGGATACCGGATCAGGATCTCATATCTGTAATTCTTTGCAGGCACTGAGAAGGCGTAAAGTTTTGAAGGCAGGTGATATGACCCTCAGAGTTGCAAACGGAGCAAGCATGGATGCTGAGTCCGTGGGGGACTATCACTTAGGGTTGAAAGATGGACATGTTTTGGTTTTGCGCAACTGTTATTTTGTACCCAGTTCGACTTGTAATATCATATCAGTATCTTTAATGTCTAAATAAGGTTATGATTTTGCATTTGTAAGCAATGATGTAAACATTCACCTTAATCATGTTTTGATTGGGTCGGGTACATTAAGCAACGGTATATACGTATTAAACCAACCACAGATTTTCAATATCCAGAATACACACAAAAGAAAGTCTCCAGAAATAAATCATTCTTTCTTATGGCATTGTAGACTGGGTCACATCAATGAGACATGGTTAACTAAGTTGCATAAAGAAGGATATTTGGATCCGTTCGAATATCAATCATATGCAACTTGTCAATCGTGTCTCAACGGAAAGATGACAAAGACTCCGTTTACTGGACATGGAGTAAGAGCGAGCGAGCTCTTGGGACTCGAACAAAGCGATGTATGTGGTTTAATGTCTACACATGCGCGAAGTGGTTATTCTTACTTCATTACTTTTACGGATGATTTTTCAATGTATGGACATGTCTTCTTAATGAAGCATAAATTTGAAGCCTTCGAAAAATTCCAGGAATACAAGAATGAAGTAGAAAAACAAACAGGCAAAAGTATCAAGTTACTGAGATCCGATCGAGAAGGTGAATACTTGAGTGCCGAGTTCTTAGATTACCTAAAAGAGAATGGAATTCTCTCTCAACTTTACTCCTCCACACACACCACAACACAATGGTGTATCGGAGAGACGGAACTGAACCCTATTGGATATGGTACTTTCCATGATGAGTAACACTGAGTTACCGCGATCTTTCTGGGGATATGCACTAGAATCAGCTGTATATCTTTTGAACCGGGTGCCAACTAAGTCAGTGCCTATCACACCATATCAGATGTGGAGTGGGAAGAAACCCTATCATAAACACATTAAGACATGGGGATGTCCGGCTTTTGTCAAAAAGCAGCATACGGACAAACTCGAGGCACGCTCAGTACAGTGCAAGTTTGTGGGATATCCAAAGAACTCCAAGGGATATTTTTTCTATTACGTAGAGGAACAAAAGGTATTTGTTTCTCGTCATGCCTGCTTCTTGGAAACTGAATTTTTGGAAAATCCAATAAGTGGGAGCGCAATAGAACTGGAAGAAATTCCAGATCCACGAGCTATTACTGAAAGCTTAGTAGAACCAGAAGGTTCGAAAGAACAGGACATTCCTGCGCCGCTCCGCAGGAGTAGTAGGCTTTCTCATCCACATGAGAGATACTACGGTTTTCTCATAGACGGGGATAGAGAGGATTGCATCATTGATAATGATGAGCCGACTAGCTTCCAGCAGGCCATTCAGAGCACTGACTCGGTAAAATGGCTGGATGCAATGCGGACCGAGATGGAGTCCATGTACACGAAAAAAGTATGGACTTTGGACATTGCACCAGAAGGGGTAAATCCCGTAGGCTGCAAATGGATCTTCAAAAGGAAGATTTGTGTAGATGGACAGGTTGAGACCTATAAGGCTAGACTTGTTGCAAAGGGTTTTCGTCAAAAACCTGATTTGGACTATGACGAAACCTTTTCTCTAGTGGCTATGCTCAAATCCATTGGGATCCTTCTTGCCATTACTGCCTTCCACGATTATGAGATTTGGCAGTTGGACGTAAAAACCGCTTTTCTAAATGGTAATTTAGAGGAGTGTGTCTATATGGACCAGCCAGAGGGTTTCATTCAGAGTGGGAGCAGCGGAAAGGTGTGCAAGTTGCTTAAGTCCATTTATGGACTGAAGCAGGCATCGCGGAGTTGGAACATCTGTTTTGATGAGACGGTCAAAGAATTTGGCTTTATCAAAAATCCAGATGAACCATGTATTTATAGTAAGATTGTAGCGTGAACTGTCGTATTCCTCGTTTTATACGTGGATGGAATTCTCTTGATAGGAAATGACATTCCTATGCTACAATATTTCAAAGTGTTCTTGTCACACAAGTTCTCCATGTAAGACCTGGGTGATGCCTCTTACATTCTAGGGATTCGGATCTATCGTGATAGGTCCAAGAGGATATTAGGACTTTCACAGTCCAGGTACATCGACACCATACTGAAAAGATTCAGTATGGAAGATTCCAAGCGCGGTAATTTACCGGCTTGTCATGGGATCACCCTCTCCAAAGAGATGTCTCCCAAGACTGATTTGGAAAGGGATCGCATGTCTATTATACCCTACGCCTCTGCGGTAGGCTCTATAATGTATGCGATGTTGTGTACCAGACCAGATGTAGCTTATGCACTGAGTGTAGTAAGCCGGTATCAGTCAAACCCTGGGGAGAAGCACTGGATAGCAGTAAAGAACATTCTGAAGTACCTGAGAAGGACTAAGGATATATTTTTGGTTTACGGCGGAAAAGACCTCCAGATCGAGGCCTTTGCTGACTCCAGCTTCCAGAGTGACAAGGATGACTCTAAATCCATGTCGGGTTATGTCTTTACTGTTAATGGAGGGGCGATGTGTTGGAAGAGTTCCAAACAGGAAACCGTTGCTGACTCGACGATGGAAGCGGAGTATATTGCAGCATCTGATGCCATAAAAGAAGCCGTCTGGATGAAGAAGTTCTTGACAGAACTTCAGGTGGTTCCATCCATTGTTGATCCAATACCTCTGTATTGTGACAACAACGGGGCTATAGCTTTAGCAAAGGAACCAGGTCCCATCAGAAGTCCAGACACATCCTGAGGCGGTATCACCTGATCAGGGAGATTGTGGATCGCCGGGAGATCGAGGTTCGGAGGGTTGCTACACAAGATAACAATGCAGATCCATTCATAAAGGCCATTCCTCAGACGCAGTTCGAGAGGCTATTCGAGATGATAGGTCTGCGATATACCAATATATGGCCTTAGTGCAAGTGGGAGATTGTTAGTGTGATATGCCCTAGAGGCCATTATTGTATAGTACTAGTTTGTATTTTACATTTTGGAAGCTTGGGATATATACACGGATTGACATTCTTGCTCAATATGGTAGTATGCTACTTGGTTTGTATCTATCTTAATATGTGTATGTATTTCTTTTGACATATTGCTAATACATATTGATAGAGCCCTTAGGATCTTTTGCTTGACTACCAGCGTTGTGATGGCAGTCACACTAGTGGGGGCTGGGTAGTCTATAAGCACATCCTTATACAGGTCCCTGGTCGTAGGATTATCGAGACATGACATCGATACTCCAGAGTAGACTAGTGTATACGCTTCTCATCCCAGGAGGGGAGATGGTCTGTCCCACAGCCATCAATACGTCGTACTGGAGATAGTATGCAGGTGCTCGTTAGGTTATGAGTACACTGGACATGACTCGCTAGGAACTGTTGGTTGGTATTATACTTATCGTCAGTTATCAGTTCCCAGGTGACATGAGTACAGCTTAGTCCGTTGGCTTGACACTGTCACTTCGCCTCGAGTGTGTTCCCACTGTTCTTAGATTACTACCCTACCACGGCTCAAATGAGTCGTGCAAACTGGTAGTAGTTGGGTGCAGTCCCGAAGCACTTGGAGGCAGTGACGGTTAGACAAGATTCGTCTCTTCCGGTATTGGGAGTTGATATCGCGCTGTGTCTAGGAAAGCCCTTACACAAAGTCCCTGGCCAGGGCAAGCGAGTTTTACTGGTAGTGTTTCCAGTATTTTTTCAGGGTGCTCTGGGCTACACACCGACACGACTTGTACCGCTATTAGGGGACTGACGTTTAACGCCCCCTAGGCCCGACATGCGATACTCTTAAGACGAACATACCGGACTTTACGGAGATTGTTACATTCAGGCTCAGTAGGAGTTCGGATGGGTTCACCTCATCGGTCTTCTTATCGGTATCTACCTGGGGACCGTTACGTACAGCTAGTACCGCTTACGGCCTGTGGTTAAACCCACTGCTAGTGTAGTGTCGAGTCTTTAGAGTCCAACACAGAGGGTTGTTCACCTTTGGGCAAAATAGAGTAGAGGTCGTATGGTTTTACGACGGGGATCGTTCACATACGCGCACATGTGCACGTTTGGTGTCCGGGCAGTTATTACTAGTGGGCTTTGGTTTAAGCCGGATCCTAGTATTTATTTTGGGATTTGTCTTGTCTCATTGTATTCGTGTTTCTTCGGAACACGAATGCGGGTATGTACGTACTGTTGACAGTGGCGGAGAGGGAGAAGCCTCATTAGGGTTTTTGACCATTGACTTGATCAAAACCCTAATGAGAATGAGAAATATGATTAATAATATTAATTAAGGATAATTGTATCATGGTTAAGGTTGGGTTGACCATTTGACTTGTTGACTTTCATTGACCTTTATATTTTCTTTATGCAAAAGATGCTTCTTGAAGCTTGCTTAGCATTAATGTGAAATGATAATGGTCATATCAACTAACCATCTCAATTTTCTTAATTATTATTATTAGTAGTATATATCTCTAATATGAGAGCAAGGTTCATTCTAGACTCTCATGCTCTTTCTCTCTCATGGTTTGCTCTCCCTCTTCCTCTCTCTCAAAAGCTTAAGTGTTTCATATGTTGAAAATCCAAGCTTTGAGACTAAACCATCAAAACTCCTCTCAACTCACTCTAGGGTTCTTAGTCTAGCAAGACAAGCACTCTAGTTACTTCTTTGTTGAGGTAGGAGCTCAAGGTAGAGGCCTTCGGGTGGATCTTTCTTCGGCAAAGAGAAGACGAAGAGGAGGAGCCGTCTACTCCGCTCAAAGGAGCACACAAGAAAAGGAAGCAACACAAGAAGAGATGGAGTTCAAGCTTTTGGTATAACCTCTTAACCTAGTAGTTAAAGCTTCTTGTATGTTTGTTAGTTTTTGTTTAGCAAAGATCTTTCATGGTTAGTCTATTTTTCCTAGTGAGAAAAATTCGATTTTTACTCTTTCCGCCTCCCCGTAATTACCGGGGTGGGTAACATAGACTTACAAGTGGAACCAAAGGATTCAATAGTCTCTAAGGAACCTTAGCCTCTCCGCGAATCTGGTAGGGTTTCTCATCCACTTTAGAGATACTATGGTCTTCTCGGTGACAGTGGGAGCGAGGATTGCATCATGGTAGATGATGGCACAACTAGGTTCAGGCAGGCCATCACAAGTAGACACTTTGTGAAATGGCTGGATGCTATGCGATCAAAGATGGAATCCATGTACAGCAACAAAATATGATTTTGCAGGTTGCACCTGAAGGGGTAAAATCCATTGGGAGCAAATGGATCTTAAGAAGATTCTTGGTGTAGATGGAAAAGTTGAGACTTTCAAAGCCATGCTTAAGTCCATCAGGATCAATGCGCGCATCGCGGAGTTGGAACATCTGTTTGGATGTGGTAGTCAAAGAGTTTGACTTCATAAAAAAGGTAGATGAACCTAGTATATACAAGAAGGTTGTAGGGAGTAAGGTTGTCTTCCACGTATTGTACGTAGATAACATAATCTTGATAGGAAATAGTTTCCTATACTACACTAAGTCAAGCTCCTCTTATCACGAGGATTCTCCATTGAAGATCTAGACGATACCAACTACATCTCGTAGATTATGATCTATGGTGATAGATCTAAGTGGATGTCGGGAGTGTCCCAAATCCAGGTACATTAACACTATACTAAAGGGGTTTAGTATGGAGGATTCTAAGCGTAGTGGTTCGCCCACTTGCTCAGGAATCGCTCTCTCCAAAAAGATGTCTTCTAAGACTGATTTGGAAAGAGGTCGCGTGCAGGGGATACCCTATGCTTCGGCAGTAGGCTCTATCATGTATGGGATGTTTTGTACCAGACCATATGTAGATGACACATTAGTTGTAGTGACAAGAAATCAATCAGATCTTGGGAGAATCACTGGACAGCTGTGGAGGAGATTCTTAAGTACTTGAGAAGCACTAAAAGATAGTTCTTGGTTCGAGCTCCCAGAGCGATAAGGACGAATGAGAGTCAGTCACAGGCATTGTCTTTACCCTCAGTGGAGGGACGGTATGTTGGAAGAGTTCCAAGCTAGATACCGTGGCATACTAGACAATAAAGGCTAAATACATTACTACCAACGATACTACCAATGTGGCTGTCTAGGCATTTCTTGTTCATGAGATGATCATGGTTCCTACCATTGAGCGTCCAATAAGTGTTATTGAGACAACAATGGATTTGTGGCTTTAGCCTAGGAACGCCCGTCCCATCAGCGATCCAGACATATTCTGAAGCAAGTATCACCTGATCAGTGAGATGGTTGATCTCCAAGGGATCCCGGTAAGGAGAGTATATTTTGAGGTTAACACGGTGGATCCACTCACCAAGGCCTGCTTTCCCAAATACTATTTGAGAGAGTTTGGGATGGTTGAGTATGGGATACTACGACCACTACTAAATTGTTGAGTATGACATACTGCAACAAATGGCCTTAGTACAAGTGGGAGATTTTTAGTTATATATATGCCGTAGAGGCCATTACTGTACATGTGATGTATATTGTTGTGGATGATTGGACATATATAGGGAGGACTTTCTTGCTCGACATGATAGTATACTATCTGGTTGCACTTTGTCTTAACACGTTGACTTGTATAAGTGATGTTGTCTTGCTCTCACATGTTGATAAAGCCCTTAGGATGTGTACTTGACTACCAAGACTATGATGGAGATCATACTAGTGGGGCCAAGGGTAGTCCACAAGTACACCCTATAATTGTTCCTAGTCATGGGAGTATCGAGACAGGGCATCGATACTCCGGATTAGACTAGCTTATGCGCTTCTTAACCCATATGATGGGCGATGGATGATCCCACATCCATTGGTGTTTGACTTCAGAGAAGGTATACGGGTGCTCAGTGGAGACTGGGTACACTGAACGGACTCGCTGAGAACTCGTAGATGGTATTATACCAATCTTCAGATAGAAGTTCTCTGGTGACACTGGTACAGATTTGTCTGTCGACCCGAGATCGTCGTAGAGACTTGTGTGATTCCCACCGTGTTTTGATTTCCACCATACCACGGTCATGAGATCGTTGAAAAAGGTGGTTTTTGGGTACAGTCCCGAGTCATATGAAGACAATGAGCGATAGGAGGGGATTCGTCTCTCCCAGTATTGGGAGTTGTTGAGCTATGCTCGATTGGCCATAACAGGAAATCTCTGGCCAGGGTTGCTGAGATTTACTGGTAAGTGTTATCAGTAGTTTCTCGAACCGTTATGGACCTTGCGTCGGCATGACTTATCAGGCTATTAGGGTTTGAAGTTATACCACCTCCAGCCTGTGATATGCGACATATCTGACAAGGAGACTGGACTGTACGGTAGTGTTACTGATTGGATTCGCGGGACTATGAGCAGGCTTGCTTGTTAATCTTCTGATCGCTCAATACCTGGGTGGCCGTTACGTTTAGAGTCCGCTTGCGGCTTGTGGGTGTTTGATATGATCAACACCTACTGCCGGCGTATTGACATGTCTTTAGAGTCCTACACAGAGGTTTCCTGGTTCATGCGAAACGATGTAGGAGCACATATGTGATATGTGAGGGACCGAGATTAATGCCCGTATGTGATACCGCATTCTATTCTTGCGATATGTTATATTAGAAGGTTCTATGTGATATAGCCGGGTTATTAAATCAAGTGTTGATTTAATAATCTGATGTATAATTATATATTTGATATATTGAATTACATTAACTAATATTAGCTCACATAAACATTTCTTTTTCTCACTTGTGTGCATATAATGTATATGTGATATATATTAATGTACATGAATTTGTGTCATGCTTGATGCCCTATGCAACATGGGTGCATGAGACTCACACCATGCTTGATATAATGCAGGGTTTTTATTTATTTAAGGTTAATCAAAATTAGATGGAATAAGTCACATGGTTTAAGCTTGAAGAAGCTTGTGAAACCATTGACCAAGTCCACTAATTTTGTTTTACTTTTAGATATTTATTAACCTAACCATTATTGATTAGCCATAGTTAAGTCTCTACAAGGGTTAGTGTATGACACTAACTCACTCATGGTTGCTATTCTCACCTCATGAGTTTATTCTGTCATTCTTCACTTGAGCTTCTTCCTCCTCATTAGAAAGCACACTAGCATTTCTCAAGGTGAGAAAATATTGCAAGAAAATTAAAGCTAAAGTGAGCCCATTTCCTACTTCATCAAACTCTACTATATTAGCTATTTAGTTTTGTAAGTCTACGCCAGCGCCCCGGCCAATAATCCGAGCCCAAACGCGGAATAAAAACTTTTTCATAAACTGGCGCTAACATAGACTGTGAACTGGATCGTGCCATTAACACTAAACTAGCAAACTGTAAATAATAGAATGGCTATACCGATCGATCCGTGTCCTTCGGTCTTTAGCCATCATCCCACAATCCTCGCGGCATCTCCGATCTCGCTCGATCTCCGGTCTCCTCGTCGAGGTGGCTCCACGTCAACGGATCTTTATACGGGCTCACACCTCTAAACCGAGGCAACTCGGTCATGAATTTTGCTAGCCGACATGTCCGAGATTGATGTAGAGAGTGTGTAGAATAGTTTGTCTCAAAGAACCCAAGCCATTGGATGAAGGTAAATAAAGTTGCCATTTTTTTTTGAAATCAAGTGAGAAAATAATTTGCTTCGTAAATTTTGTGCTTTGGAAATCCTTTTTCTTCACTGTGCAAAAGGGAGGGTGTAACGTTTTGAAAATCGTTTTGGTGCAATTTCAGAAAATCGGTAAAAATAAGGGGGTTTCTGTAAAAGTCAAAATATAAATATCTTTACTTTAAAATTAAATATAAATATTCTAGCTATGTAATTGCTAGTATTTGGTGTTTATTGAGACACTGGTGAGACTTCTAAATTTCTGAAAATTTTTCCGAAATTAATTATTTTAATATTATTTTAAGCCGTCACTAATACATTTAATTAGGGAAAATTACAAACCGGAATGAGTTGAAATAAATTTTGTGCATCATAATACATTAAACAAAATTTTATCATGTGGTTTTTGAATTGAAATGGGGTTGTTAACCGCTGTTAGAAAATATCGAATAAAAAGGCTTTTTTCGGTGAAATTAGTGCAAATGGAGTGCGATACAACTTTTATCTTTTTCTCAAACAAAACCCACACTCTCTTTACTCCCTCACACTATTTTTCGCTGGCCTAGGCAGCCTCTCTCACTTCATTCTTCAAGTGACTTCTAGAAATTTATTTTTTTAGAATATAAAAAGGAAAATGAATAAAGGTTGAAAAGACGTAAAGAAGGAATTTAATGGAGGAAGTTTCTACACTTGGCTACACAATTTCTTTCTCTCCCTCTCCTCAAGATTGTGGCCGGCCCTCACCTTGGCAGCCCTCCAATTCTCCACCTCCATTTCACCTCAAATTTTCATCAAAAATCCATGAAAAATCAATACAAATTATCATAAATTCTTCATTCAACCTTATCTAATTTTCTTTGCTTCTATTTGGCTTGGAATTTGAAAGCAAGAGATCCATCTTGGAGGTCATGAAGCATGTGTAATCCCAAATTTTAGTGGTATAATTCTAAACCCATGTTTCTTTTGTTGCTATTTTACTTCAACCTAATCAATTAAAATGTTAAATTATGGTTTTGATTCAAGATATAAATTTCTAGTAAATGGTTATTAAATTATTATTAGGGTTTTGATTCTTGGGTTGTGATCTAAATTTGTAGCTTAACATATTAGAGAAATTTAAACTTAGTCTAGTAGCAAATTTGCTAGTTATTGCATTTAATTGTTTAATTAGGTTATTTTTGTAAACTAGATTTTTGCAAAGCATGTAAATAAGTTAGATAAAATTGGAATTTGGGTTTGTATTATTAGATTGTCGTGTTAGTGTGTAGATTAACTTGTTAAGTGAGGGTTAAACATAAACTAGGTGCAAATTTCTAGCTTTCATTTGAAAATTTTCACAATATTGGTATGTTATTAGACTAGGTTTTGAAGATTGGTTTAAAATGAGGAATAAAAAATAAAGTTAAGCTTTTAGAACATCCTTACGGTTTCAAGGAGTGGTTTAATGGTTTAAGTTATGCAAGAACATGTTTGGATGTGAAATTGTGTAGTTTTGCTTAAAAATACCGAAATCGGGCAAGTTTACAAACTAGAATTTCAATTTAATGAAAGTTAGGGTGTTAAAAATATAGGAAGGGTTTATATAATCTAATTATGCTATTTAATGAGTTTTATGACCATTAGTTTCATTTAAACGTCATGTTTCGAAGAAAAACGGTAAATTGGCGTTTTCGGGTTTTACGAAATCGGACTGTTTGATCGATTTTTAGGGTTTCGATGGATTAAATCATGTTTTATATTATAAGTAATGAGTTTTAAACTACGGGTTGTTTATTGGTTTTTATCTCAGTTAATCGGAGTTTGTACGCCGATATCGAGCGATATTTGGTTCTTTTGCGTGAACTGGACATAGGTTTTAACCTATGCGCGTTCCGTGCGTCATTTTGATTTTTGTCCGTAATTCAGTTTATGATACTATATATATTTGCGTATAGGTACCCTTCACGTTGACTGCGGGCGATGAAGAAGAGGATGGCGACACCGTCTGCGGTAGACAAGGACCACGTGAGTAGATGTATATCTACGGGGGAAAGTCGGGTGGATGGCGTTTAGCACCCCCGCAAACGTAGAATAGGAATATGTACTTATTGTCATCAGGAAGCCAGACGTGAGCTTAGAATTTCGGTGAGTAGGACCCTGGAAGTGAACTTAGGTTGGACTGGATTGATTTAGAAGGACCTTACCCGAGGATGAATATGGGGGAGAGTCGTAGGTTTCAGGTAGATACACACACACGCACACACTGAAACTCGACGTGGTGTATACGTGTATGTGTACATATATATAGGACTAGGTGTAGGTATATATATATACACAATACGTATATGTGATGCAAGGATATGATATGATACACGGGATGAAACAATATAACTGGGCTTGATACCGTGATTCTTGGTTATACGGTCGTGTTATGATGTTAGCGGATCATTGGGAAATGAGATAATGAATAGGTATACATAAATAATAAAGGGTGGTGATGATATTGAAGTACATGGGACTCTAAAATAGAACCCGGACCATAACCTATGCCTGAAACTCTGATATGATATAGGTGTGACTTGATTACGATTTGAGATATGTGTAACTTGATTACGATATGACATATACATATATATGACATGACATTTCTGAGGATAAATTAACGATGTATATTTATGGTGGCAATGATATATGATTGATGTGTGCGATTACAGTATAGCACCTTGATTATGACATGTGTTGATAATGATATTATACGAATGATGAGACACGTAGGTGATACTTGACCCGTACCCCGATATTGGGATGCCGTACGATGGACTTTACCGTACGAGGCATAGATATGATGATTGATCCGCACTCTTGATTCGAGGAAGCCTTACTACGTATGTGACGCTATTGAGGCTGGATCGCCGACTATTAGAGATATGATTAAGACTTTAGGGGTACTCCTATTTCTTATCGACTAGTTTCTTAGGTTTAGTTCCTTAGGAGGTTAGATGGACACTAGTGCAAGTTCGAGTCTTATAGTTGTAGTTTTACTTGTATATCACAGATGAGTGGTTATTACACATCCGTCTTTACATTCATACCGTAATCATAATGTTGCATTTATTACTTAGACATTTCATGCATTCACATTTTCATGTTATCATGCAGTATTATGGTCATATGCCGACACTTATCATATACTTATTCATGCTTTTGAGATTTTGGATTTCTATGAGATTTCTGGATTTTTGGGGAAAACCGCAAGAATATATATAAAAACTTCTCTCTCTCCTCCTCTCTTTTTAAAATATAAGTTGCGGTTTTCTCGTGATGTATGTGTCGTCCACCATGAGATTTCATGTTTTCTGTTGGATTTCGAGACCCGATTCGAGGAGTGGATGAACCGTCTCGGGTACATGGTGGGCCCGGTATGGTACCCCGGGGCATGAAGATCGAGTTGTAGACGATGAGCCTGGCAGGGGAAGGCTACCTATCGGTGATGTCTGGCACGGCGAATATCCGGAGGATAGCGACCGTTGTCGTGAGATTTGATGATATGGGCCGATCCGGACTGACGGAGCCCGAGATATTGAGACTATGAGACATTGAGATTATGAGGTATTGAGTCTTGAGATTTACATATTTTGTGTTGATGCTTGACACGGATTTCCATGGATTTCATTGTTGATATTTCAGATTTCTATACACATTTTATTATGATAAAAGCTAAAGATTTCTTATACAGATATATCTAGATTTCAGGATTGGTTATTTTACATTCATGGTGCATGCATACTCATTCATATGACATAGTACTACATGAGGCACTGACACGAGCACAGAGTATTTGCATTTACACATAGTATTACCCTGCTATTACTAGATGATTAGGATATAGTAGTGTATTATTATGACCTAGGATAGCGTCGTGCATTCGATTTCTTTTCGCAGATATCTTCTACTCACGAGTTGGCAACTCACCCCCGTTGTGCCAAATTTTATTACAGGTTGATGTACAGGGTTCCTTGGCAGATTGCTGGCACATCGTTTCATTCCAGGTGATTTGCACGGTAGGTTAGTTCATTTGTATCTGGACCGCCGTTGTATTTTTATTATTTCATTTGTATCTAGTAAGCTCAATCAACCAAACTTGTATTACTTGATAGTTTACTGGACCAGTTGTTTATTTCGATCTTAAAGTCGCGCTTGTATTATTATGATATCTGGTGGTTTTGTTTTCTTATGAGTTTGAGCCTCGCCCTTTGGCGTTGTATACTATTGTGCATTGGTGTGGTTGTTTCCGCCTTTTGGCGTAGAGCTAGCTCCCGTTTGGGGATGCTTTTTATTGTTTATATGTATTTATTCTTGTTTGTACCCGTTTGGGGCCAGTTTTTACAAAAGAGACTCTGCCGAAATTTTTGAGAAAATTGGATGATGCTTTTAAACTTGTTTTCTTCATGTTTTCCTTACTTCTTCTTCTTTTATGGTTTAGATTTCTGGGCTTCGGCTTAGGTTACGTTGCGCCTCTAGACGCTTCGTAATCTAAGTGCTGATCACGTTCCGTACTTTCGGGTCATGACAAAGTTGGTATCAGAGCGCTAGGTTTAACCTTGTATAAGTCTAGGGTGACCCTTGGTTGATGGAGTAGGTGACTTAGGTAAAGTGATGTATCATGGGTATGATCCGCGGCATACTTACGATACGCTACTCTGCTTAAGGAACCTTAGGATGTACATTTCTTTGCACCGTATTTCATTCGTTCCTTTGATCTATCTCCGTCGATATCGGAGGGGGGTTTCTGTTACCACGGGCGCACGGGCAGAGGGAGCTGCGGCTCGAATGCGATAACCATTAGGTTATCGTTCATTCTTGAGGATTGGAGTATTGTTTAGCGTGTGGACGAAGGGTATTCACATGGTGTCCAGGCGAAGTTAAAGGGTTCGAACGATTATCAGAAAACCTATTTTCCCAAGTTTAAGGTATTCGGAAGAACACGCAGGTATTTCGATGAACCCTCTAGAAGAATGAAAGCCTAACTCGACATAATGACCATAAGAACGCCCTTGAACCTTTGGGTTTACGGCAGTTCCGCGGCGCCATTAGTGAGGCTTGGGTTTGCCCTTCTACGGATGGACCATCGATGCTGGGATATGTACCGAATATTTTTAAACTGTACTTGAGTGTTGAGCTCTCGGGGAATTATAGGATTTTGATGGATCAATCGAAAAGTTTAATGTAGTCTGGATATCTGCTGAAGGGATCGACTACGTGGGAGACTCTAGATATGAGTATTGCCATTGGTGGCGCAGTTAGCACACCTATGAAGAGATGAGTTCGAAGCAGTCGACACCAGAGAAAAAGGGAAAAAGGCGCACATTGACTATAGTGTTTACGATTGTGATTTGGTGATTGAATTTCATATTTTCGTTGATGGGATTTTGGTATTTTGAGGACTTTGTCCCGCGATTGGTATTTCTTATGTGTACATTCATTACCTTCTATTTGTGTTTCTTATACCAATTATATTGATGTTTGTTTTGTACATACCCTGTACATTCGATTTGGCTTTAATATATTTTGAGATTTTGATTTGACTTCGTGCATGTGGGTTACACATGATTTTGACATATGCTTCGACCTAGCTTTCATGCACTTTCGTACGGTGATTTCGATTTTGATATTCGGTGTATGATTTCGTGCACCATGTGCACCTGATTGAGATTCTTGCGCACACTTGGCGCACTTGATACGATTTTGTGCACACCAGATGCACTAAATCGGGGTTTTGTGCAGATTAGATGCACCTGATATTGAGTCGTGGATGCCCGTTGCACTTGACAGATGTTTTTGGTGCACACCTGTTGCACTTAGTTTTGTTTTTGTGTGTATTCGTGGTGTCTGTATTTGGTTTCGATTTCAGTGCGCACCGGACGCACATGATATTTTATTGATGTGATTGGGATTGATTTCAGATTAAGCAGTATGTTTTTATAATCATTACTATTTGATTTAGTAACCAGGCGGGACATGTATGTTAAATAAAAGATATATATATATATATAGCTATTTTTTTTAAATAAACGTCCGCTACTTATGCCGTGACACGTGCATCGCACGGCGATTTTCAAGAGGGGTTTTTGTATGCTTCTTTATTAAGATGTTTAGACGATTTTACTACGATGCGCACTATATATATATAAGTTATAGTTTGGATATATATTATGTTGGTTTTCGTATTGGGTTTTGATATGTTATCTTCACCATAACTCCGATGATTGCGTTATGCTTGACGGAGTTGATTTTAGTTATGTATTGATGATTTCGGAGCCCCAACGATTCGAGTGTCTTCCTAAATATTTTAGTATTTGGAGGGGGTGTTTTAATTTAAATTCGGGGACCGAATTTCTTTAAGGGGGAAGATTGTAACGTTTTGAAAATCGTTTTGGTGCAATTTAGGAAAATCGGTAAAAGTAAGAGGGTTTTCTGTAAAAATTCAAAATACAAATATCTTTACTTTAAAATTAAATATAAATATTCTAGCTATGTAATTGCTAGTATTTGGTGTTTATTGAGCCACTGGTGAGATTTCAAAATTTCTGAATTTTTTTTCGAAATTAATTATTTTAATATTATTTTAAGCCGTCACTAATACATTTAATTAGGGAAAATTACAAACCGGAATGAGTTGAAACAAATTTTGTGCATCATAATACATTAAACAAAATTTTATCGTGTGGTTTTTGCATTGAAATGGGGTTGTTAACCGGTGTTAGAAAATATCGAAGAAAAAGATTTTTTTCGGTGAAATTAGTGCAAATGGAGTGCGATACAACTTTTATCTTTTTCTCAAACAAAACCCACACTCTCTTTACTCCCTCACACTATTTTTGGCCGGCCTAGGCAGCCCCACTCACTTCATTCTTCAAGTGACTTCTAGAAATTTGTTTTTTTGGAAAATAAAACGGATAATGAATAAAGGTTGAAAAGACATAAAGAGGGAATTTAATGGAGGAAGTTTCTACACTTGGCAACACAATTTCTTTCTCTCCCTCTCCTCAAGATTGTGCCCGGCCCTCACCTTGGCAGCCCTCCAATTCACCACCTCCTTTTCACCTAAAATTTTCATCAAAAATCCATGAAAAATCAATACAAATTATCTTATTTTCTTCATTCAACCTTATCTAATTTTCTTTGCTTCTATTTGGCTTGGAATTTGAAAGCAAGAGATCCATCTTGGAGATCATGAAACATGTGTAATCTCAAATTTTAGTGGTATAATTCTAAACCCATATCTCTTTTGTTGCTATTTTACTTCAACCTAATCAATTAAAATGTTTAATTATGGTTTTGATTCAAGATATAAATTTCTAGAAAATGGTTATTAAATTATTATTAGGGTTTTGATTCTTGGGTTGTGATCTAAATTTGTAGCTTAACATATTAGAGAATGTTAAACTTAGTCTAGTAGCAAATTTGCTAGTTATTGCATTTAATTGTTTAATTAGATTATTTTTGTAAACTAGATTTTTGCAAAGCATGTAAATAAGTTAGATAAAATTAGAATTTGGGTTTGTATTATTAGATTGTCGTGTTAGTGTGTAGATTAACTTGTTAAGTGAGGGTTAAATATAAACTAGTTGCAAATTTCTAGCTTTCATTTGAAAATTTTCACAATATTGCTATGTTATTAAACTAGGTTTTGAATATTAGTTTAAAATGAGGAATAAAAATTAAAGTTAAGCTTTTAGAACATCCTTACGGTTTCAAGGAGTGGTTTAACGGTTTAAGTTATGCAAGAACAAGTTTGGAAGTGAAATTTTGTAGTTTTGCTTAAAAACACCGAAATCGGGCATGTTTACAAACTAGAATTTCAATTTAATGAAAGTTAGGGTGTTAAAAATATAGGAAGGGTTTATATAATCTAGTTATGCTATTTAATGAGTTGTATGACCATTAGTTTCATTTAAACGTCAAGTTTTGAAGAAAAACGGTAAATTGGCATTTTCGGGTTTTTGGAAATTGGACTGTTTGATCGATTTTTAGGGTTTCGATGGACTAAATCATGTTTTATATTATAAGTAATGAGTTTTAAACTATGGGTTGTTTATTGGTTTTTATCTCGGTTAATCGGAGTTTGTACGCCGATATCGAGCGATATTTGGTTCTTTTGCTTGAACGGGAGATAGGTTTTAACCTATGCGCGTTCCATGCGTCGTTTTGATTTTTGTCCGTAATTCAGTTTACGATACTATATATGTTTGCGTATAGGTACCCCTCACGTGGACTGCGGGCGATGAAGAAGAGGATGGCGACACCGTCTGCGGCAGAGAAGGATCAGGTGAGTAGATGTATATCTATGGGGGGAAGTCGGGTGGATGGCGTTTAGCACCCCCGCAAACGTAGAATAGGAATATGTACTTATTGTCATCAGGAAGCCCGACGTGACCTTAGAATTTCGGTGAGTAGGACCCTGGTAGTTGTAGGGTTCCTAGGCACTCTCAAGAGGTCTCACAAGGCATCAACCATGCCAATTTTAAATTTTACATGTGCCGAGAAACCCTAATACGGATCGTCGACTAGAATTTTAGGCGAAACAATAAACTAGTTAACAACTTAACTAAGTGAACGGAAATACAACCTTTATAGATCCGGTTCTCCACCTCCATAGCTCCGTGATGAAGTCCCCTTGCTGTCCAAATCAAATCCCGGGCTCTAGCATCGGCTTCATCGGAGAAAAGGGCGGGCTAGGTCATCGACTACGATGCCGAAGATGATCTACGTCGAGGCATCACAAGATCAAGCTCCCACTTCACCAAGTCATGAAACTTGTGAAGAAAACACCCTATACTACTTGGCAAGAGGTAGAGGATGAAGAAATAGGAGGTGGGTTTGTTAGTTATATGTATGCCCTAGAGGCCATTACTATACATAGGATGTATATTGTAGTGGATGCTGGGACAAATATAGGGAGGACTTTCTTGCTCGACATGATAGTATGCTATCTGGTTGATCTTTACCTTAACGTGTACACTGATTGTCTTCCTGTTACATGTTGGTAAAGCCCTTAGGATCTGTACTTGACTACCTGGACTATGATGCAGATCATACTAGTGGGGACATGGTAGTCCATAAGTACATCCTTCAAAGTCCCTAGTCGTGGGTGTATCGAGACGGGGCATCGATATACCAGAGTAGACTAGCGTATACCTTCTCGACCCATAAAGATGGGCGATGGATGATCCCATATCCATTGGTGTTTGACATCAGAGATGATATACGGGTGCTCAGTAGAGACTGGGTACACTGGACGGACTCGCCGAGAACTTCCAGATGGTATTATACCTTACGTCAGATGGCAGTTCTCTGGTGACACTGGTACAGAGTAGTCTGTTGACCCGAGATCGTCATAGAGTCTTGTGTGGTTCCCACTGTGCTTTGATTTCCATCTTACCACGTCCAAGAGGGCGTGCAAAACGGTGGTTTTTGGGTACAGTCCCGAGTCACATGGAGGCAATGAGCGATAGGAGGGGATTCGTCTCTCCCGGTATAGGGAGTTGATGTTGCGCTGTGTTCGATTGGCTATAACAGGAAATCCCTGGCCAGGGTTGCTGAGATTTACTGGTAAGTGTTACCTGTAGTTTCTCGAATTGTTATAGACCTCATATCGACACGACTTATCGAGCTATTGGGGTCTGACGTTTACCACCCCTAGGCGAGATATGCGACATATCAGACGATCAGATCGGATTGTACGGTAAGTGTTACTGGTTGGATTCACAGGAGTGTGAGCGGGCTTGCTCGTCGATCTTCTGATCGCTCAATACCCGGGTGGCCGTTACGTTTAGCAGACCGCTTGCGGCTTGTGGGTGCTTGATATGATCATCGCCTGCTGCCGGTGTATTGACGAGTCTTTAGAGTCCTACACAGAGGTTTCCTGGCTCAAGCGAAACGAAATAGGAGCGCATATGAGATATGTGCGGGACCGAGAATGATACCAGTATGTGATACTGTATTCGATTCTCGCGATATGTGACATTGATCGGTTATATGCGATATAGCCGGCATATCGGATCAAGTGTTGATTCGATAAGTTGTTACTGTAGATATTAGTCGGTTATGTTCGACATGGCCGGATCATTGAATCAAGTGTTGATGATTTAATGTATAATTATATATTTGATATATTACTTTGCATTAACTAGTATCGGTTCACTTTAAATGGATATTCTCACTCGGGTGTGCACATTGTATATGCGATATACTTTTGTGTACTTGATTGTATCATGTTTGATGATGCAAGATTACTAGGTTTTGTGTAAAGAGTTAAAACTTGGTTAAGTAAATGGTTAGGGTTATGTTTTATTTACTTACTCATTTATTTATTTATTTATTTTTGGCAAAAGAAAAGAAATGGTGGCTAGCTTTGTTTTACATTGAAACTTCATGAAGGTTTGAAAAGTCCACCATTTTTGTTTCATGCCTAACCTAACCATTGACCTAACCCTAGTTTATTCTCTACACTTGACCATGGTTGATTATGATAAGTATTCTTTTATTTTCTATTTTAAATTAACTTATCATAACACTTTCTTCTTCTTCTTCATCTTCTTCAATGAAGAAAGCTTCACTTCATCAATGGTGGATTGATGAAAAGTGTGAGAAATCCAATTCTAAAGTGAACCCACTTCCTATTACTTCATCCTCTACCTCTTGCCAAGTAGTAGAGTGTGTTTCCTTCACAAGTTTTCTTGACTTGATGAAGTTGGAGCTTGATCTAGCGATGCCTCGACGTAGATCATCTTCGGCACGTCATCGATGACCTACCTCGCTCTTTCTCCGATGAAGCCGACGCTAGAGCCCGAGATTTGATTTGGACAGCGGAGAGGACTTCATCACGGAGCCGTGGAGGTGGAGGACCGGATCTACAAAGGTTGTATTTTCGATTCTTATAGTTAAGTGTTAACTAGTTTACTTTGTCGCCTAAAAATCTAGCCAACGATCTTGTTAGGGTTTCTCGGCATCGTTAAACTTTGAAATTGGCATGGTTGATGCCTTGTGAGACCTCTTGAGAGTGCCTAGGAACCCTGCAGGGTTCACTTTAGAATTGGATTTCTCTCTCTTTTCATCAAATCACCATTGATGGAAGCAAGGTTTTTCTTCTTCTTGAAGAAGGAGAAGAAGAAGAAGATGATATAATATTATGATAAGTTATTTTCAAATAGAAAAGAAAATAAATACTTATCATAATACAACCATGGTCAAGTGTAGAGAATGAACTAGGGTTAAGTGGAGTGGTTAGGGTTAAGCATGAGACAAAATGGTCACTTAGTCAAAGCTTCATGAAGCTTCAAGGTGCAAACAAAGAAAGCCACCATTTTCTCTTTATGCCATTTATTTTCCAAAATAAATAAATAAATAAATAAGTAAGAAAACAAAACCCTAACCATTCATATAACCATGGTTTAATCTTTACACAAACCCAAGTAAACATGCATCATCAAACATGATACAATCAAGTGCACAAAAGTATTTCACATATACTACTTGTGCAATGCAAGTGAGAAAATCCATTTAAAGTGAACCAATACTAGTTAATGCAAAGTAATATATCAAATATATAATTATGCATTAAATCATTAAATCAACACTTGATTTAACGATCCGGTCATATCGCATATAGCCGACTAATATCCAATGTATCGACTTATCGAATCAACCCTTCATTCGATAACTAGGTTATATCGCATACAACCTTTCGATACATTCATCGCGAGAATGGAATACGGTATCACATACACGTATTATTATCGGTCCCGCACATATCTCATATGCACTCCTATTTCATTTCGCTTGAGCCAGGAAACCTCTGTGTAGGACTTTAAAGACTCGTCAATACGCCGGCAGCAGATGATGATCATATCAAACATCCACAAGCCACAAGCGGTCTGCTAAACGTAACGGCCACCCGGGTATTGAGCGATCAGAAGATCGACGAGCAAGCAAGCTCACACTCCTGTGAATCCAACCAGTAACACTTACCGCACAGTCCGGTCTGATCATCTGATATGTCGCATATCTCGCCTAGGGGTGGTAAACGTCAGACCCCAATAGCTTGATAAGTCGTGTCGATATGAGGTCTATAACAGTTCGAGAAACTACTGGTAACACTTACCAGTAAATCTCAGCAACCCTGGCCAGGGATTTCCGGTTATAGACAATCGAACACAGCGCAACATCAACTCCCTATACCGGGAAAGACGAATCCCCTCCTATCGCTCATTGCCTCCATGTGATTCGGGACTGTACCCAAAAGCCACCGTTTTGCACGCCCTCTTGGACGTGGTAAGGTGGAAATCAAAGCACAATGGGACCACATAAGACTCTATGATGATCTCGGGTCAACAGACTACTCTGTTCCAGTGTCACCAGAGAACTGCCATCTGACGTAAGGTATTATACCATCTGGGAGTTCTCGGCGAGTCCGTCCAGTGTACCCAGTCTCCACTGAGCACCCGTATATCATCTCTGATGTCAAACACCAATGGATATGGGATCATCCATCGCCCATCTGTATGGGTCGAGAAGGTATACGCTAGTCTACTCTGGTATATCGATGCCCCGTCTCGATATACCCACGACTAGGGACCTTGAAGGATGTACTTATGGACTACCCTGTCCCCACTAGTATGATCCGCATCATAGTCCAGGTGGTCAAGTACACATCCTAAGGGCTTTACCAACATGTAACAGAGAGACAATCAATGTACACATTAAGGTAAAGAGTAACCAGATAGCACACTATCATGTCGAGCAAGAAAGTCCTCCCTATATATGTCCCAGCATCCACTACAATATACATCCTATGTATAGCAATGGCCTCTAGGGCATACATATAACTAACAATCTCCCACTTGCACTAGGGCCATCTGATAGCAGTGGTTGTAGTATCTCATACTCAACCATCCCATAAAAGTCTCTATCTGGGAAAAGGCCTTTGTGAGTGGATCCGCCGTGTTGTCCTCTGAGTCTACTCTCCTAACCTCGATCACCCTGGAGAACAACCATCTCCATGATCAGGTGACACTGCCTTAGAATATGTCTGGATCACTGATAGGACCGACGTTCCTTAGCATAAGCCACAACTCCATTGTCACACAATAGGAGGAACAAAGTTCATCTCATGAACCAATATACATCCAGACTGCCTCTTTGGTAGCATCTTAAGTAGCGATGTATCTTGCCTTTATCGTCTAGTTAGCCACGGTATCTAGCTTCGAACTCTTCCAACATACCGTCCCTTTACTGAGGGTAAAGACAATGCCTGCGACTGACATTCAGTCGTCTTTATCACCCTGGAACCCTTCCAGTGATTCTCCCCAGGATCGATTGATACCATCTCACTACAACTAGTGAGTATCCTAACATCCATTTAGATCTATCTCATAGATCCAAAACCCAGGATTTAGGAGGTATCACTTTGATCCTATATGGAGAATCATTGTGACAACCGGAGATTGACCGAGCATAGCATAGGAAACTCCTTTCTTATCAAGAGTATGACATCCACGTACTCTACGAGGATCACCATTATACTCCCTACTACCTTTTTGTTTATACAAGGTTCATCTACCATTTTGATGATGTCAAACTCTTTGACTAATCCATCAAAACAGATGTTCCAACTCCGCGATGCCTGCTTTATCACATAAACCATCTTGCACACGTTTCCGCTGCTCCACTGTCTACGAAGCCCTCTGACTGTGTACTTACAGACTCTCTCTTCTAAAACATCATTTAGAAAAGCAGTCATGGCACCCAACTGCCAGATATCGTAGTCATGGTATGTAGCCGTGGCAAGTAGGATCTGGATGGACTTAAGCATAGCCACTTGAAAAGGTTCATCATTATCCATGCCTGGTCGATGATGAAAAGCTTTAACAAGTCTAGCTTTGAAAGTCTCAACTTTTCCATCTACACCAAGTAATCTTCTCAAGATATACTTGCTCCTGATAGGAATTTAACCTTTCAGATATAGCAACCAAAGTCCATACTTTGTTGGTGTACATGGATTCCATCTCAGATCACTAAGCATCCAGCCATTCTTACAGAGTCTTACTCCTGATGGCCAGCTCGAAACTAGTTAGGTCATCATCTTATGATGCAATCCTTGCTCCCACTGTCATAGAGAAACCGAAGTATCTCTCAGGCGGGTGAGGAACCTTACTAGATCGGCGGAGAGGCTGAGGTTCGTTGGTCTCTATTGAATCCTTGGTTTTATCAAATCATCTGCTGTAGTTTGTATAGCTGGAACCTTTCCAGTTCAACATTACAGACCTTGCCTCGAGCTTGTCCGGATTTTGCTTTTAGACATAGCCCGGACAACCCCAAATCTTAACTAGCTTAAGACATGGGCTCTACCCTTTCCATATCACATATGAAGCGGTAAGCTACTGATTTGATTGGAACCCTATTGAATAGGTATGCAGCTTCTCAAGCGCATAACTCCCAAAAAGGAAATAGGTAACTCAGTAGTACTCATCATAGAGCACACCTTATCATATAGGGTGTGACTGCTCCACCCCGATATACCATCGTGCTATGGTGTATACGGAGGAGTAATGCTGAGAGAGAATCTCATTCTCCTTTAGAAAAGTCCAGGAATTCCGTGCTCAAGTATTCTCCTCCTTGATCACATCAAAGGACATAATACTTATACCCGTATTGGTTCTTTACTTCTAACTTATATTCTGTGAATATCTCAAAAGGTTCTGACTTGTGTTTCAACAGGAACATATGTCTTAATCAAAAGAGATCATCAGAGAATTTAATGAAGTATAAAGAACCGGTCTTGGCAAGTGTAGACAGGGGACCTACATACATCAACATGTATCATCCCAAGAGTTCACTAACTCTTTCTCTGTTTCCAGTAAACGGAGCTATGGTCATCTAATCTCTGTGACACGACTGGCAAGTTTCATAAGATGTAAATTCAAACAGATTTAAATATGCATCTATGTGCAACTTAGCTAGTCGGGTCGCATTGATGTGACCTAGTCTACAATACCTCAAGAAGGATTCGTTCATTTCTGAACTCATCCTCTTGTGTGTGTTCTGTATACTAAGAACTGTAGTTTGATTTAGAACATCAACGCTTTTAGATAACGTGCCTGAACCGATCAACTTTTGATATAGGAAATGTTCAAAACATTATCCAACAATACAAAATTTTATCATTTCTTTACTGATAAAGAGACCGATATGATTTTGTATATCAGGTTCGGTATCTAATAACATACGTTCAGAATCAATGTATTGGTAATACAGGGTGACAGTGACCAACAGACTTGGCTGCAACTCTTGCCCCGTTTTCTGCCTCATGAAACTTATCACCCGCTCTCAGTTCTCTACCTTTTTGCAGCCCTATGTAACAGATTACATATCTGGGATCCTGATCCGGTATCATATACCCAGGATTCGGAGGAAACTGAGAAACAGTTTTTTGTAATGAACACACCCGAAGATGATGCATCAACATGCACTCTCTTCGTTTGGGCGGCACGGGAAATCTGGTATTCCCCAATTTCCTGCTCTGTCTTATAACAATTATAAGTTGGAGTGGGACCAACGTTCCCCAGCTAAGTATAACAAGCGGGTTCGGTCAATACATCCGTATTATTATCTTGATTAAGGCGTGATATGGTCGCTACCTGGAGAGAGAGAGAAGAGAACACTCAGCGTATGCTCTTGCAAGAATAGATTGGTTATTATTTTATCTAATCAGGATGGCTCCCACTGCTTTTTTTATCAAATCTTCCTTCAAACCCTAAAAGGAAAGACCAGCCGGGATTAATTACACACTACAAGTTCGCCAATCTTTCAGCCAGGCCAGTGTCGGTACTTTGAGGGAGGTCCCCCGTGCTTTCGCACGAACCTAATTAATGTAAACCTCGTTTTCCAGAGGCGTAACCTTGTTAACACCTTTCTAGACACCTACTTGATCGGCTAATTATAATGTGTAAAACTCTCCCAGGAGTAACTCTTACTCGCAGCGGGTATCGGGATCCAACTATCTCATAGAAGGTATGCAATCTCATTGCAAATTTCAACAATTGAAATTCCCGATAAGATTTTGCCCCTAGCGTCCTATGACCTTGACGGAGGTCAACAAACCATAGGCTACTAGTCAAGTTCAACCCGTCATTTCTTGATCGATTTAAACCCACCCGCACGACCCTTGACGGAGGTCAACAAGGCCGCACGACTACCCTAATCCAATCTGCATCATATGCATAAGCAGATAAATACTAGTTAGCTACCGCACACTACGCCTTGACGGAGGTCAACAAACGTAGCACGAATACTAAGTAGGACTTATCTGAAATGACGGAGAGCTACGACAGGTTTTTCTGAAAACCTATTGCGTAATGAACTTGATATCGTTGTAGAATCAAATGATTTTGAAATGGAGTGTTTTTGATGCTTTTCTAGTTTTGCTAAAGGAGTCACTCCCGGTGAAGGGATCGTCGGTCCTTTCCTCGTCGAGTGAGGTGCGGGATATATCATATATATCACTATGCAAAGCAAAAACTCTTTAAAAGCAATCAAAAGACAAACCGAGTATGTAGCATCTGCCAGTTATTGCTAAAGGAGTCACTCCCTGTGAAAGGATCTCGGTCCTTTCCTCATCGAATAAGGTGCAGGATATATCATATATACCGCTGTGCAAAGCAAGAACTGTAGCTACCTGTTTTATTTTTGAAATTCAATTCTACAACATCTTTAGGTTTCTTTTATTTCATTAATCACATTAATGAAGTCCCATCATTTAAGTACCTAAACATCACAGATAAATACGACGTACACTTATGCCATCCGCATTCGCCTCGATGTCCCCTCGTGCACCGTTAGGTTAGGTAACTAACGGCAGAGCGGGCCAGGGCTAGCGCGGGTGTAAAACATAAGTAACGTCTATATAATATATCATATATACTATATACAATATCTATCACAGAACATATCACATGATCACATCACAGATATCGCAGCAGAAGAAACATATGAAATATTGGATATACTAGGACGTCCGTGTTTTCAATACGAACCAGTATAAAACACGGATTCCACGGTCGCGATGAATAGCCAAACCCACACCCCTAGACCCCTACGAGAGCGGCAAGCAACCCTTCCAATTCTAGAGTTAGGAGACCCAGACTCGACTCCTCGAGTTGGTCTCCCACTGGACTCCAGAACCCGGTTACTTGTGCCCTCCTCCTTGGGTCTATGCTAGTGCGGAAAAGTAAATAATATACAAAGGGTGACATCTTCCGCAACCTGGAAGTGCCCCAATAAAAGAATATTACATATAAGTTTTTACATGAATGAAAATGAAAAACACTCATCTCACAGAAAAACCCCCGGATATTCAAACACGACGATCCAATATAACATATCCAGCAACACATAACATCACATGTCATCAACGTAAGTAAATATGTCCATCCCAATTGTCGTTGACATATAGCAACGAAACCGGCGATATCACATATTACACTTACGGTCACAGAAAAGAAAGTGTAAAAACTACAACAGTTGGAATCGGCAACATCCTCAGACATCGCATGCCTGACTAAATGAATTCCTTAGACATCGCATGCCTAACGCATTTTAGTCTCATTATCGAAAACACTTTTCAATATCAAGTCGGGCAATTCAACAGGATTCCCGACATCCTGATCGAATGCTCGTCGCAAACTTTAGTAGGCGGCCGCACCCCTGATACCGTCGACGAAGTGCACCAAGGCGGAACACCGCTACCGCGAGCACCCATACGGATGCTTTCGGCGACGGGGTTCTCCTACAGTCACTTGGTCGGGGCTATGGGGTGTAGCTGTCTATTAAGTTTACCCGGTGAGTATCCGCGTACGCTACGTGATTGCGACGGACTTTTGATCACATCAAAATTCCGTGGCAACCGATCAAGTGAGACTGAAGTGCTATGTTTATAACATTCATATCAGTTATCTCATAACTTCTTGTGGATTCCAAATATTGTATCACATTCCGGATAAATAGAAAATGTTAAACTTTCCGATCGAACAATCGAACACCCAAGTTTTCCCGAAACAGCTCAACTCATGAAATAAGTTCAAAGACATTCACTTCGTGCCTCAGTACCAACGGTCCAGCCGTAGAAGGGTCAAGCCAACGCCTCACATGTGGCACGCCGTACTGCCCCAAACCCTAAGGTTCAAAGGGCAGTTCAAGACGGTCACATAATCGAGTTAAGGTTTATTGTCTTCTAGAGGGACCATCGCGTTACTTGCACTACTTAGAACGTCTTTAAACCACGGAAAAATCCAACACTTGGAAATTTTCCGACAGGGGAAAAGTTGGGTATTTATATCCGGTCGAACTTTTTAACATATTCAAAAATTATCCGGAAAACACATAGACAAGATTAGACAATCCGATCGAAGCACCGAGTCCCCAATACAACCCAGAAATTTCAACTCTTGAATAAATTTTAAAAATTCCCATAAAACTCAGCATTTAAATAAAGAAGTTACTGTGCAAAAATGGTTGACTGAAGAGACTAAATGGACGTGGAACCGCCGCAATAGGCGTCTAATGCCGCGGTTCCGCCGCGCTTTAAAAGGATCATTAGGTAATTTTTGCACCGTAATTCTTAGAATTTCCTGCTGAATTTTTTAAGCATTTTTAATTTGGAAAAAACCGCTTTTTCAGAAAAAGTCCAGAGAGGGTTAAAAGTTAGGGTTTCGGGGTTCGATCGGGTTTCTAACATCGTCTACGCATCGCCTAAGGCTCTAGCTAGGCTCTGATACCACAGTAGGGTTCCTAGGCACTCTCAAGAGGTCTCACAAGGCATCAACCATACCAATTTTAAATTTTACATGTGCCGAGAAACCCTAATACGGATCGTCGACTAGAATTTTAGGCGAAACAATAAACTAGTTAACAACTTAACTAAGTGAACGGAAATACAACCTTTGTAGATCCGGTTCTCCACGTCCATAGCTCCGTGATGAAGTCCCCTTGCTGTCCAAATCAAATCCCTGGCTCTAGCGTCGGCTTCATCGGAGAAAAGGGCGGGCTAGGTCATCGACTACGATGCCGAAGATGATCTACGTCGAGGCATCACAAGATCAAGCTCCCACTTCACCAAGTCATGAAACTTATGAAGAAAACACCCTATACTACTTGGCAAGAGGTAGAGGATGAAGAAATAGGAGGTGGGTTCACTTTAGAATTGGATTTCTCACTCTTTTCATCAAATCACCATTGATGGAAGCAAGGTTTTTCTTCTTCTTGAAGAAGGAGAAGAAGAAGAAGATGATATAATATTATGATAAGTTATATTCAAATAGAAAAGAAAATCAATACTTATCATCATACAACCATGGTCAAGTATAGAGAATGAACTAGGGTTAAGTGGAGTGGTTAGGGTTAAGCATGAGACAAAATGGTCACTTAGTCAAAGCTTCATGAAGCTTCAAGGTGCAAACAAAGAAAGCCACCATTTTCTCTTTATGCCATTTATTTTCCAAAATAAATAAATAAATAAATAAGTAAGAAAACAAAACCCTAACCATTCATATAACCATGGTTTAATTTTTACACAAACCCAAGTAAACATGCATCATCAAACATGATACAATCAAGTGCACAAAAGTATATCACATATACAACTTGTGCAATGCAAGTGAGAAAATCCATTTGAAGTGAACCAATACTAGTTAATGCGAAGTAATATATCAAATATATAATTATGCATTAAATCATTAAATCAACACTTGATTTAACGATCCGGTCATATCGCATATAGCCGACTAATATCCAATGTATCGACTTATCGAATCAACTCTTCATTCGATAACTAGGTTATATCGCATACAACCTTTCGATACATTCATCGCGAGAATGGAATACGGTATCACATACACGCATTATTCTCGGTCCCGCACATATCTCATATACGCTCCTATTTCGTTTCGCTTGAGCCAGGAAACCTCTGTGTAGGACTCTAAAGACTCGTCAATACGCCGACAGCGGATGATGATCATATCAAACATCCACAAGCCGCAAGCGGTCTGCTAAACGTAACGGCCACCCGGGTATTGAGCGATCAGAAGATCGACGAGCAAGCCCGCTCACACTCCTGTGAATCCAACCAGTAACATTTACCGCACAGTCCGGTCTGATCGTCTGATATGTCGCATATCTCGCCTAGGGGTGGTAAACGTCAGACCCCAATAGCTTGATAAGTCGTGTCGATATGAAGTCTATAACAGTTTGAGAAACTACTGGTAACACTTACCAGTAAATCTCAGCACCCTGGCCAGGGATTTCCTGTTATAGCCAATCGAACACAGCGCAACATCAACTCCCTATACCGGGAGAGACGAATCCCCTCCTATCGCTCATTGCCTCCATGTGATTCGGGACTGTACCCAAAAGCCACCGTTTTGCACGCCCTCTTGGACGTGGTAAGGTGGAAATCAAAGCACAGTGGGAACCACACCAGACTCTATGACGATCTCGGGTCAACAGACTACTCTGTACCAGTGTCACCAGAGAACTGCCATCTGACGTAAGGTATAATACCATCTGGGAGTTCTCGGCGAGTCCGTCCAGTGTACCCAGTCTCCACTGAGCACCCGTATATCATCTCTGATGTCAAACACCAATGGATATGGGATCATCCATCGCCCATCTGTATGGGTCGAGAAGGTATACGCTAGTCTACTCTGGTATATCGATGCCCCGTCTCGATATACCCACGACTAGGGACCTTGAAAGATGTACTTATGGACTACCCTGTCCCCACTAGTATGATCCGCATCATAGTCCAGGTGGTCAAGTACACATCCTAAGGGCTTTACCAACATGTAACAGAGAGACAATCAATGTACACGTTAAGGTAAAGAGTAACCAGATAGCACACTATCATGTCGAGCAAGAAAGTCCTCCCTATATATGTCCCAGCATCCACTGCAATATACATCCTATGTATAGCAATGGCCTCTAGGGCATACATATAACTAACAGTAGTGACCTTAGGTTGGACTAGATTGATTTAGAAGGACCTTACCCGAGGATGAATATCTTGGTGGAGAGTCGTAGGTTTCTGGTAGATGCACACACACGCACACACAGAAACTCGACGTGGTGTATACATGTATGTGTATATATATAGGACTAGGTGTAGGTATATATATACACAATACGTATATGTGATGCAAGGATGTGATATGATACACGGGGATGAAACAATATAACTGGGCTTGATACCGTGATTCTTGGTTATACGGTCGTGTTATGATGTTAGCGGATCATTGGAAAATGAGATAATGAATAGGTATATATAAATAATAAAGGGAGGTGATGATATTGAAGTACATGGGACTCTAAAATAGAACCCGGACCGTAACCTATGCGTGAAAGTCTGATATGATATAGGTGTGACTTGATTACGATATGAGATATATTTAACTTGATTACGATATGACATATACATATATGTGACATGACATTTCTGAGGATAAATTAACGATGTATATTTATGCTGGCAATAATATATGATTGATGTATGCGATTACAGTATAGCATCTTGATCATGACATGTGTTGATAATGATATTATACGAATGATGAGACACGTAGGTGATACTTGACCCGTACCCCGATATTGGGATGTCGTACGATGGACTTTACCGTACGAGGCATAGATATGATGATTGATCCCCACTCTTGATTCGAGAAAGCCGTACTACGTACGTGATGTTATTGAGGCTGGATCGCCGACTATTAGAGATATGGAATCAGACTTTAAGGGTACTCCTATTTCTTATCGACTAGTTTCTTAGGTTTAGTTCCTTAGGAGGTTAGATGGACACTAGTGTAAGTTCGAGTCATATGGTTGTAGTTTTACTTGTATATCACAGATGAGTGGTTATTACACATCCGTCTTTACATTCATACCGTAATCATAATGTTGCATGTTCATACATATGTTTTTATAATCAGTATAAAACTCTGCCTGTTAGGACACCAGCACCATTACCGATGATGCGCATATTCCGCGCACACTTATTTGCCGGCTCCCACACATCATTATCGGTAATTCCTATGTCACGTACACTTTAGATCATATTATCTTTTAGCGATAGAATCAGCTAACAGCTAGATCGATATTACATCGTGATTACTCTCTGGTGTTAGTATAGACATGGCATTTATTACTTAGACATTTCATGCATTCACATTTTCATGTTATCATGCAGTATTATGGTCATATGCCGACACTTATCATATACTTATTCATGCTTTTGAGATTTTGGATTTCTATGAGATTTCTGGATTTTTGGGGAAAACCGCAAGAATATATATAAAAACTTCTCTCTCTCCTCCTCTCTTTTTAAAATATAAGTTGCGGTTTTCTCGTGATGTATGTGTTGTCCACCATGAGATTTCATGCTTTCTGTTGGATTCCGAGACCCGATTCGAGGAGTGGATGAACCGTCTCGGGTATATGGTGGGCCCCATATGGTACCCCGGGACAAGAAGATCGAGTTGTAGACGATGAGCCTGACAGGGGGAGGCTACCTACCGGTGATGTCTGGTGCGGCGGATATCCGGAGGATACCGACTGTTGTCGTGAGATTTGATGATATGGGCCGATCCGGACTGACGAAGCCCGAGATATTGAGACTATGAGACATTGAGATTATGAGGTATTGAGACTTGAGATTTACATGTTTTGTGTTGATGCTTGACACGGATTTCCATGGATTTCATTGTTGATATTTCAGATTTCTATACACATTTTATTATGATAAAAGCTAAAGATTTCTTATACAGATATATCTAGATTTCAGGATTGGTTATTTTACATTCATGGTGCATGCATACTCATTCATATGACATAGTACTATATGAGGCACTGACACGAGCATGGAGTATTTGCATTTACACGTAGTATTACCCTGCTATTACTAGATGATTGGGATATAGTAGTGTATTATTATGACCTAGGATAGCGTCGTGCATTCGATTTCTTTTCGCAGATATCTTCTACTCACGAGTTGGCAACTCACCCCCGTTGTGCCAAATTTTATTACAGGTTGATGTACAGGGTTCCTTGGCAGATTGCTGACACATCATTTCATTCCGGGTGATTTGCACGGTAGGTTGGTTCATTTCTATCTGGACCGCCGTTGTAATTTTATTATTTCATTTGTATCTAGTAAGCTCCATCAACCAAACTTGTATTACTTGATAGTTTACTGGACCAGTTGTTTATTTCGACCTTAGAGTCGTGCTTGTATTATTATGATATCTGGTGGTTTTGTTTTCTTATGAGTTTGAGCCTCGCCCTTTGGCGTTGTATACTATTGTGCATTAGTGTGGTTGTTTCCGCCTTTTGGCGTAGAGCTAGCTCCCGTTTGGGGATGCTTTTTATTGTTTATATGTATTTATTCTTGTTTATACCCGTTTGGGGCCAGTTTTTACAAAGGAGACTCTGCCGAAATTTTTAAGAAAATTGGATGATACTTTTAAACTTGTTTTCTTCATGTTTTCCTTACTTCTTCTTCTTTTATGGTTTAGATTTCTGGCTTCGGCTTACTTAGGTTACGTTGCGCCTCTAGACGCTTCGTAATCTAAGTGTCGGTCACGTTCCGTACTTTCGGGTCGTGACAGAGGGGGCGACCATATTTTTGCTCACTGGAAATGTGTGGGGAGGGGCGAGCACAAGCCATTTGTGATGACCTTATGGAAAAAATCAACACAAAATACATTTGAAAAAATCTTAAGCTATGACAATAATAATTAATGCACCATCCACCTTGCAAAAACCCATGTCTCAATTATTATAAAACAAGTGACTCACCAAAGCATTTGCAACCTCACCAAAAAACCCAAAATGAATTGGCAGCCCCTTTAAATTTCGGCCACAACATAAATATCGAAATATGCAAAGTAAGCACATGAAATTAAGCTTTAAAACATTACTCACAAATTCAACTTAATTAAACTTTAACCAAAAGTTTAATCCGAGAAAAGAAATTTTGCAACTTCAAAAGTAATACCGTAACGACTTACAGGATTACCCCACAACTGTATATACATACCCGCATTTGTATTCCGACCGAATACAAAATGAAATGAGAAAAAAAATACTCCTACACAATATAATATTTGGATCCGTCTTAAACCAAAGGCCACCAGTATTATCTGTCCGAACCATATGTTAGTGTATATGCCCTAGAGGCCATTACTGTATCATACTAGTTTGTATATTACTTAATGGAAGCTTAGGATATTCACCTTGTATATACAATCTTGCTCAAAATAGTAGTATGCTACTTGGTTTGTTTCTACTTCAATGTGTACATGTGTTTATTTTATTATATCACCTATACGCATTAGTGGAGCCATTAGGATCTTTGCTTGATTACCAGCGTTGTGATGGCAGTCACACTAGTGGGGCTGGGTAATCAATAAGCACATCCTTATGCAGGTCCCTAGTCGCAGGACTATCGAGACAGGGCATCGATACTCCGGAGTAGACTAGCGCATGCGCTTCTCATCCCAGTGTGGGAGACGGTCTGTCCCACAGCCGTCAGTACGTCGTACTGGAGATAGTATGCGGGTGCTCGTTGGGTTACGAGTACACTGGACAGGACTCGTCGGGAACTGACCGGTCGGTATTATACCTATCGTCAGTTATCAGTTCCCAAGTGACATGAGTAAAGCTTAGTCCGCTGACTTGACACTGTCACTTCGCCTCGAGTGTGTTCCCACTGTACTTTGATTACTACCCTACCACGGCTCAAAGGAGTCGTGCAAACAGGTAGTAGTTAGGTGCAGTCCCGAAGCACTTGGATGCAGTGACGGTTAGACATGATTCGCCTCTCCCGGTATTGGGGGTTGACATCGCGCTGTGTCTAGGAAAGCCATTACACGAGTAGTCCCTGGCCAGGGCAAGCGAGATATACTGGTAGGCTTCCAGTGTTATCTCAGGTTGTATTGGGCTTCACTCCGACACGACTTGTACCGTTATTAGGGGACTGACGTTTACCGCCCCCTAGGCCCGCCATGCGATGTATCAGACGAACAGACCGGACTGTACGGAGACTGTCACATTCAGGCTCAGTAGGAGTTCAGATGGGTTTCAACTCGTCGGTCTTCTTGTCGGCATCTACTTGGGGACCGTTATGCACAGCTAGTGCCGCTTACGGTCTGTGGTTAAACCCACTGCCAGCGTAGTGTCGAGTCTTTAGAGTCCCACACAGAAAGCTATTCGCCTTTAGGCAAAAGAGTAGAGGTCGCATGGTTTTGCGACAGGGTTCAGTCACATCCGTGCACTTGTGCACGTTTAGTGTCCGGACAGTTTACACTAGCGGGCTTTGGTTTAAGACAGATCCTAGTGTACGTATTGGGATTGGTTTTATCCAGTTTGTATTCGTGTTCCTCGGAACGCGGATGCGGGTGTGTATGCACAGTTGACGGAGAGACAGAGGCAGAGGATTCTCATTAGGGTTGTTGACCGTTGAATGTTGACTATTGACTTTTTGCTCAACCCTAATGAGAATATGATATATGATTAACAATAATATTAATTAAGTATTGTGGTGACATGGTTGTTGAGGGGTTGACTTTGTTGACTTTGTTGACCGGTTGACTAGGTTGGACTAGTTGACCATCATGATGACAATGGCTATCATTTCATGGCAAAGACTTTTTACTTGCTTGTTCTCTTGTGAAATATGAGTGCATGAAATGATATAGCCATTTTGACTTAAACCATTTACACAATACTTGATTACTATTTTTGTGATGATGGTTTTGGATTATGAGAGCCATGTGAGAAAAGTCTTGCTCATTCTATCATTTTCATTCTCTCTCTTGTGTTCTTGAGCTCTCATCTTCTTCCTCTTGCTCTCCCTCTCTTTAGTCTATGGTTCACTTGTCTCATGTGTTGAGAACCAAGAACCATAGAGAAAATCCCAACACACTCTCCTCTACTCACTTTAGTTCACAAGGTTTAGCAAACCGAGTGAACTAGTTTCTTCAAAGTTCGAAGAAGAAGCCAAAGGTAGACGCTTTCAGGTGGATCGATCTTCGGCGCAAGGAGACGACGGGGTGAAGCCGATCCGGACAACCATCGAGGCTTGAAGACGAAGGAGTTCAAGTAAGAAAGGTATAACCCCTTAACCGAGTAGTTAACAACTCCTAGTTTGGTTGTTAGTTAGATGTTTAACCAAGATCCGGTTTTGAGTCCATGTTACCGCCTCTAGAAAATTGTTTTTCACCAAATTCCGCATGCCCGAAAGTACCGGGAGAGGTGTTGGAGATAGTGCCCTCAGAGTCAATTATTGGGTCACAGGCACGTGATTGCAATGATTGAGGGGAGGACCTATCCCGGTAGGACAGTCTTACTCGAGATGATAGTATGCTATCTGGTTTATCTTTATCATCGTGTACTGCTTTAGGTGACCTTTCGAGTCGCTATTACACGTTGATAAAGCCCCTAGGATTCTTGCTTGACTTCCAGCAGTATGAGGGCGATCATATAAGTGGGAGCTGGGGTCTACAAGCATATCCTTAAAAGGTCCCTAGTCGTGGGAGATTCGAGACAGGGCATCGTTTCTCCAGAGTAGACTAGTGTATACAGTCGAGACCCCGACGAGGGGTGGTGGCCGGTCTCACAAGCCACTGGTGTCAGTTGGTTCACCTAAGATGTATACAGGTGCTCATTGGGTTATGAGTACACCGGACAGGACTCGCCGGGAACCTGCTAGTTGGGCATATACCAGACGTCAGATAGCAGTTCCCAGGTGACATGTGTACAGGTTAGTTCATCGACCTGGGATCGTCATTTGTCTCGTGTGAGTTCCCACTGTACTTTGATTACTACCCTACCACGGCTCAAAGGAGTCGTGCAAACAGGTTTTAGTTGGGTACAGTCCCGAGCCACATGGAGGCAGTGAGCGGATCTGCAGGGGTTCGTCTCTCCCGGTATTGGGGGTGAGGTCGTGCTGTGTCTAGGAGAGCCAGAACATGAAAAGTCCTTGGCCAAGGCAGGAGATTTGCTGGTAGGTATTCCAGTAGTATCTCAGGGTGTTCTGGGCTACACTCCGACACGACTTGTACCGCTTTTGGGGGTCTGACTTTTACCAACCCCCTAGGCCCGCCATGCGATGCTCATAGACGAACGGACCGGACTGTACGGATATTGTCACTGACAGGCTCAGTAGGGTGTCAGGATGAGTTCGCTCATCGACGTCCCTTATGGTCAATACCTGGTGGCCCGTCACGTATTGGCTTATACCTCTGACGTGCTAGTGGTTAAATCCACAGCCACAGTATTGACGAGTCTTTAGAGTCCACCACACAGACAGTTACTCAAGTTTCGGGCGAAACGCTGTAGAGGCCGTATGGAGATATGGCAGGGTTCGATCAGATACGTGCGGTATTGCACGGATCGTGATCGGACAGATTTTACTAGTCGGCTTTGGCTTAAGCCGGATACTAGTATTAGATAGTGTAGTTTTGTCTCTTTGCATTTGTGTTCAGTGCGAATACAAATGCGGGCATGTATTTGCAGTAGTGGGGTTTTCCTGTAATTTATTACGGGATCGGTTTTATGAAGTTGCCAGTTTGCATTCCGTTCCGACCGGTTTTCCTTCATTCCTTCTCGGTCGGACTTTCTTGTTGGAGGGTGTTAATTGCAAGTTCGCAATTAACATTTTGTGAGGGTTTTCTTTGCATAAGTGTGGCTTCATAATCATGAGATTCCTTTCTTGTCTTTTTGATGGCTTTTCATTTGATGGTTTAGAAAAGGGATTGATTTGTGAGATGAGAAGAGAAAGGATGTGAGGTTTGTATTATCTTTTTGATATATTGTCTTATGCCATTCTCTTTTCTCTCTCCAATCTAATTTGATGGAGAGGGGGCCGGCCACTTTAGAGTGAGAGAGAGGATCATTTTCCTTTTGTGTGAGAAATATGTTTCATATCCTTTCTTATGCTAAAAAGTTGATAAGCTCTTTTTGAGTTGTTTTCTTCACCTCCACCATTTCATGGCAACTTCCATAAACCCTAAAGAGACAACTCACTACACTATTCTATAGCAAGCCTTGGACGCGTCGGCTAGCCAACTTCGCGCCCGAGTTGCCTCGGTCAAGAGGCGGGAGCCCGTAAAAGATTCCGGCTACGTGGTGCCCTTTCCGACGAGCGAGGAGGTGACGGAGATTCCGCGGGAGATCGGAGTGGAGACGAAGACCGAAGGACACGGATCGCTTGGTATAACATCTCTACTCTTTTCCTTTTTGCCAGCTAGCTAGGTTAATGGCCCGATCCGGGTAAAAAGTCCGCGGCGGTGCCGTTTTGCAAAGTTCGCAAAGTTTTTGTTTTCCGCGTTTCCGGCGTCGGGTCGACGGCCGGGGCGCCCCCACGGGCTTACAATGGTATCAGAGCCACGCCATTAACCTTGCCTAGCTTGCTCTAGCGCGTTTAGAACCCGATCGAACAAAATCCCCAAAAACCGTATTTTTGTGCACATGTGTTCTCTGTTGAAATTTTTTGAGCTCCTAAAATTTTTCAGGTTGTTGCAGAGGCATGTACAAGCAATTATAAGAAATCTGGGAAAATACGATCCACCAATTCCTCAGTTCCACCGCGGAAGCGCGGCCAAAACCCTGGTTTGGCCGCGCTTGCGCGGCGGATAAGAGGAATTGTGGCACCAAATTTTCCCAGTAAGCTTGTGGTATAGAAATAGGGCTTTTGGGATATTTTATTTGGGCCCAGGTTTTCTGTAAGTGCTACAGTTCTTTTTGGGGGCCCACTTTGATAAATTTGTTCGATCGGATATTCTAAACATGCTAGTTCACAGTTTTTACATTATATCTGCGACCGTGAATGTCACTTGATCGGTAAATCCCGTCTAACTGCTATAGCCCGGTTAGACGGATTTGCGAACGTGACTTTCACGTTAATGTTCTGTGTTTGTACTGTGTTGTTGCGGATCGGTCGTGGGGGATAGCCTGGTTGCAGTGGTAGTACAGTTTTGTTTTATATGTACATTTGATATTGCGGGGCGAGCGTCCGACATGTGGACTGCCGTCACTGCCTGTTTGTATTATTCTTTTGGGGCACGACCAGGCTGCGGTCGATGTACCCGTTGTATGTATATTTTACTTTCTGTACTAGGATTACCCCGCGGAGGGGTGCACGGGTAGCCGGGTTCTGGAGGACAACAAGCCCGCATCTCATGGCATTGAGACGGAAGGGGCTTCACTCTAGAATTGGCGGGCTATTCGCCGCACTCGTAGGGGGTATAGGGTTGACCCAGGAGGGGTGCCCAAGTTACCGGATTCCGTGAAGTGCTGGGTGGTCCATTCACGGTGCTGAAAGGGGCTGCCTCGCTTCAGGTTTTGGCGGGTAACTTGCCACGCCCGTAGGGGTCTAGGATTTCATTGCACAGGCTATCCACACGACCAGGGGAACGTCGGGTTTCAGCAGCGGCTCTGTGAAACCCGGGGATCCCAGATATCTGTATTGATCTGTGTTGCTATACATTTCTGTGTTGCTTTTATCACGCCTTGAGCGAATACTATATATTGGTATATATATTAGTAGATGTTGTATATGTTTTTCATCCGCGCTAGTCCAGTCCCCGCTCTGTCGTTAGTTAGCTAACCTAACGAGTGATGACGGGACCCAGTGGCGAATGCGGATGGCATATACGTACGTCAGTATATTTTCGTTCTTTGTGGTGTGATCAATTGATGGGACTGCGTTGATTCGGATCAATGCAAGATAAACAAACCTATTCTGATGTTGTTGGAACACTTTTTCAAAAAGCTGTTATTGCAAGGGCATTCTCTTTTGTTTTGCACAGTGGTATTCATTTGGAATATCCTGCTCCTCAGTCGACGAGGCAAGGGCCGAGATCCCTTCACCGGGAGTGACCCCTTGGACAAAAGTTTGCGTCAGGGCATTAACTTCACTATAGCCGATTGCTTTTGCTTTGCACCGTGGTATTCAGTTGGAATATCCTGCACCTCATTCTACGGGGAAAGAGCCGAGATCCCTTCACCGGGAGTGACCTCTTTAGCAAAGGTTGTCGTCACTATATTTTTATAAAGCTATCAGTTCCTTCAACGATATCAAGTTCATTACGTTAAAGGTTTTCGCCAGAAACCATTCGTAGCCCTCCGTCATTTCAGTTAAATATTCGGTAGTATTCAAGCTATGTATTTTGACCTTACGCCAAGGCATAGTGTTTGGTAGCTGCCGGGTATTTATCTGTTGCATAGATAGATGCGTTAGTTTGGGACAGTCGTACTACTATTTTGGCCTACGTCAAGGGTATGTACGGGTGGGTTCAAATTAACCAGGATAATGACGGGTAGAACTTGACATGTGACTTATGATATTTTGACCTCACGCCAAGGTCATAAGAGCATGGGGTAAAAATCCACATCGGGAGTTTCAAAAGTACTGAAACTTGCCAGATATGCGCATACCTTCTGGAGTGTGATAACGTGAGCGGATTCCGTCACATTATCATGCGATGATAGTTGGATCCCGATTCCCACTGATGAGTTGGTTTACTCCTCGGGTATTCCCGGCTAATTCTTCTTTCAGGTTTGGTGAAGAATTTGACGTGACAGTGGGAGGTTTCCAGATTAGATAAATTGGTAACCATTCTGATCTAGGTTAGAGTGCACGCTGAGTGTTTCTTTTCTCTCTCTCTCTGGCAGCGACCATTGACCCGACCCTAGACTATGACTCAGTGACCAAGTTGACCGAACCTTCTTAACACTGGCTTTTGGATTGTCAGAGTTGCAGACCTCTTTGCCACTCCTACTTTTACTCTTTTCTCCGGGACACCCCGTATTACTACGAACGTCCACTTCCATTGGACAAAACCATCGTATGGTTATATACGAACTCGAAGGACTTCGAGGATGGTTTCCGGTTCGGGAGAAAACGAATAGGACTATTCAGTTGTCTTTACCTTTTACCTTCTCTCAGGTTGCGAGTACTCCTTGGTTTAGGAGATAGTACACCTATTACGCAAATTGGATAGTCTTCTTCCAAACCTTAGGCTGGTGTCGAACGGTGGGGAATGAAGAAAGCCAATTAGCCTAAACGGTGTACAGAAGGTATTAAGTTCAGACAAAGCAAGGGATTAGTAAGAGGGCAAAGTAAATTGCGACTGCTATTCACGACCAAACCATGTACTTCTTTGTCAATCCTAAATCACCTATGAATTAAGTTCATTCGGTTGTCTTTTATCCTCACCTTCTCTCGCATTGCGAGTGTTCCTAGGACTAGGACAGTACACCCATTATGCTTATTGGATAGTCTTCTTCCAAACCATAGGCTGGTGCCGAACGGTAGGGAAGGAAGAAAACCATTTGGCCTAAAGGGGTGTACAGAAGGTAATGACTAAAGACATATAAAGGGATTTGGAAAGATGGCAAAGAATTATACGGTTATAGTTGTGAATCTGGATAATGGAAGAGGCATTACTAGGAATACCAGGATACCCCATCGAAACATTTCAATGTTTCAGTTTCACTGTGTACTGTTAAAAGAAAACTGATTTCCCGATTAGATACTTACTCCAGGGTATGTATTTACCAGGTATGAGTCTCACATCTGTATGGTTTTACAGATGATGAAGGGGAGTAAGTTATTGGGAATTAGGTGACCATCCTCATTATATCGGGATTCGTTGGAATTGGTGATATTTGAGGAAGCCACCTGGGTTGTTTGCCGGTCGGCAAATATTTGGTTTTGAATATCCGTTGTTGTGCACCAATTTCAAATTGATATATCTGTACGTCTATTTTTATAGAGTGAGACATATCTTTTTGAAATTATGTCTATGACATTTACCTATACCAGTGGATGGTTAGGTAAGGAGCATTGAACAGCGGTGTAATTCTTCTTAACCAAAAGTACAGTTTTCAACCTACGACACACAGTAAATGAGTCACTTGACTCAAAGGACTTGTGCAGAGTATTGTATATTGTCCAGTGTCCATTAGGACAGAGGGTTAGGTACTCGTTCTATATTCGGTTTACTTATGACTTCTCTAGTTCCTAGACAAGTGTTTCGTAGAAACACAAGGTCTAAGTTTTGAGAAGTTATGGGTAAATGAATAAAGTAGAGAACCAGGTATTACAAGTATCGGGATTCTTCAAGGTGATCGAAGATGTAGATACTTGTGTATGGTATTCAGTTGATAGTAATGATTAAGAGAGCTAGCTTCTCTTTCAGGTTACTTATAATTGGAAGTACTCCTAAGTTGAGTAACGCTGATCGGCCTCTCTTCCATTTAGTTGACATGCACTGGAGACAGCTGCATGATTTGAATCTGGTTCAATTAAATCAGTGCCTCTGTTTCTTGGATATAGAACAGTTCATATCTTGACATTGTTAAGATACGGGGAGTTGTCCGGCTTATGCTTAAAACCAGAATCCGGATAACTCAAGGCACGTTTCAGTAGTGGCTGTTTGTGGGTTGACCCGGGCTATGACGAGGGTTAACTTTCTACCATCTGGAAGATCAATAGAGATATTGTTCTTGACTCGCCACAGTTTTATCAAAAATGATTTTTTCAGAAAAACAGTAGTGGGAGTATGGTAGAACTGGAAGTGATTCCAGAACCACAAACGATTACTGAAGATTTGATAAGAACCTAAAGATTCAATCTGGTTTGACATTCCATTGGCCACTCCGCAGACATGGTGGGTAACCTCAGGCACTCGAGAGGTACTTCGGTATGCTCAAGGACGGTGGCAGGGAGGTTCTTGTTTACCCACACTTGCCATTGCTGTTGTTCCAGGCTGCGAGACCTGGCGGGAGGATGAGTATAGCGTCATTCTAAACTAGCTTTAGAAGTGTACGCCTATATGACTCTGCCAGAGGGTTGTCGTAGTCAGTGGGAGCAGCGGAAGCATTGGTGGACATCAAGCTTATGTCTATTTATAGACTATAGCAGATATTGCGGAGATAGATCATCTATTTCTGATGTGACAGTCATAGGTTTGACTTCATCAGAATAGGGGATGGATCTGTTAAGAAGGTTGTAGAGTGTGATGTCCTGGTATTTGATGACATACACAGAGTAGGAAGTGATATTCCTATACTACGATCGGTTATACTTTGGTCGTCACACAGTAGTTTCTCCACATAGGACTTGGATATTATATCAGACATTCTGATTACTAGATCTATGGTTTTAGATCTAGATTTGGGTGGTTTCCCAATCTGGGTACTTTGACCGCATTCTATGAGTATTTAGAATGGACGACTCCTGGCACGGTAGTGTACCTGCAGGTAATGGAGTCACCCTCTCTAAAGGTGTCTTACAGACTAAAGGGGAGAGGAATGTGCATGATTGGCAGATCACTTGCTTAGGCAATTGAGTCAATCATGAGATGTCAAGTACCACGCCAGATGTTGTTCTTGCAGTCGATGCAATAAGTCGATATTGATCCAATCCTGGAGAAACAGTCGGAAGCAGTTTTAGAACATAAGTTGATGTTCTAGGGAATTGATAACGGCAGCCTCCTTTAGGAGACGGTTATCATTCCAGGCTTTCAAGGTGACCTGGATGGCAGAGTGGCTGTCAGAGTTATAGTTTTCCCTCTGTCGAGGGGCAGTATTTTGGACAGGAGGTCCAAGTGGATACTGAGGGAAGGCATGGCGCAGGACACTGATTAAGTTCAGTTGTCGATACAGTCTAAGAAGTTTGGATTTGGAGTTCACTTATGAGCTAGGTCCCATCAGACATCCAGACATTCTAGGACAGGTATTGCTCATTTCGGGAGATAGTTTTCTCTGCGAACATGAGATATAGAGAGACATAGAAAGAAACATCAAAGCGGATCCACTCACTGAGGCTATTCCTCGAACGCAATAGTTTCGCAAACGAGCTTTGTGAGACTGACTAGTAGAGGAGTTGGGTGTTCGGTATCACACGGGCTGTGAGTATGCGACATCGCAATAATTAGCCTTGAGTGCAAGTGGGAGATTGTTGGAGATAGTGCCCTTAGAGTCAATTATTGGGTCACAGGCACGTGATTGCAATGATTGAGGGGAGGACCTATCCCGGTAGGACAGTCTTACTCGAGATGATAGTATGCTATCTGGTTTATCTTTATCATCGTGTACTGCTTTAGGTGACCTTTCGAGTCGCTATTACACGTTGATAAAGCCCCTAGGATTCTTGCTTGACTTCCAGCAGTATGAGGGCGATCATATAAGTGGGAGCTGGGGTCTACAAGCATATCCTTAAAAGGTCCCTAGTCGTGGGAGATTCGAGACAGGGCATCGTTTCTCCAGAGTAGACTAGTGTATACAGTCGAGACCCCGACGAGGGGCGGTGGCCGGTCTCACAAGCCACTGGTGTCAGTTGGTTCACCTAAGATGTATACAGGTGCTCATTGGGTTATGAGTACACCGGACAGGACTCGCCGGGAACCTGCTAGTTGGGCATATACCAGACGTCAGATAGCAGTTCCCAGGTGACATGTGTACAGGTTAGTTCATCGACCTGGGATCGTCATTTGTCTCGTGTGAGTTCCCACTGTACTTTGATTACTACCCTACCACGGCTCAAAGGAGTCGTGCAAACAGGTTTTAGTTGGGTACAGTCCCGAGCCACATGGAGGCAGTGAGCGGATCTGCAGGGGTTCGTCTCTCCCGGTATTGGGGGTGAGGTCGTGCTGTGTCTAGGAGAGCCAGAACATGAAAAGTCCTTGGCCAAGGCAGGAGATTTGCTGGTAGGTATTCCAGTAGTATCTTAGGGTGTTCTGGGCTACACTCCGACACGACTTGTACCGCTTTTGGGGGTCTGACTTTTACCAACCCCCTAGGCCCGCCATGCGATGCTCATAGACGAACGGACCGGACTGTACGGATATTGTCACTGACAGGCTCAGTAGGGTGTCAGGATGAGTTCGCTCATCGACGTCCCTTATGGTCAATACCTGGTGGCCCGTCACGTATTGGCTTATACCTCTGACGTGCTAGTGGTTAAATCCACAGCCACAGTATTGACGAGTCTTTAGAGTCCACCACACAGACAGTTACTCAAGTTTCGGGCGAAACGCTGTAGAGGCCGTATGGAGATATGGCAGGGTTCGATCAGATACGTGCGGTATTGCACGGATCGTGATCGGACAGATTTTACTAGTCGGCTTTGGCTTAAGCCGGATACTAGTATTAGATAGTGTAGTTTTGTCTCTTTGCATTTGTGTTCAGTGCGAATACAAATGCGGGCATGTATTTGCAGTAGTGGGGTTTTCCTGTAATTTATTACGGGATCGGTTTTATGAAGTTGCCAGTTTGCATTCCGTTCCGACCGGTTTTCCTTCATTCCTTCTCGGTCGGACTTTCTTGTTGGAGGGTGTTAATTGCAAGTTCGCAATTAACATTTTGTGAGGGTTTTCTTTGCATAAGTGTGGCTTCATAATCATGAGATTCCTTTCTTGTCTTTTTGATGGCTTTTCATTTGATGGTTTAGAAAAGGGATTGATTTGTGAGATGAGAAGAGAAAGGATGTGAGGTTTGTATTATCTTTTTGATATATTGTCTTATGCCATTCTCTTTTCTCTCTCCAATCTAATTTGATGGAGAGGGGGCCGGCCACTTTAGAGTGAGAGAGAGGATCATTTTCCTTTTGTGTGAGAAATATGTTTCATATCCTTTCTTATGCTAAAAAGTTGATAAGCTCTTTTTGAGTTGTTTTCTTCACCTCCACCATTTCATGGCAACTTCCATAAACCCTAAAGAGACAACTCACTACACTATTCTATAGCAAGCCTTGGACGCGTCGGCTAGCCAACTTCGCGCCCGAGTTGCCTCGGTCAACAGGCGGGAGCCCGTAAAAGATTCCGGCTACGTGGTGCCCTTTCCGACGAGCGAGGAGGTGACGGAGATTCCGCGGGAGATCGGAGTGGAGACGAAGACCGAAGGACACGGATCGCTTGGTATAACATCTCTACTCTTTTCCTTTTTGCCAGCTAGCTAGGTTAATGGCCCGATCCGGGTAAAAAGTCCGCGGCGGTGCCGTTTTGCAAAGTTCGCAAAGTTTTTGTTTTCCGCGTTTCCGGCGTCGGGTCGACGGCCGGGGCGCCCCCGCGGGCTTACAAGAGGTAGCATGGACTTACAGTGGTATCAGAGCCTAGTTAAACACTACCTAACATGTTAGCATAGTAACTAGAAATTCGATCGGAGAAAAAGTCACGAAATACACCAGGATTTCAAACTTTCTTTCGATTTTCAAAGTGCTGCAAAAATTATTTGAGATATACCAAAAATCGACTCAGGGTTTTTAGAAGAAACTGCAAAATTCGACCCACTGAATCGATCAACGGGCTCGGTCGTGGGGTTTTATTTTTGCAGTTTGTTCATAGGGGTATTTAGGGATTTTTGGAATATGTATTTTCTGCCCAGATTTTCCAAAACGAAAATTTTGTGTTTGGGGCCTGAAAATCCGTATTTTTGATCGAACTTCTAAAACACTTAAGCTGACGGGTTTTTTCTGTGATGTGATATTTGTATTGAACGTCTGCTAATCGCTATATGTCGATTAGTGGGAGTTATACAAATCTGTGATCTGTAATGTTATTGGAATTTGTATATGAATTCATTGGATTGTCGCGGGCGAATAGCCGGGGGGTTGTGAGACGAGAGTTTTCTTTTCTTTCAATTCATGTAAATTTGTAAATTGATATAATAATTATTTGTATGGCCGCACAACCGGGTCGGGGTGGTAGCCGTCATTGTATAATTTCTTTTTACTGTTTTTGCTCCCAGGATAGACCCATGGCGGGGGTGCACAAACTATCGGGTATGCGGAAGTGCCGAGTGGCCTACTCACGGGGTTGAGGGAGGTTGCTTCGCTTCGGGTACTTGGCGGGTAGTTTGACGCACCCGTAGGGGTCTTGGGTGGGGTATTGGCTATTCACCGCGACCGTGTAATCTGCTTTTCGTTACAGGCTCGTACGAATTGCGGATTCCTAGTATATCCAATGTGTTCATCTGTGATCTGAAATGGCTATCATTGCAGTATATCTATATATGATATTATTTAGGCGTTGCTTATGTTTTACAGCCGCGCTAGCCCAGCCCCCGCTCTGTCGTTAGTTAAGTAACCTAACGGGTAATGACGGGGCCCCGTGGCGAATGCGAATGGCATAAGCGTACGTCATATTTTGGTTGTTTTCTGCAATGGTAGGATTAAATGATGGGACGCATTAAAAGAACTAATGCAAGAATATCACGCATTAAAAGAACTAATGCAAGATAAATAAACGAAGTAAAAGTCGTTGGAACACTTTCGAAAAACCACTCGGTTCTTTTCAAAACTAACTTTTAAATGCGGAGCTTGAGCCACTCCTTTTAAAAGCTATCTCGTTCCATCGATTATATCAAGTTCACTACGTTCACGGTTTTGCCAAAACCATTCGTAGCCCTCCGTTGTTTCACATGAATAGTCAATAGTATTCAAGCTGTGTATGTTGGCCAAAGTCAAGGCATAGTGATTGGTAGCTATTGGGTATTCATGTGTAGCATAGATAGATGCGTTGGTTTGGGACAGTCGTACTGCCATTTTGGCCAAAGTCAAGGGTAGGTACGGATGGATCCAAATTAACCAGGAGAATGACGGGTAGAACTTGACATGTGACTTATGATATTTTGGCCAAAGTCAAGGTCATAAGAGCATGGGGCAAAAAATCCACATCGGGGGTTTCAAAAGAACTGAAACTTGCTAGTGTTGCAAACCATTTGGAGTGTGATGATTCTGGTAGGATTCCTTCAGTTTCGTCACGCGATGATATTTGGATCCCGATTCTACTGTGAGTATATGCTACTCCTCGGGAAATTTCTCACTTAACGATCAATGCTATAAACCAAGTAGGTGTCTAGAAAGGTGTTAGCGGGGCTACGCCCCCCAGGGAAAAGAGGTTATTTAATTAAGGAATTTCGCGAAAGCGTTGGAAAACCTCCCTCGAAGTACCGACACTGGCCTGGATGAACGGTTAAGCAAGTATTGTACGGTGAGATTGATCCTGACTAATTCTTCCTTTTTGGTTTGAGGAGGGATTCGAGGAACAGTGGGAGCCATCCTGTTTAGACAAACTAAAAACCATTCTAAACTTGCAAGAGCATCATGCTGAGTGTTTCTTCTCTCTCCTAATTGCAGCGACCAATCGACATGACTGGACTTAAGTTACTCCTAGATAAAAACATACTGACAGGGCCAAACTACAAAGATTGGCTCAGGAATGTCAAGATGGAAATCACTTACGACAAGCTGGGGTATCTTCTTACCACCAAAGCTCCCCCTGTCCCAGGTCCCAAAACCAGCGTCGTGGATAAGGAAATCCGTAAGACCTGGGAATTAGACTGCGCGAAGGACAAGTGCCTCGTGCTTGCCTCTATGGACAATGAACATCAGAGGAGGCACGAGAATATGGACCTGGAATCCATATTTCTTCATACAAAAGAACTGTATGGAGAGCAATCTCGTATCGCAAGATACGAAGTGTCGAAGAATTTATTTTCGGCAAGGTTGGCCGTCGGATCATCGGTAGCGGAACACGTGCTTAAGATGATTGGCTACATAGAAGAGCTCGCGGACCTTGGGACCACGTTGGAGAATGAGCTCTATACGGACTTGATTCTCCAGTCCCTTCCTTCCACTTACGCCCAGTTATCGTGAACTTCAACTTACAAGAAAAGGAAGTTGAACTTTTAGAACTCCTCAACATGCTGAGGAGTGCAGAGGGCACCCTACAGAAAGGTAGGGAAACATCCACTTTGTTTGTAGGAGGATCTTCCTCTTCTAGGTCCAAGGAGAAAGCCAAGGGAAAGAAGAAGAAAGCCCCCGCCAAACCAAGGGGCGGTGTTAGTAAAGTGGATACGAAGGGAAAGGCAAAAGCAACAAAGAAAGTGGGAAAGCTTGTGGATAAGGAAGAATGCTTCTATTGTCATAAGAAGGGATACTGGAAGAATGATTGCAGGGCTTGGAAAGCCAGAACACAGGATCTGAAGCAGGTTGCGGCTTCAGCTTCAAGTGTGTATGTTATTGAAAACTGTCTTTCAATAAACTCTACTTCCTGGGTATTGGATACCGGATCAGGATCTCATATCTGTAATTCTTTGCAGGCCTTGAGAAACCGTAGGGTTTTGAAGGCAGGTGACTTGACCCTCAAAGTTGCAAACGGAGCTAGCATGGATGCTAAAGCTGTGGGGGACTATCACCTGGGGTTGTCATATGGACACGTTTTGGTTTTGCGGAATTGCTATTTTGCACCCAACGCAACTTGTAATATCATTTCTGTATCTTTGACTTCTAAAGAAGGTTATGAATTTGCGTTTGTAAGTAATGTTGTAAACATTCACCTTAATTAAGTTCTGATTGGGTCAGGTACATTAAGCAATGGTATATACGTATTAAACCATCCACAGATTTTCAATGTCCAGAATACACACAAAAGAAAGTCTCCGGAAATCAATCAGACTTTCTTATGGCATTGTAGACTGGGTCACATCAATGAGAGAAGGTTGACGAAATTACATACAGAAGGATATTTGAATCCGTTCGAATATCAATCGTATGCCACTTGTCAATCCTGTCTCAAAGGAAAGATGACAAAGACTCCGTTTACTGGACACGGAGTAAGGGCGAGCGAGCTCTTGGGACTCGTACACAGCGACGTGTGCGGTCCAATGTCTATACATGCGCGAAGCTGTTATTCTTACTTCATTACTTTTACGGATGACTTTTCAAGGTACGGTTATGTCTTCTTAATGAAACATAAGTATGAAGCCTTTGGAAAATTTCAGGAATATAGGAATGAAGTAGAAAAACAAACCGGCAAAAGTATCAAGATTCTAAGATCGGATCGAGGTGGAGAATACTTAAGTGCCGAGTTCCTGGATTATTTAAAAGAGAACGGAATTCTCTCTCAGCTTACTCCTCCATACACTCCGCAACATAACGGTGTATCGGAGAGACGGAACCGAACCCTATTGGATATGGTACGGTCCATGATGAGTAACGCTGAGTTACCGCGATCATTCTAGGGGTATGCGCTAGAATCAGCTGCATACCTTTTGAACCGAGTTCCCACTAAGATTGTGCCTAGTACACCATATGAGATGTGGTGTGGAAGAGACCCTATCTTAATCACATTAAGACATGGGGAAGTCCAGCTTTTGTCAAAAAGTAGCATGCGGACAAGCTCGAGGCACGCTCAGTACAGTGCAAGTTCGTGGGTTATCCAAAGAACTCCAAGGGATATTTCTTCTATTGCGAAGAGGAACAAAAGGTTTTTGTTTCTCGTTATGCCCATTTTCTAGAACACCGGTTCTTAGAAAAGGAAATTAGTGGGAGCGCAGTAGAACTGGAAGAAATTCCAGAACCACGAGCTATTACTGAAAGCTTAGTGGAACCAGAGGGTTCAAAAGAACAGAACATTCCTACGCCGCTCCGCAGGAGTAGTAGGCAGTCTCATCCGCCCGAGAGATACTACGGTTTTCTTATAGACGGGGTTAGAGAGGATTGCATCATAGATTATGAAGAGCCTACTAGCTTCCAGCAGGCCGTTCAGAGCGTTGACTCGGTAAAATGGCTGGATGCAATGCGGACCGAAATGGAGTCCATGTACACCAACAAAGTATAGACGTTGGACATTGCTCCAGACGGGGTAAAACCCGTAGGATGCAAGTGGATCTTCAAAAGGAAGATTGGTGTAGATGGACAGGTTGAGACCTATAAAGCTAGACTTGTTGCAAAGGGTTTTCGTCAAAGACCTGGTTTGGACTATGACGAAACCTTTTCTCCAGTGGCTATGCTGAAATCCATTCGGATCCTTCTTGCCATTGCTGCTTTCCACGATTATGAGATCTGGCAGATGGACGTAAAGACCGCTTTTCTAAATGGAAATTTATAGGAGTGTGTCTATATGGACCAACCAGAAGGTTTCATTCAGAATGGGAGCAGCGGAAAGGTGTGCAAGTTGCTTAAGTCCATCTATGGACTAAAGCAGGCATCACGGAGTTGGAACATCTGTTTTGATGAGACGGTCAGGGAATTTGGCTTTATCAAAAATCCAGATGAACCATGCATCTATAGTAGATTTGTAGCGAGAACTGTAGTATTCCTCGTTTTATACGTGGATGACATTCTCTTAATAGGAAATGACATTCCTATGCTACAATCTGTCAAGGGGTTCTTGTCACACAGGTTCTCCATGAAAGACCTGGGTGGTGCCTCATACATCCTGGGGATCCGGATCAATCGTGATAGATCCAAGAGGATATTAGGACTTTCACAGTCCAGGTACATCGACACCATACTGAAGAGATTCAGTATGGAAGATTCCAAGCACGGTAATCTACCGGCTTGTCACGGGATCACCCTCTCTAAAGAGATGTCTCCCAAGACTGATTTGGAGAGGGATCGCATGTCTATTATACCCTACGCTTCTGCGGTAGGCTCTATAATGTATGCGATGTTGTGTACCAGACCGGATGTAGCTTATGCACTGAGTGTGGTAAGACGGTATCAGTCAAACCCTGGGGAGAAACACTGGATAGCGGTAAAGAACATTCTCAAGTACCTGAGAAGGACTAAGGAGATGTTCTTGGTGTATGGCGGAAAAGACCTCCAGATCGAGGCCTTTGCTGACTCCAGCTTCCAGAGTGACAAGGATGATTCCAAGTCCATGTCGGGTTTTGTCTTTACCATCAATGGAGGGGCGGTGTGTTGGAAGAGTTCCAAACAGGAAACCGTTGCAGACTCGACGATGGAAGCGGAATACATCGCTGCATCTGATGCCGCAAAAGAAGCTGTCTGGATGAGGAAGTTCTTAAAAGAACTTCAGGTGGTTCCGTCCATTGTTGATCCAATACCTCTGTATTGCGACAACAACGGGGCTATAGCTTTAGCGAAGGAACTCAGGTCCCATCAGAGATCCAGACACATCTTGAGGCGGTATCACATGATCAGGGAGATCGTGGATCGCCAGGAGATCGAGGTTCGGAGGGTTGCTTCAGAAGATAACACTGCAGATCCATTCACCAAGGCCTTGCCCCAGACTCAGTTCGAGCGGCTGATCGAGATGATAGGTCTTCGATACGCCAGTACATGGCCTTAGTGGAAGTGGGAGATTGTTAGTGTATATGCCCTAGAGGCCATTACTGTATCATACTAGTTTGTATATTACTTAATGGAAGCTTGGGATATTCACCTTGTATATACAATCTTGCTCAAAATAGTAGTATGCTACTTGGTTTGTTTCTACTTCAATGTGTACATGTGTTTATTTTATTATATCACCTATACGCATTAGTGGAGCCCTTAGGATCTTTGCTTGATTACCAGCGTTGTGATGGCAGTCACACTAGTGGGGCTGGGTAATTTATAAGCACATCCTTATGTAGGTCCCTAGTCGCAGGACTATCGAGACAGGGCATCGATACTTCGGAGTAGACTAGCGCATGCGCTTCTCATCCCAGTGTGGGAAACGGTCTGTCCCACAGCCGTCAGTACGTCGTACTGGAGATAGTATGCGGGTGCTCGTTGGGTTACGAGTACACTGGACAGGACTCGTCGGGAACTGACCGGTTGGTATTATACCTATCGTCAGTTATCAGTTCCCAGGTGACATGAGTACAGCTTAGTCCGCTGACTTGACACTGTCTCTTCGCCTCGAGTGTGTTCCCACTGTACTTTGATTACTACCCTACCACGGCTCAAAGGAGTCGTGCAAACAGGTAGTAGTTGGGTGCAGTTCCGAAGCACTTGGAGGCAGTGACGGTTAGACAGGATTCGGCTTTCCCGGTATTGGGGGTTGACATCGCGCTGTGTCTAGGAGAGCCATTACATGAGTAGTCCCTAGCCAGGGCAAGCGAGATATACTGGTAGGCTTCCAGTGTTATCTCAGGGTGTATTGGGCTTCACTCCGACATGACTTGTACCGCTATTAGGGGACTGACGTTTACCGCCCCCCTAGGCCCGCCATGCGATGTATCAGACGAACAGACCGGACTGTATGGAGACTGTCACATTCAGGCTCAGTAGGAGTTCAGATGGGTTTCACCTCGTCAGTCTTCTTATCGGCATCTACCTGGGGACCGTTACGCACAGCTAGTGCCGCTTGCGGTCTGTGGTTAAACTCACTACCAGCGTAGTGTCGAATCTTTAAAGTCCCACACAGAAAGCTATTCGCCTTTAGGCAAAAGAGTACAGGTCGCATGGTTTTGCGACAGGTCTCATGGTTTTGCGACAGGGTTCAGTCACATCCGTGCACTTGTGCACGTTTAGTGTCCGGACAGTTTACACTAGCGGGCTTTGGTTTAAGACAGATCCTAGTGTACGTATTGGGATTGGTTTTATCAAGTTTGTATTCGTGTTCCTCGGAACGCGGATGCGGGTGTGTAAGCACAGTTGACGGAGAGACAGAGGCAGAGAATTCTCATTAGGGCTGTTGACCGTTGACTGTTGACTATTGATTTTTTGCTCTACCCTAATGAGAATATGATATATGATTAACAATAATATTAATTAAGTATTGTGGTGACATGGTTGTTGAGGGGTTGACTTTGTTGACTTTGTTGACCGGTTGACTAGGTTGGACTAGTTGACTATCATGATGACAATGGATATCATTTCATGGCAAAGACTTTTTACTTGCTTGTTCTCTTGTGAAATATGAGTGCATGAAATGATATAGCCATTTTGACTTAAACCATTTACACAATACTTGATTACTATTTTTGTGATGATGGTTTTGGATTATGAGAGCCAAGTGAGAAAAGTCTTGCTCATTCTATCATTTTTATTCTCTCTCTTGTGTTCTTGAGCTCTCATCTTCTTCCTCTTGATCTCCCTCTCTTTAGTCTATGGTTCACTTGTCTCATGTGTTGAGAACCAAGAACCATAGAGAAAATCCCAACACACTCTCCTCTACTCACTCTAGTTCACAAGGTTTAGCAAACCGAGCGAACTAGTTTCTTCAAAGTTCGAAGAAGAAGCCAAAGGTAGAAGCTTTCAGGTGGATCGATCTTCGGCGCAAGGAGACGACGGGGTAAAGCCGATCCGGACAACCATTGAGGTTTGAAGATGAAGGAGTTCAAGTAAGAAAGGTATAACCCCCTAACCGAGTAGTTAACAACTCCTAGTTAGGTTGTTAGTTAGATGTTTAACCAAGATCCGGTTTTGAGTCCTTGTTACCGCCTCTAGAAAATTGTTTTTCACCAAATTCCGCAAGCTCGAAAGTACCGGGAGAGGTAGCATGGACTTACACCATAACACGTGCATAAGTCAACGTGCATATTCGAACCCTGACATAAAACCATACGGCCTCTACAACGTTACGCCCGAACTTGGGAAACAATCTGTCGGGGACTCTAAAGACTCATCAATACTCTGGCAGTGGGTTTTACCACAAGCCGGCAGTGGTACTAGCCGAACGTAACGGCTGCCCATGTATTGAAAGAAAGGGAAGCTGATGAGCGAACTCATCCTGAAACCCTATTGAGCCTATCAGTGACAATATTCATACAGTCTTGTCCGTTCGTCTATGAGCATCGTATATCGGGCCTAGGGGCTGGTAACGTCAGACCCCCAATAGCGGTATAAGTCACGTCAGAGTGTAGCCCAGAACACCCTGAGATACTACTGGAGTACCTACCAGTAAATCTCCTGCCTCAGCCGAGGGCTTTGTGTAATGGCTCTCCTAGACATAACGCGATCTCACCCCCAATACCGGGAGAGACGAATCCCCTGCCGATCCGCTCACTTGCCTCCATGTGGCTTAGGACTGTACCCAACTAATACCTGTTTGCACGACTCCTTTGAGCTGTGGTAGGGTAGTAATCAAAGCACAGTAGGAACTCACACGAGACAAATGACGATCTCAGGTCGATGAACTAACCTGTACACATGTCACCTGGGAACTGCTATCTGACGCTAGGTACAATACAAACTAGCAGGTTCCCGGCGTGTCCTGTCCGGCGCACTCATAACCCAATGAGCACTTGTATACATCTTAGGTGAACCAACTGACACCAGTGGCTTGTGAGACCGGCCATCGCCCCTTGTCGGGTTCTTGACTGTATACACTAGTCTACTCCGGGGTATCGATGCCCTGTCTCGAAACTCCCACGACTAGGGACCACTTTTAAGGATGTGCTTATAGACTACCCAACTCTCACTTATATGATCGCCATCATACTACTAGTAGTCAAGAAAGAATCCTAAGGGCTCTATCAACGTGTAATAGTGAACAGTAATGTCACCTAAAGCTGTACACGACTGATAAAGGCAAATTAGATAGCATACTATCATCTCGAGTAAGACTGTCCTACCGGTATAGCTCCTCCCTCAATCATTGTAATCACGTGACTGCGATCCAATAATTGACTTTGAGGGCACTATATCCAACAATCTCCCACTTGCACTTAAGGCTAATTATTGCGATGTCGCATACTCACAGCCCGTGTGATACCGAACATCCAACTGCTCTACTAATCAGTTTCGCAAAGCTCGTTGGTAAAACTATTGTGTTCGAGGAATAGCCTCAGTGAGTGGATCCGCCCTGATGTTTCTTTCTATGTCTATCTCAATCTCATGTTCGTGGAGAAAGCCATCTCCCGAATTGAGTAATACCCGTCTTAGAATGTGTCTGGATATCTGATACTCCAAATCCAAACTTCTTAGACTGTATCGTCAACTGAACCTAATCAGTATCCTGCACCATGCCTCCCACAGTATCCGCTTGGACCATCTGTCCAAACTACTGCCCCTCGTCAGAGGGAAAACGATAACTCTGACAATCACTCTTTCATCTATGTCACTTGGAAGCCTGGAATGATAACCATCTCCCGAAAGAGGCTGCCGTTATCAAATCCCTAGAACATCCACTTATGTTCTAAATCTGCTTCCGAATGTTTCACCATGATTAGATTAATATCAACTTATTGCATCTAGTAGAAAAACAACATCTGGTGTGGTACTTGACATCTGATGATCAACTCAATTGCCTAAGCAAGTGATATGTTAATCATGCACATCCCTTTTCCCTTTAGTCTGTAAGACACCTTTAGAGAGGGTGACTCCATCACCTGCAGGTACACCACCATGCCAGGAGTCAACTATTCTAAATACCTTTAAAATACTATCAAAATACCCGGATTGGGAAACTACCCAAATCTAGATCTAAAGCCATAGATCTAGTAACCAGAATATCTTATATTATATCCAGATCCTGTGTGGAGAAACAACTGTGTGACAACCAAAGTAAAACTGATCGTGGTATAGGAATTTTACTTCCTACAAAGTGCATGTCATCCAAATACAAGGACATCACACCCTAGTATCTTCTTAACAGATCCATCCCCTATTCTGATAAAGTCAAACCCATGACCGTCACATCAAAAATTAGATGATATCTCTCCGCTATATCTGCTCGAGTCTATAAATAGACATAAGCTACTTGCCCACTATGAATCCGCTGCTCCCACTGACTACAACAACCCTCTGCTTGAGTCATATACACGTACACTTCTAAAGCTAGTTAAGAACGACGCTATACTCATCCTCCTGCCGGGTCTCATAGCCTGGAACAACAGTAGTGTCAAGTCTAGGTAAACAAAAACCTCCCTTTCACCAGCCTTGAGGCTACCGGTGTACCTCTCGGGTGTTTGATGTTACCCACCATATCTGTGGAGTGGCTAATGTAATGTCAAACCTGATTGAATCTTTAGGTCCTATTAAATTTTCTGTAATCGTTTGCGGTTCTGGAATCTTTTCCAGTTCTACCATACTCCCACTACTGTTTTCTGAAAAAAAATCCATTTTACTTAAACTGTGGCGAGTGAAGAACAATATCACGATTGATCTTCCAGATGGTAGAAAGTCAACCCTTGTCATAGCCTGGGCCAACCCACAAACTGCCAATACAGAAACGTGCGTTGAGTTATCCAGAGTCTGGTTTTAAGTATAAGCCGGACAACTTCCCGTACCTTAACATTGTTAAGATATGAACCATTCTATATCCAATATAGAAACATAGGCACTGATTTAATTGGAACCAGATTCAAATCATGCAGTTGTCTCCAGTGCATGTCAACTTAATGGAAAGAGGCTAATCAGCATTACTCAACTTAGGAGTTCATCCAATTATGAGTAATCTGAAAGAGAAACAAGTTTCTAAAAACCATTACTATCAACTGAATACCAATCACAAGTATCTACATCTTCGATCGCCTTGAAGAATCGCGATACTTGCGACACCTGGTTCTTTACTTTATTCATATACCTATAACTTCTCAAACTTGGACCTTGTATTTCTACGAAACACATCTCTAAAACTTGAGAAGTCACAAGTAAACAAAATATAGTACGAGAAACACTCCTTTGTTCTAATGGACACTGAACAACATACAGTACTCTGTATAAGTCCGCTAAGTTGAATAACTCAAAACCTGTGCAGCGTAGGTTGAAAACTGTACTTATGGTTAAGAACTCCTCCGTTGTTCAATGCTCCTTACCCAATCGTCAACTGATATTAGTAAATATCACAGACATAATTTCAAAAGTTATATCTCACTTTATGAAAATAAACGTACAAATATATCAATTTGAAATTGGTGCATAACAACGGATATTCAAAACCAAATACTTGCCGTCTAGCAAAAACCTAGGCGATTTACTCAAATATCACCAATTACAACGAATTCGGATATAATGAGGATGATCACCATATTCCCAATAATCTACTCCCAGTCATCATCTGTAAAACCATACATATGTGAGAATCATACCTGGTAAATACATACCCTGAGTAAGTATCTAATCGGGAAATCAGTTTTCCTGTAACAATGCACAGTAAAACTGAAACATGAAAATGTTTCGAAGGGGTATCCTGGTATTCCTAGTAATACCTCTTCTATAATCCAATTCATGACTGAAACCGTATATTTCTTTGCCATCATTCCAAATTCCTTTATTTGTCTTTAGTCGTTACCTTCCATACACCATCATTAGGCTTAATGGTTTTCTTCCATCCCTACCGTTCGGCACCAGCCTATGGTTTGGAAGAAGTATATCCAATAAGCGTAATAGGTGTACTCTCCTAAACCAAGGAGTACTTGCAACCTGAGAGAAGTTGATGATAAAAGACAACTGAATAAAACCTTATACTATTCCTTCTGAACCGGAGAAAAGCAAAGGTGAAATAGGAGTGGCGATGATGTACGTGGTTTGGTCTTGAATGATACCTGTCGCATTTTACTTTGCCCTCTTTCTAATCCCTTCATATGTATTTACTTATTACCTTCTGTACGCCCTACTTAGGCTAATTGGTTTTCTCCTTTCCCTACCATTTGGCACCTGCCTATGGTTTGGAAGAAGACTATCCAATAAGCGTACTAGGTGTACTCTCCTAAACCAAGGAGCCCTCGCAACTTGAGAGAAGGTGATGATAAAAGACAACTGAATAAACCAATTCTATTTCTCCTGAACCTGAATCCATTCTCGAATCTGGAACAAGTTCCTTCGAGTTTGTATATAACCATACGATGGATTTATCCAATTGATGTGGATGTTCGTAGTAATACGAGGTGTTCTAGAGAAATGCAAAGGGTAAAAGAAGGAGCGACAATGATGTATGCAACTCAGACAATCCAAAAGCCAGTATTTTAAGAAGGTTCGGTCAACTTGGTCACTGAGTCATAGTCTAGGGTTAGTCCATGGTCGCTGCCAAAGAGAGAGAGAAAAGAAACACTCTGCGTGCACTCTAACCTAGATCAGAATGGTTATCACTTTATCTAATCAGGAAACCTCCCACTGTATCGTCAAATTCTCCTCCAAACCTGAAAGAATAATTAGTCGGGATCACCCGAAGAGTAAACCAACTCATCAGTAGGAATCGGTATCCAACTCTCATCGCATGATAACGTGAAGGAATCCACTTATGTTATCACACTACAGAAGGTATGCGCATGCCTGGCAAGTTTCAGTTTCTTTAGAAACTCCCGATATGGATTTTTATCCCATGCTCTTATGACCCTGACGAAGCCAACAAATCATAAGCCACATGTCAAGTTCTACCCGTCATTCTCCAGGTTAATTTGAACCCATCCGTACATACCCTTGACGAACGCCAACAAGGTAATATGACTGTCCCAAACCAACACATCTATCTATGCAACAGAAAGGTAACAAGCAGCTACTATACACTATGCCTTGACGAAGGGCAACAAACATAGCATGAATACTACGTGCTACCCATCTGATACGATGGAGGGCTAAGGCTGGTTTTTGGTGAAAAACCTTTAACGTAATGAACTTGATCTCGTTGAAGGAAGCTGATAGCTTTTTACAAATATATAGTGGTGAAAACCTTTGCTAAAGAGGTCACTCCCGGTGAAGGGATCTCGGCTCTTTCCTCGTAGAATGAGGTGCAAGATATTCCAAACAGAATACTACGATGCAAAGCAACAAGTAATCGACTATAGTGAATTTATTACCTTGACGCAAACTTCTGCCCAAGGGGTCACTCCCGGTGAAGGGATCTCAGCCCTTGCCTCGTCGAATGAGGTGCAGGATATTCGAACTGAATACCACTGTGCAAAACAAAAGAAAATGTCTTTATAATAACACTTTTTGAAAACGGTTCTAACTGTAGGGTTACTAGGCACTCTAATAAGGTTCTACAAGGCATCAACCATGCCGGATTCAATTTTTAGCCGTGCCGAATAACTCTAAACAAGATCTTTGCTAGATAATTAGGGTAAGACATGCGAGTGAATAACAATTATCACTAAGTGAATACGAAATACAACCTTTGTAGATCGGTCCTTCACTTCTAAAGCTTCTTGTTGTAGTCCCTTCGCAGCGATCGTCGAACTCCCGGACTCTCGGACGACTCCTTGAGAAGAGGCAACGGTATTGCGTGAAATCTTCAAGCCCGAAGATGATCTACGTCGAGAGAATACGAACTCAAGCATCTACTTCACTAACCAAAGAATTAGTGAAGCAAACACCCTAAACTAAAGTGCTAGTCTAGTAGAGGATGGTGAATTAGGAAATGGGTACACTTTAGAATTTGTTTTCTCACTTTGTATCTCTCTCTTTTTCAAACCCTAGAAAGAAAATCAAGGAGGAAGAAGATGAGCTCAAAATGAATAATAAAACTAATCAAGAGAGTGAGAGAGCTAACCATGGTGTGTGAGTATCATATACTAACTCATGTAGAGACATTACCATGGCTAATTATAGTTGTTAGGTTAACTAATATCTTAAGTAAAACAAAACTAGTGGACTAAATCAATGGAACCATAAGCTTCATGAAGCTTCATGCATGTGAGCTAATTATCCAATTGTTTTAGAATTACTTTAGATATTAAAACCCTACCAATATAATTAGTATGGTGTATGTCTCATATACCCATGATAGTTGTATCAACAACCATGATACAAATATACACAAATAAATATATATCACATATATATTAAGTTGTGCACCAATGAGAAAAATGAATGCTTAAGTGAACTAATGTTAGTTAATGCAAATTAGTATATCACATATACAATTATACACTAAATTATTAAATCAACACTTGGCTTAATAATCCGGTTATATCACATATAACCGACTAATATCCAATGTTTCGACTTATCGAATCAACCCTTGATTCGATAACTTGGTTATATCGCATATAACCGATCGACTCAAATATCGCGAGAATAGAATACGGTATCGCATAAACGCATTATACTCGGTCCCGCACATATCACATATGCGCTCCTATTTCGTTTTGCCTGAGCCATTAAAACCTCTATGTAGGACTCTAAAGACTCGTCAATACGCCGGCAGTAGGTGATGATCATATCAAGCACCCACAAGCCGTCAGCGGTACTAGCTGGACGTAACGGCTACCCGGGTATTGAGCGATCAGAAGATCAGCAAGCAAGCCCGCTCCAACTCCTGCAAAAAGCCTGACAGTGACACTACCGTACAGTCCGGTCTCCTCGTCTGATATGTCGCATATCAAGTCTAGGGGTGGTAAACGTCAGACCCCAAAAACCGATAAGTCGTGCCGATATGAGGCGCATAACGAGTCGAGAAACTACGGGTAACGCTTACCAGTAAATCTCTAAACCAGCCATGGCCAGGGAATTCCCAGTTATGGCCAATCGAGCACAGCGCAACATCAACCCCCAATACCGAGAGAGACGAAACCCCTCCTAACGCTCATTGCCTCCATGTAACTAGGGACTGTACCCAAAAACCACCGTTTTGCACGCCCTCTTGGACGTGGTAAGGTGCAAATCAAAGCACAGTGCGAATCACATAAGACTCTATGACGATCTCGGGTCTACAGACTAACCTGTACCAGTGTCACCAGAGAACTGCCATCTGACGTAAGGTATAATACCATTTGGGAGTTCTCGGTGAGTCCGTCCAGTGTACCCAGTCTCCACTGAGCACTCGTATATCATCTCTGATGTCAAACACTAATGGATATGGGATCATCCATCACCCATCTATATGGGTCGAGAAGGTATACGCTAGTCTACTCTGGTATATCGATGCCTCGTCTCGATACACCCACAACTAGGGACCGTGAAGGATTTACTTATGGACTACCATGTCCCCACTAGTATGATCCGCATCATAGTCCAGGTAGACAATCAGTGCACAAGTTAAGGTAAAGAGTAACCAGATAGCATACTATCATGTTGAGAAAGAAAGTCCTCCCTATATATGTCCAAGCATCCACTACAATATACATCACATGTATAGTAATGGCCTCTAGGGCATACATGTAACTATCAATCTCCCACTTGCAGTAGGGCCATCTGATAACAGTGGCTGAAGTATCTCATACTCAACCATCCCATAAAAGTCTCTCTCTGGGAAAAGGCCTTTGTGAGTGGATCCGCCGTATTGTCCTCTGAGTCTACTCTCCTTACCTCGATCCCCTGGAGATCAACAATCTCCATGATCAGGTGACACTGCCTTAGAATATGTCTGGATCACTGATGGGACGGACGTTCCTAGGCATAAGCCACAACTCCATTGTCTCACAATGGTAGGAACGAAGTTCATCTCAAGAACAAATATACACCCAGACTGCCTCTTTGGTAGCATCTTTGGTAGTGATGTATCAAGCCTTTATCGTCTAGTATGCCACGGTATCTAGCTTGGAACTCTTCCAACATACCGTCCCTTTACTGAGGGTGAAGACAATGCATGTGACTGACATCCAGTCGTCCTTATCACCCTGGAACTTTTCCAGTGATTCTCCCCAGGATCAATTGATATCATCTCACTACAACTAGTGAGTATCCTAACATCCAATTAGATCTATCTCATAGATCCAAAACTCAGGATTTAGTAGGTATCACTTTGATCCTATATGTAGAATCCTTGTGATAAGCGGAGATTGACCGAGCATAGCATAGCAAACTCCTTCCCTATCAAGAGTATGTCATCGACGTACTCTACGAGGATCTCCATCATACTCTCTACTACCTTTTTGTTTATACAAGGTTCATTTACTATTTTGATGATGTCAAACTCTTTGACTAGCACATCAAAACAGACGTTCCAACTCCGCGATGCCTACTTTATCACATAAAACATCTTGCACACGTTCCCGCTACTCCCACTGTCTACGAAGCCCTCTGACTGTGTACTTGTAGACTCTCTCTTCTAAAACATCATTTAGAAAAGCTGTCATGACACCTAACCGCCAGATGTCGTAGTCATGGTATGTAGCCGTGGCAAGTAGGATCTGGATGGACTTAAGCATAGCTACTTAGAAAAGGTTTCATCATAATCCATACCTGGTCAATGATGCAAACCTTTAACAAGTCTAGCTTTGAAAGTCTCAACTTTTCCATGTTCACCAAGTAATCTTCTCAAGATATACTTGCTCCTGATGGGGATTTAACCCTTCAGATAAAGCAACCAAAGTCCATACATTGTTGGTGTATAAGGATTCCATCTCAGATCGCTATGCATCCAGCCATTCTTATAGAGTCCCACTCCTTATGGCCAGCTCGAAACTAGTTGGGTCATCATCTCATGATGCAATCCTTGCTCCCACTGTCATAGAGAAACTGAAGTATCTCTCAGGTGGGTGGGGAACCCTACTAGATCGGCGGAGAGGCTGAGGTTCGTTGGAAACTATTGAATCCTTTGGTTCTACCAAATCATCAGCTGATGTTTGTATAGCTGGAACTCCTTCCAGTTCTACCTCATGTCCACTAATTTCTTCACAAGAAATTCTCTTTCACAAAGGTGGCATGCTGAGAAACAAAATATCTTTTGTTCCTCGGTTTGGTAGAAGATATTCCCTTGCAAATGCTTGGGATATCCAACAAACTTCTATCAGAACTGACATTGCCTCGAGCTTGTCCGGATTATGCCTTTAGACATAGGCTGGACAACCCCAAATCTTAACAAACTTAAGATATGGGCTCTTCCCTTTCCATATCTCATATGAAGTGGTAGGTAACTGATTTGATCGGAACCCTATTCAATAGGTATGCAACTTCACAAATGCATAACTCCCTATAAGGAAATAGGAAACACAGTAGTACTCATCATAGAGCGCACCATATCAAATAGGGTGTTGTTGCTTCGCCCCGATACACCAACGTACTGTGGTGTATGCGGAGGAGTAATGCTGAGAGAGAATCTCATTCTCCTTTAGAATAATCCAGGAATTCCGTGCTCAAGTATTCTCCTCCTTGATCACATCAAAGGACATAATACTTATACCCGTTTTGGTTCTCTACTTCTAACTTATATTCTGTGAATATCTCAAAAGGTTCGGACTTATGTTTCAACAGGATCATATGTCTGAATCTTGAGAGATCATCAGAGAATGTAATGAAGTACAAAGAACCGGTCTTGGCATGAGTAGACAGGGGACCTTCATACATCAACATGTATCATCCCAAGAGTTCACTTACTCTTTCTCTGCTTCTTATAAACAGAGCTATGGTCATCTTATCTCTTTGACATGACCGGCAAGTTTCATAAGATGTAAATTCAAACTAATTTAAATATGCATCTATATGTAATTTCAGCTAGTCGGGTCACATTGATATGACCTAGTCTACAATACCTCAAGAAGGATTCGTTCATTTCTGAACTCTTCTCTTGTGTGTGTTCTGTATACTAAGAACTGTAGTTTGATTTAGAACGTCAATGCTTTTAGATAATGTGCCTGAACCGATCAACTCTTGATCTAGGAAATGTTTAAAACATTATCCAACAATACAAAATTATATCCTTTCTTTACTAATAAAAAGACTGATATGATGTTGTATATAAGGTTCGGTATCTAATAACATTCGCTCAGAATCAATGTATTCTCGTAATACAGGGTGATAGTGACCAACAGACTTTGGCTGCAACACTTGCACCGTTTTCTATCTCATGAAACTTATCACCCGTTCTCAATTCTCTACCTATCTGTAGCCCATGTGACAGATTACATATGCGGGATCCTGATCCGGTATCTCATACCCAGGACGTAAAGGATACTGAGAAACAATTCTCTGTAATGAACACACCCGAAGAAGATGCATCATCATGCACTTTCTTCGTTTGGGCGGCACGGGAATTCTGGTAATCCCCTATTTCCTGCTCTGTCTTATAACAATTATAAGTGGGAGCGGGACCAACGTTCCCCAGCTCAGTATAACAAGCGGGTTCGGTCAATACATCCATATTATTATCTTGATTAAGGTGTGACATGGTCGCTACCTGGAAAGAGAGAGAAGAAAACACTCTGTGTGCGCTCTTGCAAGATCAGATTGGTTATTATTTTATCTAATCAGGATGGCTCCCACTATTTTTATCAAATCTTCCTTCAAACCCTAAAAGGAAAGACTAGCCGGGATTAATTACACCCTACAACTTCGCCAATCTTTCAGCCAGGCCAGTGTCGGTACTTTGAGGGAGGTTCCCCGTGCTTTCGCACGGACCTAATTAAAGTAAACCTCGTTTTCCCATAGGCGTAACCCCGTTGACACCTTTCTAGACACCTACTTGATCGGCTAAGTGTAATGTGTAAAACTCTCCCCGGAGTAACAATTACTCGCAGTGGGTATCGGGATCCAACTATCTCATAGAAGGTATGCAATCTAATTGTAAATTTCAACACTTGAAATTCCCGATAATATTTTGCCCCAAACGATCTATGACCTTGACAAGGTCGACAAACCATAGACCGTAAGTCAAGTTCAACCCGTCATTTCTTGATTGAATTAAACCCACCCGCACGACCCTTGACAAGGTCAACAAGGCCGTACGACTACCCTAATCCAATCTACATCATATGCATAAACAGATAAATATTGGTCAGCTACCGCACACTACGCCTTGACAAGGTCAACAAACGCAGCACGAATACTAAGCAGGACTTATCTGAAACGACGGAGGGCTACGACAGGTTTTTCTGAAAACCTATTGCGTATCGAACTTGATATCGTTGTAGAATCGAGTGAATTTTGAAATGGAGTGATTTTGAGGCTTTTAATAGTTTTGCTAAAGAGATCACTCCCGGTGAAGGGATCTCGGCTCTTTTCATATGGAATAAGGTGCAGGATATATCATATATATCACTATGCAAAGCAAAACTCAAAAAAGCAATCAAAAGAAAAACCGAGTTTTATAGCATCTGCCAGTTTTGCTAAAGAGGTCACAACCGGTGAAGGGATCTCGGCTCTTTCCTCATCGAATAAGGTGCAGGATATATCATATATATCGCTATGCAAAGCAAAACTGTAGCTACCCTTTTTGAAAAATTTGATTCTACAACATCTTTTAGATTTCTTTTCTTTCATCAATCACATTAATGAATTCCCATCATTTAAGTCACCTAAATATCACAGATAAATACGACGTACACTTATGCCATCCGCATTCGCCTCGATCTCCCATCGTGCACCGTTAGGTTAGGTAACTAACGGCAGAGCGGGGCAGGGCTAGTGCGGGTGTAAAACATAAGTAACATCTATATAATATATCGTATATACAATATACAGTATTTATCATAGCACATCAAATGATCACATCACAGATATCGCAGCAGAAGAAACATTTGAAACATTGGATATACTAGGACGTCCGTGTTATTTTGAGCCTCTATAAAACACGGATTCCACGGTCGCGATGAATAGCCAAACCCACACCCCTAGACCCCTACGAGAGCGGCAAGCAACCCTTCCAATTCTAGAGTTAGGAGACCCAGACTCGACTCCTCGAGTTGGTCTTCCACTGGACTCTAGAACCCGGTTACTTATGCTCTCCTCCTTGGGTCTATCCTAGTGCGAAAAAGTAAATAATATACAAATGGTGACATCAACCTCATCCCGGAAGTGCCCCAATAAAAGAATATTACATACATTTAATTTTACATGAATGAAAATAAAAACTCTCATCTCACATAAAAAACCCCAGCTATTCAAAACGCGACGATCCAATATAACATATCACAGCAACACATAATATCTCATATCATCAACGTAAGCCACTATGCGTATCCCGATTGTCGTTGATGTATAACAACGAAGCCGGCGATACACCACATACTACGCTTACGGTCACAAAAAAGAAAGTGTAAAACTACAACAGTCGGAATCCGCAACCTCCTTTGACATCGCATGCCTTACTATATGAATTCCTTAGACATCGCATGCCTAACAATTATAAACCCCGCATTTTAGTCTCATTATCGAAAACTCTTTTCAATAGTAGACGGCCGGCATATTAGTCCCACTGGACTCTATTATAAACCCCGCATTTTAGTCTAACTATATGAATTCCTTAGACGTCGCAAACTTTAGTAGACGGCCGCACCCCAGATGCCATCGATGAAATGCACTAAGGCGGAACACCGCTGCCGCGAGCACCCGAACGGATGCTTTCGGCGACGGGGTTCTCCTACAGTCACTTGGTCGGGGCTATGGGGCGTGGCTATCTATTAAGTTTACCCGGCGAGTATCCGCGTACGTTACGTGATTGCGACGGACTTTTGATCACATCAAAATTCCGTGGCAACCGATCATCTGAGACTGAACTGCTAGATTTATGACATTCAAATTAGTTATCTCATAACTACTTGTGGATTCCAAATATTGTATCACATTCCAGATAAATAGACAATGTTAAACTTTCCGATCGAATGATCAAACACCCAAGTTTTCCCAAATAGTTCTCAACACTTGAGGGGAGTTTAAAAACATCCATCACATGCCACAGTACCAATGGTCCAGCCGTAGAAGGGTCAAGCCAACGCCTCACATGTGGCAACGCCATACTGCCCTAAACCCTAAGGTTCAAAAGGCAGTTCAAGACAGTCACATAATCGAGTTAAGGTTTGTTGTCTTCTAGAGGGTCCATTGCGTAACTTGCACGATTCATACGTTCTTAAAAATTGGAAAAATCCAACACTTGGAAATTTTCCGGGTCGGGAAAAAGCGAGTTATTGATATCCGTTCGAAATATTTAATACTTTCTAAACATCAGGAAAACACAAAACAAAATTAAATTCTCCGATCGAATCGACGATTACAAAATAAACCCCAAAATACTCAACACTTGAGTCAGAATAAAAATACCCAGAAAGATGCAGGAATGGTATTGGATATTACTGCATAAAGAACCGTCCCCAATACTCCTTTTCAGCCGCGGAACCGCCGCAAACGGTGCCTTAGTGCCGCGGTTCCGCGGCCATGTGGTGGATTTGAGGGCTCGTTTTTCATGGTAACCCTTAGAATTACCTGCTGATTTTTTTAGGTAATTTTAATTCAAAAAAACCCAGTTTTTAAAAAATGTACAGAGAGGGGGTTATCTTGACGTTTCCGGGTTCGATCGGGGTTTTAACTTCGTTAACACATCGCCTAATGCTTTAGCTAGGCTCTGATACCACTGTAGGGTTACTAGGCACTCTAATAAGGTTCTACAAGGCATCAACCATGCCGGATTCAATTTTTAGCCGTGCCGAATAACTCTAAATAAGATCTTGGCTAGATAATTAGGGTAAGACAAGCGAGTGAATAACAATTATCACTAAGTGAATAAGAAATACAACTTTTGTAGATCGGTCCTTCACTTCTAAAGCTCCTTGTTGTAGTCCCTTCGTTGCGATCGTCGAACTCCCGGACTCTCGGACGGCTCCTTAAGAAGAGGCAACGGTATTGCTTGAAGTCTTCGAGGCCGAAGATGATCTACGTCGAGAGAATACGAACTCAAGCTTCTACTTCACTAACCAAAGAATTAGTGAAGCAAACACCCAAAACTAAAGTGCTAGTCTAGTAGAGAATGGTGAATTAGGAAATGGGTACACTTTAGAATTTGTTTTCTCACTTTGTATCTCTCTCTTTTTCAAACACTAGAAAGAAAATCAAGGAGGAAGAAGATGAGCTCAAAATGAATAATAAAACTAATCAAGAGAGTGAGAGAGCTAACCATGGTGAGTGAGTATCATATACTAACTCATGTAGAGACATTACCATGGCTAATTATAGTGGTTAGGTTAACTAATATCTTAAGTAAAACAAAACTAGTGGACTAAGTCAATGCAACCATAAGCTTCTTGAAGCTTCATGCATGTGAGCTCATTATCCATTTGTTTTAGAATTACTTTAGATATTAAAACCCTACCAATATAATTAGTATGGTGTATGTCTCATACACCCATGATAGTTGTATCAACAACGATGATACAAAATGTACAGAAATAAATATATATCACATATATATTAAGTTGTGCACAAGTGAGAAAAATGAATGCTTAAGTGAACCAATGTTAGTTAATGCAAATTAGTATATCACATATACAATTATACACTAAATTATAAAATCAACACATGACTTAATAATCCGGTTATATCATATATAACCAACTAACATCCAATGTATCGACTTATCGAATCAACCCTTCATTCGATAACTTGGTTATATCGCATATAACCGATCGACACAAACATCGCGAGAATAGAATACGGTATCGCATACATGCATTATTCTCGGTCCCGCACATATCACATATGCGCTCCTATTTCGTTTTGCCTGAGCCAGTAAAAGCTCTATGTAGGACTCTAAAGACTCGTCAATATGCCGGCAGTAGGTGATGATCATATCAAGCACCTACAAGCCGTCAGCGGTACTAGCTGGACGTAACGGCTACCGGGGTATTGAGCGATCAGAAGATCAACAAGCAAGCCCGCTCCAACTCCGGCAAAAAGCCTGACAGTGACACTACCGTACAATCCGGTCTCCTCGTCTGATATGTCGCGTATCAAGTCTAGGGGTGGTAAACGTCAGACCCCAATAACCGATAAGTCATGCCGATATGAGGCGCATAACGAGTCGAGAAACTATGGGTAACGCTTACTCGTAAATCTCTAAACCAGCCCTGGCCAGGGACTTCCCTGTTATGGCCAATCGAGCACAGTGCAACATCAACCCCCAATACCGCGAGAGACGAAACCCCTCCTATCGCTCATTGCCTCCATGTGACTCGGGACTGTACCCAAAAACCACCGTTTTGTACGCCCTCTTGGACGTGGTAAGGTGGAAATCAAAGCACAGTGGGAATCACACAAGACTCTATGACGATCTCGGGTCTACAGACTAACCTGTACCAGTGTCACCAGAGAACTGCCATCTGACGTAAGGTATAATACCATCTGGGAGTTCTCGGTGAGTCCGTCTAGTGTACCCAGTCTCCACTGAGCACCCGTATATCATCTCTGATGTCAAACACCAATGGATATGGGATCATCCATCGCCCATCTATATGGGTCGAGAAGGTATACGCTAGTCTACTCTGGTATATCGATGCCCCGTCTCGATACACCCACGACTAGTGACCTTGATGGATGTACTTATGGACTACCATGTCCCCACTAGTAAGATCCGCATCATAGTCCAGGTAGTCAAGTACACATCCTAAAGGCTTTACCAACATGTAACAGAGAGACAATCAGTGCACACATTAAGGTAAAGAGTAACCAGATAGCATATTATCATGTCGAGCAAGAAAGTCCTCCCTATATATGTCCAAGCATCCACTACAATATACATCACATGTATAGTAATGGCCTCTAGGGCATACATATAACTAACACCAACAACGTCAAACAGGTTTGTTTTCCTTCGCATTAATCAAAATCAACGCAGTCCCATCAATTAATCAGACCAGAAATGAACGAAAATAAAATGTACGTATATACCATCCGCATTCGCCCCTGGGTCCCATCATCTCCCGTTAGGTTACTTGACTAACGACAGAGCGGAGAATGGACTAGCGCGGGTGTAAAACGTATACAACATCTACTAGTATATATATCAATATACAATAATCGCTCCAGGCATGATAAATGCAACATTACAGAAAAGTAATAAGCATCACAGAACAATACAGATAATCTGGGATCCCCGGGTTTCACAGAGCCGCAACTGAAACCCGACGTTCCCCTGGTCGTGTGGATAGCCTGTGCAATGAAACTTAGACCCCTACGAGTGCGGCAAGTTATCCGCCAAAACCTGAAGCGAGGCAGCCCCCTACAGCAAAGTGAATGGACCACCCAGCACTTCACGGAATCCAGTAACTTGGGCACTCCATCTTGGGTCAACCTTTACCCCCTACGAGTGCGGCGAATAGTCTGCCAATTCTAGAGTGAGGCCCCCTGCCTCTCAAAGGCATGAGATGCAGGCCCGTTTCCCTCTAGAACCCGGTTATCCGTGCACCCCGTCGAGGGGGTAAACCTAGTACAGAAATGAAAATATGTACAACGGGTACATCGACCACAGCCCGGTCGTGTCCCAAAAGAATAAAATACAAACAGGCAGCGACGGCAGTCCACATGTCGGACACTCGCCCCGCGATATTAAATGCACAAATAAATCCAAATTGCACTAACATTGCACGCAAGCTATCCACCACGACAAATCCGCAACATCACAGCACAACACAGAATATCAACATGAATGTCACGTTCGCAAACCCGTCTAAAGGGACTACAGCAATTAGACAAGATTTACCGCTCGAATGACAGTCATGGTTGCAGATATAATGTAAGTATTATGAACTAACATATTTAAAATTTCGATCGACAAAACTTCCCGAAGTGGTCCCCAAGTACAAATCCAGTACTCAAACAAATCTGGGCCCAAACAAAATATTTCAGGAAGCACAATTCCATATGAAAGACACCCAGAAGAAAAATGGTGTACTGAAGCCCCAAAATGGCGGCGGAACTGCAGCAAACCTATAGGTTCTGCAGCGGTTCCGCAGCGGTTTTGTAGGATCAGTCTACCAAATTTCTTCTGCGGTCTTAGAAAAGCCTGCTCCATTTTCTGACATAATCAAAATAATTTTTAGACGACAAAAAAATTTCAACAGAAACTTTAAATTTGGAATTGCAGTTTTGGAAATTTCATCCGATCGATATTTTAAACATCCTAGAACAAGCTTGTAAAGGTTAATGGCGTGGCTCTGATACCATGTAAGTCTACGCCAGCACCCCGGCCAATAATCCGAGGCCAAACGCGGAATAAAAACTTTTTCATAAACTGGCGCTAACATAGACTGTGAACCGGATCGTGCCATTAACACTAAACTAGCAAACAGTAAAATGATAGAATGGTTATACCGATCGATCCGTATCCTTCGGTTTTTAGCCATCATCCCACGCTCCTCATGGCATCTCCGATCTCGCTCGATCTCCGGTCTCCTCATCGAGGTGGCTCCACGTCAACGGGTCTTTTATACGGGCTCCCGCCTCTAAACCGAGGCAACTCGGACATGAAGTGTGCTAGCCGACATGTCCGAGATTGATGTAGAGCGTGTGTAGAATAGTTTGTCTCAAGAAACCCAAGCCATTGGGTGAAGTTAAATGAAGTTGCCAATTTCTTTTTCAAATCAAGTGAGAAAATTATTTGCTTTGGAAATTTTGGGCTTTGGAAATCCTTTTTCTTCTCTGTGCAAAAAGGTGGGGGGGCAGCCATATTTATGCTCACTGCAAATGTGGGGGGGTTGAGCACAAGCCATTTGTGGTGATCTTATGGAAAAAATCAACACAAAAAACCTTTGTGAAAATCTTAAGCTATGACAATAATAATTAATGCACCATCCCCTTGCAAACACCCATGTCTCAATTAATGTAAAATAAGTGACTCACCAAAGCATTTGCCACGTCACCAAAAAACCCAAAATGAATTGGCAGCCCCTTTAAATTTCGGCCACAACATAAATTTCGAAATATGCAAAGTAAGCACATGAAATTAAGCTTTAAAACATTACTCACAAATTCAACTTAATTAAACTTTAAACCAAAAGTTTAATTCGAGAAAAGAAATTTTGCAACTTCAAAAGTAATCCCGTAACGAATTACAAGATTAGCCCACAACTGTATATACATACCCGCAATTGTATTCCGACCGAATACAAAATGCAATGAGACAAAAAATACTCCTACACAATATTATACTTGGATCCGGCTTAAACCAAAACCCACCAGTATTATCTGTCCGAACCATGACACGTGCACAAGTGCACGTGCATGTTCGAACCCTGCCATAAAACCATATGGCCTCTACAACATTTCACCCGAACTTGGGAAACAATCCGTGGGGGACTCTAAAGACTCGTCAATACTCTGGCAGTGGGTTTAACAACAAGCCGTCAGTGGTACTAGCTGTACGTAATGGCTGCCCATGTATTGACAGAAAAAAAAACTGATGAGCGAAATTATCCTGAAACCCTACTGATCCTATCAGTGACAATATTCGTACAGTCTGGTCCGTTCGTCTATGAGCAGCGCATATCGGGCCTAGGGGGCTGGTAACGTCAGACCCCCAATAGCGGTATAAGTCGTGTCAGAGTGTAGCCCAGAACACCTTGAGATACTACTGGAGTACCTACCAGTAAATCTCCTATCTCTGCTGAGGGCTTTGTGTAATGGCTCTCCTAGACACAGCGCGATCTCATCCCCAATACTGGGAGAGACGAATCCCCTGCCGATCTGCTCACTTGCCTCCATGTGGCTCGGGACTGTACCCAGCTAAAACCTGTTTGAACGACTCCTTTGAGCCATGGTAGGGTAGTAATCAAAGCACAGTGGGAACTCACACGAGACAAATGATGATCTCAGGTCAATGAACTAATCTGTACACATGTCACCTGGGAACTGCTATCTGACACTATGTATAATACCAACTAGCAGGTTCCCAGCGAGTCCTGTCCGGTGCACCCATAACCCAATGAGTACCTGTATACATCTTAGTTGAACTAACTGACACCAGTGGCTTGTGAGACCGGCCACCGCCTATCGTCGGGGTCTCGACTGTATACACTAGTCTACTCCGGAGTATCGATGCCCTGTCTCGAATCTCCCATGACTAGGGACCACTTTTAAGGATGTGCTTATAGACTACCCAACTTTCACGTATATGATTGCTATCATACTGCTGGTGGTCAAGAAAGAATCCTAAAGGCTCTATCAACGTGTAATATTGAACAGTAATGTCACCTAAAGCTGTACACGATTGATAAAAGCAAACCAGATAGCATACTATCATCTCGAGTTAGACTGTCCTACCGGTATAGGTCCTCTCTCAATCATTGCAATCGCGTGCCTGTGATCCAATAATTGACTTTGAGGGCACTATATCCAACAAGTTAAGGGTGTTTGCTTCAATAAACCCTAATTTAGTGAAGATGTAGCATGAGCTTGAGTCTTCTCGACGTAGATCATCTTCGGCCTCGAAGACATCGAGCAAGCTTGTTCATTTCTTCATGTAAACCCTTACTAGAGTTCGGATGTTCACTACATGGAGCGAAGGGACTACTACATGGAGCTTTAGAAGTGACTGACCGGTCTACAAAGGTTGTATTCCTCATTTCACTTAGGATGTTAAGATATTAGCATTGCTTGTTCGTTTAAATATCATGTCAAGATTCTAGGGTTAGGGTTCGTTAGTACGATAAAATTTTGAAAACGGCATGAACGATACCTCTCGAAACCTTGCTGCCGCTCTAGGAAACCCTACAGTCAGTTGCAAGATTTATAAGATAAAGGGCTAGTTCTTCCGAGTGCGTCACCTTGGGGAGCTCATGTCTTGTTCGTCAATAAGAAAGATGGCAGTTTGTGTTGGTGCATCGATTATCATCAGTTGAATCGGGTTACTGTGCGGAACAAATATCCCTTACCTCACGTCGACGATTTATTTGATTAGCTCCAGGGTGCGGGATATTTCTCGAAGATTGACTTGCGGTCGGTTTACCTTAGGCTGCGGGTTCGAGAGGATAATATTCCAAAGACTTCTTTTCATACACGTTACGGGCGTTATGAGTCTTGGTGATGTCATTCGACCTCACCAATGCCACGCATCGTTTATGGACTTGATGAACCATATATTCATGCCGTTTCTTGATCAGTCTATCATCGTGTTCATTGAGGACATCCGAATATACTTTTGGAGCCGAGTGGAGCCTGGGCAGTAATTGAGGATTTCGTTGCAGACTTTGAGGGAGCGCCAGCTATTCGCTAAATTATCCAAGTGTGTTTTCTGGTTGGATAGTGTTGACTTCTTGGGTCACGTAGTTACGAGAGATGGTAAGCATGGAACCAAAGAAGATCGAGGCCGTTCAGCACTGGCCCAGACCTTTATCGGTGATGGAGGTTCGCAGCATTTTAGGTTTGGACTGATACTATCGACGTTTCATTCGGGATTTTTCTTATTTATCTGCAATGTTGATTGGGTTAACTTGGAAGGGAGATCCTTTTCTTTAGACCAAGGCATGCGAGCAGAGCTTTCAGCAGTTGATGACTCGTTTAACTATGGCACCAATATTATTTTACCTTCAGGATCATGCGGTTTCGTTGTTTATTGTGATGCTTCTTGGCAGTTGATGAAGAACTAGCAGAATTATCCCACTCATGACTTAGTGATGGCTGCGGTGGTTTTTGCACTCAAGAACTGGAGACACTACTTATACGGCGAGTCGTGTCAGATATTCACGGACTACAAGAGTTTAAGGTACATTTTTTTCAGCAGCGATATCTAAATTTAAGACAGCGCAGTTGGATAGAGCTAGTGAAAAACTATGACTACAAGATTCTTGATCACCCAGGGCAAGGCGAATATTGTGGAAGATACTTTGAGTCAGAAGCCAGGACGTAGCTTATCTTGTTTGAGCATAGTTCAAATACAGTCGACGGAAGATTAGCAGATTCGTTGTGACAGCCGAGTACAGTCGGAGTAACGTTGACCGGGGGACAACTTTCCCGTGTCCGTGTACATCCACAGTTATTTGATCATATACGTGAGGCATAGTCCGATGACGTTTGTTTGTCAGAGATCATGGAGCAGGTTCGAAAGGGCAGAAATTCAGAGTTCGTGATTGATGATTAGGAAATACTATGATTTGGGACCCGATTATGTGTGCCATATTCCGAGGGACTGGGACGCAAGATTTTATAGCAGGCATACCAGTCGACATATAGTGTTCATCCGGTTTCCACCAAGATGTATTATGATTTGAGAGAAGTCTACTAGTGTGATGGGATGAAGAGAGATGTCACAGATTTTGTTTTGGGATGCTTGACTTGTCAGCTAGTCAAGGCCGAGCATCAAGGGTCAGCAGGAGAGTTACAACCTTCGCCCATTCCGGAGTGGAAGTGGGACCAGAGATCTATGGATTTTGTCATGGTTAAACCTAGGACCAGTCGAGAGTATGACTCTATTTGAATGATCGTAGACTGATTGATGGAAGCAGCTCACTTTCTGCCAGTCAGGACAACTTTTGGATTCATTCAGTATGCTCAGATGTATGTTGATGAGATTGTGCGACTACACGACGTTCCGACTTGTATTGTGTCGGACAGAGGCACCCAGTTCGCTAGCTGACTACAGCAGAAACTTCAGGAGGCTTTAGACACCCGATTGAGTTTCAGTACTGCTTTCCATCCGCAGACCGACGGTCGGTTAGAGCTGACTATTCAGACTCTTGAGGAAATTCTTCGAGCTTGCGTTCTAGTTTTCGGTGGTAGTTGGGATCACCACTTACCCTTGATAGAGTTTTCCTATAATAACAGCTTCCCAGTGTAACATTTTAAAAATAATTAAATAATTAATTAAATAAATAAAATCATTTAAGTGAATTTTATAATTTTCGGTAAAATAAAACGTAGTTTTCATAAAACTAAACCGCAATTATTTTTCACGATAAATTTAAAAATACCTATTTTAATTATGTTACTAGTAAATGGTGATTATTTAGCCACTTATAAATTTTTAGTTTAATTAAATATTTTTCTTAAATTAATTATTTTAAATATTAACATAAGCTTTATTTTTACACTAAATTAGTGTAAATTACAAATTTGAATGGGTTAAATTTGCAAAAATGAACCATTGCATCATAGAATCAAGTGTGTTTCATGCAAAATTTATTTTCAAAATTTTACAATGGTTCTAGACCATTCTAGGTCAAATGGAGTGAAGAAAATAAAGAATTTTTAAACAAATTCATGAAAAGACATAATTGTGTGATATTTTTGTAAAACCTTCTACACTTTTCTTCACCTTTTCTCACTCTCCTCTCTTTTCCTCACCTCATGGACGGCCTCACCTCCATGGGCAGCCCCAAAATTTTCCCCCCATCATTTTTGTATTAAAAATCATCAAAATTCATCAAAAATTCAATAAAAAAACCCACAAAATCCTAATTAATTCCTAACCTCTATTCTTTGCTCATCTTTACATGGATTTTGGAGATGGAAAGCATTCATTTTGGAGGCTTATTTTCATGTTTGGATTCCATGTTGTGGAGGTATAAATCTTCTTCTTTTGATTTATTGTTATTAGATGTTTCATTTAAGCATAATAAGATTTAATAAATAATTTCTATCTACAAGATTTAAAATTCAAGTTAGCGTTTATAAAATTAAGTTATGGTTTTTATTAATTAAGTAGGGTTATAATAACTAGTTTAACATTTTTAGAAGTGGAAAATCTTGTATGAATGATATATTGTAAATTGTTTATCCAAAATTGTTTAAATTAATCCATTTTGCAAACTAGATTTCTATATATTGTATATATTGGTGAGATAAAATTCCAATTAATGTTTGTAACAATAGATTGTGGTTTTGAAGAGGATATTAACTTGTTGGTGGAATGAAAAACTTAAATTGGTAACTAGTTTCTATTGATAATTGAAAAATACTAATAAAAATGCTATTTTGCAAACTAGATTTTGGAAATTCTTAAATAAATGAAATTTAAAATATAATTTATGGTTTCATTATATCATTATCATCATGAATTGTAGTTTAATACATTAATTCATGCAAAATCCAGTTTAGATGTAATATTGTGAAATTTTCCTTAAAAATACCGAAATCGGGCAAGTTTACAAACTAGAATTTCAATGTAATGCAAATTAGGGTGTTTAAAGTATAATGATGGTTTATATAGTCCAGTATGCTAAATAATGAATATTATGACCATTAGTTTCTTTTAAACACCAAGTTTTAAAGTAAAACGGTAAATTGGCGTTTTCGGATTTTACGGAATCGGACGATTTGATCGATTTCTAGGGTTTCGATGATTTAAATCATATTTTATATTATAAATAATGGGTTTTAAAACTATGAGTTGTTTGTTGATGTTTATCTCGATCAATCGGCGTTTGTACGCGGATATCGAGCGATATTTGGTTCTTTTGCATGAGTGGGACATAGGTTTTAACCTTTGCGCGTTTCGTGCGTCGTTTTGATGTTATCCGTGATTCAGTTTACGATACTATATATATGTTTGCGTATAGGTACCCCTCACGTGGACTGCGGGCGATGAAGAAGAGGTTGGCTACATCATTTTCGGCAGACAAGGACCAGGTGAGTAGATGTATATCTACGGCGGGAAGTCGGGTGGATGGCGTTTAGCACCCCCGCAAACGTAGAATAGGGATAGTACTTATTGTCATTAGGAAGCCAGACGTGACCTTAGAATTTCGGTGAGTAGGACCCTAGTAGTGACCTTAGGTTGGAATAGATTGATTTAGAAAGACCTTACCCGAGGATGAATATCTTAGAGGAGATTCATAGGTTTCAGGTAGATACACACACGCATATACTGAGACTCGACGTGGTGTATACGTGTATGTGTATATATATATATAGGACTAGGTGTAGGTATAGATATATAATACATGGGGATGAAACAGTATAACTGGGCTGATGCCGTGATTGTTGGCTATACAGTCATGTTATGATGTTAGCGGATCATTAGGAAATGAGATAATGAATAGGTATACATAAATAATAAAGGGTGGTGATGATATTGAAGTATATGGGACTCTAAAATAGAACCCGGACCGTAACCTGTGCCTGAAATTCTGATATGATATCATATAGGTGTGACTTGATTACGACATCATATAGGTGTGACTTGATTTCGATATCATATATGTGTGACTTGATTACGATATCATATAGGTGTGACTTGATTACGATATGATCTAAGTGTGACTTAATCACAATATGATGCATATGACATGATATTTCTGAGGATAAATTAACTATGTATATTTATGCTGACAATGATATATGATTGATGTATGCGATTAAAGTATAGCACCTTGATCTTGACATGTGTTGATGATGATATTATTCGAATGATGAGACACGTAGATGATACTTGACCCGTACCCCGATATTGGGATGCCGTACGATGGATTTTACCGTACGAGGCATAGATATGATGATTGATCCGCACTCTTGATTCGAGGAAGCTGTACTACGTACGTGACGCTATTGAGGCTGGATCGCCGCCTATTAGAGATATGGATTCAGACCTTAGGTGGACTCTTATTCCTTATTGACTAGATTCTTAGGTTTAGTTCCTTAGGAGGGTAGATTGACACTAGTTTAGGCTCGAGTCATATAGTTGTAGTTATACTTGTATATCACAGATGAGTGGTAATTACACATCCGTCTTTACATTCATACCGTAATCATAATGGTCCACGTTCATTCATATGTTTCTATAATCAGAATAAAACTTTGCCTGTTAGGACACGAGCACCATTACCGATGATGCGCATATTCCACGCACACTTATTTGCCGGCTCACACACATCATCATCGGTAATTGCTAATTCACGTACACTTTAGATCATATTATCTTTTATTGATACAATCAGCTAACAGCTAGATCGATATAATATTGTGATTACTCTCTGGTGTTAGTATAGATATGGTATTTATTACTTAAACATTTCATGCATTCGCATTTTCATGTTATCATGCAGTATTATGGGGCATATGCCGACACTTATCATATACTTACTCTTGATTTTGGGATTTTGGATTTCTATGAGATTTCTGGATTTTTGGGGAAAACCGCAAGAATATATAAAAACTTCTCTCTCTCCTCCTCCTCTCTTTTTAAAACATAAGATGCGGTTTTCTCGTGATGTATGTGTCGTCCACCATGAGATTTCATGTTTTCTATTGGATTTCGAGACCCAATTCGAGGAGTGGATGAACCGTCTCGGGTACATGGTAGGCCCAGTATGGTACCCCGGGGCAAGAAGATCAAGTTGTAGATGATTAGCCTGGCAGGGGAGGACTACCTACCGGTGATGTCTGGCGAGGCGGATATCCGGAGGATACCGACCGTTGTCGTGAGATTTGATGATATGGGCCGATCCGGACTGACGGAGCCCGAGATATTAAGAGTATGAGACATTGAGATTATAAGGTATTGAGACTTGAGATTTACATGTTTTGTGTCGATGCTTGACACGGATTTCCATGGATTTCATCGTTGATATTTCAGATTTCTATACACATTTTACCATGATAAAAGTTAAAGATTTCTTATATAGATATATCTAGATTTCAGGATTAGTTATTTCACATTCATGGTGCATGCATACTCATTCACATGACATAGTTCTATATGAGGCACTGATACGAGCACGAAGCCTTTGCACTTACACGTAGCTTATTATCCTGTCTTTACTTGATGAGTAGTAGTATATTAATATATTATTATGACACAGGACAGCGTCGTGCATTCGATTTCTTTTCACAGATATCTTCTACTCACGAGTTGGCAACTCACCCCTGTTGTGCCAAATTTTATTACAGGCTCGATGTACAGGTTTTCCTTGGTAGTTGCTGGCACATCATTTCATTCCGGGTGATATGCACGGTAGGTTGGTTCACTTGTATCTGGACCGCCATTGTTCTTTTATTATTTCATTTGTATCTTGTAAGCTCCATCAACCAAACTTGTATTACTTGATACTTTACTGGATCAGTTGCTTATTTCGACCTTAGAGTCACGCTTGTATTATTATGATATCTGGTGGTTTTGTTTTCTTTTGAGTTTTGAGCCTCGCCCTTTGGCGTTGTATACTATTGTGCATTGATGTGGTTGTTTCCGCCTTTTGGCGTAGAGCTAGCTCCCGTTTGGGGATGCTTTTTATTGTTTATATATATATTATTCTTGTTTGTACCCGTTTGGGGCCAGTTTTTACAAAGGAGACTCTGTCGAAATTTTTGAGAAAATTGAATGTTGCTTTTAAACTTGTTTTCTACATGTTTTCCTTTATTTCTTCTTCTTTTTATGGTTTAGATTTCTGGGCTTCGACTTACTTAGGTTACGTTGCGCCTCTAGACGCTTCGTAATCTAAGTGCCGGTCACGTTCCGTACTTTCGGGTCGTGACAAAGTTGGTATCAGAGCGCTAAGTTTAACCTTGTATATGTCTAGGGTGACCCTTGGTTGATGGAGTAGGCGACTTAGGTTGAGTGACGTACCGTGGGTATGTTCCGCGGCATACTTACGATACACTACTCTTCTTAAGTAGCCTTAGGATGTACATTTGTTTGCACCGCATTTCATTTGTTCCTTTGATCTATCTTCGTCGATATCGGAGGGTGGTTTCTATTACTACGGGCGCACGGGCAGAAGGAGTTGCGGCTCGAATGCGATAACCATTAGGGTATCGGTTATTCTTGAGAATTGAAGCATTGTTTAGCGTGCGGGAGAAGGGTATTAAAATGCCGTCCAGACGATGTTAAAGGATTCGAACGATTGTCAGAAATCCATTTTCCCAAGTTTAAAGTATTCGGAAGAACATGCAGGTATTTCGATGGACCCTCTAGAAGAATGAAACCCTAACTCGACATAATGACCACGAGAACGCCCTTGAACCTTAGGGTTTACGGCAGTTCCGTAGTGCCATTAGTGAGGCTTGGGTTTGCCCTTCTACGGCTGGACCATCGATGCTGGGGTATGTACCGGATAATTTTAAACTATACTTGAGTGTTGAGCTCTCGGGGAATTATGGGATTTTGATGGATCGATCGAAAAGTTTAATGTAGTCCGGATATCAGGTGAAGGGATCGACTATGTGGGAGACTTTAGATATGAGTATTGCCGTTGGTAGCGCAGTCAGCATACCTATGAAGAGACAAGTTCGAAGTAGTCGACCCCAGAGGAAAGGGGGGAAAGAGGCGCACATTGACGATAGTGTTTACGATTGTGATTTGTTGATTTGAATTTCATATTTCCGTTGATTGGATTTTTTTTGGTATTTTGAGGATTTTGTTCTACGATTGGTATTTCTTATGTGTGCATTCATTACATTCTATTCGTGCTTCATATATCAGTTGTATTGATGTTGTTTTGTACATACCCAGTACACTCGATTTGGTTTTATACATTTTGAGATTTTGATTTGATTTCGTGCATATGGGTTACATATGATTTTGACATATGCTTTGACCTAGTTTTCATGCATTTTCGTACTGTGATTTCGATTTTGATATTCGGTGTATGTTTTCTTGCACCATGTGCACCTGATTGAGATTCTTGCGCACATTCGGTGCACCTGATACGATTTGTGCACACGAGATGCACTAAATCGTGGTTTTGTGCAGATTAGATGCACCTGATATTAGAATCGTGCATGCCCGTTGCACTTGACAGATGTTTTTGGTGCACACCCGTTGCACTCACTTATGTTTTTGTGTGAATTCGTGGCATCTGTATTTAGTTTCATTTCAGTGCGCACCGGACGCACATGATATTTTTATGATGTGATTGGGATTGATTTCAGTTTGATCAGTATGTTTTTATAATCATTACTACTGATTTGGTAACCAGGCGGGACGTGTATGTTAAATAAAAGATATATATATATATATATATAGCTATTTTTTTAAAAATAAACGTCCGCTACTTATGCCGTGTCACGTACATCACACGGCGATTTTCAAAAGGGGTTCTTGCATGCTTCTTTATCCAGATGTTTGAACGATTTTACTATGATACGCACAATATATAAGTTGTAGTTTTGATGTATATTATGTTGGTTTTCGTATTGGGTTTTGGTATTTTATTTTCGCCATAACTCCGATGATTGTGTTATGCTTGACGGAGTTGATTTTAGTTATGTATTGATGATTTCGGAGCCCCGACGATTTGAGTGTTTTGGCTGAATGTTTTAGTAATTGGGGAGAGTTTTAATTTAAATTCGGGGACCGAATTTCTTAAAGGGGGAAGATTGTAACATTTTAAAAATAATTAAATAATTAATTAAATAAATAAAATCATTTAAGTGAATTTTATAATTTTCGGTAAAATAAAACGTAGTTTTCATAAAACTAAACCGTAATTATTTTACATTATAAATTTAAAAATACCTATTTTAATTATGTTATTACTAGTAAATGGTGTTTATTTAGCCACTTATAAATTTTTATTTTAATTAAATATTTTTCTTAAATTAATTATTTTAAATATTAACATAAGCTTTATTTTTACACTAAATTAGTGTAAATTACAAATTTAACTGGGTTAATTTTGCAAAAATGAACCACTGCATCATAGAATCAAGTGTGTTTCATGCAAAATTTATTTTCAAAATTTTACAGTGGTTTTAGACCATTCTAGGTCAAATGGAGTGAAGAAAATAAAGAATTTTTAAATAAATTCATGAAAAGACTTAATTGTGTGATATTTTTGTGAAACCTTGTACACTTTTCTTCATCTTTTCTCACTCTCCTCTCTTTTCCTCACCTCATGGGCGGCCTCACCTCCATGGGCAGCCCCAAAATTTTCCCCCATCATTTTTGTATTAAAAATCATCAAAATTCATCAAAAATTCAATAAAAAACCCACAAAATCCTAATTAATTCCTACCCTCTATTCTTTGCTCAACTTTACATGGATTTTGGAGATGGAAAGCATTCATTTTGGAGGCTTATTTTCATGTTTGGTTTTCATATTGTGGAGGAATAAATCTTCTTCTTTTGATTTATTGTTATAAGATGTTTCATTTAAGCATAATTAGATTTAATGAATAATTTCTATCTATAAGTTTTAAAATTCAAATTAGGGTTTATAAAATTAAGTTATGCTTTTTATTAATTAAGTAGGGTTATAATAACTAGTTTAACATTTTTAGAAGTGGAAAATATTTTTTGGACGATATATTGTAAATTGTTTATCCAAAATTGTTTAAATTAATCCATTTTGCAAACTAGATTTCTATATATTGTATATATTGGTGAGATAAAATTCCAATTAATGTTTGTAACACTAGATTGTGGTTTTAATGAGGATATTAACTTGTTGGTGGAATGAAAAACTTAAATTGGTTACTAGTTGCTATTGATAATTGAAAAATACTAATAAAAATGCGATTTTGCTAACTAGATTTTGGAAATTCTTAAATAAATGAAATTTAAAATATAATTTATGGTTTCATTATATCATTATCATGATGAATTTTAGTTTAATGCATTAATTCATGCAAAATCCAGTTTAGATGTGAAATTGTGAAATTTTCCTTAAAAATACCGAAATCGGGTAAGTTTACAAACTAGAATTTCAATGTAATGCAAATTAGGGTGTTTAAAGTATAGTGATGGTTTATATAGTCTAGTATGCTAAATAATGAATATTATGACCATTAGTTTCTTTTATACACCAAGTTTTAAAGTAAAACGGTAAATTGGCGTTTTCGGATTTTACGGAATCGGACGATTTGATCGATTTCTACGGTTTCGAGGATTTAAATCATATTTTATATTATAAATAATGGGTTTTAAAACTATGAGTTGTTTGTTGATCTTTATCTCGATCAATCGGCGTTTGTATGCCGATATCGAGCGATATTTGGTTCTTTTGCATGAGCGGGACATAGGTTTTAACCTATGCGCGTTTCGTGCGTCGTTTTGATATTGTCCGTGATTCAGTTTACGCTACTATATATATGTTTGCGTATAGGTACCCCTCACGTGGACTGCGAGCGATGAAGAAGAGGATGGCGAAATCATTTTCGGCAGACAAGGACCAGGTGAGTAGATGTATATCTACGGGTGGAAGTCGGGTGGATGGCGTTTAGCACCCCCGCAAACGTAGAATAGGAATAGTATTTATTGTCATTAGGAAGCCAGATGTGACCTTAGAATTTAGGTGAGTAGGACCCTAGTAATGACCTTAGTTTGGACTAGATGTATTTAGAAAGACCTTACCCGAGGATGAATATCTTGGAGGAGATTCGTAGGTTTTAGGTAGATACACACACGCACACACTGAGACTCGACGTGGTGTATACGTGTATGTGTATATATATAGGACTAGGTGTTGGTATACACACACTCACACACACACACACACACACAATACATATATGTGATACAAGGATGTGATATGATACACGGGGATGAAACAATATAACTAGGCTGATGCCGTGATTCTTGGCTATACAGTCGTGTTATGATGTTAGTGGATCATTAGGAAATGAGATAATGAATAGGTATACATAAATAATAAAGGGTGGTGATGATATTGAAGTATATGGGACTCTAAAATAGAACCCGGACCGTAACCTGTGCCTGAAATTCTGATATGATATCATATAGGTGTGACTTGATTACGACATCATATAGGTGTGACTTGATTTCGATATCATATATGTGTGACTTGATTACGATATCATATAGGTGTGACTTGATTACGATATGATCTAAGTGTGACTTAATCACAATATGATACATATGACATGATATTTCTGAGGATAAATTAATGATGTATATTTATGCTGACAATGATATATGATTGATGTATGCGATTACAGTATAACACCTTGATCTTGACATGTGTTGATGATGATATTATACGAATGATGAGACACGTATGTGATATTGACCCGTACCCCGATATTAGGATGCCTTACGATGGATTTTACCGTACGAGGCATAGATATGATGATTGATCCGCACTCTTGATTCGAGGAAGCCGTACTACGTATGTGACGCTATTGAGGCTGGATCGCCGACTATTAGAGATATGGATTCAGACCTTAGGTGGACTCTTATTCCTTATTGACTAGTTTCTTTGGTTTAGTTCCTTAGGAGGGTAGATGGACACTAGTTTAGGCTCGAGTCATATAGTTGTAGTTATACTTGTATATCACAGATGAGTGGTTGTTACACATCCGTCTTTACATTCATACCGTAATCATAATGGTGTATGTTCATTCATATGTTTCTATAATCAGAATAAAACTTCGCCTGTTAGGACACCAGCACCATTTCCGATGATGCGCAATTCCACGCACACGGCTCAAACACATCATCATCGGTAATTGCTATGTCACGTACACTTTAGATCATATTATCTTTTATTGATACAATCAGCTAACAGCTAGATTGATATAATATTGTGATTACACTCTGGTGTTAGTATAGATATGGTATTTATTACTTAGACATTTCATGCATTCGCATTTTCATGTTATCATGCAGTATTATGGGGCATATGCCGACACTTATCATATATTTACTCATGATTTTGGGATTTTGGATTTCTATGAGATTTCTGGATTTTTGGGGAAAACCGCAAGAATATATAAAAAAAACTTCTCTCTCTCTCCTCCTCTCTTTTTAAAATATAAGATGCGGTTTTCTCGTGATGTATGTGTCATCCACCATGAGATTTCATGTTTTCTGTTGGATTTCGAGACCCAATTCGAGGAGTGGATGAACCGTCTCGGGTACATGGTGGGCCCGGTATGGTACCCCGGGGCAAGAAGATCGAGTTGTAGACGATGAGCCTGGCAGGGGAGGACTACCTACCGGTGATGTCTGGCGCGGCGAATATCCGGAGGATACCGACCGTTGTCGTGAGATTTGATGATATGGGCCGATCCGGACTGACGGAGCCCGACATATTGAGACTGTGACATTGAGATTATGAGGTATTGAGACTTGAGATTTACATGTTTTGTGTCGATGCTTGACACGGATTTCCATGGATTTTATCATTGATATTTCAGATTTCTATACACATTTTACCATGATAAAAGTTAAAGATTTCTTATACAGATATATCTAGATTTCAGGATTGGTTATTTCACATTCATGGTGCATGCATACTCATTCACATGACATAGTTCTATATAAGGCACTGATACGAGCACGGAGCATTTGCACTTACACGTAGCTTATTATCCTGTCTTTACTTGATGACTAGTAGTATATTAGTATATTATTATGACCCAGGACAGCGTCGTGCATTCGATTTCTTTTCGCAGATATCTTCTACTCACGAGTTGGCAACTCACCCCTGTTGTGCCAAATTTTATTACAGGTTCGATGTACAGGTTTTCCTTGGCAGTTGCTGGCACATCATTTCATTCCGGGTGATTTGCACGGTAGGTTGGTTCATTTGTATCTGGACCGCCATTGTACTTTTATTATTTCATTTGTATCTAGTAAGCTCCATCAACCAAACTTGTATTACTTGATAGTTTACAGGATCAGTTGCTTATTTCGACCTTAGAGTCGCGCTTGTATTATTATGATATCTGGTGGTTTTGTTTTCTTTTGAGTTTTGAGCCTCGCCCTTTGGCGTTGTATACTATTGTGCATTGATGTGGTTGTTTCCGCCTTTTGGCGTAGAGCTAGCTCCTGTTTGGGGATGCTTTTTATTGTTTGTATATATATTATTCTTGTTTGTACCCGTTTGGGGCCAGTTTTTACAAAGGAGACTCTGCCGAAATTTTTGAGAAAATTGGATGTTGCTTTTAAACTTGTTTTCTAGATGTTTTCCTTTACTTCTTCTTCTTTTTATGGTTTAGATTTCTGGGTTTCGGCTTACTTAGGTTACGTTGCGCCTCTAGACGCTTCGTAATCTAAGTGCCGGTCACGTTCCGTACTTTCGGGTCGTGACACCCGGAGACGAATCAGATGGCACCATTTGAGGCGTTATATGGGAGGACATGTCGATCGCCCTTTTGTTGAACAGAGCTCAGTGAGAGCAGCAATTTAGGGACACAGATTGTGCAGGAGACGACCGAAAAGAGATCCACTTGATTCAAGATCGGATGAGAGCGGCCCAGAGCAGGCAGAAATCTTATGCAGACCGACGTCGGTGCAGTATTGAGTTTACAGTAGGCGATCATGTTTTCTTGACGTTTTCTCTGCTAAAGGGCCTGTTGAGATTCAGAAAGGAAGGAAGGTTTAGTTCCAGATATGTGGGTTCTTTCGAGATTCTCGAGCGTGTCGGTGAAGTTGTTTATCATTTGGCTCTTCCACCTAGATTTCTAGATATTCATCCTGTGTTTCATGTATCGATACACCGCAAGTACCTTCATGACCCCTCTCATGCGATTCAGTACCACACAATTCAGCTGGAGCGCGACCTTTCTTTCACCGAGCAGCCGATAGTCATTCTGGATCGGCAAGTGAAGAAATCGAGATCGAAGGTCATACCGTCCATAAAGGTTCTTTGGCGTGGCCCGAACGGAGAAAAGGCCACGTAGGAAGCCGAGGACGAGACGCGGAAGGAATTTCCCCATCTTTTCGAGAGTACACGTAGTTAGATTTTAATTTGGGGACCAAATTTCTTTAAGGGAAAAAAATCGTTTAGGTTAATCGGTAATATAACCCGTGTTTTCCGTAAAACTTAGTTACCATTATTTTTCCACATAGACTTAAACATACCTATTTTAGCTATGTAATTGCTACTATTTGGTATTTAATTAGTCACTTATAAATTTGCTAGTTTACTTAAATATTTTTCTAAATTAATTATTTTTAAATATTGTTTTAAGCTTTCATATATACACTAAATTGTGATAATTAGAAATTAGAATGGGTTAATTAAGCATTAGTGCACCATGACAACTTAAAACCTAGTTTGTAACATGTTCCTTTTTCTAAAAAATTTCTCCATAGTTCTAGATAATTCTAGGAAAAAAAAAATTAGAAAATAAAATAGAATGGAAAGGATTGATGTTTGGTACATTAAACGAGTTTAGGGGGGATGTTTCTACACACACACACACACACATACACACTCACTTCTCTCTTTCCCTTAAGCTGGCCAAGCCTAGGCTGCCCCTCCCCATTTATTCTCCACCTCCTTTTCACTTCAAAAATCCTCCAAATTTCCATCAAAAATCCACATAACTTCTCACTAATTCATAGTTAAACAATTACCCAAAAGTTCTTGACCTAATCTACCTTGGATCTTGAAGTTAGAAACCATTTTTGAGAGGCTACTTTGGAAGTTAGATCTATAAATATTTGAGGTATAAATCTTAACCCAATGGTTAATTTGTTGGTTAATTGCTTTAATCTAAATTCCTTAAGTGTTAATTTAGTTCTAATTGCAAGTTTGAGATTTTCAAGCGAAGGGTTTGGGTTTATGTTAGGGTTTTTATCACTTGATTATATTTGCAATGTGTAGTTTAACATCTTAAGACTTGCAAAATCTAACCTAGTTGTTAATTTGCTAATTGTTACTTTTAAATTGTCTTAATTGACTATTCTTGCAAACTAATTTCATGATTTATGTAAATCGGTGAAATTAAAATTTAGTTAACAATTGTGTAGCCTAATTTGGATATTAAGTGAACATTGTGGTCGTTAGTTTTGCTAAAACATCTAGATTTGCTCTAAAATGGTTAATTGTTGCTTACTGGGTTTTGGGAATAAATTGATTTTAATTAAGTTTGATGTTGGAATGATCTATAACTTATTTCGTAAAATATTTAGTGTGTAATGAATGCGCGATTGGTGCGATCGGGTTCTAGGCTTGGCGGTTGTCACGTAAAGAGACCCTAGTTGTGGTTTGTGGTGTTGTCGCGAGCGCGTTTTGTGCACCTAGTGAGTGCGCGTCTAGATTAGTGCGCGTTGGTTGTCTTGTATCGTTTGTGTCCGCGACTGTTTATATATCTATCATCTTATTTACTTATGTGCGATTCTAGGATCGAGTGCAGAGACGTCGAACGTGGCGCGGAATGGTAAGGCTGAGATCGTATCAGATTAGCCGAGGCGCCCCGGTGAGTAGATGTACACATCTATGGGAGGATAGTCTGGATAGCGCAAGACGCCCGATAGTTAGGGTTATTAGTAGTTATTGCAACTTTATGCATAGCCCGATGGTTAGGATTATTATACGTTATTGCATCTATATGCGTAGCTTCAAACCATTCATATAATGCATCACATCTTTTTACATATGATGTCACTACCTAGGACACTTGCACTATTACCATTGGTTCATGCTGCACGTGCATTATTCATGCGAACACACACACGCCTTTGGTAATTGCTATGCCATGAACACTTTAGAACTTGCTTAGATTAGCATCAAAAACATTTGCATCACATATGATATGTAATCTGGTAGTTGTATATTCATTTCATCGGTATGGATATGTAGGATTGCTCGTTAAATGTATATAACACAATGCATCATCTTTCATACATGGTTTTCTAGTCATGCATCGCATCGTATGTTATCGATATCTTAGACACCCATCATTACCAATAATTTTACATATTGTGATTCTTCATGAGGATTTCAGTACTTATGATATTTCTGGGTTTTGGGGAAAACCGCAAGAATTTTATAAACTTATTATCCTTTTAAAAATGCAAGTTGCGGTTTTCTCGTGATATGATATATGTGTCGTCCACCATGTTTTTTCCCGATTTCTGTTGGTTTTTGAGACCTAATTCAAGGAGTAGGATGAACCGTCTCGGGTATATTGTGGGCCCGGTATGGTACCCCTGGGCAAGAAACTCGAGTTGTAGACGATGAGCCTGGCAGAGGCAGACTACCTACCGGTGATGTCTAGCGCGGCGGATATCCAGAGGATACCGACCGTAGTCATGAGATTTGATGAGATGGGCCGATTCGGACTAACGGAGACCGTGACATTGATATATTGAGATATTGAGACATTGCGATATCGAGATATTGAGACATTGACATATTATAATATACATATATTGTGTCAATGCTTGACATGGTTTTTCTATTTATTTCATTGATGATAATTTGGTTTATTGCACAAAGGTTTTTCTAAGAAAAGAATAAATATTTTCTCATACCAGACATGTTCAGGTTTCGTGTTTAATTATGCATTCATGTTGCATTCATGCTAGTACATCGTATCATATTAATATATGTAGATTGTGACGTAATTGCGTGCATGCTTACGAAAGCCTTATTAGATGTTACTAACTACTCACGAGTTGGCAAATCACCCCCATTGTGCTACAGTATTTTTGCAGGTCCGATCCGTCAGCATAGTAGCGGCGGATGTGTTATCTTCCTCTACTCCATTTGCATCGACTTGCGGTTTGCTTGGGTGGGTTGCAAGGATATTTGGTTCCCACTTTGTGTATTATTATTGTATTTAGTATACTCTATCTACATTATCTACCGTTTTCCACCAGTTATACATTGGACTTTGATGGTGAGCTTGTGAGATTTGTATGTATTTTATTTCTGGTGTCGATGCTCACTTGAGCCGACGGGACGTTTTATTTTCCTCGTGCTTTTATATGATTATTGGTTCTATTATGATATATATTGCGTGTGGCTGTGATTCCGCCTTTGGAGAAGAGCTAGCTCGCGCTTGGAGATGCCTTTATTCTTTATTTGTATATATTCATGCGTTGCACCCGTTTGGGGCCAATATTTACAAAGGAAACTCAGCCGAAATTTTCGGGAAAACTTGATATTTTAAAATGTTTTTAAGTGACTTTATTTTTCTAAAATCACTTCTTAGTTAAGTTTTTCCTTCACTCTACTTGTTTAAATAGTTTAGATTTATGGGTTTTTGGCTTACTTAGATTACATTACGCCTTTAAATGTTCATAATTTAAGTCCCAGTCACGTTTCCGTACCTTTGGATCATGACAATTCTACTTATATACATACCTGTATTCGTACCGAAACATGAATACCCGAAGTGATGGAATCTAGATTATACGTGTCGAAATACATATACGTAAATTATTAAATCAATACCTGATTTAATAATCCAGCTCAAACCTGAGCCGGTTTGTATTATCGACTGTCCAATCAAAAGTCCGGGTACACGGTACAATCAATCGATCGGAACCCTGCATGTATCCAATATGGCTACTACATCATTTCTCCAGAACAAGGGAAACCCTTTGTGTGGGACTCTAAAGACTCGTCAATACACTGGCAGTGGGTTTAACCATAAGCACGTCAGCGGCACTAGCTGTACGTAACGGCTACACAGTTATTGAAAGAAAGGATGGTGTAACGTTTTAGAAATCGTTATGCGAATTTTCCGTTAATAGGTAAAATAGGCGATGTTTTTCCGTAAAAACCCTGAAGTGATCATTTTTCAGTATAGACTTAATTGTACCTAGTTTAACTAGGAAATTGCTAGTTTGCGGTTTTTAGTTTTAGTTGTTACTTGAAAATTTTGGTTCACTTTAATATTTTTCCTTAATTAAAATATTATTATAAGCTTTTAATAATACTCTTAATTAGTGATAATTATAATTTTGATTGGGTTAATTATGGTAAAAGTGAATCTATGCTAATTTAATCACAAGATTAAGCTTAAACCTTCTCTCCCAAAATATCTAGATATTTGTGGATTAAAAGGAAAATTTTAAAGAAATGATTAAGAGGTGGCATGGATGGAAGGTGCTTTAATGAGCAATTAATGATGTTTTAGACTAGATATTTCCACACAATTTCCTAACCTCGTCACTTTTCTCATCTTGGCCGACCCCTCCCCCTTTCTGCCCTCTCTCTCTTCAGCCCCCATTCTCACTTCTTCAAACTCAAATAAATCATCAAAAATCCTCAAATAATCCCACAAACTCAAATATAAATCCCTACCCATTATTCTTCATCCCTAAACAAGCTTGGATTTTCATGAAAGATATCATTTTGGAGGCTAATTTGGAATGTAGTTGCTAATTTGCGAATCTAGTGGAGGTATAAATCCTAACCCTAATGCTTAGTTGTTGTCTTAATACCTTAAGCTAGCATATAAGATGTTTAAATAAAGCTTTTATTTGCATGTTTGGAAATTCTAGAAATGAGCAGTGAAGATCAAGTAAGGGTTTTGATGGTTTGAAATGGTTAATCAAGATGTGTAGACTTGGAAAACTTAACCTAGTTGTGAGATTGTTAAATGATATTTTTGCTTATCATCTAATTAAGATTAAGTGTAAACTAAACTTTTACTAATTTTATATGGGTGAGATTAAAATTCTAGTATGGGTTTGTGTGGTTTAATCAGGCTATTATGAGATGATTGTGATTCCTAGTTTTGGTTAAACTACTAGATTTGAGCGAAAATGATAAAATGTGCTTACTTGGTTTTCGGATAAATTAGGCGTGGGTTTCATTTGACGTTGCGATGGTTATATATTATCTTCCACGATATTTATAGTATTGTGAATGCGCGATCGGTACGATCAGGGTCTAGGCTGGGTGATTGTGTCATTTTGAGTTCTAAGCTAGGGTTGTGGCAATATCATACGCGTTTTGTGCAGTGAGTGCACAGTGTGTATATCTTGTGGACATTATCCTTGCATTTCGTTGTCTTTATGTCGGCACAGGATATTTAGTCTTATGTGTTGTGTTTGTGAAATTTTAAGATCGCCAGCAGGGACTTCGGACGCTGCGAAAGAAAGGAAGCAGGTGGTCGGATTTACTTAGCTCGAGGTCATCGACGAGTAGATTTAAAATCTACTGGAGAATCGCCCGCATGTCGTTATGCGTCTCGGGTGGATTATATGACTTGATTATTAGTTACAAGTATTGCACATATAGAGATTGCACATGAAGTTCATTTCATATCATTACTTGTTATGCAGGGACTTGTACCTATTGGACCCTGCACTATTATTGACGGTTCATGTTGCACGAGCACAAATTGTATGCTACACCCACACCGTCGATAACTGCCATGACACGCACAACACCTATACATACGTGATATTATATTGGTTAGGGACATTAAGGCATGATCCTTATTTCCATTGTGCATATGAGATATAGCATACCTGTATACCTACATGCTTACACATATGCCTTGCTATACCTTGATATAGCTATACATATACCTGGAGGGTATTGCATCATTATCGACATATATATACGCATAACTTGTTATGCTACGGCTATACATATACCTGGAGGGTATTGTATCATTATTGACATGTATATACACATACCTTGCTATGCTACAGCTACATATATACCTGGAGGGTATTACATCATTATTGACATGTACACATATATACCTTGCTATGCTACAGCTACACATATGCCTGGAGGGTATTGCATCATTATTGACATGTACATACACTTACCTGGACATAGCTACACCTATACCTAGAGGGTATTACATCATTATTGACACGTATATACACATATGAGATATAGTTATATGTACATCATGCTTACATACTTACATATACACCCACTTACCTTGCTAGGGTTACATATACTTATGTGGTGTTGTATTGTCATTGACATGGGGTCATTGATTCTTATGCGATTATGCATATGATAGCTAGTATACCTGCATACCTACATGTTTACATATATACCTGGCTATAGCTACATGTTCACCTGTATATGATGCTGCATTTCATTTCGGAGAAATTAGGAACCGCATGGTATATTTAATAACTTGTCGCAGTTAAATAGCAGTTTTTCCATTGAATGCTCATATTAGTGTGTCATATTGCATATGTTATATTTTATGGATTTCGCATTGAGTTATGGATTTCATATTATGTTTTCTAGATGTTTTACTCCTATGGGTATATATCAGTTGTATGGGACGCTGATATATACGTATATATATATATATATATCAGTGGTATGGGACGCTGTTATATATGTACAGATATATATAATATATATATATATATCATCATAATGATCTATGAAAGTATTCTTATTCTTTATTTGATGTTTTATGGATTTGAGAACCGTTGGGGTATTTTAAGAAAATTATGTATTGTTTGAAAACCCATTTTCTCTTGGTTTGGGGTTTGCGAGTGTCGAGGTTGGAGATTCATGTTCGGAGGATTGCGAGTGTCGAGGTTGGACATTCATGTTCCGAGAGATGTATGGATATGGGGACAGCGAGTGTCGAGGTTGGACATTCATGTTCCGAGGATTCCTAGTGTCAATATTGGATACTCAGGTTCCGTGAGATGTACAGATGTGATATGGGGATTTACGTGTCGATGCTGGACACGAGTATCATGATATTTCCAGTGTCGGTGTTGGACACTCAGGTTCCATGATTTTGATGTGTCGTTGAGGGACACACAAACACACACACACACATATATATACAGGCAAAGTTTTCATGATGTTTTCGGGTGTCGATTTTGGACACTCAGGTTCCATGAGACTTATAGGTTATGAGGGCCGATTGGTGGATGCGGTGTCTATGGCATTGGGATTTGGAGTGTTATTGATGGACACTAGCTTCTCCATGATGAAGATTCCGTATTGATGATATATTTTTTCTCATACTCAGCATTTATTTGATATGCATTGTTTCATGTTTTAGTAGTACCAGATAGAGTACCTTTTATGACTGTTGCATATACATAGTGCCATTTATTACTACCAGCTTGCATGTGATGGATTATCGCAGTACGTGCATACCTGCGATTACCTGAATATGTTATTTGCTATTCACTAATTGGAAACACACCCCCATTGTGCCACAGTGTTTGCAGGTGTCCCTCAGAGCAGTCGCAGCATGGCTTCTTCCTATCGTATCATCTTTTGCAGCGGATACCGCTACGGCTGACAGTGAGCAGTTTTGCTATAGGTGGGTTTTGCGGTTATCCAAAGATGCTCATTGTATATCTTATTGTATCCAGTACTCTCTATCTACTACTTCATGTATTGACTTAGAGATGAGTTGTGAGGACGATATTTTATATTATTTGTCACTTTAGAGGTCTTTCTTGTTGCTTCACTTTATATCGTCTTTTTCTTCGCTACGGCGTCGTATATCTATTGTGGTGGTTGTTTTCCGGCTTTGGGCGTGGATTTGCTCCCGTTGGGGATGCTTTACAAAGGAGGTGCAGCCAAAATTTTTAAGAAAGTAAATTGGGATTTTAAAGAATTTGTACTTAAGATTTTCAAAAGTTTTAGTATGTTCTTATCACTTACTACTTTTGATGGTTCATAATGCTGGGTTTTCGGCTTACTGGAATTGCGTTACTCCTGTAGATGTTACGTGATTTGAGTGCCGTCATGTGCCAATTTTGGGTCATGACAAAATTGTATCAGAGCGCTAGGTTTTACCTTTCGGAATGTAGGATGACCTTGGTATGATGGAGTAGCTAGCTTAAGCAGAATGACATAGCCTGTGTATATCCGCGGCATACTTACGAAACGGTACTCCGCCTAAAGTGACCTAAGTACTTATTACTTGAAATTCCTTTCATGATGATACATATCTTTGTGATTCGATTTTCGTGTTCGTTTCGAATCCTATTTCCATTTCTAGCCATTTTGCTGCCGATGACTATGAGGGCTCAGAGAGCCGAGGTCAGAGTTGACTCGTTTGGGATGAGGACTGACCAGGACGGTACGCTCGCTGTACAGGAGCAGATTGATCCGCCTTCGATAGATCGTATCGTTAGGCTTGAGGAAGAGATGCAGGATATGCGCCAGATGATGGGATCGTTGGTTGAGGCCAGTCGAGCGCAGCGACAGGAGGTTTCCACCCGTGTTACCCAGTTCTTTCTTGCTATCAGCATACAGCATTGTGTTACGTAGGCAGCAGTAGTGGACGCAACCCTACTAGATAAGGCACATCTTCCCGAGACTTTGGAAGTTTCGGGACCGAGGAAGACTCGTACAGGTGTATCAGCCCAGAGACAGATGCTTAGACGCCGCGACAGATTTTGTTTGGTTCGCGAGAGTAGCGGAGGCTTAGGACATGGACAGTTGTTTAACTCTTATCCCCAGGAGGGTCAGCAGTCATCATATGGATGTTTCAACTGCGGGAGTTTCCATTACCTTTTGAGGAATTGTTCTGTGGTATTCCAGAGGAGGGTAGCAGTACCATATGTTACCTTACCACCTTCACCTTATGGAGCGTTGCCCCTTGCACCTGTTGTCGCACCGCGTCAGGCTTATGTTCAGAGAGGTCGTGGTCGCGGAGGGTTCATTCAGAGAATACAGGATGGTGGAGGAGGAGGACAGCCAGTTGTGGATAGAGGGCAGGCACGAGTGTTTGCTTCTACTCATCGGGACGCGCGGGCATCCAATGCAGAGTTTCCAGGTAATATTATTCGTATGTTCTTTTAATGTGCCTGTTTTGTTTAAGTCGGGATCTATGCACTCGTTTGTTTTACACACTTCGTGCAGAGGTTGGACCGAGAGTCGTGTATGCTAGATCAGTCGTTGTTGTGTTTACTCCTGTTAGAGATTCTTTGTTGCTCGTCACGTGTTTCGGTCATGTGCCCATCGGATAGGAGATAGAGATTCGTCCGTCGATTTGATCCTTCTGGAGATGTTGGATTTGACGTTCTCCTGGGCACGGACTGGTTAGCTATATGCTATGCGTCTGTGGACTGCCACGAGAAAACAGTCAGGTTTACTTTTCCGGCGAGTCAGTTCTTGTTGTGCAGGGGGACCGTGGTGCCGCCCCTCATCGCTTGATTTCAGCCTTTTTTGCTAGTCGGCTTTTGAGGAGAAGATGTCGTGGATTATTGGCTTTCATTTGTAATACCGGAGCCACAGTAGTTTCATTGGACCGGGTTCCTATTGTGAAGGAGTTTCCGACGTTGTTCCAGATGAGCCGGTGGAAATTAGGGAGCTTAAGGATCTGCTGTAAAGTTGCTAGATAGAGGGACTTGTACGTTCAAGTGTTCGCTTTGGGGAGCTCCTGTTCTGTTTTTTAAGAAGAAGGACGGCAATTTGAGATTGTGTTTTGATTTTCGTCAATTGAACCGAGTTACGGTGCGGATTAGGTATCCTTTACCTCGCATTGACGATTTCTTTGATCAGCTCCAGGGTGCGGGACATTTTTCTAAGTTGTTTTGGGATCATGTCATCATTAGTTATGGGTTCAGAGGGATGACATTCCGAAGACTTCTTTTGTGTGCGCTACGGGCTTTATAAGTTTTGGTGGTGTCATTGGATTCAACAATGCCCTAGCAGCATTCATAGATGTGATGAGCCAGATTCCTTAGGCGGTTCCTCGTCCAGTGTATTATTGCGTTATTGATGACATTCTGGTCTATTCCAAGTGCTGTGAGAAACATAAGCAGCACTTGAGAATTTCTTTGCAGACGTTAAGAGAGTACCAGCTGTTTGCTGAATTCTCGAAGTGTTTCCTTCAGGCTTGACAGTGTTGACTTCCTAGGTAAAGTGGTTACGGGAGACGGTATTCGTATGAACCCGAGGAAGATTGAGGCCGTACAGCTTGGGCCCAGACCTGTATCTGTGACAGAAGTCCGCAGCTTTTTAGGCTTAGCCGGTTTACCGCCTTTTCGTGAGGGATTTCTTGTGTATCGCTGCACAGTTGACCGGACTGACCAGGAAAGGGGTTCCTTTTCTTAAACTGAGGCATGCGAGTTGTGTTTTCATCCGTTGAAGATTCGGTTGACGACTGCACCGGTTCTCTCTTTGCTTTCTGGATCGGGTGACCTTGTCGATTATTGTGATGTTTCGTGAGTGGGGCTCGAATGGGTACTGATGTAGTACGATAGAGTTATTGATTATGCTTCCTGATAGTTGAAGGAGCATAAGCAGATTTATCCCACTCATGATCTGAGATGGCCGCAGTGGTTGTACGTTGAAGATTTGGAGACACTACTTGTTCGGAGAGTCGTGTCAGATTTTCACGGACCACCAGAACTTTATGTACATCTTCCTGCAGCGGTTTTTGATTGTTGAGACAGCACCGTTGGGTGGAGCTTGTGAAGGATTGTGATTGTGAGATCCTTTATTACCCATGGCAAGACGATTGTGGTAGCTGATGCTTTGAGTCGTAGGCCCAGGGTTAGCTTGTTCCTGTTGAGCGCAGTTCAGAGACAGTATTTTGCAGATTTGCAGTTCTTGTGCGACAGATGAGTACAGTTTAGTTCGCCTCTACTGATGGGACAGCTTGCTCATGTCCACGCCCGTCCACTTAAAATTAAGCGTTTCCATGAGGAACAGCCCGCCGATGCTCGTTTGTCTGAGATTCTTGAGCATGTACGGCAGGGTATAGATTCAGAGTTCTTGATGTTTGACCACGGTGTGTTACGTTGCGGGACTCGCTTGTGTGTTCCAGAAACTGATGGGTAGAGACATGAGATCCTAGAGTAGGAACATCAGTCAGTTTTTAGTGTTTACCCATGTTCCACCAAGATGTAACGCGACTTGTGAGATAGTTACGGGTGGGCAGGGATGAAGAGTGATGTTTCAGATTTCGTTTTGAGGTGCATGACTTGTTAGCGAGCTAAGGTTGAGCACTTGAGACTGGCTAGAGAGTTGCAACTTTTAACCGTTCCGGAGTGGGAATGAGAGCAGATCTCCTTCAAATTCGTTTGGAGTCTACCAAGGTCTAGTCAAGGGTATGACTCCATTTGGAGGATTGTTGTCCGGTTATGCTCAGTTTGCTCAGTTGTTCTTCGATAAGTTTGTGTGTTCGCACGGAGTTCCTTCATGCGTTGTATCCAATAGAGGCACCCAGTTCGCTAGCCGTCTTTGTCTTTGGAAGAAGCTTCAGGAAGCCTTGGCTACCTGGTTGAGCTTTAGCTCCACTTTCCATCGGTAGGCCGATGGTCTGACAGAGCGGAATATACAGACTCTCGAGAATATGCTTATGTGTATGTACTTGTGTTTGTTGGCAGTTGGGATCGTCACTTGCCATTGATAGGGTTCTCCTACGATAACAGTTATCAGGAGACATTTCAAACGGCAACTTTCAGGCCTTGTGTGGTAGGTTGTGTCGATCGCTAGTCTATTTGACTGACTCTGCGAGAGCAGGAATTTTGGACCCCAGCTAGTCAAGAGACTTCTGGGAAGATCCGGTTGGTTCAGGACAGGATGAGAGCAGCCCAGTATAGACAGAAGTCTTACGCCGACCGTCGTTGTCGCAGACTTAAGTTGACAGTGAGAGATCATGTATTCCTACGGATTTTCTGAAGAAATGGCATGTTGAGTTTTGGGAAGCTTAGACCCAGAGTGTGGGTCCTTTTAAGATCCTTTAGCGAGTTAGTTTCGTTACCTATAAGTTGGCACTTCCGCCCAGATTTTTTGAGTATTCACCACGTATTCCTTGTGTTGATACGTGAAAATAGCTTCATGACCTGTCTCACAAGGTTCGGCATCAGACTATTTAGCTTGGACACGATCTGTTCGTTCACCGACAGCCGATAGTGTTTGTGGATCAGCTGGTGGAGAAATTTCGGTCAAGGGTCTTTCCATCTGTGGAGGTTCTTTGGCCTAGCCTTCTAGTGAGGAGATCACTTGGGAGGCTATGAGCGAGATATGGATGATTTGCACTCATCTTTTTGAATGTACGCTTCGGGGACGAATTTCTTTAAAGGGGAAGATTGTAACGTTTTAAAAATCGTTATGCGAATTTTCCTTTAATAGGTAAAATAGGCGGTGTTTTTCCGTAAAAATACGGAAGTGATCATTTTTCAGTATAGACTTAAATACACCTAGTTTAACTAGGAAATAGCTAGTTTGCGGTTATTAGTTGTTACTTGAAAATTTTGGTTCACTTTATTATTTTTGTAACGCCTTAGATTTCGATTAGTGTTAGTTTAGACGTTAGTGCGGGTTTTTGGTAAAAAGTTTACCAATTTGTGTTCCTCACATTTTATAACATTTAATTAATAATTTATTATTATTTGTTATGGCATGCACACACATGTGCATGTTTATATGAAGGGGGTGTTTGTGTTATCTAGATTAGGGACCTTGACAACTTAACCCTAATATAATCCTTTGCTTTAATCCAACCCCTTGTTTAAACCTTGACCTAAACCACTTGATATTTTGAGTGAGATATTTCTTTTGGCTTTTTGTTTTGGGTAGTGGTGGCATAGTGAGTAGTGTGTATGCATTAATGAGGAGTTAATGCATGGTGCACTCACCTCACTCTTTCTTATCCTCACCTCTCTCTCTTCTCTTCACACCTCACTCTATTCTCTCACACTTCATTCCCTTATCAATTATTTCATCTCCTCTCTCATCTCAACCGAACACTTAGCCAATTCCATCACCAAACCATCACAAACTTCACAAAATCTCACCAAAATCACATCTTTGGACTTGTCTTGCCTCTTGGATGCCTTGGAATTTGGAAAGCTAGGATCTTTGAGCTTGTAGGAATAGGTAATAATCTCTATCTATTCTTTATGTTGTTATAGTGTTGTGTAGTCTTGTAGTTTTAGTTTAGAACGTTTAAAGTTACGTTTCGTACAAATATCGTATTTTTAGTGTCGTTTATGATATCTGTGATCTGCTGTGACCCTGAGAGTATACTAGAAAACCAAACAATATAGTTGTGTTGTACCTGAGACCATAGGATATCACCTGGAGCACGAACCCATAGAGCTTGGACTCGGCCGGCGTCGAGAAGGTGAATTCCGGCGACGCCGGATTTGTGTTGGAGTTTGGGTGTGGGTTTTTGTGGGTAGTTGTCTGCACTGGTTTAAATGTGTTTGGTCTTGTTTGATTTTTAGGTTTTCTCTGTATACAAAATCTGGGATCACAAAGCTAATTTTTTGTGTTACTTTTATGCACGATACGTTATACGACACGGTTTGTGCATTTTGTGTGGTTTTGCTCTTAGGTTGGTTTCGTAGTGTCGCTACGCACGTTAGCCACAATACGAATACTTTAGAGTATGTTTTGAGTTGATGCGTCGGTCAAACGTAGTTTGTACATGTTTTAGGTCTATTGCTAATATATACTTGTTATATTGTTTTATCTTTTAGGTTCGCAGGTGGGGACTTCGGACGCTGCGAAGAGGGGAAAACAGGTGGTTGGCTTTACTTAGCCAGAAGCGTTGGTGAGTAAATTTAATATCTAAAGGTGAATCGCCCGCATGGCGTTATGCGTCTGGGCAAGAGATGATATGATATTAGTCGCATATTCAATTTCATATATAGAGTTTGCCCATACACCTCATTGCATATAATTTCCTGTTGTGTTTAGACTTGTACCCTTAGGACACTGCACTATTATTGAAGGTTCATGTTTTACGAGCACTAATTGTATGCTACACACACCGTCAATAATTGCCATGACACGCACAACACCTATACATATGTGATACTGTATTGTTTAGGGATATTGAGACACGATCCTTATTTTCCTTCGCGCATATGACATATAGCATACCTGTATAACTACATGCTTACACATATGCCTTAACATGCTTACATGCTAGTTACCCATATACCTATATGGTATTGTACCATTAGTGATAAGTATATACGCACATGAGACATAGCTACATATACATCTTGCATACATACTTACACTTTTACCAGGAGGGTATATTGCATTATTACTGATAGGTAGATACATATACCTTGCTATACCTACATGTTTACACATATATCTGGCTATAGCTACATGTTCACCTTTATTTGATCTTATATAGACTTAGAGAAATTAGGAACCGCATGATATATATATTAACTTGTTGCAGTTAAATAGCGGTTTTTTCTTTATATGCTCATATTACTGTTTCATGTTGCATATATTAAATTCACGGATTTCATATGACGTTCTCTGACATTTTTACCCATAAGTGTATATAACAGTGGAATGGGACGCTGTTATATATGCATATATATATTAGTGGAATGGGACGCTCATATATATATTGATTCATGCAGTTATGCTTATTCTTTACTTGATGTTTTCTAAATTTGAGGACCGTGGTAGTTTCCTGAAATTATGCATTATTTGAAAAACCCGGTTTCTCTTGATATGATATTTCCGCAGCCACTATGAGTTTTATCTGTTTTGATATATATACCCCATGCGAGGAGGCGTAGTGGGCCATGTGCGGGTACATGGTGGGGCCCGGAGGTAACCCGGGGCAAGAAAGGTATTTCGATGTACCACACCGATGAGCCTGACAGGGGAACCATACCTACCAGTGACAGTACCTATAACTCGGCGGTTATCGTTGGGATACCGACCGGTGTGATGTACGTATGGACACGTCAAAAGGCGAGGGTCGAAGCTTGGCACTCGGGTTTTCGGGATAGCGTATGATACGTACCTGGGGCCAGTCGTGGTGACAGCACCTGATAGATCAGTATTTATGTGCCGATGCTTGACACTTGGTTTCATGATATTTTTACTCCTAAGTTTATATAACAGTGGAATGGGACGTTGTTATATATATATATATATATATAAGTGGATTTGGACGCTAATATATATGTATACATATCAAATTTATATACATCATCATAATAATCTTGCAAATTTACTTATTAGATTCACTTGATATTGGATACAGGATTTATGAGATTCACTTGATATTGGATACAGGATTTATGAAACTCATTTGATATTGGATGTAGGATTTATGAGATTCACTTGATATTGGATACAGGATATATGAGATTTACTTAATATTGGACACTCAGGATATATGAGACTTACATGATATGAGAGCCAATTTGGGGGTTGATTTGTGGAAATTGGGATTTGGATTGTCTTGATGGACTTTGGTCCTGCCACGAACTCATGATTCCGTGGGAATGAGATGTTTTATCCCAAACTCCGCATTTACTTTATATGCATTGCTTCATGTATTAGTTGTACCTGAAAGAGTACCTTTCATGACTGTTGCATATACCTATTGTTCACGTATTAGTAGTACCTGATAGAGTACCTTACAGAACTGTTGCATACATATTGTCATATTATTGCTTCATGTATTAGTTGTACCTGATGGAGTACCTTTCATGACTGTTGCATGCATATGACCATTTATTGTTATTAGTTTGCATATGTTAGATTCGCACTGTACGTGCATACTTGCGATTACCTGCATATGTTATTTACTATTCACGAGTTGGCAACTCACCACCGTTGGGCCACTGTGTTGTGCAGGTTGTTCCTCAGAATAGTCAGAGGCAGGGCTATTTTCGTCTATCATATCATGTTTTGTAGCGGATACCGTTACGGCTGACTGTGTACAGTTTTGCTATAGGTGGGTTTTGCGGTTATCCGATATTGCTTATTGTATATTCATTGTATCCATGTACTGACCATCTACCACTTTCTTGTATGACTTAGAGACTTGATGTAAGGACGATATTGTATATTATTTTTTGACTTGGAGGTCTTTTATGCTGTTTATTTATATCGTCGTTTATTTTCTCGCTACGGCGTCTATTTGCTCCCGTTTGGGGATGCTTTACTTATATTTTTGTTGTACCCATTTTTTTGGGGTTAGTTTTTACAAAGGAGGTGCTGCCAAAATTTTAAAGGAAATAAAGTTGGACTTTAAAGAATTTGGGTTGTGATTTCAAAACTTTAAAAATTGCTATTATCACTTACTACTTTTGATGGTTTAGATTGATGGGTTTTCGGCTTACTTAAATTGCCTTACGCCTGTAGTCGTTGCGTAGTTTAAGGGCCGTCACTTGCTAATTTCGGTTCGTGGCAAAGTTGGTATCAGTGCGGTAGGTTTTATCTTTCGGAGTGTAGGATGACCTTGGTATGATGGAGTAGGTAGCTTAAGAAGAGTAACGTAGTGTGTGTATGTCTCCGGTATACTCACGACACGGTACTCCACCTAAAGTGACCTAAGTACTAATTGCTTGAAATTCATTCCTTGATGATACATATCCTTGTGATTCGATTTCCATGTTCATATCGAATCATTTTCCTATTTATAGCCTTTGCCGCCGATGACTATGAGGACTCAGGGAGGTGCAGCGAGATCCGAGGTCAGAGTTAACTCGTGTGGTTCGAGGACTAACCAAGATGGCATGCTTGTTGCACAGGAGCAGATGGATCCACCTTCGATGGATCGTATCGCTTGGCTTGAGGTAGAGATGCAGGACTTAGGCCTGTTGATGAGGTCTTTGGTTGAGGCCTGTAGAGCGCGGCGACAGGAGATTGCCACCCCGGTTACCCAGTTGTTCCTTGCTATCAGCCATATTTGACGAGGGGCATCTTTCCGAGACTTTGGGAGTTCGAGGACAGAGGAGGGCTCGTGCAGGTGTACCACCCCCGAGACAGAGGTTCAGTCGCCGTGACTGGTTTCGTGCATGTCGCGGGAGTAGCAGAGGCTTGGGACGAGACATGTGTTTGCTAGATTAGCCTTTTGTAGTGTTAACTTCTGTCAGCGATTCTTTTGTTGCGGGACATGTATTTCAGTCGTGTGCCAATCGGATATGAGATAGAGATTCGTCCGTCATTTTGTTCCTTCTAGAGATGTTGGATTTGACGTTCTCCTGGGCACGAACTGGTTAGCTGCATACTAGGCGTCTGTGGATTTCCGTGAGGAAACAGCCAAGTTTTGATTTCCCGGCGAGACAATTCTTGTTGTGTACGGGGACAGTGGTGCCGTATCTCACAGCTTGAATTCAGCCTTTTTCGCTCGTCAGCTTTTGAGGAGAGGATGTCAAGAATTCTTGGCTTTCATTAGTGATACCGGAGCCATAGTGGATTGTTGGACCGGGTTCCCATCGTGCGAGAGTTTTCCGACGTTGTTCCAGATGAGCCGGCGGAGCTTACGGAGCTTAGGGATCAGCTGCAGAGTTGCTTGTAGGGGGGCTTATGCGTCTGAGTGTTTCGCTTTGGAGAGCTCCTATTCTGTTCACCAGGGAGGATGACGGCAGTTTGTGGTTGTGTGTTGATTGAACGTCAATTGAACCGGGTTACGGTGCGGATAGGTATCTTTTACCTCGCATTGACGATTTCTTCGATCAGCTCCAAAGTTCGAGACATTTTCTAAGTTTGTTTGGGATCAGATCATCATTATTGCTGGTTCGTAGTGTTGACATTCCGAAAACTGTTTTTGTGCGCACTACGGGCAGTATGTGTTTTGGTGGTGTCGTTGGACTCACCAATGCCCTAGAAGCATTCGTGGATATGATGAACCAGATTTCTTCAGGCCGTTTCTCGACCAGTTTATTATTGTGTCATTGATGACATTCTGGTCTTTTCTTAGAGTCGTGGGGAACGTGGGCAGCACTTGAGGATTTTCTTTGCAGACATTAGGAGAGCACCAGCTGTTAGCTAATTTCTCGGAGTGTTCCTTCAGACTTGATTGTGTTGACTCCTAGGTCTTGTAGTTACGGGAGACGGTTACGTATAGTCCCGAGGAAGATCGAGTCCGTCCATGTTTGGCCCAGACTTATGCATGGGACGGAGGTCCGTAGATTTTTAGGCTTAGTAGGTGTTTACCGCCGTTTCGTGCAGCATTGCTTGTGTATCACTGCATAGTTGACCGAACTGACCGAAAAGGAGGTTCCTTTTCTTTGGACTGAGGCATGCGTGTGTTCACACCATAATATTGCATTATTATATTCCCCATTCTTATTCTTTTTTATAAATAAACACGTACTTTTGACGCATGTCTGCTACATGTTACAGGTTACAGGTTCTTGGATAGAAAACAGTGAAAACGATGAAAAAGTGGACTTTGACCAACAAACAGAAGACTCTTGATCAAGCCTATATAAGAAACGGTTCACAAAGCAAGGTTCAAGACGTCAACACAAAGCAACGGTTAAAAATCCACTACAAATGTTCACTGAAGATCTGGAACCAACCTAGAAGCCCAAATGGAAAAAGATATATAGATACAGGAAGCCCAAAACAACCAGATCCAGGCCATGAAATCTCATAGCACAATTCCACTGTTTGACCATGGAACCGCGGCCAAACCAGGCCTCGGGCCGCGGTTCCGCGGCCATCTAGGGCACTTAGGAGTTAAAAATTATATCATAATTCAAAGCAGCGCTGAAAAGTTGACCTAGGGCTATTTTTGTAAATTTAGACATGCGGATCAAAATGTAACCTAGGGTTTCTATCTCCTATAAATAGAACCCAAATCATTGTATTCTTTTTATTTCTCCTTTTAATAAAAATTCAGAAATCCTTTATGGAGAGCATCGGTGTTTCTCTTCCATTCAGAAATTCAGATCTGACAACCCTGCATGGATGATTGGAGGGATGCATCTGTAAGTAGATTTAATTTCTCGCCATAGTGTAGATTTCAATTCTTTGCCCTATGTAGATTTAATTTCATGCCCTAGGAACTTGTTTAGGGTTTAGCTTTGGGGAAGGATTTTGAAAGATGAGATCTCTCATCCCTTTCTTACCCACCAATTATTTACAATAGGACTCCATGCATACACGCACACACCGCGCCCTATGGCATCCTACCCCTCGAGGTAACGATGACACCGTAGTGTAAAGGCCCGGTTGCGCGCGTTTTTCATGGAGGTTAGGGTAAGGATCTCTAAAGGATGGACAAGAACCTAGAGGAAGGAACACCTTCCCGAATAGATCTAATCCCCTTTATTGATAATTACCATAACATCTCATAGATCTTCATTCGGGTATAGAAAGCGTTGAGATTTAATTGCATTTCCAAACCATCCCTAAACCTAACCCTAGCAAGAATAGATCTAGATAATTTCCCTAGGATAGTTTAGATTTTTAGATTTAATAACCAATCCGAACACCCTTCGGAATTAACTCGTAAGAACGAATCAGAAATTCACAAAATCCCTATGGACCGACCCGTACTCATCGGCTAGCTGCAAAGCGACGCCGTTCTTGATTGCGGTAATAGATAGTTTTTGAGATTAATCAAATGGCGCCGTTGCCGGGGATGGCGTAGAAATTTCCTTTTTGCAATTTCGGGTTAATCAAAATTAAAAAAAATTCATAAAAATCTGAAAAAATTAAAAAAATAAAAAAATATATCATCTGTTATTTTTGGATGGGTATTATGGTGTGAATTTTGCAGGATCTACGAACAAATTCAGATCTGGAAATCTACTGAGATTAAAACAGCAAATATCAAATCCGAATAAACAGAAGATCACAACAACCGAAGAACAGAAGAAATTTGGAGGACCGAGTCTACAAGTCAACCGCGGAGATTTGGTGGAAAAAAAAAACTTCTGAATCGTCATTTCGGCCGCGGAACCGCCGCCTGAACCTCCTTTTGGCCGCGGAACCGCTGCGGCCTGGTCGATTCAGGACTTGAAAAAAAGGCAGAAGCGCTAAAAAAAATAAAATAAAACAGTTCCGCCACTGCAAATTTCTGTGAGTTCTCTCTCCTTCTCTGCAAATCTTGATATATCTTCTGTAAATTTGCCTGCAGGATTTCTTTGCGCTCAAAAATCTTTTCCCTTCCAAATAACAATCTTGTGCAGGATTCTTTGCGCCGCACAATAAAATAAAAATTGATTGCAAGTGATTTTTTTTTTTTTTCTGTTTTGCATATTTTTAACCGGACTTTAAGGGGCTTTTTGACCAATTCAGATTGGGTAGGGATTTCATCACCCTTCCCAGGACCCCAGAAATCATATAAGACATGCATTGACCATTTTTAATTAAAAAAATACTAGATTCAGCCCTAAAGACTTCGAGCTCAATAGGACAGAGGACTAGTTATAGGCATCGGCCGTTAATCCTAACCTGACTTTGCGGTGACTAGGCAAGTGTGTCAAGGCTAGTGGTTTTTAATTAGGCCCACTACTGTGGTTCCTTCCCACTTACCTGGCACTTACCTGGCCGCAATTGGCGGTGAAGAGGCGGTTTGAGGTCCTATCTCTAGCCCTTTGGAACAGTTACGAGCTGTCTAGCTGACCTAGCTGACCCTAGATCTAGGCCTGATTGTGCATTTTTGGTTGATCGAAAGTGTGTCTTAGCCCTTTATAAAAAGAAAATTTTTGCAAACTGTTCCAAATAAAAAAAAAGCGAAAATCTTTTATAAATAACTTGCAAATTTTTTCCGCAAATAAGTCTGTGCACCACCACCTGACTTTCTTTCTATCACCCTTTCTTCTTCTAAAATGGGTACCCCACATAATAAATTACTTGCCGAACTTTGGTATCCCGAACCTAATCTTGCGTCGTACGTCAATTTGTTCGGTCAATTTAAAGACGATCCTTCCTTGCCAAAAATATCTTTGAAAGATCGAATAGAAGCGTCTAGGAGAAACAGTTTGACTTTTCAACCCACTTTATGTCAACCAAGTCAACTTTTACCATCTACGTATGTTGATACCACTTTTTCGAGTTCAGTTGTAACTCCTAAGCCTATGTCCATTGCTGAGCATATTGCTCAATCTCGCAGCCGATCTTTCACCCCTCTCCACTCATCTAGTTCTAGGGATCCGCACGATCATTCACCTTTTTATCCATATGTTGACCCTACCCCTGTCTTACCACCCACTTCCTACCAGTCTTACCCGACCTTCCCACCCTCACTAGACCCTGTTTCGACACAGCCATTAGGGAGTTTCACATATCCAACCAATTTCGAATCTTTCACTGAAACCCCCTCACCACCTAAGTCTAGTTTGGAAGAGTCGTTGGAAGCTTATATTGCAGCAACAAATAAAATGACTAGGAATGTGGAAGCGTCCGTGGCCGCCCTTATGCAACCTAGTGAACCGGTAGCTAGTTTCCCGCTAGCTCAAAATTTTTTAATGTATAAGGAGGCGGTTGGACAGAGTGAGATTGAGAGAGGATTTTCAAATCAAACCTACCCGTACCCAATTGAATCCCAGAACTCCTGTTTTCCATCGATTGCCCTAAATAGTTCACCTGTTGAAAATAAAAACGAGTTGTGTGATTTTGTAGTGCTTGATTTGCCAAATTGTGAGGAACCCCTTTCGAGTGAAACCGCACCTAATCCTTTTGACCTTTTCACCTCCACTCTAGAACCTACATTGATAAACATACATGCTTTTGAGGAGGTGTCTAAAGAAATTGATTTTCACTTGATTGAGGATATAGACTCCGGGAATATTTCAGATGATGAACCTATCGATTTAATTGAAATTTTATGTTCAAATCACCATCCTGAGTTATTAAATGTTTCTCCCGAATCTCATATGCGTCTAGATTTTGATGATAATGGCATGGATGAGTTAAATATTGAGGATAATATTGAGGAGAGTTTTGAGGATAATATTGAGGTTGGACCATTTTTGTTTAATATGTCGGATTTTCCAATTCAGCCTCCTGAATCTTTGACGTTATATCACTCTCCCTCCTTCCTATTGTTCGTGACCGTTACGCTTTCATCTCAAATACCAAGTTCGGCGTACCCATGTTTTCTTGCGAATCTTGAGGGATTTGATCCCATTTCTCAACGGGTTGATAAGTTAGCGCAATCGCTTATAACTTATCGGTCATCACATATTGCGTTAATTTATTCACTCGATTTACACGCTCAAGTTCGCGCGATCCTTCCTTCTCCTTTCCGCCCTTCTTTCCCCCCACCAAGACCATATTCTACCATTCTTCTTTCCACACGGTCTCGCATGTTTCTCATTTCTTTCATCTCCACCCCATTCTTGCACCAACTATACCTTTAACATGATAAGATTTTTGAATGGTTGGTGCTAACCTTTGGCTTGTGTAAGGCCAAGCTTAAGTTTGGGGGGGGGGACCTTTGTATATATGTACATATTTTTTTTTATATATAATAAATAAAAAAAAATTCAAAAAATAAAAACAAAAAAAAATTGTAAATAAATAAACAGGGGAGTGCCGACATTTTGACCCTCTTGGATCAGTATGACAGTGAGGACACTGTCAAGTTCAAGTTTGGGGGTATGCTCGTTACGTTTTCTTCCTTCGCATTCATTTGTATATATTTTTGCATTTGCATATTTATTTGAAAACCCATAAAAATTTGAAAAATTTAAAAAACTATAAAAATTTATGTATTCAATTTTGGCTGATTGACTTGAGTTTGACAAATAGGATAACTGGTTAGGAACAACTAGATCTTAGACTTAGTGAATTAAAAACCCTAAAAATAACATTCCTTAAAGTTTAACGGTAGAAAGTATATGCCTTTGTAGTTTATTTAGAAATAGGCAAATTTTGGGTTCACTTCTTGGGCTAAGTCAAAACGAAGGAAAAATATTGAAGCTTTTATTAGAGTATAAGTTTGAAAAATAGTTCCTAGCTTAAGTCTAGATTCTGAAAACGTATATCCTACAATTTGCACAATCACGAACCTTGAAACTTGGAATAGTAGAAGAGACCTTGAAATGCTCTTATCTAAAGTCCTTAGTACGAAGAAAATAAAAGAAAAAAAAGTGTGAATAAAGAATTAAAAAAATGGACACTGGTTTTTGTGATTACTTAAGGCTGCAAAAATAGAAAAATATTTAGTGAGGGTGCTTCATCACCTAGTGCCTTAGACCAACTAGTTTGGGAGACACTACTAAAAGCCTTGGGTGTTACAAGACTAGGAAGTATGCTTTAAAGTGCTAACGCATCTTGTAATCGGTTGTTGGTACCTCAAGAAGTATTAACGGTCGCATGAAGGATGTGTAAGCAAATTTCATTTAAAAATTCACTAATTAATAAGTGCTTTGGACAATGGACGAGAGTATGATTTCTTGATTTGAATTTCCAAGTGTAGGGGTGATATTTACACACACGTGGGGATATGTGATTAGAATTTAGATGAGAGAAAGGAATGAATAATAAAACTTGTATCTTTAGTAGAGTTGATAGAAAAATTCCTAAGTAGAGATGGAACCCTAGAAGGAAAACTTAGGAGATGCTGAAAGCTAAATAAGTCTATAGAACATATATAATCTTAAGTTAGATGATGAGGAAGTGTGAAGAATATGGGTGGATAATTTGCGAGTCCAAAGATAATAGAATTCCTTGTTAGAAAACCTAATTGGAGAACAAAAGTCAATGGGCCGAGTTGATAGGATTTTGTGGGTGTAATCCGCTGAAAACCCTCAGGAGACAACACTCCTCCTACTAGGGACACCTAGAGGTTTAACGGCTTGTTGCACGTGCTCAGTGCAATCGCGTTTCCCTGCAAAAGTGTGGTTAGGATTTTAGTGAATAAAAATAAGTTTGCTCGAGGACGAGCAAAAGATATGTTTGGGGGTATTAGTTCACACCATAATATTGCATTATTATATTCCCCATTCTTATTCTTTTTTATAAATAAACAGGTACTTTTGACGCATGTCTGCTACATGTTACAGGTTACAGGTTCTTGGACAGAAAACAGTGAAAACGATGTAAAGACGATGAAAAAGTGGACTTTGACCAACAAACAGAAGACTCTTGATCAAGCCTACATAAGAAACAGTTCATAAAGCAAGGTTCAAGACGCCAACACAAAGCAATGGTTAAAAATCCACTACAAATGTTCACTGAAGATCTGGAACCAACCTAGAAGCCCAAATGGAAAAAGATATATAGATACAGGAAGCCCAAAACAACCAGAGCCAGGCCATGAAATCTCATAGCCCAATTCCACTGTTTGACCGCGGAACCGCGGCCAAACCAGGCCTCGGGCCGCAGTTCCGCGGCCATCTAGGGCACTTAGGAGTTAAAAATTATATCATAATTCAAGGCGGCGCTCAAAAGTTGACCTAGGGCTATTTTTGTAAATTTAGACATGCGGATCAAAATGTAACCTAGGGTTTCTATCTCCTATAAATAGAACCCAAATCATTGTATTCTTTTTATGCCTCCTTTTAATAAAAATTCAGAAATCCTTTATGGAGAGCATCGGTATTTCTCTTCCATTCAGAAATTCAAATCTGACAACCCTGCATGGATGATTGGAGGGATGCATCTGTAAGTAGATTTAATTTCTCGCCCTAGTGTAGATTTCAATTCTTTGCCCTAGGTAGATTTAATTTCATGCCCTAGGAACTTGTTTAGGGTTTAGCTTTGGGGAAGGATTTTAAGAGATGAGATCTCTCATCCCTTTCATACCCACCAATTATTTACAATAGGACTCCATGCATACACGCACACACCGCGCCCTACGGCATCCTACCCCTCGAGGTAACGATGACACCGTAGTGTAAAGGCTCGGTTGCGCACATTTTCCATGGAGGTTAGGGCAAGGATCTCTAAAGGAAGGACAAGAACCTAGAGGAAGGAACACCTTCCCAAATGGATCTAATCCCCTTTATTGATAATTACCATAACTCTTCATAGATCTTCATTCGGGTATAGAAAGCGTTGATATTTAATTGCATTTCCAAACCATCCCTAAACCTAACCCTAGCAAGAATAGATCTAGATAATTGCCCTAGGATAATTTAGATTTTTAGATTTAATAACCAATCCGAACACCCGTCGGAATTAACTCGTAAGAACGAATCGGAAATTCACAAAATCCCTGTGGACCGACCCGTACTCACCGGCTAGCTGCAAAGCGATGCCGTTCTTGATTGCGGTAATAAATAGTTTTTGAGATTAATCAGCGTGCGGAATTTTCAGCAGTTGAAGACTCGGTTGACGACTTCACCAGTTCGGGCGACTTTTTATTTAACTGTGATGTTTCGCGAGTGGGGCTCGATTTTGCGTCAATGTGGCATTATAGAGTTATCGCTTTTGCTTCCCGATAGTTGGAGGAAGTACGAGCAGGATATCCCACTCATGATCTGGAGATGGCTGCGGTGGTCGTGCATTGGAGATTTGGAGACACTACTTGTGCGGAGAGTCGTGTCAGATTTTCACAGACCACCAGAGCAAAATGTACATCTTCCAGCAGCGGGTTTTGATTGTTGAGACAACGCCGTTGGTTGGAGGTTGTGAAGGATTGTGATTGTGAGATCCTTTATTACCCGTGGCAAGGCGATTGTAGTATCTGATGCTTGAGCCGTAGGCCATGGGTTAGCTTTTTCCAGTTGTGCGCAGTTCTGAGACAGTCTTCTGTAGATTTACAGTTATCGTGCGATCGTTGAGTACAGCTTAAGTTCGCCTCTACTGAGGGAACAGCTTGCTCATGTCCGCGCCCGTCCATTTTCCTTAATCGTTTTCGTGAAGCGCTGCCCGCCGATGCTCGTTTGTCAGAGATTCTTATGCATACTCGGCTGGGTAAAGATTCGGAGTCCTTGATTTCTGAACAGGTTGTGCTACGTTTAGGGACGCGTTTCTGTGTACCTGTTACAGATGGGTAGAGACGCGAAATCCTAGAGCAGGCGCATCAGTCAGCTTTCTGTGTTCATTCAAGTACCCCCAATATGTGACGTGACTTGTGAGATAGTTATGGGTGTGCAGGGATGAAGAGTGATGTTTCGGATTTCGTTTCGAGGTGTCTGTCTTGTTGTGAGATAAGATTGAGCATTTGATACCGGCTGGAGATCTGCAACCTTTGACCGTTCCGGGGTGGGAATGGGAGCATATCTCTATGAATTTTCGTTGTGGTTTCTACCCAGGTCTAGACAGGGTGTGACTCCATTTGGGTGTTTATTGTTTGGTTATGCTCAGTTTGCTCAGTTGTTCTTCGTTAAGTTTTTGCATTGCCCGGAGTTCCTTCATGTGTTGAATCCAATGGTGGTACCCTGTTATCTTGCCGTCTTTGGCAGAAGCATCAGAAAGCCTTGGGTACTGGTTGAGCTTCAGCTCAGCTTTTCCATCTGCAAGACGAGGGTTTGTGAGAGCGGGCTATACAGACTCTCGAGGATATGCTTGTACATGCGTACTAATTGTTGTTAGCAGTTGGGATCGTCAATTGCCATTGTTAGGATTCTCCTTCGATTGCAGTTATCAGGAGACATTCCAATTGGCAACCTTTATGTTTTGTTTGGTAGGCCGTGTCAATCTCCAGTCTTTTTTTCTGACTCTGCGAGAGTAGGATTTTTGGACCCCAGGTAGTCGAGTTGCTTCGAAGATGATCCAATTGATTCAGGTCAGGATGAGAGCAGCCCAATGCAGACAGAGATCTTATGCCGACCGTGGTGGTCGAAGACTTGAGTTCACAGTGGGAGATCATGTATTCCTACGGATTTTCCGATGAATGACGTGTTGAGTTTTGGGAAGCTTAGCCCCAGGATTTTTGGTCCTTTTGTGATCCTTAAAGCGAGTTAGTTCCGTTGCCTATAATTTGGCACTTCCGCCCAGATTATTCAGTATTCACCCCGTATTCCTTGTATCGATACTTTACAAATACCTTCATGCCCTTTCACACATGATTCAGCACCAGACCATTTATACGGGACGCGATCTTTTCGTTCACCGGCAGCCAATTGTGTCAGTGGTTCGGCAAGTGGAGAAACTTCGGTGAAGGGTCTTGCCATCTGTGGAGGGTTTTCTTGGGCATAGCCGTATAGTGAGGTGATCACTTGGAAGGCTGCGAGCGAGATTTGGGAGTTTTTTACTCATCTCTTTGATGGTACGCTTAGTGAGAATTTTAAATTCGGTGATGAATTTTTATAAGGAGGGGAGATTGTAACGCCTTAGATTTCGATTAGTGTTAGTTTAAACGTTATTACGGGTTTTTGGTAAAAAGTATACCAATTTGGGTTCCTCACATTTTATAACATTTGATTAATAATTTATTATTATTTTTTATGGCATGCACACACATGTGCATGTTTATGTGAGGGTGTGTTTGTGTTATCTAGATTAGTGACCATGACAACTTAACCCTAATTTAATACTTTGTTTTAATCCAATCCCTTGTTTAAACCTTAACCTAAACCACTTGATATTTTGAGTGAGATATTTCTTTTGGCTTTTTGTTTTGGGGAGAGGTGGCATGGTGAGTAGTGTGTTTGCATTAATGAGGAGTTAATGCATGGTGCACTCACCTCACTCTTTCTTATCCTCACCACACTCTCTTATCTTCACACCTCACTCTATTCTCTCACACTTCATTCCCTTCTCAATTATTTCATCTCCTCTCTCATCTCAACTGAACACTTAGCCAATTCCTTCACCAAACCATCACAAACTTAACAAAATCTCACCAAAATCACATCTTTGGACTTGTTTTGCCTGCTGGATTCCTTGGAGCTTGGAGAGCTAGAATCTTTGAGCTTGTAGGAGTAGGTAATGATCTCTATCTCTTCTTTATGTTGTTATAGTGTTGTGTAGTCTTGTAGTTTTAGTTTAGAACGTTTAAAGTTAAGTTTCGTGCAAATATCGTATTTGTAGTGTCGTTTATGATATCTGTGATCTGTTGGGACCCCGAGAGTATACTAGAAAACCAAATAATATAGTTGTGTTGTACCTGAGACCATAGGACATCACCTGGAGCACGAACCCCTGGAGCTCGGACTCGGCCAGCGACGAGAAGGTGAATTCCGGCGACACCGGATTTGTGTTGGAGTTTGAGTGTGGGTTTTTGTGGGTAGGTGTCTGTAGTGGTTTATGTGTGTTTGGTTTTGTTTGATTTTTGGGTTTTCTCTGTATACAAAATTTGGGATCACATGGCTAGTTTCTTATGTTACATTTACACGTGATACGTTATACGACACGGTTCATGCACTTTGTGTGGTTTCGCTCTTGGGTTGGTTTCGTAGTGTCGCTACGCACGTTAGCCACAATACGAACACTTGAGAGTATGTTTTGAGTTGATGCGTCGGTCAAAGGTAGTTTGTATTTGTTTTGGGTTTATTGCTAATATATACTTGTTATATTGTTTTATGTTTTAGGTTCCCATGCAGGGACTTCGGACGCCGCGAAGAGGGGAAAACAAGTGGTTGGCTTTACTTAGCCAGGAGCGTTGGTGAGTAGATTTAACATTTACAGGGGAATCGCCCGCATGGCGTTATGCGTCTGGGCTATATATGATATGATATTAGTCGCATATTCTATTTTATATATAGAGTTTGCGCAAACACCTCATTGCATATTATTAACTGTTGTGTTTGGACCTGTACCCTTAGGACACTGCACTATTATTGACGGTTCATGTTTCACGAGCACTAATTGTATGCTACACAGACACCGTCAATAATTGCCATGACATGCACAATACCTATACCTATGTGATATTGTATTATTTTGGGATATTGAGACATGATCCTTATTTTCCTTCGTGCATATGACATATAGCATACCTGTATACCTACATGCTTACACATATGCCTTGACAAGCTTTCATGCTAGTTACCCATATACCTATATGGCATTGAACCATTAGTGATAGGTATATACACACATGAGACATAGCTACATGTAAAGCTTGCATACATACTTTCACTTATACCCGGAGGATATAATACATCATTACTGATAGGTAGAAACATATACCTTGCTATACCTACATGTTTACACATATATCTGGCTATAGCTACATGTTCACTTTTATTTGATGTTATATAGACTTGGAGAAATTAGGAACCGCATGATATATATATTAACTTGTTGCAGTTAAATAGCGGTTTTTCCTTTATATGCTCATATTACTATTTCATGTTGCATATATTACATTCATGGATTTCGTATGATGTTCTCTGATATTTTTACCCCTAAGTATATATAACAGTGGAATGGGACGCTGTTATATATGCATATATATATATATATGTATATTAGTGGAATGGGACGCTAATATATATGTATTGATTCAGGCAGTTATACTTATTCTTTACTTGAAGTTTTCTGGATTTGAGGACCGTGGTAGTTTCATGAAATTATGCATTATTTGAAAAACCCGGTTTCCCTTGATATGATATTTCTGCAGCCACCATGAGTTTTATCGGTTCTCATATATATACCCCTTGTGAGGAGGCGTAGTGGGCCGTGTGTGGGTACATGGTAGGGCCCGAAGGTACCTCGGGTCAAGGTATTTCGATGTACCACGCCGATGAGCCTGACAGGCGAACCATACCTACCGGTGACAGTACCTATGACTAGGCGGTTATCGTGGGGATACCGACCGGTGTCATGTACGTATGGATACATCGAAACGCTAGGGTCGAAACTGGGCACTCGGGTTTTCTGGATAGCGTATGATACGTACCAATCAGGGGGCCAGTCGTGGTGACAGCACCCGATAGATCAGTATTTATGTGTCGATGCTTTACACTTGGTTTCATTATATTTTTACACCTAAGTATATATAACAGTGGAATGGGACGCTGTTATATATATATATATTAGTGGAATGGGACGCTCATATATATGTATGCATATTAAATTTATATACATCATCATAATAATCTTGAAAATTTACTTGTTAGATTCACTTGATGTTGGATACAGGATTTATGAGATTCACTTGATATTAGATACAGGATTTATGAGATTCATTTGATATTGGATGCAGGATTTATGAGATTCACTTGCTATTGGATACAGGATATATGAGAATTATTTGATATTGGACACTCAGGATATATGAGACTTTCATGATATGAGAGCCAATTTGGGGGTGGATTTGTGGAAATTGGGATTTGGATTGTCTTGATGGACTTTGGTCCTGCCACGAGGTCAGGATTCCGTGGGAATGACATGTTTTATCACATACTCTGCATTTACTTTATATGCATTGCTTCATGTATCAGTAGTACCTGATAGAGTACCTTTCATGACTGTTGCATATACCTATTGCCATTTATTGTTCATGTATTAGTAGTACCTGATAGAGTACCTTACAGGACTGTTGCATACGTATTGTCATATTATTGCCTCACATATTAGTTGTACCTGATGGAGTACCTTTCATGACTGTTGCATGCATATGACCATTTATTGTTATTAGTTTGCATATGTTAGATTCGCGCTGTACGTGCATACTTGCGATTACCTGCATATGTTATTTACTATTCACGAGTTGGCAACTCACCCCCGTTGTGCCACAGTGTTTTGCAGGTTGTTCTTCTGAATAGTCAGAGGCAGGGCTATTTTCATCTATCATACATCTTTTGCAGCGGATATCGCTACGGCTGACTATGTACAGTTTTGCTATAGGTGGGTTTTGCGGTTATCCGTTATTGCTTGTTGTATATTCGTTGTATCCATGTACTCTCCATCTACCACTTTCTTGTATGACTTAGAGACTTGATGTGAGGACGATATTGTATATTATTTTGTGACTTGGAGGTCTTTTATGCAGTTTATTTATATCGTCTTTTATTTCCTCGCTACGGCATCGTAAATCTGTTGTGGTGGTTGTTTTCCGCCTTTGGACGTGTATTTGCTCCCGTTTGGTGATGCTTTACTTATATTTTTGTTGTACCCAATTTTTTGGGTTTAGTTTTTACAAAGGAGGTGCTGCCAAAATTTTAAAGGAAATAAATGTGGACTTTAAAGAATTTGGGTTGAGATTTCAAAACTTTTTAAATTGCTATAATCACTTACTACTTTTGATAGTTTAGATTGATTGGTTTTCGGCTTACTTAAATTGCGTTACGTCTGTAGACGTTGCGTACTTTAAGTGCCGTCACGTGCCAATTTCGGGTCATGAGAATTTTTCCTTAATTAAAATATTATTATAAGCTTTTAATTATGCATTTAATTAGTGGTAATTATAATTTTGATTGGGTTAATTTGGCTAAAAGTCAATCTATGCTAATTTAATCACAAGATTAAGCCTAAACCTTCTCTCCCAAAATATCTAGATATTTGTGGATTAAAAGGAAAAGTTTAAAGAAATGATTAAGAGATGGCATGGATGGGAGGTGCTTTAATGAGCAATTAATGATGTTTTAGACAAGATATTTCCACACAATTTTCTAACCTCCTCACTTTTCTCACCTTGGCCGACCCCCCCTGCTGCCCTCTCTCTTTTCATCCACCATTCTCACTTCTTCAAGCTCAAATAAATCATCAAAAATCCTCAAATATTCCCACAAACTCAAATATAAATCCCTACCCATTATTCTTCACGCCTAAACAAGCTTGGATTTTCATGAAAGTCATCATTTTAGAGGATAATTTGGAGTGTAGTTGCTAATTTGTGAATCCAGTGTAGGTATAAATCCTAACCATAATGCGTAGTTGTTGTTTTAATACCTTAAGCTCGCATATAAGATGTTTAAATAAAGATTTTATTTGCATGTTTAGAAATTATAGAAATGAATAGTGAAGATCAACTAAGGGTTTTGATGGTTTGAAATGGTTAATCAGTATGTCTAGATTTGGAAAACTTAACTAAGTTGTGAGATTGTTAAATGATATTTTTGCTAATTATCTAATTAAGCTTAAGTGTAAACTAAACTTTTACTAATCTTATATGGGTGAAAATAAAATTCTAGTAAGGTTTTGTGTGGCTTAATCAGGCTATTATGAGATGATTGTGATAGCTAGTTTTGGTTAAACTACTAGATTTGAGTGAAAATGATAAAAAGTGCTTACTAGGTTTTCGGATAAATTATGCGTGGGTTTCATTTGACGTTGCGATGGTTATATATTATCTTCCACGATATTTATAGTATTGTGAATGCGTGATCGGTACAATCAGGGTCTAGGCTGGGTGATTGTGTCGTTTTGAGTTCCTAGCTAGGGTTGTTCCGATATCGTACGCGTTTTGTGCACTGAGTGCACAGTGTGTATATCTTGTGGACGTTATCCTTGCGTTTCGTTGTCTTTGTGTCAGCCAGGATATTTAGTCTTATGTGTTGTGTTTGTGAAATTTTAGGATCAGGAGCAGGGACTTCGGATGCTGCGAAGGAAAGGAAGCAGGTGGTCGAATTTACTTAGCTCGAGGTCACCGGTGAGTAGATTTAACATCAACAGGGGAATCGCCAGCATGCCGTTATGCGTCTGGGATAGATTATATTACTTGATTATTAGTTACTAGTATTGCACATATAGGGATTGTGCATGAACTTCATTTCATATCATTACTTGTTGTGCTGGGACTTGTACCCATTGGACAATGCACTATTATTGACTGTTCATGTTGCACGAGCACAAATTGTATGCTACACCCACACCGTCGATAACTGCCATGACACGCACAACACCTATACATACGTGATATTGTATTGGTTAGGTATATTGAGGCATGATCTTTATTTCCATTGTGCATATGAGATAGAGCATACCGGTAAACCTACATGCTTACACATATGCCTTGCTATACCTTGATATAGCTACACATATACTTGGAGGGTATTGCATCATTATCGACATGTATATACACATACCTTGCTATGCTACAGTTACACATATACCTGGAGGGTATTGCATTATTATTGACATGTAAATACACATACCTTGCTATGCTACAGCTATACATATACCTGAACGGTATTGCATCATTATTGACAAGTTCACATATATACCTTGCTATGCTACAGCCACACATATACCTAGAGGGTATTACATCATTATTGACATGTATATACACATACCTGGACATATCTATACCTATACCTAGAGGGTATTACATCATTATTGACAGGTATATACACATATGAGATATATCTATATGTACATCATGCTTACATACTTACATGTACACCCACTTACCTTGCTAGTGTTACATATACCTATGTGTTATTGTATTGTAATTTACATGGGGTCATTGATTCTTATGCGATTGCGCATATGATAGCTAGTATACCTGCATACGTACATGTTTACTCATATACATGGCTATAGCTACATGTTCACCTGGATATGATGTTGCATTTGATTTCGTAGAATTTAGGAACCACATGGTATATTTAATAACTTGCTGCAGTTAAATAGCGGTTTTTCCTTTATATTCTCATATTACTGTGTCATGTTGCATATATTATATTTCATGGATTTCACATTGAGATATTGATCTCATATGAAGTTTTCTGGATGTTTTACTCCTGTGGGTATATATCAGTTGTTTGGGACGCTGATATATACGTATATATATCAGTGGTATGGGACGCTGTTATATATGTACAAATATAATATATATATATATATATCATCATCATCATAATGATCTATGCAAGTATTCTTATTCATTACTTGATGTTCTATGGATTTGAGAACCGTGGGGGTATTTCAAGAAAATTATGTATTGTTTGAAAACCCGTTTTCTCTAGATTTGGGGATTGCGAGTGTCGAGGTTGGACATTCATGTTCCGAGGATTGCGAGTGTCGAGGTTGGACATTCATGTTCTGAGAGATGTATGGATATGAGGATTGCGAGTGTCGAGGTTGGACATTCATGTTCCGAGGATTGCGAGTGTCGATATTGGATACTCACGTTCCGTAAGATGTAAAGATGTGATATAAGGATTTACGTGTCGATGCTGGACACGGGTCTCATGATGTTTCGAGTGTCGGTGTTGGACACTCAGGTTTCATGATTTTGATGTGTCATTAAGGGACACACACACACACACACACACACACATATATATATACAGGCATGGTTTTCATGATATTTTCGGGTGTCGATATCGGAAACTCAGGTTCCATGAGACTTACAGGTTACGAGGGCCAATCGAAGGATGCGGTGCCCATGGTATTAGGATTTAGAGTGTAATTGATGGATACTAGCTTCTCCACGATGAGGATTCCGTTTTAATGATATGTTTTATCCCATACTCAGCATTTTATTTGATATGCATTGCTTCATGTTTTAGCAGTACCTGATAGAGTACCTTTCATGACTGTTGCATATACATAGTGCCATTTATTACAATCAGCTTGCTTATGATGGATTATCACCGTACGTGCATACCTGTGATTACATGCATATGTTATTTACTATTCATGAGTTAGCAACTCACACCGGTTGTGCCACTATGTTTGCAGGTGTCCCTCAGAGCAGTCGCGGCAGGGCTTCTTCCTATCGTATCATCTTTTGCAGCGGATGCCGCTATGGCTGACTGTGAGCAGTTTTGCTAAATGTGGGTTTTGCGGTTATCCAATGATGCTCATTGTATATCTTATTGTATCTAGTACTCTGCATCTACTGCTTCATGTATTGACTTAGAGATGAGTTGTGAGGACGATATTGTATATTATTTTTTACTTTGGAGGTCATTCTTGTTGCTTCACTTTATATCGTCCTTTTCTTCGCTGCGGCGTCGTATATCTGTTGTGGTGGTTGTTTTCCGTCTTTGGGCGTGGATTTGCTCCCGTTGGGGATGCTTTACTTATATGTTTGTCTGTACTCATTTTTGGGTCTACTTTTTACAAAGGAGGTGCTGCCAAAAATTTTAAGAAAGCAAATTGGCACTTTAAAGAATTTGTACTTGAAATTTTCAAAAGTTTAGCAATGTTCTTATCACTTACTAATTTTGATGGTTTAGATTGCTGGGTTTTCGGCTTACTTGAATTGCGTTACGCCTGTAGACGTTACGTAATTTGAGTGCCGTCACGTGCCAACTTTGGGTCGTGACAGAAGGTCAATGAGCAAGCTCATCCAAACCCCTACTGAGCTTGTCCGTGACAATCCCTATATGGTCCGGTCTGTTCATCTAAGAGTATCGCATATCGAGTCTAGGGGGTGGATAAAGTCAGACCCCTAATAACGCGATATTTCATGTCGGTATGAAGCCCATCACCCACTGAGAAACTACTGATCCAAATCAGTAATTCTCGTTCACCTCGGCTAAGGATTTTCGGTGATGGCCACATGTGCAAAACGCGACATCAACCCCCAATACCGGGAGAAACAATTCCTTACGATTCGCTCACTGCCTCTATGTGGCTTGGGACTTTACCCTAGTAAAACCTGTTTGCATCACTCCTTTGAGCCGTGGTAGGGTAGTAATCAAAACACAGTGGGAACTCACACGAGACATGTGACGATCTCAAGTCGACAGACTAACCTGTACTCATGTCACCTGGGAACTGCTATCAGTCAATAGGTATAATACCAACTAGCATGTTCCCGGCGAGTCCGTCTAGTGTACTCATAACCCAATGAGCACTTATATAGTATCTTAGGTGACTAACTGACACCAATGGCTTGTGATACCGGCCACCGCCCCTTGTTGGGGTCTCGATAAGTATACACTAGTCTACTCCGGATTATGGATGCCCAGTCTCTATACTCTCACGACTAGGGACATTTAAGCATGTGCTAATAGTGAAAGGATAGCCTAGCACCTCATGAAGGGTTTGGAAGCATCACATGAACCAAAGGTGGAGTTTTTAGGGTGCTAAGTTAACAAACATCGGATCGATCATAGAAAATTAGGGTTTCTAAAATTATCACATCATCATATGATAGAAAAGCTAGGGTTTAGAGAGTACAACCTTTGTAGCTCCCTACGCTAGACTCCTCGGCTACTAGGGGTTTGAAAAAGGCTCCGCTTGAACTCCTCGAGATCACCGATGATCCACCCGGAGTCCGCTTTGTCCAAGCTAGCAATTTCGCAAGATCAAGAATGAAAATCGAAGCTAACACTCTAAACAAGTGGGCTAGACTTGTGTAGAATGGTGTTGTGGTTCTCTTTCTCACTTCAAAATCCTATTTTGATGAATATTTTGCTCACTTGAAAATTCAAGAAAGCATAAGCTCAAGGTTGAGGAAGATGATGGATATTATGAAGAAGAGAATGAAATCATCCTTAAGAGAAAAAGAAAAACATAAGTATATATATTTTCCTTTCTCATTTCAAACCATGGTTAATAGATATGGATATTTATTTCATCTTAGTTAAAAGAGAAGAGGGAGATAAATCATGGTTAAATGGTAGGTGAAAATGGTTAGGTCAAGAGAAGAGTGTAGAAGATAACCAATCATTCACCTTTTTCTCTTTTCTTTTGATTTTGCAAAAATAGAAACAAATATCCATAATATAAACCATGGTGTGAGTCTTATATATCCACCATTTTCTATATATAATCAACCATGATAGTTGATGTATGTATGTGTGCATGCACATCCATATGTGCATGAAACAATAAGGAATGCATACATGCATCCATACATCCAAAGAAACAATAAAGGATTTCTAGTGAGAATCTAATGGTTAAATGATAAATCAACACTTGATTTATCAATCCGGCCATATCACATACGACCCTAACAAAAAGCAAGCCACCCGATCAATATACGGTATCCTATACGCGTATTTTAATCGGGTCCATGCGCATATCGCATACGCGCACCACAACGTTTCGCCTGGACTAGGAAACTCCATTATGGGACTCTGAGACTCGTCAATACGCCGGCAGTGGGTGATGATCATATCAAGCACCCCCAAGCCGCAAGCGGTCAGCTAAACGTAACGGCCACCCGGGTATTGAGCGATCAGAAGAGAACAAGCGAACCTGCTACAACTCCCGTCGAGCTAACCGGCAACACTTCCTGTACAGTCCGGTCTCCTCGTCTGATATGCCGCATATCAAGTCTAGGGGTGGTAAACGTCAGACCCCAATAACCGATAAGTCGTGCCGATGTGAGGCTCATAACGGGTCGAGAAACTACTGGTAACACTTACCGGAAAATCTCTGAATCAACCCTGGCCAGGGACTTCCCTGTTACGGCCAATCGAGCAAAGCGCAACATCAACCCCCAATACCGGGAGAGACGAAACCCCTCCTATCGCTCATTGCCTCCATGTGACTCGGGACTGTACCCAAAAACCACCGTTTTGCATGCCCTCATGGACGTGGTAACGTGGAGATCAAAGCACAGTGGGAATCACACAAGACTCTATGACGATCTCGGGTCTACAGACTAACCTGGACAAGTGTCACCTGAGAATTGCCATCTGACGTGAGGTATAATACCATCTGGGAGTTCTCGGCGAGTCCGTCCAGTGTACCCAGTCTCCACTGAGCACCCGTATACCATCTCTGATGTCAAACACCTATGGATATGGGATCATCCATCGCCTATCTCATGGGTCGAGAAGCGTATACGCTAGTCTACACTGGTATATCGATGCCCCGTCTCGATACACCTACGACTAGGGACCTTGAAGGATGTACTTATGGACTACCATGTCCCCACTAGTATGATCTGCATCATAGTCCAGGTAGTCAAGTACACATCCTAAGGGCTTTACCAACATGTAACCATAAGACAGTATAAAGAGACTAGTATACATGTTAAGATAAAGAGTAACCAGATAACATACTATCATATCGAGCAAGAAAGTCATCTCTATATATGTCCAAGCATCCAATATAATATACATCATCTGTACAATACTGGTATCTAGGGCATATATACAACTAACAATCTCCCACTTGCACTAGGGCCAGCTGCTGTAGTATCGCATACCGAGCATCCCGAAGAGTCTCTCAAACTGTATCTGGGGAATGGCCTTTGTGAGTGGATCCGCTGTGTTGTTCTTCGTGTCAATCCTCCTGACCTCGATCTCCCGGCGATCAACTATCTCCCGCGACAGGTGATATCGCCTCAGAATATGCCTGGATCGCTGATGGGACCTGGGTTTCTTGGCCAAAGCCACCGCTCCATTGTTATCGCAATACAAAGGTATTGGATGCTCAATGGATGGAACCACTCCAAGTTCAGTAATGAACTTCTTGATCCAGACAGCTTCTTTGGCATCATCGTTGGCAGCGATGTATTCAGCCTCCATCGTCGAGTCTGCCACGGTTTCTTGCTTGGAACTCTTCCAGCTAACCGCCCCTCCGTAAAGGGTAAAGACAAATCCGACTGCGACTTAGAGTCGTCCTTATCACTCTGGAAGCTTGAATCGGTAAAGGACTCCACTTGGAGTTCTCCGTTACCATACACCAAGAGCATCTCTTTAGTCCTTCGCAAGTACTTGAGAATGCTCTACACAGCTGTCCAGTAACTCTCTCCAGGATCAGCTTGATACCTACTCACTACACTTAGTGAGTATGCTACATCGGGTCTGGTACATAGCATCGCATACATGATAGAGCCTACAGCCGAAGCATAGGGTATCCCTTGCATGCGAGCTCTCTCCAAATCAGTCTTAGGAGACATCTCATTGGAGAGAGTGACTCCAGAGATCGTGGGTAAGTTCCCACGCTTGGATTCTTCCATACTAAACCTCTTTAGTATGGTGTCAATGTACCTGGATTGGGACAATCCCAATATTCATTTGGATCTATCTCTATAGATCCTGATTCCCAATATGCAGGAGGCATCACCAAGATCTTTCATTGAGAATCTTTGTGATAAGAAGAGCTTGACCGACTGCAGCATAAGAATGTCATTTCCTATGAAGAGTATGTCGTCCACATACAATACGAGGAAGACAACCTTACTCTCTGCCACCTTCTTGTAGATACAAGGTTCATCTGGATTTTTGACAAAATCAAACTCTTTGATAACGACGTCAAAGCAGATGTTCCAACTCCGCGATGCTTGCTTTAATCCATAAATGGATTTAAGCAGCTTGCACACCTTCCCGCTGCTCCCACTGTCTACGAAGCCCTCTGGCTGAGTCATGTACACGCACTCTTCTAAATCACCGTTTAGAAAGGCGGTCTTAACATCCATTTGCCAGATTTCGTAATCATGATATGCAGCGATGGCAAGCATGATCCGGATGGATTTAAGCATAGCCACTGGAGAAAAGGTTTCGTCATAGTCCATACCTGGTCTTTGACGAAAACCCTTTGCAACAAGTCTAGCTTTGAAAGTCTCCACTTTCCCATCTACACCAAGTTTTTTCTTGAAGATCCACTTGCTCCCAATGGGTTTTACCCCTTTAGGAGCAACTTCCAAAGTCCATACTTTGTTGGTGTACATGGATTCCATCTCGGACCGCATAGCATCCAGCCATTTCACCGAGTCCCTACTCGTGATGGCCTGCTCGAAGCTAGTTGGGTCATCATCCTCCATGATGCAATCCTCGCTCCCACCATCCATGAGAAAACCGTAGTATCTCTCAGGTTGGCGAGGAACCCTACTAGATCGGCGGAGAGGCTGAGGTTCGTTGGGAGCGACTGAATCTTCTGGTTCCACTAAATCTTCAGTTACGGTTTGTGTATCTGGAACCTCTTCCAGCTCTACCACTTTGCCACTAATTTCTTTTTCAAGGAATTCCTTTTCTAAAAAGGTGGCATGTTGAGCAACAAACACTTTTTGTTCCTCACTGTGGTAGATAAAATACCCATATGAGTTCTTTGGATATCCCACAAACTTGCAAAGAACTGACCGTTGCCTCGAGCTTGTCCGGATTTTGTCTTTTGACATAGGCTGGACAACCCCATATCTTAACTCGTTTAAGATATGGCCTCTTCCTACTCCATATCTCATATGGTGTGGTAGGTACAGATTTAGATGGAACTTGATTCAATAGGTATGCTGCTGTCTCCAGCGCATATCCCCAGAAGGAAATAGGTAACTCAGCTGTGCTCATCATAGAGCGCACCATATCTAATAGGGTGCGGTTCCTCCGTTTCGATACACCGTTGTGCTGTGGTGTATATGGAGGAGTCAGCTGAGAGAGAATCCCATTCTCTTTTAGGAAGTCCAGGAATTCATTGCTCAAGTATTCACCTCCTCGATCAGATCGAAGGATTTTAATACTTTTTCCGGTTTGGTTCTCGACTTCTTGTTTATATTGTCTAAATTTCTCAAAAGCTTCTGATTTGTGTTTCATCAGGAACACATATCCGAATCTAGAGAGATTGTCAGTGAATGTTATGAAGTACGAAGAACCATCCCTGGCATATGTAGACATGGGACCGCATACATCACTATGTATCAGTCCCAAGAGTTCGGTAACTCTTTCTCCGTGTCCTGTAAACGGAGTTTTGGTCATCTTGCCTTTGAGACATGACTGGCAAGTGTCATAAGATGAAAATTCGAACGGTTTCAAATATCCATCCTTATGCAACTTAGCTAGTCGTGTCGCATTGATGTGACCCAGTCTATAATGCCATAAGAAGGATTCATTCAGTTTTGAACTCTTCCTCTTGTGTGTGTTTGTTATGCTCAGAACTGTTGATTGATTTAGAACATAAATGCCATTGCACAACGTGCCTGACCCAACCAACTTTTGGTTACGGAAAATGTTCATAACATTATCCTGTAATACAAAATTATATCTCTCTTTGCTCAACAAAGAAACCGATATAATGTTGCATATCAGGTTCGGCATGTAATAGCATTCGTTCAGAACCAATGTATTACCAGTTGGTAATGCAAGGTGATATTCTCCGACAGTCTTAGCTGCAATAATTGCACCATTTCCAACTCTTATGTCTTTATCACCTTCTCCAAGTTCTCTATCTTTCCTAAGCCCATGTAACTGATTACATATATGGGATCCTGACCCGGTATCTAATACACAGAACGTAGGGCAAATGGAGAAACAGTTCTCTGTAACGAACACACCCGAAGAAAAAGCATTATCATGTACTTTCTTCATTCGGGTGGCATGGGAATCCTGGTATTCCCCAGTGTCATGTTCAGTCCTATAACTCTTATAAGAAAAAACGGAACCAACGTTCCCCAGCACAGTATAACATGCGGGTTCGGTCAATACATCGATTTTATTATCTTGATTAGGGCATGACATGGTCGCTACCTGTAGAGAAAGAGAAGAAAACACTTTAGCGTATGCTCTTGCAAGATCAGATTGGTTATTATCTTATCTAATCAGGATGGCTCCCACTGGTTTTTATCAAATCTTCCTTCAAACCCTAAAAGGAAAGACTAGCTGGGATTAATTACACCCTACAACTTCGCCGATCTTTCAGCCAGGCCAGTGTCGGTACTTTGAGGGAGGTTCCCCGTACTTTCGCACGGACCGGATTAAAGTAAATCTCGTTTTCCCAGAGGCGTAACCCCGCTGACACCTTTCTAGACACCTACTTGATCGGCTAATTGTCCTGTGTAAAACTCTCCCAGGAGTAACAATTACTCACAGTGGGTATCGGGATCCAACTATCTCATAGAAGGTATGCAATCTCATTGCAAATTTCAACACTTGAAATTCCCGATAATATTTTTCCCCTAACGATCTATGACCTTGACAAAGTCAACAAACCATAGACCGTAAGTCAAGTTCAACCCGTCATTTCTTGATTGAATCAAACCCACCCGCACGACCCTTGACAAGGTCAACAAGGCCGTACGACTACCCTAATCCAATCTGCATCATATGCATAAGCAGATAAATACTGGTCCGCTACCGCACACTGTGCCTTGACAAGGTCAACAAACGCTGTACGAATACTAAACAGGACTTATCTGAAATGACGGAGGGCTACGACAGGTTTTTCTGAAAACCTATAGCGTAATGAACTTGATATCGTTGTAGAATCAAATGAAATTTTGAAATGGAGTGATTTTGAGGCTTTTATTAGTTTTGCTAAAGAGGTCACTCCCGGTGAAGGGATCTCGGCTCTTTCCACATCGAATAAGGTGCGGGATATATCATATATATCACTGTGCAAAGCAAAACTCCAAAAGCAATCAAAAGCAAACCGAGTATGTAGCATCTGCCAGTTATCGCTAAAGGGGTCACTCCCGGTGAAGGGATCTCGGCCCTTTCCCCATCGAATAAGGATCAGGGTATATCATATATACCGCTATGCAAAGCAAAACTGTAGCTACCCTTTTTATTAAAAATTTGATTCCCCAACATCTTTTAGGTTTCTTTTCTTTCATTAATCACATTAATGAAGTCCCATCATTTAAGTCACCTAAACAACACAGATAAATACGACGTACACTTATGCCATCCGCATTCGCCTCGATGTCCCCTCATGCACCGTTAGGTTAGGTAACTAACGACAGAGCAGGGCAGGGCTAGTGCGGGTGTAAAACATAAGTAACGCCTATATAATATATCATATATACTATATATTGTATCCATCACAGAACATATCTAATGATCACATCACAGATATCGCAGCAGAAACATAGATATAATGTGGGATATACTAGGACGTCCGTATTTAGTATTTAGCCAAAATAGAAAATACGGATTCCACAGTCGCGATGAATAGTCAAGCCCACACCCTGGACCCCTATGAGAGCGGCAAGCGACCCTACCAATTCTGGAGTTTAGGAGACCCGGTCTCGACTCTTCGAGATGGCCTCCCACTGAACCCCAGAACCCGGTCACCTGTGCTCCCCTCCTTGGGTCCATCCTAATGCGGAAAAGTAAATAATATACAACACTGGTGACACAATCTCAACCCGGAAGTGACCTAAATAAAAGAATATTACATTACATTTGAATTTACATGAATGAAAATATAGAACTCTGATCTCACATAAAAAACCCCGGCTATTCAATTGCGACAATCCTGCACATCATATCTCAGCAACACATAATATCTCATATCATCAACGTAACTAAGTATGCATACACCTATTGTCGTCGACGTATAGCAACGATAATCGGTAAATACATACTACACTTACGGTCACAGAAAAGAAAGTGTAAAACTGCAATATCTGGAATCCACATTCTCTTTAGACATCGTAAATGCGAAGTATCACATACCTCGTATTTCATGTCTTATAATATGAATTCCACACATTGCATCACATTCCAGATAAATAGACGGTATTAAAGTTTTCGAACGAACGATCAAATACCCAAGATTCGCTAAAGCTCAACACTTGAGCGAAATTCAAAAAACCCGGAGTGTGACACAGTGGTAGCGGTCCAGCCGAAGAAGGGTCAAGCCAACGCCTCACATGTGGCACGCCGTACTGCCCTAAACCCTAAGGTTCAAAAGGCAGTTCAAGACGGTCACATAATCGAGTTAAGGTTTGTTGTCTTCTAGAAGGTCCACCACAAACAAACTTGCACGTATTTCCGAAAGATTTAAACCCCGTGAAAAGTGAGCAAATGATACTCGTTCAAATACTTCAATACATTCTAATTTATCCGGAAAAGAAACGAAATGAAAATTCCGATCGAATCGTCGAGTCCAAAACCATCTCCAGAATTTTCAACAGTATATTCAGATTAAACATACTCAAAACAATGTACAAGCAGTTTAAGGAGTTACTGCGCAAAAACGAAGCCGTGAAGCCACTATATGGCCGCGGAGCCGCGGCGTAAGCCAAGAATTGCTGCGGTTCCGTGGTGTTTTGTTCAGATCATGGGTTCATATTTCACAATATTTCTTATATTTTCCTGCTGTATTTTTTAAGTATTTTTAATTCTGAAAATAACCAGATTTTAAAAAATGTCCAGAGAGCATTCTAAAAGTCCGTATTTCGGTTCGATCGGAGTTTTAACTTCGTAAAATAGTCACCTAATGTTCTAGGTTGGCTCTGATACCAATGAAAGGTTAGCCTAGCACCTTATGAAGGGTTTGGAAGCATCACATGAACCAAAGGTGGTGTTTTTAGAGTGCTAAGTTAACAAACATCGGATCGATCCTAGAAAATTAGGGTTTCTAAAATTATCACATCATCATATGAAAGAAAAGCTAGGGTTTAGAGAGTACAACCTTTGTAGCACCCTACGCTAGACTCCTCGGCTACTAGGGGTTTGAAAAAGGCTCCGCTTGAACTCCTCGAGGTCACCGATGATCCATCCGGAGTCCGCTTTGTCCAAGCTAGCAACTTCGCAAGATCAAGAATGAAAATCGAAGCTAACACTCTAAACAAGTGGGCTAGACTTGTGTAAAATGGTGTTGTGGTTCTCTTTCTCACTTCAAAATCCTATTTTGATGAATATTTTGCTCACTTGAAAATTGAAGAAAGTATAAGCTCAAGGTTGAAGAAGATGATGGATATTATGAAGAAGAGAATGAAATCATCCTTAAGAGAAAACGAAAAACATAAGTATATATATTTTCCTTTCTCATTTCAAACCATGGTTAATAGATATGGATATTTATTTCATCTTAGTTAAAAGAGAAGAGGAAGATAAATCATGGTTAAATGGTAGGTGAAAATGGTTAGGTCAAGAGAAGAGTGTAGAAGATAACCAATCATTCACCTTTTTCTCTTTTCTTTTGATTTTGCAAAAATAGAAATAAATATCCATAATATAAACCATGGTGTGAGTCTTATATATCCACCATTTTCTATATATAATCAACCATGACAGTTGATGTATGTATGTATGTGTGCATGCACATCCATATGTGCATGAAACAATAAAGAATGCATACATGCATCCATACATCCAAAGAAACAATAAAGGATTTCTAGTGAGAATCTAATGGTTAAATGATAAATCAACACTTGATTTATCAATCCGGCCATATCACATACGACCCTAACCAAAAGCAAGCTGCCCGATCAATATACGGTATCCTATACGCGTATTTTAATCGGGTCCATGCGCATATCGCATACGCGCACCACAACGTTTCGCCTGAACTAGGAAACTCCATTGTGGGACTCTGAGACTCGTCAATACACCGGCAGTGGGTGATGATCATATCAAGCACCCCCAAGCCGCAAGCGGTCAGCTAAACGTAACGGCCACCCGGGTATTGAGCGATTAGAAGAGAACAAGCGAACCTGCTACAACTCCCGTCGAGCCAACCGGCAACACTTCCTATACAGTCCGGTCTCCTCGTCTGATATGTCACATATCAAGTCTAGGGGTGGTAAACGTCAGACCCCAATAACCGATAAGTCGTGCCGATGTGAGGCTCATAACGGGTTGAGAAACTACTGGTAACACTTACCAGCAAATCTCTGAATCAGCCCTGGCCAGGGACTTCCCTGTTACGGCCAATCGAGCACAGCGCAATATCAACCCCCAATACCGGGAGAGACGGAACCCCTCCTATCGCTCATTGCCTCCATATGACTCGGGACTGTACCCAAAAACCACCGTTTTGCACGCCCTCATAGACGTGGTAAGGTGGAGATCAAAGCACAGTGGGAATCACACAAGACTCTATGACGATCTCGGGTCTACAGACTAACCTGCACAAGTGTCACCTGAGAACTGCCATCTGACGTGAGGTATAATACAATCTGGGAGTTCTCGGCGAGTCCGTCCAGTGTACCCAGTCTCCACTGAGCACCCGTATACCATCTCTGATGTCAAACACCAATGGATATGGGATCATCCATCGCCCATCTCATGGGTCGAGAAGCGTATACACAAGTCTACTCTGGTATATCGATGCCCTGTCTCGATACACCTACGACTCGGGACCTTGAAGGATGTACTTATGGACTACCATGTCTCCACTAGTATGATCTGCATCATAGTCCAGGTAGTCAAGTACACATCCTAAGGGCTTTACCGACATGTAACCATAAGACAGTATAAAGAGACTAGTATACATTTTAAGATAAAGAGTAACCAGATAGCATACTATCTTATCGAGCAAGAAAGTCATCTCTATATATTTCCAAGCATCCAATATAATATACATCATCTGTACAATACTGGCCTTTAGGGCATACATACAACTAACAAATAGACCACTCAGGTCCCACTTATATGATCGCCATCATAATGCTAGTAGTCAAGAAAGAATCCTATGGGCTCTATCAACATGTAAAAGTGATATGTAATGCCACCTAATGCTGTACATGATGATAAAGAAAAACCAGATAGCATATTATCATCTCGAGTAAAATTGTTCTACCGGTTTAGGTCATCCCTCAATCATCACAATCGCGTGCCTACGATTCAATAATTGATTTGAGGGCACTATAGCCAACAATCTCCCACTTGCACTTAAGGCTAATTATTGCGGTGTCGCATACTCACAGCCCGTGTGATACCGAACACCAAACTTCTCCACAAATCAATCTCGCAAAGCCCGTTTCCGAAACTATTGAAATAGAGAAATAGCCCCAGTGAGTGGATCCGCTCCAGTGTTTCTATCTTTATCTCTCTATATCTCAACTTCGCAGAGAATGACTATCTCCCAAAATGAGCGATACCATTCTTAAAATTTGTCTGGATGTCTGATGGGACCGAGTTCAAAAATGAACTCCAAATCCAATAAACTTCTTAGAATGTATCATTTACTGAATTTAATTAGTAAACTACGCCATGTCCACCTTAGTATCCGCTTTGAACACCTATATAACATAATGTCCCCTGAAAGAAGGAAATCTATAACTCTGACAGCCGCTCTGTCATCCAGGTCACCTTAGAAGCCTAAAATGATAAACACCACCTGAAAAAGCCGTCGTTAGCTTATACCAAGAACATCCACTTGTGTTCATAACTGCTTCCCAACGTTTCTCCAGGATTGGATTAATATATGTTTATTGCAGCCAGTGCAAAAACAATATCTTGTGTGGTACTTGACATTTCATGATTAACTCAATTGCCTAAGAAACCGATATACGGATCATGTAGATCCCTCCCATCATCAGCCTAAAAGACTTCTATTTAGAGAGGGTGGCTCCATCACCTACCGGTACACCACCACGCACGGAGTCGTCCAATCTAAAACACTATAGAATAGTGTCACGTACCCAAATTGGGACACTTCCCAAATCTAGATCTAAAACCATAAATCTAGTCACCAGAAACTCTGATATTTTATCCATATCCTATATGGAGAAACCACTTATGACAACCATAGTATAACCGATCGTAGTATAGGAATATCACTTCCTATCAAGAGCATGCCATCCAAATACCAGGACATCACTCCCTACAACCTTCTTACCAGATCCATCTGTTATTCTGATGAAGTCAAACTTTATGACTGTCACATCAAAAATAGACGATCTGTCTCCGTTATATCTACTTTAGTCTATAAATAGACATAAGCCACCTGCCCACTATGCTTCCGCTTCTCCCACTGACTACAACAACACTCTAGCAGAGTCATATAAACGTGCACTTCTAAAGCTGGTTTAGAACGACGTTATATTCATCCACCTACCGGGTCTCATAGTCTAGAAGAGTAGCAATGGCTAGTTTGGGTAAACAAAAACCTCCATGTCACCGTCTCTAAGGAGACCGAAGTACCTCTCGGGTGGCTGAGGTTACCCACCAAATCTGCGGATTGGCTAATAGACTGTCGAATCTAATTGAATCTTTAGGTTCTAATAAATTTTCAACAATCGTTTGTGGTTCTAGAATCACTTCCAGTCTAACATACTCCCACTAATGTTTTCTGAAAAGAATTCATTTTACTAAAATTGTGGCGAGTCAAGAACAATATAACAATTGATCTTCAAGATGGTGGAATGTTAACCCTTGTCAAAGCCCGGGATAACCCACAAACTGCTATTACTGAAACGTGCCTTGAGTTTGTCCAGATGCTGGTTTTAAGCATCAGCCGGGATACTCCATATACCTTAACATTGTTAAGATATGAATCAATTCTATATATCTAATATAGAAACAAATGCACTAATTTAATTGGAGCCAGATTCAAAATCTTGCAACCGTTTCCAGTGCATATCAACTAAATGGAAGGAGGCCAAGCAGCATTACTCATCAAAGAGCATACCCACGGATGAGTAACCTGAATGAGAAGCAAGTTCTCAAAATCATTACTTACAACGGAATACCAAACACAAGTATCTACATCTTCGATCATCTTGAACAATCTTGATAGTTGCAACATATGGTTCTCTACATTATTCATATACCTATAACGTCTCAAAATTTGGAACATGACTTTCAACGAAATACTTATCTAAAACTAGAGAAGTCATGAGTAAACAGAATGTAGTACGAGTACCAAAGCCTTTGTCCTTATGGACACCGAACAACATACAATACTCTGTATAAGTCTATTGAGTTTAATAACTCGAACACTTTGCGTCGTAGACTGAAAACTATACTATGGTTAAGAAGAATTACACCGCTATTAAATGCTCCTTACCTAACCATTAACTGATATAAGTAAATGTCATAGTCATAATTTCAAAAAGTTACATCTCACTTTATAAAATAAACATACAGATATATAAAATTGGTGCATAACAATAGATATTCAAAACCAAACATTTGTCGTTAGGCAAAACCTAGGTGATTTCCTCAAATATCACCAGTTTCAAAGAATTCTGATATGTTGATGATACAATCACCCAATTCCTAATGTCTTACTCCCACTCAGCAACTGTAACGCTGTTTATCACAGAAAACTGCATTTCAATACCACTCATTCATTATCTGTTTTGTTATAGATCGGTAATATTAACCAGTGTCTGCTCAGTAAACATAGATTAAAGGTATCTGTGACACAATATAAGAAACACACTCAAAATCACGGAAATAATGTTTGTGAGCCGACATTGCAACCGGAACTGTAAACCGATCAATGACCAAAGAGTTCTTTCGCAAATAAATATGTGCACACAATTTTGTTCCAACACAAAGAAAGTGTGCACATAACACTTTGGCACATGGACCATGGTGGGGCTGCCCATGGCATAAGTTGGCACATGTGAGGTGATGTGTTATAAACGCAAAAAGTTGTGATGTGATTTAAAGTATCAAGGTTCCCTCTAATATACTGAGTACAACCCAGGTTTCTACAAAGAAATCAAGCAATACCATTAGGATTGTTGAGTGAACACTAGACCACAACACCAACACGAGCTAAATTGCTCGGATTGAACCCAGCGAGACCCCACCAATAGCCTGGCTCCGCTAGTTTTATTTTGCCAATGAGCCCTAATTTTGTTTTGTCCATCCCTTGCTGTCACATCATCTTATTTTTATTACTTGTTTAATCAAATTTTGTGCATATAAAAGCCAGATCAGTGAGCAAAGGAAAGCGGTCCAATACTTCTAACACTTTTTTTTTCTTTTTCTTTTTGGTTTTAGTTCTTGTACATAACTTGTTCACCTTGAGCTCTTTGCCTTCTCTTGATCTTGCAACATATTCATTGAGCTTGCAAGTTTAAATTTTGGTTATTTAACTCAAGGTTTGTAACATCACTTGGACTTATTAAAGCTTTCACTTTTGGGTTCTTAGTAGTTTCTATCTCTTTTACTTACTTGCATTTCATTACTTGCCATTTACTTACTTGCAATTTCATTTCTTGCCATATACTTACTTGCAATGTTGTTCTATTCTTTTCTTTGTACCATTTCTTATGCTCTTTGATTTTGTTGTTTTTATGGTTTGTAAATAAGGTGTTGTTAGGAAAAAGAATGGAATTGTAAGTTAAGGTTTTCCTTTCTCATTTCCTTTGCCCGATTTTTTCCATTTGAACTCCGTCCAAACCTTACGCAAGCGCTCCGTTAGGCTCCCTTCCCTACCAAGGTATTGGTGATCCCTAACCATGACCGGTTGCGTTCGGTTTGGCCGGAGGAGAAAGACAAGAGACAAGAACGGACGGACAAGGGTCAATAAGCCTGATTTCATAAATACCGCGCTTAACCACCCTAATCCATGTTGTTGCCGATTGCTCTAGCTTCATTGGTCAAGCTCGGCTCAAAGGATTGAGTACGGAATTCCCTAGCTTAAACTAACCTATTTTTTCCTAACAAACTTATACTTGCATATTCAACACATGGGTTAGAAACGAACCGCTCCGAACCTCGCATTAACTCGTCATAACAAGAACGTGAAACGCACCGTCTCCCTGTGGACGACCCGTACTCATCGTGGCTAGCTACACGCGACGCCTTCCTGATTGCGGTTAACTTTAGAAATTAAAATATGACAAGCCAAAAGCGTGCCAATCAAATTGTGCCGTTGCCAGGGAGACGGTAACGTTTTTATTCTTGTTATTTTGGTTTAATCTTTGTATATCCTGTTTATAATTCTAACACCATTCTAAAACAAAACTAAAAAATCAACTATTTTCAAAACCAAAACAAAAATGAACATATCTAACTTTTTTTCTCTCTGGATTATTTACCTCCTAGGACTCTGGGACTAAACATAAAAGTTAAATAATAACATTGAGACACTAGGAGACCACTTAGACTGTCATGACCCGAAATTTAGTTTGTGACCGGCACTTAAATCACGAAACATCTAAAGGCGTACGTAACTTAAGTAAGCCAAAGCCCAGAAATCTAAAACTTCTTAAAGAAAATGAAAGAGGCGAAGTTTTGAAATAAAGATATGATGAAATCAAACGTTTTCGTAAATGCATAGATAATGGAACATGAAAATGCAAGTGGATTGTACTAGTTGAAAAACTTGTTTCGTCTTTTTTTAAAATTTGGGCAGCACCTCCCTTGTATATTTTGATCCAAAAACCACATATACATAATAACATTAAGGCATCCCCAAGCGGGAGCTAGCACTTCACCAATCGGCGGAATCATAACCACGCAAGTCAGAAATATATGTATACGATGCCCAACGGTGAAGATCAACACAAAGAATAATGAATAAAGCAAGACATCAGCCAACCAAGCTGACATATAACCCATTGCTCTAAGTCTCGCAACCACATGTTTTGCTAAGTCTTACTACTTATACAAATACTAGTTTCTGATTGATAGAGTTGACTAGATACAACAGGAATAATAATACAAGAGTGGGCACGATCCAACTTGTCCCACCTACCAAAGAAAATCACCCGAAAGCAAGCTATGTACTAGCGATACCGCTACTGATCCATGCGGTTAACTTGCAAGAACTGTGGCACAATGGGGGTGAGTTGCCAACTCGTGAGTAGAAAACATCTGCAGGTAGAAATCGAATAAAACAACGATTCCTAGGTCAACTATATCGTAAAGGTAATACTATGATATCTAGGGTGACCGTATCTGCATATATGCCAACAACATAATCAATGTCTGCATGCATATGGATATCATCCACGTGTCCATCAATGACACACAACAACATGAAAACATATGCATGTAAATATGAGGATATCAAGCAACGTGTATCCATCAACGACACATCAAAATCATAGAACCTGAGTGTCTAACATCGACACTCGAAATATCATGAAACCCGTGTCCAACATCGACACATAAATCCTCATATCTCGGGCTCTGTCAGTCCGGATCGGCCAACGGGCTCCGTCAGTCTGGATCGGCCCATATCATCCTACGACTCCAGTCGTTATCCTCCGGATAACTGCCGAGCACAAATACTATCACCGGTAGGTACTGTTCCCTCTGCCAGGCTCATCGGCTACTACACGAAAATCATTTCTTGCCCCGGGGTAACATACCGGTGTAGGGTTCCTAGGCACCCTAATGAGGTCTCACAAGGCATCAACCATGCCAATTTCTAATTTTAACGGTGCCGAGAAACCCGACTACGGATCGTTGGCTAGAAAACTAGGCGAAACGAAACTAGTTAACAACTTAACTATAAGGAAACGGAAATACAACCTTTGTAGATCCGGTGCTCCACCTCCATAGCTCCGTAATGAAGTCCCCTCGCTGTCCAAATGAATTCCCGGGCTCTAGCGTCGGCTTCGTCGGAGAATAGGCGAGCTAGGTTGTCGATGTCCATGCCGAAGATGATCTACGTCGAGGCATCGCTAGATCAAGCTCCACCTTCACCAAGCCTCGAAAACTTGTGAAGGAAACACACTCTACTACTTGGCAAGAGGTAGAGGATGAAGAAATAGGAAGTGGGTAGACTTTAGAATTGGATTTCTCACTCTAATTCATCAATCACCATTGATGAGGCAAGCTTTCTTCTTGAAGTGAAGAAGAAGAAGATGATAAAAGTTATGATAAGTTCATTTTTGTAAAAAGAAATAAATATGAATACTTATCATTCACCAACCATAGTTTAGTGTAGAGAATAAATCATGGTTAGATTGAAGGGTTAGGGTTAAGCATCAAGACAAAATGGTGACTTAGTCAAAGTTTAATGAAGCTTCATAATCCATCCAAAGAAAGCCACCATTTATTCTTTATGCAAATCATTTTCCAAAAAGAATAAATAGATAAATAAATGAATAAGACATAACCCTAACCATTAACATGTAACCATGGTTTGATCTTTACACAAAAACCCTAGCAAACATATATCATCAAACATGATACAATCAAGTGCACAAAAAGTATATCACATATACAATGTGCACAAATCAAGTGAGAAAATCCATTTAAAGTGAACCAATACTAGTTAATGCAAAGTAATATATCAAATATATAATTATACATTAAATCATTAAATCAACACTTGATTTAATGATCCGGTCATATCGCATATAACCGACTAATATCAACAGTAACAACTTATCGAATCAACACTTGATCCGATATGCCGGCTATATCGCATATAACCGATCAATGCCACATATCGCGAGAATCGAATACAGTATCACATACTGGTATCATTCTCGGTCCCGCACATATCTCATATGCGATCCTATTTCGTTTCGCTTGAGCCAGGAAACCTCTGTGTAGGACTCTAAAGACTCGTCAATACGCCGGCAGCAGATGATGATCATATCAAACACCCACAAGCAGCAAGCGGTCTGCTAAACGTAACGGCCACCCGGGTATTGAGCGATCTGAAGATCAACGAGCAAGCCCGCTCACACTCCAGTGAATCCAACCAGTAACACTACCGTACAGTCCGGTCTGTCCGTCTGATATGTCGCATATCTCGCCTAGGGGTGGTAAACGTCAGACCCCAATAGCTTGATAAGTCGTGTCGATATGAGGTCTATAACTGTTCGAGAAACTACTGGTAACACTTACCAGTAAATCTCAGCAACCCTGGCCAGGGATTTCCTGTTATAGCCAATCGAACACAGCGCAACATCAACCCCCTATACCGGGAAAGACGAATCCCCTCCTATCGCTCATTGCGTCCATGTGACTCGGGACTGTACCCAAAAACCACCGTTTTGCATGCCCTCTTGGACGTGGTAAGATGGAAATCAAAGCACAGTGGGAACCACACAAGACTCTATGACGATCTCGGGTCAACAGACTACTCTGTACCAGTGTCACCAGAGAACTGCCATCTGACGTGAGGTATAATACCATCTGGGAGTTCTCGGCGAGTCCGTCCAGTTTACCCAGTCTCTACTGAGCACCCGTATATCATCTCTGATGTCAAACACCAATGGATATGGGATCATCCATCGCCCATCTGTATGGGTCGAGAAGGTATACGCTAGTCTACTCTGGTATATCGATGCCCCGTCTCGATATACCCACGACTAGGGACTTTGAAGGATGTACTTATGGACTACCATGTCCCCACTAGTATGATCCGCATCATAGTCCAGGTAGTCAAGTACAGATCCTAAGGGCTTTACCAACATGTAACAGGGAGACAATCAGTATACACGTTAAGGTAAAGATCAACCAGATAGCATACTATCATGTCGAGCAAGAAAGTCCTCCCTATATATGTCCCAGCATCCACTACAATATACATCCAATGTACAGTAATGGCCTCTAGGGCATACATATAACTAACAACCGGGTCCACCATGTACTCGCAGATGGTGCCTACCGCTTCTTGGATCGGGTTTCACATACCAATCTCAGAACCAAGAAAACTCATGGTGGACGTCTCGAAATATCATATAAAGAGAAACTGGGTTTTTAAAACAATACATGCTTTCTTTTTAAATATAACTACGGTTCTCAAATCCAGAATCTCATGAAAACAGCATCTCAATGCATATAATCGTAAAGCATGATGTATGCAAAAATTGAACAGAAATGTGAGCATATCAAGTATATCATGCGACATAGTATAGTGATGTGAGTATAGAAAGTATATCATGCAACATAGCCTAATGATGTGAGTATAGCAAGTATATCATGCCAACGAGTCATGTGACAGTACTGAACAATTAAGAGTAATAGCATGATATAGCAATTCTACTGTATAAGTGACATAGTAATTATCGATGATGATTATGTGTGAGCCGGCAATCTGTGTCAGTGTAGCATACGCATCATCGATAATTGTGCAGGTGTACTAGCACATTTATATGTAATGCAATGAGAATATCATGAACGTAGCATAAAGTACATCGTAAGCGAAATGCTATAAGGTATACGCATCTATAACATAACTGAGTCGGTGAAACCATCAATCGGCATCCAGCCTCACAACGTCACATACGGTATAATCTATCTTACGGCATCCTCTAATCAAGAGTATGGATCAATCATCCGGCAAAGTATTGTGTGCGGCGACAACAAATATAATAGGGATTCTATCGACCTATAGAACAATGAGGTTATAGATCTAAAGTCTCGTACGACATCTCACTCATCATTCATATAATTATATATATATATACCCATATCTCAGGTCACATCCGTATCAGTCTCATATCAAGGGACCGACAAAGGTATCAATTATCTCATATCGCCTCGCATCCGCAACGACGTATCAAACCAAGTCATCATATCTCATCGTATACTCTCTTCATCACATCAATATCTCACATCAAGTCATCTTATTAATTTTGTGTCGTATTTATCGACCTCATAACATGCCACTATAATCTCATACTGATTCTCATGCAACTACATATGTATATATCGTGATCCACATTCACATTTCATATCCTTATATATCAATTCGAGACATCCTTTCTATCATATCATTTCACACGAAAACCATTAACTATAACTTAAGCCGTGGCATATCTTGTCTCCAAACTATAAATCATATATCAATATTTGCGAGGGTGCTATACTGTTAGTTAAATGTATGCCCTAGAGGCCATTACTGTACATGCGATGTATATTGTAGTGGATACTTGAACATATATAGGGAGGACTTTCTTGCTCGACATGATAGTATGCTATCTGGTTGCACTTTATCTTAACAAGTTTACAAATACTGTTTTGTGATCACATGTTGATAAAGCCCTTAGGATGATTACTTGACTACCAAGATTATGATGCAGATCATACTGATAGGGACAAGGTAGTCAATAAGTACATCCTTCAAATGTTCCTAGTTGTGAGAGTATCGAGACAGGGCATCGGTACTTCAGAGTAGACTAGCGTATGCACTTCTTGACCCATATGATGGGCGATGGATGATCCCACATCCATTGGTGATTGACATCAGAGAAGGCATACGGGTGCTCATTGGAGACTGAGTACACTGGACGGACTCGCCGAGAACTCCTAGATGGTATTATACCTATCGTCGGATAGCAGTTCTCTGGTGACACTGGTATAAGTTAGTCTGTAGACCCGAGATCGTCATAGAGTCTTGTGTGATTCCCACTGTGCTTTGATTTCCACCATACCACGGTCTAGAGATCGTTCAAAAAGTTTGTTTTTAGGTACAGTCCCGAGTCACATGGAGGCAATGAGCAATAAGAGGGGTTTCGTCTCGCCCGGTATTGAGGGTTGATGTTACGCTATGCATGATTGGCCATAACAGGAAATCCCTGGACAGGGTTGCTGAGATTTACTGGTAAGTGTTACCAGTAGTTTCTCGAACCGTTATGGACCTTACATCGACATGACTTATCAGGCTATTGGGGTCTGACGTTATACCACCCCCAGGCTGTGATATGCGACATATCAGACGAAGAGACCGGACTGTACGGTTGTGTTACTGATTGGATTCGCAGGAGTACTAGCAGGCTTGATTGTTGATCTTCTGATCGCTCAATACCCGGGTGGCCGTTACGTTTAGCAGACCGCTTGCGTCTTGTAGTTGATTGATATGATCATCACCTACTGCCGGCGTATTGACGAGTCTTTAGAGTCCTACACAGAGGTTTCCTGGTTCATGCGAAACGGTGTAGGAGCACATATGTGATATGTGCGGGACCGAGATTAATGCATGTATGTGATACAGCATTCTATTCTCGCGACTTGTGACATTGGTCGGGTATATATGATATAGCCAGGTTATTGGATCAAGTGTAGATTCGATAAGTTGTTGCATTTGATATTAGTCGGTTATATGTAATATAGCTGGATTATTAAATCAAGAGTTGATTTAATAATGTCACGACTCGAAATATTAGCTCGTCACCAGCACTTAAATCACGCAACGTCTAAAGGCGTAACGTAATTCAAGCAAGCTGAAACCCAGAAATCGAAACCTTTTTTAAGAAAATAAAGGAGGTGAAGTTTTGAAATAAAGCTATAATGAAATCAAGTTTTTCTTAATGCATAGAAAAGGAACCTAAAAATGCAAGTGAAATTTACTAGTTTGAAAACGTGTTTCATCTTTTTAAAAAGAATTTGGCAGCACCTCCTTTGTATTTTTTGATCCAAAACCACAATACATGATAATATAAAGGAATCCCCAACCATGAGCAAGCACTTCGCCAAACGCCGGATCACAACCACGCAAGACAGTATATACAAGTATACGACGCCCAACGGCGAAGTTCACCATAAATGATAAAGAAATAAGCAAGACATCAAAACCATAAGTAGCGGAAAAAACCGTCGCTCTAAGTCTCGCAACCACAAATCTCACTAAGTCTCATTACTTATACAAATACTAATTTTGATTGATAAAGTTGACTAGATAAAATATGAAATATAAATACAAGAGTGGGTATGATACAAATGTCCCACCTACCAAAGCAATCGCCCAAAAACAACTGTGTACCAGTGATGCTGCTACTGATCCAAGCGGTCAACCTGCAAGAACTGTGGCACAACGGGGGTTAGTTGCCAACTCGTGAGTAGAAAAACATCAACAAGTAGAAATCGAATAAACAATGACTCCTGGGTCAACTATATCATGAAGGTAATACTATGATATCTAGGGTAACCGGGTCTGCATATGTGATTGATAATCGATTTCGATGTCGTGTTTAGAAAAGTGTAAAAATCACAACCAAAGAAATTTGTAAACCGCAATCAATAACGGTGTCAATTATAGGTTCGTTAGCGAGTGCGGATCGTCCACTGGGAAAGTGAGATTTGATAGTAATTGTTTTAGTCTAGTTGAAAATTAAAGAAGAAAAGAAAATGATTCAAGAATTTTGAAATTTAGTTTTATGAATTGTAAAGAACTAGATCTAATATCAAGAAACACTAAAGATCAAGAATCACGAATCACGAATTGTCCAAATCAAATGAATTATCAAGATTTGTAATGAGGCTCGTAGGAATCGATCCAATCGATAGTGATGATGAAGAATTAGGATTACAAATTCTTATCTATTGATGATTTATTACTAGATCGATGACGATCAACGAGAATTAGGGATCTCTTGAAGAAACTAGGGTTTCTTCATCATCATTCCTGGTCCTTTCGTTGATTAGCATTCAAATTCTAGCCACTAGGAAATTCAATTATCGATCGTTGATCTCCAATTAGGAGCAAAAACATTCAAGAAAGCATCTCGCTCGAAACTAGGTTGTTGATGATTCAATTTCCTAAGATTTACAAAACTCATAAGACTTAAGAATCGTTCAAGAATTTAATCATCGTCATCTATTTATTTTCTCAATTCCTCCACGAGCAGAGTTTTCACTCAAACATCATGACAAAGAAAGAAATCAAGAATTGAGAACTCATCATAATGCTCAAATGTAAAGAAAAGCAAGATCAAGAATTTTCACTTTTCATTATTCAACATCTCGTTACAGTTCACTCAAAGACTACAAGAATTGAGGAGAGAACTCGATCATCGAACTAGCTTCGCATCGTCTTCGTGAATCGCGGATCGTCTTAGATCACTTGCTCGGATGAAGATCGGCGTTGCTCCAAAAAGGCTCGATGGTTTCTTACTTGATTTTGTACTCGATGAATCTTGATTTGGATTTTGAATTGTATTTGGGTTAGGGTTTGGATGCACAAGTTGTGTCACTCAACTTGTGTTTGGAATTGTTGAACTACCTTTAGATTGAAGCCTTGGGTCCCTTTATATATGCTTTTTCTTTAGCTTCCCCTAGAAGCTTGATTAGGTTTAGCTTCCTTTAAAAGCTAAGCTAGGTTTAGCTTCTCTTGCAAGCTTGGTAGTTATGAAGAAAGCTTCTAGATTTAGGTAGTTAGCTAGCTTCCTTGAGAAGCTTGGTTGTTGAGGAGAACCTTCTAGATTTAACTAGCTTGCTTGAGAAGCTTGGTAGTGTTTAGCTTGTACAAGAAGCTTGGCTGTTAGGACAGAAGGTTCTTGAGATCTCTGGAAAATGAAGTGTCTTAAGGGCGTTTTCCTATTAAAAGGAGACATCGGGAAAAGCAATCTGCCGATGACTTGATGACGCGGCCACGGATCCGCCGCGAATACGCCCCTTCGGCCGCGGATCCGCAGCCGTTTTGATGGCTTGCTGGATGAAATCTTTAGTCTGAATTAGTGCTGATCCTTGGGGACTTATTTTATATCTGGAATATTTTTATACTCTCTTGTTCACTGCCAGATCACAAGTCTTGGACTTGGCGTATTTTTTATCAGCACTTTTAGCAGTTTTGGCTATTTACCTGGAATTTCCTGCATACAATCTCGAGACAAGTGTTACGATATACAAAGATATGCATGCAATAACAAACACACAATTTCCCTCAAAATGCCGGTTATAACGTATAGCACATGTTATTTGATATTTTACAGACAATTCGCTAATATGTGATATATTCATACCGAACACCTTTAGATGATTGCAAATAGTAGGGAAATTGATGTGTTAAAAATGCAATATTTTCGACTGATCAATATGTGCCAACAATGAAATCAATACCTATATGTATGCGGATATAATCCAATAATATATCAATATATGTATGGATGTGGATCTCGTCCAACCATATAATCAATGTATGTGTGCATGTGGATCTTGTCCAACCATATAATCAATGTATGTGAATATCATAAAACCATATGGATGAAAGTATGAGGATATAAATCAACGGGTGTCCCTCGTGACACATCAAAATCATCGAACCTGAGTGTCCAGCATCGACACTCGAAACATCATGAAAACCGTGTCGAGCATCGACACGTAAATCCTCATATATCTCAGGCGCCGCATCCTCAGATCGGCACTCAGGCGCTGCGCACCCTGGTTGGCCCTCATATCCATCTCGCTACTCTAGTTGGATCCTCTGGATAACAGCCGAGTGCAAATACTATCAACGGTAGGTAGTGCTCCCCTGCCAGGTTCACCGTCTAACATATACGAGTCTTTTTGCCCCGGGGTACCTCACTGGGTCCACCATGTACCCGCAGACGGTGCCTAACGCTCCTCGAATCGGGTTTCACATGTCACTCTCAAAACCGAGAAAGCACATGGTGGACGTACTGAAATATTATATTAAGAGAAACCGGTTTTTTAAAACAGTGCATGCTTTCCTTTGAAATCGCCACCGCTCTGAAATCCAGAAATCTCAAGAAAAAAGCATATCTCAATGCGTAAAAGCGTAAAGCATGATGTATGCGACATATAACAGAAAGTAAGCATATCCGTATATCATGCAACATGGAACAATAATATGCACATATCGAGAGAAAACCGCTCATTTAAATGAATCTAATTTTAAAATGTATCATGCGGTTCCCAAATCTCCAAAATCGAATGCAATACCGTATAAAGGTGCATATGTGTATATAAGCAAGCATGGACGTAAAAATGTGTATGTCCGCAAGTATGGTGTACAATATATATGCGCGCAATTATGGTGTACAATAGTATGTACGCAAGTATGGTATACAATATGTATGTAAGTAAGTATGGTGTGCAATATGTATGTGCGTAAGTATGGTGTGCAATATTTATGTATGCAAGTATGGTGTGTAATATGTATGTACGCAAGTATGCTGTACAATATGTATGTGCGCAAGTATGGTGTACAATATGTATGTGTGCAAGTATGGTGTGCAATATGTATGTTCGCAAGTATGGTGTACAATATGTATGTGCGCAAGTATGGTGTCCAATATGTATGTACGCAATTATGGTGTACAATATGTATTTCCGCAAGTATGGTGTAGAATATGTATGTGCGCAAGTATGGTATACAATATATATGCGCGCAAGTATGGTGTATAATATGTATGTACGCAAGTATGGTGTACATTATGTATGTTATGATGCAGCAACCCTACGGTGTAGTGACATGGCAATTATCGATGATGAAGTGTGTGAGCCGGAAAATCTGTGTACGTATAACATATGCATCATCGATAAGGGTGTAAGTGTACTAGCATAGGTATAAGTTGTTGCAGATAGTGCCCTCAAAGTCAATTATTGGATCGCAGGTACGTGATTGCAATGATTGAGGTATGACCTATACTGATATGACAGTCTTGCTTGAGATGATAGTATGCTTTCTGGTTTGTCTTTATCGTTGTGTACATGCTTTAGTTCGCTATTGCATGTTGATAGAGCCAATAGGATTCTTGCTTGACTGCCAACAGTATGATGGCGATCATATACATAGGAGCTGGGGTCTGTAAGCACATCCTTAAAGTGTCCCTAGTCGTGGGAGTTTCGAGACAGGGCATCGATACTCAAGAGTAGTCTAGTGTATACAGTCGAGACCCCGACGAAGGGCGGTGGCCGGTCTCACAAGCTACTGGTGTCAGTTGGATCACCTAAGATGTATACAGGTGCTCATTGGGTTATGAGTACACCGGACAGGACTCGCCTGGAACATTCTAGTTGGTATTATACATATCGTCAGATAGCAGTTCCCTGGTGACATGTGTACAGGTTAGTTTGTCGACCTGAGATCGTCATTTGTCTCGTGTGAGTTCTCACTGTGCTTTCATTTCTACCCTACCACTCTCAAAGGAGACGTGAAAACAGGTATTTTTTGGGTACAGTCCCGAGCCACATGGAGTCAGTGAGCGGATCGTCGGGGATTCGTCTCTCCCGGTATTGGGGGTTGATGTCGCACAGTGCACGGGTGGCCATCACTAGAAATCCTCGGCCGAGATAGTGGAGAATTGCTGAATTGGATCAGTAGTTTCTCAGGAGGTGATTGGCTTCATACTGACACGAATTATCGCGTTATTAGGGGTCTAACTTTATCCACCCCCTAGACTCGACATGCGATATTCTTTAGACGAACGGACCGGACTGTATATACATTGTCACTGTCAGACTCAGTAGGGTTTATAGATGAGTTCGCTCGTCAGCTTCCCTTCCAATCAATACATAGGCAACCGTTACGTACAGCTTGTACCTCTGACGTGCTAGAGGTTATACCCAGTGCCAGTGATTTGATGAGTCATTAGAGTCCCCTACAGACAGTTTCCCAAGTTCGGGCGAAATGTTGTAGAGGCCGTATGGTTTTATGGCAGAGTTCGGAAAATGCACGTGCGTTTTCGCACGTGTCATTTTTCGGGCAGATAATACTGGTAGGTTTTGGTTTAAGCCGGATCCCAGTATTATACTGTGTAGATATAATATCTTTGTCTCAGTTGCATTTGTATTCGGTCGTAATACAAATGCGGGTATGTTTATACTGATACGGGGTTATCCTGAAATCCGTTTCGGGATCGCTTTTGGAAGTTGCCAGTTTCCAGTTTTCTATCACCCGTCTTTAACATTCGGTTAAAGACGGATTTATCTTTTCTTGAGATCAGTGTGGAAGCTTCTAGAAGGTGACTAGGATGGTGACTAAGCTTGTGAGTCATTGATGCATTAAGTGTTCATTTAATGTTGTGATGACTAGGTTTATTATCATTGGTTTGCATTAAATGTGTTCATACAAGGTGTAATTGTGACTCATTCTTTCTTTAATCTTGTGGTCACCTTCCCCTCTCCTACACTCACCTCCCCCTCTTGTATAAGTAGCCGGCCCCTCCCATCTTGTGAGGATATGGTTGTTGATTGAAAAAAAGGATATAAGTTTTGGTGCATAGAAATTAGATGTGATCAGTTTCTCTTTTCACCCGATCCAAAAGGCAACTTCATTAACCGTTCGTCCATAGCTTTGGACGTAAAGAGACAAAGTGTTCTACTCATTCTCTACATCAATCTTGGTCATCTTTTATGGCAAACTTGATGATAGAGTTGCCTCGGTTCAGAGGCGGGAGCCCGTTTAAAGATCCGTCGACGTGGTGCCACCTGGACGAAAAGACTGGAGATCGAGGAGATCGGAGCAGCCGCAACAAAGCGTGGGATGATGGTTGAAGACCGAAGGACTCGGATCGTTTGGTATAACATTTCAACCCACTTTGTAGTTTATTAGTTTAGCTTTAATGGCAGATTCGGGTTAAAGTACGCGATAGCGCCAGTTTGTAAAAAGTTTTTGTTCCGCATTTGGCGTTTGTTAGACGGCCGGGGTGCTACCGTGGACTTACAGTGGTATCAGAGCCTCACCATTAAGCTTTCTTAACTAGTGCTAACACATTTAAAACATCGATCGAACGGATTTTCGAAAACTACTTTTTTTCAGTTCACAGTTTCTGTCGATTTTAAATCAAGTCCAAAAATTATTTTGCATATCACAGAAAATTGGGCAGGGTTTTTTAAGCTATCTGTAGAAATTTGGTCACGTGACCCCACCAGACCACCGCGGATCTACGGTCAAACCTAGGGTTTGACCGCGCATCCGCGGCCAATCTGTGGGACCAGTGGTCTAAATTTCTACAGTGGCTTCTTCTGTGGAAATTGTGGTTTTTGGAATATTTCTTTTGGGCCCAGATTTTGTTACTGTACATCAGATGTTCGTGGGGCCCACTTCGAGAAATTTTGTCAATCGAAATTTTAAACTTGTTAGTATACAGTATTTACATTATATCTCCGACCGGGAATGTCATTTGATCGGTAAACCGCGTCTGATTGCTATAGTTCTTTTAGACGGGTTTGCGAACGTGACATTCGCGTTGATGTTCTGTGTTGTGCTGTGATGTTGCGGATATGTCGTGGTGGATAGCAGTGTGCAATGGTAGTATAGTTTGGATTTACTTGTACATTTGATATTGCGGGGCGAGCGTCCAACATGTGGACTGCCGTCACTGTCTGTTTGTATAATATTCTTTTGGGGCACGACCGGGCTGAGGTCGATGTACCCGTTGTACATATTTTTATTTCTGTACTAGGTTTACCACGCGACGGAGTGCACGGATAGCCGGGTTCTGGAGGGCAACGGGTCCATATCTCATGGCTTTGTGAGGCAGAGGGGCCTCACTCTAGAATTGGCAGACTATTCGCCGCACTCGTAGGGGGTACAGGTTGACCCAAGGAGGGGTGCTCAATTTACCGGATTCCGTGAAGTGCCGGGTGTTCCATTCACTATGCTGTGGGGACTACCTCGCTTCAGGTTTTGGCGGGTAACTTGCCGCACCCGTAGGGGTCTAGGTTTCATTGTACAGGCTATCCACATGACCAGGGGAACGTCGGGTTTCAGTAGCGGCTCTGTGAAACCCGGGGATCCCAGATTATCTGTACTGTTCTGTGATGCTTATTACTTTTCTGTAATGTTGCATATTATCACGCCTGGAGCGATTATTGTATATTGGTATATATACTATTAGATGTTGTATATATTTTACACCCGCGCTAGTCCAGCCCCCGCTCTGTCGTTAGTTAAGTAACCTAACGGGTGATGACGGGACCCAGTGGCGAATGCGGATGGCATATACGTACATTATATTTTCGTTCTTTTCTGGTGTGATTGATTGATGGGACTGCATTGATTCTTATCAATGCAAGGATAAAACAAACCTATATTTGATGTTGTTGGAACAAATTTTAAAGGTGTTATTACAAAGATGTTTTCTTTTGTTTTGCATAGCGATATTCAGTTGGAATACCCTGCACCTCATTCCATGAGGCAAGGGCCGAGATCCCTTCACCGGGAGTGACCCTTTGGGCAGAAGTTTACGTCAGGGTAATAACTTTACTAAAGTTGATTACAAGTTGCTTTGCATCGCGGTATTCGGTTAGAATATCCTGCACCTCATTCCACGAGGAAAGAGCCGAGATCCCTTCACCGGGAGTGACCTGTTTAGCAAAAGGTTTTCGCCACTATATTTTTATGAAAAACTATCAGTTTCCTTCAACGAGATCAAGTTCATTACGTTAAAGGTTTTTCGCCAAAAACCAGCCGTAGCCCTCCGTCATGTCTTATAGATGGTCAGCAGTATTCAAGCTATGTTTGTTTGGCCAAAGTCAAGGCATATTGTTTGGTAGTTGCTGGGTATTCATCTATTGCGTAGATAGATGCGTTGGTTTGGTACAGTCGTATTACCTTGTTGGCCAAAGTCAAGGGTATGTACGGGTGGGTTCAAATTAACTTGGATAATGAGGGGTAGAACTTGGCATGTGACTTATGGTGGGTTGGCCAAAGTCACGATCATAAGAGCATGGGGCAAAAATCACATCGGGAGTTTCAAACATACAAGAAACTTGCCAGGCATGCGCATACCTTCTAGAGTGTGATAACTTGAGTGGCTTCCATCAAGTTATCATACGATGATAGTTGGATCCCGATTCTCACTGATGAGTTAGTTTACTCTTCGGGTGATCCCGACTAATTCTTCTTTCAGGTTTGGAGGAGAATTTAAGATTACAGTGGGAGGTTTCCTGATTAGATAAAGTGATAACCATTCTGATCTAGGTTAGAGTGTACGCAGAGTGTTTCTTTTCTCTCTCTCTCTTTGGCAGCGACCTTTGACTAACCCTAGACTATGACTCAGTGACCAAGTTGACTGAACCTTCTTAAAATACTGGCTTTTGGATTGTCTGAGTTGCATAAATCATTGCCGCTTCTTCTTTTATCCTTTGCATTTCTCAGAACACCCCGTATTATTACGGACATCCACTTCCATTGGATAGATCCATCGTATGGTTATATACGAACTCGAAGGGACTTGTTTGTGGATGGATCCAGGTTCAGGAGAAATAGAATTGGTTTATTCAGTTGTCTTTTATTATCACCTTCTCTCAGGTTGCGAGGGCTCCTTAGTTTAGGATAGTACACCTATTACGCTTATTGGATAGTCTTCTTCCAAACCATAGGCTGGTGCCAAAAGGTAGGGAATGAAGAAAACCAATTAGCCTAAGTAAGGGTGTACAGAAGGTAATAACTAAAGACAAAATAAAGGGATTAGAAAGAGGGCAAAGTAAATTGCGACTGTTATCATTCACGACCAAACCACGTACTTCGTCGCCACTCCTATTTCACCTTTGTTTTTTTCCCAAGTTTGGGAGAAATAGAATAAGGTATTATTCAGTTGTCTTTTATCATCACCTTCTCTCAAGTTGTGAGTACTCCTTGGTTTAGGAGGGTACACCTATTATGCTTACTGGATAGTCTTCTTCCAAACCATAGGCTGCTGCCGAACGGTAGGGAAGGAAGAAAACCATTTATCCTAACAAAGGTGTACAGAAGGTAACGAGTAAAGACAAATAAAGGGATTTGGATAAATAGCAATGAAATATACGTTTGAAGTCATGAATTGGATTATGGAAGAGGCATTACTAGGAATACCGGGATACCCTTACGAAACATTTTCATGTTTCAGTGCATTATTAAAAGAAAACTGATTTCCTGATTAGATACTTACTCCAGGGTATGTATTTACCAGGTATGATTCTCAGATCTGTATGGTTTTACAGATGATCAGTGGGAGTAAGTTATTGGGAATTAGATGATCATCCTCATTATATCGGAATTCGTTGTAATTGGTGATAATTGAGGAAAGTGCCTGGGTACAGTTTTCAACGTACGACGCACATGTTTTGAGTTATTCAACTCAGCGGACTTATACAAAGTATTGTATGTTGTCCAGTGTCCGTCAGGACAAAGGGGAAGGTCCTCGTACTATGTTCTGTTTACTTGTGACTTCTCTAGTTCTTAGACAAGTGTTTCGTAGAAATACAATGTCTAAGTTTTGAGAAGTTGTGGGTATAAGAATAAAGTAGAGAACCAGGTATCGCAAGTATCGGGATTCTTCAAAGAGATTGAAGATGTAGATTCTTGTGATTGGTATTCAGATGAAAGTAACGGTTTTGAGAAACTTGTTTCTCTTTCAGGTTACTCATAATTGGATGCATTCCTAAGTTGAGTAATGCTGATTAGCCTCTCTCCATTAAGTTGATATGCACTGAAGACAGCTGCATGATTTGAATCTGGTTCCAATTAAATTAGTGCCTCTATTTCTGTATTGTATATAGAATGGTTCATATCTTAACGATGTTAAGATACGGGGAGTTGTCCAGCTTATGCTTAAAACCAGACACTGGATAGATCAAGGCACGTTTCTGTAATGGCAGTTTGTGGGTTGACCCTGGGTTTGACAAGGGTTGACTTTCTACCATCTGAAAGATCAATAGTGATATTGTTCTTGAATCGCCATGGTTTTAGTAAAATGGATTTTTTCAGAAAACAGCATTGGGAGTATGGTAGAACTGGAAGTGATTCCAGCACCGCAAACGATTACGAAAAATTTAATAGGACCTATATATTCAATCAGGTTTGACATTCCATTAGCCACTCCACAGATATGGTGGGTAACCTCAAACACCCGAGAGGTGCTCCGGTAGCCTCAAGGACGGTGACAGGGAGGTTCTTGTTTACCTAGACTTCACTACTGTTGTTCTAGACTATGAGACCCGGCAGAAGGATATGTACAGCGTCGTTCTAAACTAGTTTTAGAAGTACACGTTTATATTATTCTGCCAGAGGGTTGTTGTGGTCAGTGGGAGCAGCGGAAGCATAGTGGGCAAGTAGCTTATGTTTATTTATAGGCTTGAGCAGATATAGCGGAGATAAGATCATCTATTTTTGATGTGGCAGTCATGGGTTTGACTTCAACGGAATAGGGGATGGATCTGTTAAGAAGGTAGTAGGGTGTGATGTCCTGATATTTGGATGACATACACAGAGTAGGAAGTAAAATTCCTAAACTACGATCGGTTGTACTTTGGTCATCACACAGTTGTTTCTCCACAAAGGATATGGATATAATATCAGACATTCTGGTTACTAGATCTATGATTTTAGATCTAGATTTGGGTAGCTTCCCAATGTGGGTAATTGGACAGTATTCTAATAGTATTTTAAAATAGATGACTCCTGGCATGGTGGTGTACCTGCAGGTGATGGAGTCACCCTCTCTAAAAGTGTCTTACAGACTAAAGGAGAGAGGGATGTGCATGATTGGCAGATCACTTGCTTAGGCAATTGAGTCAATCGTGAGATGTCAAGTACCACACCAGATGTTGTTTTTGCACTAGATGCGATAAGTTTATATTAACCAATTTTGGAGAAACATAAGGAAGCAGTCTTAGAACGTAAGTGTATGTTCTACGGATTTGATGACGGCAGCCTCCTTCGGGAGACGGTTATCATTCCAAGCTTCAGAGGTGACATGGATGACAGAGTGATTGTCAGAGTTATAGTTTTCCCTCTAGCGAGGGACAATATTATGGACAGAAGGTCCAAGAGGATACTGTGGGAGGCATGGTGCTGGATACTGATTAGGTTCAGTTATTGATAAAGTCTAAGTAGTTTGGATTTGGAGTTCATTTATGAACTAGGTCCCATCAGATATTCAGACATATTCTAAGACAAGTATTACTCGATTCGGGAGATGGCTTTCTCCACGAACTTGAGATTAAGAGAGACATAGAAAGAAACATCCGGGCGGATCCACTCACTAAGGCTATTTCTCGAACACAATAATTTTACAAACGGGATTTGTGAAACTGACTAGTAAAAGAGTTGGATGTTCGGTATCACACGGGCTGTGAGTATGCGACATCGCAATAATTAGCCTTAAGTGCAAGTGGGAGATTGTTGGAGATAGTGCCCTCAAAGTCAATTATTGGATCGCTGGTACGTGATTGCAATGATTGAGGCAGGACCTATACCGATATGACAGTCTTGCTCGAGATGATAGTATGCTATCTGGTTTGTCTTTATCATTATGTACATGCTTTAGTTCGCTATTGCATGTTGATAGAGCCCATAGGATTCTTGCTTGACTGCCAGCAGTATGATGGCGATCATATACGTGGGAGCTGGGGTCTGTAAGCACATCCTTAAAGTGTCCCTAGTCGTGGGTGTTTCGAAACAGGGCATCGATACTCCAGAATAGACTAGTGTATACAGTCGAGACCCCGACGAGGGGCGGTGGCCGGTCTCACAAGCCACTGGTGTCAGTTGGATCACCTAAGATGTATACAGGTGCTCATTGGGTTATGAGTACACCGGACAGGACTCGCCGGGAACATTCTAGTTGGTATTATACATATCGTCAGATAGCAGTTCCCTGGTGACATGTGTACAGGTTAGTTTGTCGACCTGAGATCGTCATTTGTCTCGTGTGAGTTCCCACTGTGCTTTGATTTCTACCCTACCACGCTCAAAGGAGACGTGCAAACAGGTATTTTTTGGGTACAGTCCCGAGCCACATGGAGGCAGTGAGCGGATCGTCGGGGATTCGTCTCTCCCGGTATTGGGGGTTGATGTCGCACAGTGCACGGGTGGCCATCACTAGAAATCCTCGGCCTAGATAGTGGAGAATTACTGATTTGGATCAGTAGTTTCTCAGGAGGTGATTGGCTTCATACCGACATGAATTATCGCGTTATTAGGGGTCTGACTTTATCTACCCCCTAGACTCGATATGCGATACTCTTTAGACGAACGGACCGGACTGTATATACATTGTCACTATCAGGCTCAGTAGGATTTATGGATGAGTTCGCTCGTCAGGTTCCCTTCCAATCAATACATAGGCAACCGTTACGTACAGTTGTACTCTGACGTGCTAGAGGTTTTACCCAGTGCCAGTATGTTGATGAGTCATTAAAGTCCCCCACAGACAGTTTCCTAAGTTCGGGCGAAATGTTGTAAAGGCCGTATGGTTTTATGGCAAGGTTCGGAAAATACACGTCCATTTTCGCACGTGTCATTTTTCGGGCAGATAATACTGGTAAGCTTTGGTTTAAGCCGGATCCCAGTATTATACTGTGTAGATATAATATCTTTGTCTCAGTTGCATTTGTATTTGGTCGTAATACAAATGCGGGTATGTTTATACTGATACGGGGTTATCCCGAAATCCGTTTCGGGATCACTTTTGGAAGTTGCCAGTTTCCAGTTTTCTATCACCCGTCTTTAACACTCGGTTAAAGACGGATTTATCATTCCTTGAGATGAGTGTGGAAGCTTCTAGATGGTGACTAGGATGATGACTAAGCTTGTGAGTCATTGATGCATTAAGTGTTCACTTAATGTTGTGATGACTAGGTTTATTATCATTGGTTTGCATTAAATGTGTTCATACAAGGTGTAATTGTGACTCATTCTTTCTTTAATCTTGTGGTCTCCTTCCCCACTCCTACACTCACCTCCCCCTCTTGTATAAGTGGCCGGCCCCTCCCCTCTTGTGAGGATATGGTTGTTGATTGAAAAAAAGATATAAGTTTTGGTCCATAGAAATTAGATGTGATCAGTTTCTCTTTTCACCCGATCCAAAAGGCAACTTCATTAACCGTTCGTCCATAGCTTTGGACGTAACGAGACACAGTGTTCTACTCATTCTTTTCATCAATCTTGGTCATCTCTTTTGGAAAACTTGATGATCGAGTTGCCTCGGTTCAGAGGCGGGAGCCCGTTTAAAGATCCGTCGACGTGGTGCCACCTGGACGAGAAGACTGGAGATCGAGGAGATCGGAGCAGCCGCAACAAAGCGTGGGATGATGGTTGAAGACCGAAGGACTCGGATCGTTCGGTATAACATTTCAACCCACTTTGTATTTTCTTAGTTTAGCTTTAATGGCAGATCCGGGTTAAAGTACGCGATAGCGCCAGTTTGTAAAAAGTTTTTGTTCCGTATTTGGCGTCTGATATAAGGCCGGGGCGCTACCGTGGACTTACATAAGTAATGCAATGCGAATAACATGAATGCATCATAAGGTAAATCGTCAACTAAAAGCAATAAGGTATACATATCTAACATGATCGAGTCGGTGAATCCATCAATCGACATCCAGCCTAACAATATCGCGTACGGTATAATCCATCGTACGGTAACCTCTAGTCAAGGGTATGGATCAATTATCAAGTCAAACTCATCACAAACGGAAATTCATCGTACGGCGGCATTAAGCTATCAGGGATCTTGTCAACCTATAAGACGAGGAGGGAACGGACCTAACGTCACGTACGGCTAACACTCATGATTCACAACATATATAATTATCTCTATATACCTATGTCCCTGGTCACATCCGCAATAATCTCATATCAGGGGACCGGCAAGGTATAAATCATCTCAATCGACTCGCATCCGTATACCAACATATCACCAAATCATCATATCGCGTCATATATCCTTTTCATCGTATTTACATCCCTTATCAAGTCACTTTTACAAATACATTCTACCTTTACTATAAGTATAAGTATCTAATCTAACATACACACCCGAACCATATAAACAGTTTTTGAAAGATGCGAATCGTAGTTATGAAAGTAGGAGCTACGGTGTTTTTAAAGAAAAGGTATCATTTGAAAATCCTTAACGTCCCTCAGGATTTCTGTTTAAAAGATACATACAATTCTTCAGTTTAGAAATAAGTATGGTTCGGATGACGCATCTACGTCGGCTATCTAGTCCTATAGTACCCTAAACGGCAATATCAACAAATATCATCCTCAAGTCCCGTGATCACATACTAGTCGTATCATATTGCTTCTAACTATCCTTAGTTTCTAATATGGTTTATCTAACTATCCTTTTTACTCTATCTATAGTTTTTTTATTAAAGTTTCCATTAACCATAATCTACATATAAATCGGTTTCCATCAAAGCGTGCGGGGGTGCTATACACCATCCACCCGACTTCCCCCGTAGATATAGATCTACTGACTTTGCTTTTTGCTTGCCGAAGTCAATGACGCCACGCTCCGTCACCTTAGAATCCACGCGAAAGTACCTACAATAATAACACATATCGCAACGCTATTAAAATCAAGTTCTAAAAACCGAAACAGCACACGAATCGCCTATAGATTAGAACCTATAGCTCACGCATGCAAAACCAACAAATTACCCCTAGTCGTTGATGTACAAATATTCAACAACCAAAAACAAATCGAAATACCAAAACCAAGCAATACAAAATACGGAAAACATATCCCCAAAACTGTTGGGTTCCTAGGCACACTAGTGAGGTCTCATAAGGCATCAACCATGCCAATTTCAAAAATACGGTGCCGAGAAACCCTAGACTACGGATCGTTGGCTAGATATCTAGGCGAAAACATAAACTAGTTAACAACTTAACTACAAGGAATCGGAAATACAACCTTTGTAGATCCGGTGCTCCACCTCCATAGCTCCGCGACGAAGTCCCTACGCTGTCCTAGTGAACTCCCGGGCTCTAGTGTCGGCTTCGTCGAAGAATAAGCGAGCTAGGTCGTCGATGTCCATGCCGAAGATGATCTACGTCGAGGCATCGCTAGATCAAGCTCCACCTTCACCAAGCCTTGAAAACTTGTGAAGGAAACACACTCTACTACTTGGCAAGAGGTAGAGGATGAAGAAATAGGAAGTGGGTAGACTTTAGAATTGGATTTCTCACTCATTTCCAACAATCACCATTGATGGAGCTTAGTTTCTCTTCTTGAAGAAGAAGAAGAAGAAGAAATGTTATTATGATAAGAATAATAAAAATGAGAAAAGAAATTCATTCTTATCATAATTGAACCATAGTTAGGTGTAGAGAGTCAATCATGGTTTAGTGGAATGGTTAGGTTAAGCATGAGACAAAAATGGTTACAAGGTTAAAGACTTCATGAAGCTTCATGAAGCATTTAAAGATAGCCACATTAATAAGAAAAACAAAACCCTAATTATCCACTTAACCATGGTTTAATTCTTTACACTTAACCAAAATGTATGTATCATCAAACATGATACAATCTAGTGCACAAAATCATATCGCATATGTAATGCACACATCCGAGTGAGAAAATCCATCTTAAAGTGAACCGATACTAGTTAATGCAAAGTAATATATCAAATATATAATTATGCATTAAATCATTAAATCAACACTTGATTCAAAGATCCGGTCATGTCGCACAAAACCGACAGGTATCATCAGTAACAACTTATCGAATCAACACTTGATCCGATAACCCGGCTATATCGCATATAACCGATCAATGTCACATCGCGAGAATCGAATACAGTATCAGATACTGGTATTATTCTCGGTCCCACACATATCTCATATGCGCTTCTATTTCGTTTCGCTTGAGCCAGGAAACCTCTGTGTAGGACTCTAAAGACTCGTCAATACGCCGGCAGCAGATGATGATCATATCAAACATCCACAAGCCGCAAGCGGTCTGCTAAACGTAATGGCCACCCGGGTATTGAGCGATCAGAAGATCGACGAGCAAGCCCGCTCACACTCCTGTGAATCCAACCAGTAACACTTACCGTACAGTCCGGTCTGTCCGTCTGATCTGTCGCATATCTTGCCTAGGGGTGGTATACGTCAGACCCCAATAGCTCGATAAGTCGTGTCGATATAAGGTCTATAACAATTCGAGAAACTACTGGTAACACTTACCAGTAAATCTCTGCAACCCTGGCCAGGGATTTCCTGTTATAGCCAATCGAACACAGCGCAACATCAACTCCCTATACCGGGAGAGACGAATCCCCTCCTATCGCTCATTGCCTCCATGTGACTCGGGACTATACCCAAAAACCACCGTTTTGCACGCCCTCTTGGACGTGGTAAGATGGAAATCAAAGCACAGTGGGAACCACATAAGACTCTATGACGATCTCGGGTCAACAGACTACTCTGTACTAGTGTCACCAGAGAACTGCCATCTGACGTGAGGTATAATACCATCTGGGAGTTCTCGGCGAGTCCGTCCAGTGTACCCAGTCTCTACTGAGCACCCGTATATCATCTCTGATGTCAAACACCAATGGATATGGGATCATCCATCGCCCATCTGTATGGGTCGAGAAGGTATACGCTAGTCTACTCTGGTATATCGATGCCCCGTCTCGATATACCCACGACTAGGGATTGTGAAGGATGTACTTATGGACTACCATGTCCCCACTAGTATGATCCTCATCATAGTCCAGGTAGTCAAGTACACATCCTAAGGGCTTTACCAACATGTAACAGAGAGACAATCAGTATACACGTTAAGGTAAAGAGCAACCAGATAGCATACTATCATGTCGAGCAAGAAAGTCCTCCCTATATATGTCCCAGCATCCACTACAATATACATCCTATGTATAGTAATGGCCTCTAGGGCATACATATAACTAACAATCTCCCACTTGCACTAGGGCCATCTGTAGCAGTGGTTGTAGTATCTCATACTCAACCATCCCATAAAAGTCTCTCTCTGGGAAACGGCCTTTGTGAGTGGATCCGCCGTGTTGTCCTCTGAGTCTACTCTCCTAACCTCGATCACCCTGGAGATCAACCATCTCCATGATCAGGTAATACTGCCTTAGAATATGTCTGGATCACTGATGGGATGGACGTTCCTTGGCATAAGCCACAACTCCATTGTCACACAATGGGAGGAACAAAGTTCATCTTATGAACTAGTATACACCCAGACTGCCTCTTTGGTAGCATCTTAAGTAGCGATGTATCCTGCCTTTGTTTTTTTTCTAGCATGCCACGGTATTTAGCTTGGAACTCTTCCAACATACCGTCCCTTTACTGAGGGTAAAGACAATGCCTGTGACTGACATTCAGTCGTCCTTATCACCCTGGAACCCTTCCAGTGATTCTCCCCAGGATCGGTTGATACCATCTCACTACAACTAGTGAGAATCATAACATCCAATTAGATCTATCTCATAGATCCAAAATCCAGGATTTAGGAGGTATCACTTTGATCCTATATGGAGAATCATTGTGATAAACGGAGATTGATCGAGCGTAGCATAAGAAACTCCTTTCTTATCAAGAGTATGTCATCCACGTACTCTACGAGGATCGCCACCATACTCCCTACTACCTATTTGTTTATACAAGGTTCATCTACCATTTTGATGATGTCAAACTCTTTGACTAACACATCAAAACAGACGTTCCAACTCCGCGATGCCTGCTTTATCAGATAAAACATCTTGTACACGTTTCCGCTGCTCCCACTGTTTACGAAGCCCTCTGGCTGTGTACTTACAGACGTTCTCTTCTAAAACATCATTTAGAAAAGATGTCATGGCACCCAACTGCCAGATATCGTAGTCATGGTATGTAGCCGTGGCAAGTAGCATCTGGATGGACTTAAGCATAGGTACTGGAAAAGGTTTCATCATTATCCACGCCTGGTCAATGACGAAAACCTTTAACTAGTCTAGCTTTGAAAGTCTCAACTTTTCCATCTACACCAAGTAATCTTCTCAAGATTTACTTGCTCCTGATGGGGATTTAACCCTTCAGATATAGCAGCCAAAGTCCATACTTTGTTGGTGTACATGGATTCCATCTCAGATCACTAAGCATCCAGCCATTCTTATAGAGTCTCACTCCTGATGGCCAGCTCGAAGCTAGTTGGGTCATCATCTCATGATGCAATCCTCGCTCCCACTGTCATAGAGAAACCGAAGTATCTCTCAGGTGGGTGAGGAACCCTACTAGATCGGCGGAGAGGCTGAGGTTCGTTGGAATCTACTAAATCCTTTGGTTCTATCAAATCATTAACTGTAGTTTGTATAGCTGGAACATTTCCAGTTCTACTCAACATATCTTGTCTCGAGCTTGTCCGGATTTTTCTTTTAGACATAGGCCGGACAACCCTAAATCTTAACTAGCTTAAGACATGGGCTCTTCCCATACCATATCTCATATGGAGTGGTAGGCAACTGATTTGATTGGAACCCTATTCAATAGGTATGCAGCTTCTCAAGTGCATAACTCCCAAAAGGAAATAGGAAACTCAGTAGTGCTCATCATAGAGCACACCTTATCATATAGGGTGAGATTGCTCCGCCCCGATATACCATCGTGCTATGGTGTATACGGAGGAGTAATACTGAGAGAGAATCTCATTCTCCTATAGAATAGTCCAGAAATTCTATGCACAAGTATTCTCCTCCTTGATCTCATCAAAGGACATAATACTTACACCCGTATTGGTTCTCTACTTCTAACTTATATTCTGTGAATATCTTAAAAGGTTCGGACTCATGTTTCAACAGGAACATAGGTCTGAATCTCGAAAGATTATCAGAGAATATAATGAAGTATAAAGAACCAATCCTGGCATTTGTAGACAGGGGACCTACATACATCAACATGTATCATCCCAAGAGTTCATTAACTCTTTCTCTATTTTCAGTAAACGGAGCTGTGGTCATCTTATCTTTGTGACATGACTGGCGAGTTTCACAAGATGTAAATTCAAACTTATTTAAATATGCATCTCTATGTAACTTCAGCTAGTCGGGTCGCATTGATATGACCTAGTCTACAATGCCACAAGAAGGATTCGTTCATTTCTGAACTCTTCCTCTTGTGTGTGTTCCGTATACTAAGAACTGTAGTTTGATTTAGAACATCAATGCTTTTAGATAACGTGCCTGAACCGATCAACTTTTGATATAGGAAATGTTCAAAACATTATCCAACAATACAAAAATTTATCATTTCTTTACTAATAAAGAGATTGATATGATTTTGTATATCAGGTTCGGTATCTAATAACATTCGTTCAGAATCAATGTATTTGTAATACAGGGTGACAGTGACCAACAGACTTGGCTGCAACACTTGCCCCGTTTTCTGCCTCATGAAACTTATCACCCGTTCTCAGTCCTCTACCTTTCTGTAGCCCTATGTAACAGATTACATATCTGGGATCCTGATCTGGTATCACATACCCAGGACGTAGAGGATACAGAGAAACAGTTCTTTATAATGAACATACCCGAAGATGATGCATCAGCATGCACTCTCTTCGTTTGGGCGGCACGGGAAATCTGGTATTCCCCAATTTCCTGCTCTGTCTTATAACAATTATAAGTTGGAGCGGGACCAACGTTCCCCAGCTCAGTATAACAAGCGGGTTCGATCAAAAATCCGTATTATTATCTTGATTAAGGCGTGATATGGTCGCTACCTGGAGAGAGAGAGAAGAAAACACTCAGCGTGCGCTCTTGCAAGAATAGATTGGTTATTATTTTATCTAATCAGGATGGCTCCCACTGCTTTTTATCAAATCTTCCTTCAAACCCTAAAAGGAAAGACTAGCCGGGATTAATTACACACTACAAATTCGCCAATCTTTCAGCCAGGCCAGTGTCGGTACTTTGAGGGAGGTCCCCCGTGCTTTCGCACGAACCTAATTAATGTAAACCTCGTTTTCCCAGAGGCGTAACCTCGTTAACACCTTTCTAGACACCTACTTGATCGGCTAATTGTAATGTGTATAACTCTCCCAGGAGTAACTCTTACTCGCAGCGGGTATCGGGATCCAACTATCTCATAGAAGGTATGCAATCTCATTGCAAATTTCAACACTTGAAACTCCCGATAATGGTTTTTACCCCTAGCACCTATGACCTTGGCTAAGGTCAACAAATCATAGGTACTAGTCAAGTTCTACCCGTCATTTCGTGATTAATTAGACCCACCCACATGACCCTTGGCTAAGGTCAACAAAGCCACATGACTGTCCTAACTAATCGCATCATATGCTGTGTAGGAAGACATCACTTAGCTACCGCACACTACGCCTCGGCTATGGTCGACAAACGTAGCACGAATACTAAGTACTCTACTTCCTAAAATGACGGAGGGTTGCGAATTGTTTTTGTGAAAACCTTTAACGCTTTGAACTTTATCTCGTTGCGGAATCAAATGGTTTTTAAATGGAATGTTTTTGAAGCTTTTCTAGTTTTGCTAAAGGGGTCACTCCCAGTGAAGGGATCGTCGGCCCTTTCCTCGTCGAATGAGGTGCTGGATATATCATATATATCACTGTGCAAAGCGGAAACTATAGAAGCGATCAAAGACAAACTGAGGGTTGTAGCATCTGCCAGTTATTGCTAAAGGAGTCACTCCCGGTGAAGGGATCTCGGTCCTTTCCTCATCGAATAAGGTGCACGATGTTCTATAATTAACACCGCGATGCAAAGCAAGAACTGTAGCTACCTGTTTTTATTTTGAAATTCGATTCCACAACATCAATTAGGTTTATTTTCTTTCATTAATCTCATTAATGAATATCCCATCATTTAAATTACCTAAACATCACAGATAGATATGACGTACACTTATGCCATCCGCATTCGCCTCGATGTCCCCTCGTGCACCGTTAGGTTAGGTAACTAACGGCAGAGCGGGGCAGGGCTAGCGCGGGTGTAAAACATAAGTAACGTCTATATAATATATCATATATACTATAATATCTGTCACAGAACATCATATGATCACATCACAGATAAATCACAGCAGAAGAAACATATGAAATATTGGATATACTAGGACGTCCGTGTTTTCAATACGAGCCAGTATAAAACACGGATTCCACAGTCGTGATGAATAGCCAATCCCACACCCCTAGACCCCTACGAGAGCGGCAAGTAACCCTACCAATTCTAGGGTTAGGAGACCCGAACTCGGCTCCTCGAGTTGGTCTCCCTCTGGACCCCAAAACCCGGTTACTTGTGCTCCCCTCCTTGGGTCTATCCTAGTGCAGAAAAGTAAATAATATACATCAACGGTGACATCTTCCGCAACCTGGAAGTGCCCCAATAAAAGAATATTACATACAAGTTTTTACATGAATGAAAATGAAAAACACTCATCTCACATAAAAACCCCCGGCTATTCAAATACGACGATCCAATATAACATATCCAGCAACACATAACATCACATGTCATCAACGTAAGTAAACATGCGCATCCCAATTGTCGTTGACATATAGCAACGAAACCGGCGATATCACATATTACACTTACGGTCACAGAAAAGAAAGTGTAAAACTATAACAGTTGGAATCCGCAATCTCTTTAGGCATGTCGTCGCGGAGCTATGGAGGTGGAGCACCGGATCTACAAAGGTTGTATTTCCGATTCCTTGTAGTTAAGTTGTTAACTAGTTTATGTTTTCGCCTAGATATCTAGCCAACGATCCGTAGTCTAGGGTTTCTCGGCACCGTATTTTTGAAATTGGCATGGTTGATGCCTTGTGAGACCTCACTAGTGTGCCTAGGAACCCAACAGTGGTATCAAAGCACAGTGGGAACCACACAAGACTCTATGACGATCTCGGGTCAACAGACTACTCTGTACCAGTGTCACCAGAGAACTGCCATCTGACGTGAGGTATAATACCATCTGGGAGTTCTCGGCGAGTCCGTCCAGTGTACCCAGCCTCTACTGAGCACCCGTATATCATCTCTGATGTCAAACACCAATGGATATGGGATCATCCATCGCCCATCTGTATGGGTCGAGAAGGTATACGCTAGTCTACTCTGGTATATCGATGCCCCGTCTCGATATACCCACGACTAGGGACTGTGAAGGATGTACTTATGGACTACCATGTCCCCACTAGTATGATCCGCATCATAGTCCAGGTAGTCAAGTACACATCCTAAGGGCTTTACCAACATGTAACAGAGAGACAATCAGTATACACGTTAAGGTAAAGAGCAACCAGATAGCATACTATCATGTCGAGCAAGAAAGTCCTCCCTATATATGTCCCAGCATCCACTACAATATACATCCTATGTATAGTAATGGCCTCTAGGGCATATATATAACTAACAAAAACACCCCAATGTGATCCCATATTCTCTCTCAGATAAAATTGGCCTTCTGCACATATAGGGGGTCTAATTTACTGGAGATAAAGCCATGGAACAAACATGGGCCAAATCAACCCTACTCTGGCCGCAAATTGCGGCCAGAATGATTAAATCTATGGCCTATAGGTGGATTTGGGGTCTCGGGTCTCTGTGGTAGCTTCATGGGTGCCTGCATGTGTCACTGTGTTCGCTAAATTATTTTCCAGGTCCCCGAATGTTAGCAGATTCCAAAATACCCTCACAATTCACACAATTACTCGATGTCGGGGTTTCTAAGTTCGTATTCTTGGGGTTAAGTCTCAGGTTTTGGTCAGTATACGATCCCTACAGGGGTTATAAGTCCTCTACTAAGCTCAATTACACATCACCACTCAAGATTCCCTCAAACCCTAACTTGGAATTTTCTAACCTCACTAAACATCACAATATCACTTCTGAACTTGGATGAAAGCTAAAGTTAAATAAATACTATTCTAATGGTGATGAAATTACCTCATTAGGGCAACCCAAGAAAAGCCTTAGCTTCTCCAAGTCGTCAAAATCGAACTTTTCTTAGTCCAAAGTGTAGAGGGTGAAGAGGGGATCAATTTTAAATAAAGGGGTTTAGGGTTTTGTTGAAGCTTTTTAGATGATTTCATGGGTTGAAGTGGAGGGAGATGGGGAAAATATGGAGATGAAGAAATAAAATGGGGTGAGGATATGGCAGCCCCCTCTCTCTCCTCTCTTATTCATACTCACTGTCATAATTTATTACCCTTTTACCCTTTTCATTTTCCTTTTCTCTTCTCTTTTAAATTTCAAAACCAAATCACATAATACCCATAAAACAACTAAAATGCAAAAACATGTAACCAAATGTAACATGACATGGTGCACTAGCCATGGAAAACTGTACAAACACGGATTTGGCTTAATTGCGATTAACAGTGCACTAATCGGGTTTTTATCAAAACTGCATATAATAAATTTTAAAAATGCCAAATCCTTCAAATATATTTTTAAAAGAATAAATCATTTTAATTTCAAATTATATCATGATTTTTGGTATATATTTATACCCTTTTTCGGAAACCCCAATTTCGCAAATCGGGCAGTTTCCAGGAAATATATTATTTTAATATTAAATTCCAAAATTAATATTTTATATTTTCTGAAATGTAACAAATAATTTAATGTATAATTATATATTTGATATATTAAATTACATTAACTAATATTAACTCACTTATGATTTCTTTTCTCACTTTATGATACATTGATATATATGTGATATATGTTAGATGTTTTGTTTTCTTTTTGCACAAAATGTTTATGTGATATATATTGTTGTGTCATGCTAGGTTACACATGTAACATGTATGTATGGGACTCATACCATGCTAGGGTAAGGTTAGGGTTTTATTTGTTTTGAGTAATTCAAACATTTGGATAATGAGTCATGGTTGAAGCTTGGAGAAGCTTGTAGAAAACATTGACTAGGTCCACTTGTTTGCCTCGCTTAAGATATTTTTCAACAGAACCCTTAACTCATAGCTATGGTTAAGTCTCTACAATAGTTATTGGATGACATACATAAACCATTGTTGCATTTCTAACCTCATAAAATTCATTCATCACTTGAGTTTCATCTTCTTCTTCCTCATTCAGGATTTCTAGCTTTTGTGAAGGTGATGATTCCATGTGAGAAAAATATATCTAATGTGAGCCCACTTCCTACTTCATCATCCTCTATTATTAGCCATTTATTTTAGGGTGTTTGCTTCACTAATCTACACAATTAGTGAAGAGATAGCATGAGCTAGTGTCTCCTCGACGTAGATCATCTTCGGCCTCGAAGACTTTAAAGCAAGCTTGTTCGTTTCTTCATGAGAGCCTATCTAGAGTCCAAAAGTTCGTGATCGCAGCGAAGGGACTACTACATGGAGCTATTTAAGTGAAGGACCGGTCTACAAAGGTTGAATTCCTTGTTCACTTAGATGTAAAGAGTTTACATATCATGTTTAACCCTAATTCTCTAGTTCGATTACTTGCTTGTTTTGTTTAGCACCCCAAAATTTCAAATTAGCATGATTGATGCTTGCCAAAACCTTTCTAAGGTGCTAAGCTAACCCAACAGTGGTATCAGAGACAAGCTAGAGCATTAGGCGTTGTCTAGACGAAGTTTAAAGTCCGATAGAACTCCGAAAGCCCGAAATGACCCCCTTTCTGGAAATTTTTCCAAAAGTTGGATTTTTCCATATTAAAAATACTCAGAAAATCATGCAGGGAATTCTATGGACAGACCTGAAGAACGAAACCCTAACTCGTCTAAGTGATCGCGGATCCGCGGCCAAAACATGGTTTTGGCGGCAGATCCGCGGCGCCACTTGAGAAGCTTGGGTCGGGCCTTTCAGCTGATGGTCCGTAGGTGCTGTGGCATGTCTCTGGTTAACTTTAACTGTACTCAAGTGTTGAGATCTCTGGGAATTTTTGGGAATTCGTTGCATCGATCGAATTATCTAAGTTCGCCTAGCTATCTGCGATTGTGATACAATATTTGGAATCCACAGAATTGGTAATGTAATAACTAGTTTGAATTTAATAAATCTAGCGGTTTAGTCTCATTTGATCGGTTGCCACGGGATTTTGATGTTGATCAAAAGTCTGTCCCAATCACGTAGTGTACGCGGATACTCGCTGGGTAACCTTACTAGATAGCCATACTCCATAGACCCAACCAAGTGACTGTAAAAGAACCCCGTCGCCAAAAGTATTCGTTCGGGTACTCACGGCTACGATTTTCCGCCTTAGTGCACTTCTTCGACGGCACCAGGGGTGCGGCCTTCTATTAAAGTTCCGACGAGCATTCGATCATATTATCGGGAATCTTGTTGAATCACCCGATGGGTTATTAGAAATTGTTTTTATTATTGAGACTAAAATGCAGGGTTTATAAATGTTAGGCATGTGATGTCTAAGGAATTCATTTGGTTGGGCATGAAATCCAATGTATGTGTTATATTGGGTTTATGATGTCTAAGGCAGTTGCGGATTCCAACTGTTGTAGTTTTTCACTTTCTTTTCTGCGACTGTAAGTGTAATATGTGGTGTATCACCAGTTTCGGTTCTATATGTCAACAACAATTGGGATACAGATATTTACTTATGTTAATGACATGTGTTGTTATGTGTTGCTTAGATATGTTATATTGGATCGTCGTGTTTTGGATAACCGGGGTTTTTTTTTATGTGAGATGAGAGTTTTTCATATTCATTCGAGTAAAAACTTGTATGTAATATTTTTTTATTGGGACACTTCCGGGTTGAGGATGATGTCACCAATGTATATTATTTACTTTTTCGCATTAGGAAAGACCCAAGGCGTGGAGCATAAGTAACTGGGTTCTAGGGTACAGTGGGAGACCATCTCAAGGAGTCGAGACCAGGTCTCCTAACTCTAGAATTGGTCGGGTTGTTTGCCGCACTCATAGGGGTCTAGGGATGTGGGTTTGGCTATTTATCACGACCGTGGAATCCGCGTTTTTACTGGCTTAAATAAAATACGTAATTCCTAGTATATCCAATATTTCATATGTGATTCTTCTGCAGCTAATATTCTGTGATGTGATCACTTGATATGTTCTGAGACGAATGCCTATATTATATATATGAGATATAATAAATATTGCTGCTTTCGTTTCTTATATGATGCTTACGAAGCATAAAAAGATGGGACTTCATTAATGAGATTAATGAAACTAAATGATACCTAAAGATGTTGTAGAAACTTTTTAAAAACTGGTAGCTCTAGTTCTTGCTTTGCATAGCGGTATTCCTTGTAAAATATCCAGCACCTTATTCGATAAGGAATGAGCCGAGATCCCTTCACCGGGAGTGACCTCTTTAGCGAAACTCGCAGATACTACAAACTCGGTTTGTCTTTTGATTGCTTTTATAGTTTTTTCTTTGCATTGCGGTATTCCTTGTAGAATATCCAGCATCTTATTCGATAAGGAAAGAGCTGAGATCCCTTCACCGGGAGTGACATCTTTAGCAAAACTAGTAAAAGCCTTAAAAACACTCCTTTACAAAATCACTAGATTCTACGACGACATCAAGTTCATTACGGAAAGAGTTTTCTTAAAAACTTGTCGTAGCCCTCCGTCATTTCAGATAAGTACTACTTAGTATTCGTGCTACGTTTGTTGGCCTTCGTCAAGGCGTAGTGTGCGGCAGCTAACTAGCGCTTATCTGCTTTAGCATGAGATGTGATTTGATTAGGATAGTCGTGCGACTTTGTTGGCCTTCGTCAAGGGTCGTACGGGTGGGTTTAATTTAATCACAAAATGTATGGATTAAACTTGACTAGCAGCCTATGGTTTGTTGGTCGTCGTCAAGGTCATAGGAGGCTAGGGGTAAAACATTATCGGAAATTTCAAGTGTTGAAATTTGCAATGAGATTGCATACCTTCTATGAGATAGTTGGATCCCGATACCCACTGCGAGTAAGAGTTACTCCTGGGAGAGTTTTATACATTCCAATTAGCCGATCAAGTAGGTTTCTAGAAAGGTGTTAATGGGGTTACACCCTTGGGAAAATGAGGATTATTTTAATTAGGTCTATGCGAAAGCACGGGAGATCTCCTTCAAAGTACCGACACTGGCCTGGCCGAAATATTAGCGAACTTGTATGGTGTGATAAATCCCGGCTAGTCTTACCTTTTAGGGTTTGAAGGAAGATTTGACTAAAACAGTGGGAGCCATCCTGATTAGATAAAATAATAACCAATCTAATTTTGCAAGAGCGCACGCAGAGTGTTTTCTTCTCTCTCTCTCCTGGTAGCGATCATGTCATGCCTTAATCAAGATAATAATATGGATGCTTTGACCGAACCTTCTTATTATACTGAGGTAGGGAACGTTGGTTCCGCTCAATCTTATAATTTTTATAAGTCCGAGCAGGAAATAGTGGAATATCCGGATTCCCATGCCACCCAATCAAAGAAAGTGCATGTTGATGCATATTCTTCGGGTGTCCTTATTACCGAGAATTATTTTTCAGTATCCTTTACGTCCTGGGTATGTGATACCGGATCAGGATCCCACATATGTAATATGTTACATGGGCTACAGATAGGTAGAGAACTGGGAATGGGTGATAAATCTCTAAGCATTAGAGAATGGTACTATTGTTGCAGCCAAGTCTGTTGGCAGATATCTCCTTTTATTACCAAATAGTAAATACATTGATTATGAACGAATGTTATTACATACAGAACCTGATATACAACATTACATCGGTTTCTTTATCAAGTTAAAGAAGGATATAATTCTGTATTGGAGGATAATGTTGTGAAAATTTTCCTGAATCAAGAGTTGATTCGATCAGGCATGTTATATAATAGCATATACATTCTAAATCAAACCACAGTTCAAAGCATATAGAACACACACAAGAGAAGTTGTTTAGAAATGAACGAATCCTTCTTGAGGTATTATAGACTAGGTCATATCAATGCGACACGACCAGCTAAGTTATATTAGGATGAATATGAGAATCTGTTCAAATTTTCATCTTATGCTACTTGCTAGTCTTGACTCAAAGATAAAATGACCAATACTCCATTTACTGGAAACAGAGAAAGAGTTACTAAACTCTTGGAACGAATACATGATGATGTATAAAGTCCTATGTCTACAAATGCCAAGGTTGGTTCTTTTTAGAACCAAACGGGTAGAAGTATTAAAGTCCTACGATGTGATCGAAGAGGCGAATACTTCCGTATGGAGTTCCTGGAGTTTCTAAAAAGAGAATGTGATTCTCTCTCAGCTTACTCCTTCGTATACACCATAGCACAACAGTGTATCAGGACGGAGGTATCGCACCCTATGAGATATGGCGCGCTTTATGATGAGTATTGATGATTTACCTGTTTCCTTTTGGGTGTTATGCACTTGAGAAGCTGCATACCTATTGGATGGGGTTCCGTCCAAATCAGAGCCTACCACTCTATATAAGATATAGAATGGGAAGAGACCATGTTATAAACGAGTTAAGATATGGGGTTGTCTGGCCTATGTTGAAAAGCAAAATCTGAACAAGCTCGAGGTAAAGTCAGTTGTGTAAGTTTGTCAGGATATCCAAAACATTAGTGAGGGAATATCATCTACCTAACTGAGGAGAAAAATGTGTTTTGTTTCTCAGCATGCCACATTTTTAGAAAAGGAATTTCTTGTGAAGAAATTTGTAGTCATGAGGTAGAACTGGAAGGAGTTCCAGCTAGACAAACTAACAGCTGATAATTTGGTGAAACCAAAGGATTCAATAGTCTCCAACGAACCTCAGCCTCTCCGCGAATCTGGTAAGGTTACTCATCCATTTGAGAGATACTACGGTCTTCTCGGTGACAGTAGGAGCGAGGATTGCATCATGAGATGATGGCCCAACCGGTTTCAGGCTGTTTGAACGTCTGTTTTGATGTGATAGTCAAAGAGTTTGATTTCATCAAAAAGGTAGATGAACCTTGTTTATACAAGAAGGTTGGAGAGAGTAAGGTTGTCTTACACGTATTGTACGTAGATGACATACTCTAGATAGGAAATGGTTTCCTATGTTACACTCGGTCAAGCTCCTCTTATCGCAGGGATTCTAATAGAAGATCTGGATGATACCTACTACATATTATGGATTATATTCTATGGTGATAGATCTAAGTGGATATTGGGAGTGTCCTAAATCCAGGTACATAAACACCATACTAAAGGGGTTTAGTATTGAAGATTCTAAGCGTAGTGGTTCGCCCACTTACCCTTGGATCACTCTCTCCAAAAAGATGTCTCCCGAGACTGATTTGAAGAGAGCTCGCGTTCAAGGGATACCCTATGCTTCGGCAGTAGGCTCTATCAGAGTGTGCAATGTTATGTACCAGACCAAATGTAGATGACTCACTATGTGTAGTGATCAAGAATCAATCGGATCTTGGGAGAATCACTGGACAGCTGTGGAGGACATTCTTAAGTACTTGAGAAGCATTAAAAGAAAGTTCTTGGTTCCGGCATTGTCACAACCCGAAACATTAGCTCGTGACCAGCAGTTGAATCCCGCAACGTCCAAAGGCGTAACGAAATTCAAGTAAGCCGAAACCCAGAAATCTAAACCTTTTTAAGAAAATAAAGGAGGTGAAGTTTTGAAATAAAGGTATAATGAAAACGAGTTTTCTTAATTCATAGAAAAGGGACATGAAAATGCAAATGAAATTTGTTAGTTTGAAAACATGTTTCGTCTTTTAAAATTTAGGCAGCACCTCCTTTGTAATTTTTGATCTCAAACCACCAATACATAATAAGAATAATGGCATCCCCAAGCGGGAGCTAGCTCTTCGCCAAACGGCGGATCACAACCACGCAAGACAGTAAATATGAGTATACGACGCCCAACGGCGAAGATCACCACAAAAGATAGAAAAATAAGTAAGACTTAACCACAAAAGCGAATATAACACCCATCGCTCAAATCTCGCAACCACAATCCCACTAAGTCTCATTACTTATATAAATTACTAGTTTTGATGGATGGAGTTAACTAGATACAATATGAAATATAAATACAACAGTGGGTACGATACAATGCACCACCTATCAATGCAAAACACCCAAAAGAAGCTGTGAGCCAGCGATGCTGCTACTGATCCAAGCGGTCAACCTGCAAGAACTGTGGCACAACGGGGGTGAGTTGCCAACTCGTGAATAGAAATATATCAACAAGTAGAAATCGAATAAATAACGACTCCTGGGTCAACTATATCATTAAGGTAATACTATGATATCTAGGGTGACCGGGTCTCTATATGTGCCAACAAGGTAGTGAGTATCAATCAGCATGTAGATATCATCCAACAATATAATCAATGTATGTATATGGGTCACGTCCAACCATAATCAAGGTATGTGTGCATGTGGGTCTTGTCCAACCATAATCAAGGTATGTCTGCATGTGGATCTCGTCCAACCATAATCAAGGTATGTATGCACGTCAATATCATAAAGGAGTGTGCATGAAAGTATGAGGATATAAATCAACGGTGTCCCTCGCGACACATCAAATCATGGAACCTGAGTGCCTAGCATCGACACTCAAAAATATTATGAAAACCGTGCCCTGCATCGGCACGTAAATCCTCATATATCGAGCTCCGTCAGTCCGGATCGGCCCACGGGCTCCGTCTGTGGAATCGGCACTCGGCCCCGGCTGTACAGGTCGGCACGTATCCATCTCTCGTCTCTGATCAGTATACTGCAGATAACCGCTAGATCCAACCAATCACCGGTAGGTAGTAGTCCCTCTGTCGGCTCATTGTTGTTAGTTATGTATATGCCCTAGAGGCCATTATTGTACATATGATGTATATTATAGTGGATGCTTGGATATATATAGAGAGGACTTTCTTGCTCGACATAGTAGTATGCTATTTGGTTTCACTTGGTCTTAACATGTTGACTTGTATTAGTTTACTGTCTATCTCTCACATGTTCATAAAGCCTTTAGGATATGTACTCGACTACTGGGACTATGATGAGATCATACTAGTGGGGCCAGGGTAGTCAATGAGTATATCCTATAATTGTTCCTAGTCGAGGGTGTATCGAGACAGGGCATCGATACACCAGAGTAGACTAGCGTATACGCATCTTGACCCATAATGATGGGCGGTGGATGATCCCATATCCATCGGTGTTTGACATCAAAGATGGTGTACGGGTGCTCAGTGGAGACTGGGTACACTGGACAGACTCACCGAGAACTCCCAGATGGTATTATCCCTGACGTCAGATGGCAGTTCTCTGGTGACACTGGTACAGGTTAGTCTGTTGACCCGAGATCGTCATAGAGTCTTGTGTGATTCCCACTGTGCTTTGATTTCCATCAAACCATGTCCAAGAGGGCATGCAAAACGGTGGCTTTTGGGTGCAGTCCCGAATCACATGGAGGCAATGAGCGATAGGAGGGGTTTCGTCTCTCCCGGTATAGGGAGTTGATGTTGTGCTGTATTCGATTGGCTATAACTGGAAGTCCCTGGCCAGGGCTGATATAGAGTACTACTGGTAAGTGTTATCAGTAGGTTCTCAACCTGTTATGAGCCTCACATCGACACGACTTATCGGTTACTGGGGTCTGACGTTTACCACCTCTAGACTAGATATGGGACATATCAGACGAAGAGACCGGACTTTACGATAGTGTTACAGATGGGATTCACAGGAGAATGTACATGCTTGCTTGTTGATCTTCTGATCGCTCAATACCTCGGTGGCTGTTACGTTTAGCTGACCGCTTGCAGCTTGTGGGTGTTTGATATGATCATCACCCACTGCCGGCGTATTGATGATTCTTTAGAGTCCTACACAGAGCTTTCTTCGCTCAGGAAAAACGGAGTTGGAGCACATATGTGATATGTGCGGGACCGAGGATAATACGATATGAGATACCGTATTCTATTCTCGCGATATATGATATCGGCCGGGTATATGTGATATAGCCGGGTTATCGGATCAAGTGTTGATTCGATGAATCGGTACATGTTATATTAGTCGGTTATCTGCGATATAGCCGGATTGTCGGATCAAGTGTTGGTTCGTTGATTTAATGTATAATTATATATGCGATATATTACATTACATTATCAAATATAAGCTCGTTTTATTGATTCATTTTCTCACCGGATAATACATTGATATATATGCGATATATGTTAATTGTATTATTTTCTTTTGTTATAAATATATATTATATATGTGATATATAATATTGTAACAAGTTATGATTGCATATGCAACATGATTTGTGGAGATTAAACATGGTTAGGGTTTGATTTGGGTTAGCTTTTTCATGAAGCTTCTAGAATCTTTATTTTTGTTTTAAGCATAGATATTTTGTGGGGATATTTATTAACCCAACCCAAACCCTTTACCCTAATTAATTCTCTACAATGGTTAAACCTTTCTTTCTTAACCAAGGTTTTCAATTGTAACCATAGCAATAATTTCATTATTCATCACAAAAGACTTCATCCTCTTCTTTCTCCTTGAAAAGCTTACTAGCTTTTGGTTTTGTGATGATTTAGTGTGAGAAATTGAAAATAAAAGAGATCTAAATTCCTAATTCATCATCCTTATCTATTCTAGCTACTTAGATTAGGGTGTTCACTTCATTAATACTTGATTAGTGAAGTGAGAGTTTAAATTAAAGATTCTTAAAGGTAGATCATCTTCGAATAGGAAGACTTCAAGCAAGAATGGATCATTCGACTTGTGGAGCCTCTCTTGAGTCCGGAAGATCATGGATTGCGGCGAAAGGACTACTACTCGGAGCTTATGAAGAGAAGGAACGGACTACAAATGTTGTAATCCCTTTCTCTTAGATGTAAAGATCTTTACATGCTTTGTTAACCCTAATTATCTAGCAAAGATCCTCGCTTTAGGTTGTTCGGCACTTGAAAATTTTATAAACGGCATGGTTGATACATTGTAGACCCTTGTGACAGTGCCTAGTAACCTTACAGTGGTATCAGAGTGAAGCTAGAGCATTAGGCGGCGTGTATACGAAGTTAAAAGTCCGATCAAACCCCGAAACGTCAAATTTGACCCCCTCTCTGGAAATTTTTTTAAAAGGTGGTTTTTTCTTTATTAAAAATACTCAGAAAATTAAGCAGGTGATTCTATGGATAACTGTGAAATACGAGCTCCTAACTCCCTTAAGTCGCAGCGGAACCGCGGCAATACCATGCTTTGCGCGGTAGTTCCACGGCCGTACTTAGGTGTCAGGGAAAGTAATTTCTTGGGTTCATCCGTATGTATTACTACATGCTTCTGGGATTTTTTAACATTACTCAAGTGATGAGTTTTCTGGAGATCTATACCATTCGTTGATTCGATCGGATGTTTAACATCGTTTAGTTTTCGGGGTAATTTAGAACGTGTTAAAAGGTTCGAACGGATATCAATAACTCATTTTTTCCCATAACGGAAAACTTTCAAGTGTTGAATTTTTCTCGAGTTTGAAACTTTCGGAAAAACATGCAAGCATATCTGTTGACCCTCTAGAAGAACGTAACCTTAACTCGATTATGTGACCGTCAAAACTGCCACTGAACCGTAGGGTTTGTGGTAGTTTAGCGTTACCACATGTGAGGCGTTGGTTTGACCCTTCTACGGCTGGTTCATTGGGGCTGTGACATGTTCTAGGATTTTTGAACTTCGCTCAAGTGTTGAGCTATTTGGAAAATCTTGGGTGTTTGATTATTTGATTGGAAAGTTTAACTTTGTCTATTTATCTGGAATGTGATGCAATATGTGGAATTCATATAGTTAGGCATGAAATGCGAAGTATGTGATATTTCGGATTTATGATATCTAAAGTGATTGTGCATTCCAAATGTTGTAGTTTTACACTTTCTTTTCTGTGACCGTAAGCGTAGTATGTGGTGTATCGCCGGCTTCGTTGCTATACATCAACGATAATCGGGATACGCATACTTGCTTACGTTGATGATATGAGATATTCCGTGTTGCTGTTGTATGTTATATTGGATCGTCGTGTTCTGAATAGCCGGGGGTTTTATGTGAGTTGAGGGTTTTATTTTCATTCATGTAAAATTCAGTGTATGTAATATTCTTTTATTGGGGCACTTCCGGGTTGAGCTTGATGTCACCATTGTATATTATTTACTTTTCCGCATTAGGTAGTCCCGAGGAGGGAAGCACAAATAACCGAGTTCTAGGGTCCAGTGGGAGGCCAACTCGAGGAGTCGAGACCGGGTCTCCTAACCCTTGAATTAGCAGTGTTACTTGCCGCTCTCGTAGGGGTCTAGGGATGTGGGTTTGGCTATTAATCGCAACCGTGGAATCGGTGTTTTATACAGGCTCGAAATAAAACACGGACGTCCTATTATATCCAATATTTCATATGTTATCTTCTGCTGCAATGTTCTGTGATGAGATCATATTACTGCCTGAGATGAATGCTTATACTATATATATATGATGATATATAAATATTACTGCTTTCGTTTCTCTGTGATGCTTAGGAAGCATAACTGATGGGATTTATTAATGAGATTAATAAAAGAAAAGAAACCTAAAAGATGTTGTAAAATCAAAACTTTATAGAAATGGTAGCTACAGTCTTGCTTTGCACAGACGTATATATGATATACCCTGCACCTTATTCGATGCGGAAAGAGCCGAGATCCCTTCACCGGGAGTGTCCTCTTTAGCAAAACTGGCAGATGCTATAAACTCACGGTTTAGTTTTTGATTGCTTCTATAGTTCTTGCTTTGTACATCGGTATTTGTGAAATATCCTGCACCTTATTCGATAAGGAAAGAGCCGAGATCCCTTCACCGGGAGTGAGCTCTTTAGTAAAACTAGAAAAGCCTAAAAAACACTCCTTTTCAAAATCACATGTTTCTACAACGATATCAAGTTCATTACGCTCATGGTTTTTTGAAAAACCTGCGTAGCCCTCCGTCATTTCAGATAAGTCCTACTTAGTATTCGTGCTACGTTTGTTGAAATCCGTCAAGGCGTAGTGTGCGGTAGCTAACTAGTATTCATCTGTTTATGCATATTATGCAGATTGGATTAGAGTAGTCGTACGGCCTTGTTGACCTCCTTCAAGGGTCGTGCGGGTGGGTTTGATTCAATCAAGAAATGACGGGTTGAACTTGACTAGCACCCTATGATTTGTTGACCTCCGTCAAGGTCATGGGATGCTTGGGGCAAAATATTATCGGGAATTTCGAGTGTTGAAATTTGCAATGAGATTGCATACCTCCTATGAGATAGTTGGATCCCGATACTCACTGCGAGTAAGTGTTACTCCTGAGAGAATTTTACACAGGATAATTAGCCGATCAAGTAGGTGTCTAGAAAGGTGCTAACGGGGTTATGCCTCTGGGAAAACGAGGTTTATTTTAATTAGGTCCATGCGAAAGCACGGGAAGCCTCCCTCAAAGTACCAACACTAGTCTGTCTGAAAGATTGGCGAACTTGTAGGGTGTAATTAATCCCGGCTAGTCTTAACTTTTAGGGTTTGAAAGAAGATTTGATAAAAACAGTGGGAGACATCCTGATTAAATAGGATAATAACCAATCTAATCTTGCAAGAGCATACGCTAAAGTGTTTTCTTCTCTCTCTCTCTCCAGGTAGCGACCATGTCAGGCCTTAATCAAGATAATAATATGGATGTATTGACTGAAGCCACTTATTATATTGAGCAGGGGAATGTTGGTCCCATTCTTTCTTATAAGTGTTATAAGACAGAGCAGGAAATAGGAGAATATCTGGATTCTCACATCGCCCAAACGAAGAACAAGCATGCTGATGCATCTTCTTCAGGTGTGTTAGTTATTGAGAACTGTTTCTCAGTTCACTCTACGTCCTGGGTATTAGATACCGGATCGGGATCACACATATGTAATTTGTTACATAGGCTACGTTAAGGTAGAGAACTGGGAATGGGTGATCATTCCATAAGAGTAGGGAATGGTGCAGATCTTGCAGCCAAAGTAGTTGGCGAATATCACCTTGTGTTAACAAATGGTAATACATTGGTTCTGAATGAGTGCTATTACATTCCGACCCTGATATGCAATATTATATCAGTTTCTTAATTGAATAAAGAAGGATATAATTTTGTAATACAGGATAATGTTATGAACATATTCCTGAATCAAAAGTTCGTTGGATCAGGTTCATTATTTAATGGCATATACGTTCTTAACCAAACTACAGTACTTAATGTACAAACCACACACAAGAGGAAGAGTTCTGAAATGAACGAATCCTTCTTGTGGCATTATAGAGTTGGTCACATCAATGCGACACGACTGGACAAATTGCATAAGGATGGATATTTGAATCTGTTCGAATTTTCATCTTATGACACTTGCCAGTCATGTCTCAAAGGCAAGATGACCAAAACTCCGTTTAGTGGACACGGAGAAAGAGTTACAGAACTCTTGGGACTGATACATAGTGATGTATGTGGTCCCATGTCTACACATGCCAGGAACGGTTCCTCATACTTCATTACATTCATTGACGATCTCTCAAGATACGAACATGTGTTCCTGATGAAACACATGTCTGAAGCTTTTGAGAAATTCAGAGAATATAAGAACGAAGTAGAGAACTAAACGGGTAAAAGTATTAAGATCATTCGATCTGATTGAGGAGGAGAATACTTGAGCACTGAGTTCCTAGACTATCTAAAACAGAATGGGATTCTCTCCTAGCTTACTCCTCCTTATACACCACGGCACAATGGAGTATCGGAGCGGAGGAATCGCACCTTTTTAGATATGGTGCGCTCTATGCTGAGCAATGCTGAGTTACCTATTTCCTTCTGGGGATATGCGCTTGAGACAGTGGCATACCTACTGAATAAAGTTCCTACCAAATCTATGCCTACCACCCCATAATAGATATGGGAAGGGAAGAGACCATATCTTAATTTTGTTAAGATATTGGGTTGCCCGGCCTATGTCAAAAGACAAAAACTAGACAAACTCGAGGCAAGGACTGTTTTATGTAAGTTTGTTGGATATTCCAAGCATTCGCGAGGGTATATCTTCTACCACAGTGAGGAACAAAGGGTGTTTGTTGCTCAACACGCCACCTTTTTAGAAAAGGAATTTCTTGCAAAAGAGATTAGTGGCTCTGAGGCAGAACTGGAAGAAGTTCCAGTAGAACAAACTATAACAGAAGATTTGATGGAACCAGAGGATTCAGAAGTTCTTGACGAACCCCAGCCTCTCCGCCGATCTAGTAGGGTTTCTCATCCACCTAAGAGATACTACGATTTTCTTGTTGATGGTGGGAGCGAGGATTGCATCATGGAAGATGATGACCCGACTAGCGTCGAGCAGGCCATCACGAGTGGGGACTCTGTGAACTTGATGGATGCAATGCGATCTGAGATGGAATCCATGTACACCAACAAAGTATGGACTTTGGAAGTTGCTCCTGAAGGGGTAAAACCCATTGGGAGCAAGTGGATCTTTAAGAAGAAATATGGTGAAGATGGAAAAGTTGAGACTTTCAAATCTAGACTTGTTGCAAAGGGTTTTCGTCAACGACCAGGTGTGGATTATGACGAAACCTTTTCTCCAGTGGCTATGCTTAAGTCCATCCGGATCCTACTTGCCATTGCTGCATACCATGACTACGATATCTGGCAGATGGATGTTAAGACCGCCTTTCTAAATGGTGACTTAGAAGAGAGCGTGTACATGACTCAGCCAGAGGGCTTCGTAGACAGTGGGAGCAGCGGAAGTGTGTGCAAGATGCTTAAATCCATCTACGGGTTAAAGCAAGCAAAGCGGAGTTGGAACATCTGTTTTGATGTTGTAGTCAAAGAGTTTGACTTCATCAAGAATGTAGATGAACTTTGTATTTACAAGAAGGTTGCAGAGAGTAAGGTCGTCTTCCTCGTATTGTACGTGGATGACATACTCTTGATAGGAAATGATGTTCCTATGCTGCACTCGGTCAAGCTTTTCTTATTACAAAGATTCTCAATGAAAGATCTTGGTGATGCCTCCTGTATTTTGGGAATTATGATATATAGAGATAAATCTAAACGGATACTGGGATTGTCTCAATCAAGATACATTGACACCATACTAAAGAGGTTTAGTACGGAAGAATCCAAGCATGGGAACCAACCCACGATCTCTGGACTCACTCTCTCCAAAGAGATGTCTTCCAAGACTGATTTGGAAAGAGCTCGCATGCAAAGGATACCCTATGCTTCGGCAATAGTCTCTATCATGTATGCGATGCTATGTACCAGACCCGATGTAGCATACTCACTAAGTGTAGTGAGTTGGTATCAAGCAGTTCCTGGAGAGAGTTACTGGATAGCTGTGAAGAACATTCTCATGTACTTGAGAAGAAGTAAGGAGATGTTCTTGGTATATGGTAACGGAGAACTCCAGGTGGAGACCTTTACTGATTCGAACTTCCAAAGTGATAAGGACGACTCTAAGTCGCACTCCGGATTTGTTTTTACCCTCAATGGAGGGGCGGTGTGTTGGAAGAGTTCCAAATAGGAAACCGTTGCAGACTCGACGATGGAGGCTGAATACATCACTGCCAACGATGCTGCCAAAGAGGCTGTCTGGATGAAGAAGTTCATTACTGAACATGGTGTGGATCCGTCTAATGAGCATCCAATACCTTTGTATTGTGATAACAATGGAGCTGTGGCTTTGGCCAAGGAACCCATGTCCCATCAGAAGTCTAGACATAATCTGAGGTGGTATCACCTGATCCGGGAGATAGTTGATCGCCGGGAGATCGAGGTTAGGAGAGTTGATACGAAGGACAATACTGCGGATCAATTCACAAAGGCCATTCCCCAGATACATTTTGAGAGACTCTTCGGGATGTTAGGTATGAGATACTACAACAGCTGGACTTAGTGCAAGTGGGAGATTGTTAGTTATGTATATGCCCTAGAGGCCATTATTGTACATATGATGTATATTATAGTGGATGCTTGGATATATATAGAGAGGACTTTCTTGCTCGACATAATAGTATTCTATTTGGTTTCGCTTTGTCTTAACATGTTGACTTGTATTAGTTTACTGTCTTGCTCTCACATGTTGATAAAGCCCTTAGGATATGTACTCGACTACTGGGACTATGATGAGATCATACTAGTGGGGCCAGGGTAGTCAATGAGTACATCCTATAATTGTTCCTAGTCGAGGGTGTATCGAGACAGGGCATCGATACACCAGAGTAGACTAGCGTATACGCATCTTGACCCATATGATGGGCGATGGATGATCCTATATCCATCGGTGTTTGACATCAAAGATGGTGTACGGGTGCTCAGTGGAGACTGGGTACACTGGAAAGACTCGCCGAGAACTCCCAGATGGTATTATACCTCACGTCAGATGGCAGTTCTCTGGTGACACTGGTACAGGTTAGTTTGTTGACCCGAGATCGTCATAGAGTCTTGTGTGATTCCCACTGTGCTTTGATTTCCATCAAACCATGTCCAAGAGGGATTGCAAAACGGTGGCTTTTGGGTGCCGTCCCGAATCACATGGAGGCAATGAGCGATAGGGGGGTTTCGTCTCTCCCGGTATGGGGATTTGAAATTGTGCTGTGTTCGATTGGCAATAACTGGAAGTCCCTGGCCATGGCTGATATAGAGTACTACTGGTAAGTGTTATCAGTAGGTTCTCGAACTGTTATGAGCCTGACATCGACATGACTTATCGGTTACTGGGGTCTGATGTTTACCACCCCTAGAATAGATATGCGACATATCAGACGAAAAGACCGGACTGTACGGTAGTGTTACAGATGGGATCACAGGAGAATGTACATGCTTGCTTGTTGATCTTCTGATCGCTCAATACCTGGGTGGCTGTTATGTTTAGCTGACCGCTTGCAGCTTGTGGGTGTTTGATATGATCATCACGCATTGCCGGCGTATTGACGAATCTTTAGAGTCCTACACAGAGGTTTCTTAGCTCAGGATAAACGGAGTAGGAGCACATATGTGATATGTACGGGACCGAGGATAATACGATATGAGATACCGTATTCTATTCTCATGATATATGATATCGGCCGGGTATATATGATATAGCCGGATCATCGGATCAAGTGTTGATTCGATGAATCGGTACATGTTATATTAGTCGGTTATATGCGATATAGCCGGATTGTCGGATCAAGTGTTGATTTTATGATTTAATGTATAATTATATATGTGATATATTACATTACATTATCTAATATAAGCTCGCTTTATTGATTCATTTTCTCATCGGATAATACATTGATATATATGCGGTATATGTTAATTGTATTATTTTCTTTTGTTACAAATATATATTATATATGTGATATATAATATTGTAAGAAGTTATGATTACATATGCAACATGATTTGTGGAGATTAAATATGGTTAGGGTTTGATTTGGGTTAGCTTTTTCATGAAGCTTCTAGAAGCTTTATTTTTGTTTTAAGCATAGATATTTTGTGGAGATATTTATTAACCCAACCCAAACCCTTTACCCTAGTTAATTCTCTACAATGGTTAAACCTTTCTTTCTTAACCAAGGGTTGCAATTGTAACTATAGCAATAATTTCATTATTCATCACAAAAGACTTCATCTTCTTCTTCCTCCTTGAAACGCTTACTAGCTTTTGGTTTTGTGATGATTTAGTGTGAGAAATTGAATATAAAAGAGAGCTAAATTCCTACTTCATCATCCTCATCTATTCTAGCCACTTAGATTAGGGTGTTCACTTCATTAATACTTGATTAGTGAAGTGAGAGCTTGAGTTAAAGATTCTTCAAGATAGATCATCTTCGAATAGGAAGACTTCAAGCAAGAATGGATCATTCGATTTGTGGAGCCTCTCTTGAGTCCTGGAGATCATGAATCGCGGCGAAGGGACTACTACTCAGATCTTATGAAGCGAAGGAACGGACTACAAAAGTTGTAATCTCTTTCTCTTAGATGTAAGATATTTACATGCTTTTTTAACCCTAATTATGTAGCAAAGATCCTCGCTTTAGGTTGTTCGGCACTTGAAAATTTTAAATATAGCATTGTTGATGCCTTGTAGACCCTTGTGACAGTGCCTAGTAACCTTACAACTGTCATCCACACGAAATCTCTCTCTCGCCCCGGGGTACCATACCGGGTCCACCATGTACCCGCAATCGGCCTCATCCGCCTCCTTGAATCGGGTTTCACATGTCCCTCTCAGAATCGAGAAAACACATGGTGGACGCACTGAAATATCATATCAAGAGAAACCGGGTTTTTAAAACAACACATAATCTCTTTTGAAATATTGACGGTTCTCAAATCCAGAAATCTCATGAAAACAACATATCTCAATGCGTATAATAAAAGTGCATGATCTATGCGACATATAAGAGAAATGCGAGCATATCCGTGTATCATGCAACTTGGAACAGTGATATGATAAATTTAGGGAAAACTGCTCCTTTAAAATGATTCTAGTTTTTAAAATATAAGACGCGGTTCCCAATTTCCCAATAAAACCAGTTATCTATATAGGTACAATATGTATATGTACAAGTATAGATGTACCAATGTATGTGTGCACCAATATGGATATACGATGTGTATGTACGCAAATATGGATATATCGATGTATATGTGCACCAATATGGATATACAATGTGTTTGTGCGCAAATATGGATATATTAGTGTATATGTGCACCAATATGGATATACAATGTGTATGTGCGTAAATATGGATATATCAGTGATATGTGCCCCAATATGGATATACAATGTGTATGTGGGCAAATATGGATATTATCAGTGTATATGTGCACCAATATGGATATACAATGTGTATGTGCGCAAATATGGATATATAAGTGTATATGTGCACCAATATGGATATACAATGTGTATGTGCGGAAATATGGATATATCAGTGTATATGTAAGCATGTTATGCGAAGAGTCATATCATGATGCAGCAATCATACTGTGTAGTGACATGGCAATTATCGATGATGAAGTATGTGAGCCTACAATCTGTGTACATATAACAAATGCATCATCGATAATGGTGCAGGTGTACTATTGTTGGATATATATGCCCTAGAGGCCTACATTGTATAGGATGCTTGGGATATATATGTACATGACAGTCTTGCTTGATATGATAATACGCTATTTGGTTTGTCTTTATCTTAACGTATGATATATTTTACTTGGTGTTTATATATATATATGTTGATAAAGCCCATAGGGTGTTTGTCTGACTACCGGCGTTGTGATGGCAGTCATATAGTGGGAGCTGGATAGTCAATAGGCACACCCTTAGATGTCCCTGGTCGTAGGAGTATCGAGACTGTGCATTGATACTCCGGAGTAGACTAGTGTATACATATCTAGATCCTGAGGAGGGGCGATGGATTGGTCCCGTAGCCATTGGTGGAGAGCACCTAAGATTGTATACAGATGCTCACTGGATATGAGTACACCGGACAGGAGTTGCCGAGAACTGACTGGATGGTATTATACCTAACGTCAGATAGTAATTCTCAGGTGACATGTGTGCAGATAGTCCGTTGACTTAAAGTCATCATTTGTCTCGTGTGAGTTCCCACTGTGCTGTGATTATTATCCTACCACGGCTCAAAGGAGTCGTGCAAACAGGTTTTACTTGGGCACACTCCCGAGCCATGTGGATGCAGTGAGTGACTGTTAGGGATTCGTCTCTCCCGGTATAGGGAGTTGATATCGCACGGTGATCGGTTGGTCATTACCATAAGTCCCTGGCCAGGGCTGATTGAGAATTACTGATGGACTGATCAGTAGATTCTTGGATGGTCTTGAGCCATGCCGACACGACTTGTACGGTTATTAAGGGTCTAACGTCCACCACCTATCTAGACCATACATGCGATACTCTTAGAAGAACAGACCGGACTGCGCGGATATTGTCACGGACAGGCTCAGTAGGATTTCGGATGGGTTACCTCATTGGCTTTCTTATCGACAACTACCTGGGGACCGTTACGTACAGCTAGTGCCGCTTGCGGTCTGTGGTTAAACCCACTGCTAGCGTAGTAGTCGAGTCTTTAGAGTCCCACACAGAGATTTCCCAAACCCAGGCGAAAAGCTATAGAGGTCGTATGGTTTTACGACAAGGGTTCGGACGCATACGTGTTTAAACGCACGTACGACATTCGGACAGTTTTTACTAGCCGGCTTTGGTTTAAGCCAGATTCTAGTATCAGGTTATTGGATTTACACAGTCTAAAGTTTTTCCGTGTTTTCACGGATGCGAGGGGCGTTCTCGTAATTTTCGAGAAGCTTCTAGAAGGATGTGACATGAGGGGTTGAGGTGGCTTTTTCATTAATTGTTTCAGTGACTCATTCATATGATTCATCATATCATTAAATGGATCATTAATGCATCATTAATGATCTAATGACTCACACGATGAATCACTCTCCTTGAATAAATGAAGCATGGTGAATAATAATTTAATTGATATTATTTGATAATTCATTATGTATCATATATTCAAGTGAGAAGCTTTTTATTCTTATTATCATCTCCACCTTCTCTCTCCTCAAGCTCTCCCTCCTTCACCAAACCCTAATCCTACCACTCATGAGTTGAGAACAAGGATTAGGAAAGACTAAACACTCCATAACCAATCTCTACATCATCTTAGTTCCTTTATTAGCAACTAGAGAAACTAAGTAACCTCAAGTTTAGAGGTTATAGCTTGGATTAGGGTTCTCGGGTGGATCGTCTATCACGGAAAGGAAGCCGAGGAGGACGTGGAGATCCAAGGAGGCCATAGAGATCGTAAAGACGAAGGACTAGAATCGTTTGGTATAATCTTTTAACATAGTAGCTTAGAACTCTATGCTTTTTGTTAACTATCGTTTAGCAAAGATCTTCGGTTAGTCGATGTTCGCTTAATAAACAAGATCGTTTTTCATATTTCCGCCTTCCCGCAACTCGTGGGGTGTTGCACATCGACTTACAGTGGTATCAGAGACTCACTAAACAATAATTAACACACTTGCAAAGTTGTATGAATTTCGAACGGAAAAAACCCCGATATCCTATAGTTTCTGTCGATTTTAAAATGAGGTCCAAAAATTTTTCAGGGACCTCCAGAATGACCCACATGAAAATATAAGAACACACAAGAAAAATGGGCTCCTGAATCGGCCAAAGAGCCGCGGAACCGCGGCCGATCCCACAGATCCGCCGCGGATCCGCGGCCGAGTTGGGGCCGATTCAGCCCAGTTTTCTTCTGTGCATCTGCTGTGATATTTGGTATTTTCTGGTATTTTTTAATTTTTGGTCAGGTTTCAGATTTACAGAGAAGTATTGGAGCAAAATTAAATGTGTTTAATCGATCAAAATTATACGGTGTTTGCTTGTTTGATTATATCTGTGAAATGTATTATGTGTTCGTAAACCTCCCCTAACTGCAAATATGTCGGTTGGCAGGGGGTTGCACATATCTGTGATGTTATATATAACTGTTTGTATATATAAACTGTATTGGACTGTTGTGGTGATTAGCTGGGTTTTGTAATGGGTTATTGTATTAATTCATTCGATGTAATTGTAATAAGTTGCAATATTATTTTGCGGGGCACATCCAGGTTGCGGTTGTAGCCACCGTTATATTATTTCTTTTTACTGTTTTTGCTCCTAGGATAGACCTAAGGTGGGGTGCACGAACTACCGGGTATTTTGAAGTGTTGAGGCAGACCGCTTCACTTCTGGTACTTGGCGGGTAGTTTGCCGTACCCGTAGGGGTCTGGGTGTAGGGTTCCTAGGCACGCTAATGAGGTCTTACAAGGCATCAACCATGCCAATTTCAAATTTTACAAGTGCCGAGAAACCCTAATACGGATTCGTTGACTAGAGTTTAGGCGAAAAGTGAAACTAGTTAACAACTTAACTAAAAGAAAGAGGCTACAACCTTTGTAGATCCGGTTCTCCACTTCCTTAGCTCTACGTAGACGTCCCCTCGCTGACCATATCGGATCCCGGACTCTAGCATCGGCTTCATCGAAGAAATGGGCAGGTTAGGTCGTCGATTTCGATGCCGAAGATGATCTTGTTAGTTATATGTATGCCCTAGAGGCCATTACTATACATAGGATGTATATTGTAGTGGATGCTGGGACATATATAGGGAGGACTTTCTTGCTCGACATGATAGTATGCTATCTGGTTGAACTTTACCTTAACGTGTAGACTGATTGTCTCTCTGTTACATGTTGGTAAAGCCCTTAGGATGTGTGCTTGACTACCTGGACTATGATGCTGATCATACTAGTGGGGACATGGTAGTCCATAAGTACATCCTTCAAAGTCCCTAGTCGTGGGTGTATCGAGACGGGGCATCGATATACCAGAGTAGACTAGCGTATACCTTCTCGACCCATACAGATGGGCGATGGATGATCCAATATCCATTGGTGTTTGACATCAGAGATGATATACGGGTGCTCAGTGGAGACTGGGTACACTGGACGGACTCGCCGAGAACTCCCAGATGGTATTATACCTTACGTCAGATGGCAGTTCTCTGGTGACACTGGTACAGAGTAGACTGTTGACCCGAGATCGTCATAGAGTCTTGTGTGGTTCCCACTGTGCTTTGATTTCCACCTTACCACGTCCAAGAGGGCGTGCAAAACGGTGGTTTTTGGGTACAGTCCCGAGTCACATGGAGGCAATGAGCGATAGGAGGGGATTCGTCTCTCCCGGTATAGGGAGTTGATGTTGCGCTGTGTTCGATTGGCTATAACAGGAAATCCCTGGCCAGGGTTGCTGAGATTTACTGGTAAGTGTTACCAGTAGTTTCTCGAAATGTTATAGACCTCATATCGACACGACTTATCGAGCTATTGGGGTCTGACGTTTACCACCCCTAGGCGAGATATGCGACATATCAGACGATCAGACCGAACTGTACGGTAAGTGTTACTGGTTGGATTCACAGGAGAATGAGCGGGCTTGCTCGTCGATCTTTTGATCGCTCAATACCCGGGTGGCCGTTACGTTTAGCAGACCGCTTGCGGCTTGTGGGTGTTTGATATGATCATCACCTGTTGCCGGCGTATTGACGAGTCTTTAGAGTCCTACACAGAGGTTTCCTGGCTCAAGCGAAACGAAATAGGAGCGCATATGAGATATGTGCGCGACCGAGAATAATACGTGTATGTGATACCGTATTCTATTCTCGTGATGAATGTGTCGAATGGTTGTATGCGATATAACCTAGTTATCGAATCAAGGATTGATTCGATAAATCGATACATTGGATATTAGTCGGTTATATGCAATATGACCGGATCGTTAAATCAAGTGTTGATTTAATGATTTAATGCATAATTATATATTTGATATATTACTTTGCATTAACTAGTATTGGTTCACTTTAAATGGATTTTCTCACTTGGATTGTGCACATTGTATATGTGATATACTTTTTGTACACAAGTCTGTATCATGTTTGGTGATACAAGCTCACTAGGGTTTGTGTAAAGATTAAACCAAGGTTATGTAATGATTAGGGTTTTCATTTTCTTATTCATTTATTTATTCTTTATTCTTTTTGGAAAATGAAAAGCATAAAGAGAAAATGGTTGCTAATTTTGTTTCATATTGAAGCTTCATGAAGTTTGACCATATGACCATTTTGTATCATGCTTAACCCTAACCATTCCACTCAACCATGATTCATTCTCTAAACATAACCATGGTTTGAATATGATAAGTATTGATTTTCTTTTCCTTTTTTAATTAACACTTATCATATTCTTTCTTTCTTCTTCTTCTTCTTCACTTGAAGAAAGCTTGCTTCAACAATGGCAACTTGAGCAAATGAGTGAGAAATCCAATTCTAAAGAGAACCCACTTCCAATTTCTTCATCCTCTACCTCTTGCCAAGTAGTAGAGTGTGTTTTCTTCATAAGTTTCATGACTTGGTGAAGTGGGAGCTTGATCTTGTGATGCCTCGACATAGATCATCTTCGGCACGAAGCCGACGACCTTGCCCGCCCTTTTCTCCGATGAAGCCGACGCTAGAGCCCGGGTTTCCATTTGGACAGCGAGGAGACTTCATTGCGGAGCTATGGAGGTGGAGAACCGGATCTACAAAGGTTGTATTTCCGTTCTCTTAGTAAAGTAGTTTACTAGTTCCAATTTCGCCTAGACATCTAGTTAACGATCCGTAGTCTAGGGTTTCTCGGCACCCCTAAAATTTGAAATTGGCATGGTTGATGCCTTGTGAGACCTCTTGAGAGTGCCTAGGAACCCTACAGTGGTATCAGAGCCTAGCTAGAGCCTTAGGCGATGCGTAGACGAAGTTTAAAACCCGAACGAACCCAAAACCCTAACACAAACATGCTCTCTGGACTTTTTTCAAAATCTGGAGTTTTTCGATATTAAAAATATGCAGAAAAATCAGCAGGGAATTGTAAGAATTACTGTGAAGCCCGTACCCATGAATCCACCAGAGTGCGGCGGAACCGCGGCAGAAGCCTGGCTTCTGCGGCGGTTCCGCGGCCGTATGATGACGTCAGCTTCTTATTCTTGCACAGTAATTCCTCTTTTCTGGTGTTGGATTTTCTGGGAATTTTTAATATTTATTCAAGAGTTGAATTTTCTGGGTTGTTTTGGGGATTCGTATGTTCGATCGGATTATCAAATTTTGTCTGTATGGCTTTCCGGATAATTTTTGGATATGTTAAAAAGTTCGACCGGATATAAATACCCAACTTTTCCCCTGTCGGGATATTTCCAAGTGTTGGATTTTTCCGTGGTTTAACGACGTTCTAAGTAGTGCAAGTAACGCGATGGTCCCTCTAGAAGACAACAAACCTTAAATCGATTATGTGACCGTCTTGAACTGCCCTTTGAACCTTCGGGTTTGGGGCAGTACGGCGTGCCACATGTGAGGCGTTGGCTTAACCCTTCTACGGCTGGACCGTTGGTACTGAGGCACGAACTGAATGCTGTTAGACTTATTTCATGTGTTGAGCCGTATCGGGAAAACTTGGGTGTTCGAATGTTCGATGGGAAAGTTTAACATTTTCTGTTTATCCGGAATGTGATACAATAATTGGAATTCACAAGTAGTTATGAGATAACTGAATGAATATTATAAACATAGCAGTTTAGTCTCACTTGATCGGTTGCCACGGAATTTTGATGTGATCAAAAGTCTGTCGCAATCACGTAGCGTACGCGAATACTCGCCGGGTAAACTTAATAGACAGCCTCACTCCATAGCCCCGACCAAGTGACTCTAGGAGAGCCCCGTCGCCGAAAGCATCCGTCCGGGTGCTCACGGCAGCGGTGTTCCGCCTTGGTGCACTTCGTCGCCGGTATCGGGGGTGCGGCCGTCTACTGAAGTTTGCGACGAGCATTCGATCAGGATGTCGGGAATCTTGTTGAATTGCCCGACTTGATATTGAAAAGAGTTTTCGATTTTGAGACTAAAATGCGGGGTTTATAATTGTTAGGCATGCGATGTCTAACGAATTCATTTGATTAGGCATGCGATGTCTATGGAGGTTGCGGATTCCAACTGTTGTAGTTTTACACTTTCTTTTCTGTGACCGTAAGTGTAATATGTGATATCGCCGGTTTCGTTGCTATATGTCAACGACAATTGGGATGCGCATATTTACTTACGTTGATGACATGTGATGTTATGTGTTGCTGGATATGTTATATTGGATCGTCGTGTTTGAATAGCCGGGGGGGTTTTTATGTGAGATGAGTGTTTTTCATTTTCATTCATGCAAAAACTTGTATGTAATATTCTTTTATTGGGGCACTTCAAGGTTGCGGAAGATGTCACCCTTTGTATATTATTTATTTTTCCGCACTAGGATAGACCCAAGGAGGGGGGCACAAGTAACCGGGTTCTGGAGTCCAGTGGGAGACCAACTCGAGGAGTCGAGTCCGGGTCTCCTAACTCTAGAATTGGTAGGGTTGCTTGACGCTCTCGTAGGGGTCTAGGGGTGTGGGTTTGGCTATTCATCGCGACCGTGGAATCCGTGTTTTATACTGGCTCGTATTGAAAACACGGACGTCCTAGTATATCCAATATTTCATATGATTCTTCTGCTGCGATATCTGTGATGTGATCATGTGATGTTCTGTGATAGATACTTTATATAGTATATATGATATATTATATAGACGTTACTTATGTTTTACACCCGCGCTAGCCCTGCCCCGCTCTGCCGTTAGTTACCTAACCTAACGGTGCACGAGGGGACATCGAGGCGAATGCGGATGGCATAAGAGTACGTCGTATTTATCTGTGATGTTTAGGTACTTAAATGATGGGACTTCATTAATGTGATTAATGAAAGAAAAGAAACCTAAGATGTTGTAGAATCGAATTTCAAAATAAAACAGGTAGCTACAGTTCTTGCTTTGCATAGCGGTATATATGATATACCCTGCACCTTATTCGATGAGGAAAGGACCGAGATCCCTTCACCGGGAGTGACTCCTTTAGCAATAACTGGCAGATGCTACAACACTCGGTTTGTCTTTTGATTGCTTTTAAGAGTTCTGCTTTGCACAATGATATATATGATATATCCAGCACCTCATTCGACGAGGAAAGGACCGACGATCCCTTCACCGGGAGTGACTCCTTTAGCAAAACTAGGAAAGCCTCAAAAGCACTCCATTTTTAAAATCATTTGATTCTGCAACGATATCAAGTTCATTACGCAATAGGTTTTCAGAAAAACCTGTCGTAGCCCTCCGTCATTTCAGATAAATCCTGTTTAGTATTCGTACTGCATTTGTTGACCTTGTCATGGCGCTGTGTGCGGTAGCTAACCAGTATTTATCTGCTTATGCATATGATGCAGATTGGGTTAGGGTAGTCATGCGGCCTTGTTGACCTTGTCAAGGGTCGTGCGGGTGGGTTTGATTCAATCAAGAAATGACGGGTTGAACTTGACTTGCGGTCTATGGTTTGTTGACCTTGTCAAGGTCATAGATCGTTCGGGGCAAAATATTATCGGGAATTTCAAGTATTGAAATTTGCAATGAGATTGCATACCTTCTATGAGATAGTTGGATCCCGATACCCGCTGCGAGTAATTGTTACTCCTGGGAGAGTTTTACACATTACAATTAACCGATCAAGTAGGTGTCTAGAAAGGTGTTAACGGGGTTACGCCTCTGGGAAAACGAGGTTTACATTAATTAGGTTAGTGCGAAAGTACGGAGGACCTCCCTCAAAGTACCGACACTGGCCTGGCTGAAAGATTGGCGAACTTGTAGTGTGTAATTAATCCCGGCTAGTCTTTCCTTTTAGGGTTTGAAGGAAGATTTGATAAAAAGCAGTGGGAGCCATCCTGATTAGATAAAATAATAACCAATCTATTCTTGCAAGAGCGCATGCTGAGTGTTTTCTTCTCTCTCTCTCCAGGTAGCGACCATATCACGCCTTAATCAAGATAATAATACGGTATATTGACCGAACCCGCTTGTTATATTGAGCTGGGGAACGTTGGTCCCGCTCCAACTTATAATTGTTATAAGACAGAGCAGGAAATTAGGGAATACCAGATTTCCCGTGCCGCCCAAACGAAGAAAGTGCATATGATGCATCTCCTTCGGGTGTGTTCGTTACAAAGAACTGTTTCTCTGTATCCTCTACGTCCTGGGTATGTGATACCAGATCAGGATCCCAGATATGTAATCTGTTACATAGGGCTACAGAAAGGCAGAGAACTGAGAACGGGTGATAAGTTTCATGAGGCAGAGACCGGGGCAAGTGTTGCAGCCAAGTCTGTTGGTCACTGTCACCCTGTATTACAAATACATTGATTCTGAACGAATGTTATTAGATACCGGACCTGATATACAAAATCATATCAGTCTCTTTATTAGTAAAGAAATGATAAAATTTTGTATTGTTGGATTATGTTTTGAACATTTCCTATATCAAAAGTTGATCGGTTCAGGCACGTTATCTAAAAGCATTGATGTTCTAAATCAAACTACAGATCTTTAGTATACTGAACACACAAAAGAGGAAGAGTTCAGAAATGAACGGATCCTTCTTGAGGCATTATAGACTAGGTCATATCAATGCGACCCGACTGGCTGAAGTTACATAAAGATGCATGTTTAAATCGGTTTGAATTTACATCTTGTGAAACTTGCCAGTCATGTCACAGAGATAAGATGACCATAGCTCCGTTTACTGGAAACAGAGAAAGAGTTAGTGAACTCTTGGGATGATACATGTTGATGTACAAAGGTCCCCTGTCTACACATGCCAAGACCGGTTCTTTGTACTGTTGGATATATGTATGCCCTAGAGGCCATTATGTGATAGTGGATGTATCTATACATGTATATATATTCAGTTTGCATTCTTGCTCGACATGATAGTATGCTATCTGGTTCTTCTTTATCTGACATGTTTATTTGATCATGCTTCTATTCATTCATACATGCTGATAGAGCCCTGAGGATATCGGCTTGACTACTCTGATTATGATGGAGATCATACTAGTGGGACATCTGTAGTCTATAAGCATATCCTGGAACGTCCCTAGTCGTAGGTATATCGAGACGGGTCATTGATATACCAGAGTAGACTAGCGTATATGATAGTAGACCCATACGATGGGCGATGAATGTTCCCACATTCATCGATGTTTGACATCAAGATCATATACGGGTGCTCAGTGGTGACTGGGTACACTGGACGGACTCACCGAGAACTCCTATATGGAATTATATCTATCGTCGGATAGCAGTTCTCAGGTGACACTGGTACAGGTTAGTCTGTAGACCCGAGATCGTCATAGAGCCTTGTGTGTTCTCCCACTGTACTTTGATTACCACCCTACCACGGCTCTACTGAGTCGTGCAAGCAGGTGGCCGTTGGGTACAGTCTCGAGACACACGAAGGCAATGAGCGATAGGAGGGGTTTCGTCTCTCCCGATATTGGGAGTTGATGCTGTACTGTGCCCGACTGGTTATAACAGCAAGTCCCTGGCCAGGGCTGCTGAGATTTGCTGATAAGTGTTATCAGTAGTTTCTCGATCTGTTATAGACCATTCACCGGCACGACTTATTGAGTTATTGGGGTCGACGTGACCATCCCTAGGCTCGATATGCAGCATATCTGACAAAGAGACCGGACTGTACGGTAGTGTTGCCGGATGGCTCGACGGGAGTTGTAGCAGGTTCGCTTGTTGTCTTCTGATCGCTCAATACCCGGGTGGCCGTTACGTTTAGCTGACCGCTTGCGGCTTGAGGGTACTTGATATGATCAGTACCCTCTGCCGGCGTATTGACGAGTCTTAGAGTCCCACAAAGGAGTTACCCAGTCCAGGCGAAACGTTGTGGTGCGCGTATGCGATATGCGCATGCACCCGATTGAAATGTGCGTATATGATACCGAACATTGATCGGGTGAACTGCTTTTGGTGGGGTCATATGAGATATGACCGGATTGATAAATTAAGTGTTGATTTATCATCTAACCATTAGTATTCTCACTTGAAACCTTTCTAGGGTTTGATGGATGTATGCATGCATGCATGTGTTTCTTTCTTCCTTTCTAGTTTCATGCACATGTAGATGTGCATACATGTATACATACATACACCCATCCATAATGGTTGATTGCATATGGAAATGGTGGCAATATAAGCCTCACACCATAGATTAAACAATGGATAATTATTTAATTTTGGTTTTAAAGTAAAATTAAAAAGAAAAGGATAATCATTCTTGATTCTACACTCTTCTTCTAACCTAACCTATCTCAACTACCACTAACCTATGGTTATCTTTCTCTTTATCATTTAAAACCCAAGTTAAACTAACTATCCATCATTTAATCATGGTTGAAGTCAAGAAGGAAATAAATATATATAGTGATATATATTTCTTTTTCTTCTTAACTCAAGGGTTATCTTTTACACCTCTTGTTCATTTTAGCCACCATCTTCATCCTCCTTCATCTCTTCCTCTCTAGTCTTTTCTAGTGAGCTAAATACAACTAAAGAAAGGTTTTTGAAGTGAGATTCCAAACCACAACATCATTCTACTCAAGTCTAGCCGACTTGATTAGAGTGTTTCCTTCGGTTTTCCAAAGTAGCGAGCTTGGACGGAGTGCTCCGTGGTGGATCGTCGTGGACGCAAGGGAACTTCAAGAGGACCTCGATTCAACACCCAAGACACCAAGGAGTCCAACAAAGGGGAGCTACAAAGGTTGTAGCCTTCAAACCCTTATCTGCTTAAAGTTTCATAACCCTAATTTTCTAGGATCGATCCTTTTGCATGTTAGTTTAGCACCTTAAAAATTATAACTTTGGGTCATGTGATGCTTCAAAACACTTCATAGGATGCTATACTAACCTTACATTGGTATCAGAGCTACTAGGCATTGGATGTCGACCTATGGGGGGTTCTCACTGTGTGACAGTGTGGCGAAGCATAGGCTCTTATCCCCAGGGTGTCCCGAGACCGGAAGGTGTTCCGGCGGGTTGTAGTCCTCGCGAGGGGGCATGCGTAAAAAGTAGCGGCTGAGGGACCCGTTGGTGCCACGGTGACCCCATTGGATGGGGTGGCTGCCTGACCTACATTGGTATCAGAGCCGACCTAGAACATTGGGCGACGTTTTTACGAAGTGAAAACCCCGATCGGACAAAAATACGGTATTTTTGGGTGCTCTCTGGAAATTTTCTAAAATTTGATAATTTGCAAAATTAAAAATATGTAAAAAATACAGCAGGAAAAAATAAGGATTACGGTATAAAAAGTTTCCAGTGAACAGTGATTCTCGCCGCGGAAACACAGCCTAAGCTTGCTTAGGCCGCGGTTCCGCGGCCGTATATATGAATTGTAGGATACTTTTTGTACAGTAATTCATGAATCTGCTTTTATAAATTTTTGGATATTTTTAATCTGTATTTGGTTTTGAAAATTTCTGGAGGTGGTTTTGGACTCGTCAATTCGATCGGGATTTTCATTTCGTAGCTTTTCCGGGTAAATTAGAAAGTATTGAAGTGTTTGAACGAGTATCATTTACTCACTATTCACGGGGTTTAAATACTTTGGAGATACGTGCAAGTCTTTTTGCGGTGGTCCCTCTAGAAGACAACAAACCTTAACTCGATTATGTGACCGTCTCGAACTGCCCTTTGAACCTTAGGGTTTGGGGAAGTACGGCGTGCCACATGTGAGGCGTTGGCTTGACCCTTCTACGGCTAGACCGCTACTACTGTGTCACACTCCGGATTTTTGAACCCTGCTCAAGTGTTGAGCTTTAGTGAATCTTGGGTGCTTGATCGTTCGTTCGAAAACTTTAATACTGTCTGTTTGTCTGGAATGTGATACAATATGTGGAATTCATATAGTGTAGGCATGAAATACGAAATATGTGATATTTCGCATTTATGATGTCTAAAGAGAATCTGGATTCCAAATATTGTAGTTTTACACTTTCTTTTCTGTGACCGTAAGTGTAGTATGTTAGATATCGCCGGTTTCGTTGCTATACATCAACGACAATCGGGGTACGCATACTTACTTACGATTGATGATATGTGATATTATGTGTTGCTGAGATATGATGTGCAGGATTGTCGCGATCGAATAGCCGGGGTTTTTTTGTGAGATGAGAGTTTTATATTTTCATTCATGTAAATTCAAATGTAATGTAATATTCTTTTATTTGGGGCACTTCCAGGTTGCGGTTGTGTCACCAGTGTTGTATATTATTTACTTTTCCGCATTAGGATGGACCCAAGGAGGGGAGCACAGGTGACCGGGTTCTGGGGTTCAGTGGGAGGCCATCTCGAGGAGTCGAGACCGGGTCTTCTAAACTCCAGGATTGGTAGGGTCACTTGCCGCTCTCGTAGGGGTCCAGGGTGTGGGCTTGGCTATTCATCGCGACTGTGGAATCCGTATTTTCTATTCTGGCTAAATATTAAATACGGACGTCCTAGGATATCCCACGTTATATCTATGTTTCTGCTGCCTGTGTTCTGTGATATCTGAGACGAATGACATATTATATATATGATATATAGTAGACGTTGCTTATGTTTTACACCCGCGCTAGTCCCGTCCCGGTATGCCGTTAGTTAAGTAACCTAACGGTGCATAACGGAACATTGCGGCGAATGCGGATGGCATAAGCGTACGTGTTATTTTCGTTTCTTTTCTGTGATTGGCTTAAGGACTTAAATGATGGGATTACATTAATGTGATTAATGTAAAGAAAATAAACCTAAAAAGATGTTGTAGAATCGGATTTAAAAACTACTCGGCTATTTATGAAAAAGCTACATTTCAAAACTGCGGAGCTTAAGCCACTCCTTTTGAAAACTGTTTGATTCTACAACGATATCAAGTTCAAAGCGTTAAAGATTTTCTTAAAAATCATTCGCAACCCTCCGTCATTTTAGGAAGTAGAGTACTTAGTATTCGTGCTACGTTTGTTGACTTTAGTTAAGGCGTAGTGTACGGTAGCTAAGTGATGTCTTCCTACACTGCATATGATGCAGATTAATTAGGACATTCATGCGACTTTGTTGACCATAGTTAAGGGTCATATGGGTGGGTCTAATTGATCAAGAAATGACGGGTAGAACTTGACTGGTACTTATGATTTGTTGACCATAGTTAAGGTCATAAGTACTAGGGGTCAAAATTACATCGGGAATTTCAAGTGTTGAAATTTGCAATGAGATTGCATACCTTCCATGTGATGGTTGGATCCCGATCCCACTGTGGGCAATAGTTGCTCCTAGGAGAGTTTTACAGTTTACAATTAGCTAACTCATTAGGTGTCTAGAAAGGTGTTAACGGGCTCCGCCTCTGGGAAAACGAGGTTTACTCTAATTAGGTCCGTGCGAAAGCATGGGGAACCTCCCTCAAAGTACCGACACTGGCCTGGCTGAACGGTTAGCGAAGTTGTAGACTGTAATTAATCCTGGCTAGTTTTTATTTTTAAGGTTTGAAAGAAAACTTGATAAAAAGCAGTGGGAAACATCGATTAGACAAGATAATAAACCAATCTAATCTATGCAAGAGCTTTCGCTGAGTGTATTCTTTTCTCTCTCTTAATGGCAGATACCAATGACTGGACTTAAGCTTCTACTAGATAAAAACAAACTGAATGGGACCAACTATAAAGACTGGCTAAGGAATTTGAAGATCGCCTTGACTTATGATAAAGTATCATATGTCCTCACGGCTTCAGCCCCGCCCGTCCCAGGCCCAAAATCCTCAGTTGCGGACATTGAAGTCCGCAAGACATGGGACGCTGACTGTGCCACGGCCACATGCCTCGCGCTTGCATCGATGGATAACACACATCAAAAGCAGCACGAGGACATGGACATTCACGGTATATTGCTCTATATAAAGGAGTTGTATGGGGAGCAATCCCGCGTATTACGATACGAAGCATCAAAGAAACTGTTTCAGATGCGAATGGCCCCTGGCACACCAGTAGGAGACCATGTTTTGAAGATGATAGCTCTTATAGAAGAGCTTGAGGACCTTGGATGGACAATGGACAATGAAAAATATATAGATATTATTCTGCAGTCCCTCCCCTCCACCTTTGCTCAGTTCATAGTGAACTTCAACATGCATGGCATAGAGAAGGACCTCCCTGAACTCCTTAATATGTTAAGGAGTGCAGAGAGCACTATGAAGTTAGCAAAAACTCCCGTTATGACTATTGGACAGTCTTCCTCTTCTCGCCCGAAAGCCAAGGCCAAGGGAAAGAAAAAGAAGAAACCCACTAATCCTAAGGGCGGAGTTAAAAAGGTGAAGGGAAAGGGAAAGTCCAAGGCTGGAGACTCGGGGAAAGGCGAGTGTTTTCATTGCCACAAGACAGGACATTGGAAGCGCAATTGCACGGAGTACTTAAGTCTCAAGAAGAAGCATGGTGATGCTTCCGTTTCAGGTGCGTTTGTGACTGAAAACTGTTTTTCTATAAACTCTGCTTCCTGGGTATTGGATACCGGTTCAGGTTCTCACATTTGCAATTCTATGCAGGGGCTGAGAAATAGCAAGGTTTTGAGGACAGGTGACCATACTCTCCGCGTTGGAAATGGTTCCAATGTACATACAGTCGCAGTGGGAGAGTATCACTTGGGGTTGCCATCTGGATGTATTTTGATTTTGAATCCATGTTATTTTGTACCAAGTATGCTATGTAATATAATATCCGTTTCTTTGTTGGACAATGAAGGGTATAATTTTGTGTTGCAGAACAATGTTATGAACATTCACCTAAATCAAATGTTGGTTGGGTATGGTACACTTAATAACGGAATATATGTCCTAAATCAACACACAGTTTTCAGTATACAACACACTAATAAAAGAAAACTTTCAGAATTAAATGAAGCTTTTCTTTGGCATTGTAGACTTGGTCATATTAACGAAACAAGACTAAACAGGTTACACAAAGATGGATATTTAAACTCTTTTGAATATAAATCTTATGCGACTTACCAGTCTTGTATCAAGGGTAAAATGACCAAAACTCCGTTTACCGGACACGGAGAAAGAGCTACCCAGCTCCTTGGCCTCATACATAGTGATGTATGTGGGCCAATGTCTACACAGGCTAGAGGCGGTTTTTCATACTTCATTACATTCACCGACGATTTCTCAAGATTCGGTCATGTATTTTTATTAAAGCACAAGTCCGACGCTTTCGAGAAATTCGTTGAATATAAACAAGAAGTAGAAAAACAAACCGGCTTGAGTATTAAGATGCTTCGATCAGATCGAGGTGGAGAGTATCTCAGTACAGAATTTGCAAACTTCCTAAAAGAGAATGGGATTCTCTCTCAGCTCACTCCTCCTTACACACCACAGTACAACGGTGTGTCAGAACGACGGAATAGGACCCTATTAGATATAGTCCGGTCCATGATGAGTGACGTTGAATTACCAGTCTCGTTTTGGGGGCATGCATTGGAGACTGCAGCGTTTCTGCTAAACAGGGTTCCAACCAAAGCCGTGTCTACCATGCCATATGAGATATGGAATGGGAAGAGACCATCTCTTAAGAGAATTAAGATTTGGGGTTGCCCGGCCTATGTTAAAAAGCAGAATCCGGACAAACTCGAGACACGGTCAGTCATGTGTAACTTTGTGGGATATCCAAAGAATTCTTATGGATATCTGTTCTACCACAAAGAGGAACAAAATGTGTTTGTTTCTCAGTATGCCACATTCTTGGAAAAAGAGTTTTTCACAGATAAAGATGATGGCAAGGTAGTAGATCTAGAAGCGGTTCTGGAGACACAAACTACAAATGACGATTTGGTTGAACCGGCTGTTGCAACAGAAACTGAAGAACCTCGGCCACTCCGTAGATCTGGTAGGACTTCTCGCCCACCGGAGAGGTACTACGGTTTCCTCATTGATGGTAACGGAGAAGATTGCATCATGGATGATGATGATCCTACCAGTTTTCAGCAAGCTATCACGAGTGGTGACTCTGTGAAGTGGCTGGATGCCATGAGATCCGAAATGGAGTCTATGTACACCAACAAAGTATGGACTTTGGACGTTGTACCCCCTGGGGTAAAACCTGTAGGGTGCAAATGGATCTTTAAAAGAAAGATTCGTGTGGATGGGCAGGTAGAGACCTATAAGGTAAGACTTGTGGCGAAAGGTTTTCGTCAAAGACCAGGTTTGGACTATGATGAAACTTTTGCGCCCGTAGCCATGCTCAAATCCATTCGGATCCTACTTGCTATTGCTGCTCACTACGACTATGAAATCTGGTAGATGGACGTTAAAACAGCATTTCTAAATGGAGATTTAGAAGAATGCGTTTATATGGATCAGCCAGAGGGCTTCATTGACAGTGGGAGCAGCGGGAAAGCATGTAGATTGCTTAAATCCATATATGGGTTAAAGCAGGCATCTCGGAGTTGGAACATCTGTTTCGATGATGTCATCAAAGAGTTTGATTTCATCAAAAATCCAGATGAACCTTGTGTTTATAAGAAGGCTGTAGGAAGAGCTGTCACATTCCTCGTATTGTACGTGGATGACATTCTTCTGATAGGAAATGATATTCCTATGCTACAGTCGGTCAAATCATTCTTATCACTAAGGTTCTCCATGAAGGACCTGGGTGATGCCACATACATCCTGGGCATAAGGATCTATAGGGATAGATCCAAAAAGTTATTGGGACTGTCCCAAACCAGGTACATCAACACCATCCTAAAGAGGTTTAGTATGGAAGACTCCAAGCGGGGTGCCTTACCCGCTTGCCATGGAGTCACTCTCTCCAAGGATTCTTGCCCAAAGACCGATGAAGAGAGAGCTCGCATGAGCATTATACCTTATGCTTCGGCAGTAGGATCTATAATGTATGCGATGTTATGTACACGCCCAGATGTAGCTTATGCACTTAGTGTTGTAAGCAGGTATCAATCCAACCCAGGGGAGAACCACTGGACAGCTGTGAAGAACATTCTTAAGTACTTACGAAGGACTAAAGAATTGTTCTTGGTGTATGGTAATACAGATCTCCAAATGGAGGCCTTTACCGATTCGAGCTTCCAGAGCGATAAGGATGACAGCAAATCTATCTCAGGGTTTGTATTTACCCTCAATGGAGGGGCGGTAAGTTGGAAGAGTTCCAAACAAGATACCGTTGCAGACTCTACGATGGAAGCTGAGTACATTGCTGCAAATGATGCCGCCAAGGAAGCCGTCTGGATGAAGAAGTTCGTCTCGGAGCTAGGAGTAGTTCCAACCATTATTGATCCAATACCTTTGTATTGTGACAATAATGGGGCGATGGCGTTAGCCAAGGAGACCAGATCCCATCAGCGGTCCAGACATATTCTGAGGCGCTTTCATTTGATCCGGGAGATTGTAGATCGCCGCGAGATCGAGATTAAGAGAGTAGACACCAAGAACAACGCCGCGGATCCACTAACCAAGGCCCTCCCTCAGCCACAACATGAGCGACTTTTTAAGATGTTGGGTATGAAATACGCCAATAACTGGCCTTAGTGCAAGTGGGAGATTGTTGGATATATGTATGCCCTAGAGGCCATTATGTGATAGTGGATGTATCTATACATGTATATATATTCAGTTTGCATTCTTGCTCGACATGATAGTATGCTATCTGGTTCTTCTTTATCTGACATGTTTATTTGATCATGCTTCTATTCATTCATACATGCTGATAGAGCCCTGAGGATATCGGCTTGACTACTCTGATTATGATGGAGATCATACTAGTGGGACATCTGTAGTCTATAAGCATATCCTGGAACGTCCCTAGTCATAGGTATATCGAGACGGGGCATTGATATACCAGAGTAGACTAGCGTATATGATACTAGACCCATACGATGGGCGATGAATGTTCCCACATTCATCGATGTTTGACATCAAGATCATATACGGGTGCTCAGTGGTGACTGGGTACACTGGACGGACTCATCGAGAACTCCTATATGGAATTATATCTATCGTCGGATAGCAGTTCTCAGGTGACACTGGTACAGGTTAGTCTGTAGACCCGAGATCGTCATAGAGCCTTGTGTGTTCTCCCACTGTACTTTGATTACCACCCTACCACGGCTCTACTGAGTCGTGCAAGCAGGTGGCCGTTGGGTACAGTCCCGAGACACACGAAGGCAATGAGCGATAGGAAGGGTTTCGTCTCTCCCGATATTGGGAGTTGATGCTGTACTGTGCCCGACTGGTTATAACAGCAAGTCCCTGGCCAGGGCTGCTGAGATTTGCTGATAAGTGTTATCAGTAGTTTCTCGATCTGTTATAGACCATTCACCGGCACGACTTATTGAGTTATTGGGGTCGACGTGACCATCCCTAGGCTCGATATGCAGCATATCTGACGAAGAGACCGGACTGTACGGTAGTGTTGCCGGATGGCTCGACGGGAGTTGTAGCAGGTTCGCTTGTTGTCTTCTGATCGCTCAATACCCGGGTGGCCGTTACGTTTAGCTGACCGCTTGCGGCTTGAGGGTACTTGATATGATCATTACCCTCTGCCGGCGTATTGACGAGTCTTAGAGTCCCACAAAGGAGTTACCCAGTCCAGGCGAAACGTTGTGGTGCGCGTATGCGATATGCGCATGCACCCGATTGAAATGTGCGTATATGATACCGAACATTGATCGGGTGAACTGCTTTTGGTGGGGTCATATGAGATATGACCGGATTGATAAATTAAGTGTTGATTTATCATCTAACCATTAGTATTCTCACTTGAAACCTTTCTAGGGTTTGATGGATGTATGCATGCATGCATGTGTTTCTTTCTTCCTTTCTAGTTTCATGCACATGTAGATGTGCATACATGTATACATACATACACCCATCCATCATGGTTGATTGCATATGGAAATGGTGGCAATATAAGCCTCACACCATAGATTAAACAATGGATAATTATTTAATTTTGGTTTTAAAGTAAAATTAAAAAGAAAAGGATAATCATTCTTGATTCTACACTCTTCTTCTAACCTAACCTATCTCAACTACCACTAACCTATGGTTATCTTTCTCTTTATCATTTAAAATCCAAGTTAAACTAACTATCCATCATTTAATCATGGTTGAAGTCAAGAAGGAAATAAATATATATAGTGATATATATTTCTTTTTCTTCTTAACTCAAGGGTTATCTTTTACACCTCTTGTTCATTTTAGCCACCATCTTCATCCTCCTTCATCTCTTCCTCTCCAGTCTTTTCTAGTGAGCTAAATACAACTAAAGAAAGGTTTTTGAAGTGAGATTCCAAACCACAACATCATTCTACTCAAGTCTAGCCGACTTGATTAGAGTGTTTCCTTCGGTTTTCCAAAGTAGCGAGCTTGGACGGAGTGCTCCGTGGTGGATCGTCGTGGACGCAAGGGAACTTCAAGAGGACCTCGATTCAACACCCAAGACACCAAGGAGTCCAACAAAGGGGAGCTACAAAGGTTGTAGCCTTCAAACCCTTATCTTTACTAGCTTAAAGTTTCATAACCCTAATTTTCTAGGATCGATCCCTTTGCATGTTACTTTAGCACCTTAAAAATTATAACTTTGGGTCATGTGATGCTTCAAAACACTTCATAGGATGCTATACTAACCTTACATTGGTATCAGAGCTACTAGGCATTGGATGTCGACCTATGGGGGGTTCTCACTGTGTGACAGTGTGGCGAAGCATAGGCTCTTACCCCCAGGGTGTCCCGAGACCGGAAGGTGTTCCGGCGGATTGTAGTCCTCGCGAGGGGGCATGCGTAAAAAGTAGCGGCTGAGGGACCCGTTGGTGCCACGGCGACCCCATTGGATGGGATGGCTGCCTGACCTACATGTACTTCGTTACATTCTCTGATAATCTCTCGAGATTCAGACATCTGTTCCTGTTGAAACACAAGTCCGAACCTTTTGAGATATTCACAGAATATGATTTAGAAGTAGAGAACCAAAACGGGTATAAGTATTATGTCTTTTGATGAGATCAAGGAGGAGAATACTTGAGCACGGAAATCCTGGATTATTCTAAAGGAGAATGAGATTCTCTCTCAGAATTACTCCTCCGTATACACCATAGCACGATGGTATATCGGGGCGGAGCAGATGCACCCTATATGATATGGTGTGCTCTATGATGAGTACTAGTGAGTTACCTATTTCCTTTTGGGAGTTATGCACTTGAAAAGCTGCATACCTATTGAATAGGGTTCGAATCAAATCCGTTGCCTACCACTTCATATGTGATATGGAAAGGGAAGAGCCCATATCTTAAGTTGATTAAGATTTGGGGTTGTCCGGGCTATGTCTGAAAAGCAAAATCCGGACAAGCTCGAGGCAAGGTCTGTTATGTAGAACTGGAAATGTTCCAGCCATACTAACTACAGCAGATGATTTGATAAAACCAAAGGATTCAATAGTTACCAACGAACCTCAGCCTCTCCGCCGATCTAGTAGGGTTTTCTCACCCACCTGAGAGATACTTCTGTTTCTCTGTGACAGTGGGAGCGAGAATTGCATCATGAGATGATGACCCAACTAGTTTCGAGCTGGCCATCAGGAGTAGGACTCTGTCAGAATGGCTGGATGCTTAGTGATCTGAGATGGAATCCTTATACACCAACAAAGTATGGACTTTGATTGCTATATCTGAAGGGTTAAATCCCCATCAGGAGCAAGTATATCTTGAGAAGATTACTTGGTGTACATGGAAAAGTTGAGACTTTCAAAGCTAGACTTGTTAAAGGTTTGCATCATTAACCAGGTATGGATCATGATGAAACCTTTTCTAAGGAGCTATGCTTAGGTCCATCCAGATCCTACTTACCACGGCTACATACCATGACTACGATATCTGGTGGTTGGGTGTCATGACAGCTTTTCTAAATGATGTTTTAGAAAAGGCAGTCTATAAGTACACAGCCAGAGGGCCTCGTAGACAGTGGGAGCAGCGGAAACGTGTGCAAGATGCTTTATAGGATAAAGCAGGCATCGCGGAGTTGGAACATCTGTTTTGATGGATTAGTCAAAGAAGTTGACATCATCAAAATGGTAGATGAACCTTGTATAAACAAAAAGGTAGTAGGGAGTATGGTGACGATCCTCGTAGAGTACGTGGATGACATACTCTTGATAGGGAAGGAGTTTCCTATGCTACGCTTGGTCAATCTCCGCTTATCACAATGATTCTCCATATAGGATCAAAATGATACCTCCTAAATCCTGGATTTTGGATCTATGAGATAGATCTAAATGGATGTTAGGATTCTCACTAGTTGTAGTGAGATGGTATCAATCGATCCTGGAGAGAATCACTGGAAGGGTTCCAGGGTGATAATGACGACTGAATGTCAGTCGCAGGCATTGTCTTTACCCTCTGTAAAGGGACGGTATGTTGGAAGAGTTCCAAGCTAGATACCGTGGCATACTAGACGATAAAGGCTGGATATATCGCTACTTAAGATGCTACCAAAGAGGTTGTCTGGGTGTATATTAGTTCATCAGATGAACTTAGTTCCTTCCATTGTGTGACAATGGAGTTGTGGCTTATGCCAAGGAACGTCCGTCCCATCAGTGTGTAAGTGCACGGCGGCGCCCCGGCCGTCAATCAGACGCCGGAATGCGGAAGCGGTGAAAAACTTTAATTTTGCGGACTTAGCAAACCGGCACCACCGCGCACTAAACACCCGGATCGTAACCATTAACAAGTCTAAGCTAACTAGAAGATGGGTTAGAGATATACCGACGATCCAAGTCCTCCGGTCTTCTCGTCATGGTCCCGATCTCCTGCGGAAAAGTCCCGTCTCCTCCTCGTCGCCGGAAGTGCACCACATCGCCTACTTTGTTTACGGGCTCCCACCTCAATGCCGAGGCAACTCGGGCACGAAGCCGGCTACTCGACGTGCCCAAGATTCGTTGTAGAATATCTAGAGAAGAAGTCTCATTTGGGGTTTTGGAGCTTTGCCATTTTGGTGGAGGAAGAGAGAGGATTTTTGGAGAGGAACAAGAGAGCTCTTTTCTTTGCACAATATGAACCAAAAATGCCACACCAAAAATGAATCAATCAATCAAACCCCCACCCTCAAGTGGCCGGCCCATGTAGGAAGAAAAAAGGAGAGAGGGAAAAGTCAAGGGGGAGGTAACCATATGAATCATGCAAGAGAGAGAGAGAGGAATGGTTATCATGAAAAACAATGATACCAAAACAAAACCCATACTCCACCACCAACCATCAACCTCATCATCAACAATCATGATGAGCCAAAAGTCATGCCATCATGACAAGAAGAAGTCAAGGTCAATGAAAAGATGTCATGATAAAACAATATGCAAAGATCCCCTCCACAAACACTTATTTGCAACTATGCAAATAAGCCCTCCTCCACCAATCTTCAGCCAATGAACGGAACAATGGAAATTGGCCGAAACGGAAAGCAAACTGGCAACTCCATAAAACTGGTCCCGTAATAAATTACAGGAAAACCCCGATACTGTGCATACACACCCGCATCTGTATTTCGACCGAAATACAAATGCAATGAGACAAAGTCTACACTGTACTATACTAGGATCCGGCTTAAACCAAAGCCGGCTAGTGATATCTGTTCGATCCTGATCCGTGCAATACCGCACGTATCTGATCGAACCCTGCCATATACCAATACGGCCTATAGTACAAACTGTCCGATCCTGATCCGTGCAATACCGCACGTATCTGATCGGACCTTACCATATCTCCATACGGTCTCTACAACCTTTCACCCGAAAGCTGAGTAACTGAATGTGGGGGACTCTAAAGACTCGTCAACACCTTGGTTGTGGATTTAACCACTAGCACGTCAGAGGTATAAGCCAATACGTGACGGGCTACCAGGTACTGACCAAATGGGACGTCGATGAGGAAGCTCACCCCGACACCCAACTGAGCCTGTCAGTGACAATATCCATGCAGTCCGGTCCGTTCGTCTATGAGCATCGCATGGCGGGCCTAGGGGGTTGGTAAAAGTCAGACCCCCAAAAGCGGTACAAGTCGTGTCGGAGTGTAGCCCAGAACACCCTGAGATACTACTGGAATACCTACCAGTAAATCTCCTTGCCTTGGCCAAGGACTTTGTGTAATGGCTCTCCTAGACACAGCACGACCTCACCCCCAATACCGGGAGAGACGAACCCCTGAAGATACGCTCACTGCCTCCATGTGGCTCGGGACTGTACCCAACTAAAACCTGTTTGCACGACTCCTTTGAGCCGTGGTAGGGTAGTAATCAAAGTACAGTGGGAACTCACACGAGACAAATGACGATCCCCAGGTCGATGAACTAACCTGCACACATGTCACCAGGGAACTGCCATCTGACGTCTGGTATATGACCAACTAGCATGTTCCCGGCGAGTCCAGTCCGGTGTACTCATAACCCAATGAGCACCTGTATACATCTTAGGTGATCCAACTGACACCAGTGGCTTGTGAGACCGGCCACCGCCCCTCGTCGGGGTCTCGACTGCATACACTAGTCTACTAATGGAGTATCGATGCCCAGTCTCGAAACTCCCACGACTAGGGACCTTTTAAGGATAAGCTTATAGACCCCCCAGCTCCCACTTATATGATCGCCCTCATACTGCTGGTGGTCAAGCAAGAATCCTAGGGGCTCTATCAACGTGTAATAGCGACGTGTCAGGTCACCTAAAACAGTACACGATGATAAAGGTAAACCAGATAGCATACTATCATCTCGAGTAAGACTGTCCTACCGGGATAGGTCCTCCCTCAATCATTGCAATCACGTACCTGTGATCCAATAATTGACTCTGAGGGCACTATCTCCAACAATCTCCCACTTGCACTCAAGGCTAATTATTGCGATGTCGCCTACTCACAGCCCGTGTGATATCGAACATCCAACTCCTCTACTAGTCAGTCTCACAAAGCTCGTTTGCGGAACTATTGCGTTCGAGGAATAGCCTCAGTGAGTGGATCCGCTTAGTTGTTTCTTTCTATGTCTCTCTCAAAATCTCAAGTTCGCGGAGAAAGCCATCTCCCGAAAAGAGCAATACCTGTCTCAGAATATGTCTGGATGTCTGATGGGACCTAGCTCATAAATGAACTTCAAATCCAAACTTCTTAGACTGTATCGTCAACTGAACTTAATCAGTATCCTGCGCCATGCCACCCTCAGTATTGCCTTGGACCACCTGTCCAAAATACTGCCCCTCATCAGAAGGAAAAACTATAACTCTGACAACCTCCTTGTCGTCCATGTCACCTTGGAAGCCTGGAATGATAACTGTCTCCTGAATGAGGCTGTCGTTATCATATTCCTAGAACATCCACTTATGTTCTAAAACTGCTTCCAACTGTTTCTCCAGGATTGGATTAATGTCAACTTATTGCATCTAGTGCAAGAACAATATCTGGTGTGGTACTTGACATCTTATGATTGACTCAATTGCCTAAGCAAGTGATCTGCCAATCATGCTCATCCCTCTCCCCTTTAGTCTGTAAGACACCTTTAGAGAGGGTGACTCCATTACCTGCAGGTACACTACCGTGCCAGGAGTCGTCCATCCTAAATACTCTTAGAATGCTGTCAAGTACCCTGATTGGGAAACCACCCAAATCTAGATCTAATACCATAGATCTAGTAACCAGTATGTCTGATATAAAATCCATTTCCTTTGTAGAGAAACAACTGTGTGACGACCAAAGTATAACCGATCGTAGTGTAGGAGTTTCTTTTCCTACTCTGTGTATATCATCCAAATACCAGGATATCACACCCTACTACCTTCTCAACAGATCCATCCCCTATTCTGATGAAGTCAAACCCATGACTGTCACATCAGAAATAGATGATCTATCTCCGCTACATCTGCTCTAGTCTATAAATAGACATAAGCAACCTGTCCACCAATGCTTCCGCTGCTCCCACTGACTACGACAACCCTCTGGCAGAGTCATATAGACGTACACTTCTAAAACTGGTTTAGAACGACGCTATACTCATCCTCCCGCCGGGTCTCGTAACCTGGAACAACAGCAATGGCAATTGTGGGTAAACAAGAACTTCCCTGTCACCGTCCTTGAAGCTACCGTAGTACCTCTCGGGTGCCTGAAGTTACCCACCTTATCTGCGGAGTGGCCAATGGAATGTCAATCCAGATTGAATCTTTAGGTTCCTTATCAAATCTTCAGTAATCGTTTGTGGTTCTGGAATCACTTCCAGTTCTACCATACTCCCACTACTGTTTTCTGAAAAAATCCATTTTTGTTAAAACTGTGGCGAGTCTAGAACAATATCGCTATTGTTCATCCAGATGGTAGAAAGTCAACCCTCGTCATAGCCTGGGTCAACCCACAAACAGCCATTACAGAAACGTGCCTTGAGTTGTCCAGTGTCTGGTTTTAATCATAAACCGGACAACTCCCCGTACCTTAACAACGTTAAGATATGAACTGTTCTATATCCCATATAGGACCAGAGGCACTGATTTAATTGAACCAGATCCAAATCATGCAACTGTCTCCAGTGCATGTCAACTAAATGGAAGGAGGCCAGATCAGCGTTACTCAACTTAGGAATACTTCCAATTATGAGTAACCTGAAAGAGAAGCAATTTCTCTTAATCATTACTATCAACTGAACACCATACACAAGTATCTACATCTTCGATCTCTTTGAAGAATCCCGATACTTGCTATACCTGGTTCTCTACTCTATTCAAATACATATAACTTCTCCAAATTCAGACCCTGTGTTTCCACGAAACACCTGTCTAAAAATTAGAGGAGTCATAAGTAAACCGAATATAGTACGAGGACCATCCCCTCTGTCCTGATGGACTCAGGACAACATACAATACTCTGTAAAAGTCCCTTGAGTCTGATTACTCATTCACTGTGTGTCGTAGGTTGAAAACTGTACTTATGGTTAAGAAGAATTACACCGCTGTTTAATGCTCCTTACCTAACCATCCACTGATATAGGTAAATGTCGTAGACATAATTTCAGAAAGGTATATCTCACTCTATGAAAATAGACGTACAGATATATCAATTTGAAATTGGTGCATAACAGCGGATATTCAAAACCAAATATTTGCCGACCGGCAAACAACCCAGGTGATTTCCTCAAATATCACCGATTACAACGAATCCCGATATAATGAGGATAATCACCCAATTCCCAATAACTTACTCCCACTCATCATCTGTAAAACCATACAGATGTGAGAATCGTATCTGGTAAATACATACCCTGGAGTAAGTATCTAATCGGGAAATCAGTTTTCTATTAACAGTACACAGTGAAACTGAAACATTGAAATGTTCCGATGGGGTATTCTGGTATTCCTAGTAATGCCTCTTCCAGATTCACGACTGTAACCGTATAGTTCTTTGCCACCTCTCCAAATCCCTTCATATGTCTTTAGTCTTTACCTTCTGCACACCCTTTTAGGCCAAATGGTTTTCTTCCTTCCCTACCGTTCGGCACCAGCCTATGGTTTGGAAGAAGACTATCCAATAAGCATAATGGGTGTACTGTCCGCATCCTAGGAACACTCGCAATGAGAGAGAGGGTGAAGATAAAAGACAACCGAATAAACCTTATTCCTATTTCTCCTGAACCAGAATCCATCCCCGAACTGGAACAAGTTCCATTCGAGTTCGTATATAACCATACGATGGAGTATCCAAATAAACTGTGGATCTTCGTAGTGATACGGAGTGTCCTGGAGAAATACAAAGGTGATGTGGGAGTGGTAACGAAATATTTGGTTTGGTCGTGAATATCTGTTGCAATTTACTTTGCCCTCTTACTAATCCCTTGCTTTGTCTGAACTTAATACCTTCTGCACACCATCGTTATGCTAATTGGTTTTCTTCATTCCCTACCGGTCGGCACCAGCCTAAGGTTTGGAAGAAGACAATCCAATTTGCGTAATAGGTGTACTACCCCTAAACCAAGGAGTACTCGTAATCTGAGAGAGGGTAAAAGGAAAAGACAACTGAATAGTCCTATCCGTTTTCTCCAGAACCGGAAACCATCCTCGAATAAATTCTTTCGAGTTCGTATCTAACCATACGATGGTTTTGTCCAATGGAAGTGGACGTTCGTAGTAAAACGGGGTGTCCTGGAGAAAAGGGTAAAAGTAGGAGTGGCAATGAGGTTCGCAACTCTGACAATCCAAAAGCCGGTGTTTAAGAAGGTTCGGTCAACTTGGTCACTGAGTCAAAGTCTTAGGGTCGGGTCAATGGTCGCTGCCAAAGAGGGAGAGAAAAGAAACACTCAGCGTGCACTCTAACCTAGATCAGAATGGTCACCAATTTATCTAATCTGGAATCCTCCCACTGTACCTCAAATTCTCCTCCAAACCAGAAAGAAGAATTAGTCGGGGTCACCCGAGGAGTAAACCAACTCATCAGTGGGAATCGGGATCCAACTCTCATCGCATGATAACGTGACGGAATCCGCTCACGGTATCACACTCCAGAAGGTATGCGCATATCTGGCAAGTTTCAGTACTTTTGAAACTCCCGATGTGATTTCTGCCCCATGCTCTTATGACCTTGACTAAGGCCAACAAATCATAAGTCACATGTCAAGTTCGACCCGTCATTGTCCAGGTTAATTTGAATCCACCCGTACAAGCCCTTGACTAAGGCCAACAAGGCTATACGACTGTCCCAAACCAACGCATCTATCTATGCAGCATATGAATACCCAATAGCTACCAAACACTGTGCCTTGACTAAGGCCAACAAACACAGCTTGAATACTATTGACTACCCATATGAAACGACGGAGGGCTACGAATGGTTTCTGGCGAAAACCTTTAATGTAGTGAACTTGATATCGTTGAAGGAACGGATAGCTTTTTAGAAAATATAGTGACGAAAACCTTTACTAAAGAGGTCACTCCCGGTGAAGGGATCTCGGCTCTTTCCCCGTAGAATGGGGTGCAGGATATTCCAAATGAATACCACGGTGCAAAGCAAAAGCAATCGGCTATAGTGAAGTCATTGCCCTGACGCAAACTTTTTGTCCAAGGGGTCACTCCCGGTGAAGGGATCTCGGCCCTTGCCTCGTCGACTGAGGAGCAGGATATTCCAATGAATACCACGATGCAAAACAAAAGTAAACGTCCTTGCAATAACAGCTTTTTGAAAAGTGTTCCAACAACATCAGATTAGGTTTGTTTTTAACTTGCATTGATCCGAATCAACGCAGTCCCATCAATTGATCACACCAAAAAGAACGAAAATATACTGATGTACGTATATGCCATCCGCATTCGCCACTGGGTCCCGTCATTACCCGTTAGGTTAGCTAACTAACGACAGAGCGGGGACTGGACTAGCGCGGATGTAAAACATATACAACATCTACTAATATATATACCAATATATAGTATTCGCTCAAGGCGTGAATAAAATGCAACATCACAGAAAATGTACAGCATCACAGAAACAATACAGATATCTGGGATCCCCGGGTTTCACAGAGCCGCTGAAACCCGACGTTCCCCTGGTCGTGTGGATAGCCTGTGCAATGAAAACCTAGACCCCTACGGGCGCGGCAAGTCACCCGCCAAAACCTGAAGCGAGGCAGCCCCCTTCAGCACCGTGAATGGACCACCCAGCACTTCACGGAATCCGGTAACTTGGGCACCCCTCCTGGGTCAAACCTGTACCCCCTACGAGTGCGGCGAATAGCCCGCCAATCCTAGAGTGAAGCCCCCTCCGTCCCAATGCCATGAGATGCGGGCTTGCTGCCCTCTAGAACCCGGCTATCCGTGCACCCCTCCGCGGGGTAATCCTAGTACAGAAAGTAAAATATACATACACCGGGTACATCGACCGCAACCAGGTCGTGCCCCAAAATAATAATACAAACAGGCAGTGACGGCAGTCCACATGTCGGACGCTCGCCCCGCAATATCAAATGTACATAATACAACCACAACTGTACTAGCATTGCATCCAGGCTATCCCCCACGACCGATCCGCAACAACACAGCAAATACATAGAACATCAACGTGAAAGTCACGTTCGCAAATCCGTCTAACCGGGCTATAGCAGTTAGACAGGATTTACCGATCGAGTGACATTCACGTTCGCAGATATAATGTAAATACTGTGAAAAATGTGTTTAAAATATCCGACCGATCAAATTATAACAAGTGGGCCCACAAAGAATACTGCAGCAGTTAAAGAAAATATGGGCCCAATTTAAATATTCCAAAACCCCTAACTTAAGCCCAGAAGCCCACTGTAAAAACCCAACCCACTGATTCCTGTAGGCTGCGGCGGAAGCGCGGCCAAACGTGGGTTTTGGCCGCCCTTCCGCGGTCAAGTAAGAAGATTAGTGCGTCGAATTTGAACAGTGTTCTTAGAATTTCTAGCACAGTACTTTTATGCAACCTGAAAAATTTTTGGAGACAGAAAAATTTCAACAGAAACTGTCGTGGGTAAATACGGGTTTTTGGACATTTCGATCGATCGGAACTCAAAAACACATTACATAAAGCTAGACTAAGTTAATGGGGAGGCTCTGATACCACTGTAAGTGCACGGCGGCGCCCCGGCCGTCAATCAGACGCCGGAATGCGGAAGCGGTGAAAAACTTTAATTTTGCGGACTTAGCAAACCGGCACCACCGCGCACTAAACACCCGGATCGTAACCATTAACAAGTCTAAGCTAACTAGAAGATGGGTTAGAGATATACCGACGATCCAAGTCCTCCGGTCTTCTCGTCATGGTCCCGATCTCCTGCGGAAAAGTCCCGTCTCCTCCTCGTCGCCGGAAGTGCACCACATCGCCTACTTTGTTTACGGGCTCCCACCTCAATGCCGAGGCAACTCGGGCACGAAGCCGGCTACTCGACGTGCCCAAGATTCGTTGTAGAATATCTAGAGAAGAAGTCTCATTTGGGGTTTTGGAGCTTTGCCATTTTGGTGGAGGAAGAGAGAGGATTTTTGGAGAGGAACAAGAGAGCTCTTTTCTTTGCACAATATGAACCAAAAATGCCACACCAAAAATGAATCAATCAATCAAACCCCCACCCTCAAGTGGCCGGCCCATGTAGGAAGAAAAAAGGAGAGAGGGAAAAGTCAAGGGGGAGGTAACCATATGAATCATGCAAGAGAGAGAGAGAGGAATGGTTATCATGAAAAACAATGATACCAAAACAAAACCCATACTCCACCACCAACCATCAACCTCATCATCAACAATCATGATGAGCCAAAAGTCATGCCATCATGACAAGAAGAAGTCAAGGTCAATGAAAAGATGTCATGATAAAACAATATGCAAAGATCCCCTCCACAAACACTTATTTGCAACTATGCAAATAAGCCCTCCTCCACCAATCTTCGGCCAATGAACGGAACAATGGAAATTGGCCGAAACGGAAAGCAAACTGGCAACTCCATAAAACTGGTCCCGTAATAAATTACAGGAAAACCCCGATACTGTGCATACACACCCGCATCTGTATTTCGACCGAAATACAAATGCAATGAGACAAAGTCTACACTGTACTATACTAGGATCCGGCTTAAACCAAAGCCGGCTAGTGATATCTGTTCGATCCTGATCCGTGCAATACCGCACGTATCTGATCGAACCCTGCCATATACCAATACGGCCTATAGTACAAACTGTCCGATCCTGATCCGTGCAATACCGCACGTATCTGATCGGACCTTGCCATATCTCCATACGGTCTCTACAACCTTTCGCCCGAAAGCTGAGTAACTGAATGTGGGGGACTCTAAAGACTCGTCAACACCTTGGTTGTGGATTTAACCACTAGCACGTCAGAGGTATAAGCCAATACGTGACGGGCTAACAGGTACTGACCAAATGGGACGTCGATGAGGAAGCTCACCCCGACACCCAACTGAGCCTGTCAGTGACAATATCCGTGCAGTCCGGTCCGTTCGTCTATGAGCATCGCATGGCGGGCCTAGGGGGTTGGTAAAAGTCAGACCCCCAAAAGCGGTACAAGTCGTGTCGGAGTGTAGCCCAGAACACCCTGAGATACTACTGGAATACCTACCAGTAAATCTCCTTGCCTTGGCCAAGGACTTTGTGTAATGGCTCTCCTAGACACAGCACGACCTCACCCCCAATACCGGGAGAGACGAACCCCTGAAGATACGCTCACTGCCTCCATGTGGCTCGGGACTGTACCCAACTAAAACCTGTTTGCACGACTCCTTTGAGCCGTGGTAGGGTAGTAATCAAAGTACAGTGGGAACTCACACGAGACAAATGACGATCCCCAGGTCGATGAACTAACCTGCACACATGTCACCAGGGAACTGCCATCTGACGTCTGGTATATGACCAACTAGCATGTTCCCGGCGAGTCCTGTCCGGTGTACTCATAACCCAATGAGCACCTGTATACATCTTAGGTGATCCAACTGACACCAGTGGCTTGTGAGACCGGCCACCGCCCCTCGTCGGGGTCTCGACTGCATACACTAGTCTACTAAGGGAGTATCGATGCCCAGTCTCGAAACTCCCACGACTAGGGACCTTTTAAGGATAAGCTTATAGACCCCCCAGCTCCCACTTATATGATCGCCCTCATACTGCTGGTGGTCAAGCAAGAATCCTAGGGGCTCTATCAACGTGTAATAGCGACGTGTCAGGTCACCTAAAACAGTACACGATGATAAAGGTAAACCAGATAGCATACTATCATCTCGAGTAAGACTGTCCTACCGGGATAGGTCCTCCCTCAATCATTGCAATCACGTACCTGTGATCCAATAATTGACTCTGAGGGCACTATCTCCAACACAGTGATCCAGACATACTCTAAAGCAGTGTCACCTGATCATGGAGATAGTTGATCTCCAGGGTGATCGAGGTTAGGAGAGTAGACTCAGAGGACAACACGGCGGATCCACTCACAAAGGCCTTTTCCCAGAGAGAGACTTTTATGGGATGGTTGAGTATGAGATACTACAACCACTGCTATCAGATGGCCCTAGTGCAAGTGGGAGATTGTTAGTTATATGTATGCCCTAGAGGCCATTACTATACATAGGATATATATTGTAGTGGATGCTGGGACATATATAGGGAGGACTTTCTTGCTCGACATGATAGTATGCTATCTGGTTGAACTTTACCTTAACGTGTAGATTGATTGTCTCTCTGTTACATGTTGGTAAAGCCCTTAGGATGTGTGCTTGACTACCTGGACTATGATGCGGATCATACTAGTGGGGACATGGTAGTCTATAAGTACATCCTTCAAAGTCCCTAGTCGTGGGTGTATCGAGACGGGGCATCGATATACCAGAGTAGACAAGCGTATAACTTCTCGATCCATACAGATGGGCGATGGATGATCCCATATCCATTGGTGTTTGATATCAGAGATGATATACGGGTGCTCAGTGGAGACTGGGTACACTGGATGGTCTCGCCGAGAACTCCCAGATGGTATTATACCTTACGTCAGATGGCAGTTCTCTGGTGACACTGGTACAGAGTAGTCTGTTGACCCGAGATCGTCATAGAGTCTTGTGTGGTTCCCACTGTGCTTTGATTTCCACCTTACCACGTCCAAGAGGGCGTGCAAAACGGTGGTTTTTGGGTACAGTCCCGAGTCACATGGAGGCAATGAGCGATAGGAGGGGATTCGTCTCTCCCAGTATAGGGAGTTGATGTTGCGCTGTGTTTGATTGGCTATAACAGGAAATCCCTGGCCAGGGTTGCTGAGATTTACTGGTAAGTGTTACCAGTAGTTTCTCAAAATGTTATAGACCTCATATCGACACGACTTATCGAGCTATTGGGGTCTGACGTTTACCACCCCTAGGCGAGATATGCGACATATCAGACGATCAGACCGAACTGTACGGTAAGTGTTACTGGTTGGATTCACAGGAGTATGAGCGGGCTTGCTCGTCGATCTTCTGATCGCTCAATACCCGGGTGGCCGTTACGTTTAGCAGACCGCTTGTGGCTTGTGGGTGTTTGATATGATCATCACCTGCTGCCGGCGTATTGACGAGTCATTAGAGTCCTACACAGAGGTTTCCTGGCTCAAGCGAAACGAAATAGGAGCGCATATGAGATATGTGCGGGACCGAGAATAATACGTGTATGTGATACCGTATTCTATTCTCGCGATGAATGTGTCGAATGGTTGTATGCGATATAACCTAGTTATCGAATCAAGGCTTGATTCGATAAATCGATACATTGGATATTAGTCGGTTATATGCGATATGACCGGATCGTTAAATCAAGTGTTGGTTTAATGATTTAATGCATAATTATATATTTGATATATTACTTTGCATTAACTAGTATTGGTTCACTTTAAATGGATTTTCTCACTTGGATTGTGCACATTGTATATGTGATATACTTTTGTACACAAGTTTGTATCATGTTTGATGATACAAGCTCACTAGGGTTTGTGTAAAGATTAAACCATGGTTATGTAATGATTAGGGTTTTCATTTTCTTATTCATTTATTTATTTTTTATTCTTTTTGGAAAATGAAAAGCATAAAGAGAAAATGGTTGCTAATTTTGTTTCATATTGAAGCTTCATGAAGCTTTGACCATATGACCATTTTGTCTCATGCTTAACCCTAACCATTCCACTCAACCATGATTCATTCTCTACACATAACCATGGTTTGAATATGATAAGTATTGATTTTCTTTTCCTTTTTTAATTAACACTTATCATATTCTTTCTTTCTTCTTCTTCTTCTTCTTCACTTGAAGAAAGCTTGCTTCAACAATGGCAACTTGAGCAAATGAGTGAGAAATCCAATTCTAAAGAGAACCCACTTCCTATTTCTTCATCCTCTACCTCTTGCCAAGTAGTAGAGTGTGTTTTCTTCACAAGTTTCATGACTTGGTGAAGTGGGAGCTTGATCTTGTGATGCCTCGACGTAGATCATCTTCGGCACGAAGCCGACGATCTTGCCCGCCCATTTCTCCGATGAAGCCGACGCTAGAGCCCGGGTTTCCATTTGGACAGCGAGGAGACTTCATTACGGAGCTATGGAGGTGGAGAACCAGATCTACAAAGTTTGTATTTCCGTTCTCTTAGTAAAGTAGTTTACTAGTTCCAGTTTCGCCTAGACATCTAGTTAACGATCCGTAGTCTAGGGTTTCTCGGCACCCCTAAAATTTGAAATTGGCATGGTTGATGCCTTGTGAGACCTCTTGAGAGTGCCTAGGAACCCTACAGATCTACGTCGAGGCAACACAAGATCAAGCTCCAACTTCACCAAGTCATGAAACTTGTGAAGAAACCACCCTATACTACTTGGCAAGAGGTAGAGGATGAAGAAATAGGAGGTGGGTTCACTTTAGAATTGGATTTCTCACTCTTTTTCTCAAGATGCCATTAATGGTGGCAAGCTCCCTTCTTGTAGAAGAAGAAGAAGATGATGAAGATAGATTATGATTAGTCTCTTTTTAAAAAATGAAATAATATGAAGACTTATCATATACTAACCATGGTCAAGTGTAGAGAGTAAACTAGGGTTAGGTGAATGGTTAGGTTAAGGGAAGCAAACAAAATGGTCAAACTTTCAACTCTTCATGAAGCTTCATGAAAGAAACAAAGAAAGCCACCATTTCCATTTTACTTTTCCAAAATAAATAATCAAAATAAATAAATGAATAAGTAAACAAAACCCTAACCATTCATATAACCATGGTTTAATCTTTACACAAACACAAGTTAGCATGCATCATCAAACATGATACAATCAAGTGCACACAAAAATATATCACATATACAATGTGCACATCAAGTGAGAAAATCCTTTTTAAAGTGAACCAATACTAGTTAATGTAAAGTAATATATCAAATATATAATTATACATTAAATCAATACTTGATTCAATGATCCGGTCATGTCGCACATAACCCACTAGTATCAATGTATCGACTTATCGAATCAATCTTCGATTCGATAACTAGGTTATATCGCATACAACCAATCAAAACATCCATCGCGAGAATGAAATACGGTATCACATACACGTATTATTCTCGGTCCCGCACATATCTCATATGCGCTCCTATTTCGTTTCGCTTGAGCCAGGAAACCTCTGTGTAGGACTCTAAAGACTCGTCAATATGCCGGCAGCAGATGATGATCATATCAAGCACCCACAAGCCGCAAGCGGTCTGCTAAACGTAACGGCCACCCGGGTATTGAGCTATCAGAAGATCGATGAGCAAGCCCGCTCACACTCCTGTGAATTCAACCAGTAACACTTACCGTACAGTCCGGTCTATTCGTCTGATATGTCGCATATCAAGTCTAGGGGTGGTAAACGTCAGACCCCAATAACCGATAAGTCGTGCCAATGTGAGGCTCATAACGGGTCGAGAAACTACTGGTAACACTTACCGGCAAATCTCTGATCAGCCCTGGCCAGGGACTTCCCTGTTACGGCCAATCGAGCACAGCGCAACATCAACCCCCAATACCGGGAGAGACGAAACCCCTCCTATCGCTCATTGCATCCATGTGACTCGGGACTATACCCAAAAACCACCGTTTTGCACGCCCTCATGGACGTGGTAAGGTGGAGATCAAAGCACAGTGGGAATCACACAAGACTCTATGACGATCTCGGGTCTACAGACTAACCTGTACAAGTGTCACCTGAGAACTGCCATCTGACGTGAGGTATAATACCATCTGGGTGTTCTCGACGAGTCCGTCCAGTGTACCCAGTCTCCACTGAGCACCCGTATACCATCTCTGATGTCAAACACCAATGGATAAGGGATCAACCATCGCCCATCTCATGGGTCGAGAAGCGTATACGCTAGTCTACACTGGTATATCGATGCCCTGTCTCGATACACCCATGACTAGGGACCTTGAAGGATGTACCTATGGACTACCATGTCCCCACTAGTATGATCTGCATCATGGTCGAGGTAGTCAAGTACACATCCTAAGGGCTTTACCAACATGTAACTGTAAGACAGTTTAAAGAGACTAGTGTACATGTTAAGATAAAGAGCAACCAGATAGCATACTATCATATCGAGCAAGAAATTCATCTCTATATATGTCCAAGCATCCAATATAATATACATCATCTGTACAATACTGGCCTCTAGGGCATACATACAACTAACAATCTCCCACTTGCACTAGGGCTAGCTGCTGTAGTATCGCATACCGAGCATCCCGAAGAGTCTCTCAAACTGTATCTGGGGAATGGCCTTCGTGAGTGGATCCGCCGTGTTGTTCTTCGTGTCAACCCTCCTGACCTCGATCTCTCGGCGATCAACAATCTCCCGGATCAAGTGATACCGCCTCAGAATATGCCTGGATCGCTGATGGGACCTGGGTTCCTTGGCCAAAGCCACCGCTCCATTGTTATCGCAATACAAAGGTATTGGATGCTCAATGGATGGAACCACACCAAGTTTAGTAATGAACTTCTTGATCCAGACAGCCTCGTTAGCAGCATCGTTGGCAGCGATGTATTCAGCCTCCATCGTCGAGTCTGCCATGGTTTCCTGCTTGGAACTCTTCCAGCTAACCGCCCCTCCGTAAAGGGTAAAGAAAAATCCTGACTGCGACTTAGAGTAGTCCTTATCACTCTGGAAGCTTGAATCGGTAAAGGACTCCACTTGGAGTTCTCCGTTACCATACAATAAGAGCATCTCTTTAGTCCTTCGCAAGTACTTGAGAATGCTCTTCACAGCTGTCCAGTGACTCTCTCCAGGGTCAGCTTGATACCTGCTCACTACACTTAGTGAGTATGCTACATCGGGTCTGGTACATAGCATCGCGTATATGATAGAGCCTACAGCCGAAGCATAGGGTATCCCTTGCATGCGAGCTCTCTCCAAATCAGTCTTGGGAGACATCTCTTTAGAGAGAGTGACTCCAGAGATCTGTTAGTTATATGTATGCCCTAGAGGCCATTGCTATATATAGGATGTATATTGTAGTGGATGCTGGGACATATATAGGGAGGACTTTCTTGCTCGACATGATAGTATGCTATCTGGTTGCTCTTTACCTTAACGTGTACGATGATTGTCTCTCTGTTACATGTTGGTAAAGCCCTTAGGATGTGTACTTGACTACCTGGACTGTGATGCGGATCATACTAGTGGGGACATGGTAGTCTATAAGTACATCCTTCAAAGTCCCTAGTCGTGGGTATATCGAGACGGGGCATCGATATACCAGAGTAGACTAGCGTATACCTTTTCGACCCATACAGATGGGCGATGGATGATCCCATATCCATTGGTGTTTGACATCAGAGATGATATACGGGTGCTCAGTGCAGACTGGGTACACTGGACGGACTAGCCGAGAACTCCCAGATGGTATTATACCTTACGTCAGATGGCAGTTCTCTGGTGACACTGGTACAGAGTAGTCTGTTGACTCGAGATCGTCATAGAGTCTTGTGTGGTTCCCACTGTGCTTTGATTTCCACCTTACCACGTCCAAGAGGGCTTGCAAAACGGTGGTTTTTGGGTACAGTCCCGAGTCACATGGAGGCAATGAGCGATAGGAGGGGATTCGTCTCTCCCGGTATAGGGGGTTGATGTTGCGCTGTTTTCGATTGGCTATAACCGGAAATCCCTGGCCAGGGTTGCTGAGATTTACTGGTAAGTGTTACCAGTAGTTTCTCGAACTGTTATGGACTTCATATCGACACGACTTATCGAGCTATTGGGGTCTGACGTTTACCACCCCTAGGCGAGATATGCGACATATCAGACGATCAGACCGGACTGTACGGTAAGTGTTACTGGTTGGATTCACAGGAGTATGAGCGGGCTTGCTCGTCGATCTTCTGATCGCTCAATACCCGGGTGGCCATTACGTTTAGCAGACTGCTTGCAGCTTGTGGGTGTTTGATATGATCATCACCTGCTGCCGGCGTATTGACGAGTCTTTAGAGTCCTACATAGAGGTTTCCTGGCTCAAGAGAAACGAAATAGGAGCGCATATGAGATATGTACGGGACCGAGAATAATGCGTGTATGTGATACCGTATTCCATTCTCGTGATGAATGTATCGAATGGTTGTATGCGATATAACCTAGTTATCGAATCAAGGATTGATTCGATAAAACGATACATTGTATACTAGTCGGTTGTGTGCGACATGACCGGATCATTGAATCAAGTGTTGATTTAATGATTTAATGCATTATTATATATTTGATATATTACTTTGCATTAACTAGTATTGGTTCACTTTAAATGGATTTTCTCACTTGCATTGCACAAGTTGTATATGTGATATACTTTTGTGCACTTGATTGTATCATGTTTGATGATACATGCTTACTTGGGTTTGTGTAAGAATTTAAACCATGTTTAAGTGAATGGTTAGGGTTTTGTTATCCTTTCTTAACTATTTATTTAGTTTATTTCCATTTAAGGCAAGTAAAGAGAAAAATGGTTGCTTTATAAGATGAAGCTTGTTGAAGCTTCATGAAGCATTGACCAAGTGACCATTTTTGTCTTCATACCTAACCTAACCATTCACCTAACCTTAGTTTAGTCTCTACACTTAACCATGGTTGGTTTATGATAAGTATTCTTTTATTTTTCTATTTGGAAAATAACTTATCATAACATTTTTTCATCTTCTTCTTCTTCTTCTTCACATGAAGAAGCTTGCTACCAACAATGGCAAAGTGGGAAATTGAGTGAGAAATCCAATTCTAAAGTGAACCCACCTCCTATTTCTTCATCCTCTACCTCTTGCCAAGTATTATAGGGTGTTTTCTTCACAAGTTTCATGACTTGGTGAAGTGGGAGCTTGATCTTGTGATGCCTCGACGTAGATCATCTTCGGCACGAAGCCGACGACCTTGCCCGCCCATTTCTCCGATGAAGCCGACGCTAGAGCCCGGGTTTCCATTTGGACAGCGAGGAGACTTCATTGCGGAGCTATGGAGGTGGAGGACCGGATCTACAAAGGTTGTATTTCCGTTCTTTTAGTTTAGCTGTAAACTAGTTTCATTATTTCACCTAAATATCTAGTTAACGATCCGTATTAGGGTTTCTCGGCACCCGTTAAATTTGAAATTGGCAAGGTTGATGCCTTGTGAGACCTCTTGAGAGTGCCTAGGAACCCTACAGTGGTATCAGAGCCTAGCTAGAGCCTTAGGCGATGCGTAGACGGAGTTAGAAGTCCGATTGTCCCGAAACCCTAATCGTAATTTGCTCTCTGGACTTTTTTGAAAAAATGGGTTTTTTCCACATTAAAAATTCCTAAAAAATTCAGCAGGAAGACCTAAGAATTATGGTGCAAAACGAGGACCTATCTCATCTAAACCGCCGCGGAACAGCGGCAGAAGCATGGTTTATGCCGCGGTTCCGCGGCCAGATGGTCCCATTACCCAATAAATCTTGCACAGTAATTCCTATTTTCTGGTGTTGGATTTTCTGGGATTTTTTAATATTTATTCAAGAGTTGAATTTTCTGGGTTGTATTGGGGACTCGGTGTTTCGATCGGATTGTCTAACTTTGTCTATGTGGCTTTCCGGGTAATTTTAGAATATGTTAAAAGTTCGACCGGATATAGATACCCAATTTTTCCCCTGCCGGAAAATTTCCAAGTGTTGGATTTTTCCGAGGTTTAAAGACGTTCTAAGTAGTGCAAGTAACGCGATGGTCCCTCTAGAAGACAACAAACCTTAACTCGATTATGTGACCGTCTTGAACTGCCCTTTGAACCTTCGGGTTTGGGGCAGTACGGCGTGCCACATGTGTGGCGTTGGCTTGACCCTTCTACGGCTGGACCGTTGGTACTGAGGCATGAAGTGAATTTCTTTGAACTTATTTCATGTGTTGAGCTGTATCGGGAAAACTTGGGTGTTTCCATGTTCGATCGGAAAGTTTAACATTTTCTATTTATCCGGAATGGGATACAATAATTGGAATTCACAATAAGTTATGAGATAACTGAATGAATGTTATAAACATAGCAGTTTAGTCTCACTTGATCGGTTGCCACGGAATTTTGATGTGATCAAAACTCCGTCGTAATCACGTAGCGTACGCGGATACTCGTCGGGTAAACTTAATAGACAGCCTCGCTCCATAGCCCCGACCAAGTGACTGTAGGAGAACCCCGTCGCCGAAAGCGTCCGTTCGGGTGCTCGCGGCAGCGGTGTTCCGCCTTGGTGCACTTCGTCGACGGTATCGGGGGTGCGGCCGCCTACTAAAGTTTGCGACGAGCATTCGATTAGGATGTCGGGAATCTTGTTGAATTGCCCGACTTGATATTGAAAAGTGTTTTCGATTTTGAGACTAAAATGCGGGGTTTATAATTGTTAGGCATGTGATGTCTAAGGTATTCATTTGATTAGGCATGCGATGTCTATGCAGATTGCGGATTCCAACTGTTGTAGTTTTACACTTTCTTTTCTGTGACCGTAAGTGTAATATGTGATATCGCCGGTTTCGTTGCTATATTTCAACGACAATTGGGATGGTTATATTTACTTACGTTGATGACATGTGATGTTATGTGTTGCTGGATATGTTATATTGGATTGTCGTGTTTGAATAGCCGGGGGTTTTTATGTGAGATGAGTGTTTTTCATTTTCATTCATGTAAAAACTTGTATGTAATATTCTTTTATTGGGGAACTTCCAGGTTGCGGAAGTTGTCACCCTTTGTATATTATTTACTTTTCTACACTAGGATAGACCTAAGGAGGGGAGCACAAGTAACCGGGTTCTGGAGTCCAGTGGGAGACCAACTCGAGGAGTCGAGTCCGGGTCTCCTAACTCCAGAATTAGTAGGGTTGCTTGCCACTCTCGTAGGGGTCTAGGGGTGTGGGTTTGGCTATTCATCACGACCGTGGAATCCGTGTTTTATACTGGCTCGTATTGAAAACACGGACGTCCTTGTATATCCAATATTTCATATGATTCTTCTGCTGCGATATCTGTGATGTGATCATGTGATATGTTCTGTGATGGATACTGTATATAGTATATATGATATATTATATAGATGTTACTTATGTTTTACACCCGTGCTAGCCCTGCCCTGCTCTGCCGTTAGTTACCTAACCTAACGGTGTACGAGGGGACATCGAGGCGAATACGGATGGCATAAGTGTATGTCGTATTTATCTGTAATGTTTAGGTATTTAAATGATGGGACTTCATTAATGTGATTAATGAAATAAAAGAAACCTAAAGATGTTGTAGAATCGAATTTCAAAATAAAAAGGGTAGCTACAGTTCTTGCTTTGCACAGAGGTATATGTGATATATCCTGCACCTTATTCGATGAGGAAAGGACCGAGATCCCTTCCCCGGGAGTGACTCCTTTAGCAATAACTGGCAGATGCTACACACTCGGTTTGTCTTTTGATTGCTTTTAAGAGTTTTTGCTTTGCACAGTGATATATATGATATATCCCGCACCTCATTCGACGAGGAAAGGACCGACGATCCCTTCACCGGGAGTGACTCCTTTAGCAAAACTAGAAAAGCCTAAAAAACATTCCATTTTTAAAATCATTTGATTCTACAACGATATCAAGTTCATTAAGCAATAGGTTTTCGGAAAAACTTGTCGTAGCCCTCCGTCATTTCAGATAAGTGGTAGTTAGTATTCGTGCTACGTTTGTTGGCCTGCGTCAAGGCGTAGTGTGCGGTAGCTAACTAGTATTTATCTGCTTATGCATATGATGCAGATTGGATTAGGGTAGTCGTGTGACTTTGTTGGCCTGCGTCAAGGGTCGTGCGGGTGGGTTTAATTCAATCAGGAAATGACGGGTTGAACTTGACTAGCGCACTATGGTTTGTTGGCCTGCGTCAAGGTCATAGGACGCTAGGGGCAAAATTATCGGGAATTTCAAGTGTTGAAATTTGCAATGAGATTGCATACCTTCTATGAGATAGTTGGATCCCGATACCCACTGCGAGTAATTGTTACTCCTGGGAGAGTTTTACACATTACAATTAGCCGATCAAGTACGTGTCTAGAAAGGTGTTAACGAGGTTACGCCTCTGGGAAAACGAGGTTTACATTAATTAGGTTCGTGCGAAAGCACGGGGGACCTCCCTCAAAGTACCGACACTGGCCTGGCTGAAAGATTGGCGAACTTGTAGTGTATAATTAATCCCGGCTAGTCTTTCCTTTTAGGGTTTGAAGGAAGATTTGATAAAAAGCAGTGGGAGCCATCCTGATTAGATAAAATAATAACCAATCTATTCTTGCAAAAGCGCACACTGAGTGTTTTCTTCTCTCTCTCTCCAGGTAGCGACCATATCACGCCTTAATCAAGATAATAATACAGATGTATTGACCGAACCCGCTTGTTATACTGAGCTGGGGAACGTTGGTCCCGCTCCAACTTATAATTGTTACAAGACAGAGCAGGAAATTGGGGATTACCAGAATTCCCGTGCCGCCGAAACGAAGAGAGTGCATGCTGATGCATCATCTTCGGGTGTGTTCATTACAAAGAACTGTTTCTCTGCATTCTTTACGTCCTGGGTATGTGATACCAGATCAGGATCCCGGATATGTAATATGTTACATAGGGCTACAGAAAGGTAGAGAACTGAGAACGGGTGATAAGTTTCATGAGGCAGAAAACGGGGCAAGAGTTGCAGCCAAGTCTGTTGGTCACTGTCACCCTGTATTACCAATACATTGATTCTGAACGAATGTTATTAGATACCGAACCTGATATACAAAATCATATCAGTCTCTTTATTAGTAAAGAAATGATAAAATTTTGTATAATTGGATAATGTTTTGAACATTTCCTATATCAAAAGTTGATCGGTTCAGGCACGTTATCTAAAAGCATTGATGTTCTAAATCAAACTATGGTTCTTAGTATACGGAACACACACAAGAGGAAGAGTTCAGAAATGAACGGATTCTTCTTGAGGTATTGTAGACTAGGTCATATCAATGCGACCCGACTGGCTGAAGTTACATATAGATGCATATTTAAATCAATTTGAATTTACATCTTGTGAAACTTGCCAGTCATGTCACAGAGATAAGATGACCATAGCTCCGTTTACTGGAAACAGATAAAGAGTTAGTGAACTCTTGGGATGATACATGTTGATGTATGTAAATTCCTCTGTCTACATATGCCAGGACTGGTTCTTTGTACTTCATTACATTCTCTGATGATCTTTCGAGATTCAGACCTATGTTCCTGTTGAAACACAAGTCAGAACCTTTTGAGATATTCACAGAATATAAGCTAGAAGTAGAGAACCAATATGGGTATATGTATTATATCCTTTGATGTGATCAAGGAGGAGAATACTTGAGCACGAAATTCTTGGACTTTTCTAAAGGAGAATGAGATTCTCTCTCAGCATTACTCCTCCGTATACGCCACAGCACGTCGGTGTATCGGGGCGGAGCAGATACACCCTATATGATATGGTGTGCTCTATGATGAGTACTACTGAGTTTCCTATTTCCTTTTGGGAGTTATGCGCTTGAGAAGCTCCATACCTATTGAATAGGGTTCAAATCAAATCAGTTGCCTACCACTTCATATTTGATATGATAAGGGAAGAGCCCATCTCTTAAGTTAGTTAAGATTTGGGGTTGTCCAGCCTATGTCTGAAAAGCAAAATCCGGACAGGCTCGAGGCAAGGTCTGTTATGTAGAACTGGAAATGTTCCAGCTATACAAACAACAGCTGATGATTTGATATAACCAAAGGATTCAATAGTTACCAACGAACCTCAGCCTCTCCGCCGATCTAGTAAGGTTCCTCACCCGCCTGAGAGATACTTCGGTTTCTCTATGACAGTGGGAGCGAGGATTGCATCATGAGATGATGACCCAACTAGTTTCGAGCTGGCCAACACGAGTGAGACTCTGTAAGAATGGCTGGATGCTTAGTGATCTGAGATGGAATCCTTATACACCAACAAAGTATGGACTTTGGTTGCGATATCTGAAGAGTTAAATCCCCATCAGGAGCAAGTATATCTTGAGAAGATTACTTGGTGTAGGTGGAAAAGTTGAGACTTTCAAAGCAAGACTTGTTAAAGGTTTTCGTCATCAACCAGGCGTGGATAATGATGAAACCTTTTCCAGTGACTATGCTTAAGTCCATCCAGATCCTACTTGCCACGGCTACATACCATGACTACGATATCTGGCGGTTGGGTGCCATGACTGCTTTTCTAAATGATGTTTTAGAAGAGAACGTCTATAAGTACACAGCCAGAGGGCTTCGTAGACAGTGGGAGCAGCGGAAACGTGTACAAGATGCTTTATAGGATAAAGCATGCATCGCGGGGTTAGAACATCTGTTTTGATGTGATAGTCAAAGAGTTTGACTTCATCAAAATGGAAGATGAACCTTGTTGTCACGACCCGAGAATTCGACTCGTGACCGGCACTTAACCACGCAACGTCTACAGGCGTAACGCGGCTAAGTAAGCCGAACCCAGAAATCAAAACTAATAAATATAGAGTGATTTTAAAACATTTTGTAAAAAGAATCGTACATGTCTGAAAAACTTCCATTTATTTAGTAGAAATCCTTTTTAAGTTCAAAGTTATAAGTTTTATAATTTTGGTAACATTTCCTTTTTAAAACATTTGCCCTGCCAGTCGGGTAGAAACAAGGTGTAACAGAAATGACGAGTAAAATAAATGAAGCATCACGATGAGATATACGACGCCGTAGCGAAGAATACACAGTAAAGCAAGGACAATATCATAAAAGATGAGACTGCAAAAGTAAAGTCGGCTCACATGCGAGCTCGACACCAGAATATAAAATCATACATATCGTCCTCACAACTGTCTCTAAGTCAATACAGAAAAGTAGATGGAGAGTACTAGATACATCAATATACAACTGAAAGATAACAGATACCGTACAAAACCCACCTATCAGCAAAAGGCTATCTCTGCTCAAAAGGGTATCTGTGCCAAAAGATGCGGTAACAGCCAGCCGTGACTACTCCCAAGGGCAACCTGCAATTACTGTGGCACAACGGGGGTGAGTTGCCAACTCGTGAATAGAGATAACATATAAAGGTAATCGCGCGCATGCACGTACAGCGCTACTCTAACAAATGCCAGCAGATGATATCAATGCGAGGTAAGCAGTATGCATAATAATAATGCAAGTCCTCTATCAGGTGATATAACTACAGGATGAGATGTGATAATGAATGCTGAGCATGGGAATATAGTATCTACATGAAGTATCAAGGTGGACTACATATGTATGTATGCACCACAAATCCCAACATCCCAAACGCCGGTACTCCATCGGCCCTCATATCCTGTATATCCCTGAAAATCCCGAGTGCCCAACATCGGCACCCAAATATCATAAATACTCGTGTCTAGCATCGACACGTAAAACATCCTGTATCGGGCATCCGTCATTCCGGGTCAGCCCTCTCACAAGGTATATATCGGGAATCCGTCAGTCCGGGTCATCCCTCTCTCAATACATCGGGCATCCGTCATTCCGGGTCAGCCCTATATCAATCCATCGGGCATCCGTCATTCCGGGTCAGCCCTCTCTCAAAGGATATATCGGGAATCCGTCAATCCGGGTCATCCCTCTCTCAATACATCGGGCATCCGTCATTCCGGGTCAGCCCTCTCTCAGTACATGCCTCTAGCACCGAGAAAACATGGGGCGGCGCCCCAAAATATCATATCAAGGGAACCGGGTTTTTAAATGATTACTTATTTGAAAAGGGCCACGGTTCCCAAATCCAGAAATCACAAGAAATCTCAACCAGTAATACAAGTAATTGTGATGTGATATGTGCATCAAGTATGTATATCTAGTCATGTCACAGAAAAATGAGCTACAATGCAACGATCCAATGTGATATAGGTATCAAGTATGAAATTCAAGTCATGTCATAAATAGATGAGCTACAACAATACATAACAGTATGATCATGGCAGTTCTATCAGTTCTAAGCAATGTATATATATATAGCAGGGAATGCAATATGTGATGACAATCCAGGGTATGGTATATGCAGTATATACAATAAGGTCCTATCAGCCCTGACGCATAACGCCATGCGGGCGATATCCCCGTAGATGTGAAATCTACTCACCGTGTCTCGCGCTAAGTGTATCCAACCACCTGCTTGCCCTTCTTCGCAGCGTCCGTCTCACTGGCCTGCGAACCTAGAATCACATAACATATATCACACATAAGCTCATTTCACAAAAACGCGACATTACGGTCCAACTAGACTCTCGTGTCGCAAACCAATCACGCGTGTGCGCGATACGCTAAAACGTGTGATCACGCGCCATGAAACTACCCCGACGCGCCGCGATACGCAGAAACCCAAACCAACCCACGTATCACGCGTGTCGCGAAGGTTTAGAAAAACGGCAAAATAGGTATTTGGTCCCAGATTTCTACACAGGGATAGATTTACAAAACTATATATATAAAAACACCTACACCAAAGCAGACACCTACAGGAACAACATCACCCAAAACCCCACCCATCTGGCCGCAAATTGCGGCCAGAATGAAGATTTCGGCGGCCCACTGTAGCAGTATGGGGGTCGGGTTAAAACTGGGGTATCAGCACAACACCACTATACTGCATTCTTCTCAAATTCATTCTGAAATCACCGAGTCAAAAGCAGTTCCAGAAAACTCACATTTGCACAAATACGACATAAAGCAACAATTAGTGAAACTGGTGGTATTTTAGTGTAATAGGGTTAAATTAGGTTACAATGGTCTCACTAACTCACTAACAAGCTACTGAAACCCTAACACAACACCTTAGCACAAAGTTCCCTCTAAATACCCCATATCGTACTAAAACGCACTAAAATCCACTAACCGAAGCAAAACCACACTAACTAAGCAATCTAGGGAATAAGTTTAGGAAATATACCTCATACTTAACCCTAGGGAGCTGCAAGAAGGTGAAGAAGTGAAGAGAAGGGGCTGCACTTGGTGCTGGAGCTGCTACTGCTCACTGCTGCTGCTGCCAATGCTTGCTGCTGTTGCTGCTGAGTGCTTGCTGCTGCTGCTTCTTGGTGCAGGTTCTGGAGCTGGGGAAGAGGTAAGTGTGTGTGTGTGTGAGTGTGAGAGTGTGAGAGAAAGAAAAATAAAACAAAGGGGAGTTGAGAGCCACAATAATTCCTCACTCAAAAGTCATCCTCCTCTCTCTCTCTCTTCATTTAATGCAAGCATGGCTTGAGCCATGATGCCTACTCCCTCTCTCTCACAAGTCAACACACAAAAGAAAACTAATTCAAATTAAAGTAACCTTTTAACTAATTAATTAAACTCACTTATAACCCAAAAGAATTAATCCTACAATTAACCCACCATGGTTAATAATTATGGTATTTACTAAATTTAAAAACCCTAGTTTACATGCACATGTGTGTGCAAGCCTAGGAAAATTTTGGAAAAATATTCATTAAATTAGGAAAAATATTTAAAACACAGTTTGGTAAACTTTTTTTATTAAAAACCATTATTTAATTATAATTATTCACTAACCCTTATCCTAAGGTGTTACACTTGTATATACAAAAAGATAGTAGGGAGTATGGTGATGATCCTCGTAGAGTACGTGGATGACATACTCTTGATAGAGAAGGAGTTTCCTTTGCTACGCTCGGTCAATCTCCGCTTATCATAAGGATTCTCCATATAGGATTTAATGATACCTCCAAAATCCTGGGTTTTGGATCTATGAGATAGATCTAAATGGATGTTAGGATTCTCACTAGATGTAGTGAGATGGTATCAATTGATTCTGGGGAGAATCAATGGAAGCGTTCCAGGGTAATAAGGACGACTGAAAGTCAGTCGCAGGCATTGTCTTTACCCCTAGTAAAGGGACGGTATGTTGGAAGAGTTCCAAGCTAGATACCGTGGCATACTAGACGATGAAGGCTCGATACATCGCTACTTAAGATGCTACCAAAGAGGCAGTCTGGATGTATATTTGTTCATGAGATGAACTCTGTTCCTCCCATTGTGTGACAATGGAGTTGTGGCTTATGCCAAGGAACATCCGTCCTATCAGTGATCCAGACATATTCTAAGGCAGTATTACCTGATCATGGAGATGGTTGATCTCCAGGGGATCGAGGTTAGGAGGGTAGACTCAGAGGACAACACGGCGGATCCACTCACAAAGGCCTTTTCCCAGAGAGAGAATTTTATGGGATGGTTGAGTATGAGATACTACAACCACTGCTATCAGATGGCCCTAGTGCAACTGGGAGATTGTTAGTTATATGTATGCCCTAGAGGCCATTGCTATACATAGGATGTATATTGTAGTGGATGCTGGGACATATATAGGGAGGACTTTCTTGCTCGACATGATAGTATGCTATCTGTTTGCTCTTTACCTTAACGTGTACGATGATTGTCTCTCTGTTACATGTTGGTAAAGCCCTTAGGATGTGTACTTGACTACCTGGACTGTGATGCGGATCATACTAGTGGAGACATGGTAGTCTATAAGTACATCCTTCAAAGTCCCTA